>OX031007.1:249198518-251698518 GCA_943735925.1 Pollenia amentaria | reverse complement strand
CATTATTATTAGATTAGGTTTGTTTATAAAATTCGCAAAAAAAAAATTATAACGGTAACTGCTACACGCACTTGTTTCATATTTGCTACGCATGTACACAGGTGTATATCACTCACTATATATATAAATATGTATGAGGATTGAAATATAAGAAGTTAAAATTATCTTATAAACAGAAAAACAAAATTAAAAAAAAATTCTCTTAAAGTCTCTTAAAAGTTGAGAGGAACTTAACTTTTCAGAATCACGTGACTGGTGAATAAAAGCTGCTTATATATCTTTATATATATATTTATATATATATATGTATATATGTATTCTGGGTCCTTGGGCAATTGTAAGTCGTATAAGCCACGTTCATCTGTCCGTCTGTTTAAAATATATAGTGTTAGGTTAAAAGCTTATAATAAAGTCAAACAATTTTAAACCATTATACCATGTACATACTTTTGAAGGTGATTTTACCAACAACTAATAGAGCTACGCACATTTTAAGCAGTTATTTTTGGCATATTTAGAAAAGTAAAAATTTAATGGTCAAAAAGTTATAGAGGAGCCACCCTGTTCACATAAAACAACTTCACTGATTGGTAGACTGAAATGTTTTAAACTGGAACTAGTTTTTAAATCTTGGTCGAAAAGTGCCTTTTTTTGTGCAATTGCACTTTAAATATTTCTTACTGATTTTAATATTTTCTAGGTTGTACCTATTAATAATGCTAAACTTTTTTACAATAAAGTTCAATGCAGTGTTATTTAACAGTAGTAGGACATACATGTATGGATGCTATTTTATATGTATATAAAATAGCATCTAGGATAGTTAATGCTATTTTTGTAAATATTACGGTGGAGTTTACTTAGCCTTTATGTGCTCGGTAGTCTACATTTGTAGCATTTTTGCAGAAAAAGTTGAATAAAAAAAAATTCCACAACAACAGGGTCCGACATTTTCAGTAGCTTCATAAAAAAAACTTAACGCTAAAAAAAAACTTAATTACAGCACCCCCCCCAGACTGTACTTTTCAAAATTACCATCTCCTGGCCGGTAGTCTACATATGTAGACACCATATAAAATGTATGGAAATTCACATCACTCTTTTACTCAACTCAAATTTTTCTGAATGCGTCATACTTTGCTTTCTTGTGCACGTTTGTGTATGCATGCATGTGCTTGCATATTTGACTTTATGGCGTATTTTGCAATAATTGTTATTGTAATGATTCATGTTCAACAATCATATTTTAGTGATCAGTTGACGAATAACTTTTTGCATATCGCGGAAGAACTAGATTTACGCAGTACATCCTATCAAAGCCTGCAGAGTATGGCATAAAAGACTAGTTCGCAAGCGATGCAAGAGCATGATTTATACAGGAAAGAGTTCAAATGCAACTCGTGCAACGAATGCAGGAGAGAATGTCGTGAAACGACTCGTCTTCCCTTGGGAAAAGACCGGAAGAACCATAATCTGTGACAATTTTTTACATCGTTGAATCTACAAAAATCTCGGTCTTCTTGGTACTGTTCGTCAAAACAAAACATTTTTGCCAAAGGCTACAGTTTTTGGTTTTCTCGAATCAAAGTCTGCGTTGGTGTCCAACGTGCCGAAAAAGGGAAAAACTGTTGTACTACTTTCCAGTACGCCTTTGAAAAATGTTATTTTACCTGAGAAGAAAAACAAGCCACAATTAGTCAATTCACAAGGTATCCTAACATGTCATATTGTCAAAATGTCCTAATATTTCACAATGGTTTAAAAATATTGTTGTTGGTTTGTTAACAAAAAGTGTCTTAAATAAATAGAACGTTGCTTGCTGTGTTTATTGTGCTGTCGTAATTAATCAGAAAAGTTCAGCGCTGAGCGGCTGAGCCGTACAACCATATTTTTAAACCATTGTGAAATATTAGGACATTTTGACAATATGACATGTTAGGATACCTTGTGAATTGACTAAATATATACCTGACTTAAATGCAACCAACGGAGGTCGATGCGATTGACAAAATGCTTTCTGAATATTCAACTAAACGCAAGACTTTGCGTTGGCTTTTGTCAAAGTTTTTTAACATGCTAGATGAACATGCGCTCTAGCGGCATTGATTATATATTCGGGAAACAATGACCACATCCACCAAACATACAAAAGATGAAAGCACCTGCGAAGCCTTTCAAAACACCAGGGTATTAGGCCATTCTCCAACACGACTGGTTATTGAAATGGCAAGCGGGAGCTCTCCTGTTTCTGGCACTAGTATGAACCACTTGCATGATATTTCTAACGACATACAGCCCATGTACCCTGTTCGTTGTCTATAATGTGAATTTGGAAAGCGTAAAATTACACGCAAGATTTGCAATTGGTGTAAAACACTTGTATGTGACAAACATGCCCCCACATATACTTTGGATTAATCCTGTAACATGATTAAATTTAAAAATGTTCACATATATTTCTCGATAAATATGCATTCAAGGATAACACTCTGCGATCTAGTGTTTTTTTTTAGTTTTCCATACGAATAAATATTTGCTAGTACAAATACGCCAACGTAAGTTTACACATAAAGGTTAATTAAAAAATTAAGAATGAAGAATAACTCTTTGATTAATTTTTTTTTTAATTGGCGCCAATAATGTATTTGAAATAGCTAATCATTCCTTAAAGAAAATATGCATTTTCCAGGTAAAAATAATTTTTGGATACCAAATACCTATTCAAAATTACTCGAAATCACGTGGAGCAAAAAGCTTAAATGATAAGTTTATATATCTTAAAAAACACATCGAAAGTAATTTTAATTTGATTTTTTTTATTTATTTCAGTCTATGGAAAACAAAATTTTGTTCACTATTGAGTAAATCACTTAGTGCTAGGAACCCAACTGGGACCAACCAAGAATTTCGCACAACACGACGAATTTTTAAATAAAAATTCGCTGAGTAAATTCGTCGTATGAAGCACAATAACGACGAATTACTAGCAGCTTTTAAAATTGAAAGTGGATTGCTGTTTGTGTAAAGAGAAAAAAATAATGCTTAAAAATTAAAATATAATCAAAAACACAACTAAAAACTAGTTTTATAACAAACTACTTTGTATTTTTATTTTAAATGTTATACAATAAAAAATAAAAAAATTATTAAAGTACAAAGTAACTTTATAAACTAAAATACATTCAAACTTAAACCAAACATGGTCCTGATTTGTTCGTCGTGCGCCGGCGCACTGTGGCTGAAAATTGAAAAGTCCAATTTTTTGTCATCGCCGATTTCAAAAATGTTAATGCCATTCGATAGCAAACATATTAGAACTAAGGTATCAAAAAAACTAGATTAAAATATTCGTTATTGTGGCTGTGGAATGCTGCTGGAAACAAATATTTTATTTTGTTTTAGAAAAAAATTAATTTTTGTAAATTTGATCAGAACTAAATTATGATTTCTCGCAAACCGTTATCAATAATTGGTCGAAATTTTTTTTGTTATATTAATGGGATAGTAGTCTTTAAGAAATAGATCATGACATCAATGTATCATTTATACCTGATGTGTTATTAAATGTTTCCGCAGGTTCTATATTTTAGTTAAATCCGAATTTTAGAGGAGTAGAACTTGTTAGGGTCAAAAGGGGTCAAAGAGATTTTAGTACCATCAGAAAGCTGAAGGTGTCCTCTTTAACCCCATATATACTTGTGCAACTGTTTGGAACTGTCTGTTGAACACTTTTTTCATTTTAATGAAATTACTTGCAACATTTTTTTTGCTCTTTTTATTTAAGCTGCTCATATGACTGAAATATAACACAATGGTTTACTAGCGTTTTGTTTTGAAAAATAATTTTGCTTCTTATGAACGGCTGAACATATTTGAATGAAATTTTAAACTGTCATGGCCGGGTAGCTTTTGTGTTGAATTGGAAGAACACGGGTCCATGGAGGGTCGGGAGAGTGACTTGCGGACCTCTAAAATTGGTAACCTCGGAAATTCAAACTTTTAAAAAATTCACCAAAAATATATTTATGGATTGCAAAAAAAAAATTTAACTTAAGCTGAGTTACAAAAAATATGCTTAAATGTTTAGGTTATCTCTTTTGCTTTTGGAGATATTCGGATAAAACGGATTTTTTGGCTTGATTTTTATTATGTTTTATGTCAAACTGTTATCAATAGTGGGTTCAACATTTTTTATATTGGTAGTAAAGCAGTCTTTAAACAATGTTATGTTGTATTACTGTACCGATTATACCTGCTGTGTTATTAAATATTTTTTCAGGTTCTATATTTTAGTCAAATTGAAGTTCAGAATAATAGAATTTATGAGGTCAAAAGGGGTTAAAGAAATTTTACTAGCTGTAGGTAGGTGAAAGTATCCACTTTAAACCCAAATGCACTTTTGTACCTGTTTGGACCAGCCTATAGAACACTTTTTTAGTTTGTGTAAAATTATTCGCAACATTTCTTTTGCTCTTTTAATTTTACCTATTCATATGAATGAATAGTAGATATAATTAACTTTTATTGTTATTTAAGCAAAAAATATGTTTTTTGTCCTTATTGTTATTTAAATAAAAAAGAAAATAAACATTTAATAATTTACACTTATTTATTTTTTTAATCTAAAAAGTATTCCAGTGGAACTGGTTCCAGTTGAACCTGTTGTAGAGTTGATAATGTAGAAACCTATTCACAAAATGATCATAGGTATTATTACATGCCTATGCATTTTTTTAAAGGTATAATGGTATATACGAGGCGAATGTATATGCATATAAAGGTAATACGAATACTCATTTGTTCTTTCGCTGATAAAAAAATATTTTCTCCAGAAATAAATACAAATGTTTATATTTTTCGAAAGAAAACATTATGAGTATGCTTGTAGAAGCAATTTTTAGTCAGTTTAACATCTTTACTCCCATATGCCCTATTCCAAATCAAATTTTTCAAACAAAAAAAAAAAAATAATTTGAGTAAAAAATTCTAATAATTCAACACACCGATTTTTATACAATTAGAACAGTAATGTTTTCTAATATGCACATTATTTTCTAGATAATTCTGATCAATATCGAGTGGTAAATTGTATTGCCTTTTTTGAACAAAAAAAAAAAATTTAAGCCGTTTTCCGGGATTGGGAATTTGGGTATTTCTTAATCAAAAATGGGGATGTTTTTCAGTCCACTGTTTTAAGAACTTTTTAATCTACATAACTGCCAAAATTCATTATGATACCTTTATTTATGTAAGATTTATAGAATGTCAAACATTAAAATTATTATTTATATAGTGTAAATGAATAAAAGGGCTTTCAACATGATTAAAAAATAATAATTTTAAGGTTTGACATTCTATAAATCTGACATGAACAAAGATATATTAATGAAATTTGGCAGTTATGTAGACTAAAAAGTTCTTAAAACAGTGGGCAGAAAAACATCCCACTTTTTGAATAAAAAATACCATAATTCTCAATCTCAATCATTAGCATTTTCATACTAAATGCTAAAAAACATCAAAAGTTCAACTTTGACCTTAAATTTCTCAACAACTAATGAACCGATTTTTTTTTTACTTAACTAACACTGCAAAAAAGTTCAAGAAGTCTTCTCTCCTGCAAAAAAAAATTGCAAAATTATCTCTATCGGTTCAAAAGTTACAGATTTTTGGCCGATGAAAAACGATTTTCAGCCACTGTGCGGCGTATGAAATAGATATTAATCTATTGCAAAGTCAGCGCGTATGACGAATTTTGGCGGACGCTTTTATTGTTTGCATTTTCATATACACCAATATGTTTTATTTTTGGCGACGAATATTGTTCGTGCCAGATGTGTTCCTATCGTAAGTCGTTAAAACAAATTATTTCTTCTTAATTTACTAACTCTCGTTTAACATATAAAAATGATTTTCACAAACTTTCTAATTTTTTCTTAAAAACCCTTTAAAATTTTTTGCTAACAATATTTGATTTTTCATCCATAATTTCTTTATTTATTATCAAATTTGTATATAATCCCAATTCTACACTTATATTAGTGACACACGTAATGAGTACCTGTAATAAATAGTCCACCTCATAATTCAACTTTTAATGAATTTTATATAAATTTTTGTTTTTGTTTTTGTGCAATTTTTCTTAATTTTGCAAAGAAATTTTAGTATATTTTTAGATAAACTGAGTCTAATAATAATGATCTTTAAAATGCTGTATATAACGTCCGTCAAAACCCAACGGCTTAATGGATGCCAGAAAAACTATCCCTTTTGCCGCAATGTGCTCTGCTTTGAATTTAAGCTTATTTGATCTGGCAACCCTGAAGGAACCATTTACTATTAACGTAATTAGATCTTGTTTCTGTTCATTCCCTCTCGTTCGATAGATGGTGGCTTTTCTTATTACGAGTATTTCAGTTACTAATTTGATGAAAACACAAGCTTGTCGCTTAAACTATAATATTAAATAAGTTAATGTTGTATTTGTAATTCGTGTTTTAATTTTCTATTTTTTATTCCAATTCATTTTATCAGACCTTCTGTCGTCGGTTAATCGAGTTCATTTGAGGGGAAAAATTACAAATTCGTTTCTGTTTTCAGTTTTCTTGTACTATTTTTATTGGAACGTGAGCAATTTGTTTACAATCAACATAATTGCTCCCATAGCTTGCATTTTCCAAACATTCAATTCCATGACGCTTAAAGTTGATGATGATGAGAGGATATTTTAATTTTACCCAAGAGGTTAAAAACACACTAACCAAGTCTTCTACAAATGAACTATTAAGTTAACGTACTTTTTTACTTTTTCCTTAATGAAACACGCATACTTAAGTCTGGTGGAAGGTGGGGGAGCTTGGGGTAGGATGTGGTGGAGTGAGTGGGGAAAAAACCGTTTCTTCACTGCTCTCTCCAGTGTCTTTAAGTGGCAATGCAAATGTAATTAGTGCTAATGATTAATTGTAATTACATTAACTGGTTTTTAGCATATTTCCTTTAATTACACAATTTTCTTTATTCGTTTTATTTTTTGCTTTTTTACAAACCAATCATTGTCATCTACAAGGATTTTGGCTATTAAACTAGACCACCACGGCAGGCTAAGTTTTTTGTTTGAAAAATAAATAAATTAAACAATTGTTTATTTGGCTTAGAAATCAGGGCGGTTTAGTTAATGACATTGATCGATTTGTCACAGAATCCTTCAGACTGTTTTTATTTTGTTTTTTTTCTTGTATAACAAACAAAATATGATTCATTCAATTGTATCTATTGGTGAATTTATTCAAAGCGGATTAAATTTACACATATGACTGTATTGTGTCATTGTTGTCATTGACAAGATTGTCACAAATGTGTCAAATCATTAAACGATCACTTACGTCTCAGATCTGTAGCAATGTTCTCGTTAAGGGATGTTTTCATTTATCCCATCTGGGTGTTTGTTTGTTTGTACGCATAATTCATATTTTGCTGTCTAATTTTAAACGTTACTTTTTGGTAAAATTTTTATGTCTATTTTCTTAAACATAAAAATCTAATCTAAATTAAATCCTTTTTTCCGTACAATAAAAGTTATAACACTCAAATTGCCCATAAAATTTTAGCTTGAGCAATAAAAATAGCATTAAAGAATTTAACATTTATTAGGCGCATTCACTTTTTCTACAAATTCTTTTAAAAAGGTCAAAACAATTTCAAAATAGTACTTCACAAAAAATTTTTTTTGATAAGCCTTCCCACTAAAATATGGCCCTAATTATTTTCGCTAAGGAAGTTTTAAAATGATTATTGTGGCCATTATTGTGGGAGTAGAAATTAAAATATATATATATATATATTAAGAAATTGAACATGGGGTCTTTCAAAAGTCTTTGGGACTAGTCCATATTATTAGGTATCCACTTCATGGTTAAAATTGTCAAGTAAATCTCTTTCACTTGTGTTAGGAAATTTTTAATATAAAAAATGTTTGATATTTTCAAAATTTTTATGAAAATATTTTAAAAGTTAGGTTAACACTTCAGCAAATAATGGGTAGCCAAAGTTTGAAGAATATTGAATTCTAGATGCAGATTATAAAATATAAATAAACGTGCTAACGAAGAACAGTCCAGCTGATTTTAATTTTCACGTGTTTAATAACAAACTTTTGAGTACTGGTTCTAATTCGAGTAATGGTCTGAATTGGAAAAGTACGAGTTGGACTTCTTAATTTGTAGATTTTAAATCTGAATACAAGGAGAGGAGTAAAAAAGACTTTGCAAACGATATAAGGATAAGTACACGAATTTAATAATAAAAATTCATCAAGAAAAATTTTATATAAATTTATATTTTTATAAAATTTTAAATTATATACATTTGTATGTATGCATGTGCAATTGTATTAGCAATTTCTGGAATACCTCTAATATTTTGTAACATATTTTTCAACTTCACGCCTTTGACACGCAGTCAAAACATATGAAATTTTTGTGATAAACTATTAGACTATTTTGCTCGTAAAATGACAGACAAACTCCAAAAAGAAAACACAAATAGAATTTCACTACACTCCTTCCAAGTTTTAAACATTTAATCCATAAACCGCAACAAATAAGATTATGATTTTTGATGGTAAATTCTTCTTTATTATACACCACATCGTCATCGCGTTTGTTTTAAGAGATAGATCCCATAAGGTGGTTTCCCTTAGTTCGGTTTAATATTTCATACAGTGATTATGATGATGTTGCTTCCGTTGCTGCTGCCACTGATGATTCCGATACTCGTATTTGGGATTATAATCAAATTCTGTATGGAAGTTGTGGCTGGCGTCAGTTGTTGGAGTGGAAAGAGGGCGAAAAGGGTGCATATCAGTTATGTGTTTAGATTTAGTTTATTCTATTGTGTTGTTCGATTGTCTGTTTCATTCACCTTATGTCACCATAACGAAGCATATTAAGGCATCATCATTATTATGGGGATCAAAGTCAAAAGTTTTTAATGACAAGAAATTTTTAAACTCATGGTTATAATATAGTCTGACACTCTCAGAAAGTTTTGTAAATATTAAAATTACTGTTTGGCAAACAAAATAAGGGCAGATGATTGGTAGTTGATTGTGAGAATTTATAAAGTTCCATTTACTTCACCATTTAATAATTATACTAATTTCGTTTTGTACTGCTGGATTAAAAGTTGATATTTTGTTTAAAAGCTTATTAAACAAAAAGATAAATAAAAGTTTAAAAATAAAAGCAATGGGTGTTAAAAGATTGTTTTTGCACAATATATATGTATAAACATATATATTGTGCAAAAACAAACAGGATATTTGTTAAATGTCTTAATAATTTTAAGGCCTTCCAGCTTCTTTTTTACTTATTTGTATAATTTACTTTAAAATCATTGTAAATTTGTTTAAATGTGAAATAATACGTCTGAAAGGTATTGATTTTTTCTTTTTTACATCGTTAAATTTCTACTTCCTTCTTTTTATCATTCCGCTTAAGAATTTATGTTATTCTGCTAAGAAAATGAAATAAAAAAATCCCTAAGAAATTGTTATATTTGCTGATATACAAAAAAACCCAACTACACTCATTCAAACAAACAACAAGGATCCGCAGTTTCTTTTTTTCCATTCTTGTATTTTCTTTTTGTTGTTTTATTTTATGAAATTCTATGGTTTGTTAGAAGCTACTTAAAATTCCGAACAGCATCATTTCACAACTTCCCAAGTTGCTAAGAAATATTGTAGCAGACTTTATATGTGTAATATATATAAACTATATATAAATGTATGAATGTGTATACATTTTGATATATAATTTTCTTGTACATACTTATATACTATTTTCTAAATAAATACATCTACAATTTAGCTTAAAAATTGGAACGGGTAGACGTGAAGAGACATACAGACAGGCAGGCAGCGAAACAAAAACAGCACATTGAAGATGATACAGAAAAATATAAATGAAAATGCTTTTAAAAGCTCGTTTGTTCAGAAGAGTGCTTACGGCACTTTCACGAGGAGTTGTTGAAGTGGCAAATTTTCACAAGCACCAGAATCAACCAACATGCAAACACTTCACACACACATGCTCATGTATTTACAAAAAAGTAGAAATTTGTTGTTGTGCTGCTGTCTATATGTGTATTTATTTGTATTCTCCTCGAGTTTTTACAGTGAAACCAGTGTCTTTGAAATTAAGATTTTTTCCCCGAATTATACATTTTTTATTCAAAACTCTAAAACTCATTGGAAATTTGTTAAAAAAAATAAGACATAAATGTCTAATTTTTTATTTCGGAGCCAAAATATAAGCAAATGATTTATAAAATTTAACAACACATTTTTGTCAACATTTCAAAATGTAAGGCTTTTTAATTTTTTGTACCATACTCAAATATTTATTTCACCCGCTTGCCCTTTTGAGTTTAACATTTATTCTATATTTTTCGCTATTTTGTTCCACTGTATAATAAAAGTACAAGCATCTTTAACGAAAGATCAGACCAACATGGACGCCATGGTCGATGCCGTTACTTACGACAAATACAAGCCAATGTCAACACATACTTTGCCAATAAAAAAAGCGTTTGTAGAGGTGCGAGTAGTATGCCATGAATGTTTGAGAACATAAAAGGATATACTGTTGTCTACTATGGATATACTCATATACACATACAAATAACATTCGGAAAGCATTATAAAAAGGATATTGAAAGAGTGAAGAAAAACTGTGCACATATAATATAAATAATTCCGATACTTAATAAATGGAAGATACTGAAATATTCCCATTGTAAATTCACATTTGTGAATTATTTTTGTCACTCGACCATAATTTGTTAACAGAGGGGAAAAGGAATTTCTATATTAAACAACTGTCTAGATTTAATAACAGCAAATTGTTAATGCTTTCTACTCGTATAATTATGAAATTAGGTAATGATACTGTAGTTACCAACAAATACTATCATTTACAAAATTATTTATGAGTTTTTTGTATTTTGTAACCTAAATAAAATACATAATAGTACAGCTCAAGAGGAGTTCAACTTATCATCATTTCAAATCTTTACCAAATACTTTAATTACCCATATAAAAGTTACATTTTTCTCCATATTTTTGTTTGTATATTGAAAATGACTTAACAAAATAATGAATGTAGGGGGTGAGTCAATGAAAAACAATTAAACAACTAAATAATGAATAAAACAATACAACAGCTTTATTTTAATAATGGAATTATTAAAAAATACACATTTTCACTTATCTTCTCAACCCATGAAAATAATCACAAAATAAATAAAAAAAAAAAAACTGAAATATTATAATTCAGATGTTTTTTCTCGGTTGGATTTAGAAGGCGTGACAGGCGTTTTGTTTGTCATGTTGTACACCAAATTGTACAACAATTAGCCGTAGTTAAATTTGGAAAAACGGTACAATATACCCTGGTAAAAGTTAAAAAAAAAAAAAAAAATACAAAATTATAACAGAAGAACGCGATTGCTTTTTGGGAAAAACACCACATGATATCGGGCCAACACCAGTCAACCAAACTAAACAGTTTTGGCCAACATTTGTGCTTATGTCTGTAATGATAACTCGAGAACCACTAACCCACAAAAAAAATTATAATTTTTGAAAAACAATTAAAATGTAATGAGTGCACTGCGGCTGTAAAAAAACAACAGCAAACGTTTTTTCATACAACAACCACAGGAAAGTGACAAGTAATCCAACAAAAATATGTACTCATAAACTCCTGAACAAAGTTAAATATTTTCCAAATAAAGTCATTAATAATCTTGAAAATAACAAGCAATTTTGCCTTCATGACTTCTCCAAAAAAATGTTGTAAACTTCTTTTTCTTTACTTACTATTTTTACTTGTCAAACTGTGACATATGCTGTGCGAAGAGTCAGGCTTGTATAACTGGGTTTTATTTCTTAAATTCTTTTCGGATAAGGACTACGAAATATAAAAATAGATATACAATGCGATTTAGAAATATTAATAAAATTTTATTTCCAATTGCAATTTTATAATGAAATTTATCTATTCGATTTTTAAAGGCATATTGTAGAAGCACTCTTGTTAGAAAGTGTGATACTCCTATAGTGCGGTGACTCAGGAGGGCCTGGAGCACCATTGTAAAAATACGTTCCAACAGTCCAAAAAATTTGGTATACTCCAAATAAAAGAAATGGCCATATTCATATTGATGGCGCAGCAGATGTCACCTGATGTTCTTTGACAGTGCTTTCTTAATAAATGAAAACCTTTGGATTGTGTTTACTTGATGTCTAAATTTTTTTTCATTAAGTAGAAAAAATTATATCGCCAGAATTGCAGTCCAGTGCAAATCAACAAAAACGAGAAATTGGGCGACTCGGAAATGAAACTGTCAGAAATTCGGTTGTAAGTCGTGCAGCAAGTGTCGATGCGTCATCCTGTTAGAACCACATGTTTGCCAGTCCCAATTTGTCTAGTTGAGGTAGCAGAATGTCGTTGAGCATGGCTCTGTAGCCCTCGGTGTTCACAGTAGTCGTTTGGCTCGCGGCGTTTTCAAAAAAAAGGTGCAATAACGCTTTCAGCGTAAGCCCCACACCGCAGAGTAACTTTAAACGCGTGTAAGCTTTTGGTGTGTTTTTCGGTGTCTCAGAAGCGATATTTCTGCTTATTCCCGTATGGTCATCGTTGCTTATTGTAATTTTCGATGAAAAGATTCGCAAAAATCTAAGCAATTATTTCGAGTTCTGGAGAAGGTTGGCGCTCTATTTCTTATTGACGTGTGTTTTAGATCTGTTTACTTCACAAGTGTCAAAGATAAACTGACATTTACCGCTACTTGCGAAATATATAGAATTTTCCGTCACTTTATATGTACATAGAGTAGGTTGTGCTTCAATTTGGTGTATTTTCAGGGCAAGAAAAATACATCTTAGGTTAGGTAAGGTTCAATGGGCAGCCGACACGTGGTCGGCTCACTTGGATCCTTATAGCGGTTCCTTTGGGATACCCTTAGCTAGCGACAAGAATAAACCGGTATTTACCAGGCTATTCTCCAGAAGTCACCGCAGCCTCGAAACGCCCCGACTCCCTGCAGAACAGAGAGATCGATTTCAGTCCCACATTGGACATATCGTCCAGACGTGGCAATTCCGGTCTCCCGAAATGCCTAAGCCTAATATCCCCGAGACCGGGCCATAGGCAGAGGAAGTCCTCATCATGACAGCTTCTACCGTAGTCATTATAATCAAGACCTATTCTCCGCCCATGAGTCCCTATCGCCCAGTGACCCGTTGTGACCGATGTCACCGTCCTTATCCGGTCCCTGTCGAAACCAAAATACATCTTAGATACAATAAAAACGTCTATATCACGTGCATTTGCTTTATAAATTGACTAATGTCCGAAAGATTTACGTTTGGCCAATAATCTCTAGTACGGGAAAGACGATTGTAGCACATAAATATGTAAATAATTTTCCCATTTTTTATGTTGTAAACCAGTACATATTTCAATAATCTAATTGGAACCGTGACCAATATAATGCACACTTTTTTGGCAAAGCTTTTGAAATTTGTATTAAGCATTTGCTGTGCACGGTATATACTTAGATACTTTAAAACTGCCAGACGTGGGTAAAGACATCTTAGATGCAAAAGCTATGTCGGCAGTGCAATTTTAGTATTGGTAATATTTGTTTCATTGTTGGCAGACACATTCTGGAATTATTATGTTCAGCATCCTCATTTGTCCACCCAGGGAAAAAATTAAAAGAATATTAGACATTCTGGTGTTACATTCTCTGGGGGAACAGTTGCAGCCAATACCTGAATTCGGTATAATTTAAAATTGCCAGATCTTTTAAGATCGCTACTGAACATAAATCATATCTGGTACCAGTAGCCCCCCGTAGTATGTGGATGACATGGTAATTATAGTTTGAATCCAAAGTCGCAGGAAGGGAGAGCCTAAAATAATCTGCTCGAGGCCTGATTTTTCTTCACTTGTAGAAAAGTTTTTCTATAAGCGAGTTTCTATAGATGAATTTATCGTTTAAAAGCACCTAAAAACGCGCAAATAGTTAAATGCATCTAAGTGATACAAATTGTATAAAAATGTTTAATTTATATCTAATTATTGTAAATACTCAAAAAAAAAAAAAAAAACATTCAATACTTGCCACATGCGGGAGCAATCTGTCAACAAAATTTAGGATCTGAAGCCAAACATTTGAAAAATTTAAATACGACAGCTTTTAGGAATTTTTCAAACTAAGTGGTACATGTGTGGACGTCTCGTACCGGAAATGGCTTAAAGGTTTCTAACGCATATAGAAAGGTGGATAGCCAAGTTGAACTAGTCAAAGAATAAGAAACGTTAAACAAGTAATTATTATTTCTTAAATAAAAATCGGAAAACCACAAGATATAGAATTCATCTTGCTGTTAAAGTAGTTACATTAGAATTGGAAATAAAAATGCTTTTATTACGAGCTCGTGTTCAAGAGTGAAAATAAATTTCATTTTTATTTGTTGCCAATATTTCGATATTCTTTGGGTATCATCATCTGGGCTTGTAAAAAATAATTTATATTAAACACAGACTTTACAGTTACTGTTTATTCTTTAGGATCGTCTGTTTATTAAAAGCATTTTTATCTATAAATAGAAAGGCCGAATAGAAACGACTTTAATTGATTTATTTTAGAATTTTGTAATTTTAATAAAAGCACAACAGTACTTAATTTTCCAACTCTGAAAAATAGTTAATTTGAGATTTCTTTTATGACTTCATTTACCGTAACAAATTTTCTCTGAAAAAAAGCTACAAACTTTGGCAACCTAAAATTTTGTGATAATCTCATTTTAAATGTGTCTGTTAAAATTGTTAACTGTTTTTTTCCTCCATTGTGTACTTTTACGCAAATGTTTTTACCGTTTTTCCATCGTTCAAAGTGGGTGGGTGTGTAGGCATGATCGTAATTAACAATCTATTATTTGCAGTTTCTCTTACAACAGTTGCGGCGCCAGGGAATATTTATTAGAAATTTCAACAGTGTAAGTTGAGTTTATTTTAAACATATTTTATGTCTTCTACTGAAATATTTTTATAAGCCCCACTCAGGGTAACTACAGTAACTGATTTTACTTAATAAAAATCGATTTCCGCTATGAAAAAAAATAATAAATAATAAACAAACAGTTTATGTCGTTAAAATACAAAAAATATATCGGTACCCATTGCACGGAGAATAATCGCTATGCACGCCGGAAGATATAGAGAGCTCTTTTGCCAATATTGAAAGAAATTGCTTTAAGGCCATGTCAGATAAAACTTTTGCTTCGCGTTGCGTTACCGATTCGCTTTGACATCTAAGATAATATATACATTCTTATACGAAACATGTCACATAAAGTACTTTCAAAGCGGAGCGAAGAAAAAAGATAGCCAACTCTCATCTTTTTGCGCGCTTTGACAATTGGCTAGTATAATTTTCTTTTTTTTTTAATTTTTTTTGCCAAATTCTATTCCGAAAAACCGTCCAATAAAATTTTTAACTTGTATTTTTATAACAAATAATTAAATGTACAAATTACCAACCGCTTTTATAAGTAAACAAACAATGCGTGAGTGTTGTTAAAGTTTTGATTGTGGCATGCACCTTTTGCCACAAAGTTGTATCTGACACGGCCTTTAGGTATTTCCAAGGCGTTTGGCATGGTGCACTCTTGTCAAAAATTGTTGCATTTGGTGTCAGTGATAATTTCTCTCTATTTATTTGGAGCTTTCTTAGAGATAGCGCTATACGAGTTGTTATAGATGGGGTTTCGTCAAACGAGTTCAAGATTTATTCAGGGGTGCCGCAAAGCTTCGTTTTTTTCCTAAAATATTTCTAAATGGCCTTCTATGTCAAACCGACCCCATCTACTCTTTTGCAGATGACAGCATTCTTTGCCATTCATATTTATTTGATTATAGACCAAGTGTATCCGATGTTGGTGCTATGTAACAAAACATGAATGATACGCTTGGCCGAGACCTTGGTATAGTCTCGGAATGGGGTCGCGCGAAAAGGGTTGATTTTAATGACTGAAAACCCCAAAGTTGCATGCTGACGCATATAAGCGCGACGGATCAAGGTGACTCATTTGTATAAATGGGTGGTATAACTATTGATGAATCAGAATCTCTTGATGTTCTGGGCATGAGGATACAATGTGATGTCCGGTGGACAGAACATATATTTAAGGTATCGAAAGAAGTATTCAAGTGCCTCGGTTTTTTGAAAGAAAAGGCTATTACCATTTCTTTCACATATTTTCAACACTATTTTTACAACTTGCGTCTACCCCAGCAACTGAAAGCAGGCTAAAATAATTCCGGTTTCTAAATCTAACTCTGAATTCAGGCCAATAGCGATACTCCCATATATTTCTAAAGTAATGGAAAAACTGATGTACCTACAGATTAATGAGCATATACAAAGTTTCAGTCTATTAACACCCCTTCATAGTTGTGTTACTGCTTTAATTAACTTTTGTGAAGATATTCGTATGGACATTGAGTGGGAAAGTTAAATATTCTTGTACTACTGGATCACTCAAAAGCTTTCGACACTGTTGACCACTCCATGTTGAGTATTAAACTACAAAAATTGTTTCGATTTTCCTCAACATCAAACAGATTACTCAAATCGTATTTATCAAATAGACGCCAATCGGTATTCTTAAATAATGGATATTCATCTTCCATCCCAGTTCCTAAAGGAGTTCCACAAGGATCAATTTTGGGGCCACTATTGTTCTCAATGTATATAAATGACTTACCACAATGTCTAAAATATACAAAGGTCCACATGTATGCAGATGATGTGCAAATATACATTGATAGTACGGTACAGCTTATTGAAGAAAATGTGGACAAATTGAATTCTGATTTGAACAACGTCTACAACTGGGCCACTGCCAACAAACTTTTAATTAATCCTCATAAGTCAAAATGCCTTATTATACACAAAAAAACAACTAGGGTAAACTTGATCTTTAATATCTTGCTAAATAACCAGAAAGTTGAATGTGTATCATCTGCTAAAAATCTTGGTGTCATTTTCAACAACAACTTGGATTGGTCAAGCCACATCAGAAAAGCCGCTGCAAATACATACCTAAGGTTACAAGAATTATGGCCTACACAATTTCTTACACCTCTTGATACTTGAATTTTGATAGCAAAAACATATTTAATACCTCAATTATTATATGGTAGTGAAATTTTTACTAGCTGTGACTCTGCAAGTAATAACATACTACGCAAAACATATAACAACCTTATAAGATACGTATACGGTTTACGCAAATATGATCACATATCGTCGTTTTCAAACAAACTTTACAAAATATCTTTTAAAAATTTTATGGATATGAAAATACTTGTCATGATGCACAAAATCATATATACAAAGGAACCATCTTATTTATATAATCGCATAGTATTTGCAAGATCCAATAGAGGCAACAAACTTATTCCATGTAGTCATCGTAGCCTTGTCTCTGAGTACCATTTTTTCGTATTTTCTATCCGTCTTTGGAACTCACTTCCTAATTCTCTCCAAGCAAACAACAACGCTAGAGATTTTAAAAAAGGTTTACTTACATATTTTACTTAAAAACCATTAATTTTAATTATTCCCAATAATATCTATGTTTGTATGTCTAATATAGTATAATAATTAGTAAACATTGTATTGTGATTTATAATTTTTAATTATTGTATAATTTGTTATTCACTAATGTATTATCTACACAATCTAATTTTTATAACAAACTTAATTCGCGTACTGTAATTATAAGATTTAAATATTGTTGTATGCGATATACAAATAAATAAATGAAATAAATATACTTCCCTCCATCTGATCTCCTTATTATTTATACCACCTATATCGGACCGCGAATTGAATAGAACTCTTATGCGTGGGCCGGTGCTTCGAAATCTATTTTGGAGCTTCTCGACAGCGTGCAGCAGAATGTTCACAAACTCCCTCTATCCTCCTTCCCATAATCTTTTTTTCTAGTTCCAACACAATGCATTGCGTTTGTACAAAAAAAAAAAAAAAAAAAGAGAAAAAACCTATTCAAATAAATTGGCTTATTGGAAGAAATTCTGTCGTTAGTCTCAATTGCAAGCTGCTTTACTACTCTATCTTTTAGCCAATATGGTGCGGTACTCAGAATATAGAAAAATCCAAATGCGCCAAAACAAAATTCTTGGAATCTTCATATCCGTATGTAAAAACTGGTACTTTGCCATCGGTAAAATTTATTATCATTGAAATATTAAAATCGGTTAGAAATTGACAAAGTTAAAATTTTTTTATGTAAATTATATTGGCCTAGACTATCTGATAAAATATTTAAATGAGATAATGAATTTTAATAGATATTCTGCAAATTATATCCGCATATGACTCAAAGAGTTTATAAAATGAAAATTTGTAAACCAATTATGGTTAATTTAAATATTTTTGTCACCGGTAACCATATTATGTTTAAATTAATCCTCCGTAAAGAGGCCTCAACTGTATTATGATTATTTCGTCATTTCTAAAAATGACTAAACGATTTGTGCAAAGTATTTTTCTAAAACCTTTCGTCGTGGTAATTTCGGGATGATAATAGGTAGTGATTAGGCTTACCAGATTAAAATTTTCAAAATTATTGGCATTCACTAAAAAATCTTGATTTTAAAAAGATTTGTTGACAATTCAAAACTTCCTAAAATAATATTTTGCAAAAATTACACTCGACAGCCGATCGAGATAGGAAACGCTGACACATCAACGTCTGACAGGAACTCCTATCACCAGAACAGAGATTGAAACGGCAATAAAGACCTTAAAAGATAAGTTTGCGAACCTGATTAGATTCCTTCAAAATTATTAAAACTAATGGATGATGACAATATCAATCTTCTGGCGATCCTTTTTGACCACATTTATGAAACTGGTAAATACCCCAAAGACTGGCTCATATCTACTATTATCATTAGTCTAATGAGCCATGAGCTCAAAATTTTTCTTAAAATTATTCATTCAAGAGTTTACGACAAGTGTGAAAAATAAATGTGTGCCTCCAGTTGGGCTTTAAAGAAGGGATGGGTTCACGGAAAGCTCTATTCTTAGTTCAAAAATGTAAGAATGTACAAAAGGATGCTTTTTTTGTGTTTCATTATTTATGAAAAAGCTTTCGATACTGTACAACACAATAAATTGGTGGAAATCCTTCTACCTATTGGTATAGAAGATAAAGACGTTAGATGCATATAGAGTTTGTATTGGCATCAGGCAGCACAGGAAATCTCTAGGGGTATTAGACAAGGATGTGTGCTGTCTCCTCTATTATTTAATGTATACTCCGAAATGATATTTAAAGAGTCAATCAATAGTGTTTAAAGGGAATATATACAAATGGAACTTTTCTCAATAACTTCAGACATGTCGGAACTTCAAGAACTTGTAAACAGACTGACGACATGCAGCGAAAATTATGGGCTAAAATAAAATACTAAAAAAACGAAATACATGACAATCAGCAAAAAACCTACACAGAAAAAATTATTAAATTTCTCCAATCACCAAATTTGTTCTAAATTCATAATATCAAGCAAACAATTGGTTGATTTTGCACATATTACCAAAATGATTATATTGATTACTAAAAATTTTAAAATTTTAAAAAAATATTTTCAATAAATGATATTTTTAATTTTAATTAAAAAAATGATCAAACAACTTTGCCATTTCAAACAATGTGTTAATTTATTTAAATAAATATTGACAATTCCCAACAACAATTCTACATGTTTAAATTATTTTATTTTAAACGAAAAAAGTCAATTAATTTTTTTTGATATTTAATTAATATTTTAATTGAAAATTTATTTCAAAACAACTAAAATGTTAATTAAATCAAAATTAAATTTTTAATATTCTTTCAACTAAAAAAATAATTGACTTTTTAAACCATTTTTTTAATTGATAAAACACTTTTTTCTGTGTACATATGATAACACATTGACATTAAAAAAAAAGAGAATACTACGTGGAAAATTGGACACATTTAAGTCTCTGGGAATTATCATAAATGACAAATGGGGCATTTCAAACGAAATAACATGCAAAATTAAAATGGCAAGAGATGCATTCCTTTAATACAACATTTTATGCGTTTCTTGTTAGAACTTTGAACTGGCTTTAGTAAAATATCATGATTCGTAAAAGTATTATTCGAACTAAAATGATTTTAAGGAGGGTAATTTGTATTGGACCTATTGTAAACTATGGACCAATCATTCAAAATTCTAAAGACTGATTTCTGGTATTACAAAAAACAAATTAGAACAAATTTCAATACAGCAGTGTAATTAGTTTTAGCGTTAACAGTAAATTTCACAAATTTCCATGATATTTTTTCTGGCCATATGAATTTAAGTAAGAAATTTTACCGCAATATCTATATCTGTGATGGTTTTAGCCGAATTAAATTTTTTTCCCAAAGTGTGCTTTATTTGGTGTTAGGCGCAATAAACTGTTTTCCGAGAGTAGGGTTTACATGGGGTCTATGTTCAATTACGGACCGATCTTCACGAAATTTAACAGTCATATGATTTGCAGTCATATAAAGTGAATTCATGCAAAATTTCCTGTCATTCCGTGACTTATTCCACCATTTATGTTAGTTTTTGTATCAAAATTATAAATTTTTTTAGGGTGGTGGTTCCACATTTTGATTCATAGTTCTGATCCTACCGCCAAACAAAGATCTAAAATGCATTACTGTTCTTTAAAATACAAAACTGATGATCACCGTTAAAATAGAGGGAAATACATATAATTGTTGGTGCGAGCAGCAGTTTCAAATCAGCATCTATGTATTTTCAAATTATTAGTGCTTAATTAATGTAGTTTTGATAGATTTTTAGAAAAACAAATTTAAAAAAAATAAAATGGAGGCGTTGCTGGCAGCCCGAGCTCCAGGATCGGTTGATTAGCCGAATTAGCTATTCATCTTCAACTACAAAGATTACCGAAACCATAACAAAACAAGAAGATGGCCCTATATATATATATATATATATATATATATAATATATATATATATATAATTCAAGGTTTATCGTTATTTTATAAGCCGATTGCGTGTTACAGACAGCAGCGGTTACGGAGGCCTATTTCTAAATAAATTTTGCAAATATTTTTACAGACTTTTCCTAAAACCACAACTAAGAATAAATTATTTATATTTTTTATTCACATCAATATACCGCTATGAACTCGCAAATTGTGCGATTAAATGTTTATTTTGCATATCTCTAAAAGAAAACATCGTAAAATGAAGAAATCTCCAATGCGTAGTGTTGTGTTAGATGAATGTTTGTATGTGTTTTTTCTATTCTGTTATCGAATGTATCCATCTTTTTCCATTCATTTTCTTCGTTTAATGTCGGCATAAATCAAACTTTCTTTTCGCACCACATTCACAATGCTTTTGCAAATTCTTAGTATTTTTTTTTTGTTATTTTTGCACAATGATTCCCATTTTTTGTTGTTGTTGTTAAATATATAAAAGCGAATGTAGTTTTGTTTTTTATTATCCTTATTTTTACTATCCTAGACGTTGTTGGTATGTTGGTTTTATTTGTTTAATACATAAAAAAAATAAATTAAAAAGAACTGAAAGATATTTTTTTTTTAAGAAATCGATAATTCTAGTAAAGTTGTAATAACACCTTTTTAACCTAATTTGGGTACGCTGAGTCCACGGGGTCCAACTTGTTCTCGAGATATACCGTTATTTCGAAAATGGAGGAGGTTGCGCAACATATATTCGCGTAACTCAAAACCGGTTTAGTTTATTGAACAAACTAAAAAAATTTCGCAATAAAATTTCCTTTAAGTAAAGTTAAGCTTTTTCCAATACGCGCAGTCGTTTTAGAAACATAATTTTTTTTGGCAAAAAAAAAAAATATTTTTTTAATCATAAAAAATCATAAAAATTTTTTCCTGATATATAAAAGACAAACTTGCAAACTAGCCAAGCCATTAATGTTTAAAATCTGTTTAAAAATCTTTTATTCAAAAAAAATTTCAATTAAATTTATGAGTTTCATAAAACGCAATACATATTTGTATGGGAGCCCTCTATGGAGTGAGGAAAAAATGCAAGTATAGTATGGAAAAATCTTAAGAACAAAAAACTAATCAAGGTCGGTTATACATTTCATCCCCCTAGGGGCGACTATATACATATATTTCTAGTCTGTATTGAACATTTTGTATGGGAGCCCCCTTAAGGAAATAAATGATAGAAATGAAAAATTAAATGGGGTTTAGGGGCATATGGCGGTTTAATGAAATTTTTAAATTTGGGCCATAGGATACTGGTCAAATGTAAGACCAACCCCACCTTATTTTTCAGTATGTTCAATTAACTTACCGTTTTTGTACAACCTCCTCCATTTCTATTTGTCTCAAAAAAAGTGTCAAATTCTAGCACTCTATAATTAGAAGAAATTTCATAAAATTGTAGGAGTTTTAAAATTACTTTACAAAAAATCAATAAATTTTTTTAAGAACTTTTAATTACTCAAATTAATAACTGTAACAAAATTCTTTTAACAATTATTTAACGAAATTTTGTGCAGAAACCAATTTTAGTTGAGATACATAAAACCAATTTGTAAATTTGTATCAGAATTCACATATTTAGAGTAAATTTAAATCAGCCCACTACTTTATACTCTGGTATAAATTTGATAGTATAATATTTTAGAGCCTACACACTAATAGCGATATAACTTTATATATAAAAAAAACGTTTGTGCCGTGTATGTGCTCCTAAGACTCAAGAACCGCTAGACCGATTGAAACTAAACTTGGACAATAAATTATCTTAGTCGGGAGCTAGGTTTCTCTTAAGTTTAATCCTGATAGGTGTCGCTGTTGTCGTGATATAAATTTTTTTTTTATTTATGGTACGATTTGGCTGAAATTCACAAAATATATTTATTAAACAAAAATTAGTTTCCTGACAGAATTTTTACCCGGTAGATAGCTCTGGGGTCAACTTATTAACAAAATTCTCCAGTGCTTATTTTTTTATTTTTATTTAGAAAATCCCGAGCGGCGCCGGGACCAGCTAGTTATAATATATATTTTTTCTGTTAACCCCTAAAATGTTTTTAGTTCTATCTAAATAAAAAAAGGAGAAAAAACTTAAAGACAATATTGAAATTTTTTATTGCAATAGTTTGTGATTATCAGATTTAATAATAAAAATATTTGTTTTAAACTCCAAGTTTCTCTAAACATAATTACTTAAAACTAAAGCTTTTTTTTAAATTTTACCATCTTGACAGTGACATATTGATGATGTATCTATTTTGAAAACTTCAACACTTTTGAATTGCAGACATTCAAGCATTAATTTACATACACAAATCTTTGAATGTTCATCATTCATTCACACTTTCTCTTTCGTTTTAAATGAAACTTTAATTTAAATGTTAAAAGCAAAACATTTTCGTAAATTACAACATCCTTTTCCTCTACAGCCCCTAATTGTTTGTTTCTACACAGTGACAAAAACGAGAAAAAGCTGAAAAATCTTAAAATGTTTTAAATAAAGCAATTAATCTTAACCTCATATATAACTCTTCTACACACTTTGCTCTTACACTTGGCTCCATCATCGTTGTGCACACATACACTTCCATGTAGTCGTTGTATCCTTAAATGAAATTTCCTCTCTTTCATTACACACATTAACAAGCATTCCACATATAATCAACACTATACTCAACCTAAAGCGTTAACAGACGTTGCTGTCCTTGCTTGGGTTGCCATAATGTTTAAAGTAATTATATTACACTACAACTACAAACACACACACACACACACTCAAGCACATTAATACTTTTAAGGATATTCCTACACACAAATACTGCTATATACTATATTAAAATGTGTCTATGTATTGCAATGAAAGCTTAAGTGTATGTATGTAAGTTGTTGTAAGTGTGATTATGTGTGTGTGTGTGAGTTTGTATATAAAATAATGTGCAATTTTGCACATTACAGTGTTAATTCTTATTACGATACATAGTATACATATAAACATGGTTAGTCAACCAAAAAGGAATACATAAACATTTATACTTCGTGTGCAATGATGTAACCATGTAATTTTCTTTGTCCCCACCCCTTTCGCAGAGTTTTTTCTTTGTTCCCTTGTAATGACAACGTATGTCCTTATATCCTTTAACGAATAAGTGAGTGTATGTGGAAGTATGTTTGCATGTGGAAAGTTCAACACATTTGTATACTCTGTAGTTAGCATGTGGTATAAACACATAGTTACCACATTTCAACTGACCATTGTATGTGGAAAGCAGCAATTGTAGTGACTGTAAATGAAATAAATAATTGGTAGAGTGTCTTCAAAATGATTTTGAAAGACAATGCGCTGACGTGTCAGCGGTATATAGAGGAAAGAATAAATAAGAAGGGCAAAACACCATTTTTATAAAAAAAAATTTTCTAGCTAAGATGAACAACAAATCTAATATTTATTAAAAAAGAAAACAAAATCTATTTGAAATGTTTAAAGTTGTGATTATAATGAGTTGTCTCATTGACTTATGAAATTCGAAAGTTTATTCAATTATTCATTTTCAATAGGGAGCGAATTTTGGTGCAGATTTATGTTTCTTCTCAAACGCTTGAATTCTCAATTATATATTGACATATCGTCGCTGTTTTTACTAACTGACCTAACTGAAATTTTTTTTGAAAATAGACTTAAGTAAACGCTGAGAAAAAATATTGTTGGGCATGGTAACGGCAACTACACAATGTTTATTGTAACAATATATTGTTGCCGTACACAAAATATTGTTATTTTTATTTAATATCAACAATATTATAGATACTGTAAACATGTTAATGTTTACCGCAAATATAAATTTAAGTATGGTTCACTTAAAAATAATCATTTTTATAACAACTAAATAATAATAACTTTGAAAACATATTATATTCCTCACAACCATTTAATGATATTTAATAGCCATAACATGATAACTTTCTATACGTGTACTCATAATATGTTTAAGATGCAAACAAAATATCTTTAGTCTAATAAAATTTTGTTATCGCCATTTGTAAAATAGTTTTGCATCAGTTGTGTTTGTTTTACGTAAAAAATAAAGAAATTTTAAAGTATCACAAAATAAAATATCAATGCTAAACAAATTTAAATGTTGTTTGAAAATGGTGGAAAAATATTGACCATTGTTTTGTGTTATTTTAGAGAAAAAGAATGAAAATTCTATAAAATAATGTATAAATAATGGCGACCTACGACAAAAATAGGTTAAAAATATAATGTTTAATGTTGCATCATATTATGATGTGAAATATCTGTAACAGTTTTACGTTAAGGTTGCCAGTAAGTAAATAAGCACAAATATATATTAAAAATATTTTTCGGTTTTAAATTTAATCTATATATTATTATGATTAACATGATAATAATATGATCAATTCTTTACCTTTTATAATTAACATGATAATAATATGATTACTTTTTAACTTATTATGATTAACATGATAATAATATGATTGCTTTTTAACTTATTATGATTAACATGATAATAATATGATTACTTCTTAACTTATTATGATTAACATGATAATAATATGATTACTTCTTAACTTATTATGATTAACATGATAATAATATGATTACTTCTTAACTTATTATGATTAACATGATAATAATATGATCAATTCTTTACTTATTATAATTAACATGATAATAATATGATTACTTCTTAACTTATTATGATTAACATGATAATAATATGATTACTTCTTAACTTATTATGATTAACATGATAATAATATGATTACTTCTTAACTTATTATGATTTACATGATAATAATATGATCAATTCTTTACTTATTATAATTAACATGATAATAATATGATTACTTCTTAACTTATTATGATTAACATGATAATAATATGATTACTTCTTAACTTATTATGATTAACATGATAATAATATGATTACTTCTTAACTTATTATGATTAACATGATAATAATATGATCAATTCTTTACCTTTTATAATTAACATGATAATAATATGATTACTTTTTAACTTATTATGATTAACATGATAATAATATGATTACTTCTTAACTTATTATGATTAACATGATAATAATATGATCAATTCTTTACCTTTTATAATTAACATAATAATAATATG
This sequence comes from Pollenia amentaria, assembly GCA_943735925.1. NCBI lineage: Eukaryota > Metazoa > Arthropoda > Insecta > Diptera > Polleniidae > Pollenia > Pollenia amentaria. Next base: position 251,672,170 of record OX031007.1, on the reverse strand, counting down.
ATTACTTTTTAACTTATTATGATTAACATGATAATAATATGATTACTTCTTAACTTATTATGATTAACATGATAATAATATGATTACTTCTTAACTTATTATGATTAACATGATAATAATATGATTACTTCTTAACTTATTATGATTAACATGATAATAATATGATCAATTCTTTACTTATTATAATTAACATGATAATAATATGATTACTTCTTAACTTATTATGATTAACATGATAATAATATGATTACTTCTTAACTTATTATGATTAACATGATAATAATATGATTACTTCTTAACTTATTATGATTTACATGATAATAATATGATCAATTCTTTACCTTTTATAATTAACATGATAATAATATGATTACTTTTTAACTTATTATGATTAACATGATAATAATATGATTACTTTTTAACTTATTATGATTAACATGATAATAATATGATTACTTCTTAACTTATTATGATTAACATGATAATAATATGATTACTTCTTAACTTATTATGATTAACATGATAATAATATGATCAATTCTTTACCTTTTATAATTAACATGATAATAATATGATTACTTTTTAACTTATTATGATTAACATGATAATAATATGATTACTTCTTAACTTATTATGATTAACATGATAATAATATGATTACTTCTTAACTTATTATGATTAACATGATAATAATATGATCAATTCTTTACCTTTTATAATTAATATGATAATAATATGATTACTTTTTAACTTATTATGATTAACATGATAATAATATGATTACTTCTTAACTTATTATGATTAACATGATAATAATATGATTACTTCTTAACTTATTATGATTAACATGATAATAATATGATTACTTCTTAACTTATTATGATTAACATGATAATAATATGATAACTTCTTAACTTATTATGATTAACTTGATAATAATATGATTGCTTCTTAACTTATTATGATTAACATGATAATAATATGATTACTTTTTTACTTATTATGATTAACATGATAATAATATGATTACTTCTTAACTTATTATGATTAACATGATAATAATATGATTACTTCTTAACTTATTATGACTAACATGATAATAATATGATTGCTTCTTAACTTATTATGATTAACATGATAATAATATGATTTCATTAAATTATAATATGATGTAATAAAAACAAATTAGGATTAAGGGAAAGATTTTATGATGTAATACTACGATGTATTTGTTCATAATATGATTAAATAATAATCGTGTTGACTACAATCATGAATTTTATCATAATATGTTGCTTTAAGAATATGTTTACCACAACCATGTTTTTCCTTTGCGTGGTACAAAAATAGAAATATTTGTCTTTTTCTTTATTTAATACATAACAAAAGATGTTTTACTACATAACAAATAATGCATAAACCCAATTTCATTCGTATTATGGCTAGGAAATTACTACATTGAAGACAAAAAAATATTAAAAGTGCTCTCCTGTCAAACCTGCTAAATGTTAGTAAGGTCGGTTAGTTAAAAAGCGATGATATGTATGTTGTCTTTATATGCATGTTTTATTATTTCTAAGACTTTTGCAATATCTCGATCTAGTTTGTTTCTTATCTGCATCAGGTAATAGTTTTAATACTTAATCCTCTTCTTCCCTTAAATTCATATAACTACCCTGCGGGAAATTTGTGTCAATTTCTATTAAAGCACTTATCCCGTGACCAGTGAACAAAATTTTATAATTCAACGGAACGAATTGTGATAGGTGAAAGCAAGAAATATCACTTAACTGGTGATAATGTGTTTAGAGTGTAAGTAGTCCAACAGAAAGGTAATTGGCACATAACTATTCATGTGACTGGATTTTGTGCGGGTAGTGGCTGATTCTCTCTAGTTCTATTACTTTATATGAAGGGGATCTATCATATTGACATGGTTCATTTGTGACAATATCTGCGACAGGCATTATTTTAACCGAAATTGGAAGGTTATTTCAGTGACCTGTTACAAAGTGTCAAAAAGGTGCCAATTAACCCCCTCGTAGGACATCGCCATGATAAAGTGACTTGTCACGTGACAAGTTTAGTGTTAGTTCCCTTTCCCGTAGGGTAACATTGAACTCAGCATCTTTGAAGCAGTGATGGAATTTATGGAGCAATTGGGCCATTTGGGGCACTATTAAATTTTGCTTGGCCCTATGTGCTTTTCGCTTTTCATTTGCGATTCGCATATATTTTTGTTGATTGTTTATACAAAAAAAAAAAAAAAAAAATACATTTCTGATCTATGTACTCTAAAATTTAAGCTTACTACAGTAAAGATATTTTATGTATCACATAACTTTAAAGATTATTATTAAAACGAGTTTCTTAAGATTTCACCTCAACACGTTTTAAGCGGAGGCACAAACAAAGTTTCGCATAGCTTAAGGCATACGATCTATTTTTCATTCTTCTCTACGTGTGGAACAGTTTTTTCTGTGCAAAATTTAGTAAAAACCAAATTACTTAATAGATTACAATTGGATAGTTTATCTTCGCTAATACACACAAGAGATTTTTTAAATCTCTTGTTTCTTCAATAACCAAGTTTAAAAAATGTTAAAACAAAAGAATATTGCAAACCTTGAAATACCAGATGAATATTTATAATATTAAGACTTGAATATTACTGTGTTAATAAAGTCTGATAATACTTATTTTATTTTCTTAAAAGCTTTCCCAAGCTAAAAAAAAAATTACTAGACTACATGCATAATATCACATATCGTTACTTTAATTTAGAAAAGCGAATCTAACATATCAAATTTTTTATGTTTGGATATCGTGCGTATATATAAAAGCTAACTAAAAGAAATGTAGAATCTTTCCTTCACTTACGACTGAAAGTATAGATTTGATTTAATTAAATATAATTTCTATACAACTTAAAAATAAAAACAAATGCGCGATCAATACTCGAGCCTGATCCTTTTCTGATATTTAGTGTTTAGATCTTTTTTCCTTACAAGCATCAAATAATTTTAATAAATATCCATTAAAAATTTGAACTAAACATTGAAAGTTTAATTTATAAAATACAGGGATTTGGCCCCTTTTCTGTCAATTTGGCCTATTTTCGTTACAATTTTGGCACAAAATAAAAATTTTCCAATCCCTTCACTGCTTTGAAGGTATTAAATCATTTTTTACTGGTTTTAGAAAGAGATTATGCTCGCCATAAACTTCCACAAGGTAATATCGACTTTTTCTTTTCTAATAAAGCAAAATTTTTCACTTTTTCTGGCAAATAGTAAAAGCCATGACACAAAAAAAAAACAAGACAACGCATTGTGCAGGTCCGTTATTTTTTTATGATCATTTTGACGTCATTGCAGTTCAGAGATTTAAATGTAAACAAACCTTCAGCGTACCACATACACGTGTTTGTGTGATCATATTTGTCCTCATTTACTACTTTGACGTACATGCGAAGAAAAACAATTTTTTAAATGTAATTACGCTATCTTGTGCTCTTTGTTTCATGAGTAAAACCCAATTAACTACAATTTTACTATCGATATCTTACATGTAAGAAGAATTTGTGTTAAAATTTAAATATGTAATATAATTGGATCACTTATTAATTTTTACTATCTTTTTTTTTAAGAAACATGTTTTGTGCATATTTTCCAATAAAAAATGTATAAAAATATGTCAAAAATCTAGATTAATAAAAAAAAGCTGCCTGAATTTTAAATCGTTCATATTTCCTATAGCTTTATATATAAGCTTCAGAGCGAAAACAGTAAAAAACATATTGTAGTTTTCGAAACTCGTGTAAATAGCACTAAATAAAGACTTTAAAATAAGGTATTTCAGGTAAGAAGCGTGAATTTCTACGCGAATTATTTAAGATCACCAGAAGGAATGGGTTTTGAAGTATACCCAAAGGAGCTTATACTTAATGTGTAGCGGTGATTTCCGGGTTACTAAAGTGAAATACTTGCGATCAAAGATGATGTGGCATTGGATTCCCCCTCTCTTATAACGAGAGCAGGCCTTGACTATCGCTTATCTCTAAACGAGATGGCTTACACAGTTTGACGTCACAATAATATGAGCTTTAGGGCACAGGGATATAAAGGGAAATACTAGGGCGAATGTGCTTGCTAGACTCGGGACTAAAGGGCTGCAAGAATACATTCATTTGTTTATCGCACACAAGCATCCCAATATTCATTCAAATATTTAAATAGTTAAAGAGTGGTGTACAGAGCTTAAGGCCCTAATCATGTAAAACGCAACGCCAAAGAATTACATTGAACACACAAACAAAATCATAAATATTTTGTAATTTTGTTGTTGCTGTCTAAGAAATTCACATTGCTTTTTAAAATTTTAAACGCTGTATAGCTTGAGGCGTTGACATTTTTAAAACGGTACATGAATTTCTGTAGAAAGCAACAACAAAATTACAAAATATATATGACATTGTTTTTGCTTTCAATGTAATTTTTGGCGTTGCGTTGCGTTTTACATGATTAGGGCCTAAGAGTTAAAATATAAAAGAGAGTGTAGTCTGTGCTTTACTTTATCATAACAAAGGCACACATTCTGTTCACTCTTTTTCTTTGAATATTTATTTACTTAATTTGCAAATGCAAACAAACGCAAGTATATGGTAACAGTTAGACTGTGTGAAAGAAATACTACATAGTAAAATTAGTACTTATGTATATTCTCATTACAAATATATCTCTATTAAACAGAATTTTGTAACAAAAATTATAAAAATTGGATTAAAAGTATATTAAAAAGGACTTTAAAATTCTTGCGTTTAACGTTTTCGATTTCCATAATAAAAGTAACTACATATGTAGTAATAATATTATTATATTCATGTAAGGAGTAAGGAGTAAACATTCAAATAATATTATATTCGAATCTTATACACATTTTATTATGTCGGTTTTATTTGAATGTGGAAGTATTTTTTCTGTTCTTTTTCGCTACACAAAGCATTCATTTGTTTTTTTAACACAATATGTTAAGCACTGCGTACTTAAATCGTGTGTTGTACTTAACTTTACCTACTTAAAAAACAAATGAATGTACTCATATACGTTGTAAATGTATTCATGCAGACCTTTACTCGGGACCAAATTACGGGGTCCACTAGATTTGAAAGTCGTTGGAGTACCTTTGCTCTTCTGCAAATTCAAACTTCGGCGATTGATTATCGATATTGCTAACGACAGATGGACCGCGAATACTGTAGGGTTACCAGGCAATTTTGGCACCGTATAGATGCCAGGCGTACCTAGTCTAAAAAGTAGGTGTTGCCATTGGTATCGTATATGTAATCTTGGTACATTGTCTTAAATGTGGGCATGTACAGCGTCTTATAACCAAATACTTCACACAAAGAAAAACCTACGGGATAAATTAAGTTTTTTATACTTACTTGAAGTGCGAGTCGTTCTCAGAAATTCAAGTACGAATAATACTAAAACGTACTCAAAACCACCCTAAATGGGATAACTTGCGAGAGTCAATCCCGGAATTTCTTAAATTAAGTATAAAATTCTTAAACCAAGTACAAAAAAGATTTAACTTTTCGTTGGAAGTGCCACTTTGAGAGTTAATTTATAAAAATTTGTTTAAGCCACCACAACAACACCACGCAAGTAGTTAAAAAACGATTTGCTTGTTGTGTGTAGAACAACAGAACAAGACGAAAACACCGTTTTTTATGTTTAAAAAGGTAAATTGAAAGGAAGAGTTCTCATTTAGTTTATATTTTTAGTTTAATATGTACGTTAAGTTTTTAAAGTAAAAATCATATCGGGCATGTGTTTTATAATTGGAATTCTGTAAGGTGTTAAACGGCTAAGTAAGTCAATCATAATAAAATACTCCTTCTAATTTCGCTTTTGGGTTATTTCAAGTACGAATTCGGCATTAAATTAACTTTATAACACTTGAATCAAGCGCATTTTGAGATTGATTCAATCTCAGTTTTACTTAAATCAATCTCATTTTCGGATTATTTCAAGTAAGAATTCAGGATTGAATTATGGATAAGTTGAGTATTTGGCGATTGAATAATCCGTACTTGAATCAATCTTTCTGTACTTGATTTAATAAAAGCCGTACTCACCATACTATTTAATAAAAGCCGTACTCACCATACCGCTTGGGATTGATTTAAGTGTGGATGTATTGATTTTTCTTTTGAGTGTATGATTATACCCGTAGCTGCAATGACGAAAATGAGAAAGTAATATTCGAACACTTCCTATGTTTCAGCGGCGAGAAGGCGACTGGTAAAATCTGCCACTTTCGTTGGATTGTACGATATTACTGGCATTGAACTGGAGTCCTAGTTTTGAACTTCGTTAGAAGTTCGAGTTCGTTTTGCGATTTTTCCGAGAATTCCGTGGTATTACAATGGATTATTGGGTCTAAGTGTATCAGTTAATTACTGACTTCTATTTCTACCTCACCCAAAGTCCTTCTTAAAGTATATTCTAAGTGATCATAAAAATACGAGAACGATGTTTGCTTATGCATGTTTTGTAGTTTTAAGCGTATATCAATATGTGAAATATTATTGAAAAATTATTGCAGTGTAATCTCTTTTATATTTTCGTATTGCAAAAGCAATGAAACCACTTGCTCATTTATATTTCATTCATATAGTTCATGTTATAAAACACTTTTATAAACTACTAGCTTAACCCGGTGCGCTTCGCTACACTGACCCCGCACATTTTTATATTGAAATTTATAGTTTACTATAATAGTAGCTTTAACCACGTTTGAAGACTCTCCCTTTAATAGTTCTTCAGTTGAGCGATATTTAATGTATGCATCCTATGGGAGGTATTTCCCCCCCTGCGCCTACCCGCTTTATTTTTATTTTCAAAAGTGTAGTATACCATAAGAGTGACTTTTAGAAAGTTTGAACATTCTCACTATTACAGTTCTTAAGATATGCGATGTTAAACATTGGCGTCCTATGGGGTATTCCTATACCCCCGATGCTATTTTATTTCAATTCCGGGGCTCAGAAGATCCTACTACAAAAAGTTCAGCAAAATGCGTGCAGCGGCTCTTAAGATATGCGATAATTAATATTGGCATCCTATGGGGGGTACCAATTCCCCTGCCCCTATCGAAAAAATAAGTAGCCTATTTTATTTTTAGGGCTCACGTGATGTTACTGTAAACATTTCAGGAAATTCGTGCGATAATTAATATTGGCATCCTATGGGGGGTACCAATTCCCCTGCCCCTATCGAAAAAATAAGTAGCCTATTTTATTTTTAGGGCTCACGTGATGTTACTGTAAAAATTTCAGGAAAATCGGTTCAGTAGTTTCGGAGTCTATAAAGCGACAAACATACAAACATACAAACATACAAACACACATAATTTCATTTTTATATATATAGATTCTCTATTTGACAGTGAATTAAATTGTATGTTGTTCTTTTTTCAGTCCGCGACGACCTTCATCAATATTTTTTCCATTTTATTGGCTCATCGGGTGTTTTTTAAACCGCATGAGAACATAAAATGATAATACAAGACAGATATATTGTTAGAATGAAATTTTTTTTATTAATATGGTAGACAATTTCAGAATTTATTTTTAAATAGGCCTCCGGCATGTGTTCGCGGCGACTTCGAGTTACATTGTCCATTCGAGCAGTACAATTTTGTATCACCTTTACCAATAAATCTGGCCATATGGCGTCAATAATGGCTTGAATATTGGCTTCCAATGCCACAAGAGTTGCTGATTTGTTGGTATAGGCCATTGTCTTAGAATAGCCCATAAAAAGTAATCTAGAAGCGTTAATTTGGGCAAACGTTGTGTCCTTTGAACAGTACCACCTTTGGGAATAAAGTTGTCACCAAATTTATTGATTGAAATATAGTTGACGTTAAGTTAATTAATATTAATATTTGGAAAGAAAAATTCAGTCAGGATGGCTCAATATCGCTCGCCATTCGCGGTAACGGCAGCTCCTTTCTCATTTCGAAAGAGCGTGTAAATCGCACCAAACGCTCAATTTTAATGGATGTAATATTAAGTTGTTAACGGTTTTAAGATTGTCTTCGCAAACTTGGCAAACTGGTTTATGACGTAGTTATTTAACCAAAAATTAGCTTTGTAAAATGGTAAAAGTGCTCCATGATCTCCGCGAACAAATTTATTTTTTCACAATTTGGAATCATGTTTTAGCGGTAAACGATTCATGATGACTTGCCAAACCTTTCTGAACAGAAATGTCAACAAAGTTTAACATTCTCAGCTGTCAAACCGTAGTTATCGATATCGAAAGTTCTCACGCAACTAAAAAAACAATTGACAATTTTACGTAAATCTTATGGAGTCAAATAATAAATTAAAAGAAAAAGTATTTGAGAATTTTAAGCAAGCCAAGCAAGTGATTGAAAAGCATTCAACTTCTGTAGAGAGCAAAACAATCCAAATAATCTTTTTACTTTTAAACATATTATTTTTGAAATCAAACATACAATGTTTAAGATTATTCCATGGTTGTGGTTATGGTTGTTGATAAACATTACATAGTTACATTCAACCATATTTGAAGTTTCAACATAGGTAACAATTTTATGGTTAAATACAAACAGAATTTTATTATTCCTTACTAAACAGAACAACAATAGTTTGCTTGTGACTATTGTGGGGACTACAGTATGGGGTCCACCATATTTTTTAATGCGGCATTAGTACCTAAAATACATTTACTTTTCAAACTATTTATTCATATTATTCTTAAAAATTTAGTTTAGAGTCCAAAAAGTAATTTAGAAAACAACAACAAATAGTTATATTCAACGACCAACATTCGAAAAATGTATGACCGTTTTGTCGATATCGGATATTTAACTTAATTCAATCCAAGAAAGCAATAAAATTGCAACTAAAAAAAGCTTTTTAAAATATAGCAAAAAAAATATTTAAAGTATTCACTTTTCAGAAAAACATATTGCCAAATAATACACAACTTGAATCAAAACAATATTGTTTGCTACGATTTTTTTTATCGTTATCAGACTTCTCTTTCTCCATATTGTCTTTGTAATTCCAAAACTTCTGCTTCATAATTTTTTTTTTTCTCTGTCAAATTGTCTTATATATTCTTTCTCCTTCCCCCACTGTATCGATGAAAATTCATAATTCCTCCATAAAATTTTTTTTCTCGTTGTCGATTTCATTGTTTATCTACTTTTCTTTTCGTTATTTTTCTGCTTTCACAGTTTGTTTTTCCAATAACAATTTCAATGTGCCAACAACCAAAAACTGAAAAGGACGCAAAAAGAAAACCAACCACCACCCTCGCTAATGTGCAAATAAAAATGTTAAAAGGGTCCTGTATCACTCAATTACACGCCCTGGTGACCATTTGCCATGTTGTTGGCAAATGTTATACAAAGAGTTTAAATATTACTGCCGCTTCAGATACTTTTTTTTATATTTTGCTCTGAGTTTGAGTGTTTGTTAAGCTTTCGTTGTTTGTTTGTCATTTTGTGTATGCCTGTGTGTGTGTGGGGTTACCATCACCAACATTTAAATATTCCTTTTATGCTTATGGAGCGCGAACTCAAGTTGCCATCTTGTTGATGGCAGTGCAAAGATAAACTGGTGAAAAATTCACAAACTGCAATTCTAAGCGTTTTATTTTGTTTTCTGTTTTTCTTTATTTATGTTGGTATCTTTTATACTCTACTTTGGTAATATTTACTATGTTCTTGTGAAATTTTATTAAAGTTTTAAAATACAGTAATTTTATATGTTTTTTAAAGTCAATGTGACCATAAAGTATAAAATTTTTGATTTATACGTAAATAGTCCATAATCAGTTGAAAAAACATATTTGTTGACTTTAATTAAACGGTTTCCAAATGTTCCAGACAAATTTGTAGGGTTCCGCGAACCAGAATACAAAACATTTTCCTTTAAAATATTTATATAAATACCTGGAAATCTGGAAATCGAATTCGAGTGAAATTAAACTCGAACAAACTTTAAGAGTGATCCAGTGCTTAAAGTTCATTAAAATGTTGCTTCATATTATGAGTACAGCTTATCTTATTTAGAACTACTCTTAAAATCAAGAAAAGCCATGGGAGTTTTCAACAAATTGAACTGGGGTTAAACCATTGACTGAAATTTTCCCAAAATCATGAACTATACAGGCCTGACACACAATCCTTTCGAAATGATTTTAATTCTATAGTTGTAATTCCGATCGAATTTGTTTAAGCTTTTAAAATAAATTTTCTTGTTTTTTGGGAAGCAAAATATGGAATTACTTCTACTTTCGATCGGAATTGATTTCTGTGACAGGGTTCTTCTTATTCTTCTGTTATGGTTTACCATTCGCTTATAACGGACTCTAGTGCAAGATATTTGACTGAAGTCATTCCACGTGTATTTTCCTGCTACCAAAACGCCGGCCTCTTCCCTGCGGTTTCAATAACAATAAATAACAAATAAATATTAATTATTTGAATGAAAGCAAATTAAAAATATATAGAAAAATATTTCTAAGATCTGAATCTTTATGAAATTACCTCTCTAATACGGTATATAATTCCTAAGTACTAATGTAAATTTTATTTTAAATATGCCCTGAAATATTTAAATTTTTTTTGGTTATAAGTCGTTTTCGTAAAGAGATATGAATTCGGCCGATATTTCCGAATATTGCTATTGACCAAATATTTAATATTTTTGGCCAATTTCTAAGTTTAACATCTTAGCTTTTAGATAAGAATAGTTTAATGGGGAAATTCGAGCCTTTGGTAAAACCAATTATGAGGTGGTCTGGTACTTTGATTTTCCACTGTGTGCTTGTCGAGGATGTTGTGTATTTACCTTCGATATGTTTGGCCTATCCACTATCATTTCCACTGACATACTTTCCCCGAAACAGCGATTTGGTGCGTCGCAATCAGCAGATCAAAACTCCGCATGTGATCAAAATTTACCGCGATCATTTGTTCGCAAAGGTCTGTAAGCGCGCGTCGATTGTGTTTGTTCCTCTCGAAGGTTCGCAGCCAAAAAAGAGGATAGACTTCACGTTCGAGTGTAAATAGGCCTGATAGATATTAAATATGGACAAGACTTTCAAAGATCATATTACAACACAAAAGCATTGACCAAAAGATGAGCTTACTTTTTTTTTTAACAAATATATTTCAATGCGTAATTCCATGTCAAATCGACTAAGAGTAGGACCCAACACCTTTCGATTTTAATGAAATTTGGTGAGAAGGTTTCTTTCATCCTCTAAGGAACATATATCAACGAAAAACAATTTTAAAATTTTTTTTGCAAAAGTAATGGCATATTCAAAATGTCATAATTTCCCCGAATTATCCGAATGTGTTGAGTTTATTTGTTCAATATCTCAAATATTACTGCACCTACGAAGATAATTTATATGTCATTTTAAAGAGAATACTTGGGGCTAAAAACATAATATTAACTGCCACGCCCACAATATCGACAAGAACATTTCTTTCGCATTTTTATATTGAAAACAATAATAAAAAACTAAAAATTTTTTTTTTTTTGAAAAATGTAATATCTGCAAAATATTAAATTTAAAAAATGGACCAAGTCAAAAACTTAATTTTTTATTTGGCTGATTTTTTTTTATATACTACCTCAAACTGTTCTTTAAAAATCCTGAAACTTCGAAGGAGGTGTTTTTTTTATTTTTTGAGATATGATTTTTTTTCGCAACCTGTAAAAAATCATCTTAAAATAAAATTTTAATATTGGAATTTTGAGTAACAGTATTTATTAAGGCTGATTTATTTGATTTAGGTTTTTTAAAAAAAGTAACGAAATTTATTTTTTTTAATATATTTTTGTTTGTAGCCCCAAGTATTCTCTTTAAAATGACATACAAATCATCTTCGTATCTGAAGTAGTTTTTGAGATATTGAAAAAATAAACTCAACACATTCGGCTAATTCGGCGAAATTATGACATTTTGAATATGCCATAACTTTTGCAAAAAAAATTTTAAAATTTTTTTTCGTTGATATATGTGTTCCTTAGAGGATGAAAGGAACCTTCTCACCAAATTTCATTCAAATCGAAAGGGTTCGGGTCCCACTCATGGTCGATTTGACATGGAATTACCCCAATATCTTTCCTGACCAAGTCACATTGTATAGGCTTAATTATATGTATTAAAATTTTAAATAAACAAATTTTGAGTTTCCTTAAGTTGTTTTTTTTATGTTTGTGTTATTTGGCTTTAATATTTTTATACATCGAAATAGGAAACAGGCTCGTTAAAATTTTGTATTTTTATGGGATTATTTTTATTTTTTTGTGTATAAACATATTTTCCTGGTTTAACTAAAGTAATTTTTTTTCAATGCTTAGTATTCTCTTAAAAATTTGCTAGTTTGTCTTTATTTCTGCTAAAAAAAAAAAGAATTGAGGATTTTATATGAAGACACGAAAACCAGGATATATATAAATCGTTACCTAAAGCACAAAAGGTCCAAACTAATCAAAAATGAAATATCGACTTCTCCAAAATAAATTTTGGAATCGTTCGATAAAAATTATCGACTTTATTAACGAAAAAACAAGCGGCCCTATCCACAAAAGATTATATGATAAACGCTAAATGCCCCAACTAACAGTTTGCCATATTATAAGTTGGCAAAACAACTGGAAGATTTCAGAAGAAAAATAAATTATAAACAGTTAAAGGCAATTTATAATTTTAAATAGTTGTTTTCTTCTCCTGCAAAATTTTCAAAATTTAAGATAGGGCCTTTAGCGCTTTAGGTATCAAAATACTGTATTACTTTTTTCATATTTGCATGAATTTTTTCTTTTTGTAGTTAACAGAACAGAAATGCAATAAATAGGATATGTAAAATTTTCTGGTGATGAAAGTCCTTATTTGCATTTATTAACAATTGCGTTTGAGCGGTTTTGCCATATCGTTAGAAAATGGGATGACGGTGGTTGACTTTCTGAGAAATCAATCTCGTTTTCAAAGAAATTTAAAAAAAAATATAAGCAAAATTAAAGACGATTTTTACTATTGTTTTTTTTCCGTAAAACTTTCTTATATCTACATTTTGCGCAATTTCTTTGCTTTGGTGGATTTAGTCTTCAGTATTAGTTTTCAGTTAAAGATTTCTAAACTAATGGCGATTTCTTTTCTGAGAAATATGTTGCATAAATGTTACATGTTCTACATTTTCGTGTTCGTTTCTACAAAAAATACAATTGTGGGCAACTTTTGCAAGTTCTTTTGTGAATATGTTGATGAAAAAGATGTAAAAATGTTGCCTATTTTACCCTCACTCTTACTTATGGTGTTCATACTACCCTGTTTTACAACTTTGGTACTTACTACTTTGTTTGTACAACTAATACTTTATTTTATTTGTCATAACACACCACTTATAATTTTGTAAAAATATTGTTTAAAAACAAAATATTAAAATATTTACATATTAAAATGAAAAAATTCTATGTATATTTATATCGTTGCAATTTTTTGCAAGCCATTAGTGATGTCAATATTTGTTTCCAAACCATAATAGTGTGTAAGAACCTCTTAAACAGCTTTTAAAATCGCTAATGAAGTATATTAACGATAAAAGTGAAATAGTTGTAAATAAAAGCAGCTAATTTTGTTCTATTGAAGTTTCACAACATGTAACACTTCCAGTGATTAAAGGTTACATTAGAAAGTGTTACATGTATATACTGCAAAATATTTTTGCCAGAAAAGAAATCGCCATAAGTTCAAGTGCACTTTCACGTGAAAGAATTTTTTTCAATCGCTGAAAGCTGAAAAGTAATGCGCTGCAAAAACCCTTGGCAACACTGAATGCTTACAGGTGCCATCTGGCATTTATAACTCAAAGTTTTTCTTTTTAAATAAAACTATATATAAAGCGTTTTTGTTCTTTACAACGACTTGAAACTTTTTCACGCATTTATTAAGCTGTCAAAAAGATTTCTTCGCGTTAGATCCCAAGTCCAAGGAAAAGCTCAAAAAAGACCAACGCGGTACATAAAACGCTGTGTATAACATATACACAGGTAACGAATCTTGACACAAAACATTAATGTACTTTAGGGGTCTTCGAAGATGAGCCAAGCTCATTTAAGAGCCATTATTTAAAGTTACCACAATCGAAGTGGAAAATGTGTATGGAAATTGGATCCAGCGCATGCCAAAGTGTTGTCATCATTATACTTCGAAATCCCATCAAATAATTTTCGATAAAATTACGGTTAATTATTAGGTTTATCGCGGTGTTTACATTTGCCAGTACTGGCAAGACAGTTGCAATACATGCAAACTTTTTCACTAATACATGTACACTTTTCCAACTGTCTTGTCTACTGTCTAGCAAATTTTGCAGACTGTAAAATGGACAGTAATTTGACATTTGCTGACAGAAATTTGAAGTTTTGTTCGCAAAAGTAAAAAAAAAATCAACAATTAAAAGAAAATTAATAAATTATGCTTTGGTTTTGCATGTTTTACTTAAGGGTTATCTATGTTCACAAAAAATAGTTGTTAAATGCTATTTTTAATTTGTTACGACCATATTAAACACGTTTAGCAAGAACTTGTACTGCGACATTCACGTTAGACATTTTTTTAAAAGTGAACTGTCTTAACTACTGTCTGGACGCATACGTCACAAAGACAGCAAGTAGTGTTTTTGGAAACTAATATGTATTTGCTTACTGTCTTGCCAGTACTGTCAAATGTAAACGTACTGTAAAATATATATAGTAACCCGTATGCATAATATTTTGCCGGACTTAAAATAGAGGCATAAAGTACAAAAAAAAAAAAAGGATGTGAAAACAATTTTTTCTGTTTTTTTTTTTTTGGAAACCTGATTTAATTGTATGTATTTAATTTTAGGCGGTAATTAATTGTATCAACTATTTTTTTCGTTGAAAGAAAATTAAAAATATAGTTTTAATTTAATTAATGTTTAAGCTGTTTTGAAAGAAATTTATAATTAAAATATTAATTGAATATCAAAACATATTAATTGATATTTTTGTTTAAAATAAAATAATTTAAACTTGTAGAATTGTTGTTGGGAATTGTCAATATTTAATATTAACAATATTGATTGTTTGCAATGGCAAAGCTTGTTGATCAGTTTTTTAATTAAAATTAAAAATATCAAATATTGAAAAATAATATTCACAATTTTAAAATTTTTAGTAATCAATATCGGGAATAGGTGCAAAATCAACAACTTGTTTGCTTGATATTATAAATTTGGTATAAATTTGGTGTTTAGAAACAATTTTTAATTTTTTCTGTATTCGAATACGCCCTGGTGTATATTTTTCAGAAATTTTGAGTAAAAGGAAATCGTGATTAAATTTAGTTCTTAAATACTTCAGAAATCAAACAATTTAAGCTCAAAATATTAAAAAAAAAACCAAAGTTAATATAATTATTTATGCAAATTTGTTAAACTTATCGAAATCACTAACAATTAATTTTTATAAATGTTAAATTTATATTTTACGGCTCATAAATAAAATGAACTTCAACACTGCATATACGAGTAAGTTCGAGTAAAAAATCTACCAGCACTTGTTAAAAAAAGATACAATTTAGAAAGCCCTCCTTTAAAATATAAATGTATTTTTTTATTTTTTAATTTAAGTCGTTGATAAAAGTGTGAATATGAATTAATATGAGGTGTCGTCTGAATCGGGCACACAAATTTCTGTCAATAAATTATATTTTAATTATAACGATTATGTTAATTTTGTTAATAAAAATGCAAAAAATATGAAATCGAAATCAGAACTCAACTCTAAAGCCACAACGTTTTCATGAAAAAAAATCTTTAACAACAAGACAATTGTCAACACGAATATTTTAACAAGGCGTTGAGTATCCCGTCGAGTTTAATTAGTTGAAAAATTCTTCTTTCATTCCTTAATATTTTTATTTCGATTATTAAGCACACCCTACTTTTGAGTTGGAGACATTATGAATTTTTAAACATGGGATTTTAAAACTTTTTTTGCACTCAAACACACAAATTAGAGCTTAATACTTTCTTTCAACTTAGTATTTCAACACTTCCTTGTGTACTAAGTGTACTAACTAGTATTTAATTCATTTCAGCCAAAGTAGTTTGACTTGAATGTAGCGTGCATTTGTTTAATCGTTTCTTTTTTATTAAAACTCGTTTTGCTTTGTTTTTTATAGAATATCAATTTTTTTTAATTCATTAATTATTAATAATGTTCTTAAAAAAATCCCCACTGAATGCAAAAATAAACCGAACTTTGTAAATAACACTTAAAATTTTTAAAGCTGGAATTGTACTATTCTACTTTTGCAAATAACGTTTTATTGTGTCAATATAAGAGAAGAATTTATGATAACAAGGAAATAACAAAAAAAATTTTTATATTTTAAATTTTTTTGTTGTTTCTAAAAGTGTTTTACACTGTTTGCAAAAACAAAAAAAAAATTATTTTTTCTACTAATTTAACTTAAAATTTATTTATTTCAAACTTCATTTAACTTTTACCTCACACCATTTTGAAGCTAATTTTCATAATTGAAACTAGCAAAACATAATTTTCTCCAAAAATAAACAACTAAATTTACATTTACAAATATTCTTGTAACACTTGTCCTTTGCTGCCAGTCAGAATGTGAAAGTCAATTCAACACCAATTAGGGATGATCAACAACACCACCAACGATGTCAGTGTGTCTGTGTATTAATATTATAACATTATTTGGGGTCGCTCCCGGTTGAAGTTGAGAAACTTTATCTGTGTATCTACCTAAATGAGTGGTAGTAATTTATATAATTTGCCATGATGTAGTACAAGTAGTAGATCATCATAAATATGCCCGAGAACAAAGAACAAACAACCAGAAATCCTCAGGACGTATAAGAGCAACAACAATATGAAAATGAATTAAAAACAATTTATGGTTTTGAAAAAGTGTAGATGAAGTGGCAAAAAAATATTACAGTAACAAAAAAACAGGAAATAACCACCCCAAGTATTGAAGTGTGTTTCTTTATTCCTCCCTCACTGTAAACGCCCTTCTTAACAGACAATTTAAGTCAATGTTTTTTACAATTTTTTTTTCTATTTAACAAACAAGTGTAACAAAGTTGTATAACATCCTGAAATTAACTTCCGTTTCCTTAAATAATCAAATAAAACAAGAAAAAACCCTGCAGTCAGGCTGGGACCAAATGTCTCCATGTCTATACTCATTATACAAGTGACAACCCTAGTAGTAAAAATGTTTCCAATTTTTCTTTTAAGTGTCAATATTAAAAATACAGAGACAACAGATGTAGTACATTTGTAGTAACATTGTCAACAAACGTGTCAATATCTAGAATGAAATGTCTATAGGTACACTGTATTGACTCGCGTTAGACACCAGCACTATTGACTAAATGTACACCATATCATGTTCTCTCCTGTTGACACTAAGCATATGCTTGTTCTTGTGTTTTTTCTACTGCGCAATAGCTTTTCGTTATTTCATTAGTATTATTAAACCGGTTTGCTGAAAAACAACGTGCGCGTGACTCTTAAACAAATTTCTTAGTAAGAATTTAAAAAATATAATTATTTTGTTTAAAAATATAAAAAATACATACTTTCTTTTGAAATGAGCAAAAGAAATTATAAATATATTTGTTCCATAATTTATAGAAACGTACTAGTAAATTCCTGGTTCGAATGTCTCCATAAGGTCCCATAAGAACTATCAAGTCAATATATAGTCAATTGTAATGCTGGTACTAGTGGATTTTCAATGACACGCACACGTTAAATGTCAATAGCATTAAGCCTTGTATAGGGTATAATTAGACAGTAGTACTGCCGACAAAGTCAAAAGCGAGTCAGTGTAATTTTACTATCGACATTTCCTGCAGGGAACTTATACAAACACACACAGACTCATTTAGTTTCATTATGAATATAACTTTTTACATAAACACACACACACACAAAAGGGGGAGTGTTGTGTTAAACATGAATTGTTATTGAGATTGATGTTGATGTTGTTTACAAAACTTTAGGAAAAGCAGAAGCGACAACAACAACAACAACTAAATCATAGAATAATCTTTGGTTGTGTATATGAATATTTTCTACTACAAATGCAGCTTTTCTTGGTGATGATGTTGTTGTTGTATTCTGTTGGTAATAACATCAATATACATATTATATACTGTCTTGGTAGTAGAAGGAGCAAAAAAAAACAACAACATTATTTGTTTGTTTGCTCAACTGTTGTTATTTCATTGTTATTGTATTTTGTAATTTTATTGAAATCATGTTGAGTAATTGGTTTTGTTACTCTCGCCTCTACCGCCAACTGCACAGTGATTCGATGTTAAGTAATGAGAAATTTTGTACGTAATATTTAAAAACTTAAGGCCGCGTTAGCCGACCGTAAATTTAGAAATGTAAATGTAATGTAAACAGCTGATCGTTTCTGTTATATGAAAAGCAATGCAAGTGTTTAACCGACTGTAATGTCACTTAACCGTAACGTGCCAACCTGTTAATATAATTTCATTACGAGGTTTCGTGTTACGTAGTAGATAGTGATGGGCTGCTTGTATTTTAAATGAAATGCGGGTAAATTCACTCTTTTTTCAGAAATAATATGTGTGGACCTTTGACTTACAATACATACATATTTTCATTTATACAAATATATTTTTAGATGTATAAAATAAAAAATCCATACATATACACAAACAATAAAAAGTTTGGTTTTTAATAATATAAAAACCTAAATTTTTGTATGCACAACTTCTATATAATATAAGTACATGTGTATGTATATGCTATAATACATATTTGTGTATTGTAAATCTATAAAATAAATAACAAATTTTAAATTATTTATGTATTTATACTTACAATTTTACTACAATTTTACAATTTTTATACCATTTAAACCACTCGGTTCTTTTACTGCAAAGCGGTCCTCATTTGGACATTCTTTATTCCCATCACTGCGTGTATTGATTAATGTCATTATATTAATGATTTTTTGTTTGTGTTTTTGAAAAACAGATGACACGTTCTTACATCTTCTATAAGTTTACAAGCAAGCTTACAGTACGTCACATTACATTTACGGTCGGCTAAAGCAACCTTTAAAAAACGACGAAGTATGAGGCTTTACTATGAGTACAGTGCCCGCCAGAGTATGTTTGTTGCTTCCAGTCATCAAGTACCGATGATTGTTTATCATTTATTTATTACTAGCTGTGTGGTCCCGGCGCTGCTGGGGATTTTCCAAATAACATTTAAATACTGGAGAATTTTGTTAATAATTTGCCCGCAACGCTATCTACCGGGTCAACATTTTATCAGGAAACCTATTTTTGTTTTATAAATATATTTTGTGAATTTCAGCCAAATCGTACCATAGATTAAAAAAATTTTAAATATCACGACAACAGCGCCACCTCTCGGGATTAAACTTAAGGGAAACCTGGCTCCGGGCTAAGCTAATGTATTGTCCAAGTTTGGTGTTAATCGGTCCAGCGGTTCTAGAGTTTAAGTAACGCTTACCCAGCACAAACGTTTTTATATCTTATAGCACCTCCCAGACCATCAATAATATAGTCTAGAATTTTCATACAGATCGGTTCAGCGGCTACAGGTATTACTTGTCTTTGTATGGGAGGTTCCAACGCAACTTTCCCAATCCCGCCCAGATTTTATCAGATTTAAATTTGGAATTAAAGCTCTTATCGTTCTACAGATATACATAAATCTATAATGTGTTCGCCTAAGAGATGCCCCGTCCAATTCAAATTTCCAAAAATTATATGGCCTTTAGCACCTCCCAGACCATCAGTAATATACTGTAAAAGTTTTATAAAGATCGGATGAACGGATCAAACAAACAAACAAACATTACCTCTTTATAATATTAGTATAGATATGGTGTGGCAATAAGGAAAAAAATGCTTAAATCTATTGTTTTGGTTTCTAGGAGAGCAATTTTAAGTCTTAAATTAATAAGGACATAAGGACCCAAAATATAAACACTTTATAGGGTCAAAGATCAAAAAATTGGAATTTCCTAATTTTTTACTATCATTATTTCTGATAGTCTCAAAAAAATATATAAAAAAATTGACAATCTTTGAAAAACGTTTTTTGCTCTATTTCCTTAGTCAATAAATAAAAAAGAAAAATTAAAAAAATTCATTCTATCTTTATAATTAAAAAAAATGTGTTTAAAGTTTCACAACATGAAATTAATTAACATTTTTTTGATAATTTTTCATTCTTGACTGCGCTGAGATTTGAACCCATAAAAATAATTTAATGAAAATTAAATTTAATGAACTTAAGCCTAATTAAAAAAAAATATATAAATTTGGATTAAAAACCATTTACAGTTCAATAAAATAACCACAATACTAATATTGTTTCACAACACTTTTCACTTAAATTCAATCTGTTACAAAATATTTACTGTCGCTTTTTTCGTTTCAGGAAAAACTATTATAATCTCCTTTGACTATGACAGCTGGCGCACAACGACTACGCCAATGTTTACCAAAATCTGTTATACATTTTTAAATAAATCTTACAAAAAATGTCCGGGAATTGCTAGGAATGAACAAAATGTTTTATGAACGCTAGACTCTTGAAAAAATCTTCAACAATTAAATTTAATAGAACTGTTAGTAAGATTGGTTAAAGAAGTCATAGTGCGATTGCTACAAACTTAAAACCGGTTGCAAAACACTGTGCAGACACAAATGTGCTTGATAAACATTCTAAATTTTATTTTGAAAAGGGTGTTTTTTGGTTGTATGTTTTCTTCACCAAGTTTATGTACATGTTTGTCTGTATGTGAGTTGGTGGATTATTTTTTTGTGCGGTTAATATTTATTGCCAACAATAAGGCGCATATTGACGCAATTTGCCACAAAAACACCACAATCAACAACCACCCGTTTGTAAGCAATCGAAATTGCTGTGTATGTTTTTGTGCAAATGCTTGGGCAATTTCAAAATCGTTTATTTCTTTTAGGATTTAAGTATAACATTTCGAGTACTTACTCATGTATCTAGTCCTAATATCTATCGCTTTTTTTCTAATTTTCTGTACAAGTGTGAGTTTGAAAGAAAACAATTTTTCCGTTTTGTAACGAAAACCAACAACACACTAGTGGTTGCTTGCTAATTTGTCCATAACTCGTGTTTGATTTTTATTTGTCATGAGCTTAATTATTTTGTAAAGTCAAAATTTTTACATATGCCAACATTTTGTAGTTACGACCAGCTTATAAGCGAAATTATTATGATCCCAAATGGCAGGGGAGAGTTCGTAGATTGTTCTTTTCTTTATGGGAAAATATCATGATTAAGAGATTATCTTTGAAATATGTTGTAATAAAAATTTAGAACTAAATGATTCAATTATGCTATAATTAAGCAATCAAGTTAAAAGTTTTTTTTATGGAAACTCAATAATATTTAAAGGAGAAGAGATTAAAGTTATAATTTTTAACAAGAAAATATGTCGTAAATATTATTGAATGTATGTGTGTTGATATATGTATGTAACGTCTCTATTATTATCGAAATCGATATGCCAACATCTTTTAAGAAGACTTTTATCTTAAAATCTATTGTTATTGGAAATTTTTCTTTATTAATTATGGCTTATATATTTTATAGTAGTATGTAGCATTATTAGTACTCGTTCTCGTGTTTTCACAAAGAATTATCAGTTATCTTTTAATTTTATTCTAAAATGTATACAAAATTTTCATAAGGCAGCAATAATGAATAGAGCTTTTATTTATTAGTTTCGGTAATAAAATCGATGATAAATATGTACACAGAAGAAATGACAATAAAATTTGAAGACGTTTGTACGACAACATCATTTCTAAATCTCTACCACTATCCAAAATAGTGCCACGAAGTGATAGTGAGACCCCAGATACAGTTGGTGTTGATGTTGATGACGACTCATTAAAGAACAATAAACATAAAGGTGGACAACAGGAAATCGTATTGTAAAGAAATCAAAATATTTACAAACATTTTCGAAATCAATTCTAATGCAAATGCTATTTAACGATGACTTTGGGCCACGGTCACAGACCGCCGGAGTTTTAAATAGCCAGACAAAAGGAGAACAGAATAAACATCAAACTCAGTGATACATTTGACAATGAATGTGGGATGATCGGCCGTTACAAAACATGTATGGCTGTGTGTTAGTGTGTGTGCGTAAGTGTATCATCATACAAACATACTGTTTAAGCCATAATAAAAGCAGCTAGAAGCCAAAAAAAAAAAAGTAAGAAAAGAGTAAAATTTGAAAAGAGCTGAATAAGCTAAAGTAAATGAATAACTTCCTTAATGGCTTGTAACGTTTGTTACCAACATTTTGTTGCGTTATTTACGTTTAAGTCTAAAATACTAGACATGATAAAAGTGTGTTTTGTATGTATCGTTTTAGATTGTGTATCTTTAAATTTTTATGCAAAGTTTCGTTATTTTGGTTTTTTATTTAGCGTGTGACAATACAGACTTAAAAATCATAAATTTCCAGCTTATTACCAAGAACGTGAAGTGGCTTGTTAACAATTTAACACGTCTTAATCGTAAAATTTGTAGTTGGTGGCATGACAGCATCACTTTTTTTTCTTCTTCTTCGTCTGCAGCCACCAAAACCGCAAACAAAACACCACCAACACACAATAAACCTGGCAAAAATTAAGAAAAAAAAAAAAAAAAATTAAATGCCAAAGTGTCATACTTTGAAGGTGTGAATGCCAAACTTACCAAACATTCAAACTGTCTATCCAACTCCTTCGATTTTATTTCCAGTTTATACAGCGAAAGAGGAATCTCTGTTGTATTTTTTCTTGCTTCTCAAATATTCTTGCAACTGTCCGGTTGGCATTTGTGTGCGTGTGTTACTAAACATTAAGAAAAAAGATCATATTTACTTTAGATTGGCAGTTAATAATGATATTTTTTATATCGAGATTTTTGCATTTGACTTGAGTTGGCCTCACAAACGTTGCTTTTCGTTTTATTGGCACACATGCCTGTGAAAGCCTGGTTGAAAACGAATTCATACGAGTATTTAACTATTAGTCTGCCTGACTTGTGTTGTTTTGTTGTCGGTTTGATTCTTGGCCTGGTTGGTTTGGTGTTGGTTAGTGTGGTGTCTGTTGTTTTTTATTTTCTTTAGCAGTTTTATTTCATACGAAAGCTTAACAAAAGACTTAAGTCATAAACTTTATGACATTTCGCTTAAAATCTTGTGAGTGTCATCAATAAAACAAATCGATTTGTATATCGATTTGACTTTGGTTATGTCTTCGTCTTTTTACTTTTTTAAAGCAACTGTTGGAAGAGGCGTAGTCATGTCGAGGGAAATTATCGTGAACAGATAAATACGAACAATTTCAAAATACCAGTCCATCTACACGCCTCATACAACGCTTCTGCATTTATATAACCTTTTATAACATTTTTTTTTTGTAATCAGTTGGAAGCTGCTTTTTCCATTGTCACCTCACACTCTTATTCTGCAGATCTTGAGTTTGTAGTGTGCGTTTTTGCATTGTTTTCTTTTGTTGTGGTTTTTTTCTTTATTATTAGTGTAAATTCCTGGAAGTGTTTAATTTTTCACAATAGAATTTAAATGTCCGTCCAACTCATACCGCATTCATTTATATTTCTTAAAACCAATTGTCATACATTAATACAACTCCAACAATAATAACAATGTGGAATGAAAAAACAGTGGCTGATAAATAAGTAAATATTAAAAAAAAGGTTTAATTGATTTTAATTCAATTTAAAAGCTATTGATAATTAATTTTAAAGTTTTCCACATATTGCGTGTAATTGTTATTAAATGTTTCTTTCAAGTCTATTTCTATTTGTAAATTAAATTGCTCCGGCCCACTGTAGCTGCAATCACATGCAGTGTAAGGTTTACGACTTATAGTCAAGGTGTCTGATAATTTCCAACATTTAATGGCCATTATTAAACATCACATTTTTCAACACGCATATCTGTGACCAAACTCAAATGAATATTTTATCCATATTATTGATACTCCCAAGAAATTTAAAAGCAAAAACGGACAGATACAATTGGAATAAAAAAAAAAACACACACACACAAACGCACACTTGTACTCAAGACAGGCCCCAACAAAATCATATTCGTATAAGGAAAACACCGTGAAGTCTGTTATAAAATTTACAATAAAAGACAAAGTTGACAAACTGTCTGTGTTACCAGACAGAAATGAAAAGAACAAAATCTCTCTACCACGGCGGTCTAATTTGTTAATACTTCAACATTTTAGAACTGGGTAAAAAAGTGGTTTTTTCTTCTATCCGTTTTTGGGCTTTCAACGATTGTCTTATTTTTCATTTTTGAAATTAATAGACAATTTTTTGTTCTTCCTTCGTAAAAAAAAACTTATTGATCATCAACACCATCAGCTCATCAAGTATTAATTTCCATTTACAAATAACACAATATTCTATAAGATTTTAAGGGTTACGGAGCAGGGGACACAAGATTGACAATAAAAAGGTAAAATGACACTCTATTCAAAGTCTTAAACGAACAAAACAAGTAGAAACAAGAAACATAAATAATAATTTTTTAAAAAATCGAATATAAATTGTATGAAGGTGTGACTTTTTATTCTTTCATTTCATTATGTTGTGATGTAGTGATTTTAGAGGGTTTTAGAGGAAATCGGATATAGATTATTATTTGTTGCTTTTACATCGCCACAAGACATAAATACACACACATACAGGTACTCATATTGAAAAAAAATATTTAAAATAACAAAAAACTAAAGAAAAGCTAAATGACAAAGATTCTTGTTGAAAGAGTCAGCAAGTCTAGTGCGATGGCATTTAGTTTGGTCGATACGCGTTACAACAATCAGGCTGACTTGACCACTTGTGTACCCTGCAGAAGGTGCGACTTACAATTTTGAATTTTCAATTTATGCTGATGCAATGTCTAGAATCAAGTTTATGGAAAAACATTTTTAACATTTCTGCGATAATCAGTTTGCTTTTGAATCCCTCAAAAAGATGTTTAAATTAAAATCTTTTTCTGATTTGCTAATCAAGAAGTCCCAGCAGTGGAGCACATTTCCCGAAGATATTTCAATAGACGAATCAACGATAAAATATTTCGAAAGTCATCCAGCCAAGCAATGATTGCAAGTGCTGATGGCTATTGTTATGCTTTCGAAGTACGCTGGAGGAAATCGGCAGTACAATTGAGAAATTAGGATTGAAAGGGGTCAATAACTTCCGGATATTTACACGAAGCCAGTTATCGTGATACTGTTACCGTGAGGGAAAATATAACAGAGATATGCCCACTGGATTATGTCAAGAATATGACAAGAAAAAAAAGACCGTACAGAATTTGACTACTTAATTGATAAACCCAATCCAATTTTGTTTATGCTTTTTTGTTAGTGTATCTACCATGTGTACAAACTTCGATTTTGCTTATACTCTCAGTAAGGTGAAAAGATGGAGCTGCATAAGAAAAGAAAAGAAAAGTATACGTCTCCCAGAACTAAAACGAATGCATGGAAGACGTCGATCAAGCTGGCCAATATGTTGCAGCAAAAATGGTAATGGGTTATATTTACCTTTAGTCTGGATTTGTCGGTGGCTATGGGCTTGTTTGGAAATGCAACACTGTACCGCATCTTATGCACATATGTGATAAGTTTGCGTTGCTCGTGCAAATTATCTGATGCCAGTGCTTGTTTGTTGCGCCGTTTGATTGAATTTTGGACACAATATGCATCAGCAATTTTTGTGAGGCATGCTTTAGATTTGTTTGTGCATCAATTGTTATGTATTTTCGAAATGCTGAGATTTGCAGTGATGCTGTTGTGAAGACGCTGGTCATAATATGCAGCGTAGTAATGCATTTCCGAACATGCCCTGCTTCAATTTTTGGATTCCGGGGAGAGTATGGACAAGCTCCAATTTTGCCGAAGTATATGTAGAAACTATTTAAGATATTCAGACAGTGAAAAAGATGATGAATGGCGGTACAAGCCTTCATCAGGGGTATCAGGTATAACTTAGATATTATTGGCAACATCCCCAAAAACTTGCTAGCCAATGTGCAGCTTGCTACCGTAAAGCTCGTTGGCAATATAAGAAATGCATCAAATTACTATGCATCGAAAAATATTGTGTTGCAAAATTTCATGTATGAGCCCATTGGCCCTATTTAGGGACAGCCATTTTTCCAAACGAAAGAAAAAATATGCTCCAAAAGCAGGTTTTATGTATGAACGCATACCTCAAATCGCTTTAAACCTGCTGATGGGATGCCTGATCTTTGTATGGGGTGATCCCGGCTTGAAGGACTATTTTCTGCTGACAATAAGCGCTTCTTTTAACACAATAAAACATGCAAATAAAGCACTCCTAAAGTGCTTTTTAAGGGCTAACTAAATTAACATATTTATTAATGTTTTGCTTTTACTGGTTTAAATGCCTTTTTTCAAGCATTTTCGTAAACCATAATATATATTTATTTTTTTCTTTCGCTATCTTCGTTTTCTGCACTTAAATAGCAGTTGTTTTTGTATATTTTATTCGGTATCATTTACTGCTGTATAAGAGCTATTTTCCCGCTTGTTCGGCAAAGCTGCTATTGACGTTTTTTCTGTAATAAATTCGTCACTCACAATTGCCAGTACCTACTTGGTGTACCAATATCTTATATGAATTCGTTGATCGCATATATGCAAGCGAGCAAAATTTTTTTTCTGTCATATTCTATTAAGTTGAAAAGAAAACTGTGTACAATAGTTTTCTAGCCTAAGCACAACCGTTGTTGTTTTTATGTGAATTAAAGTTTTTGTTCTATTTTTAATGTTAGTTTTATAAGATTTAAAAGACTGTAAACGCTGTGAATTAAAAAAATACAATATTATATAAAACCATAAACCATTAAAGACATTTTTAATATATCATTACTGAGCATTTACGAAGTAGTTCATTATCCAACGTTAACGAAACCGTTCATTATTTAACTCCGGCTTCATAGTATTTTTGTGAATGAAAACTATGATGAATATTCGTCACTGTTTTCGTCAACGGAATGTAAGCGAGAAGGTGGCGATTGTATACTTCCAATGTCATCCCCATGTTAAATTCGTCACTCAAACGCACTGCGTAGGTATTGCCGAGCAAGTATAGGTTATTGCTTTGTGCATAATGGTATAATGACTTATGGAATGTATCCGCGGACAAGCGGGTTATTGAAGCGCTCGATTATGCGCTCTTTCTCTTAAGTGCTTCAAAAAACACAATTTTTTTTACTGGGTAAATACTCATTATTTAGTTGATTTTTTTCATGGGAATTATAAGCCGATTTCTCCGATTTCTTTTATCGAAGCAAACACATTTACATCGTTTTGCTGTAGGGATAACCCCATATCAGTTTATACCAAACATATTTTCTTTACACATTTCTCATCCGCTTGTCTTTCTTTTCCTACGCATTTTAGTCATTCAACTCTTCATTCATTTATGAGATTTGTTTTTTAATAAAAAAACTTTTTATGATTTGTTTGTATGTTTTTTCAATAATAATAAAAAAAAAAATTAAGCGGAGAAAAAAATAGTAATAATTTTCATCTTTCGTTTTGTTTGCTTGTTTTATTTGTTTCTCTGTTCTGATGATTATTATGACAGTTTTTATTGTCATTTCCAATAGTTCAAGGATTAAAATTTATGTCTTTACTTTTATTTAATTTTTTTTTGTTGTGTTTCATTGTGTGATTTTTTTCTTGTTTATAATGTTTATAGATTTTATCCAAAAATATTTATATTTTCATGTTTTTGTATTTAATTCGGAGATTTTAACAGAAATTCGTTAAAAATATTATTGTGATCTTTATTTTTATGTTAATAAACCATAAAATTATGATTTTTGTGTGTGTGTTTATTTTGGTGATCGAACAAAAAAGTTTGTTTATTATTGTTAATATTTTAAGTAATTACTGTTTATGTTTAATTTATGACTTCATTTTAGTTTCGTCACTATTAAATAAGTCTCCAAACAAAATATTTACAATACGATTTTATATTGTACAGATTTTTTTTGGTCTATCTTAAACTTAATTCTTTTGTTATTTTTTATTAAAAATGCACTCGTACTCTGTAAAGTAATCACTACGTGTTACTACTATTTCCGCCTCAATCTCCTGACAATTAAAAGTTTTCAGCAAACAATTAGTTTTAAAATCTTTAAAACTATAATTAACAACAATATTTGAATTTATTCATACACTACTATTTCTAGCACTGCATTTAATTTTTCTTTTTTTTTCTTTTTTAAAACAATAAATATTAATTATAAATCATTCAATGCCACAATATATTGCAATTTCAGTCTAGCAAATTTTATCAGTCACTCGTTTGACCATTCGTACTATTGATTAACATCAACAAAACAATATAATTAAAACATTTATGAAATTAACATTAAATTTTAATAAATTTTATAATTTATACAGCAACAAAGAAAAAACAAGCAACAAGTTTTTATGGATTGTTTTTTAAACATCAGCTAAATAAATTTTTAAATTTTATAAATACAGATCGTGTTAAAAGATTAAGTTTAATTGCAGTTCACAGTTAATCAAGTTCTAACAATAAATTACACGTTATCGTTGAAACGTGTAAATATTTTATCACACAGATGCAAAATAAATCGAAGTTGAAAGAGGAAAGGAAAAGTGACTTTTTGGAAGCAGAAGCAATTAGTGCGGAATTCACTCACTCGATTTGAATTCTGGTTGATTTCATTAAAGAGGGCGTTTTCATTTTCCTGTATTTTGCAATCTCTTATTATAAACTATTAATGAACCATTTAATTTATTTTAATTATTTTCATTTCAAAACATGTGAGTGAACGTTTTCCAGTTGTTCGCGAATAAAAATCGATAATTAGTATACAATTTATTTAACCACCAACTAATCAATTGCTGGTATGACGTTAGTAATAGTACTAATGTTGTTTTAAATTGTCTAAAACAACAGCAGTTGCAGCAATCAAATCATTTTCAAATTATCATATATTTTGCGTTTGATAAAATAAATTAAATAATAATCAGTGTCGGTGCGCATTGTTAGATTTCAATTTTTGAAATTGCTGAAAGTAAACTTTAAATTGTCGAGCCTTGAGCAGCGGTGATATGAGTACCACTAAACTATTCACAAAGAATCCAGTCGTTTCCGGTGTTTTCAAAAAACGATGTCATTCCATAATTTTGATCAGATTTTTTTACTCTTATATCTTCAAGCTTTGAATTTCATTTTCAGTCGATTTAAGATAAACATAAATTCGTAAAGGATGTTTGAAAAATGTAATTCCTTATATGTTTTTAAGACACAATAGTATTTTCGAATATTCCCGGGTTTCCTGTTGACTTGAGCAGTAGTGCCAACTTTATATGACCAAAAACGATATAATAAATAGAGCAAAAATAAGAAAACTCATCAATATTATTCAAAAAGTTACAAAACCACGTGCCTGTTTATCGATATCAAAAGAAAATTTTCTTTCAAACATTTCTAATTTAAAACAGAAACAAATTTAAAAATTTTGTTTTTAATTTAAATGAAAGTTAAATGGACAAAATTTTTCGTTCGATATCGACAGACAGAATGTTGAATTTTACAATTAAATTTTAAATATGAACTAATTTTTTTATACTTAATACTTGTTTTTTTGTAAAACAAGTAAAATAATAGAATTAAGTTTTTTCCTCGTATTATTCGTTTGATTTCAGTAAAATTTTACTTTATTTCACGACTTGCGTAACATTTGTCAGAGTTTTTCGACCAAAATTTCTAAGATCTGCAGGAAAATTTGTTATATTAAGTTAAACAAAATGCTTAATCTGGCCACTGAAAGGCTCAATTGGAAAGACTGGACCTAAGCCTAACATTATAAATAAGTTTTACCTGTCGCAATTTTCGAATTTTTAAAAATGTTATAGTCGTTAAATACAAACATATCTAGCTCTAATAACACATTATACACATACATATATTCATATTTTTATTCTTAGTCTGAATTGTTAACTTCTAATTTGCAACTCTATCTAAAGACAATCTGGTGCTACGGTTTTCAGGTTAAAATAAACTTCTTCGAATAATCACAAAAACTCGAATATTTACAAAATTAAACAAAATTCTGATTACGAAATATTCCGTAAAAAATCACCTATCTCGAAATATTATTCGAAGTGGTCCCACCCGCCTAAGGAGAATATACACCGCTGGACATATCCGAATAGAAGAGCGTTATTTCCCTTCCCGCACTGAGATATAAGGCCAATAATGCAGTGGTAAAAAATATTTGATATAAAAAAAATTTAAACGAAGCATCAAAGTGGACAGATCAGTGTATTTAATAATACAATTTATGTATCACTCAGTTACCTGGTTCGAAAAATTTGGTCTGTTAAACACTGAGAAAAAGTTGTGTCGTCATTGTTTATTGATGTTCGTAATAAATTTGTTGGCGTATTGAATCGGTAATGCTTGATGTTTGGGACAAAGTAACTTTGTTTTGATAAAGTGTTATATCAGATTTTTAAGCAGCTTTTTTTTTATATATATTTGCTACTTCAGGAAAGGTCTAGAAGCGTAAATACAGAAAAAATATAGTTTTGTCTTTTCTTAATTTTTATACACAGAAAAAAGTGTTTTATCAATTAAAAAATTTATTTAAAAAGTATTTAAATTTAATTAATGTGATATTTGAAACAATTATTTTTTAGTTGAAAGAAAATTAAAGGTTTGATTTTGATTTAATTAACATTTTAGTTGTTTTAAAATAAATTTTTAATTAAAATATTAATTGAATAACAAAAAATCTTAATTGACTTTTTTCGTTTTAAATAATATAATTTAAACATGTAGAATTGTTGTTGGGAATTGTCAATATTTATTTAAATAAATTAACACATGGTTTGAAATGGCAAAGTTTTTTGATCATTTTTTTAATTAAAATTAATAATATAATTTATTGAAAAAAAATATTCAAAATTTTAAAATTTTTAGTAATCCATATAATCATTTTGATAATAGGTGCAAAATCAACAACTTGTTTGCTTGATATTATGAATTTAGAATACATTTGGTGATTGGAGAAATTTAATAATTTTTTCTGTGTAGAGATAGAAAAAAAGTGTACCTGAGTATACTTGAACATTTTGTGGAACCTAAATTAAGATATTAGAGACTAATGTTGTTCCAAAAATGATCTTCGAAGACTTGCTGATGCGAACTTTACGACAATTTTTGTAACTTCACATCTGTTTAACATTTTCTTAATTGTCTCTCCTTTTTTATGAGTTGGTTGTAATTTTCTTTCGAAACGACTTGTTATTAAATTACAATACCAATTAAGAAGTCGCTTTCAATGCCTTGAAAAACAATATTAATTTGTAATGCTTTTTATTAGCCAACAAAAAAGCTGAAATAATGAAATCTGTATCTGTCTGTATCCTTGTCCATTGGAATGTTTTCAAAGGAAGTAATGGAGTAAAAAAATAGACTTAAAAAATATAAGTAGTTTCACATAAGAAGAATGTCTCGCGAATTATTCATGATGAAACTATCAAATACGTTACGCTATTCTTCAGACCCCGTTTTATCATCAATATCATCAAAGACATCATATAAAAATATGGTTCGTCTTCCTCGAGCCGTTAAAGATTTTTTGTTAAACTGAAGTATCGAAGAAGATTTAGAGTCCGAAATTGACAAAGCGGATCACGTTGTTAAAAAAAATTATTATCACTGGTTTAAATAAAATAAAATGTAAATTTCAAGTACTAAATTTTGTTTAATTAAACCCTCATATTGATATAATACTGTATGTAGGGTACTCTTGCAATCTTGAACAAATTTTGTAAATAAATAAAAAGATAAAACTATGCAACAACCAAAAATTTTCTGAAAAAACACTATATTTTCTTGATCCGCTATAGTCACCCATGTGCAAAAATCATCATTATTTAAAATTCTATTGTACGGTTTTTTTAAAAAATTTTTTTTTCTAAAATTTGAGATTTTTGAAGAGGCTGCTCCATACATCTTGTCGTAACTTTGGTAAGACATACTGAATATTGTTATGCAATCCGTCAAAACAAATTTTAAATTACACGAGATTTAAGTTGTTCTAATATCATTTTTGATGCAGCCAATAGTTTTGGAGTTATTGAGGCACAAGGGGAATTTTTTTTTTAAATACTTCTCAGTTTTAGAATTGGGGCGTAAAGTTGAATCTTTTAGAAATAAAAAAAAATTTATTTCATGAAAATCCAAGGATAAATTCCTGTTTTATACGCGATAAACTGAAAGTGTCCAGTTTTGACATTTTTTATCGCAAATTTGTGTAGAGCTTAACATCGCAAAATTTTTCTTTTTTATTACACAATATTTTTTTAATCCTTTGCTTTACTACTTTTAATTATTTTTTTAATTTTTTTTAACCAAATTTCGATATTTTAATTTGGCTTAAGTTCATTGAATTTAATTTTCATTAAATTATTTTTATGAAGACAGGAATTTTACAACATGAAAATTAATTCAAATTTATTGATAATTTTCCTTCTTGACTGCGCTGGGAATTGAACCCAGGTTTTCACGGACAGGTTGCCCAGTCTAGTTTCGATTGTAACCACACAATCTCTTCAGTGGGGTTTGCCGTTTAGCTCTCACCGTCATTGACGACGGATGACGTCATTAGTCAAACATCAATCTTTAAACCAAATGGTGTTTTACGTTGGTAGATCGAAAATTTTTGTTTTTCATGTTTTTGTCTTTCTTTTTTCTTGTTGACATTTTTCAGCACAACGTGAAGGACAAATATGAACATATAGCTCGCGCCTTAGCTGATAACAATAATTAGTTTTGTGGTTATTTTATTGAACTGTTAATTGTTTTTTATCCAAATTTCGATATTTTAATTAGGCTAAAGTTCATTGAATTTAGTTTTCATTAAATTATTTTTTTTTTAATTATTATGTAATAAAAAGGTAAAATGTTGTGATTTTTAGCTCTTCACAAATTTGTGATAAAAAATGTCAAAACTGGGCACTTTCAGTTTATCGCGAATAAGACCGGAATTTATCCATGGATTATGAATAATTTTTTTTTTATTTCTAAATGAAAAGTATTTGTTTATTTTAATTTTTTATTTATTTTTTGAGTTCAAAAATTTTATAATTAAACAAAAAAAAAATTTTTTTTCCACTTGTTATTCAATTACTCCAAACGACTTAAATCTGGCGTAATTAAAAATTTTTTGACGGACTGCATAACAATATCGGGTAAGATGTTTGGAGCAGCCTCTTCAAAAATCTCAAATTTTAGAAAAAAATTTTAAAAAAAACCTTACCATAAAACTATAAATAATAATTTTTTTTTAGTTAGGTGACCATAGCGGATCAAAAAAATGTAGTGGTTATTTAAGGAAAAACCAAATTTTCGCATTTGTTGCATAGTGTAATTAAAGAAATAAGACTGATATAATTGTCCACTAAAGAATTTTATCGTCCAAAGAGTTCTTATCTGATAACATATTGCACCCACTGTCTTTTCGTGCATCAGATTTGGAAGGTATAAGTCTTCTGCCTACTAAATAATATTTTATGTAAAATTATTCTTGTAAAATGAAATCAATTATTTTGAAAAGGGCTCAGGCACAAAAATCCAAAGTGTTCAGGAGACACAAAAAACTGAATATCTCTTAGGCCACTTGACTTTTTGAAGTAGAAATTTTTCCTTAAATTGTAAGTCTCTGCTGATTTTATAGAAGTGAAAACCAAAAATGGTTTTTAATTAATATTTGAAGGAGAAAATGGTTATTACAGTTTCCGGAGATGAGCCCTTTTCGAAAATTATTTTTGAATTTTCGTGGTTTTAGTAGCAAAATGGTGCAACTGCAATTTATTGAAACACACAAATATTCAGATAACCTATAACGTTTAAATATGTATTTTGCATATAAAGATAAGATTAACCCCTTGGAAGATACATTTATGAACTCCAACATTTTAATAAAAGTAAGTAACATTTTCAACGAAAGCTTCTTATTATACAGGAAATCTTCTACATCCGCCTGCCAATACATGTCGGTTGGCCATTGCAGAATATCATCATCAGTGTTGAAATTTCGAGAAAGATACATTTTAGTTTCCAAAAAGATACACTTTTTCCCAAAAAGATACATTTTGAAAAAAAAAAAAATTTAAATCCATTTTTAACGTTTAACAATTATTAACATAACATTTTTATTTCATATTTAATGAATATTGCAGAGAAAATGATATCATATAAATTAATTTTTATAGTATTTAAGTCATAAATATTAGCCCCCATATGAAAATTATGGGGGCTAATGAAAATTTGTCTAATAAAGCTTTTATTAATCAAAAATATTTTTTATGAGTATGGGGGTAGGTATGAATTTTTTAAAAATACAGTAAGCAAACTTTAAAATTAATTATATGTAACTATCTTTGGATATTATCAAAACAAATTCATTTTTGTAAAAATTAATATACGAGTTAAGACGTTAATACTAAGTCGATTATATTAAAAAGTTCACATAAATTGTTCTTCTAAAATTTCATTTCAACACGCATACACAAAAATAAGCAGACGACAGAAGCACCTAGAAAACCTGACTTCAAAATACATGTTATTTTTTATATCTTCGTACAGACGGTGGTCGGATTATACAATATTGTAAGCAGGCGTTGCCAATAGAAATATTTTTATGAGAATGGTGCCATTGACAGAATTTGTTTGAATTTTACACGTCCGCCAAATACAAACGAGCTTACAATGTTCACACAGTAGCAAGATATTTTCAGTAAATTTAAATGGAATTTAAGCAACGCTGCTTACCAATATTGTAAAATTTGACCACCGTCTGTACGAAGCTTATTAAGTTGTCACTGTTTTTTTTTTTAGTATTCATAACGAAATTATAACTTTAAAAAACTCAGATACGGAAAGCTTAATATTTTATTTCTGTACATTTTGCGTACAGATTCAAAAGTTTCGAAAAATGTCAGGATTATACATGATGCATGAAGTCATCAAAAGATACGAAAAATGTATCTTTCGTATCCTAATGGCATCACTGATCATCATATAAATTTTGGCAATCGGCAATCTTTATTATTCTCCGAGCAGCTGCAGTTATACATTTTCAAAATAAAAATAAACCAAAATTGTGTTATTGTTTTAATTTTTCTCCCGAAACGGTGATCACTATTCAGATTTTTTTTGATTAATGGCAAAATACAAAATAGTTTTCCATAACAAACTGACCACACATTCAAAATTTAAGTCCCACTGTAAAAATTGTTAATCTTTATTCATTTGCTAACTAAAACACACATATAAAGTATTCTAAATGAGAGCCCTTTTCGAAATTAATTTTAAAAAGCCACTGTCCCGACACTGGCGGGACATAAAATAAAGAATTAGAATAAAATTTGATTAATTGTATTATATTTAAAATATCCAATAAATTAATACATATGAAAATAAAAAATTTTTTTTTTACATTAAACAATTTTAATCCAGTGCAATCTGGAGAAAACTCCGATGTGGTGCTATCTATATAATCCTAAACATATTGTATAATTGTTTTTATATTTCTATAATTTCGAAATAAAATTAAAAACTTATAAAATAAATAAAAAACACTCTAATAAATTCCTTTAAAACTCAACAGCCATGTGGTAAATATTTTTCCCTTTCTTACTCACAAAATCGTTTAAATACAAAATACACTGGCAATAAAATTAAAAGGAAATTAAAAAATATCTTATGATAAACCTCTAAAGGGTATTCGATAATCTAAATGTGAACATTAAGCAAAGTGAATTACGATTTCATAAGTAGTTTTCCTCCAAAAAAATAAAAATTTGAAAAACTACTTGGATAGAAATCATAAAAATTCAATAAATTTTCAACAAAATTACAAGTATAATTTTCATTTTAAAGCGATAACAATCACATTTCAAATAAAATTAATATATAAAATAAATATATTTTGAAATTGTTCATTTTATTTCGTAAAAAGCACCCCATTGAGTATTAAAATCAACTTTTTTTTAATTTAGAAACAGCTACCGCTGAAAATAGTTTTTCAAAAAATTATTGCTAATGGGTTGGCTACAAACACTTATTCAATCAACTCTTTTTTTATTATTTTTTTTTTTTTTGTTTCTGTCTTAAATTTTAGATTTGGCGTAATGTATTACAAATGTTTTCTTTACTCTATTCAAATACGATTCAAAGTTTACTTGAAACCGTTAGTGAACAATATATCGTTAACGTTAAATGTTTAAGAAAAAAAAAATATTATTAACGCTTCGATGATTGTCATTAATTTCAATTAAACCTTTCAAAAGTAAATAGATGTGCCGAGAAAAAAGCCACATTTCCACAACATTAACAAATATTTTATTTAAAATTGTTTGTCTTTACAAATTATTTGCTTATTTAAGCGAACTTACACCGCTTCCATTTCCAAGATAACAGTAAAAATTATCCTCTGATCCAACTGAAATAGTAAGAGCTAATTCATACGATGTCGAGTTTTCGGCGTCTCTTTTTGTTTGGAGGTAAACGGTGTAGAGAAGATAGAGGGGCAAAAAAAAAGACTCGGTTTATGTTTTTCATGACTTTTTCTCACATTTCTCTTTAAACTGATTTCTTGTCTTCTGGTTACGTTTTATTCTTTTTATTACTTTGACATGTCAGGCAGATTTCTCAGTTTTGGGGATTTGTCCCCAAATAGGGGATTTTTTTGTAGTTGGGAGTAAAAGTTTCTTGAAAATCCTCAGGGGATTTATTGGGGAAAAACATTTTTTTTTGCTGAAGACATTTTTGGATAACATATTATTATAAAATTTATTATTTAGTTTTTCTTTTTTATATTCAAATTCATCTATTGTCAAATCATATTTTTCTTCTTGCTGGATTTGGGACATAAATAAGAAGAAGAATTTAAATACCTGCTTTCTTCTTTAACCCGCAAATTAGCATATAAAGAACAAAAAAAAAATGTTGAAACTTTTTCCATCCAATTTACTTTATTTCAAAACAATTAATAAATGTTCCCCTAGCTTATGCTGCAGCTCAATGGAACAGCTAACATTTTGTTCAACTTTAAAAGTACGACACTCTGTATTAAATCCCCAAAAAACATTTATTACCCTACAGCTGCACGGTCAAGTTTTTCTTGATAGCCCGTTTCATATACTGTATGCCAAAATTTACATAAATTGAAGGCTGTGCCGTAGGCTGCAAATTGAAAGGAATTGAAAGGCAAAACTTGATCGTGTGGCCTCCAAGTAAAGAACAGTAGAGAAAAATGTCATTTGTGCAATGGCAAGACCGATTTGGTCAATATGTGGGTACAAATTTAGGTCTTTTTTTTTCCGTAGTTTTTTCATACACAGACGATAATGGTTTGAAACCTTTTCAAATCTTTTCTAAAATAAAAAAAACAACCAAAACCAAAATTATCTACAGAATACAAAAAAGTTAGAGAAGCTCTTCTTAGAATAAATACACAATTTAAAAATAATTCAGTGTGCTGTGGTGAATGCTACTATTTTTAATACAAACAGCATGTACAACAAAATTGCATTTTCTGATGAATCAGAAAATTTGAAATCTAAAGTTTTTCAAATTATAAATTATATTTTTTTCTTGCGTGCTTATTTACATTACTCTTTTTATATACATGTGTATGTAGATTAATATTACACAAAACACAGCGGGAAAGCTCAGAAGGCCTTCTAATTTCAGGCTTTATTGAAGGCCTGCTTAGAAAGTTTTTGTTTCAATTACCATCCTGATCTAACCGCTAAAGAATGTCTCATAGAAGGCATCGTCTCTTCCGTATAAAAGATAATATATATTCATTCCCTTCTATGAGAAGGGCGAAGAGAAGATGTAGGTTTTTTTGCTTTTTTGCCAAAGCAAAAGCACAAGAAAAAATCATTATTCTCAAGAAAGCCTTCTAAGTGCCTACCCCGCAATGGCAACGTGTGTAAAAAATATATAATTATGGAATGGAGCGAGCAGGCCTTGTACATCCAAAAGAAAGAGTATAGAGCAATTTTAGAAGGCATCCGTACTCCTACTTTTTTCCGCTGAGTGGATTTAGTTAAATAAATATGTAAGTGTGTGCATATTTTTCCTTTGATTTTATTTTTAAGGATCTGCTGGGATTTTCGGGACAGGACCGCGAGCATTCTAGATAATAAATTTTTTCCGGTTAATTAAGTAACAATATTGAGTAGTTTTTTGTGTGTCTCTTATTTAATTATAGGCGAATATTGTTGTTTCTACATACATACATACATATTTATAACATAACAAAATTATTTAAGGATTTTACGTATAGACTAACTTATGCATATACGTGTTTAAATAATATGACGAAAAAAGTAATTTTGGCATAACACACTTCCAGTACGTTGCGTGGTAATTCTTCGTTAGTTCACATTTTTTTGTTTGTTTAAAAATAAAGGAAAAACCCAAATTTGTTTATAATTCCGGATAACAGAGGTAATGCCGGATAAAAGAGGTGGCAAGAAAAATTTGTTTCTCCTTTTTAAATTTTTTTTTCAAATATAAAATTTGAAAACACAAAAATAAGTTCATATTATATTTTTTAAATTAATTTTTCTATAGCAATACGGTCGCAACCGGCGTATGAAGAATAATAACAAATAAATCGACTTACGTAGAAACCTAGTAGATACGCTATTACGTTTGCGTCAGATATTGGTATACGATATTATAGGTTAAAACGTATAACGTTTACAGGGTGCAATTGTGTTCCTACGGCCACTTCGAATTATCAAAAAAAAAAAAAAAAAAAATTTTGTTGAATATTAGAAACAGTGTTTCCTGATTTTTCTCCAACTTCAAATGTTAATTTTTCAATCTTCTACTTGTTTCAGAAATCACGAACTTCCCAAAAACAATTTATGTAGTACTTTATTTTTTAAACAATGTTGATATAACATTTTTTTCTGAGTAGCTATTTTATTTAAATGTTGTAATATTGCTGCACAATCATTTTCAATTTAATGTCATTAAATGCAATTTGTCACCAGCCAACGTCAATCATCTATCCCCATACATGTGCCTTTTGCGATATAAAAACAACAGTCCACCACAACGTAAATCAGTAGAGTTCTCTCATACATTTTGTTTTTATTTTTTTCTATTTTTTACTTCTACGAGTATTTTGGTTAATAGACCCCACGTAATTTTGTATGTTGATTTTTACAAAAAAGTCAGTTCAGTTTATTGGCCATGTTTACTCGTCCCCCTTCACACTGTATCACTGCTCACTGTTTTTCTGTGATGTTTTTTTTTATGTTGGCCGCATCATTATTTATTTAGTCTTTGAGTTCATTTTGCATTTGTTGATGAGTTCGTGACAAAAAGTGTTTAAAAAAATCAACAATATTTGTATATGTGTGTATGTGTTTTTTGTCCTTGTGTTTGTTGTAGACCAATTTTTTTATTTTATTTACTCATTTTTTTCAATCTATCTATCGTTTTTATTATGTGTGATTTTTTGTCGCAAATTGACCAATTTGTGCACCGTACAATAGATTTTTTAAAAAAATAATTTATTGCAATTTTGAATTCAATTATTTGTTTTTTTCGTTGTTTTAGTAAAGAGCTCGGTAAATAAAATTGGGGGGTTTAAAATAGTGTGAAGAGCAATTCCTATTACAAATTTGAAATCACTGATGTTCCGTAGTGATGCCTTTACGAACGTTCCCAGAATATTTCTGATGATTGCTATGGAGACGCTTGCGGGTTAAGCAATGTCTCTCGAAATGTCAAATCAAGCAACAATTTTATGTTCATATTTAATATGATTTGTAGAAATGTTAAAAATTTAATAGGAAAAGTTGAATTTAAGACTCAAACGTCAAATTGTGGCTTGCAGCAAAACACCTAACGTCAGAACGCTCGAATCCGTTCGTAAACCCAGAAAAAAACAGGTTTAAATTAATTTACCTGCAATAAAACTATTGTTAAAGAAAATTGTAAGCATATTATGTTTAATTTAACCATATTATTGTCGTCGACAACCATATGTTCGTTAAATTAGTCCTACATCAGGAAGCCACAACCATTCTATAGTTACCTTCGAACATGCTATGGTTTATAAAAACAAAAATATGTTTAACACTTAAAATAGCATAGTTGGTTTTCAACAATGGAATGTTGCTCTTGGAGAAGATGAAAATACTATTGTTGACTTAAAAACACATTTGTATGTCATATTTTACCAGAACATGTTTAGAGGCAACCAAAATATGGTTTTGGCATCTTTATGGTGGACTAGTTTAGCCGTAATATTGTTTTCGGCGACAATACTATGGTTAAATTAAACATATTATGCTTACATAATAGTGAATCAATTAAAAAATATTAAGCTTGAAGACTTTATAGCTTATGGCCCTCTTTAAAAAAGTTTCCAGAAGAGCGAGAATGAATAAACTGAGGAATTTCCGCTACGCATTTCTTAAGACCCCTTTCATACTCGGCAAGTTACTTGCGCATGTCTCTTGCGCAACTCTTGGTTGGAAAAGTTATGGTGTAGACTGTTGTACTTTCCGAATCAGAAATAGGTCTAAGTATAATGTTTAAAAAAATATTTTTTTTGTTGTTTTTGTATAAAATAATTAGCTTTTTAAAAAATCTAAACTATTCCCAAAGAGACTTGATATAAAAAAAAATATTTCAATTCCAATTTGAAATTTTTAAAAATGGTTGTACATTTACCAAATTATTAATGATAAATATGTGATAAAAACAAATCCAGCTAAATTAATTAAAAAATATTGAATCGAATGAAATCACAAAAAAAACTATTTCCCTTAACAAAAATAAATAAATGCTTTCATGTCTTGTAGATGAATTTTACTAATTAGTTACTTCTTTTTATACACCCATCTTTAAAAAAAATCTTTCAATATTTAACAAAAGTAAAGCAAAAAAATAATAATCAAAAACTTTTTAAAGAAACATTCACATATCATTAATATTACATGTGATCACAAGCAACAACTTAACAATTCCTCGGAATAGTTCCCGTAAAATTCAAATTCAGGCGAGAGCCAAAAACTCAATCTCACACATTCTATATGAGAACATATGAGAACTATATTTACGTGCAGCCAAAGCCGAATGAAACTGAACTGTCACAATCAGCCAAATCAAAAGACATAAAAATGACAATATTGTTGTATATTTCGTAGTTCCCTTCCTGATGTTACACGTTAAAACAAGACATTGTCGCAGCACGGGAACCCATCATTCATGATCATTCAACTTAGAAAGTGTTTCCAATGCAACGTTTTTTTTTTTTATAAGATTGTGTATGTTTGATGGAAAAACATAATTAAATGCTTGTCAAATCCCGCTCTCATCTATTTTCTTCTTAGTTATCTTGAAGTTTGGTGCATCTATTAGAAAAGTTCCAGTTTTATTTTTCTCGCTGTTTAGGGATTGTCATTGGCACTATGACGGTGACGATGATGGTGAAGTTGCTGCTGCTGCTGGCTGTCTATGAATGACGCCACACGACATCATTTATAGAGAAACAAGCAAAACAGCGACCACACACATTTTGATTTAGACAACAATTCTTAAGACGACGAGTGTATTCTTAAGCAAGCACACTTTGCTACACTCCAATATTCATTTTATCTTGTTAGTAAAATGTTTGGTTTGGTTGAATTTACAGAAATGTAAAGCTATTAAATGCCATAATTAGTATTTTGGTTATTTCGTTGAACTGATTTATGGTTTTTAATCCAAATGTTCATATTTAAATTAGGGTAAAGTTCATTAAATTGTTTTTATGAAGGAAGGAATTTTAGAACATGAAATTAATTTTAATTTATTGATAATTTTCCATTCTTGGCTGCCGCGGATCTCGAACCCATGTTCACGGACAGATTGATCTGACGTGTTTCGATGGTAACCACACTATCTCTTCAGAGGTCTTTGCCGTTTTACCCTCACCGCCATTGAGGACGGCTGGCAGTCAATATTCAAATATCAATCTTTCAACGAAATGGTATTTTCTCCCTGTGGTAGATCGAGAATGATTTTGTTGTGAATGATTATCCATATTTTAATCAAATTAACATGTTCTTCCTACTTCTGTTCTGTTCTTTTTCTGTTCATAAAAATATTTAATGAAAATAAAATTTAATGATCTTTAGCCTAATTAGGATACGAGTATGAAAAATTCGATAATTTTTTAAAAAAAAAACAGGTTAGAGCGCTATATTTGGCTGTACCGAATTTTTGATACCCTCCACCGAAAGTTAGAATGTTTCAGACGTTACGGTTTCAGGCATTTTAAACTGTTTTCCGAGAGTAGCCTTTATATGGGTCCTATGGTAACTTATGACCCGATCTAAACGAAATGCGGTTGTTATTTTAATTTTTAATTTATAATTCTAAAAAAAAAGGAGTTTGTGCAAAATCTTATAATACTGCGGTCATTCCGCCAGTTTTTGTAACAAAATTATAAATTTTTTAGGGTAGTTCTTTACATTTGGAGTTATAAATGTTGTCCTTCTAAACCGATTTTGCTGGATTTCAATCATTCGAAAGTGAGCGTATTTTTAACAGACTGACTTGCTTTAGCTTTATCCCTTCAATAACAATATTTCCAGTTTTGCAACTTATAAAAATACATGAATTCCAATTTTCCAACGATGTCTGACAACAAATCTGGCAATTCCTGACATGCAATTATTTGACAACCGTGTGAGCTGACCAATTTAGTTTGCAGATTAATTAATGGTCAGACCGTTGTCTGCCAATAAAATCGTAAAGCGATAATTTACTTTGGTAAAATTTTATTTGGTAGTGTGTTGTCAGCACATTGCCAGACCTTAAAATACTGTAAGATCTGATAACCGTCTGTACATAGCTTGAGCATACCCTCTTCACAACTAGTTGTGGAGGGTATAAAAAACGTTTAATGTTTTCTCAACTTTTTCTGTTTCACATTACAATTTCTTTTTTTTTGTCTTAAATTAAAAACCAAAAGCCGATAGTTTGAGTTTTATAAGAAATAAAACTTTTAAGAGTCTGCCTTTATATCATGTATTCGGAAATAAAAAAATTCAGATTTTATTAAAATTGGTTTATGTGATTGTTGATATTTTAGTCTTGGTTGGCACATCATTCATGATGAGTGTCTTGCGGTAGACTCTATGACTACATAATCTTAAAATACTTGATCATGTTAAAGTTAAAATGAACATAATCATCGTCAACGTGTACTCGTAGTTAGGTTGTTAGTCTGCCACTGACTACAACAGATCGTGTCAATGAAATTTGTTGTGCTTACACCACATATAATAAGGGGAAGGTAGAAGAAGAAGAAATACCACATTAGATCAGCATCAGAATGAGGAGTATGATTGGTGTGATCGCTGATCAGTGTAATACAGTGACAATTCTTAAGCATCAGAGAACGTGAGGTGGTTATTAAATGTTGTAAATATTCAAAATAACACGCGTTACAAAATGCAATAGATATGGCTGCTAAAATGTTTATAGCCAGTGTGTATTTCAAAGTTGTTTTTTTTGTCGTTCTGGTTTGGTGCGATCTCAGCTCATTAAAATGATTACTTTCATGAAAATATGTCGACTGCGAGCAAAGTGTGTAAAATAAGATCAATTTTTTTAGTTCTGCTACTCACTCAGTTGAAGTAGACCGCTTGATTGCTTGCTCATTCGTTCTCTGGCAGAAA
The DNA here is from genome assembly GCA_943735925.1 of Pollenia amentaria. Taxonomy (NCBI): domain Eukaryota; kingdom Metazoa; phylum Arthropoda; class Insecta; order Diptera; family Polleniidae; genus Pollenia; species Pollenia amentaria. The sequence continues at coordinate 251,628,157 of OX031007.1, read as the reverse complement.
ATAAATAGTGTGTTTGTGGTAATGTGTCAACGTTAACAATGTAAACTGTCAAATTTGACATTTTGTGGTTACAGAGTAATATGTAACTAAAATGTAACGAACTTTGTTTGAAACATGCCATCTATGTTGATGAGACTGATACACGACAGAAACAAGACGATTTTGTCATGCTTCTTGTATCTTTTTTATTTGTCTGTCTGTCTGCCTGCCTGCCCGTCTATCTGTCCGTCTGTTTGGTCTACCATAAAAATATAAATTAAGATTAAAGACAGCTGTCACTGAAGAGCAACAAAATCGAATGTCATCACAAAAACTATGTAAATTGATATAAATAACTGTATACTAGTGGTCAATATAAGTTATGCCAAATATTTGTTTAATTATTTTCGAAAAAAGTGTTCATAAAAAAACATTGCATACATAGTAAATTGTCCCGAAAATTATTTTAATATTAACTGTCAGGCCCACAATGTCGACGAGAACATTTCTTTCGTATATTTATATTGAAAACAAAAACCAATTTAAGTTTTTTATTTGCTTTCAATATAAAAATGCAAAAGAAATGTTCTTTTTGAAATTGTGGGTCTGGCAGTAAATTTTTTCAAATATGATTATTAAAATAGGCAGTAAATTTTAAATTTGATTTTTAAACATGAATTTTTGACGATTTTTTTTAACATTTAAAGTGGTCAGTACAAGTTTTATTTGCGTTAAATTACTAATTCGAACTTTTCTAATTGGTGTGAACTGAACAAAGAGGAAATAGTTTAAAATTCAGATTTTACAAATCATGTGTAATTAGTACAACTCAGATACAATCCAAAGTAATTTTTTTAAATGTGGACCAATGATTTAAAAAGCTGATAAAACAAATTTCTATCTGCATTTTCCTAGTCTATTTATGATTGTACATACAATTACTCATACTATAAATGGGACACATTGAAAAAGTCTAGTGTTGCTAACTTTGGAAATAAAAAATCAAAAAAATTAACTAAAAAGGGCACATTCGATAAAAAATTAGCTACTGTGAATTTAACTGATTTGGTTTATTCACAGTAGTCATCAGCTGCACTTAAAAAAATATTTGTTTATAAATAAAAGAAAAAATAAAAAATTAATATGATCACAAAAGAATTAATGGTTCAATGTTTGGTCGGACGAAGATAAACGCTTAGTGGAACTGGCCAGAAGCAGAACATGGTTGAGAGATGCTTCGAACATAATGGAAAAGGTCACTACTATATAAGTTAATCCCAAGCATATGAAAATGGGAAATATTTTTGTGCTCAGGAAAGGGATCGTACCAATTTACTGCCAGGCCCACAATGTCGACAAGAACATCTCTTTCGTATATTTATATTGAAAACCAAAACAAGTGAAAGTGAAAATATTCACGATTAGGGTTACCGTTTTCCCGACTAAAGTCACAATTTAACCCTTTTTCAGCGGTCTCCGACTTTTTGTGAGACTTTATTTTATCACCGACTTTTGCAACTTTTTTAATTTTGTTGTGACTTTTGCACTTTTTTTTGGAAAAATTACTTACAACAATATTCGATGCTGGTCCTTCCAAGAAGTATGAATGGCTTAAGAAAGAAATGGAGTCAAAACGACCTTTTTGAAGGTCTTGTCAAAGCTTTTAGTGAGCCAACACAATCATCTTCAGCAACATGGAAAAACAAAAAAAAACATTAATAATAAGGCTTTTCTGGAAATCGTTTAAAATGGCTATTTGTGCAAATGGGAAAACTATCGAGACGCGTTTCATGAAGCGCATTTTTAACTTTTGTGTAATTTTTAACAATGAATGTCAAATTTTAAGAAACGAATACAAAAATAAATTAAAAAAGAAAAAAAATATGTATAAAAAAGTTAAAATTTGTGTCTAAAAAGTGAAATTTGTGCTTAAAAATATATCAAGAAAGCCAAAAGAATAATTTGCTCTGATTATTCTAAGGATTTGTTGTTTTCATTGTTGAATTCTTCCGTTAAAAACGATGGTTAGCATAAAAAATCTTTTTGTATATATGCACAATTGCAAAGCGCAATTGTTAGGCAAATTTACGAAGTTTGTGTTTATGAATTCTCATTCATTTGCGAAGGTGTAATAATATATAGTATGCACAGATTGCGAGACCTTTAAGCGACCCTCAATGTAAAAGAGGCTTTTGAAAATGAAAACCTGCAACTGACTGTTTTGTTTAAATTTTTTTTTTGCTTTTTGTTAACAAGAAATTTTAAAAAAAGATCTGCGACTTTTATTTTCTCAAACGAATTTTTTGTGCGACTTTATTTTTGTGAAACGACCTTTTGTGCGACTTTTAAAAAATTTCTAGCGGTAGCTCTGTCCACAGTATCTGTGGTACTGTCAAAACTTTTGGAAAACGCATTTGTCAAAAATAAAAATGATATACAATTATACAGCCGCGAGAAGTAAAAGTTGAACGAGTGTTCCCAATGCCAGGTTTCATCCAAATGTTTTACCGCCAGAAAAATTATGTAAGTTCTTTTTGCTAATAAAGAAATATTTTTCATAAGAACAACGAGGTTTTTGAAAAGCTGCTTATTACTTATGACCTTAGGCCTTCTTAATATTGACAAAAATAATAAAGAACGTGGCATTTGGTCCACCAAAACAAAAACAAAAAAAAAAAAAAAAAACAAGTAGGAAAGTATAGTCGGTCAAGCCCGACTATATGATACCCTTCACCACAGTATATAAAAACAATTTTTGCTAGTGTAAATAAAATTATGTTATGCAATAAAGATTCATGTAAAGGTTATTTAAGCCGAATATTATTAAAATATCTTCATCTATATGAGATTTATGCCTGCCGGTTTATATGGGACCTGTGTTTAATATTGGACCTACCAGGAAAATATAATGTCATGATATAGTAGCTATCGTTAAAGCTATTATCGCCAATTTGTATGTTATTACAAACATTTATCAGGATGTTATGGCACTTAAAGCTTTTCTCGGGAATAGTACTTGTGTAGGAGCTATGGTCAAATATGGACCAATGCAAATAAAATTGGGTAAGATGATGTTGATTGCAATAAAATAAGTTTGGATTATGAGTATTTTAAATACCAACATAATAAGATGGTTGATGGGTATAAGAAGCGTGTATGGGCGCTATTTAAAATTGTGGACCGATTCGCCACCATTTCAATAAACTTGGTCCTTGTGCCAATTACAACGAAGGTTTGCCTGGACAGCAAGCCGGACGGACATCTTTAGATCGACACAGAAAGTGATTCTGAGTCGGTCGGTATACTTAAAGGTCTAGGATGAATATTTTAAGGTGTTACAAACATAAGCACAAATGAATATTATCCTCTCCACTATCCTGCTGTTGGTATAATTACAAATATTTACATTCTCTACAACGTCGAAAGTAAAAGTGTTTTCAACGTCAATAACAAAATTATTTTCGTTAAAAAATTCGACGCACTGCCGCATTTTCGACAGCACTGACGAAGCATTATTCGAATTTTACGAACATTTTGACATTATTGTCAACTCATAATACATATTTTACATACGATAGTCGATGTTCGATATAAATTGCGAAAAAAAACTTTTCGTGGAAATGAGAATATGAAGATTATTTGTTAAAAATACTTCACTTTTTAAAAAATCATAAATAAAACCATTTTTTCTAGCTTTAAACAAAAAATTAAAATTTGTTATACCACAACAAACTAATCCATACGCACTTTGGCCGTAAATAACCGTTTAATTCTATTTTCAACAGATTTGTCCGCTCCAGAAAACAGCAAAAAAAGGGAAAACAAACCACATATACAAACTTTCAATTGAACAGAAATAAAACAGCTGATTCGTAACGGAACAGAGCGTACAAATCGTTGCAAATCAGCTGCTTTATTTTGCTGTATGTAAAAAGCAAATAGAACGATTATAGTTAGCAGTAAGATGTAACTAAACCGTAACATCTACATCTGAAGAAGTTTATTTTTCTTACTTGTTTCTGCCTTGAGGTAGTGTAACTTCTTTCACATTTTAATAAAATCCTAGGAAGGGAATGCTTGTTTTTCTTATAACTTTCAGGAATCGAAATATGTACACTTTTCAGTCCTATTCCAACAAGCGTTAAAAAAACTGAAAGTGCTTATTAAAGCATTTATTAGGAACCTCATTTCAAAAAATTGGTTAGGCTTCCAACCTAAATTTACTTTTCTTGTTTTTATGATTTTTACTGAGGTATTGGAGAAAACACAAGTCGTTAGTAGTTTTTTCCCCATTAGATATTGTTGTAATTCTCGATTAACTCATTAAATTTGTAATTTGTCCTTTTTTAACTGAATGTTTTCTTAAAAAATCTTTTAAATTATTAGCATTGCTACTAACAAATTAAAAGAAAAAAATTAAATATTGTACAGCCCTTAGAGCATTAGGCAACCAGTAGGTCCTCTTTATAATTAACTATTACATGCAACAAAATAAATAAAAACTATTTAGGCAAAAAACGAAAAAAAGGAGTTGAATGAAAATAAAAATAATATCACTTACAAATAGATTCGTTAATTTATACAAGATGCGTGACCACGTTTGGGTCTCGTTACATTTTGCCATAAAAATCGAACCAATATCGAATCACTTAATTTATATTTTTTATTATGTTGAATACTAATTAATTGCAGCATGTGTCTCGCCTCGGGGGCACAAACAATATCATAAAATTACAACTTGTTCATTTTAGCTGCTGTTTTTTTTTTTTTACAAAAATAGTTTAACTTGTCTCAAATAAAAGCCAATATGAAAAATTTTTATAAACAATTGTTAATTTGTTCTAAAACGTATAAAGTACTGTAAAAAGACAACAGATGCATTAATTGAAACTGTAGCTGATTTTTTGTTTACACAGTCAACAGAATGAAAGAGAGTGGCTATTAATAAACAACTTGTTCGCAAGCGTCAAACAACTGTCATTGTTTCTTATTATTTAATTTATAAAATTTAATAATAAATTAAATAAAAACACGTAAAACGTTGAACTTGCCAAATACTGGCAGACAAGCAATTGGTACCCTACCACTAGCATGATCTAATCATATACATATTTGTATTTCATAACTTTTAAAAAGATTTTATTTCTAGAGGAGAAAGCTTTAGTTTTCACACATGCAATTTATCTTAACTGATCTGGATGATTTGAGTATTCGAGTATTCGGTTTTAAAGAGTTTATATAATTTGAGTCGCTTAATTTGTTTTGTTATCTAAAAAATTTTTCTAAAAAAGGTTATTTCTTACCTTTGGAAAAGTAAAATTAAATATTTATTAAAAAAACAGTGACAATTTACAAAAAAATTTTATTTTAATATTAACAAAAATTATGTGATGCTGCAATGAAAAAACTTTCTGAAAATAGAAAAAGTCAGAATTTTTATGTCCTCTATTATTAACTTTAGTTCCGAAAAACTTTTATCAGACTAAAACATTCTGAATTATTCCAACAGGGAAGTTCTAAGGAATTTTTCAAGATTTGAAAATAGAACAGAGACGGATTCTAACCAGGAATAAAATTTTCTTACTTATTTTTGTACGAGCAAAAAATTAACAAAAACAAATTTTCAATATTTTTTTGTGCAGGAAGTTGTTTTAAATTGTATATTCCCTGTAGGAAATATCAATAGTGAAAATGTACTGATAAGCTATTGACTTTGTCACAAGACTTTATGATTACTGCCGCACTAGTTCTAGCTTTACATCTGTCAAAAAAACATTTTTAAAAGCCAGACAAAAGCGAGACTCTTTGTTGACGGCGTCACCAAAATAGTCGACAAAATTGGCGACTTAGAGTCACTTGATCCCATGTTTCCTGTAGAAGTTTTTGAAATTATTTATTTCATTACCTGCACTCATAAAGGAGCTAAGTCCACATTTTATTAAAACATATTTTTGAATTTTTTTTAATTTGTATGTTTTATATGCTGTTTTTCGATGGTACGTAAAAGTGCTATGTCCAATAATGATAAAAGAAAAGTTCTAAGTCCCCTTTTAATATGAAATTTTATAGCAAAATATTAACACGTGTTGGTAGTTAAGTTTTAAATAAGTCATATAAGATTATTCTAGTATATTTTTGCAAATTATCAAAACTACATTTTTTGTTCGGAGCATTTGAGTAAAGCGTACCAATTTTCATATATTTTTTTATAGTTTGTGGGTTTGATTAACATTTAAAAAAATAGTGCACTTTTTTGTCCTATTTTACGGTAATACTTGGCTTTTTGTGAAAATCTTCGCTTTAGTCGGTTTTTGTGGCAACAAACAAAACCGTTATGGAACCAAGAATTTCCCACGTCAAGTGGTAGCGCCTAAAACCAATTTAGTTGAATTAATAGATACTTCTGCTTTTAATTTTATTTCATACCTGGCAATTCTTCGTAATATTTTTGTACCAATTCTCTGTATTTGTTATTGTTGATGTTGTGTTTAGCAACGCAAACATTTCATTTATTAATTAAAATTAGCTATTAATCAACAATCTGTTCTGAAATTGGCGCATGTTGATGATGTCTGAGACGAGTTGAATTAAGGCGAGTTGATCTCAGCTGAGAGTTTTGTTGCCGGATCTGAATGACTGACTGACAAACTGACATTTGGCTGGATTTAAGTGTACAATACTTATACGAGGAGGTAGTAGTGGTTGCGATCGAGCTGTGTACTGACTGACTGGTTGAGCAGTGTTGAAATATTGACTCTGCAGGTGATTTCATGTGAAAAAAAGGCAGTGTCTAGTAAAAATTTGACCGCTGATACTTTTGTTAAATAAAGGTGAATAAACTGTTTTTGAAAAAAAAAATAATAATAATAAACGGATGCATTAATAAGTAAATATTTCTTGAATTAATAATTATAAAAACAAAGAAAACTTATTAATTATTAATTTTAAAGATAAAATATCCGTAAAACAAATCAGAAAATACAAATTTTGAAATCGATGAAATGCAGTATAATAATTTATTGTAATGCAAATGAATTTAAATGAGTTATTTCAATAACTGTTAGGTTGATATCGGTGGGATACAATTGCACAGTGGGGCGAAATCAAAATATCAGAAAAATAAATCTGCCGATCGTTAAAGGCTGGGTTGATTGCCATTGAAATCAAACTGAATGCTAGCGGAGGAGTATTCGAGATTATGTGTTGAAACGAGCCCGATACTTGCCTCAAAAGCCGCACTATAGTGTCTCGTAATATTCTACACATTGAGGTTGAGCGTAGGTTGTATGTGCTTCTTATCTCTCATAGTTTGCAAGTTATGCATCGCTAAAATTTTTAACTTAATAATTATGCGTTAAATTGGTCCGTTTTATTTAATCCCTCTTCTCATAACTTTTCTATTACCAGCTTATTGGTTTATCGAAAAATGACGCTATATCAATTTTTTATATGAAAAAAGGTACGTAGAGACAACGAAGATGTCCGCTGAGCAAAGGAAAAATTTATTAATTTTCGTCCAATGAATTTGTTCGTTGTGACAAAGAATAACTGTTCTTTAAAAGATTTTTTTTAAATAATTAAATGCACTGTTCGTTAATATAATGAACAGTCCATTAAATTATTCAAAAATATAACGAATGAACTTATTCGTTAATTCAGTAAACCTTTTCGTTAATTTAACGAATAATTTTGTTTTACAAATTTGTTGGCTCAACGAACACAGTTCATTGTCTCAATAAATTATTTTTTTAAATTTCCCCTCCGAACATTATACCACCATGTTTACCATGTTTAACTCTTAATAGAATTTAATAATAAGCGAAAATAGTTTGAATATTTTAGTTAAGTTTTTTGACTTACTTTCACTTAAATCGGTTGATTTTATATTATTTACCACTCGTTTAAAAGTTCAGCAATTTTCTATACACAAATCTGAAGTCCAGGTTAACATATATACATATACATATATATTATATACATATAATTAAAAATATATGTAATACAAATATATCTGTGCCAATATTGAAAAGGTGCTTATGTCGAATATTGAAGTTTGCAGATATCCTAAGTTTTTTTTTGAAGTTTTATTCAAGCAGTTTTTTGCTTTAAGCCTGTATATTATGGTATTAGTAGCAACTTAACTGACTGCTCAACGTTCGCATATAAAATTTCTATGAAAAACACTCAGTTTTAAAAATAGTTTTCATATAAAATTCTATTGTTGTACAGGCTCAAAAAAAAAAATTACAAACATTTTTAGTACATAAATAGAAAAAATTTTACACATTTTATATTTGTAAAAACCTCAATTTTTACTTATATTAACTTAAGGTACTCTAGAATATTGGCACAGATATATTTGAAAGCAGATATTAAAAAAAAATTTAACAGTTACCAATCTTTGACCAGATGGAGATTTGTATTGTGGCCATTTTCTAAAAAATTTCAGCCGTAAATTTTCAAACACTTGAACACAAGAATATTCAATACATCTTAAAGTACTGTACGTACTTAATGAACTATTATCAAATCCACCGAAATTAATTTTATTTTGCACAGATAGCAAATCATTTTATTTAATTTAACTAACTTTTTCCCTGTTATTTGAGAAAATTTTAATTGTAATTAATTTATTATAAAATTTAATTTTACACTGCACTTTTTTTTTCAAATAATATCTTAAAAAGAACCAGTTCGACGAGAAGTAAACCACGAAATGCCAAAAAATTTTAAACTAACACTGTTTTCGTAGAATTGGCATGCGTTCATGTTACAAACACTTGTTAAATCACTTCTTACCTCAATGAACACTTTATTAAAGTAAACGTACGAGTTCCACGGGTCAACGAATAAGTTATAAAATTCACGCGTTTATGTGTTAATATGACTCAATAAATGTTTTATTAGCTCCACGAACATTTTATTAACATTTATGTACTTTTGAATTCAGGCGACATATGAACTAGTTAATTTTAATGAACTATTCGTTTGCCAAATTAAAGATTTATTAATTTTTAAGAACTTTCATTATTATACCAAATTGTACATTTCCATTATAATCTAATGTTATCGAAATATTTAACAAATTCATGTTCATTGAGGCAAAGAATGGTACGTAAATAAGAATATTTGGGTTATTTTATTTTCCATTATATTAACGAATAACTCATTGAGCCAACGAAAATTATTTTAATAAACGTAGTTCGTTAATATTATGAACACTTTTTGGTTCAGTGAAACAATAAGAAAATATACGTTTTTTCCAATATTTTTATTTTAAAAAAACTTCTGCAAAATTTTTAATCGTGAAGGATGTAAAGGAAATAAGAAAAATAAAAAATTTCGGATCTTATGTTTATTGATATGAAAACGATTTACAAATAAGTGAAAAAATCTAATTTTCTCAGTTCATTACGAGCAAATTACCTCCCGTTGCAACTTGCATATAAATTTGTTGAATATGATGCATTTGCTATCGCACTTAGAAACGAAAATTCGTTTTGACCCCGTGGTTATGACGTTTTCAGCTGAAGCTCTAACACCACTGTCTAATGGAGATGAAGTTTATTCTACGTTACCGATAGCTGCAGCATTCTCTTCGTTTTCGGAATCAGAAGAATTTCTTCCGGTGATTTCATATTCAATATCCTCGTCCACACTATTACAAGTTGAAATATCACAAAAGGTTTCATTTAGAATACGAGCAATATCATTGCACTAAAATCTTCAATTCTCCATTATTTCAGCAAAGAAAACAGTCAAGGTCTGAATATAAACTGAAGTAAGACTAGCACGTTGAATATGGCACACTCATGTTGTGGAATTGCAAATATAAAGCAAACTCAACTTAATGCGGGTGCATCACAAATATATTTCGACATTATAACAGTCTTACCTATAACATTTGTATTAGCATATGTAGACGTGTTGTCAAAACTTGGCTATCAAACAAAAATTAAAGTTAATTTGATAAAGATATGGAAATTAACTGTATTTTGTCTGCAGACTATTGAAAAAAGTAAAAAAAATAAATAAAAAATTTAACAAAAAACAAATATTGATCAAAATGGTCCTATACCTAAAATTCGTAAGTTTTTCTTAGCCTAACAGCAGATAAACAGAACTTTGGCAAGCATTTTCAAAATTTTATATGTCCGAGGTGTCCTACATTTAGGCCCCATTATTTGGCTATTCTCAGCTGTCTTAACGTTAAATTTCATTTGTAATTTTTAAATGTTAATTTTGACCCACTCTGAATTCTTGAAGTTTTTTTCATTTAAATTTTGGTAACTTTTTATACAAAAATGTTTTTACAATAAGAAATGCGAAATGAAAAAATATTTGTTAAGGAGGATTTAAATATTCATGGAACAATATTTTCCTCAGTTCTACAAAAGTTGATTTCAAACATTTAGCACTTTATTAATTAGTTAAGTAACCCATAACTAACGATATTTTCCTCTTTATCGATTCTCATTATCTGTTTCTGTCTTTTTAAGCTAGACGACATTAAATCAACTTCCGGGTAATGTAAAAGCTGTCTGGGCAGCTTTACAAGATGTTCAATAGCAAAACCACCCTGAATCTTGGTCTGCACTCCAAACAGAAAATCTAAAAATTGAATTTCTTTCAACATCAATTCAACTCGAGTTAATATATGACCATGTTTTTTCTTATTTTTATTATTTTCTTCTTGTGTTTTTGGCTTCTGATCTTAATTTGTACGGGTTGCATCTATACAAAAAATGCTTAGAAGACTTCTGCCAGTGAGTGAGCTCCAAGCTTTGTACTGACTCAGATACACAGATATACTTACATATAAAACTGACTGGGAAGATTGCATTCATACACACATAATAAATTAGAAGTCCGGTTTATTTATGATTCGTATTCAAGTCACTGAGTTTTTGTGTTCAATGACTTTTTTGTAAAACTTTTTTTCCTTTTTCGTATGAGTTGTAGTTGTATTCCCTACATTTCGTCTGATTTTTAAATTGTTGTTGAATGCTTGAATGCATTTTGTTCATGAAATTCTTGTTTTGTTACTTTCGCTCTATGATTCGGTATGTTGTAGTGTTGCTGGTTGCAACATCACCAGCAAACGACATGCCACCATGAAGGCTGCTGCAATAAACAGACAGCAAACAAGAAAAGGAAGGAATCGTAACTACTGCAGTCTGGACACACAAATAAACTCGTATAATATTTTGGCGTTCTGTTGGAGATTAAGTCCCACAAAGGAAAACAAATGCTAAAGCGCAAAGAGGATGGTAGAATAAACTTATATGCACACCTCGACGAAAGCTTAAGTTCATTTGCAACTTTTGGAGGTAATTTGAAACAGTTAAGAAAAAGTGTTGTGGCGTCAAAAATAAACAAACAATTCAAACAGACAAATAAAGTTGTTAGGAAGTCGTCTGTTTCTGTTTTAGGCTGCATCTTTTGTTGCAGCAGCTGCTTATTTAAGAAGTGTTATTTAGCTGATGATATGTATATTGCAGTCAGATATGATCTACCAACAACTACAGGCGAGGAACGTGCTTTACATATTAGTAAAACTATAAGTTAAATTTTCAAACAATAAAGATCCCTTCAAAAATTATATAAATGGAGCCATAATTACAACAAAAAAAAAAAAAAAAAAACAAAAATACAGTCAAGTCTTATTTCAAATTGATTAAATCATTTTGAAATTGGACACTTTTTAAAGTAAACAAGTTTTATTATTGAAATATATATATATTTAAGGGCCGCACGTGGAAGGGCTTTTTGAAGGCCTCTATAATCCATTCTAAAAGATTCGTTTCTTATGATATTCCTTCCAGAAGGTATAAATTTCTTTTAAAAAACCCTGCCAAGGGAGAAATAAAGCCGTTTAGTTTTAATTTCTGCTTATCCTAGTGACATTCGTTTCTTCCTTCTTTGGGAAGGGAAAGAAGTTGTTCTGTTTTAATATTTTTTTTGTCTTGTTACTCTTACGAAAAGGAATTTGTTGCGGATGAACCTGGAAAATATTAAAAACTTTGTCCATTTTAACGTATCATCTGGGAAAGAATTTAACGTTAAATTATGGTAATTGATAAAGTGAATATCCCATCGATGCACAAATAACAAAAGCTAAAATTTATTAATTATATAAACTTTGAAAAATTTTCTGTTTTCCTTCTAATGCATTTTAACACTGTTGCATACTTTTAGTAACTGCCAACTATTGAAATCGACTGCAACATTCTTTATATTACCTTTCAAAAGCCCTTCATCTGAAAACCTTTTAGAATTCCATTTATATGAAGGGAGTATGGAAGGGCTTGCTCCCAATGAAAACCTGTGTACAAACTAAAAAAATGTGGAATAAGGCGCGGAGTACTTGTACCTGCTAAATAAGGCCTTCTATTAGGCCTCTTTACTGATTATTTTTACCGCTGGATAGGATTCAAAACTTAATATGTATAAAGCTTCAATAATAGATTTTTGAATTTGCTCGATTTCAAAAACACTTTAGCTAAACATCGAATACTAATTTTTTTAATATCGATAATATCGAAAGGAATTTCGGTATCGGTATTAAACTATTTGTTAATCCGGTATACCGGTTTTATAATTTTTATAATAATTTACCAAACCAAATCAGAATGTTAAAAAAAAAAACATAAAATAACCTAAATGACACATATTCAACATGATGGAATTACAAAATGGATTTTTCTCTTAAATATTGTAAAAATTGTGTTTATAAATGCCAAATTAATTTTTTTTTTAATCTTTAAGAAATTATAAATTTTGCAGAGTAGAAAAAAATTGCAATTTCCACACTTGAGCTAATGCAATATATGTTAATTGGCAACACAGAAAAAATTATCAGTAGTTTTTTATCAATTAAAAAAATTGTTTAAAAAGTATTTCATCTTAATTAGCGTGATAATTGAATCAATTATTTTTCTAGGTTAAAGAAAATTAAAAATATAATTCTTATTTACTTAACATTTTAATTGTTTTGAAATAAATTTTGAATTAAATAACATAAAATCAAAATTGATTTTTTCGTTAATAACAAAATAATTTCAACTTGTAGAATTGTTGTTTGGAATTGTCAAAACCTGGGCTATATTTAATTAAATCAATTAACACATTTTTTGAAACGGCAAAGTTATTTTAAATTAAAAATATCATTTATTGACCAAAAAATATGCAACATTTTTAAGTGTATCATTTTGGTAATAAGTGCAAAATCAACAAATTGTTTGCTTGATTCTATGAATTTGGTGATTAGAGACAATTTTTAATTTTTTCTGTTAACCGAAACGAGTTTCGGCATCTGTGTCAGTACCGTATTTAAACTATTTGTTATTTCGGTATTAGAATCAACATCGCTATTAAATTTTAAACGGAAGGGCTTGCTCCCAATGAAAACCTGTGTACAAACTAAAAAAATGTGGAATAAGGCGCGGAGTACTTGTACCTGCTAAATAAGGCCTTCTATTAGGCCTCTTTACTGATTATTTTTACCGCTGGATAGGATTCAAAACTTAATATGTATAAAGCTTCAATAATAGATTTTTGAATTTGCTCGATTTCAAAAACACTTTAGCTAAACATCGAATACTAATTTTTTTAATATCGATAATATCGAAAGGAATTTCGGTATCGGTATTAAACTATTTGTTAATCCGGTATACCGGTTTTATAATTTTTATAATAATTTACCAAACCAAATCAGAATGTTAAAAAAAAAACATAAAATAACCTAAATGACACATATTCAACATGATGGAATTACAAAATGGATTTTTCTCTTAAATATTGTAAAAATTGTGTTTATAAATGCCAAATTAATTTTTTTTTTAATCTTTAAGAAATTATAAATTTTGCAGAGTAGAAAAAAATTGCAATTTCCACACTTGAGCTAATGCAATATATGTTAATTGGCAACACAGAAAAAATTATCAGTAGTTTTTTATCAATTAAAAAAATTGTTTAAAAAGTATTTCATCTTAATTAGCGTGATAATTGAATCAATTATTTTTCTAGGTTAAAGAAAATTAAAAATATAATTCTTATTTACTTAACATTTTAATTGTTTTGAAATAAATTTTGAATTAAATAACATAAAATCAAAATTGATTTTTTCGTTAATAACAAAATAATTTCAACTTGTAGAATTGTTGTTTGGAATTGTCAAAACCTGGGCTATATTTAATTAAATCAATTAACACATTTTTTGAAACGGCAAAGTTATTTTAAATTAAAAATATCATTTATTGACCAAAAAATATGCAACATTTTTAAGTGTATCATTTTGGTAATAAGTGCAAAATCAACAAATTGTTTGCTTGATTCTATGAATTTGGTGATTAGAGACAATTTTTAATTTTTTCTGTTAACCGAAACGAGTTTCGGCATCTGTGTCAGTACCGTATTTAAACTATTTGTTATTTCGGTATTAGAATCAACATCGCTATTAAATTTTAAACGGCATACAAACGGTATCGGGTTAATAACGGTTTCGGTTGCCAACCTTGGTTATATCCATTCAAATTATCTCATAAACTTAAAGAGTTAAATTTTGAAACGTCATATGTCAGTAACACATTAAATGTCATTCATTCGTCATTAAGCAACAACATTAACACGTTTAATTTGTTACGATGGTGCTACAGATCGTTTGCAACGGTTCAGCGGCTTTCAATATCCATCGAACAATACCAACCAGCCAACAAGCAATAAAATACAACAAATGCAGTTCTAATTAAAAAAAAGGGTTAAAAACAATGAATTAAAAAAAACATGAGAAACAACAACTACAAAGAATTAAAAACAAATTAAGCGTCAAAGTGTTTGATGTTAAATTGACAATATTAGCGGCATATATGACACAGACACACACACACTGGACCGGACAATTGAATACAAAGCGCCAAATATTTGTTGTTAAAACTTGCATGATGATTGACCTTCAGCCAAATTAATGACACTGGTAATGATGACGTTTTGTTGGGAAAATTGTTTGGCTGACTGAACGCCAGAAAAACAGTCATAACAATGGAAAAGGTGCGTCAGACTGAAGAAAACTATAAAATAAATAAAATCGAAATTTAAACATATTGAAAACAATAAACAATCGACAATAAATGACAGTAATAAACACAGAAGTGTATTTGGTGTGTACGACTACATTTTATGGCTAATGATGCGAGCAAAACAATAAACAAAACTTCTTTGGAAGCATCATCATAATCAACAGTATTGCCGACCGGTGTCGTCAGCCAGAAACCCGGGGTCCGTTTAACATTAATATATTTTATGAAGTAAGTGTAAACGCCCCCAAATAATCGGAATTGTGTGCACAGTTGTGCACAGCCAAACCCTTTTTCCACTTTATGTTGATGTTGCAAAGTCAATCAATTTCATTAACTCAACTCTTTGCTTTTTCCCTTCTACCATTTTTGGGTTGTGTGCCCCAAAATGAATTTTTTTTTTTTTTGTTTATCAAAGTGTTGAAATCGTCACAGATGTGAACAACAATTTTATTATTGTTATTGAACTATTGAATGAGTGCGATTACAAGTCCAACTACTTTATTGTGTAGTCTGGCTCTAGTTTTGAAATTTGTCATCAATATCCGTTTGATGATTTTGTTCTGTAAACTAACTGGCCGTAACAAAAGTGTAAATTACACTGACGCTTCTTATTTTATTTAACTCTGCTCAGACAGTCTGTTAAGCTCATTTAGCAGAAAACTACTTGTTTCTTATATGGCCAGATATGTTTTATTCCCTTATTATTATTTTTATCTTAGATAATAAGGGACTGGTCAACTGTAGGGATTTTCTGAAATATATGACTTAAGAATTATTATACACAAACATGCATAATTTTTTTTTTATTTTTGCCAAACATTTTTCGGTGAAAGCAAAATTGACATTTGAATTATGTTGTTGATTTTCTGCTTGATTCAATTCTTGCAGTCGTCACACACGCATGAGATGAAAAGGCATACATTTGTTTGGGCTTAAATTGGTGTACAGTTACAGTTACTCATCTGTTTTCGGTAATCCGTTTCTTTGATAAAATATCACTGACGAGGGTGGTTTAACAATAATTCTTCAAATTAATCTTAAGTTCGCGCGGAAATAAAATTCCCGATTTTAACCGCAAAATTTTTTTAATACGAGTATTTACGAAGCTGGAAGAACTTTCAAATTTGCTCCTAAATTGTTATGTCCACCCTCGTATACAAATTTATTTACATTTTTCTTATAATTTTTTTTCGAAATTCATTTTAGAGTGTTAAGTAACTTGAGTGACATTTGACAGTTGGCTGTCAGTCTTCTATTTGAAGTATTGGTAAATCACTTAAAGTGTGTGTGTGTAGGTATCTGTGTGCATGTGTCAGTTTTATAAATAAGTAAAGAGAGTCTAGTTTTAATCCTTATTGTAAATCTGTCAATTAGTAAAGATTATGGAGGAGTGAAAAGAGGACAAGTATTGATGATAAAAAAAACTTTGTTTAAGCCGCTAAATACTTTTATTTATTTTTAGTTGATTTAAGTACTTGTTGATGGAATGTGTAAACGTTTTAACATTCACATAAATTAAATAAAATTAAAAAAATCTATTATAACCTAAATATTCTCATGATCTTACATTAATTAAAATTTTTTTTTGATATTTTCTCACACTCTTTTTTTCTTTTTTTTTTTTAATAAACATTTTAAAAACATTTATCATTTTGTTTAAAGTTTTGTGTTTTGAAGTATTTTTTGTGTTTTCTCTTATACGTTTTTATTTTTGCCCGAAACCTTAGCACAGGTGATTGATGGTGAACTCTTTTGGTTAAGTTAACACCGGAATTACACTGCCTGTAGTTCTGTTTTATTTTGGAACATAAAAAATCAAAAAATATTAGCTGATAACTTTCGAAACTCCACCCTGAAAGGGGTGTCACTTTAAGGGAGTAGCCATAGTTTTTAACATTCGCCGACTTTTAATTTAGATTCCACTAAAATGAAACAAAAGCCGCCAGTTTGCCTTTATAATGCTCATGTGCATCTCTATCTCTTTTGAAAGCACTGTGTGTAATTAACGCGGAAAACTTAATTATAGAGATACATACAAACATCCATTTCAACTGGCAACGATGCTGGATCAAGTGAAGAGAAACGTTAAAGAATTTGGAGGAGAAATGTTTTTTATTCATATTAAAAACGACTTTGGAACATGGCCTAGGCGGTGATGATTCACCAAAACATAAATGCAATCTCCGGTTTATGTTTTAAAATAAATTGATCACATGCAGAGCTATTAAAGAATTCAAACATTTTAGGCATTTAATTTTAGGACTTAAAGTCTAGGCTTTCAGAAAGTTTGTTTCACCCACATTACAAACTAGAGCTAATTTAGTAAGATTTTGCTCTTGCGAAAATTAAAAAAAAACCCAAGCTTCTTAGAAGTCATTGAAACATCTAAATAATTTCATTCTTGTAGATAAACATATTTGTGCAACCAACGAGTGCAGTAATTATTGATACGCAAGTAAATCATTACATTGTGATGTGGTGTCAAATTCACAGCATGTCTCAGTTCATACTTGTTCATATATTTACCACTCACACCTTTAAGCCAGTGTCAGTTGATGGCAGCCAGATATTGGTTTTATGAGCTTGATTAATCGTAGAGCTGCTGTTTTTTTTTTGCTCCTTCCACCATCTTTCTCGGCTTACCATACTCACTCCTTGTTTATTTGGTTTTTGTTTTGCTAAAATAGATGGAGTATCTTGTGGCGCTGTCTTCTTTCAATGTATCGTATTGTATGTTGCAGTATGCAAAATGAGCAAACACGCCTGTTGTATGTTTATTTCTTTGAAAATACTTGTACTCAACTCCAAATTGCACAAAAGTGTCGCCTGTTTTGTGGCGAGTTATAGTCACGAATTTCAGCGTGCACTTTATTAATTAGTCAGTGTGCAGTTTTTACTCTATCGGTGAGTGTGTTTCTGTAAATTGTGGTTACTATATTGAGACGCGCGTGTCGTTATCACGCAATGCAAAATCTCTTCTAGAGGACCCCCATGTGAGTGAGTAGGTACCCAATTGCCAGCGTATTTTTATTTTTCCAACGAATAATAAGAAATCTGGAGACATATTGATATGCGTGAAAAGGATCAGGCGTGAAAACTAAAGTCAAGAACATCGCACCTTAAGAATGTTTTTTCATTACAAAAGGAAACAAATATATTAAAAAAAATTCTAAACAAGTTTTCGTGTTTTTTTGCAATAAAATCTACTTCAGAAAAAGTACACAATGACTTAAAATCAGAAATGGCTCATTAATAAAAATCTTAATTTCCAACATAAATATTCTTTAACAATATTTTCTTTAAAAATCGTTTGTATCTTTTCGATTAATAGCCAATTTGTTAATTCTATTGAAGAATTTCTACACACACTTAAGTCATTGCATTAATATAAATCACTTTATCTGCTCATTTATCTCCCACACCTACAAACAATACAAACAAAAACAGCATCAACTTACCACTATAACTTTTATCAACTTGCAACTGCCACCCCATTCTTTTTTATCTTTGTAATAGAAACCCTTAATATAAATTTGTCTTGTCTGTCTTCGTACTTCTAGTCGAGAAATTTCGAACAAAAAGCAGTTAAACAGAACGAGTAACCAGAAAATTTCGATTTTACGGCGATTATCATTGAGTTGTGATTTATTTAGCGGAACAATTTGTCAGGAGCTGAGGCGAGAGCGCAAGAAAAAAAAACAGAAAAATGGGAAACTCGTGATTGCCACAAGGCCCAAAAAGAAGATGTAATATTTTGTAAATATTTTACTGTGGCAGCAAAAAGGGGTTGTTAATGTTCTGGTGGATAACATTTTGCGATGATTTGTTAGTTCTTTACACCCAAGGACGTTGGCAAGCCAATTATAGTAAGGTGGTAAAAATTAATCAAAAAAATTGTATGTTGAAATAGACTTTTACTTACTTTGATATTGATATTGATTTTTGACCCATTGCTTAATACTAAACAGATCTCGCAAACTTTAACAAACAATGAATATGAATTCATACTTTGCATAACTTTTAAGAATTCTCCGGCGCAGGGAAACCCCTCCAGCTACTTGGATTTGATAGGGATTAGAATAGGATAGTGATATCGGGGTAGGGGGAAATAGACTCATGATATGAGGATGGGCCTGGATTATAATGACTAATGTAAATTTGTCAAGATGAGGAAGAGGAAGAAAAAGTGCTTCAATTTCTCTGTTAATGCACTGGGGGCTAATTCTGGTAGTTACGATCAAAATTATTTTCAATTCAAACGAAATTTCGGTAGTGGTCTTATTTCTAATTCTGTCAGTCGATACTGACTGAATCGAAATTATGTTTTTAGTGTTGCAAAAACCCAAATAACCGTTTTACAACACTGAAATTTTTTTTAGAAGTTGTAAACAAAAAATATATTTGCAAAAAAAGTGAAAAGTAATTTTTCAAGTTAAAAAATAGTTTAAAATTAATCCTGCTTTCTTTTTTTATCCTCATCGGATTTCAAAGCCTGAAAGTTATCCGAAAAAAATAAGACGTTTTATGGATGCCTTAAGTTTGTCAAACAATGAAATGAGTAAGTTTAATCGTATATAAAATGAAATGTATACATTTACAAATGTATTTGTTTTTGTACATAAATAAATAATTACATGTTATAAAATATCGTTTGACAAAGTAAGAGAATTGAAGTTCGGCAATATTATTTTTTAGATTAGGTTCAATGGGCATCCTACACGAGGAGGCCTTACTTGGGTCCTTATAGCGGTCCCTTTGTGATACCCTGAGCGTGCGACAAGAGTCGGCCAGTATCCACCTGATTATTCCCCAGACATGAAACTCGAACCACCCCGACTCCCTGAAAAACAGAGACATTGATATCAGTGCTTCACTATACACAACGTCCAAACATGGCAAATCTGGTCTACCAAAATGTCTAATCCTAATAGTCCCGGGGCATTGATAGAGAAAGTGAAACCCCGTTTTCTCCTCCTCCTTATGATGACAACTTTTACATCCAGACCCATTCCCTCCACATGAGTCCATATCACTTAGTGACCCGTCCTGACCGATATCACCGTCCTAATCGGGTCGCTACCGAAGCCAAGTAGAACGCGAGTTCTCCCCGCATCGCAGCCAGGCCATAGAGTCCTGGCAATCAAGCCATATTCTCACACTGCCATCTCTCCTGAGCCCTTATGTACGACTCACGTTTAATGAGAGTCTTACAGCAAGCCATTGAAACGCCGATGAGCCCGTCGACGAACATTTTATCCAAGAGACAGCCCTGTTTGGCTAGGACGTCTGCAGTTGTGTATGGTTAGCCATACAGTTAACCATAAACCATTTTTGTTAGTTTTGACCAAAAGTACTAAAATACACAGCCAAGTTCTGGAAATCGAATTCCAATGAAATTCAATTCGAATTCAACAATAAAGTTCATTAAAATATTCCGTTTAATATATTTCGTACTATGAGCAAAGAGTATTTCGTCAGAACTACTCCTTAAATCAGAACAAACTCCGGCAATTTTCATAAATAAACTGTGAATCTTTATCAATTTAAATTTCACTCGATTTCGATTTCCAGAACACGGCTGTATAATTTTTATCTTTCGTTTTAAAAAAATTCTAACTTTTACGTTTCTTTATTTGGTCGCTATCGACTGCTGGCGTTAGAAATTTCTATAAATTTTATTCGATAACGACTGCCAGAAATCCAAAAGTAAAAAAATTCGAACGATCAAGTAAGTATTCGATCGAATACGACTGCCAGAATAAGCCCTCTGGTCTCAGGGATATTGGAATAAGGCTTTTTTGCAGACCAGAATTGTCCTGTTTCGATGTTCTATCTAAGTAAGGATTAAGGTTGTTATTGCTTTTCAGCCAGGAATAGAAATGGATGGAGGGCTGCAGTGATATTTGTGGAGTAATTAAGTGAACACTAGCTTAACACTAGTCACTGGCTCAGTGTATCACAAAGACATAGATATAAGGACCCAAATGAGCCGCCCTTACTTTACTTGTTTGCACATTTGGTTAGCAAAAGAAATGAGTTCCACCCTAATAATATACAAATTTGGCCTTTCCAACAAAAAAAAAAAAAAAAAAATAATACCACCACTTTTGTGGAAGTGGAAAGATGAGTTTAAGGAAATTGTGTATTATTTCAATATATTACACATTATCTCTGGTCTCATTATCATTTGCGAATGTTGCACGGATTACCACAAACCACCACCGTTTCGTCGTGAGACGGACGATAAATTGGCACGGTAAAGTGTTAAATTTAATCATGTTTCAAATTGTTTTTTTTTTTTGTTATGCTTTTGCTCGGCAATCATGACACTTGCCCTAAATGTGTTTTAGATATTTGGACAATAATGTTAACATCGATGGCAATGATCTCGTTGCTCACTTCCTTCCCTTTTGGTGGTAATAATGATGAGATGATGATGTTGGTGTTGCAGCATGTTGGCGTAATTATATTTGTCACAAATTTGTTGAGCTTTATTGTAATAAATCGTAGGATTTTTAGAACTATTGCGCACTATTGCTAACTTTTTTTTAATTGAAATTAGCTATGCCTGGCTATTTGCTAGAACTGAATTAGTAATGCCAAGTTTTGTAGTGACAACAATTTTTTAGTTCAGCTTATTTTTGTTTTTTAACGAACGTGGGAATTAAAAATGTCTGAAATTAATTTAAATTGAATTTAAAAATATAAAATTTTATGAAGTGGAAAATTTGTCATGAATTTGAAAAGAATTTGTAAACGGAAAGAAGGAAATATTTTTTTTCTCAGGGTCAGGATGAGAAAAAAAAATTTAATTTTAAAGTCAACTTTGACATTCACAGCCATTTATTTGATTTTGTTGTATGAGATGTTAATCTTGAGATATTTGTTTCTTTTTGTTTTTCGCAATTAACCTTCAATTCAGCATCCAGCCAATCGAGAAATATTTTTATTCATATATTGTCATAATTGAGAATTATTTGCCAATTTAACAAGCTGACGTATCACTGTCAAATCAACGTTGATTTTGTTTGCTTTTCCGTTAACATTTATTCATCCATCCTCCAAAAGTTTTATGAAAAGTAATACCTTTCTGCGCACTTTTCCATAAAATCAAATAAGTTCTAGCACTGATTTCGTTTGTTGCTGTTTTGTTATGAGACGTAAGAAATGTCATTGTCAACATGTCACAATGACAGTTAATCTAACAACAATTACAATTGCCGGTGGTAGTAAAACAACACACAAACATGCAGTTACAGTAAATAAAAAGAGAGCCAGTAGTTTATTGTAGCATTGAGAGGAGCGTGAAAAACAATAGCGGCTAATGGAGAAAACCTTAATTGAAGTTAAGCAGAACGTTTATTGGAACTCAAATCTAATGAAAAGCGTAAAACGATATGCAACCACTGGCATACAAATACACATACGATTACGTTTGAAAAAACAAACCAACCAAAACTGTCAAAATTGACATGACAGTTTCTTTGTTTGAGGTCCGAGATGAAACCAGAAACAACATTAAAACAACATTTTAATTGTAGAGAAATAAAGAAGAAAATAATATTTAATAAGTATTTATGTGGATGGATGTGTTATATGTATGTTCACAAGCTTATACATATGTATTGCATGAATGTAAAGGAAAGTATAAAATTCCCTGCCGTTGACACTTGACATGCATATGAAAATTCTGACACGTCATCGCTCAGTTTGCTTGTTTCTTTACGATTTTCAAAAGATTTGCTTGTTACAAAAATTAAACCAAAATTTAACGCTACATATGGAAAGAGTACAAAGTTGGTGTGTCAAAGTGTTGTCAGATTGAACTACATCTACAGAATTTGCCTGAGCGACAACAAAAAAAGTCAGCCAGTTATTTAGCTCATTTAACTTTGATGTCGATTTCTATTTCAAAAGCTTTTGGTTGGTAAATAATTTGTAATAATTTTATTGGCTCAATTGATATTTAATGTCTAGACTTTATTAAGCCATTTAAACTTTGTTTGAATCGGCTTCTTTATAGTCAATGACATTTCATTTGGACATGTGAACTGAGTTTTTCTCGAAATTGAATAATTTTTCTTTAGAAAAAAGATTCTTGTAAGAAATTTAATATTTATTCACCAGTATATTTAGGCCTTCATCTCGGTCGAAGACTTACTTGGAAAGAGCATGTCAAAAAGAAACGTGAGCCACTTAAATTAAAAACAAGAAAAATGTTTTGGTTATTGGGCCCAAGATCAAGCTTAAGCTTGGAAAATAAGGTTATGTTATACAAAACAATACTAAAACCTATATGGACATACGTCATCCAACTTTGGGGAACTGCAAGAATTCGAACGTTGAGGTATTACACAGATACCAGTCAAAAACACGCAGACTTTTTACAAATGCGCCATGGTTTATCAGCAACAAAAACATACACAGAGATCTTCGAATTTTAATGGTAAACGATACCTTAATAGACTAAAGGCCCAACCATAATGTGCTTAAGTTGGCTTCAGAAAATGTGCGAATACATGTAAATCATATGAGGCAAACCATATTGAACTTAAGGAAACGTTTTGTTAAGTTTTATGAAATTGTCGTTTGCTTAAGCAAAGTGCGAAACTGATCGCACATTGCGTACGGAATCAAATGTTTTTTTTATTTTGTTTTTGTTCTTTTAAATACATTTGAGCGGCTTTTTGTTAATTTTTGACAGTAGGTTAAGCAAGGCTAAGCATATTATGGCTGGGCCATAAGTAATCATTCCAATGTGTTAGCAATAAACCTGTTAGATGATAGCAATGAAATCCAGAGACTTAAAAGGCTTCATGTTCTTGACCTTCCCTTCCGAAAATAGAAAAAAAATTTTAATTTGTCAAATCCAATTTATATTACAAAAGTAAAATTTGATTTATTTTTTTTTTTTTTTTTTTTTGAGTTTTAAGGAAAACTCAATGTATGTTATTTAAAGGTCATGAAATTTGCTTATTATTTTGATTGTAAAATAGATTGCAAATAAAACAATTTTATAGAAAAAAAAGTCTCCACATTGAAAAAAATGCAACCAATTTTGGTTAGAAATAACCAAAAACGGCAGCTCTGGTTAGTATGTGTTCACTTTATTGTTATTATCTCTCACGTCGAGAATTTCAAGATACATATTTTTATTTTGATTTAAGAGAGTTTCCATACTCATTATGTATTTATGCAGTAGTTAAGGTGTTTCGTTTAATAAAAGGTTGGTTTTAGAGATTTAGGTCAAATATCCTTGAAAAGCCAAATAAATATTTAAGCAAATTAACAAATTTGACTTTAATTTTGTAACTCAAATACGCTTGAAAGTCCTCGAAATAAAACAAAAAAAAGAAAATTAATAAAGAGTAAATCGATATCAACCAATGTAATCGATATAATAAACAAATACAACAAATGAATGTATGTGTTTATTAGAACGAGAAGAAAAGCTAAGATGCATTGTAAATGCAACTCTGGACCCAGTGCTCATAAAGTAAAAAAAATTATTAGCCCTATTTACAATCTGGTGCATTTAAAATTGCAAATTTATACAATTCTTAATTTTTTCTATCGTTTTTTTTTTTTTTTTATTCCTACACTAAATCCCGCGAAGCTTTTGTGCTTGTCTGCAATTACATTGCTGTATATTTTGTGGTGTAGAGAAAAAATACTCTTTACCATTTTGCAAATACTACGATGCAAGACCACTTGCACAAGATTGTGAATAGGAATGATGCATTTAGAACAATAAAAGATATTCGAAAACAAGAGATTATACAATTTCAAAATTTCTGGTTGCCATTGTCACCGTCAATAAAATAAAGAAGAATGAGATACATCCATATTATTTTATATAAGAAATCCTTGTTGGTTTTTTTGGATCTGAAATTTCTCTTTTCATCTTAAATCTCTGTATTTCCAAACATGTTAAATAAACTGATTGAGAATTATTCCACCTATTATGCACGTAGTTCAAGCACAACGCTACATGTTCTGCTATTATTTATTACAAATATAATTCGGAATGTCTGTTAAACTTGCTCTAATAATGTGAAAAAGGTACCATTTCAATCAGTTTTTAATCCTAAAAATCAATTCAAAGACCTTTGCTATGTTTGCTTAAGTGTGTCCAAGTTTTATTAAAAAAAAAAAATCGAGATTCCAAGAATCATCTCATCAGCTCTTGACAAGCATGATTAAAATCCGAAATAATTACGCATGTCATAATGCCATGAAAAGTATTTAATTTTTACAAAATGCACAAATATAAAGTAAACAATCTGAATCGCACTATAAAAGAACAATGGACCAAAATACAACAAAATATTTAAATATTGTTTGCTGTTTTAGCTTTTGTTAAATATATCCAAAATAAGACAGCGTTCAAAATCTTTAAGACGAAAACAGACAGATAACAGCAGCTCCAATATGCACAGACGGACACACACATGCATTTGCTCACTTATTCATTCATTCATCTATCCATCCAGTCATGTACAATCCAAAGACCAAACAAGCTGAAGACGCGCGCATTCCAGAAGCCAAAATGAGAAATCTGCACCATGTTGATAAAATTCATTTATTCCTCTTTTGAATGCTAAAGCTCATACACTCCAAAGCACACAACAGCCAGAAACACCAGCCAACATGCCACCACATACTAGTGTTACTTTGTGTGTGTGTGAGTGTGTGTGGTATGTGTGTGTATGGTGCTGTATGCCACCACACGGACTAAATAACTGACTGACTGACTGACTGACTGACGACTGTTAAAGCTTTTGAAGATATAAGTCAACATAAAGCTAATGACGTTCCATAAGTCAGATCACAAAGCAGTAGTCATCTCATGAGGAAACAAAACAAAAACAAAATACATGCTAAAAACAGAATGAGCGCACCAACCAACAGAAAAGTGAAATCATTCATCAGTGGCAGATTAGTTGGAGGTATGAATCCATCATATTTTTTTCAGATACTTTTTTCGTTCTTGTGATAATTTTTAAGGCAAGCTTTTGATTTTTTTAAGGTTTAGCACACAGCTAGTGGTGACGGCAATGTTGGTAGTTTTGTGAGAATGTTGCATGGTAGATGTTGATGGTATAGTGGTGGTGGCCATAGATTGTATGAGTTTGATCATCTGCTTAATACATTGTTTAGGTGGCTGTGTTGTTGTGAAAATGATGAGCAAAAGACATGATGCTCAGAGTTACGAAAACGTCTTAACAGAAGGCTGGAGCGATTATTTGTTGCTGGCTGCTGGTTTGTTTTAACTTGATCTTTAAGATTAACGAAATGAAAAAATCCAAAAATATGAACAACAAATTGAAATGAGTCAGTAAAGTAAAATTTTAAAAGGAATGTCTCCTTATAATCGAACAGGAATAAAAAAGCAAACTCATCAAATCAATGTATTTAATTTAAGAAAACATAATCTTGTATTTGAAATCAAGAATACATCACCCAAAAGTTCATTGGTTTCCACAATACAACATACTTCAAGAGGATACCATCCCCCTAGAAATTGTTGTGTCGGTTTTGCTGCAGCTCCCGATCAAAATTACAAAACAGAGAAAGTGGTTGTTTAACTGACATTTTGCATTTAATTTTAAGACAAACTTTTTAGTTTTTGCAACAAAAACTAAGCGAAGCAAATGATTTCAGCTGCACCAAGGGTGGCATATCAAATAAACAAAAAACCAAACTTAAAATAAAAAAAAAACCTCTTAACTAAATTACTAATACTTTACTGCAGCCGACCTTGATTTAGTCATACAGATGGCGTTTAGCTCACATTAATCGCTGAACACTCACTGTATTACTATAATGAATGGGTGGCCAGCCAATTCGTGGTCAGCCAGACATAAATTTCCACACAATTGCCATAATTTCAATTGATTTAAACAGGCGCCAATAACCGCAAATGTGACACTATAAGGTCAGTGAACATTTTTCATGGTTTGGTTTTTTTTTTGTTTTTAATGAAATGCACGAAAATTTCATAAAACGCAAATAAATAAATTAACAAAAAATGTTCATACAGCCAAGGAGATGCTATAAAACCAATTAAATTAATTTAAAAGATCTTCTCAACTTATTAAATGTGGTCGTTCATATTTTTAGGTGCAGTGAAAGCATCTTCGACCTTTAAAATCATAATTAAATGAATGAAGAAAATTTTCATCAATCATAAGACCTGCGCTGTACTTCCAAACAAAATAAAGCCGAAAAATGAATTATTGCCTCAATCAAAATTCCATCTCCAGCGATTTAAAATCGATTAACCCCTTTAGTGAGCTACACAAACAACAAGACAAAACTATCTCAACGATACACAGAACTAATTGAACTAAACCCAAGACCAGAGATGAGATGAGTGCATCGAAATATCACGAGCTTACACTCGTTCGTAAAATCGTATCTACCAAAGTAGAGCAAAAGTCACATGCAACAGGTTGCTTGATTTAGTTGTGTGTTTTTTTTTTTTTTTTGTTACTGTTATTGTTGTTTTATTTTTTATGTATGGGTATTTAACATAAGGCCATTCTGAAGGCATTCATCACCCATAGACTGATGTTATTGTTCATCTGATGTAGTAACTAAATCTTAAACTGAGATTGCAAGCAAGAATACAAACAACAACAAAAACATCGAATTAAAATTGTTCTCTTACCGACCAACACCACGCAATCATTAATGGTGTTTCGGCGGCTTTCAAACAAAAGATCTTTCCACCTTTTTGCCCGCCGACAGAACATTCAACGCAGCATACGCCTCCTAAAGAAAATTTTAGTTTTTTTTATATTTTATTTTCTTTAAGGCCATAAGAGTTCGGTCATCTTCTTTTTTTCAGTTTTGGTATTTTTAAAAAAAGATGCTGTTATCAACAAAATATTTGCGGCTTTACTTACATCACACGAAAAAGAGGTGAGAAAATTTTTGATTAGCTTCCTCGGAGGCTCAATATCTTGCACGCCAACTTTTGACTGACTGACTGGCTCGACTCATACGAAGCTCATGTTTAGAGAGTGCAGAGTTTGTACATTCAACAAACCAACAATATGGATACCAAAATAACGCATGTTAAAGTTTTTAAATGCCACTGATGATCGAAAACAAGAAGACGATTTGTTTCTTCTCTTACTTTGCCAAAGAATTACATTCTCTTATATTTTATTCTTTGGCATTTCTATAGGATATTTTTTGTTTATTGTTGTAGTTGCTGCCATTGTAGGATATAATGCTTTTGGTATCCGTAGGCATGTTTAGGAGGTTGCACCCAACTACACCTCAAAGCCACACTCAAGTCAAGCCAAAGTCGCTTTAAGAAATCTTGATGCTGATATAACTATTAACTTGATTTGATGCCTTTGTATAATTGCATGCACTGAGAGAAATTTAAAACCGTTAATTATTTTAAAAATAAAAAAATTTAGAATTAAAATTTAGAAGGATCTAAGCATATCTTTAGAATTGTTCTTAAAATTTTTTAAAGATTCAAATATAATAAAATTGTTATCCAACCTGTGCACTATAGGAAATTTCCCCTTTTTTTTGGCCAAAAGTACTTAATTTTTTTCTTGGAGTTTTTGATTTTTTTTTCACTATGAATTAAAAAACATACTAAAAAAAGCATCCCCGAAGAATAAAGAATCAATGATGCTTTACCGTTATTTTATAAATACAAAAACATGAGGTTTGTTTATTAAGCAAAACGAGGAAGTTACTATATTAAATTAGACGTGTATTTAAGTTTAAAGTTTTTATTCAAAAAATGCATTTAAAAAAAGTGAAAAATGAACAATAATGCTAAAAGTGAGTACTTTTATAGTAGTTAAAAAGATATTCAACTTTTTTTTTAATATGGTTAAATCGAAGGAAAGAAAAACCCCTTGATGTTATAGGTATACTGTAATAATAAATTGCAACTTTACTAAGCTCCGAAAAAAAATGATTAAAAGTGATAGATATAACACTTACGCATTTCGATAGAGCCATAAGTTGTCATCCATTCGCAATTTATTTCAGCTGCATATACTTGCATATGTCTTAAAAAAAGCGTATTTTTCGAGGTAACTTCAGCGTACCAAATGCAGACTTGCGCGTGACAAACTTTTTTCTCCGTGACGGTGCGTGACTAAAAATTGATTAGCTTAAGGAGGAACACTTCCAAAAAGCAAATCTAAAAAATCATTTAGGAGGAACACTTCCAAAAAGCGAATCTAAAAAATCATTCAGTTTGGCCCACTCGTTTGGCTAAAAATTAGTTTTGGCCAAAAAAAAGGGAAAATTTCCTATAGTGCTGTGTATTTTAGAGGGGGTTAATTTACAAACGCATCCACACGCATTGCAACAATACCGTTGCAGTTTTGTAGCATCCACAACAGATATTTTTTAGTTAATTGCCGCTTCCTAATTATTGTTTAACTATTAACCAACTGAAATATGTATGATAAAAATATTTATGACTTTGTTTTTGCTTTCAATATAATAATTTGGCGTTGCGTTGGTTTTTACATTATTAGCGCCTAAATTTTATAAATAATCACAGACAAATATCAATTTATAATTTTCCCTTCCATCAACCTATTTATTTTTATTTAATAAATTACCATAAATCTGAGCTTAGCCATCAGTTTTTTTTTAATTAATCCTTTGCTCAAATAGAACATTATTAATCTTTAACATTTCTTGCATATATCTACGTTTCTTAAAATTTTCTGTGCTCAAAAAAGATGTATACCAAAATCAGGATAATAATTCAAATCCGTGCAATGTGTTGATAAAGCCGTTCCATGGGCTGAATTACAATGTCTATATTTTTGGTCATGCTTATATCCTGCTAATCTAGTTTTCAGTTTTGACCCAGTTGTTCCTACAAATATTTTCCTACATCGTTCATTATCATTGCCACCACAATGAATTTTATAAACTAAATTAGACATAGCCGACTTCTGTAACACATTTTTAGTTTTTGTGAATAATCTCCCAACATTATTATTCATCTTATGTGAATAATAATGAGTTTTCTAATCTTTCCGAAAACCCAGGTATATAAGATAATGTTTTATAAATTTTTGGTTCCAAGATTTCATCAATATGACGAGATCTTCTTATATTGTAGTGTCTAACCAATTTGCAAATAAGTTTGTTAGGAAAACTATTATTCTTCAAAACATTTACAATAATTTCCTTATTTTTCATATGGAATCTATTATCACTAATTGTTAATATCGTATCTATAAGATTCCTAGCTGTGTTAATGATAATTCTCTTCGGGTGTTTTAAATAAAAATTTAAAATTCTGCCTGACGAGGTTGGTTTTTGATACCAATCTATCAATAATATATTTCCTTTCCTTATCACCAATATGCCTAAATATAGAATTGAATAATTCAATTCCCTTTCAATAGTGAACTTTATATTCTGACCAAATGAATTAAATGTTGACAGCAGGATATCTGTCTGATTCTCATTAACTATAACAAATAAGTCATCTACATATTTTGTAATTATTATTTTTGCTTTAATTTTTCATTTTTCTAGACATGTATCTAATAATTTCTCCATCACAATATCAGCAACTGTTGGAGATGCTGGAGAACCCATAGGTAGCCCAGTCCCTTTTTCTGTATATATTTTCCTATAAAATTTAAAATATCTATTATCTACTATACAGAACTGTATAATTCTCAATTAGAATTTAGAAGAAAATTGGGACAAAATTTCTGTATAGTATATAATAGATATTTTCAATTTGATAGGAAAATATATGCACAAAAAAGGGGCTACCTATGGGCTCTCCAGCATCAGAGCGAATGCTACGTATATCGCCTATTTTGGGGAATCTAAACTATTCTGCATCTCAGGTTATTCATTTACCGTATTTTCTAATAATGTTCGAAGGCTGTTAACTATCGAAATTGCGTTAGAAAATGTAGCAGTGGCTTTGCTTATAGATTTTGTGGTATCTTTGAAGTTACCCAAATTTTGTAGCGAAATTATTTTTATTTTCACAAAAATCATTAAAAATTCTTAAAACGTACAATTTCACACAAAATTTATCAGAAATGGGACAGATTAATAATGTTCCATTTGATGGAAGGGAAAATTATAAAAAGGCATTTGTCTTTGATTATTTATAAAATTTAGTTCAGATGCCATAGCTCAGATTGAAAAAATATATATTAAATAAAAATAAACAGATCGACGGAAAGGGAAATCAAAATAGGTTTTAGGTTTTGAATATTTTTTACAAATTTGTTTCGTTTCCTTTTTTTTTTACTTTAACTTTGTTAATTGAAAATTTAAATTTATTTCTCCATTTTTAATTTTCCATTTATTGTCGAAATATTGAAAAATAAACGATATTTCAAGGCGAATTCATTACAGGTGATCCTAAAAGCCCTGCTGATAACTTTTTTCTTTAGCTTTATAATTGTTGGATGTCAATGTTTTGTATATTATCTTTGTTTCTGTTTTGATTTGTTTCGGTTTTTGACATTGTACAATGATTTTACAAAAACAAATTGCTTGTGGTTTTTGTACGAGTTGTACTTGTTGTACTACCGAGATTACCTGGAATGAATTCGCCTTGCGATATTTTAAATAATTTTTTAAAACAAGTGACATAAAGCTTGAAAAAAAATATGAAAATATAACATTTAATAGAACAAGGTCGAAGTAATAAGAATATAATTGTTAAAAAAAATTTAAAAATTTGGAAAATTCAGCTATTTTTCTAGCACCTTTAAACAGATATCAACCGCAGACTTCACTTCTGCTCTGTAAGCAAATCTTGAACCACCAAGCCATTTTTTTTTTCAATAAAAATTTTAAATAGTCCGAGTAAATTACATTTTCCGAATAAGGTGCGTGATAAAGCAACTGGAGCTATATTGTATAGATTTTGGCTGTTGCAGTAGTGGATTTTGCATTGTCTTAATGAAACAGCAATTTCTGTTTCGCCAAATGTTGCCATTTTGTTTATTCCATCACTTAAAAGCTCAAGGTGATAATAATATAATACTAATACTCGCCCTTAAATATATTTTCATTTTCAAGATAATCAATTAAAATTATCTCACGCGCATTCCCAAAAAGCAAAACAGACGCCCATGACCCTGACTACCAATGAAACTGTCTTCGCCTTTTCTGTACACGATTCTCTTATTGAGTCCACCCGTTCGACTGTTCTTTTGTCTCAGATGTGAAGCGGTGGACCCATATCTTATGCAATAGACTGAGATCTTTCAAATGAAAGTATTAAATTGCATAACGAGGACTAACTTTTTCTGTTTCAACAAATTCACTCAGGTCACTTATTTTTGAAAGCTCCCAAAAAATTTAAACAACGTGGCGCCTTGGAACTAACAAATTTTATTTTATAAAGTTACCAATTTTCACCAAAGTGATTTTTTTAAAATTCGTGGTGTCATTTAAACGTTAAGTCAGCTTATTTTGGTACCATTCTCCCAATCTTGATTTGTATGCCCTCCACCAAGACTAGTGTTAAGTTTGTCATTCAAACTTTTTTATTATACATTTAAGACCCCATAAAAAGTATATACTCTAGTTTCTTAAGTAATTCTAAGGCGACTAAGACATGTCCGCCTGTCTGTCCGTCTGCTTAAAACACGCTCACTTTCAAAAATTTCGAAAAATTCAAAAGATAAGAACAATGTTGGTGTCAAATTGCTTGTAGTTATTCTAAGCAGTTTGGGATTGAAATCCAGCAAAATCCGATCAGTAGGATCAGAGTCATGAATCAAAATGTGGAACAAGCAACCTAAAAAATTGATAATTTTGCTACTAATAATTATATAAATGGTGGAAAAATGCACGGAATGATATAGGATTTCGTTTTATATGACTGGAAATCATATTGTACGATTTCGTGAAGATCGGTCTATATATTACCATAGGCCCCATATCAAGCCTACCCCCGGAAAGAAGTTTGGTACGCATGAAACCGTAATAAAAAATGCTAATATAATAAAATTTGGTACTCCACAGTTTTATAGGACTAGAAATCACACTATCAAATTTAGTGAAGATCGGTCCATTATTTATCATATGCCTCTTATAAACGCTACCCTCGAAAAACAATTTAGAATGCCTAAACCGTTATAAATAATACAATAATAATAGAACTAGAAGTCACTATATGCACCATATAAATCCTACTACCGGAAAACCTTTTATTGCGCCTAAATACTTCACAGTTTTATAGGACTAAAAACCATACTAATAAGCTTCGTGATGATCGGTCCATACATTACCCTAGGCCCCATTTAAAGCCCACTCTAGGAAATTTTCTAAATACGTCTAAAACCCTAGCAGATATAGATATTGCGGTAAAATTTGTTCCAACTTAGCGTCATATGGACAGAAAAAATCCAATGCAATTTTGTGATACACGGTCCATAATTTACCTTAGATCCCATATTAAGCAGCCTTCTGAAATTCACGCTAAAACTAATTTCACTGCTGTATTGAAATTTATTCTAATTTCTGTTTTTTAATACCATAAATCACTTTACAGAATTTTCGGATGAGTGGTCCATAATTTAACATGGATACAATACGAATACCCCTACTAAAAATCATCTTAGTTCGCCTAAAACTGTTACGAATCATGATATTTTACTTAAGCTAATTCAAATTTCTAAAATGAAAAGCATAAAACTTTCGGATTGTCGGTCAATAATTTAATATTCCAATATACGCAACCAATTTTAATTGTGACGTCCGTCCCTCAAACTGTCGTTGGAGGCCCTCACACAACCGAATATAGCACTCTTACTTGTTTTTTTTATATATTTTTTTTGTTGTCATGCTGCATTTTTAAATCGCTTTAAATTAAAATTGTTTTCAGAATATTGTAATTTAAAAAAGAAATAATAAGAGCAACTTAAAATCTAACAAAGTTTGTTTGTATGAGTAGGAAACTGGTTGTGTGAGTGCTAGAAGTTTTCTCACTTTGTCAGAGTTAATTTTCTTCTTCATTAGGTTGGTGTACTTTTACCAACTTTTTACTAAAATCCCTTAAAAAGAAGTCATTAGCAAATTACAAGTCATTACAAAGCAAAAACAATATAAAAACCACAAAGTAATTATAAATATATTACAAAGAAACAAAAGTCAATGTCGAAACTCACCAAATTATATTAATAAAAGTGATACGTAATAAAAATTTCAAGCATATAAAAGTCACAGGTTTGGCAAATGGATTGAATAACTTCTTCTACTCTGCTCTATCACCAAACAAAAACAACACAAAATGTTTAGATAAAAATCTCCCCCAACCAATATTTGATGGATGGTTTTGTATTAAAACCGCCCTTCATATTAAGCAATTATGGAATAATAACAATATCTTTAACTTATGACTGCCTGCTTCTTCTTCTTCTTTTTATAATTGTGATTATTTTTTATTTGGTCAAACATTTTTGGGTATGAAGGCCTATCGCCAGCAGGACATCACCAAAAGGTTGATAAGTTTCAGGTGTTTTGTATAATTTTGTGACTTCTTTTCGTTTTTGACGTCTAATTAAGACAGCAAATAAAGTATATGTGTATGTTTGTGTGTGTGTGTGTGTGTGTGTGTATTCGTTCTTTTACTTACACAACAAAGTGCTTGTTTAGTTATTTAATCGTAATGTTGATTTTGTAAATGTTTATACTTGTGCTTAATTGTACTCGTATCTAGATAGTGTACGCTTGTAGCGCTGTGTAATTCGGAGAAGTGTTTCTTTTAGTTAATTTAATTGTTTTTACATGATCTTTATCGCTTCAGAGAAAAGGAAACTATATAAAAAAAAAAGAATTCACTAAGAGAAAATTATACGGAAGTTCTGGTTTCATGGAGCTAATTGAATAACAATTAGAAATTGCAATTAATTCAAATTACAGTGACCAAAGAAAAAAAATAATTATGTAAGGGAATTTCTTTTGCCTTAAATTGTTTATTTTTAGTTAACACATTTCATTTATTTTTCATTTCTTAATTCATGTTTACATACATTTTCGATATTCAAATAATCACAGATGATGTTAGATTATATTTTTAATATAAAATTTAAAAAAGGAAAAATAGGTAAAAATCTTTATATAAATAGAAACGTATAAAGTGTTATTATCTTAAGTTAACATACCTTTTGAATGGATATTTTTTTGATTTGATAGTTTTTGTTTACATCAAATTTAAGCCGATTCTGCTATCAGTGGATTAAGGGCATCAGTGCGAAGCATTTCTTACTGAGTCTTTTTATGAAATCGACGATTCTTGTGTAACCAGTCTCGACGTCGAGAAACTGGGTGGAATACCTTCAATGTTTATTATTTATAACCATTAGCCAATTGTGTTTTTGGTTGACAAAAAATTTTGAATAATCAAAAAAATTTTAAGCTTAGCATTTAAAACAAAAAAATAAACAAAAGTGGATAAGAAAACATTGAATTTTACATACTGTTTTCTTGTTTAAATTCCGAGTTTGAAGTCACAGTACCACGGGGCCGGACCAGCCTTGCCAATTTGCTTAGTTTAATCATTGACAAAAGTTCATAAAAATCTTTGGAAAGTGATGAAATATGAGAACAATTTTATTATTAAAGGGCTAGAATGTAAACAAATCTTTCTAGATTTATACCATAGGAAACGGTTATAACGAAAAGATCAATTAACATTAAAAAACAAATAAGTGTACTATAGTAGTTAAATATAGTTGCGGTTTAGACTTATGTTAAATTATTGCTCGACAATCGGAAAGTTTTATGCGTTTATTTCTAGTCATAAAAACCTTGAAATGAGTTCATTTAATAAAAAATCGTACATCATGAAAGTTTAGCCATACTAAAAGGATATTCAGGAGCGGAATTTATATTGGACCCATGGTCAATTATGGATCAATCATCACAAAATGAT
Organism: Pollenia amentaria; assembly: GCA_943735925.1. NCBI lineage: Eukaryota > Metazoa > Arthropoda > Insecta > Diptera > Polleniidae > Pollenia > Pollenia amentaria. The sequence goes on along the minus strand of OX031007.1, from coordinate 251,592,175 downwards.
GTAGAGTGTTTTCTGGTATTAAAAACCTAAATTAGCTGAAATTTAAATATGGCAGTGAAATTTGTTTAAACGTTTTATAAATTTTACAATGCTTTTTAGAAGTCCGCTTTATATGAGACCTATGGCAAATTAGGGACCGATAATCAGAAAATTTCACGGTGTTATTTCTGGCGATATGAAGCTTGATTTGAACACACTTTACCACAATATCTATCATTGCTACGGTTTTCGGCCTATTTAAACGTTTTCCGAAATGGACTTTATATGCGGCCTATGGTAAATCATATTTTCGAAAAATTTCGATGTGTGTTTTAAAGTGCTATGAAACTCTGACGGGTCAAATTTTATTACAATAGCATTATTTGTTATCGTTTTTGGCGTATTAAAGTGTTTTCAGAGAGTGGTTTTTATATGGGAGATATAGTAAATTATGGTCCGATCTTCACAGGAATGAGACAATGTGATTTCGGATTCAATAAAACTATAACATACTACATTTTATTACAACAGCATTAGTCGTTACGATTGATGAAATACTAAAATATTTTCCAAGAATAGTCTTTATATGGGGCCTAATGTAAATTGTGTACCGATCTTCACGAAAGTTGGCAAAGTGATTTTTAGTTCTGCGAAATTGCGACATGCCAAATTTTATTACAATTGCATTATTTAGTACGGTTTAAGGCTTACTAAACTGTTTTCTAAGAGTAGACTTCATATGGGGTCTATGGTAAATTATGGACCGATCTTCACGATATTTATTGATGTGATACTTGTTAATATGATTTCTATGATTTCATATCGAACGAATTTGTATAAAATCTTATATCAACCCGTGCATTAGGTTACCAATTATGTAAGTTTTTGAAAAAAAATATACATTTTTTACGGTGGTGGCAGTGTTGCAAAATTGAAATTTTAAAATGGTACTGAACTTCAACTAAAAGAGTACTTTTTCCCATCAAATGGTACTTTTTTTAAAAATAAAAATAAAGGAAAATATTTTATTGGAATTATTAATCAATGTATTTAAAAACATAAAGTATTTATATTAAATGTACATGTGTAAATAATATTTTGCATAACCGTAAGGTACATTTTTTCCTTATTTTCTAAAGAAAATGATTGAAAATAGTTCATATTTTAAGAATAAGTAAATAAAATAAAAATTTAATTTTTTAAGAGATCATAAGTAGTATTATAACTATAACTAATAGCAACTATCACTTGATTTTAAGTTTTTATCCAACTTGAAACAGCTTTTTGCATTGAAAACGTGCGTTCAACTGATGCTGAGGAATATGGTATCGATAAAATTCCAAAGGCAATACGTGAAATGTCAATAAACTTTAGTTCATTCATTCCGTCCTGTTTTTTTTGGATAAATTTTTCTAAAAAAATTAAATACTTTCAGTTGTAAAATGCTTTATTTCTGGAAGATCTATTAGTGCACAAATTTGAAAATTGATAGTTTCTTAGGTTTCTTTCTCGTTTGGAAATAACATTAATAATAATGGTATTATCCTATTGGTTTTCCCGAAAAAATATTTTTTTCTGAAGTAAATCTGCTTATCATTTTGAAGGTTTTACTGTCAAGACAAAATTAAGTTCTTAGTGATTCGCTGCATCTCAAATAGATTGATTTCTCATTTTCTTTTAATTTATAAACAATTTTCTTGTTAACTTTTCATGTTTCTGAAAATATGTCAATTCGAGTTCCAAAAAATTTTATTTAAAGGTAAAATGTTTTCACCTAAATTCACATTTTCTACTGATATATTATCCAATGCACACATTTTTATGTGCAACTTGTCCTCGATTTGCATTTCAATATTAACGTCGTTAATTTTTTTTAATATATATGACAAAAATACGAAATATATTTTTGTTTTAGGTTCAAAAATTTCTGTTCCCATGAATTTGATTCGTTCTCTTTTATGGCCGCTTTCAAAATTATTTAAATTTAAATTATATATCATATCTTCCATTGTTCTAAAAATCTTTGAACAACTGCCAGTCTAGAAAGCCATCTGATTTGTGAATACCTTAATAATACAAGGCAGTGCCATCAACATACATTTTGCAACCAACATATGATTCAAAAGTCTGCTATTGAAATGATCACATCACAAAGTTTTAGTTTACCGCTGAAGTGAGAATGTTGCTGACATTTTAAAAGTGTAAAAGCAAAGGATAAAAAAATACTACAAACAATTCGGGGGTACTGCGGTATTTTTGATATAAAAAGTACTTAAAAAAATACTAAAGTACTGGATTATTTAACACTGGGTGGTTTAGCATTTGGAATTATAACTCTTATCCTACTTAAACGAATATGCCTTGGATAACTAGAAGCAATTTGACACCAATATTGTTATTTTCTTTTGAGTTGCTCGCAAGTGAGCGTGTTTCCAACCTACGCACAGACAGACAGGCATGGCTAACTCGACTTAGAAGTACTCAAGAGCTGTATTGGTTCTGAGATGAATAATAATAAAGTTTCATACAGAATGGGAAATTTAGTATACCCTCATGCACAAGAAGTGGTGGTGAAGGGTACAATAACTCGGTGTGTGGACACGAGTGAAAGTTTAAAAGAAAATTAAGGAAAAGTTCAGAAAGAAAGTCTTGATAATGTGAACCCAGGATAAATTAAAAAAAAAACTGGGTGAAACTAGAGTTTTCATAAGTAGTATGAAACTACAGAGTTTGTAGTCGTTTACCAAAACATTTTCTTTATTATTACAACTAATTATTGTCTGATTACAAATTGACATGCACGTACTTTTTGCCAGCACTGTATCACGAAGAATCTTTTTCATTTACAACATTCGTGAATAAAAACAATTAAAAACCAAAAAAATATTGCTCTTTAACTCCCTTCAAACACTCCATCAATTTCGTGATTTAATACTTAAAAGTAGCAGTAATGTAAGTAAGTAGTATTATTGTATCATAAAAATCATATTATATATGGTAGAGATTGCATTTCAATTTAATTTAATTAAAATAAATTAGACGCTTTTTTATTACACCTAAGACAATCATGACAAAGGCCCATTGTATCAGCATTCTTGATGCCTATTTACGGCTATTCACTTAATTGCTGGCTTTTGCCAAAATGAAAAGAAATCCCAGCAAACGTTCAGTTAATCCCATGAAAAAGCAAACGAATCCCTGTTACAAATTTTGTACTCAAAAGCAAATAAAATAGTATTAAATTGGAAAAAAAATAAAGAAGAACAACCCAGCTCGTTTAGTTCAAGGACCAGGGACAAACGCCTACTCAATTTACCAATTTGTATATTTTTGTGTAAATGATAACAAGGATGGGGATGACAGTAAGTCACCGATATATCCAACAAACAATGAGAGTTGTGAAAATAATGGTAACATTAGAGAGACACGTGTCTTTGGCATATTATTGAAAATAAACCTGTAAGTTTTTGGGCCATAACGCTGGGTGCATTACGCACGCTTGGGTGTCAATGTTCACCAACACAAACCCCGCAGAAGAGTCGTCCAACCAGGACACGTGTTGTTATCATACGCTAGACAATCGCTTAACAAATGTCAGAATTCTCTTCAAGTGCAGTTAATAAAATAAAAGATCCTTGTTAAAACATTTTTCATATTGTTATTCTCACTAAATTAATTTAATTCTTTTGTTTTATAACGTAACGAAACAAAACTGCTCCAATTCAGTGCAGCAAAGTATTTCACCTGTTTTTGTTTTATTTCAGTCTCGACAGACCCCTGTGGATTTTTCTATAAAAATCCACTAAAAACACCAGTAGACACTGACGATTATAAATAATAAATATTTGCTTTTAATTTTTTATAAATGTTTATGTTTATCAAAGACAAATTGATTAATGACTTTGAAAATTAAAAATAGCCGCTCTATTACTTACTCTTGCTACTAGAGAGCAAGAATGACAGTTAAAGAGCACCTGTTCCTAGTGTAACAATAGAGAGATAAATGTATAAAGAGATCACAAGATCGGATTTAGACAAGATTAATTAAATTTCTATGGAGCTGTTAAAAATATGTAAATGCCCTTTAAAAGAGGAAGATCATATTTCAAACAGATTCTTAAGAATAAAATTTGCCAGAAGTTTTCCACCATATGGGTGGCCTTAACTTCCTATTTTTTTTTTTTTTAATTTTAATGTTTAAATTTCTTGATAAATGACATTATATCCCTAATTCATAAGATTATGTTTAAACACCAAACACATTTAATGAGAGCGTTGAAATTTATGTTATTTAAACATTGTGATAGTTTATAGGTTTGACACATTTCTGCAGTTAAGCAGAAAATTCTCACTCCTCCAAATCGAAAAATCTCCCCATTGAAGCACTGAAAAGCAAAAGAAATTCCAAAGAAAGAACATCACATATACACAATATATGCGTTTGTATGTACATATATGTGTCAGACATGTGTCATAAACATTAAATTGTCAAATTTTCGGCGACAACTAATAAATTATGTTCTGTTTCTTTAAATTCTTTGTTACTCGAACAATCTGTGTTCGGTTCCAATCTCTTTAAGTTGTACGTACATTTAAATGGCGCCAAACTCTCCGAAAATTGCTAAAGCAAAATAAAAGAAATAATTCTTTTGAACTATATAAGTATAATTAATATGTGGTACACTCCCCCTGAATGGAACACCATGAAGGTACTCATTTGTATGCCACACACACACACATACACACACACACACTGTGGTGGCACACATATTCAAGTTTAGAGTACTTAAAATCTTTTTAACGTTCCGGAAATGTTAAAAATGCATTTATCGTTATTCAACAAGGTGTAAGAAATATTTATGTTTAAATATCTATATGATTCAGATTTTTTTGTCTAAATTTCAATCATTAAAATTCCGTTTCAATTTTTGGTAAGACATATTCAAGGTAATTTTATTAACATCACTAATTATGTTAAGAATTTTCCTGAAAATGAGATTATTTTTTTCGTTAAATAATTTCTAGAAATGGCTTGTACTTCTAAGATCTCTAAGACCTTGTCGTTCCCTATATCATGATCTTATCCACAACAAAATAGATCAGAGCTTATTAAAAAACTCTTCTTAATGAGGCAAAAGTTGAAAAGATGTACTTCTTGTTTTTCAAATTGAAGAACAATTGTTGCACCTACAACTTTAAACAATTTTCATTTTAGTCTGAGGTATCACTATTCCAACATTCGTAGTCATCACAACGAGCTCATCAACGTCCCTCACCCTTCGCTCTGCAAACACGAAATTTTTATTGTACAAATCATTCATACAATCTCCCAGTGTATTTGTGCGAATATTCAAACTCATACACATGTGAATGGATGTGATTTTAGCTGAGAAGTGAAATGTCACAATGGCAATTCGTACAGGCTTAATTGACACAATCACTGGCACATGTTTGTATGTGTAACTTCCTACAGAGTACTCTAAACGCGGCGCTGAATACTTGTAAATTAGTGAAATTAAATTGTAGCGATGTAAATCTGTAACTGAAGTCGAAAGAAACTGTATTCGAGCTGGTGGTGGTGGTGGTGGGTTAGGAGAGGATGAGAGAGTGTTTGTTTGGCTTTAGTAATTGACTGAATGAATTAAAAATGTTGTTTTTTTGCTGCATGTGGAATGTTTGAGCGACAGAAGTGTCAACAGTAATCAGTGACAGTATCAGCGACATTGTTTTCATTAAGATACTTTTTATATTTGTTTTGTGTTATAATTTTATGTCAAATTTGTATTGCTGTAAAAATTAGGTTGAATTCTATTTCAACATTTAAAAATATTAAATTATCTTTTAATTTATCTTACCAGTACTTCAAACAAAAAAATCAATGATCAATATTCATTTGTATTAATTATTTTTGAACTAAATGGCATTTTTTTACTTTTTTTAACTCATTCACTCATGTTTGGCAGCTTATCAAAGGAGAAACAGAACAAAGCATTGACACGCGGATGCCATGAAATAAACAGTAGCGATGAGGTGTTTGAATGCCACCCAAGTTGCTAAACAAAAAGTGCCAATTTACGACATTCCCGCTGATATGAATCAGTGGCATTTAATCATAAAAGAATGTCGCATTTCCTAAGATTGTTGTCAAATTCCTGATTTAAATTTAGAGGTATTTTTCGTGGACACATTAAAAAAGTACAAAACATTTACCATCTCATTAGCGTTTTTTTTTTTGCAATACGTGTATTTGCAATACGTTTTATTTTAGGTTTTGTTTTTGGTTGCTTTCTGCAGCATTCAGGCATTTGTATAATTACACACACTTAAGTTGTTTTACTCATTTTTAAGTTTAATTTGCAACTTTTCTACGTACACAAAAAAAAAAGTTTGGTGCAGCCATTGTTAACAGGCTTCAAATAACTTTGAATACTTTTTGTGTTTCTTTCAGTTTCTTTTAACTGCCAATTAAATAAACTTGTTGCCAATTTAATACAATAAAAGTGTGAAATAAACAAGAACTGCATACAAAACAACACATAAATACACAGATTGACATGAATTCAGAGATACTAGTAGAGGAAAAAGCTTGCAGCTTTCAACGTCAACATCTTCTTTGAGCATGAGATGCTTCCTCGAAATTCTTTGCGTTGTGGTAAGGGAGTGAATCCAGAAAAGGAAACGTGTTTTGTGGTCAGCCATTGTTGCAAGTAACGCCTTTTGTTAAATAGTTGTTAGTCGTAGACAAGTCTACGCATTATTTCGATTTTTAAAACCAAAAAATTTTTTTCCTTTTATTATTGTAAATTTTGTGAGTGACAAAAAATCACTGTGTTTTTTAACTACACTTTAAGAAAAGAGTCAAAATATGCACTCTTTTGCAATTTTTTTTGTGACCTTACTGATTTTCTCTGTGCGCAAGGAGACCAAATAGTTGGCCACTTTTCTGCAAGAGCATGCAACACTCTAAACACGCCTTGTTGACTAAACATTATGCCAAAATGGCTGCTGGTAGTTGAGCAGCTTTTCTGTTTTTGTTTTAATTTTCAGTTAAGGAAATTGCAGAGAATTGAGCCACAACTTTGAGCCATTTTCAAACCGGCTTATAGTGAAGGTCGGTTGTTTTTTTTATAACTTGTATTTTCAGCTGTTTTTCCATCTGAATTGGTTGTGAGTTGGTTGCTGTTGCCAATTTTCTTTTATTCAACATTCGTTTGGCAGTGGCTGAAAAAGTGTTAACGGAACAAATTTTTGTATCACTCTAAACAAAAAAAAAGCGAAAACGAAAATTATTTTTACACATCATTAAAAATTTTTCACACATAATAAAATTTAATGACCATTTTATACATCGTATAAACTTTTTTGTTAAAAAATAAAAAAAAAGTCTTATAAAATAATGCAAAAAAAATTTAAATTTTAAAATTCTATTAATTCAACATGAATTTCACACAAAGAAATAAAATAAAAATATATCTGCTTGAAACATTTGCAAATCGTCAAATTTTCTTTTTCTACTGAAATGTGTGGAAATATTTTTTTGAATATTTTTCTGATTTATGGAAAAATTTATTTAAAATTAAACGAGTTAATGATGGAAATATTTTAATCTGATTTCAAGCAAATTGCAGAAGGATGAATTAAATTTATAAATAAATAAAATTTTTCAAAAACAAAATAAAAAAAAATTTTATCTTTAAATATTAAAGGTATATTTTTCGAAAACAATTCATTCTTAAGAGACACTTTGCAAAAGAATATTATCTTGGAAAATAATTAAAACTTATTTTGTAAATTTCCTATATTAATTTAAAATAAAATCTGTTTTCTAACGTTATATATATTTTTGGAAACCATTGGTAATTGTAGTGAAATTTAAAAAATATTTATCGAATCGAAAAATTTTTTAATATTTTAAGTTTTTAAAATTTAGATTTTGGTTATTTTACTGAACATTTTAAAATTAATTTATTTCACAACATGAAACTTATTAAAACTTATTGATAATTTTTCATTCTTGACTGACCGGGGAATTGAACTCACGTTCACGGGCAGGTTAATTTGACATGTTTCAATAACAACCACACTATCTCCTCAAATTCTTTGCCGTTTAACACTCACCGCCATTGGAGGCGGCTGGCAGGCAATAGCCAAACATAAATCTTTAAACCAAATTGGTAGATAGAAATTTGGTTTTGAATGATTATATATTTAAATATATTTAGATGTTCCTTCTTACTTCTGTTTTTCAAGAAAAAATTAAAATTCATAATATCAAGCAAACAATTTGTTGATTTTGCACTTATTACCAAAATGATTATATTGATTACTATAAATTGTAAAGTTGTGAATATTTTTTTCTAGTAAATGATATTTTTAATTTTAGTTAAAAAATTATCAAAAAACTTTGCAATTTCAAACAATATGTTTATTTATTTAATTAAATATTGACATTTCCCAACACCAATTCTACAAGTTTAAATTATTTTATTTTAAACGAAAAAAGTCAAATAAGATTTTTTGTTATTTAATTAAGATTTTAATTAAAAATGTATTTCAAAACAACTAAAATGTTAATTAAATCAAAATTAAATTTTGAATTTTCTTTCAATTAAAAAAATAATTGATTTAATTATCAAGTTAATTAAATTTAAGTACGTTTAAACCATTTTTTAATTGATAAAAAAAATAGTAGACTATGTGAATTTCCTAATTATAAATAGATGGTATACGCCGATATCGAAAAATTGAGATTTTCTTTAGAGATATAATAACTCCTTTCATACTATCATGTACGGTAAAATATAGTGTGTAAAAGGTTTTCATACGATCACACTTATTTACACACATATCTAATTCCGATGGACGGACATGATTAGATCGATTTAGAAAATGATTCCAAATAATTCGTTATGCTAAAAGTTTGTCGAGAAATATATACATTGAAATATTTTTGTAGTTTAAGTGAGAATACAGTAAGCAGTCTTGCCGAAATACTTAAAATAAAAACTAAAAAATAAAAAAAAAGAACAGATAAACTCACTGTCTTACAGTCTTATTTGTATAATATTTTTAGCTTTTCTAAAGTCTTTGGAAAAAGTTTCCTGACGAGTTGGCCTAAGCAACCAGCGAAATGCGCATAGAAACAATAGGCCGGGGTAGTGCACTAAATTTGCAGCTTCAACTCACAGTTAGTGATAGTGCAAAATTATTATTATTATTGAAAATTAGCAGCGTCACTACACATGAGTGATGCGAAAAAATTTTGCACTCAAAAAAACAATATTTAGTTTGATTTAAGAAAAAGCAATCATCAGTTTATTGCAACTTTTTGCTCTTCACTCATTCGAGTGCAACTTAAAATTTTGGACTAAATTTACAAACGAAAAACTTATTTTTCATGATTAGAGCCATCAGATATTACGTAATTGCCATAATTGCATGTCGTTTAATTTCCTTTGCTTATGCAAACTTACATTTTTAAATTTTAGTGAGTCTGTTTCTACACATCTTTGCAAGTTTAAATTTTGCACTATTTGAATTGAGTGCAGATTTTTGCATTCAATCTTTGTTTAGTGATAGTGAAATAAATTTGCAATATGACTAAATTTTTTTAATGGTAGTTAAAAAAAACACCAATCATCACTAAAGCTGGTAAAAAGAGTACAAACTAATTTTTTTGCAGTTTTATTTAGTGATAGTGCACTGCTCATTTAAATCAATATTAAGTGAACTACCCCCAACTATGAGAGAAACTGGCTTTCCCAACAACAATAAATTTCAGTGCTTTTTTAAAAAACAAAAATTGGGTATTTTGGTTTCCAAATGGGGATCTGCAGACCTTTTGGGCTCCGCGAAAGATCTTGTCCTTTTAATTATAAAAACAAGAGAAAAACATGATGAAGTACTTTTCCAACGAAAAAATTCTATCAAAGTAACGAACACTGAGGGATTGTTGAAGCAAAACAAATCGATTACCTGACGATAATCAAACCAGCAACATCCAAAGTCCCCATTTTCAATTTTCATAATTTTTTAAAATGACATAAAAAATAACTTAAAAAGACTATGAACACTATCAACAACAACAAAAGAGCAGAGTTATTGATTCGAAGAAAAATATATTTAAAATATATGGTATGTATGGTTTATCAACTTCCCTGTCCAATATGACTCACAAAATCATATTATAATAAGTTAATGAGTCGCATGTGACTCATTTATAAATTTTTTGGTATATTCATAAACTTATATTTATAGACCGATCTACACGAAAGTTCACAATGTGATTTCTAGTCATATAAAATTTAACAGATCTAAATGTAGTACAATAGCATTATATTTTACGGTTTTAGGCGAAGGGTTTATATGGGGCCTGAGGCAAATTATGCACCGATTTGCACGAAAGTTGACAGTGTGATTTCTATTCATTTGGAACGGTAACAGACCGAATTTTTTTATAACATCATTATTCGTTACGGCTTTATGCGTACTAAAAGTTTTCCGCGGTAGGGTTTATATGGGACATATGGTTAATTATAGACCGATCTTCACGAAATTTGACAATGTGATTTATAGTCAAATAAAACTGTCACAGATCCAAAATCATTACTTATTATTAATTATTCGTTAGGGTTTTAGGCGTACAAAAGTGGTTTTCGAGAAAGTGCTTTATATTGGATCTATGATAAATTATGAACCGATCTTCATAATTAATTTTTGCAAAATCTTACATGAATAATGTGCATTCTGCTACTACTAATGATAGTTTTTTTAACAAAATTATCCCTTTTTTATGCGGGTTTTTTCACATTTTGACTCATGACTCTTTTTTTACTCAACCGATTTTGTTGGATTTTATTTCCCAGTTGTTTAGGAGAACTAGAAACAAGTTGATACCAATATTGTTCTTTTCTTTTGAGTCTTTCGAAAGTGAGCGTGTTTCCAGCAGATGGACAGACAGACGGACATGACTAAATCGAGTTAGAATTACTCAAGGACCCAGAATATATACACTTTATGGGGTCGTAGATGAAAATTAAAAAAGTTTCACACTGAATGACAAACTTAGTATACCCTCATTCACCACTAGTGGTGTGGAGGGTATAACTAGTTGACATCACAAAATGCGCTGAATGATAGCAGGGATGTTACAGAGATACACTTTAAATTTCAAAAATAAAATGGCGAATAATCTAAATAGATTTTACACTTTGCAAAACATTAAGCACACAATTCAATTTTCTTGCAAAATTTTTTGCGTCAAGAGTTATTTTCACATCATATATCGAATATTTGTGCGCTTTGATCGAAAAAATTGCTTTGACCTAATAGACATATTAGAAATTTTAAGTATCAGCATTTACCCTTTAAGCGTAGTCAGTATTTAAGAGAAATATTTCATTATTACAAACTAAACAATAAGATGAATGTTACTTTGTTGCAGACACGATGAAAAAGTGGCAACATATTGCAATTATTTAAGCGATGAGTATAAGCTGCAAAAAAAAATACAAAGAAAAAACTACAACAGCAACTTCCACTACAGAGACACACATGAATAAGAACAAGAAGGAAAACCACTATGAATTTTCATTATTGTGAAGACATACACAATCGTAACAAAACAATATTTTGCAACAAATATGTTATGTACGTGCAACACACACACAAATACAGATACGAATAAGTAAGAAAATTTGTATAAATGTGAGAAGATTTATCGTCCTGTATGATGTATTTGTTGTACACCAAACACATATGACATACGTTAACGTACATATGCATACATGAAAATACAAACAAGTGTATGCTTGTGTTTTGCAGAGCTTTCCGTTATGGAAATGAAAAAAAAAATCAAATTTACGATTTTCAGATAAATTTATGATTAATGTAGTAGCAAAAATGTATCTATTTTTATTTTTAAAAAATTTTTTTGGTTACTCTCGCAACATTTTTATTTCTTATAACAACGTCCCCATTTTGTAGGCTCTGAAACCCCTACAATGATGAATTTTTAAAATTAAAACAGGATTCTGCAGAGTATTAAGACTTGTAGACAACGTCGTATGATACTCAGCTCTTAGTTTTTTTTCATGTTGTTCTTCTTTCTGCATACAATGACACTTTGTTGCTGTAGTGTTGACATTTGAGAAATTTGTAGTTCATTTCTTTTGCAGTAGTTTTTTTGCTATAAATTTTTTTACTTTTGTTACTAAAACCCAGCCAAGCGGTGCGACTTTTCAATCCTACACACTGCAAATAAGACCAGCCATCACCAACATCACAGACAATGCAAAATATTAAATGCTGTGCCACTGCTGTCCCACCCACTTGTCCGCCTTTATAGTTGTCAGTTGTTTCTGTTTTTTTTTTTTAATTTTAATACATTTATCCAAGTCTTAAAGTCAAGATTGTTTTTGGGAAAAGTGTGTTGTTTGCTTTAAGTTTTTACATGATGTACAGGGTGTGTCTGTCTAATATTTAAGCAAAAATAATTGAAAGAGTTTAAGATCAAATACTTTTTAATTAAGAAATCTACGACCATTTGCCGTAGTAACTCAGTGTTTTTTAGGAAAAAAAATAATAAATTTCCAAGGCAATAAAATCCTTAATGAAGAAGTGGTTAATGTCATTCAACAAATACTTTAAACTAATCTAATACAAAATAATTAATTATTTGTAACTCTATTAATAGAAAGAGATTTCAATAAAGACCGGTCGATGTTGAAATGGAATAAAAGAAGGCGCGCGATTTTTATTCAGTTGGCCAATATATTTTATATGAAAGGAACGGGTCTGAAAAGTACAATTGTCCCTGCTATTGATAATATGCCTAATTTTAACGATGACCAGGGCTATATTGACCGTTTGCGTTATATTGGTAGAGTCCTGCAACTATAACGGATTTAATCGGTTCAAATAGTCACGATTTTAGTAGTTGGCGTTAACTTGACGATTCATATTCGTACCCTGAAATCGATTTAAAGGGGTTTTTAATTAAATAGCAAACACAAGTAACAGATAAAAGTGGTTCTCACTAAGTGATCTAAACTCGCGATCTGTCAAATATGTCAAATTTGGCGTGAACGTTCAGTAATGAACTGACTGTTAAACAGATCGGTCGTATAAGAGCAGTGGCTTCAACATTTCAGTTAATTAAATCACAATAAATTTGCTTGCAAAAGTTTGAATCATTTGAATTTTGAGTGTTTGTAATTCTCATTCCCTCTGTAGTCTTTTTTGCTGATATTTTTGGCTTTTCCAAAATTTTTTGGAAAAAACGTTTCCTGATGATCTGGCTTAAGCAACCAGTGAAATGGGCATAGAAACAGCTTATCCTTCAACAATAAATTTTCAGTTGTTTTATCAAGAATAAAAATAGGGAATTAAGCACAACAAATAAAATCTTTTTAATAAATAATTGTATTCCCAAAAACAACTTTGATAATACATTTGAATTTAATATTAGATCACAATTTGTACACGTATTTGTAATATTAAATAAATATATACAAATAAATTATTATTGAAATATTAATCAAATACATATTAAGAAGTTAAAAAAAAGAATGTAGGAATTATTTCAAAATATTGAGGAAATTGCCCTATTGCAAGAAAACTTTATAAATTAAAATGTGACTCAAAGAAGCACATTCAAAAATTTTTTCAAATAATAAAAAGTTTTCAAGTTTTCGGAGGATAAAAAACATCGTTTTACTGGTCGTACGTAAAAATTTTAAACAGAAATTATTAATGAATTGCTAAAACAAAAATTATTAATCGGAAAAGTTGGTTTATTTCTATTTCTGAAACAGGTGCCTATACAGAAAAAAAATAAAAAATGATTTAAATTAAAAAAATTGTGAATTAATTACATTTGCACCAGTAAACAAATTAATAGTATCAATTAAGTATTTGTTGATATTTACAATATTTCCTGCAGTAATGTTGCTGATTAATGTAAACGTTTAACTCACTTGATTAAATTTTTAATTAAAACTGATCTTAAGATTAATGGTTAAGTTGAAATAAATTCGGGGAGAATTTCTTAAATTAAACCTAATATATAAATAACAAAAATCATTGAACAAATTTCGACAATATTTCACTTACGAACGTTTTTTTTTTTTTATTTATTCTCAAAGTTCGTAAAGAATAATTTGTAATTTAATTTTGAACATTTTATCACATTCTACATTTTTATAGAAATGTTTTAGTTTTTTTTTTTTTTTTGATACTTTCCTTTTTTACATCTTTTTGTTTATTTGGCCACAAGAGGGTGTGAAATAATTTGTTAAATGCCAACAACCAACTAACCAACAAATTATTGTTGAGATAAACGCGCGCATATTTTTTTATTTTTTTCTGCTTTTTGTTGAGGATACCTTTTTCCAAATAACATTTTAAATTTTGTTCAGTTCCTTTGGCTTCAAAATGTATTTCAGCAACATCTTCCTGGTCGATTCGAACTTCGAGGGCAACACACAAAAATTTAAATGCTCACACTTAACTGCGAATTGTGTGTAGATAAGACAAGACCCGAAAAAAGGTAGCTGGCAACATAATTTGTGTCGTATTTATGTTTGTGTGCACCTTTGGTGATGATGAAAATAAAGCCGTTTTTGGAAACATAAAACATCTACACATTTCAAAAAAAAAAATGAACATTAGCATTGTCTATGACCATTATTAGTTCGTGTATCCCTTACCCTTGGTTAAATACTCTCAAACGTTTGCAACAAAGTTCATACTCATACCAACAAGTTCTTTTTTTGGGTTTTTATTTTGTAGATGTTTTTTATTTTCCTTATTTCTGGTAGTACGAATACTTAAAATTAGGCTGGAGAGGTGGCGGCAAATTAGATCGGTCACTTGAGATAAAACATGATATTTATGTTTGAAATTAGGCGTTTTACGGTCATGATAAGTAATTTGTATGTAAAAAGTCTTCTTGTCTTTTTATTCATCTATTCTGTCCATTGCCGTCCGTAATAGACAAGTGCGATGATGATTCGTAATTTGTACAATTATTCAGTTTAATGTCATGGATACGTTTTTATTTTTTTTTTTAGTTTTTAGATGAGAGGAGGGGTTAATTGTGCTCTGTCACACATTTTTGTTTAAATATTTTATAATTTTTGTTTACATTTAAATTTCCATATCATTTGCATTATTTTCCGCCAAGATATCAGAAAAAATTTAAATCGTTATAAATGAGCGCCGAGAAACAAAATTAAATTTATGTTAAATTATGCTTTTTTTTTTAATTATAGCCATATAATGATATGTTTAATGTCATTTATTATTAAAACGCCTCTGTGTTTACAAAAAAAAGGGAAAATATTTTTAACTTGCACGTTTTGAGCATGATAAAATTTGTTTAATTATTATATTCTAAATTATTAATATTATTAAAATTATTAATTTATGTAAAATTAAAAGTAAAAAATTTTATTCCCTTCATTCCTTGTCACCTGACCATTTCAGCTCATTGTTTGATTTGCTAAAAAAAATAGCGCTGTAATCAATTTCTTGCACTGTTTAAGTTGCATTAATGTAATTGTTCTTCCTGTAGTTCAGCAGAAGGATATTTCGTCTAGATTTTCTTATATTATTTATACACATTTACGGTTATTATACAATGGATACTTACTTACACATACATATTTTACGTACATAGAATATGTAGAACAAGCATGCAAAATGGAATATCCTTTAAACATGCAAATTTTCAATATTCTAAAAACCAACCAGAACAACTAACACAATCGCAAACACAATAAACAAACAGTCACTTGAAATACATTCATTTACTTACATTTAAAACACATACATTCCTAAATATACTTGTGCTTAAAAGTAAATGTATGCATGCATGTGTAAATGTATTTTGATAAAACATCAGCAACAACAACATGTGAAAATACTGGGTTGTGTACCAAAAAAAAAAAAAAAAGGATTTTAAGCCCCTCTATTTGGCTTCTGAACCAATCCTCTTGCCGCTTTTCGGTTTACAAAATTACCAAAGAGGCCCTACACAGCATTTTTAAAGTGGCCGATGAAAAATACTTGATTGTGTTGAAGTGTAATGTAGGCTTCACTTGTTTTCATCGAAACTACAAGTGAGTACTCAAGAACGAATGTGCAGTATTAAATAGAACTTTGCTGTTTTGTTTTTGATAAATTAAACGTTGCACATCTAAGTACACACATGCTTATGTGCGGGAATAGTTTGCTTGATTATTGTAGCAAGTACATAAATGCCCATGTAAATAGTATAATTACAACAAACAGCAAAAATAACGAATAAGAACTTTTACACAGCTTGAATTCTTAAAACTTTCTGACTTAGACTTGCAACTTTGTAAGAGAGTTTAAAAAAAGAATTAAGAAAGAATAGTCAGTGAAGCCCTGATCTTATGATATGCTACACCACAGTATTTAAAAAAAAAATTTGAGAGTGCACCCTTTTTGGGGCCCATGGACATTTATGGACCCCCAGAACAAAATAAAGTTATGATGCTTAGATTAATGAAAACGTTCTTTATGCCAAACATAATTAAGATATTTTCATCTTTATGAGATTTCTTTGTCTCTAAGTGATTTTAGGAAGGGGGTTTCTATGGGACCAATGGTAAATACGAAAAAAAATACAAATATTTATAAGGAGGTTTTGAGCTTTATTCAAATGTGTAGCCAACTTGCCAGCACCGCTAAGTTAAAAAAAAAACAAAATTTTAAGAAAATGATTTTAAAAAGTTTTTTGAGAACGAACTGCCAAGCAATATAGAGAGTATTGCAGAAGTATTGAATATTTAACCAGAAATTGCGCATTACTTACAGAACGAGCTGGATAATGGATAAGGGAAGAACTTTAAAAAACAATCAAAATGGCAGCTTATAAAGAATTTTTATTTTTTTAACTTAGCGGTGTTTGCAAGTGGACTACTCAAATATGGACCGATTTCAATAAAATGATTGACGATGATTGACAGCCGTACTCAAGCACGGCTCACTTGGGTCCATTTGTTAGTTCCCGTAGTGTTGCCATGTCACACCGTCTCCCAAGGGTCCCATGCTACCTGGCTGCTTATATTCTCACTCAGCCACCCAGTCGATTCAATAAAGAAGTGGATCCTTCTTAAGTCAATATTAGAGATCCACTATTGTCTCCAAGGGTTTTTCAACCAAACAGCTTAAGTCTCAGTTCACCGAAGGCCGGACAATGACAGAGAAGATGCTCCGTTGACTCTTCCTCCTCCTCGTCACCACAATTTCTACATAGGTCATTGTAAGGGAGCCCTAGCCTTTGGGAGTGCCTCCCAATGGGCCAGTAGCCCGTTATAACCGCAATAAGGTCCCTAAGGTGATGTCGGGACAGCTGTAATGCCAGCCTAGTCGTTTTTCATCTATGATGGGCCAAAATTTTCTGGTTTCCCCACAGGTGGTTTCATCAAGCCATCTCTGACCGGCAATAAGATGAAACTTGTGTGAAATAAGTTGCTTACTCCTAGGGAGTAATTTACCTCAAATATATCATATGCGCCCTTAAGGACTTGCAGGGCGCCATTGGAAAGCTTACGAATTAATCTATAAATCTATCATCCAGACGACCACCTTGTTTGAAGAGCTCATATGCTATTTGGTTACCCTGGCGTTACGTGTGTCGTGGTATTCACATTAAAGTTCCCCTCGTATACTTCACAATCTCATTTAAACAGAAGAAATGGTAATTGTTTATTAAATTATATTAATTACTTTTTATATTAGCGTTATAATATTTTAAACTTTTGTTAGATTACAGAGGCCAACAAATTCTTAGCTCATGGACCAGAGTACACTTTTCTCAAGGTTGGAGTTACGCTAAGTGCGAAACCGGTTTTTGCGCTTAACGCTTAAAAATTTTATTTGTTAACTAATGGGGAAAATAATGGTAATAGCCTGAAATTTTTTTTTTAATGAATTTTACTGCTCCAAGCTCTTGACTAAATTAAAACTCTCTCAAAATCAGCGTTGCCAATTGATGTGTAATTATCCAAAATTAAGACAAAACATTTTTTCGTTGACCTTTTCATTTCATTTTAAAAGTAATGGATGATTTTTTAAGAGCTATTGGAAAGTTTTTAAAAATAACACATAAAATTAAAAAAAAATGCATGAAATCTTTATTTGAATCGATAGTAGGGTCCATATAATTTAATGTTTGAAGATTATTTCATGCAAATGTTGACCGTGAATGCGCCTCAAATGGTCCATCCGCTTAGTCCAATTTTGGCATACTCTTTCCAACATTTCGGCCGGTATCTCATGAATAAATGCTTCAATGTTGTCTTCCAATGCGTCAATTGAAGCGGGCATGTGTGTATAGACATGAGCTTTAACATAGCCCCACAAAAAATAGCCTAAAGGCGTTAAATCGCACGATCTAGGCGGCCAATTGACCGGTCCCGAACGTGAAATAAAATGTTCACCGAACTCGCCTCTCAATAAGTCCATTGCTAAGCATGCTGTGTGGCATGTGGCACCGTCTTGTTGAAACCACATGTCATGCAAGTCAAGCTCTTGCATTTTGAGCAAAAAAAAGTTGGATATCATCTCACGGTAGCGCTCACCATTCACAGTTACGTTACGATTCGCATCATCGTTGAAGAAGTACGGTCCAATGATGCCACCAGCCCATAAACCGCACCAAACTGTTTCTTTTTCTGGATGCATTGGTAGCTCTTGCAGTGCTTCTGGCTGATCTTCACTCCAAAATCGACAATTCTGCTTATTAACGTACCCATTGAGCCAAAAATTAGTTTCGTCGCTGAACACAATTTTTCGATAAAATAGTGGAAGAAGCGCGCGATGAACTTTCTTAACAGAGCACGCATTTTGATAATAAAATTCAATAATTTGCAAGCATTGTTCGTTTGTAAGACGATTCATGGTTAAATTATAGACCAAACTGAAGATATTTGACAGTGAAACAAAACACGAAACGTGCGTCAGCTGTTTAAACCAGTGTTGCCAAAAAGATAATAGCTAAAAAATCACACGTTATGTCATGTTGCGGCGCAGAATGAACAACAGTGCATATCGGACTTTTGTTATGTCAGCTGTGAGAAGCCATCCAACGTTGTGGTTTTACACAGAAACAAATTTTGCTACAATTAAAGCATTAATCAAAAATGAAATCACTTTTAATTAAAATTTCAATCAGGAGAATTAAACATTTAATCAAGTGAATTATAGTTTTATTTGTAACTATTAATTCCTTTACTGGTACAAATTAATAGTATCAATTAAACTTTTAGTCCACTTGATTAAACTTCTAATTCACTTGATTAAATTTTTAATTAAAACTGATTTTATTTTGTTTAATGCATTTTTTCGCGCACAAGCGATTTTAGCTGGGCTCCACGCTCACCACTGGATAGTTTTTTATATACATATTTAAAAAAAACAACATACTAAATGAAACCATGTGGTCACCAAAAATTTTTCGAAAAGTTGTGTAAAATTCTCTACTTACTAGTTCCGAAGACTATCGACCTATTACATCCTACCATCTCTTTTTAAAGTTTTTGAAAGATTGGTTTCTAACCAAATTGTAAATCACCTACAATGTCAAAACCTCTTATCTGAGAATCAATCCGGCTACCGCACGGCGAAAAGTAGCGCTACTGCCATAGTAAAAGTCTTGGAGGATATTCGTCCATTTTTTGATAATGGTGAACTTACTATTGTAGTTCTCATTGATTTTTCAAAAGCTTTTGATACTGTCAACTATGATGTGCTATTACTTAAACTGAAAAACTACTTTGATTTTAGCAATTATTTTGCCAATCTTATCAGATCATATCTTACGGATCGCTACCAACGAGTAAGTTCGAAGTCGCCATTCTCATCACTATCTGGAGTTCCACAGAGATCAATACTTGGCCCTTTACTCTTTAGCATGTTTATTAATGATATCGTTCACTGTTGTAAAAATTCCTGTATTCATTTATATGCAGATGATGCTCATAATTTATATTTCACGGCATGTGGGACTTGCTGAGGATTTAGTTTGTCGTCTTAATGAGGATCTTAATGAGATTTGTGAATGGTCCTTCAGGAACAATCGTAAAATAAATACATCAAAAACTCAAGCTCTTCCGATTCATGTAAGGGGATACCCTGGAAATGTCTTGCCTGAAATTTGTATGCAACATAAAGTTGTGAATTATATTAAGGTTGTGCAAAATCTTGGTATTGTTATTAACTCTAAATTTACCTGCATGGACCATGTCAGCCATTCCATTACTAGAATGTATAATGTTCTTAGGAAACTATGATATTCATCAGCATTTATCACGAGTGATATAAAATTCAAACTAGTTAAAACTCTTATAATTCCCATCATAACATATGGTGCTATTGTTTTTGGCGAAATTGATGCAGCTTCAAAAAATAATTTGCAGAAAGTTATCAATAATTGTGCCAGACAAGTGTTTAACAAAAGAAAATATGATAGAATATCTTAGAACTCAATACAGATTATGGGATGCAGTTTGACATCGTACCTAAATATTCGTAACTTTGTTTTTCTACACAGGGCTATATATTCACGAGAACCTGGTTATATTTTCGAAAAACTATGATTCTCTATATCTGGTCGCACTTTTAATCTGATTATACCTAACTATAGCTATTTATCGTCCTCAAGATTGTTTTCTTATGATGTTCCCATTTAAAAGAAGAAAAAAATGCTACACTAGATAACCAGCGGGTTTTGTTGTTATTTCTAAAAAAATATTTATGTTATTGGTTCGCCTCTTGTAGTAAAAAAAAAAATTGCGGTATAAAAGAGCTTGAAATTTTAAAAACTAATTGTACTTTATTGTTTTATGCTCAAACTTGGGTTCTTTTGTAAACGTTAAATATGCAATAGTTTTTAAAAATCAGGTCGGCATTTAAAAATGTTGCCAAATCACATGTAGCACTTATAATAAATTTGTTTTTTCAAAAGAAAACGCCGTTAGAGGATATAATTTTTATAAGTTTATAAAACAAAATTCAATTTAAAAAATTTATAAAATCGCATAAATAAAATAGTTATGAACAATTTAAATAATAAAGCTTATTTTGCACCAACCTGGGTGCAAATTAAGCATTCGATATCGATCGAAATTTCCATTCAAACTGTATTGTAATTTCGATCGATATCGAATGCCGCAATTTCCCCCCTGTATATATTCGTTAATTAAAAGCGATGCTTGTACTAAACTAAAAATTTCTTTTGTATAATTTATAAGATTTTAGGTAATTTTGATTCTTTGTCTGTATAAAACTGAATTGGGATTCCGGCAGCACTGCTCAAAACAAAACAAACAACTTTTCTGTCAAAATTTGGTACGTGTTAAATGCAACACAATCATACGCTCGAAGCTCGAGCTTTTATTTAACAGCTGAGTATGTTTTTTTCTCGCTCTTTCGATTCCAGTCTATTTTCTATGTTCAAACTTCTGCTTTTTGTACACAATGAAAACTTGTACTGGTACTTTTTTCTTTCAATGCTGGCATATGTATGTGCATTTATTTGTATTGTATGTACGTAAATAAAATGAGATGATGATGGCTTTTTGTATCTTAATTTTTATATAATTCTTCAGTATTATTTTGATGTTTTCATTTCAGTTTTTCTTACTCAGTCTGTTTCCTTTTCGCTATGAAACCGGCAATTAATGTCGAAAATTTATTGTAGAAACTGTACACTGTATTTATGGATGTAGTTCATGGTAATGGGAAATAATTAACGTGTACCATATTTAATATTTTTTTTTTTAACAGAGCTTTAATATAACACGTTTTCTGATTTGCTTAAAAATTTTCAAGTTTCCCAAGAAAAAAAAATGCTAATTATAAGATCAGAACAAAAAAATATTAAGGGACAGCAACATTTTTAAAGATTTTTAGTTTAATTCATTCATAGTTTATGTGAACTTAAGTTTAAATCGTTTTAAAATTTGAAATATGACTTTGTAAATGATCACTTATTGTTTGATTCATGATTGTTTGGCATTTTGTCTATTTTTGTCTATTTCTTTATTTAATTTATCAGACTTTACAATAAAGTCATAAATCTTTTATTAAACATCTTTTCTTTTTTTTAAAATTATGTTATTTTCATGTTTTAAACCCCTCTATCATCCAATTACTGTATTTTTGTAATGGACAAGTTACATTGGAGGTCTCTTTTTAGTTGCGTTATTCTGTTGTAAAATGTGTGTTAAGTGTTTGCTGAAATTCCAAAACCATGTAATTATTTTAGTATTAATATTTAATAATTTTGTCTCGAGGCTGTTAAATATTGCGTGAGAAAATGTGCTTTTATTAAATATAAATATGCCAAAGATTATAAAGTTATTTATTTAATAAACAAATACGAGTGGTATAATGATCTATAGTTTCTGAAGATTTTTTTTTTTTTTTTTTGTTTAAATGTTTACTCTTAATAAACTAAAATAATTTTGCTTAAAATAAATTATTGTAGTTGGTTTGTAGCTTTTAATGATACCTTAAGTTAAACTGAGTAAAAGTTATTTGAAATGAGGATCTAGGCTCTTTAATCAACGTTATTAAAGTTAACATCCTGTAAAATTATTACAATGCAATAAGTTAACCCTTCTGCATTCCTCCCTAACTCATTCCATCTATAATCTTTGTGGCTCAATTTGACCGAACTTTTACAAAGAATCTATCACTTAGAATCAATGAAAATATCAGATTGTTCACAGATGTATGAAATTTAACATTTAATAAATTTAACAAATTTAACATAGGCCATTTAAAAAACATACAAACTAATTTGCAAAAGGCTTCCAAATCTACAACTCTCACTTTGATAACAAACATTCAAATAATTTACAATATAGCTCAAATTTCATTTGCATTATTTTTTTTTTATTTTTCCTAAAACTAAAGTTTTTGGCTGAAATTTTGGAGCCTCAACCACAAGTCCTCGTTCGACCTAAACCTTCGTATAGGAAGGCGAGAGCTTCCAGAATCCACTCCAGAGTATTTTTGGTCTCCACCAAACGTCTGAGTTTTTTAAGGTTCTCCACCAGTCACATTGAGTTATAAATGGTTCTCCACCAGACAAACACGTTTAAAAGGTTAAGGTTAAAAACGATTGCGCCAGGTCAATGCTGACAACCGCAAAAACTGTAACTCGGTATAGTTATACGACGCCAAGCCATTAACCAATGCGAGGTGACAACGCAAAACGCAAGAAAAGTAGACAAACAAGAACGATCTGTTTTTTTAAAAAAAATAATGACAACGAGCGCGAGCTGCTTCCCCACTCAGAATAGTTTTACGAGTGCATTTGTATTATAAGATGCGATTCACATTTTCATTTTACTGTAAATTCTAATAAAATTGATATTGCTACATCAATATAATTTTTTTAGGGTAACCATATGAAATTAATAGCAATAAAGGAAATAAACGAAAATGTTTTATTTTAGGCCAAGAATATTAGCCAACAACCCAAAAACAATTTTACTTACAATTCTAATTTTAATGACTTCCGGAACTCATTAACTTGTAGCTTTATTCGCCTCTTTTTGCATTATAAGTTATATATTAAATAATAACTTCATTATTATATCTTAAATAAGTCATAATTATACATTATAAAAATATGCTTTTATATAATGATTTAAATAAGATATATGCCATTAATATTTGTTAGATATCCGGTAGTACTATAAGATTTTAAAAATAGTTTCGATGGGAAATCAATGGAAATTCTAAATATCAATAAAATCACCCTCACTACATATCTTTTTTAATTAGAACACTAGTAGTGATATCGATCTAATGTAAACGATGTTTTTTAAAAAACATAATAGATACATATATTATTACACACATTGTTTTTAGAGTGATAGAGTTATAAATGATTTTGTGCAGCAAAAAAACTCCTTATTAAATGATTTCTTACATGTCGAAAAATTTATTATTGCGTTACGTTTTCAACAAAAATTCCATATGGTTTCCCATGCATATAAGAGCAATTTTAATCAGTGCGCTTAAACTTTTTTGCAAATTAATTTGTAACTGCTTATTTTTGTCTCTTTTTGCAACCATATATTTTTATAAAGCTTTTAAGTATAAAAGAAATGTATTATTTTTTAGGTTGTAATTGGCCAAATTATAAAGGATTCATTTTGGGACATCGCGTACAAAAATAAGTACTTTTTCTAATAGAAAAATAAGAAGTCTTTTCGTCAAGTTCTCATTATTTATTTTTCTGCTTATTTTGTAACCAAAGTTTTCGCTGGGAAGGCTACAAATGTACTTAAAACTTTTTTTTACGTGAACGGAAACCCAAAAAAAACGTTTTACTTTATTTTGCTAGTAAATATTTGTATCCATTAATAGGTCGATACTGTATCACAAACATGAAAACAAAGTGAGTTAAAAAGTAAAATTGGGTCATAATAATCCAAGGAATGGAGAAGGGCTAATTAGGGATTAAAACATGGTTAAATGTTACTACTTTAAATGCAGTTTTTAAAATTTTCTAAATAATATTTGCTATGTACTTACATATTAAATTATATTTCAATAAAAATCTAGTTGAAAATTAACAATACCATAACTTATTTTTACTCTGCACCAGCGTTGCCAAAAGTAGGGGGGAAAATCCCTACGTATAGGTTTTCCTTTCTAACTGTTGTTCCAATAATAAAAGCTTCAATATCAGTTTGCAAGAACTATTTTTAAAAAATGTTAGATTTGTAATTTTACAAGTAAGCTATATCGCTTTTGTAGCGGACTTATACAGATATCTAGTTAAAATCGGTTATTGTGTTTTAATCGGAAACTTTTATATAATTTTGCAAATAATCAAATTTATATACCCTTCTTATTCGACTATCCCACGCCATTACTCATATTTGCAAAACTTTTAGAAAGTTATATGCCTACTGCAGAGTTATAAAAAAAATCTGGCAGCACTGGTCTGCACCAAACAAATCTTATATATAAATCAGCAAAGGCAAAACAGTTAGGAACACTTTCCTCTACTGTCTGTCAACGGATTTAAACTAAAAATACATTATTTGAAATGTATTTACATACAGAAGTGCCTGTCACAGAAATCAATTTGGATCGAAAGTTTTGTTTAACTCCTAGAAAGCTTCTTCAGAAAACGAAAACTGATAAATGTTCTCGGAATGAAATAACTCTTAATTTTTCAATCGAAAAAAGTTTTTTTTTTGTTTGCAAAATATTGCAATATTTAAGTTAAAAATAACAAAATTAAAATTTGTCGGAATTACAAAAATCGATCAAAGTCTGAAGAAAGTAAAACAAAATCGATCCAAATGAAAATACCATTTCGAGCAATTTCTGTGACAGGCCTGTATATTTATTTAAATCTGTGGAGGTAACTTAATACTTATCGTTTTTCAATGGAAAAATAAGCGGGCAGCTGTCTGGTATTGTTTTTTTTTTTTTTTTTTTTTTTTTTTTTTTTTTTTTTTTTTGGAAATTTAGTCATTTTAGGGAGTAACGGGTACAGTGTTGCAAAAAGAAGAGAAACGTCCCAACATTTAGGGTTTTTTGATACTAAAATAGGAGCGTAGGGAAAATTTAGGTATTTTTCTCATATAACATTATATCAGAAATAAATACTTAAAAATGTGTTCATAATAATGATTTACCCCCGTTTGCAAAAAAAAAGTTAAAGTTCACATTAGTTAACTAACACGCTAGGCCGAGCAAAAGTGTATGGGCTTAATATGTAACTTATCATAACAAAGAAATGGAATTCTTAGGTCCAGAACATGTTCTTGGATAAAAAAGATGAGTACAAATTTTAACTACTGTCTTAACAATTAAACTTAAGCCTTAATGATTTCATGTATACGTGGAGAACAATCGCATACAATTAATTTTTCTAAAATTGTGAAATTAATATGTTTTGAAATATGGATTTGGAACAGTATATAAAAATAGTAATAATAAAAAACTAAAATGTCGAGGCTGTATTTTCAAATTTATTGAAACTGGTACAGATTTTGTTTGCTTTACCCAAAGCAAATGCTGATGAAGATAACCAAAAAGCGAAACAAACTGAGCCACACAACTTCTATTTTAATTTGTATTATAGGGTAATATAACATGCGCAAAACAGTGAAATAGGCTGCATTACTTTAGAAAATTCAGTTCAAAGGATATGCATTATTATTTAGAAAAAAAACCTGTTACTTTTGTACCTGAATTAAATCCAAGTTATCATTTCAAGATTTGGTTCAAAAGAACTATTTTTAAAAACCTCTTGTTTTTTCATTGATTTTAATCTTTTTAGTTTTATTACTTAGTTTTGTTATTAAAGCTGTACATATGGGAATTAAATTATTTTTTTATAACTACTGTTTTTTCTTATATTTTAATAACTAATCCCGTGATGCGGGATTTTTGTAAGGAACATTTTTTCAACGTGTTGGGAAAAATCTGATTTTTGTTTTTGTAGGTATTTTTCAAAAAATCTTCTGGTAACACTGAACGGGTATAGCTTGTATCTTGGAACTACTTTGTCTTTATATTTTTTATCATTTAAACTAACAAATATAGAAATAGAGATTATACTGATCTAAAAAATAATAATATAAATTTAGAACCTTTCCGAAAATCGAAATTTTTCGAAATTTTTAAAAAACAGTTTTCTCCATTCATTGACATATACGTATTAAATTATGGGCTCCCACTACAATATTTAAATTTTTGACACTTCAATAGGGACGAAAGACGGATCGAAAAGAGGAAATACTTTTGCGTACTGCAGGTGGCAATTTTTGAATTTTCTATAATATTGTATTTAGAAACATAAAATTATAGGTGCAGAGTCCTGAGTGAATGAGAACCTATAAGATAAATGTTGGTAATTTTTGGTTTTTATTCTTCAACTGGTACTTTTTAAATTTGCGTTATATTGGACCTAAAAACCTAAAAATAAACATTCATGACCATGAGTGAATAAGAACATGTAATGGGAAGCTTTTTAGTAATTTTTCGTTCTAGAACTGGTACTTTTCAATTTTCGTTAATATTGGGCCTAGAAATGCAAAATTAAACATGCAATGTCCTGAGTGGATGAAAATCCATAAGAGGGAACTTTTTGGTTTTTTTGTTCTTCAACTGGTACTTTTTGAATATCCGTTAGTATTGGACCTATAAACATAAACTTAATATGCAAGGTCCTGAGTAATTGAAAATCTATAAGAGAAATCAATTTGATACTTTCTCCTTCTTTAGCTGGTACTTCTTAAATTTTTATTATTACTGAATCAGAAACATAAAATTCAACATGCTGAGTCCAGAGTAATTGAGAAACTATAAGAGGAGACTTTTTGGTACTTTTTTGTTTTTAATATGTATATTCTGTTTTTTATATTATTGAACTTATAAAATTCAATTAAGCATTCAAGGACTTTGGTGGAAAATAGCATATTGGCCGGAGGTTGTTCCCTTCCCTAATCGATCCACTAGGATGGAAAGCAAAACAAATTCTCATATTTGCATAAATAATTATGGTCGAATTTCGACCACAGGGCAAACTCTAGTATATATAAATATGTTTCTCGATACCGATAAAATTAAGAAAAAGTAAATTATTTTTTATAAAAATTCAACTTCTTTTGAGAACTTAAATTAATTTTGAAGTCTTTTTTTAAAACTAATAATAGCAGTCTAAAAAGTTTCACAACGATAATTTATTAATTTAATTTAAGTCTATGGACAAATTCCTTACAGACAATCTTAGTGTGTTAACATAATAATTTTTTTTTATTTATGCAAAGAAAGAAATATACAAATAAACATTATTGATTTAAAAATAATATGACATTGCTTTTTATGCTATTAATCTTTAGAGAATAGTCGATAAGATTATACATTTCATTGAAACAGCTGCATAATTTTCATAGTGGATCTGACATAGCAAAGTTAGTTCGGCATGTTCTGACACATAGAGGATTGAAAAAACGAAGTGAACGTTGAGGAATATTAAAAGTTACGTTACTCAATAAAAATGCAGAATGTGTGCTACCATTTATAAGACTAAACAAAAAAGATATATTAAGCATCATTCTACGGCTTTTAAAAGTTGGTAAATTAATTTCAGCAAGTCATGTTGAGTATGAAGGTAGTACCAGGCATCCTCTATAGTTATCTCTTGATCAGAAAATTATAAATTGTTTTTGAACTGATTCGATATGATCATTGTGGATATTATAGATCGGGTCCCAATTAATGCTGCCGTATTCTAAATTTGGTCTAATGAGCCAAGTTTTAATATTTTTGGTATTAATTGTAAGTACTTGGACAAGTTTTTATGTGCACTTTCATTTTTAAAAAATGCGCGCAAAAAAGCTAAGAAAAGCATATGGTTCATAAAGCATTAAATTGCTTTTGGTAAGCTGAAAAACATTTTATTGTTGATCCTTATTCCCTTAATTTTGTAACAATTTAAAATTTTGGCAACAGTATTTCAAATATCAGAAAGCCCTTCCAAGATCCCAATATAAAAGTAATCGCAAAAAAAAAATTCATTTTTGTTAATTGCAATACAATTTTTACAAATGTTAAGCCATCACGTTCAAAGTGCAAAATATGAATAATAATAATAATAATGCTTATTCTAGCTTACAGAATAGTCAGCTATTTGTATGACTCTTGTAGTCAACTCTGTAGGATTATTTAAGGGCGTAATTGTATTTTGAATAAACAGGGAAGCTTCAAACATAATTTCTCAACATGTTGGAAAAATGCAAATACGTCGATATTGCATTGGAGGTGCCATACGCACTTTTTTTTAAAAATGCGTCGAAATATGCAAACATTTATTTTTAAACAAAAAGCTTTGAAAACTTGCCCTAGTAATTCTTTAACCAATCACCTGCTATTAAAAATATTGACTAACAAATATTTTTAATAACTTAATCTATTAATTTTAATAACATGTTAGTCTAACAAAAAAAAAAAAAAAATCAAGATATTTTAAATTCGGTTTAATTTCTATTGCCGAATAGGAGAGAATTCTAGCACATGTTGTCAAAAGGACATTCCCATTCTAAATTTTTAATTCCGTTTAAATGATTTTTAATTACATGTTGCGTTATTTTTTTGTTTTTTAATTTTTAAACTTTCTAAGAAAGAATTTTTTAATTGAAATTGTCCTTTTTGGTTTCTTATTATTCAGGTAACACGAGAATATTTTTGTTAATTAAGTCATTAGCAGTAAAAGTTCAGTAGTTGGGTATATAATAACATTTTTGTGTTATTCTAATAATAATATAGTGAAGCATGTATTTATTTTCTCTGAAAAACATTTCAGTTCTGTTTAATTACTTTATTTCAATTAATAAATTATCAATAACTTGTGAACCTAAAAAGCACGTGAAACTAAAAGATATTTTTTATTATTTTATACAACGAAAAAAAAAATATTTTAAAAGTCTAGTGAAAAATTGATGAAAAATAAAAATAAAAATTATATTAAATAAATAAATTTTATGTAGTTCCCAGCTCTTTATAGCACATACCTTAAAAAATTTTATTTTAGTAGTCCTTATGTCCTGAGATAACTGACACAAAATTTCTATTTTTCTCATAAAATTTGACAAACTCATGTCAAACAACCATAAAAAAAATTGTACTCACGTTTTAAGTTTTGATGTCTTCTTTTCATTGAAACTGTCATAAATAACCGTTAAATAAAGTGCCTCGAACTCAATGAGCCATAACTGTCATTAAAGAATTGTAAACAATTAATTTTTATTTCCTTCAAACAAAAGGGTTGAGACATATTTTCATTAATTAATTGCTTTATCAACGTAGTCGAAATGATGGCGGTTGAAACAGTTGGTTGGTCTTACTTTTAGCCCTTTTTTAGGTTCTGTATTATTTTTGAAGGCAGAAAGTACAACAGGAGAAAGTTGGCTGTAAGCGATACATCGGCTGTTAGATATTCAGATGTGGTTGCTTATAAAGCGATTTTAGATCTTGATAATCTGTATCAAATCCATCGCTAGAGCACTGTTATAATCATTATTTTTAGCACTTCCTCATCCATCTTCTACATTAAAACTTAATGGTACCGAAATATTTTATAGCAATTAAATCTGGTTATATAATTTTTAAAATGTCACGCAGAAATCCACTTGATTTAAAATTAAACTTTCTTAAATTGGCGAAGACTTAAAATGCAAATGGGTCAATTTTGTTTGATATATTTTCTTTGATACGGTATAATTTGGAAAACATTTATGGTTGCGTTTGTACACTCATAGAAAAATGCATTTTCATATTGATGATGCCCTAACATCAGAATTGTGACATCAATGTTATTACAAATAGCATCAATTAGGCAAAAAGTGACATCAATCCAATGGCGAACGTCATCCTAAAATGTTGTCCTATTTTATGCGTCATCTATGCTATGACTACAGTGACATCAATTCGTTGCCACAGTTTGTGTATTATTAACAGTATTTTCATGCTTAAAAAGTTAAATGAGAAGCGAAAATTCCCATATTCTATTTTTCTTAAATTATTTAGTTAAATACATCAAATTTTCAAAGTAGAATGACTACAAAAAGCACATCGAGCATACTGCTGGTGTCATATAATTGAGAGTTCTTCTGTAAACAGATGGCGTAACACAACAAAAGTGAAACAAACATGTGTAACCGATAAGTAAACAATTATATTTTCTCACTTTGACTTAAGGTCAATTACAATGACTCAATTTGATGACAGTTTATCATCGCACTTGTGGCATGCTTTATAAAACCGACACCGATTCGCCATTTATGAGATGCCAGTGTGTCATCCCATTGATGACATAATTTAAATTTTTGACCCTGTTGACAATTTGGTCAAATAATGCTAAGGCTGACATCACAATAATGAAAAGTGTCATGGGGTAAAAAGCGAAGACACTTGTCATAGTACTGATATCAAAATACGTCAGCTCTATGACGCCTTTTCTATCAGTGGATGATTCTAATAGCATCTACATAAATATTAAAAATCGATTCTCTGTTCGCTACATTTTAGAAATAAAAAAAAAAATTCTCTAGTTTTCTTCATTCTTTGAAAAATTGAAACCGGCGATCATCCGATACCAAATTGTTAACCGTTTCTGGCATAGACACAAAAATCGAAGTGAAAGTTCCGTCACATATATGTTGAAAAAACCAATTGTTTCGTATCTTAAATAATCCGACTTGTCTCATTTTCAATACCAAATACTATTAAAATATAAGAATTATTTGAGTCAAATTCCTCTTATCTTATATGCTATGAGCGCTATTATATTATATGTATCATTATTTCATGGAAAAAAGGTAGTTATTTGTCTATAACTATTTCGCTAGACTGCTAGAATTCTGCTCAGATAATTTTCTGCAAACTTTGGTACCTCCCTCGTACATACTTCTAATTAAAACAAATGCTGAAGGATATCAATCAGTTCATACGTTTTTCACAATAAATTCCTCTCATTTCTATTACGAGTTTTTTCTGAAATCTTTGGTAATGAGAATAGGATGTTGTTTGGAGCACGATACCAACCATTTTTTTATAAAGCACTTGTATGTCTTAAACATATTCCAAACAAAGTTATTTTTTGCAATAATTTACCATTGATTTTCAAAAACTGTACCGCAGTTCTGTAACTTTTTTAATTTAACTATATCGTTAACGATATCGTTAAGTAACGATAAATCTCGGTAACTTTAACGAATTTGTTATTCTCTATTTTAAATAAACAAATATTGTCGTTTAGAAGTATTAACGACAAATATCGGTAAAAATGTAAGAACGTCAAAGTTGAAATTTTTTAAAATTAATAAAAATTTTAAAATAAATCTGCTTGTAATTTTTATTTTTAATAAAACATGAATTAAATCGAGTAAAAATTGATTTGCTAACATATTGTATGTAAGTTCCAAATCTTTTTTTACATAGGGAAAAAGTTCGAGGTACCCGCGCCAATCTAGCACAACATTTTACTTTTACTTTTTATACCCACACTATTGTACGAGTATGTGGGGAAGATATTGTGTGCTTATGCAAATATATGTATGTAACATATTTATATAAAGGTTCTAGACCCACCTTTTTATACCGATTGACTCAGACTCAATTTCAAATCGATGTAATGAGGTCCGTCCTTCCATCCGGCTGGCTGTTTGTATGTCCAAGTTAACATTGTGCCCAAAGTACAGATCGAAATTTTGGAAATAATTTGATCAAATTTGACACATATGTGTTTATTATCACAAGGTCGAAACCTATTCAAAGTGGTGGAAAGCGGTTCTTAAATATACATAACCCACGTGTAAACTCCTTTCTGGAATAAAGTTTTTGTACCCATTAACCATCTTGTTTTATAGGTATTTAGGTTTTATTAGGTCCAAAAATATTTTATAGCAACCCAAATTAGAAGAATTTTTTTTATTAGAATCGGTCCATATTTGACAACAGCTGTCATACAAATACACTCTCAAAAATAGCTTATAATTAGAAACTTTTATAAGATATCATCTCATAGTGGTAATCATAATAATAGAAGTAGATATTTAGATAATATTTGGTACAAAAATCTCTTATATCGGGAAAAAGTTCGAGGTGCCGACGCCACTCTATCGCAAAATTTTTTACTTTTAATTTTTATACACACACTTCTGTATGTGGAGAGGATATTATGTATTTGTGCATATATATGCAACATATTCAAATATAGGTTTTAATCCCACCTTTTAGTATACCGGTTGACTCAGAATAAATATCAGAATCGATCTAACGAGGTCCGTCCTTCCATCCGGCTGGCTGGTTGTGTGTCCAAGTTAACATTGTGCCCAAAGTACAGGTCGCAATTTTGGAAATAATTTGATCGAATTTGACACATATGGGTTTATTATCACAAGGTCAAAGCCTATTCAAAGTGGTTCTAAATTTTTACATAGACCACATGCAAACTCCTTTCCGGAATAGGGTCTTTGTGCCAATTAACCATCTAGTTTTATAGATATTAAAGTTTAATTAGGTCCAAAAATATTTTGTGGTAACCTAAATCAGCAGAACAGATCGGTCCACGATTGGCCACAGCTCTCACACAGTACACTGCCGAAAACAGCTTGTCATAAGTAATCTTTATAATAGCTTCTATGTTATTTCATAGTAGTAATCATAGTAATAGAAGTAGATATTTAGAGAAAATCTCTTTCTTCACATATAAAAAATGGGATTGGAAGAAAAATGTTTACACTCTTCCGGGAATAGAAAAAATGCCGGGGAATTAGCGACCCTATACATTTGTTATGTCAATTAAAAGCATTTATTTACCCCTTTTACACTGTGCGATACCAGTTTTACCGGTCAAAGTTGTTTCTTTTTGTTGCTGTTTGAAAGTTTATTACACAAAATGTTTATCTTTTTGAGATAATATTCGAGTATCTCACTCACAGTTTGTTTAATTTCTTCTGTTCGATCAAATAAAAATTCCAAATTTTGTTTTAAATACTTTTTTATAATTTTATTCATCACTTCAAGCTAAAATTACTAAATTTATTGGGATTGATTATATAAATATTTGTCCAGTTTTTTTTTAACATAACTTTAAAATAATTTTATTATTGTTCCAAAAAAAAAAATTAATAAAATAAAATTTGAAAATTGACTTATTAAGAAAACGTTTATTCTATTTATTTGTTATAACAATTTATTTATTTTTTTTGCCTTTACACTTAAATTACATTTAACTTAAATTGTCGTTAAATTTATATATTTATTTAGTTAACTAAAACTAATTGTTTTTCTTTTATATTTTTGTTATCATTATTAGAGTGGTTTTACATTAGGAACAATCTATTTTACATTTATTCCAGTTACAATTTCAATTACAAATAAATACGTTTAGATATAAATTAATAAAACAAAATAAAAAAAATATATTCAAATTACAAAAAAAAGATACAAAGCAAATTAACAATTTTTACACTTTTTTGTTGTGTCCGCCGTCTGCCTGTCTCTTCAGCTGCAAACTAAAGCCAGATTACAAGTAGAATGTTTCGATTATTTTATAATTACGGAATTTTTTGTTTTGTTTTTGTTATATTTACACAATTAATTTTTGATTTTGTTTTTTACATCACAAATACATACATGTACAGATATTTTCGTTTAACTATTAACTAATACTGTGCTAGTGGGTTTGTTTGGAAATAAATTATTTAATTTTTTTTTTAATATTTCTTATGGAACAAAATAAAAAAGTAATAAATTTTTTAAACGATTGCACTTGTTTGGGTTTAGGGGAAAAAATTTTCCAGGGAATTGTGAAATTTTCTTAAGGAATTTTATCAATTTGTGGGACTTTGGGAAGGAGGAGGTGGCTGTTGCTGCTGCTGGTGTTGTGATACTGGGTAGGGACTAAAGCGATGATAATGTTTTGTCCTTAAATCCGGCGAAGCGGAACCGGATGAGGAAGGTGTTGTGGCAGGTGGTGGAGGTCCTGATGGTGGTGGCGTTCGCGAAGCCGCTGCGGCTGCCGCAGCAGCATTGGCAGCTGCTTGAGCTGCTGCTGCCTGATGATTGGCTAAGAAACCTGCTGTAAGTTGTGGCCATTGTTGTTGCCACATACCAATATTAAAAGCATTTATAGCTGCTGCCGTCGGGGGTCTTTGATAGAGATGAGGTAATAACATTTCGGTATATGGAGAACGTCCAAACATTTGTAAATGTTGTCGTGCTTTCTCTATGAAAGCTAAAGAGGCAGCATCAGCTTCTTGAGGAGATAGTTGCTGCATCAGCGGATCGGGGAAAAATCTTAAGGGAGATCGTAAATGTTGTTCAAATAAGTAGGAATCCATGGGATCTCTGAAAATAAATAAATCTCAATTATGATAATATTCCCACTTAAGCAAATGTCATTATCAAAACTATGGCTTGAAAAGGAAGACATTAACATTCATATTAATAAAATCTTATCGATCAATTTTTAAAATATGTAAAATTATAAGGATGTGTAAGTATTTTGCGATATATATCCTATACCCTCACAGAAAAAATTATCTCTAGTTTTTTTTTCAATTAAAGAGCATCAATCAAAAAAAAAATCAGTTTTAATTAAAAATGTAATCACGTAAATTAAACGTTTACTTATATCAAGAACTCATATTGCAAAAAATGTTGTTAATATCGGGAAATATTTAATTGAATATAAATTTTTTCTGGTGCAAATTTAATTAATTTATTAATTAATATCACAAACTTTTTAGCTTAAATCAATTTTTATTTTTTTTCTGTGCTGCCAAAGACTTAAGTTTACAGCATCAAATACTATTCAAATTCTGTAAAGTATTTGAGTACACAAATTTTATTTCATTTCCATATATTTTGTCTGATATTTAACAATAACCATAATAATTGCAGTGGAAAACCTAAAACAAAAAAACAGTAACAAAAACAACAACGACAGCAGCAGAAACATTATGGCCAGAAAACGTTAAAGTTATTTGAACATTTACTCATTATTAACGTGTTTTCATGTACGAATATTATTTCAAAGTTAAACATGCCGACCTATAATTTACTCTACTTAAAACACTACCGCCGCTTTCAAATACCGACCACCACCACCGTCTCTTTCACGTTAAGGTTTTTTTTTTGTTTGTGACTGTATGCCTTATTTGTTGTGTTCGTTTGGGCTTTGGCAGCCAGAGAAATTCATGCAACATTTTAGTCAAATTCTCTGGGTGTTAGTAGTGAAAAAAGGGTATAGGACTCCTGGTTTCTTGTTTTTGTTCAATTCTCTTAGATTTTTTTCTTCCGTTCTGTTTATTAGCCTTACACCTGCATTGGGGCTTAATTTGTATGTAGAACTATTGTATGATGATGTTGCTGCAGCCGGTATGTCTGAGTGTGGTAGCAGTATTAAAACAAAACTAAATATTTTGGTACCTTTTCAAAATTGTTCTGGGTGCGTGTCTATATTTGCTATAGATTTTATTTTGTTTTCAATTCAAAAATTATATCTACAGTGGGACAGACGAAGGAATTTAAATAAAAGGAAAAATGTACAAGCACTGTAAAACGTATATTTCAAATTAAAGTTGAACTTTTTGTTTATTAAAAGCAATTATTTTATATCCTTAACCACTGTGCAACAATTTAAGACCAGTATATTCATGCATATAAGTCAAACAATTCTTTCAACTCTTCATTTCGTTTATTGTTTCCATTCCACATTAAACCAAACAGTGGCCTGTGAATCAAAGTTGTTGCATTTATTGTACTTTGTGTTGCCATTGAACATTCAACACTTTCGGCAGGCCATTAAAATAAAAAGCAACACATAATTGTTGCCAATAAAAAGAGCACCGACAAAAACCCTCAACAAAATTATATGTATTAATGTTGAATGGTGGCCAAAAGTACGAGTATTTGCCAAATATTTATTTGTTTAAACCCTTAATTAAGGAATCCGTATGAGAAAAAAATGTAACACAGTCTTATCGGAGAATAACAACTTTCTTTAATAATGAATGCAATATTGTTAATCTGTTGCAACAGTCATGTGGCATGCATGCCACAATAATTAAATACAAATTAAGTTGCACCACTTCAATCAAAAATGTTCATGATGAAAACATTATTCGTTTTTTTTTATTAACTTGTAGACTAGATGATGTTCCCTATTACAACTTTTTTTATGGCCCTAACTAAAAAGTATTCATGAAATTTTTTTTATATTTTTTGCTTTTTTTTTATTTTTTGCTTACCTATCAAAATCAGTCAAACGTGATGAATCACGAAAACCTTTGGCAAACGGATTTGAATCGATTTTCAATTTGGTAATCAATTGATTTTGATATGCCGTTACAGCCGTGAAAACAGTCTCTGGAAACACAAAAGTTTTATGATCCATTTCCTGTAAATCCTTGGGGGTATTTGGTATACTCTGGCCATGACTCAATCGCACCAAATGTATACGTGGCTGATAGCGATGCATAGAGTTTAAAACAATCTAAATGAACAGTAGAAAAGAGGAGAAATTTTTATATAAATATTTGCAAATAAAAGATATTAGAAAAATATAATAAATTTAGTTGTTAAACTTTGTTTGTCTATTGAAACATTAATAGTACTATAATTTTTGTGGCAAAAGTTTTAAAAAAATTTCCTAAAAAATTAGTTTTTCTGTTTGAGACTGGGTGGGTTCCCCGGTAGACTTGTTGGCATTATCCAGTCTATTACGCCACAATAGTGAAGAGTGTATTATGCGTTTATGATTATAGTTGTAACACCTGTCCTACACCCACCGTTTTGTATACCGATCTACTCAAAATCTTCTATGCAAATACCATTCCCGAAAATAAGTCTAAATGCCATAATTCCCTTATAAATGTTGGTATTTATATCAAATTTGGTAACGTAATTATAAAACTATGTCATGCCAACATTTCGAACTGGTAGGTCCAAAATTGACCAAAAGTCCGATATAAATCCCCTTCCTAAAAGCACTTAAAGACAAGCAAGGCTCATTTGGATATATTAAACTGCATATAAAATATTCAACACAAAGAACTCTTACATGAATTTTAATCTTATAACAACATAATTCTGTTTTGGCGGGTCCATGATTGCGCATGGGTCCCAAATAGGGTCCACACTCGAAAATTTGTCTCGAAGTACTGTGGGGTAGTGTACCATATGGTCGGAATTGACCGCCTATACTTTCTTTCTTGTCTTAAGACTTGTAAACAATTTTAAAAAATATGTCAAAGTAAAGTAAAAAAACAATCAATGAATTTAAATGTATCTTTTCTTTAAATTATAATCAAAGTTCTCTTTTATGTAGAGAAACAATGTTTAGAAACATTTGTTCTTACTTCTGGAAAACATCTAAAAGTTTATAAAATAGAACAATTAACAGAAGAGCAATGTAAACACTTTTAAAAACATTTCCATTACTTATATTGTGAACAGAATAGCAAGAAAATTGGCAGCAATATTAAATGAAACTTTAGGGAATTTATAACATGAATTTCATTATTATTTTTCTCTAAGTGGATTTCTTCTTGTGAAATCGAACAAAGTAGTTTCCTATTATCATATCGCAATTGTTCAACAATACTGCAAAATAATTTTTAATTAACTGTTTCAATACCAAAAAGTAAACAAAATAGCACTATAATTTCACAGCGCGTAGATATGAATATAACGTTTCGATTTTTTTTCAAAAAGTAAAAATAAAAATTTTTAGCTAATCTACATACTTAAGGTATTTGTTCAGACCGAACAAATATTTGACGAACAAATCCAAAAAAGCTTTTGAAAAATTTCTGTTGAATTAAACTTTATTTGTAAGAGCACAATTGTATAATGTAATTTAGAAACTGTTTGCCAGAGGCAAATTATTTTTTAATTAAAGAAGTGGTTTCTTGTAGGACGACAAAAATTTAATCGGTGTGAACATAGTGTGCCGAAAATCGTAACAAATAAAGTAAAATATAGTCTGCCTTAAATCCTAGATAAGGTTTATATGGCTAGTAGTAACATCAGGTAATTTTGTGTGAGTCGGGCAATAATTCACAATAGCTCCCATAGTAAGCGGCATTCCCAAAGGACTTTAAAACGTATAAAACGCTAACAAATAACATAACTGAAATATAATTTGGTCCAATTTATTTTTTCTGATACTAGAAATTTCGTAATAGAGCCTGTTACATTAAAGGTGATGTAGGTGCGACATGTCCCCTGCAACTGCTGTTCGTAGGCGTCAAGTGTAGAGAAAAGCGGGGTAGTAAAAGTCGCGCGTATTGAGAATTGAACCGACAACTTCGACACTTCTTTTAACATATATCTTTCGTTTGTATTTTGTTATGTTCTGTATGAGCAGTGTTGCCAGTCAACATCATCTAAATCTTAACTTTCTACAGAAAATTCAATTAGGTACACAATTTCTTCAGTAATTCATTCATTGGTTAAATCAGAAATTTTCCTTTAAAAATATGTATACTTTTTCTTTATTAATTGTTGGCAATATTGCTTATTAAGCTTATTAATTCTACATTTCCACAACTAAACGAAACTGAACGAATAAGAGACATTGATCAATTTAATATCAAAAAGTCCACTGACTGTTACGACAAATAAGACTATGTAAAAGCACGTAGATTTAAGAAGGAATTCCCAAAGTGAACGTTAGCATTGTCGCAGCGACTTTAATGTAAATCGGCTCATACATACATAATCGGTGCATAAATTACCGTAGGAGTATCATCAAACAGAATTCTTATAGTAACTTTAACACGAAATGAGTTGTGGTATAGCTTAAGCGATCACAAAAAAAAAAAAACAAACATAGTATCGTAACAATTATTGTCGCCAATTAAGATGTTAATATCAACATTTATATGGAAGTTCTGGCATTAAAAGATATTTTCGGGAGTAGTATTTGCACGACTCCAATAAAATTAAGAAAGATGAATAAGATTGCAATAAAATAAGCTGGCAACAAATTAAATTAAAATACGATTATAATAAGATGGTTTATGGGCACAAAGACCCAATTCCGGAAAGAAGCTTGTATTAGGGCTATGTGAAATTTTGAACCGATTCACCGTATTTTCAATAGCCGTGGTCGCTGTGCCAAATACAAGATATGTACCAAAAAGTATCTCCAAAATTGCAACCTGTACTTTGCGCACAATATTTACATGAACAGTCAACCATCCGGACGGGCATAGTTAGATCGACTCAGATATGCCCTCTCCACTCTTGTTGTGTGTGTATACAAATCATCAATGTTAAGATAAAATTTTTTTTGTTATAAATTCGTAACGGTTCCTTGTATACATTGTCATAATTTAAAGAGATGATTCAAGTGTTGCCATTGAATTATTTATATAAAAAAAAAGACGAAAGTTTAAATTATGTAGCTTAATCTATTT
The DNA here is from genome assembly GCA_943735925.1 of Pollenia amentaria. NCBI lineage: Eukaryota > Metazoa > Arthropoda > Insecta > Diptera > Polleniidae > Pollenia > Pollenia amentaria. Next base: position 251,552,195 of record OX031007.1, on the reverse strand, counting down.
TCGCGGATAAGGCTCGATATGTTTTTGGAAAGCATTGGGGAATAAATTGACTTTTTCATGGATTACAAATAAATTTAAGTAGAGTATTCAATTAACCACATAAGAACGAAAACTTAACTAGTCCCAATAGTCATCGTCTAGACTTGTAATTTTTTTTTGCTGCAATTTTTTAAATTCTGCTTTGAAATTGCATTAGTGTCCAGATTTTGAAATGCTAGCTTTTCAGTTTTTGTATTCCTCTTTTCCTTTTTATATTTTATATATAAATACAGACACACCTACAGCCAACTTCAAGTTAAAAAGTGTGAGAATTAGACAACAAAATGGAATTGCAGAGTACATGAGGCTGAGTACCCCTCCCCAATCCTTCCACCCCTCTCACCAATAAACTCAAGAAGTGTTGCACCAAAATTACAAGTCTGGACTACGACATATTTATGCATCAGTTGAAAGTAGTACATACATAAATTGTTTTAAAGCAATTTTCAATAATATTTATCGTTTTAAAATTAATTATAATGCACATTTTAAAGTAGTTATGCAATTTTTCATAATATGTTTTATTACCTGTCCACTTTTATCCATTTCATTGTTGGTCAGTTTAACCTTCTCAAATGAAACCACTTGTTTTCTCAAGGCATCCACACTTATGGGACTATCGGGATGGGCATAAAGTCTTGCTGGAGGTGGGGGATCTGCCTTACCAGCCACTAACCATGAGCTGCGGTGATATGCATAACGATAACGTCGCGAATCCATTGGTATGATGTCAATTAAAACTGCATAGCGATCTGGCGGTTGCATGTGCCTTAAAGGACCTGAAAAACTAACGCGCACCGTTGGAAACATCCGCCTGCAATAGAGTAAAAGAACAAAATTTGAAATAATTATACGTCGCTATGATTTCATGTTCGTTAAGAAGCTTTTTAAGGTTCTTAGTTACTAATTCCTTTATTTTTATTTTGTATTTTTTTAGTACATATTGTTTAAATGTCCTCATGTTTTTATATAGTTTTATGGGGTTTTCACTTTGTCACATTAACATGTTAATGTAACTGTAATGGCCAAAAATCATGTAATAGCACATTTAGTGTTGTACAGTTTCTGGCATCAGTAACAAATTTCCGTTAAGGAATGTGTCCGTTGGGTCAAGAGTATTAAGTGCAAATGTTGATAGATTGTAATTATGTGTATAAATGTGTTAAAAACCATAAGGAAGAATAAAAGTTCCATTAATTTTTATTAAAAATATGATTGATTGTATTACAGTTTCTAGGTCTTCCCAGCAATATTCGAATAAATTCCTTTCATTATTATTTATAAATATCTTAAAAAGGAAGTACTTAAATTTTGAATTTTCACATCCTAAATTATTTTTTGTTAAGCCATCCAGTTATGTTAGTATCTAGCATTCAAGGATGCAGATTATATTCGGCCTGAGACTACATTGTCCATTTCAGAAGTTTTGACTTCTTTGATCCTTGAGTTTTAAAAGTTAACAACAAAGTTTCTTTATATGCTTCAGTTAAGGTTTTTACGCAATTATCAAATTTCACTTAATCACAATATATGTTTTTAAGAACATGTGCTTAAAAATATATACATATTTGGTCTTTCCTTGCCCCTAATTTTTTATAAAACTAATATTTCAAAGTCAGTTTTCTTTCAACATTATTATAAATATACATTTTTCTTTTAATTAACAACAACAAAAACAAAGCTTTGACTTTTAATCTGATGGAATAGATTGTCCTGTAACAAAAGCTCCGTAAAAAATGTGAATAAAAACCAACCCCTCCAATTAACTGGTCATTGTACCTCAGTCGCAGTCCATTAACAAGTACTAATCATTAGTACTTTTAACAACAATATGTAGTAATTCTCAACACACAATACACAAATGTTGCAAGTCTTAAATACCAAATACTAGTTTTTAATAAAAAAAAAAACACAAGAACGATGTAAAAATTGCACAGTAATTGTAACTGATTACTTTGCTAACGTAACAGCAACTGCAAGAGGAACACAAAAAATACAACAACTGACTGCCATTAAATGAAAAGTGATGCCAGATTACAAAAAAAAAACCAGCCTTACAATGCGAAAAACATAGTTTAACTTATTCCGTTCCTTGCCAACAGGTATAATTTCTTTCACCACCATAAAATCAGTATTAGGATCTAAGTTTCTTGTTGCATGAATTAATCGGCGATTAAACTCAGTTTATTTAAAATCTCAGTTAACCATATGCGAGAGAAAATTCCGAAGTACCCATAACACAAAAAAAGTATATATTATGTGAAAGCAACAGGCTTTGGCTTATTGAGAACAAATTAAAAGAAATTTTTTTATTGCAATTTAAGCCCTTAATTTTTACAGGGTTTGATTTCCTCGTTGGTGTGGATATTCATAAGTTAATTGTTGTCATGAAGCTTTTGAGTTATAAAGAAAATTAGTTTACTAAAGTTTCGTTTATCCTTACAGGGAACCAAAACTTAGTTTGGACCTTACCAACGAAATTGCCTTAATAATTCTATTTGTTAAAAAGTCATGACTAGTCTAAAATAGTTCTTGGATTTCTTTAAAAAAAACTATTGATAATTAATTTTGCTCTATGAAATAATTTTATGGGAAATGACAATGAATCTGGAATAATATAGAAGCTCAAACTAATTTTTTTGTACTTAGCGCAATTTTTTTCATCGTAGACTTTCTTTAAGTTTCAAACAACTACATTCTAAAGGAGCTTTTTTTCAAAAAGGTTCCTTTTTGATAGAAATTCGATGTCATTTTCAAATCTTAATTTTTAAGAAACACTAAATATCGCTTTTTGTTTAATAAATACACAGATTTACAAGAGCTGGCACAACACATTGTCTTTTTTTTACCCACACCACAATAGTGGAGAGGATATAATGCGTTTGTGCTGATGGGTGTAGGACTAAAAATATTAGTCCTAGATCCACCTTAAGGTACACCGATCGACTCGTAATACTTTCTGACTTCATATAACGATTTGCATCCGTCCGGCTGGATGGCTGGTTGTCCATGTAACCTTGTCAGCAAAGTACAAGTCGCAATTTGGAAGATTATTTGGTATACGCGTCTTGATTGTCAAAATAACGAATGATATTGAAAATGGTGAGAATCGGTCCATAATTTCACATGGTCCCCATACAAAATTATTTCCGGAATAATCTTTGCTCCTAAACTATCATATTATGTTGGTATTTTAAATAAATTTGGCTAAAAAATATTTTTTTCCAATATAAATTGTCTTAAAAATAATTTTTTTTTGAAATCGGTTTATATTTGTTCACAGCTTCCATGCAAATTCCACTCTCGAAAATAACTTGAAGTGTCACAACTTCCTTATAAATGTTGGTGTTGATAAAACATTTGGCGACTATATTTTTTAAGATGCAACTATGTCATGACAGAAATCGGTACTGGTTGGTCCATACTTCCTATATTAAACCTCTCTCCGAAATCGCTTTAAGACGAAAAAGCTCATATTATTGGCCGTGGGTCCCAAATACGACACACTCCGCTAGCTTATCTTTATATACTGTGGTTTTGGGTATCAAATGTTCGGCCTTTATCAACCCTATTTTTTACATGTATTTTTTTAAAAAGTTAAAAACTGATATATTTCACTGTTTAAGAAAATAAAAGTAATATTTATTTAATCTGGCAACAAGTTCTTTATATTAGTTACTCTCAAATTGCAGTAGAATTCTTCTGTTGCTGTTTTTTTTTAATTTTTAAATAAAAATGTCCTGCAATTTTTTTTATTTTTAAATTGTTAGTCGTTTGGTTAGTTGGCCAGTTTAATAGTGAATGCATTATTTTGTTGTTGTGCTACAACTACAAGAGTGCATAAAAAATATCCTTTTGCCTTGTAATTAACGCCGCAAAAGCCGCCAAAATGATGGTGATGTTGATGATAATGGGGGTAGTAGCAGAAGTACTTTAGTATTAATTATAATTGCAGCGGTGGGCAACAAACTGCAGAGGGAATTGTATTTAAAGTTCTTGTTTTTGTAATACAATGATAAATTAATAACCATCTCATTATTCAGAGTCAATTTATTATAATATTACGAAATTTTTTTTTTTAGTCGAATCCCGCTAAGCTCTAGGCTTATTTGAAGGAATCGAACCTGCAACCCCTGCACTAATAGACTAGCTCACTACCAACTAGCCTACCGGGGCACTCAATTGATAAGTCTGATATAATAAAGCTCGGCAGAACCATAACCAGGAACCGAACTTGAAATCCATCTGATTGGCAAACTTATCCTTAGCGTTGCCAACTCTTTTTGACAAATTTTAAGCGAAAAACTTACAAAATATTGGCCAAAAAATTTTTTACAAAATTTCTATTACCAAAACTCATCAATATTATTCAATAATTGCTTTACGTTAAAAAAAATTTTATCGCAATAGATTATACATAATTATCGATTGAATGGAATTTTTCGCCTTTATGGGCGTTTACACAAGTGAATTTCAGAACATTTTTTGGCGAATTATAAACTTTATTTTTTCATGCCGAAACAAGATAAAAGATGGCTTAATGAAGCTTTTTAAGGCTAACTTGGCAACACTGCTTATAGGCTACTATAAAGCCTTTTGCTTATTAAAAGACAAAGACAAGTTAATGTCAAATTTGAAAATCAAAAACTACCAAAATTTAATAGTTATAAGTCTTCTGTCGTCCGTCGCTTTAATTGTGTTTTGGATTAGTATAGTTTTATTAAAGTTTCCATAGTTTTTTTGCAACAAATTTATAATGAGTTTCAGCCAGAGTCTTTTGTCACATGCAATTCGCTAAAGCATTGCGTTTCGATATCAATCTATGTCAACACTTCGTTTGCCATGTTATGTTTTTGTGTCGTAGCTGCATTTAATTTAATGTTTTTTTTTTGTTGTTCTTCATCAACAACAATTGCAGTGTACATTTAAACAAAACAAAAAACATGCTGCAGTTGCATTTAATATTTTTTGTTATTTCTATTTGTTTTATTTCTGTTTCTGTTAATGATTTTGATTATGCCATTTCATTTTTTCTTCTTCTGTTTTTGTTTATTATTAATTTTTATTATTATGTCGCCAGTATTACGTTTGAATTAAGTGAAAATTGTATTTTACAAAAAAAAAAAAAATAAAAAAAAAACAATACAACATCAACATTTCATTAATTAGGAATATTACACTGCGCCACAATTAATATTTTTTGTATTCATATCGTTTTTTTTTTTTAATACAAACATAGAATATGCCTTTGGAATATGTTTTTTAAGTTCCCTCTTTTAACACCTTTTTTTCTTCATTCATGGTAAATTAAGTTTTTGTAACAAGTTATAAATAACAAACTAAAATATGCAAATTTTTATATGAAAAAAAGGACTGCAAGAAAAACTTTAACTTTCATCGGTGCGTTACAAATCAACTGACATGCCATCGTGCCATGAATATGTCTTTAGTTAAGTTAACGTCATGTTCAATATGTTTATGATGTGTCCCCCCTCATCCATTTAAGACTGACCATAACGTTGTAAAAAAAAATTTAAAACTTGTTTTCAGTTTATTATCTCTATATAAATTATTTTTATACTTTTCAATATGATGTAGTGTGACAGTATTTAAGATAAAAGTTTTTTTCAGAAGGCAAATACACATTTCACGACCGATCTAGGAATAACGAACAGTGAAAAATCATGGAACATATTTTAGCTTTTCCAAATGGAACACCAACGCTGCATTCAATAGTTTAATTTGGCGCAAACAAAACTTTTTTTACTACAACGACAATTTGATTCTTTTTTTTTTTTTGCGAAAAGTTAAGACGTAAATTGCGCAAGGGAACACAATTGAACTTTTTTTGTGTTGATTGGAAGTTTGATGCAATTTTTTACTTATTGGGGGTCGCTGATTTCAAATCTTATCTCCGTTTTATCCATCAGCTCGCATTTTTAAGTTGCAGGTACTAATCGTATTTTTGACTTTTTTCAAAAATTAAAAGTTAAAATCATCATAACTTTACTCTTCATTAAGCGATTTTAAAGGTAATAGTTAGCTTTAAAAAACAATCAAATTTTTGAAAATCACCAAAAAAAAAAGGGTTGTTTACGTAAAATTTTTTTCAAAGATAATGAAAATTCCAAAGCGGGGAAAAGTCTTATTACTTTCACGAAAAGTCACATAACCTATGAACAAATAAGACATAAAAATCATAAAAATCGATGAAGGCGTTTCGCTTTTATTCACAATTAAGTGAAGATTCCTTATTTTTCAGTAAAGGAAACAAAGTCCATAAATAGAACAGCAGCAAACACATTAAAAAATGTTATTTTTGTATGGAAATCGCGATTTTTATCAATTCTGTTTTCTCAGTAAATTGTGAATACAATCAAAAGTTGTGCACCGATTTCAATGAAATAAAGCTCATTTCATTCGAATTATGTTAAGCTAACTGTTTTTATACCAAAACCTAAATTAAAGTTTTTATGAATTTTTAAATAAAAAATTTTGTTTTTTAAAAATTCAAAATTGTTATTTTTTTAAAACTTTAACGATATCTCACAAACTACTGGGCAAATTTAAAATCAATTTAACCACGGTTTAAAGATAATAATGGTGGCGAGTTTCGAGTTTTTTTTTAATTAAATATGGTCAACTGCTTTTAAGTTATTCCAATATATGTAGCGAAAGTACCTTAATTTTGGACACAACGGTATATTGCGAAAAGTCGAGCTGATAGTAGAACAAGTTAGAGTGCTATATTCGGCTGTGCCGAATCTTTGAGACCCTCCACCAAACTTCACAAAAACAAACGCCAGCATTAAAATTGGTTGCGGTTTAGACCTGAAATTAATTATTGACCGACAATAAGAAAGTTTTATGCGTTTCTTGTTAGAACTTTGAACTGGCTTGAGTAAAATATCATGATTCGTAAAAGTTTTAGTCAAACTAAAATAATGTTTAGGAGGGTAATTTGTATTGGACCTATAGTAAATTATCGACCAATTATCCCAAAATTCAGAAGACTTATTTCTGGTATTACAAAAAATAAACTAGAATAAATTTCAATATAGCAGGGTAAATAGTTTTAGCGTTAACAGTGAATTTCACAAAATTGCATGCGCAATAAACTGTTTTCCGGAAGTAGGGTTTATATGGGACCTAGTGTAAATTATGGACCGATCTTCAAAAAACTTTTGGAAAAAATTTCAAATCTATTTCAAACAGGAATATCAAATCTTATGATTAAAAGAACGTAAAAAAATTATTAGAATGCTTAGCACGATTTGTTAACTGAAATCGTTCGTAATGGGATATAGAGATTTTAAGTCAATAAAAAGTATTTTCGAATCAAATGCAAGCTGAGCATTTTCTATTGAACTCTAGTGTATAAAATATATACCAAGCAATTCAACCCGTTAAAATTTAACTAATAAGCATAAATTTGATATACCTTTTCGTATCATTATTTACAAAAAATCTGCCGGGAATGAAAGGAAAATTCTTCTGCGCTATCGGAAATAAAAAAACTGCAAGACATTAAAAACTCTAATTGGCATCAAATTCGGTTGTTAGAACAAACCTTCCAATGCATTTGACAATGTTGCTTAAATGCGTTTTTTGGTCTAAAGTTCTTCGAAAAGTTTTAGTACTATTTTGACCTCCTCTGCCATTCTAAAAAAACACTTAACGACTTTTTCCAGTGTTACTAATACAAAACTCTAGTAATATTTACTAACACCCACTTTGTAGTAGAGGGGATGGTGTTGAGCAATAAAAATATAATTTTATATGTATTTATTTAAATTATTTTCTGAAAATATGATTTACGATCTTCCGTTCTGTATTTCATTTCTTCTGCTTTTTTTTAGGATTTGTTTCACATATTTTCTACATATTTTTTCTTTTTGTGACTGTTTTGTGTTTTATGGATTTTCTCCCTAAAGTCGTAACAGAATTTATTCAAATTTTCTAGTTTAACACTTCTAGTTTTTTCGTAATATTCTTCATATAAAAATACAAACATAAAAAATATATTTTAGACAAGTTAACACTTTACAACAAACTTTGACAGTGACTTTTACAATAGTGGATGGGGGTTAAGACGTTTGGTTAGACAACAAACAATTTTGTTACATTGATTGCCAACTGTTTGTGTAACATTTTATTGTTTTTGGGCGCTTGTTCAGCTGGCTCAATGTGTTAACGTTAATTTTTTTTAGTAGAGTAAATACGTTTGTATGGAAATAACTGCTACAGTGGGTAACAAAAACAAATTTGCACCTTGTTTTTAGTTTAACATGAATACGACTATATTAAAATGCACTTAGCTAAAATGCGAAAGGTCATAATATTTTATATGTTTTTATTTATATTTTGTTTTAAATTTTCTCTTCATACCCATTACTTTCAATAACTTGTTTGACATTCTCTATGAATAACTTTGAATAACTGGGACCACTTCGACGGAAGGCTGCAACTTTTGTTCGCCCCACTGTTCTAGTCAATCTCTAGGTTTTTGGGGAAGCCTGTGTACCAACTAATTTAAACAGACAGGAAAATACAATTTTGTTACGAAAAAAACACAACAAACTTGAAACTATTAAAGCCAAGTGTGGATTTTATGTTGTTGTTTATGGGAAAATTAAGCAAATTAATAAAAGAAAATTATAACGCCAACAGACTAAAAATGGTGTTGATTTGAGAAAACTAAATAATACAACGTCAGAAATTAACAACAAAACGGAAGAAGATTATGTTAATTAAATATGAAATTGAAATTAACATAATTTGTAACAAAAACGTAAAAAGTGGCTTAGAAATATTAAACAAAAAGAAAGAAAATGTTTTTGTGAAGGTCTAGTTTAAGATATGCTTAATAGAAATGTCAAAAAGGGATTTTTTTTACTCCCAGTTTTATTAACCATGAAAATTGGAATTATCTCGCTTTTCGCTACCAAAACTTTTCATTTAGACAGAGGTTTTGTTTTATATTCAGGCACTAACTTGCCATTTCTTGAAATTTTACTGTCATGTGGTTTTATTATCGAAACCAACATCAAATGTTGACAAATATTTACAGCTTCTGCTTGCAAACAGTCGTGCTAAGCGTAGCAACATCAATTAACTTAAACATCCAAAATATTTCTCACACTATTTTGGACTCTTCAGCGCCCTAGCAGCGTTTAAAATCATAGTCCTTTTGTAAACCCAGACATTGTACAGGTCATTTTGCCAGACAATCAGTCAGTGTTGGATGGAGTTTTGTTGGCTGTTCTTCTCACTGACAGCGTAACAAAATCGTTGACCACATGATATTTTATTTCAATGACCGCAAATATGGTTTGCAATGCCCAACCATTAAGAAAAAGGACTACAATGCAGACTTTGTTATACACAAACATGTAAAAGGAAGAAATGTTATTTTTAACACAAGACAAATTTTCATGTTTTTCACACACTCATACACACACAAACAAAAATAAAAATTTTAAGCGGATGGTAGGTAAAAAAGAGAGAATTAAGGACTACACACATCTATTCACCCAACAATTTTTCATTTAGAGTACTGTTGTCCTCTTACAATCTTCTTGACTAACTAAATATTTAGCTTAAATCCTCTTGTTTGATCTGCTATTAAAAATATTGTTTTCCTACCTTCTGTTTTTATTTTAATTAATTTAATGAAGTGCTGCCTGCCATTCCTGCACTTAAAAATTCCTTTTCATTGCCGTTTTTCTTTGGGCCATAAAAATGCTTTTGTATCAAAATTAACATAATCAAAAACGGGGTTATTAAACAAACTAAAAAACTCTGACTCACAACAACATTTTTTTATATTAATTTTCTTTACAACTTAATTAATATTTTATTAAAAGTAATTCAATAAACTGACAGACACACGGACATTCACATTTTGTATTATGAAAAATTCGAGGGGGAATGAATGTAAAAACAGCTGAAATTCTATGAAAAATTGCTATTTGTCATTTTAAGTAGACAAAAAAAAAAAACATTTTAAATAAAAAACTAAGAAATAATTTTCTATATTCTGCTCGTATCATATTAAATGTATTACTTAATTTAAGCACAACAGAAGTATTAGGGGATAAAAAAGAGAATTTCTGTATTTTAAATATTTTCCCAACATTTTTCGGAAAAAAAGAAGTAGCTGTGGTAAATTTGTCAGAAAACTGCAACATGATCATATTGAAAACATTCAATTTTAATTCAATCTTATAAGATTTTAAATAAATATTATACTTTTGCAAAATATTTTTAAGAGAATTCAACATTTTTTATTTTTCGAATTTATTCTATGAGCTAAATTTCAGTTAAGTATTTTATAAAGCTTTTTTGTAATAGTTCTATTCCTTAAATTTTTAGGAATGACTTAAACACTACCAGACTATTATTTGGTATCTTCCTGTTTTAAAAATTTAAGGAATAGAACTATTACAAAAAAGCTTAATAAAATCCATTACTGAAATTTAGCTCATAAAATAAATTCGAAAAATAAAAAATGTTGAATATAATAAAGTAGCTTATAAAAAGAAATAATTGCCAAATTCAAGAGTATTTTCATTAACTTACAACATGAGTTGGGCTTATAAAAGGAAAGTTTTTAATTATTTCGGTCCTGAACAACCAAATTGAGGGGCCTTTATATATTCTACAACAACATACCGGCTGGTCAATACTGTCCATAACTTGGTAAAAATTAACCATATTATAGTCACAATAAGCAATAATATGGTCAATATTAACCTTATTATATTTATTTTTTATAGCTGAGTAATTTTTACTTTACGTTGGGCGATTTTTCACAAATTGCTTTGGGTCATTTTGCCTACATCCGAGAATTATAGACCCATGAAAGTATGACAGACCAATTTTACTACAATAGCGTTTTTCGTTACGATTTTATGCATTCTAAAGGAGCTTCCGAGAGTGGGCTTTACATATGGCCTATGATAAATTATCGACCGATCTCTAGGAAATGTAGTAGTATCATTTTTTGTAATGTAAATATTAGAGGTCACCAATGACTGTAGCAATGTTTCTTCTTTTTATAATTAAGGTCATGAAGGCCAACGATTCCCCCGATTCATATAGTGAATGCCTGTATCAAAAATTCTACCATAAGCAATAACCTAATAATTGCAATGCTATGAAAATAGAATTCGGACATTCGAGAAAGGATTCCAACGTATCTTGGTGTTTTGACAATTTTGGTTGAGTTTTTTAATTCTGTTTACTTGGGTTCTTCTATTATAGGTTTTATTGTGTTTTGTTGAGAAAATCAACCATAAAAGAAAAAGATCATCCTTCGCAAACAAGGCAGAACAGCTTTCCTTTTCATCTTCTATACACTCACAATATTATTTAAGAAGTATTATTTTTAACTTATTCTACATTTAACATTTTTTATTTTTCGAATTTATTCTATGAGTTAAAAAAAAAAATTTAAGGAATAGAGCTATTGCAAAAAGCTTTATAAAATGCATAACTGAAATTTAACTCATAGAATAAATTCGAAAAATAAAAATGTTGAATATAATAAAGTTGCTTATGAAAAAGAAATAATTCCCAATGTTTATTCTACATTTATTCAAAAAAACTAAGTGAACATTAATACGGATTTTCGGTTGCATTTAATATTGTTAGTTGATTAAGTGAAAGTATTCTGTATGCAAAATTGAATGAAAATGAAATTTAAAACAAATGAAAATTTACTTAAAACCCGATCTTCTTATTTTGCATTTAATTTTAACGAAAAGTTCATTTTATTTTTACTGTCAAAAATTCAACCGCGAATTCCATAAAAAATTAACCACAAAATCCGTAAAAACAAATGAATTTTCAGTTATTTTGTATTATTTAGCCCTTTACGGCGCAAGAACGCCAATTTCTTTAGTTTTTTGTTAAAAGGTGGTAAATAGGCTACTATTAATGGAAAAATTAATAAAAAAATTTTTTTTTATATTTAAGATATTATTTATGGAAAAAAATTATATGTTGCAGAAATGCAACATTGCAGCTGTAGCTCTAAAAATTGAAATTGAAATTAAAGAATATGAAAATTTTTAAAGAAGTTGTTTTGCTTATTTTAGCACAAACTAACCCCGCATTTTTTCGCAAGATGTCTGCGTATAGCCTTTGCATTCAGGGAATTTGCATCTCATGCGTTTATCGACCCAAACTGGCCAGTGCCCATATTGGTCCAACCTGACATCTTTCGGTGGAACGTGTTGAGCCGGCCCTTTCTTCTTTTTATATTGAATAAGACATTCAACATCACTTCCACGCTTTGTACGATTGTATTTGCATAACGTTGCAGCAATATTTAATCGAAAGTCAGCAGAATTGAGAGTTTTGCTGGTACTACCCTTCCCAGCTTGTATTTTTCTATACAGAAGCCATGAAAAAATAGTAAAATAATACACCTCAATAGGCAATGTTGCATATATACAACAAACCAAAATCAGTATAAAACGTAAACGAAATTGGTTTGGGGAAAAAATATGTAACTGATTATTGAAATATATCCTCTTACCTTTCACTCAAACAAATTGCAATAGTTAAATAACACTTTTACTTAAAAAAATAATTTTTTGAAAACGAATTCAAAGAGCGCACAACAGATTTCTACACACTTGTCACTTGAATGAAATAAATACAAACTTGTTGCTGTCTAGAAAGCTTATAGTTTTTAAACCGTTAGAATGCTATGTTGCCAAACTGCAACATCAACTTTAATTGCTATGCTGCCACATATAATATTTTTACACTTACTTTAAGGGAATGTTGCAGAAATACAACATGACGCCGTAAAGGGTTAACTATTAAAAAAAATAATCTACAAATTCCGTAAAAACAAATGAATTTTTAGTTATTTTATATAACATAACTACAAAAAAAATTAATTTTCAATTATCTATATTTTATATCTGTGGCAAAAAGTAAAAGTAAAAAACGATTTGCTTGTTTTGTGTAGAAAATTCCCATATTCTATTTGTTAAAATTATTTAGTTAAATACATTAAATTTTTAAGGTCAAATAATTGCGAATACCATATCGGTCATGCTGCTGGTGTCTTATAATTGAAAGTTCTTCAGTAAGCAAAGTGGTCAGTACAACAAAAGTAAAACAAACATGTATAACGGGGTAAGTAAATAAAAATAAATATTCTCGCTCTCTCATTAGAATAACAAGCGGACTGGTGTCTGGTTTTTTTTTTAAATTTTGAGTAAAACCTGTGCCCATGTTCTGTAAAGCTGGAGGTCCACACTGCGCGTTACACGCCTTCTCGCAGCTGTCAAAAAAGTAGAATCGGTGTAATTATATGTAACAAGTTACATGCACAAAAGCGTAGGATGCATTGAGGCGTTGAATGCAAAAAGTAGGGTTACTTTCTACTTTTGCAAGCGTCACAAGCAGCATTTGAACAAATCAGCTGATGTTGACAAATGAAATCTTATTTTTACTTGTAGTAATGACGCATGAAAAGCTTTGCATGTAACTTGAAACGTAGAACGCAAGTAAGGTATAAAAATCATGCAATGCGTGGAGGCGAAAAAGCGTGGAGTGGACCTCCAGCTTAACTTCCGCGTCGAGAAACTTTTCGATTGAAATGTGAGAAATGAAACAAAAATGCCATAAATTGAAACAAACAGCGGTTTTTCTCACTTAACTGAGTCTGTAACATTTTTGGCGAGTAATAGCTGTCACGTAAGGAAATTACTCGCCAATATACTGAAAAAGTGTGTCTGTAAAATTTTTGTGATAAAGTTCCCGCTTTGAACTGTCAAATAAACTCACGCATAAAAATGGGGTAAGAAAAAATTTTAACACTAAAAAAGAAATTATAAATGCAAATTGCAATGAATTTGAGCACGGAAGAGATAAGTATTTTGTTCTTGGCAGATTTATTCATTGTTTAATTATTTTGCTTTAAAAATTTTTGAAAAATATACGAATGTTTTCAAAGTAATTTTGTAATTACCAAACATTAAAGTCGCGCTTTACATTTTTTGGTATAGCCAACGGCTGTATTTTCGCCGCCGTCATTGAAAATTTTTCAAATTTGGTCGCCGTCAACGATATGTTTGACTGGCGTTCTCAGCATCTGAAATTTAATATCGGCTTCGAGTGGAATATTATGACATATATAACGTAACGACGTAATCTATTTTGATAGTTTTCGACATAAGTTACAAACACACTTTTTTCTCACTTTTCGAGAAACGATGGAATATTTTGTGTCACATGATTTCGATGCGAGAAGTTCTCACCTAAGTTACAGAACATGGGTATTGTACTATATAAAATTACTGAATAATATAAAATTACTGACAATTCATTTGTTTTAACGGAATTTGTCAGTTATTTTTCGATAGTTAAATTTAATAAAATAACTGAAAATTCATTTGTTTTTACGGAATTCGTAGTTGAATTTTTGACAAAAAAAATTAAATGAACTTTTTGTTAAAAATAAATGAAAAATAAGTAGACCGGTTTTGAACTGAATATTCATTTATTTTATATTACAATTTCAGTTAATTTTACTTACAGAATATTGTGAATGTAGAGTTAGCATTCCAAAAAGTCTTTTCTGTCATACGTATCAAAAATATTATCGTAGATGTTGTGTTCTCTTAAACATTTTATTTCCTTTGCTCTAAAATTATTTATGAGAATGCAGGAACAAATTTAAAGAGCACAGACGGAGCTTTATAATTAAAAATTGTCAAGAGCCTTTGCCTCTGCCATTTTAAAAAGACAAAAATTTCAAAATTTTTCTAAAAAATTATGAGTATAAAATGGCGGCGCATATTAAAAAAGGTTTAACCTTCTTAAAGGTAATTTTATTGCGGAATTTTGGGCTTTTAGTTTATCCAATAAACTAAACTGTTTTTGAGTTACGCGAGTATATGTTGTGCATCCTCCTTCATTTTCAATATAACAATATATCTCTAAAACAAGAGCGAAAATAAAAAAACAGTTAACACCACTGGATCCAGCGTACCCAAATTAAATTAAAACGCCAAGTGCCCTACTTGTCACAAAAGAAGTGTCAAATTCTAGTACAGGGCTATTATTAGTTCATTTTAAATGTCTTACTAAATCTCTTTTATTTATAAAATTTAATTTTAAAAAGCTCTAGCGAGAAATCTTCAAAACCTGTGTTCTTTAAAAACACCTTTCAAGTTCACACTTTGCTGCCTTCATTAAATTGTAGTTGTATTCGGAAAGTTGGCAATAGTTTCGTTTAGTCATTAGTTTCACCTTGACACAAGATGCGTGCGCTTGTTGCAAGAGTAACGAACAAACAAATAAATAATAATTTATTTAACATTTTAACAAATGTATTCGTACGTGTGAGCATAAGTATCTCGATTTGGATGAATTTTAATTTGAACAAATACATGGCTAATAACTCAACATGATAACTCAACAACAAATAGCTTTTTTCTTGTTAAAGTTTGCAACATTTGGAGCACAAAACTACAACACGAGAATAAGAAATATTTTTTCATTTGTTCGTATTCATGAAGAAATTTTCATTCATTCACTTTTTGTTTAAAAACATGTTTGCGATTGTACGTTACACTTGCAATCGTTTTGAAAAATGGTCTTTAGCACGAATTTGATTGCGAACTCTTTTTTTAACTTTTGTAAATTTTTACTAAGAAAATTTTAAGTTCATATTCATAAGAAATTAATGAATGGCATAAAAGGCCTTGTTTTGTTTTTTGAAAAATAACATTTATAAAAACAAACAATTTAAAATTTATTAAAGAAAAAAAAAAAACGGTGAATATATAATTTAAATTAAAATAATTTATAAAACAATGAATGCATGACCTATTTCGACAATTATTAATACTCGAATAAGTCGGATGTCCTTCGAGTTTGTGTTTGAGTTTCTGAAACAGAGAAATTGAAAAAATTTTAATATTTTTAATGGGAGTAAATTGAATAACTTTTGTATCTTTTATAAAAAATTTAATTCATACGAAATTCAGGATTTCACAATATTGAGTAAAAAATACAACAAATGGATTTTAGATGCAATCAAATTCGATTTCCAGAACGTGGACAACACGAGGCTTTCTTGTCATATCAGATCTTGGACAAATTCGAAAAATTTTCGAACTTAAGTATCATCAATTAATAAAATACCCTGTCTAGTTACTCTTAAGTATGTAAACCGTTGATGCCAGTTACATATTTAATACAATAGTGCTAATTGTGGTCAGAATTCGAAATAAACTACTACTTTCTCATACTCCCAAACATCTGTCCGTCCATTCAAACCTTTTTCTCCCCCTTTTTTCTTTCACCCATACACTCACTCATTTATTGTAAGTTATAAACAGTGAAAACATTTTTATTTGAATTTGGTCGTTATGTTTGTTTTGTTGCTGTTCTTGCTGACTATTGTTGCTGATATCGTTCGTAGTGTTGTTTGGTTACTCTTCGTTTTGTGGTGACAGGCCAACAACATTCATGTGTTAAAGCGTTGGAGTCATCATAAATTTTCAAGACAAAAATGTCATGAAAAATATGAAATGGTTTTAATTACCAAACACCGCTTGGGAGGGAGTACAATAGTGCGAGTGTCAAGGTACCTTCAACAAAGTTTTTTCTGCAAGTGAAGAGTATGCAACACGCCTTTGTTTGCTTAAGGTTTTATGAACTTGTTAAGGAATTTTTTTTCTTCGGGTGTTTTATTATTTTATACCTTGAATTTTTTTATTTTGTTTTCTTTATGACAGAAATATTTATTGATTTCGTGTAATTTTTATGCTTTCGATTTTTTAATTTCAAGCGGTATTTTGAGATAGAATTATGATGAAAGAGAGTTTGTTTTGGAAATATGTTGACAATTAAAATATTCTTTAAATTGAAAAACATACATATATGAAAAAATTTGCTAGCATACTAGCTTAGATTCCACAAAAAAATCTTATTTATAAACAAGCTATTAAATCCCCGCATTGCCAGGAGTCAAACTGTCGTCGCCTTCAATATACAGGGTGCGCAAAAAGTCACCAATCGGCTCAAAAATTTAATAACTTTTTCAGTTATATATACTTGCCGTACGAGGCTACCGATCCACCTGGTGAAAAAGTGCGAGAGTTGGTGGAGTACTCAGGCAGAACTGGCTCGAGACTGGTACTAGGGTGTGACGCCAATGCACACCATACCCAATGGGGAAGTGCCGACATCAACAAAAGAGGTGAGTCTATGTTTGATTTTATTATTGCCAGCAATCTTTATATCTGTAACAGAGGGAATACACCTACGTTCAGAACTAGGGATAGAGAGGCAGTGATAGACATGACATTGACGAACTGTAGGGAATTAGTGGAGGATTGGAGGGTGGACCTGGGGTTTTCCTTCTCTGACCATAGTCGCCTGTCCTTTAATCTAATGTTTGAGAGGTCGAAAAGGTGTCCGTATAGGAATCCGAGAAGGACGGATTGGGATTACTTTTCGAGATTGGTGCAAAGTAACCTTAGAGTTACACGCGACTGGGGGTCGACTTCGACCGGTGTAGAGCAACTGGTGGGCACCTTTACGGGGGTACTGACTAGTAGTTATGAGCGTTCCTGTCCTTTGAACTTTCCGGGCAAGCGCACACAACCAAGATGGTGGACAGACGAGTTGAGGACTCAAAGGTCCACTGTCAGAAGGTTGTTTAATAGAGCGAAGTATACGCGTAGGGAAGAAGATTGGAGTAACTTCAGATTGAGTTACAATAGATATAAAGGAGACATTAGGAGGGCGAAAAGGGACTCGTGGGTCAAGTTTAGCGAGTCAGTGGAATCTGTAAATGAGATGTCCAGGTTCAGGAGAATTTTATCCAAGGTCCCTGTAGTCCCTGGATTTATTCAGAGACCGGACAACTCATGGACGGAATCTAGCTCTGAATCTGTTTGTCTGCTAATGGAAACTCACTTTCCGGGATGTGTAGATCCTGGGACGGGGGAACAGATTGAATGTGGTAACCCCTTCTCTGGGTCAGAATCGGGCGGTGAGGAGAGGGAGACGGTGGGGGACATGATCACCTTGGAAAAAGTAACATGGGCGGTTAATACCTTTGGGTCTTACAAATCGGCAGGACCAGACGGTATCTTTCCGGCGATGTTACAGAATATCGGGAGATCATCACTCCTGCTGTTGGTGGAACTGTTTAGGGTCTGTGTGCTGAACGGGTACATTCCTAAAGGGTGGAGGGAGGTCAGGGTGGTTTTCATACCCAAGGCGGGAAGAACCGGTCACTCTAAACCCAAGGATTTTAGACCAATCAGCTTATCGTCTTTTCTTTTGAAGACGTTGGAAAGACTGATTGATCTACATCTGAGGACGAAGATTGACGCCGGCATCATCAGCGGCGCTCAACACGCCTATCTTAAGGGTAGATCTGTTGAGAGTGCGCTTCATGATGTGGTGGGTTATGTAGAGCGGGGATTGCGAAACAAGGAATACACCTTGGCGGCATTCCTGGATATAGAGGGCGCTTTTAATAATTTGAAGGTAGAGGCTATCAGGCAGGCATTGGTGGATCTAGGCGTTCCTCTGTTCCTGGTCGAATGGATAACTCTGATGCTCAGCAGCAGAGTTATTCACTCGGACTGGGGAAACGAGCGCTTAAAGAAACTGGTGACTAGGGGAACCCCACAGGGGGGAGTTCTCTCTCCCTTATTATGGCTCTTAGCTGTCAACGTCGTTCTGGGACTTTTTGACAGATTGGGTCGGAAAGTTGTGGCCTACGCGGATGATGTAGTGATATTGGTATCGGGCAAGTTTCTGCCGACAATAAGCGAAGTCATGCAAGGGGCGCTGGGCGAACTGTCAGCATGGGCGAGTGATAAGGGTTTGGGAGTCAATCCGGAGAAGACCGAGTTGGTTCTTTTTACTAGGAGGTACAGAGTAGAGAATTTTAGGCTGCCGGTACTAGGAGGAGTAGAGCTTAGACTATCTGATAGCGCTAAGTATCTAGGAGTTTTTCTGGACAGCAAGCTGTCGTGGGGAAGGAATACTCAGGAGAGACTTAAGAGAGGCCTCAACGCCTACTATGCTTGCAGATCATCGATAGGTAAGAGTTGGGGACTCCGGCCGTCAGTGGTGGGATGGCTGTACACTTCGGTGGTTAGACCCATTCTTACATATGTATGCTGTGTTTGGTGGGAGTCATTGAGAGTGGCTTGTCGAAGGAACCTTCTGTCTAAGGCTCAGAGGTGTGCTTCAATCGGCATGACAGGTGCCATGAGAAGTACACCTCAAGCGGCACTGGATGTCATTCTACATCTTCTGCCCATTGAGCAGTATGTTATGGGAATGGCAGCCAGAAGCATTCTTAGACTGAGGGAACTAGGATTGATTAGGGATTTCACGCAGGGTCACTCACGGATCTTGAGTGAGATCGAAGCTGGAGGTTACTGCCTGGGATCACCCGGCTCCACGGATTTCGTGGGCACCAGGGTGGATTTCGGACGGTTGCCGGAGGTGGTAACGGCTTCTAGGGAGAGATGGTCAGGTAGGAGCAGATTATTTAATGGATTGCTATTTTCACTGACGGCTCGAAGATGAGAGGCACGGGTGCGGGGGTCTACATTGAGGATCTGGATATCAGAATGTCATATAGGCTTCCGGACGACTGCAGTGTTTTTCAGGCGGAAGTTCTGGGGGTCTTGAGGGCCGTGGAACTGATGAGGGACAACATTGATAGGGGCTCGGAGGTCACTATATATGTCGACAGCCAGGCGGCCCTTATGGCCGTAAGGGGCTGTTACGTGAAATCCAAGCTAGTTGACGGTTGCAGGAGGGCTCTGGAGGGAGCCTTAGGAGAGTATATGTTGAGATTGTGCTGGGTGCCTGGTCACTGCAACATAAGCGGCAACGAGATTGCTGATGAGTTGGCGAGACAGGGCTCAGAGATGGAGGATCCTAATCACATAGAGGCATTTAGGCCTCCAATAGGATTCTACTTTGGGAAGATTAGGGAATGGATTCTGGGCGCGACCAATAGGGCCTGGGGGAACCGAACGGACTGCCGGGTATCACGGACGATGTGGCCGGTGCTCAGGAAGTCCGACTCGGAGTTGTTGCTGGGCAGAAGCAGGGTCTGCGTGAGGACCATAATAGGAATCATCACGGGTCATTGCATGATAGGCAGGATGGCGATGAGGTTAGGATCCGACGTGTCGGATATGTGCGGGTTGTGTGAGGACCCGGAGGAGCTGGAGACGGTTGAGCACATTTTGTGCCGCTGTCCCAGGCTACAGGGCAGCAGGCTGAGGTGGCTGGGCAGCAGATTCCTAGGCGAATTAGGGGACGTCCCGGGCTGTGGGCTCGAGAGTCTGATAGGATTCGTAATGGGGATGGCCTGGCTGCGCAGCAGGAGACTGGGAGCTAGCCGCACATAGGGCGGATTGGTGTTGTGTTGAGTGAGGCTTTTCTCTCGGGTTTGGTCGGAACTTCCTTTTCTCATCTATTCTTATCTGTTCTTATCTTTTCTGATTCTTTTGCTGTTTCTCTTCACCTTCTTTTTTCAGCTTCTTAACTATAAACAAGGCATCACAATGGACCGTATTTTTCTCTGGGTGAGGGTGTGAAGGAGACTTCACACCAGCCTTTCTACCTACCTACCTACCTTCAGTTATATATTTTATTTTTTAGATTATATAAATGACTTGAACGTGTAGACCAACGAAACACGAAACATCTACCAGAAAGCGTTCTGCCCAGCTAGGAGTGGCTTGTACGTTACTACGGCACTTTTAAAAAAGAATTACGACTATCCCCATGAAAGGTGCAATTGGTGCAATATTTAAAGGCGCAGATCATCGGCAACGTCCAAATTTTGCAGTTAAATTTCCCTCTGGTTATCACAAAATCATTTCTTTACTTTTAAGCCCAAATAAATTTTTATATATGGGGGATTTCATGTCAAGTGACCTGAAATGGATGTCTTCCGATTTGGATGAAATTTACACCAAGAAGACTAACCTTGAATAGTTTTTTTATGCACAAATTTTCAACAAGATCGGTCAAAAAGTTTCTGAGTTAGAGGGGGTCAAAATTTGACCTTTTGGCCAAACCGGTGTTCTTTCTTATCCATGTAACTTATTATCTATTGGTGTTAGCAAAATTTGTCCCAAACAAATTAGAAAGCTAAAAAAAATTTTTTTGTATTTTTTTAAATTAAAATTTATTTTATATTTTTTTTGAAAACGGTATTTTTTTTTTTTTTTTGCTCAAAAGAAAGCTCATGTATTTTCCTTTTAGGTAGTTTTGGTCGCTTAGTGGGATACGAGTGGGATATGTATAAAAAAAAAAATAATTTCTAACTCAAGACGAGGGTTTTTAAATTTTTAGCATATGCACTATTTTGAATTTTTTCCTTTTTATTTTTAGAAAAATGTGTTTACAAAAATTACCAAAAGTACAAATTTACGCTGTGTTTTCCCTGTGTTGCAAAGTTATTTAGAAAAGTCTGATTACAAAAAAAATACCAAAAGTACTAGTTTAAAACTTGTCCCTGGTAATAACTTAAGTTTAATTTTATAAATGGTGTAGGCTTCCAGTTTTGCCCTTTTTGCCATTTTATCTTTTCTTGGACCAAAAAACTGGTACTAAATTTAAGTTTTTTCTACTTACTTTACACAAGTATGTATAACAAGATGTGCCTATTTTGTGTAGGAACAACAAGAACACTACAAGAAGAATAATATACATTATTTTCGCATTCAAAAAAAAAAAAAAAAAAAAACCAAAATTCCCAAATTCTATTTGTTAAAATCATTTAGTTAAACACAACGAAATTTCAAAGCAGACTTATTACGAAAACCATATCGGCCATGATGATGGTGTTTCATAATTGAGAGTCCTTCTGTAAACGAAGGAGGCAGTACCAGCGTTGCTAGAAGCTTTGGAAAGAAAATCACCATTTGGCGTAAAAGTTCTTATTTTCCAGAGAAAAGTCATGAAACCTCTTTTATTCAAATTTTTTATTACAAGAGCAAAGGGTCAAAAATTTGTAATTTTTTATTAAAACATACTTTCTTTTATGAAAACTATTTAAATTGAAATACATAAATACATATTTGGCGTATTAATACAATTTTAAATAGGTTTAATTTGAGTTTTTAGTTAAATTTTCTATACAAATTTTTCTAAAAATACATATTAAATCCATTAAATGTCTTAGAAATAAGAACGTGAAAAGTCCATCTAAATAAAAAAGTTTCATTGAAAGTAAATTAATTCTAAAATTAGTGATATATTTAAATTTTGGGCACGAAGATTTTTGGTTTGGGAGCTATGAAGCTCATACATCATATAAAATCTTAAAGGCTCTTAATTATTTATTAAACTATTTTTGATATCGTTGTTATATCGATGACATTTTAAGAAAATTGCATTTAGAAAATAATCATTGAACAAATATGTATAACTTTCAATAAATAATGCTGGTACACTTTTCAAAAGATATTTGAAGCACTTGTATATACTTACTTTGTTTAAAGATGATCGTAGACATGGAATATGGAATTTTCAAGCTAAAAGTGTTTTGAGTTCATTTATTTTTGGATTTTTAAGCTAAATACTTGAACTGATTTGCTCTTTAATATATGAAATTTTATAAAAAGGGGGTTTTCAACAAATAATTTTTTTCATCAATGTTCTCAAAATGAACAACTGATTTTCTAAGATGATTTTCTAAATATTTGTTATGCCCAGTAACAATGGTGCATTTTTGGGAATGCTAGACACTGTATACAAAAGTGTGCAAAACCAATAAACTTCAATCTGATACAAATCGTTATTGTTTTAAAAATTTACGGATAAAAGAACTGTAAAAAATTGTGTATTTCTTTCAAAAATACTTGAATTAGAAATCATAATTTCTAAACATTATAAATCATCATTTAGGAAAAAAAATCATCACATCATACTTGAGAAAAATATCATCAATTCATACATTGATCAAAAAATCATTAAAATCATGATAAACTCATAATTCTGGAAGACTACCGGTTATTTTACTAGTTTGATGATCAGTAGTGCTAACCGATATATTGGCCATAGTTTCTATTAGCTTGCTAAGATCAAAATGAAAAAAATTACCGAAACCTTGTGTACATGTGATTTTGTCTCTCTCTCTCCCTCTCTCTAACTTATTAATTCAATGGAAATTGGTGCAAGTGTGCTATTTTTAGTTTTGGTTATTCATTTCTTGTAGGGACATGTACATCGAGCAGTGTTGCGCCAGGGAGAGGATAAAAAAGTTACGCTTATCATCCAAAAAGTTCAGCTTTTCGATAAAAGTTAAATTTTGAAAGCCAACAAATTCATTTATTAAGCGTGAAAACGGCTTTCACTCTATATTAGTTTCAGTTGGCTAAGACTGCTTTTACACACATAAATTTTTCTTGAAGCAGGTCTCTCCAATTGTTTCTTAAAACTGACGGACACGCATAGGGATGGGCAATTAATATCGATATATCAAAATATCGATATTTAAAAAAATTATAATCGATTTATATCGCCGATATTAAAAATACCGATATATCGATACATCGATATTTATCTACGACTATCGAATTCGATATTTTTAAGATCACTTTATAATAAAATTTAACATTTTAACCGTTGCTCAACTGCTTACAATACTGTTGTTTTTTAAGAATTGCAGCATAGGTTTTTTTTTAACTAATAAGGCGCTTTTCCATTGTACATTTTCATAGATTACACAGGTCAGTTTTGTCTTGGTTTTTTAAGAGATGACAACAAAAAAATAAGCGTGGAAAAAATATTCTGGAAAGGGTTCCTAGAATTATGCAAAGAATCGACTCATGAAAGTTGGAATGTTAATAATAAAAAAAATATTTTGTTTTTTTTTTTTTTATTTGAACATGTTCTTATATATTAATAATAAAATATTGCACAGTTTACTTGTATAGTATGAGTTACAAGTTTTGTTTACCGGCTATATAATCCGGCATTATATAATCCTAATTATTTTTTTTAAATTTCATTTGGCGAATAAGTTTACTTTTTTTAAAATTTTTTTGTAATATGTAATACGTTTGTGCCTATGTAAAAATGTATTGTCATAGGTATATTAAGTTTTTAAATTTAGTAATAATTTCTGCTTAATACGTTCGATACATCGATATATCGATATTTTTAATTGATATATATCGATACTCTTAAAAAATATCGATACGATATATATCGATACATTTTTTCAATTTGCCCATCCCTAGACACGCAGACAGTCTGTGTTAAATTTTTTTGGCGCCATAATGAGAACGAAACAACAAGAGTACCCCTCTTCTTTCTTGTTTCCTCTCTCTCCAGTAAACTCAGACTAGCTTCAAGAAAAATTGAAAATTGACACGCATTGGAAAATGGAAGTAGAGAAATTTTTGCTTTTTTAAATTTTTTAATACTCATGATCATTTAAATCAAGACTCAGCTCCTTTGTTTCTTGGTTAAGCAGTGCGTGATCGTGCCAGACTTTATGCAAGGCGCGATCGTCAAAAAATTACAAACCCTTTTTTATTAATCAGTTAAATCTTTTGGATTGGGCTTTCGATAGGATTTACTATTATAATGATTTTAAGACTTCAATATAAAGTGACTAATAATTGTTTCTTAATCAAGAATGTGAAGAAAAATGATTTTGAAAACAAAACGATTCAAAACCGATAATAAAGTTTTCAGTATTTTTAAAAATTTACTTCTAATATTTTTTTCATTTTTTTCCTGTCTATATTCTTTTAAATTGTTATTAATACATATACATATGTTAATTGAACTGCATTTTGAACCAAAAATTTTGACTATAATTTAGAAATGGATTTCGAAATCACTTGAAATGGATAGATTGTTCTCACACACCTGATTATAAAAATTTCAACGTTTGGGATAAGACTCCTAGATACTTTTTCTATACGTAAAAAGTAATTGAGTATGGAAATTCAGAACCGCTTTAAAAGACGGGCAGTTCTTATTTTTATTAATGAATCAAGTACTTTTTTAAAAATATTACTTCGTTCTGTGTCATATACACAAAGTTAAGAAAATTTGGCCAAATATAACAATAGTATACATGTTACGTCGGGCCTTAAAAACTTTACGAAAAATGTAACAAACATAACCAAACAGCATCACTGGTAACGAGGAAGTTAATAATCAGCCCAATTGCAAATATTCCCAAGGTATTTTTTTCTCATGGAATATACTTTTCTCGAGAAAAATTATAAATTTCGCGGGATTAAAAAATTAATAAGTGTTTAAGGTAAAGTAAATTAACATTGCCGAAGTGGTTTTGCTTACTTACAGTAAATTTTTTGACGTGGCTGTGAGATTTAAGGTAAAATTAATTTAATTCAAAATAAAAAAATTTAAAAGAATATCATAGAATTGGAAGTTCTTTATTAAAATTTTTTAGTATCGGTAACGCCAACGGGCTTTACCGGCACAACTTCGACGTATGATTTAATTCCTCGTGTGAACTTTTTTTGGTTTTATGCTGCAGCTTTTTGCCGTGCCTTCTGCTTTTTGATTGAACACTTAGTTTAAATAAAAAAAAAAAAAAAAAAATTTTTGCACTCGTTAATACAATTATTTTGTGGCTCGATGTAGATAAGCTCGTTTTCAGCATCCCTCCAAAAATCGTACTTACAGTTTTTTATACACTCCCTTCTGGTTTGCAAGGGAATTTTTTTGGGAAAAAGTGTGAAATTTCATGCGGAATTTTTATTTGTAATAGGAGGAATGGGAAAAGAGAAAATTTCCCGCCGAATTTTTATTCGTAATTCGGCTAAATATAATATTCTCTGTCTCTCTCACTGTATTTTTCTGGTTTTCTGGGGCATAAAACTGAGAAAACAAGATAGCGCATTGCACAGGGCCGCTTACTTTGTACTCTCATTTTGACGAATTTTTTGCGTCACTGTAGTAAAGAGATTTAAACAAACAGTCAGCATTCTACATACACGTGCTTATTTATTTATTTTATTTATTTTATTTGGTCTATAGATTATAAATCCTTACAGACTAAAGAATGTAATACAGGTGTGAATACAATTAACTATTTAAATACAAAATTAGTTTCCTTTTTAAAATATCATTGCTTTCAGAAAAATCTATAATATGATACAATTTATTAAAATTTTCACAAATGCGACGAAAGGAGTCATTATTAGCATAAACGGATCTGTAGTAGTTAAGACTGATGAGCTGAAAGTTACGAGTTGGCCTATTGATCAGGTTTGTGCTCATTTACTACTATGAAGTACATGCGCAGAAAAATAATATTTTTTTAAATTTTAATGCACTATCTTTATTTTTCTGTTTTATGCTCTGGGGTTAGTCTTTAGTATAGAATCAATATAATCTCACACTCAGATTATTTCAAGTACCAATTCGGAATTAAACAAACTTAGAAATTCCAAAATTAAGCACACATCGACATTAATTTTTATCTCACTTTTACTTAGTGCTAATGGAATTATAATTTATTTACGATATACAATTTGAAGAGCATTTAATTCTAAAAAAATTGTGATAGTGTATTGCAATTTGGTCTAGTCTACGTTTTTTAGTACAAGAAATTACTCATCGAAATTTTGTAAGAATCGAGTCATAATTTACGGCAAGTCCAATATAAAATTCCCTCTAAAAATCACTTTAATATTGATGATATTTAATTTCAATAATGAAACACAATTTAATACTGTGAGGTACGGTTTTATAATGATTGGCTTATAATTTATAGATCCCACTCCTTAAATATTTGTGCTCTTGGTGAAGGGTTATTAAATATTTGTCACAGCCGAATATAGCATTTTTAATTGTTAGAATATATATTACAGGATTAAAGATGCATTCGAACATGGTACCAAGTTATATGCACATTAGGGTATTCATTCGGTTCACCCGATTAGCTGATCGGTTAATTTGAAATTGTCATTTTTCGATTAACGATTAAACCGGTTGATTTCAGTCGATTAACCAATTAACCAATGTAACAAAATTTTTAATTTTTTGTAATATTATAACATATTGTTTTGTGTTTTTAATTATTTATTTTGTCTCATATTCAAAAGGAATTTGTTAAGAAAATATTTTTTTATAACAACAAAGAAGGTGTTCAGTGATCTTCTTTCAAAATTACAACAGACTTTTGTTTCACGTATTTTTATATGTACATATGTGTTAAGTAATTTGTTTATTCTCATATCAATCTTTTAACAGAATTAAACAAAACAGTTAGAAGTGTTAAAACTTTAAAAAAATTAAAACAAGACTCTTATGGCATAATGGACGATTTTATATGTTTGGAGAAATTTAGGAGAAGGACCGAGAAATTAGATATTCTGTATTATGGGCTGCTTTCGATTTCTCCACCATCTACGATAAGTGAAAGAATTTTTTCCACGTCAAGTTTTGATCAAAACTTAAGAAGATAATCACTTAAATTCAAAACAATTAACCAAATTATTGTAAAAAGATTATTTGATAAGAGCTCCTTAAACTTTTGAAATAACTAATAAAATTATCACCCTGTTTATTTTATAATTTATACATAATATTTATGCATTAATTAAAAAATATGTATTACATATTTATGAATTGTTTTTTTTTTGCTCGTTTTAGTTTAAGAATTGTTATGTTTTTGTTTTTGTTTTAATAATAAACTCCAAATAATAAATAATTTATGCATATTAATTAATTGAAATAACCTAATTTACAAAAAAAACATTATTAATCGGTTAACCGATCAATAACAAAATTAACCGATTATTAACCGATTAAACTAAAACCTTGGTTAATCAATCGAGCGATTAACCGATTAAAGCGAACCGATTAAATGAATTCCCTAATACACATACACAGAAAGGTAACACATTTCGAGAGAACTTGTATTTAGTATTTATATACTTATTAAAGGATATATTTTTTAATACAATGGCAATGGTTTTAATGGACGATCTTCGTATATAAGGTACTATAAAACTCTTAACTATTTGCAACAGTCCGTCTTAATCAAAACGTTTTGTCTTATCATTACATTTGCATTTATTAGATACTCGAAAAATATTTCCGATTATGAAATGTTAAAATTTTAAGCTTAATTACCTTCCCGTCTTCGTTATTATCATCTCTGTTCCCAGTTCATGAAATTTATCCCACAATTCTTTGGTCTCCAAATGACATTGTATCGGCAGCAAATCATCACAATTGCACGACCCCACGATTTTTGGGGAAGACTACAAAAAAATAATTTTATTAAATCTTTCTAATATTAGCTGTCATAAAAAGAGCTGAGCTAACTTTTCGTTTTACCTTCGCTGGCTCTGGGGATAAACGATCGTCTTCGGTATTGCTTGGACTCTGTGGTGAAGCTCTGCCCCTGCTACTGCTCGAACTATTGTTGTTGTGATTGCCACTGCTACAATTGCCGCTATCGTTGCTGTGATTAATTCTATGTTTGTAGAGACTTCTGTGTCCATGATGTGGATGCTGTTGGGGATGGTGCCGTGTCAGGCGTATGGCGGAGGCTGCTTCGTTATCACTGCAGTCGACTACATCCACATCACCCTCGTCATCGCCATCGGGAAAGCGTTCGAGTGACAGAGGACCTAAAAACAAAACAAAATAATTTTTGTTAAAAATGTTTTATTCTTTTTTTTATTGTATTTTTAAAGAAAAATTCATTTTGTTCAGAGATGGCTAGTCACTTATTATAAAATACTCAGCTTTTACTTATTTAAGCTGCAACAAATAAAAAACAAAAACAGTTTAAAAGAAAGTTAAAGTTTTTTTCATTAATCCTGATAAATATCATGTTTTTCGTAATCCATTTTTAATTTGTGCAACACAAAGGTGCACTGAATCTTAAAATATTTTCCATTTAAAAACATATCAAAATTAATCATCTCTGTTGTAGTTTTTAAAAAATTTAAATTCAATTTTTTTATATTTTTTTTAAGTGTGAATATTTTATTTAATTGCTTCTAATGTTCTCCCCCTTTTTTGTAATTTGTGATCATCGTGCAAAAATACTTTTTTTTAATAATTTTGTTTTTGTATTGTATATTTTTTATATTTCTGTTCAGCATGAGTGATTTTTTGCATGTTTTGTGTTTGTATGATAAATTTTGTTTTATTACTTTAAAAATGTTTAAAAAGAAATTGTTCAAATAATAAATGAAAAGGCACAAAAAAAGATGGACGGACTGGCGAAAATATTTTACGAGTATGAGTACAAATATAAAACATTAAATCATTAGTTTAGCACTATTAACAATCAAGTTTAAATATTTAAAAAAAAAACTAATTTTTAACGATCCAGTAGTAATTTGTGTTAAATCTAAAATATTAATTATTAATTTTCGTAAACTGGTAAAATGACAATTCAAAAGCAAAACAAAAATATACGATATTTTGACAAAATGTAAGAAATTGTGTAGACATTTCCAATTGGGTATTAGAATTTAGTAGATTTTTACAACTGGGTATAAAACAAATCAAAATGATCATTATTAAAGTGTCAGGTTTTTTATATTAACTCTTTTAATGTTTTCCATTTGATGAGATGTAGAAATTCGTGTTTAAATGAGTTCGATCAAACATTTCAAAAGAAATATACAACAAAAAAAAAAAAAAAAAAACATTGAGAATTTCAATCACAAAGTCATTAAAGCGGCAACAAAAATAAAAACAACCATAATGATTTAAATAAAAAATAAATCAGAAGGAGGAGAAGATAGAAAATAAAATCAACATGCAACATGTTTGTAAAAATGATTTTAAAACTTTCAACATTTTAAAATTAATTGCGTTAATATGCAAATTAGAATCTTCAACAATAAATAATATTAACAATTAAAATAACAATAGCAAGAAAACATAAACAGCATATTTTAAAATTTAAAAATAAGAAACGATAATTATTATTACACCCAATACTTTAAGAACAGTCCTTCTTTCTATACTATCAACAATTATAAATAATTGTGTCATTTACTAACTAATGGCCAAACTCACAAATTATATTATAAATAAATATCAATTCATATTTAAATAAAGTGTTTCAAATAAAATTGGCCATAAGTCTTACACATTATAAGCTAACTTTCATGCCGGCATGAAAACCACCAACCCCCCCCCCCCCCCCCAAACAAATGATACCCCCCAAAAGTGTAAAGTTATTTAATTTTTTTAATATTTCATATGAAATTATCCCCCAACAATTATTATGAAATAAAGTCCCAATAATTTTTTTGGGGACTATTTCATTTTTAATTTATAACGAAAACATTTTTGGGCCTAAGGATTTTCTCTTCTTTGGAATAACAAACACCTGTTTTACTAACTTAAGCTTCTCTTTCATATTTCATATGAAAAAACCCCAAAAATTAGGGTATTATTTCATTTTTGTTTGGGGCGTTATTTCATTTCGTTGGGGGGTTATTTCATTTTCAAAATTGTGGTTTTATTGCATATGAAACTTTGTGGGATTATTAAACTATTTTTGCGGGGGTGGGGGGGGGGTGTTATTTCATGCCGCCAACTTTCATATTCACAATGCGCCGCCAATCGAGTTATCAGTGTACCAAATCAAAATTAATCCCGAATCGTGAACTGAAAACAATGCAAGTGTAATGTAGTAGTAACCATGATGATGGTTATGGGTGTAACAATTGTTAATCAAATGTTAAAACAAAATTAAAAATTAATAAAATTATAATAAGTTTTTAAGAAAAAAACTAAAAAAAATCACATTTAATTCATTGCAAATATGTTTTAATTGATGTTATTTTTCTACACGCTTATAATTTTTTTGTTTTTAATTTGTTAAAGCTGTTTTCATGATTAACAGCAAAACAAATATTAAATATAATAATTGTTATTAACTTTAAATGGCTGCATTTTATTTAATTTTTAATATAAGTACTTAAATTCGCATAAATACAGTTTATGAATTTTAGAACTGTCTAAAATCATTCATGTAATTGTCATGTTTTATTTGAGGATCTTTTTTTTATTTATTATAAAAATTTATGATTTGCAAATAATTAATATTTTTAGTTTAACTTTAGCTTTTATTTTGTGGTTTTTACATTGTTTATACATCAAGGTCTCGATTTACGACATTGCTATGGACAAATGAACTGCGATGCAAATCGTAATGACATTTGACGAATCTATTTGCCCATATGTTTGCACAGACTTGTAGTAATTTGACTATAGAATTAATAAATCGAGATACAAATGTTATTAGTTTTTATTAAAAAAAATTAAAATCCAAATTCTGATATTTTAATCAGGCTGAAGTTCATAGAATTGAGTTTTCATTAAATTATATTTATGAAGAAAGCAATTTTACGACATGAAATTAATTAAAAAATTTTCATTTTTGACTGAGCTGGGAATTGAACCCAGGTTTTCACGGCCATGTTGCCCTGATATGTTTCGATTGTAACCACACAATCTCCTCAGGCGGGTGAGTGTTAAATGCCAATAACACTTACCGCCATCAACGACGGTTGACAGTCAATATTCAATCATCAATCTTAAAACCAAATGGTATTTTAATGTCAGGGAAACTTGTCCGTGAAAACCTGGGTTCAATTCCCAGCTCAGTCAAGAATGAAAAATTATGAAAAAATATTAATTATTTCACGAGGTAAAATTCATTTCTTCATAAAAATAATTTAATGTAAATTAAATGCAATGAACTTAAGCTTGTTAAAATATCAAAATTTGGATAAAAAACCATTAACAGTTCAATAAAATAACCACAATACTAATTTTAAAAAAAGTTATTATATCCCATATAAAGAGATAAAATAAAAAATTTTAGATGAAATTATATCAAAATTAAATTAAAACAGAAACAGCTTGTAAAATAAATTTAATGCTATAAAAACAAGGCAAAATAATTCAAAAAATTTGGTTCAATAAAAGCTTTTATAGAAGAAATTGCGATAGAAATTCGGTTCCATAAATGTATTTGTTATAAGCCATGAATAATTACTTCATATCTCTAATTTTAAAAATTTGAATTTTTTATTTCTTTATTTATCTTATGTAACTATACAGCTTCGTTCACAGCGTAAGCAACATTTTCACTTGAAGAAAGAAGTTAGAAGAAAAGAACGAAAATGTTGCTACTATTGTTAACGAAACTCTAAAGCCTCGTACACAATGCTAGCAACAATTTCGTTTTTTCTTCTAACTTCTTTCTTCCCAAAGTATTTCATATATTTTCTTTAATTTTTCGAACAAAAATGTAACTAAAGTTTTTTCAAAATGTTGAGTCTACTTCTACTTCAGCAACAATTTGTATGAATTTAATAACCTACAGTCAGTAATTGTAATAATTTTGTGAGTGTACTATTAATTTCTTTACTGGCGCTAAGTTAATACATTTTTTAATTAATATCACAAATTTTTTAATTGAAACAAATTTTGAGTTTTTCTGTGTAGAAAATGTTAGATTTTTTTCTTTTTCAACAATGTCATCGTTGTTGTGGTAGAGCCTTTCTCTTATACTTTATCAAAGCTAAAGATAATCAAGCATTCATTATAAAGTTCTTCCTTGTGCCCAGGGCTGTGAAGTCGGAGTTGAGGTTTTTGTACCAGAGTCGGAGTCGTAGTACACACACAAACTAGCGAATCCGACTCCAAAATTTTTCGGCAAAAAAAAAATTTAAAAAAATATTTCCCAAAATAAAAATTCTTCGAAATTGGCGATGCAATATTTCAAATATTGATTTGAAATTTTTACATAAACATTTGGTTGAGTGCTATATTCGGCTGTGCCGAATCTTTAATACACTTCGCCGACAGTTAGAATATATGAGAGCTGTAAATTATTAATTAATCTTTATAAAAACGGACGTCAGTATAAAATATAGACCGCTAAACATCTACATATGTGAACAGAAACCGTGAAGAGAAAAATTTTCGTCTAGCATTGGCAGGACAAAAATAAAGTATTAGTATAAGATTTGATTAATTACTCTATGCTAGTTGAAAAAACAGACAAGCCGGGCACATAGCGTTCTAACATAATTCAGGTACGCTGAATCCAGTGGTGCCTGCGGTTTTTTAAGATTGGCTCGGGTTTTCGAGATATACCGTTATTTTAAAAATGGAGGAGGTTGCACAACATATGTTCGCGTAACTCAAAAACGCTTTAGTTTATTTAAAAAACTTAAGA
This sequence comes from Pollenia amentaria, assembly GCA_943735925.1. NCBI lineage: Eukaryota > Metazoa > Arthropoda > Insecta > Diptera > Polleniidae > Pollenia > Pollenia amentaria. The sequence goes on along the minus strand of OX031007.1, from coordinate 251,518,909 downwards.
AAAGTAAAATTTTTCCTAATATCCGCAGTCGTTTTAGAAACATAATTTTTTTTTTGGAAAAAAAATAATTTTTTTACCAAAATTTCGAAATTTTTGTTTTTTAAAAATTCATAAAAAATTGGAAAATGCAGCATGCTTCTAAAGCATGCATATTAGCGTTTTTAAGTTACGCGAACATATGCTGTGCAACCTCCTCCATTTTTGAAATAACGGTACATCTCGAAAACCAGAGCGAATCTTAAAAAACCGCGGGCATCACTGGATTCAGCGTACCCGAATTATGTTAAAACGCTAGGTGCCCAGCTTGTCACGAAAAAAAAGTGTCAATTTCTTGCACAGTGTTATTGTTAGTTTATATTTAATATATGAAGATTCAATAAATATATAATGGAAAAAAGTATAAAACTAGGTTCCGGTTTAAACCAATTTAACGAGAATGAGACACTGTTATGCCTTTATTTCTAGCAATTTGAGCTAACTTGAATAAAATATCATGATTCCTAACAGTTTATGCCGAACTAAAATGTTTTTCAGGAGGGGAATTTATATTAGACCCATGGTAAATTATGGACTAATCATCATGAAATCCTGTAGAGTGATTTCTGTTTTTCAAAATATAAATGGAACAAATTTCAATACAGAAGTGAAATTTGTTTAAGCGTTTAAAGTGCTTATCAGAAGGCTGCTTAATATGGGATCTAAGGTAAATTTGGACCAATAATCAGAAAATTGCATAATATTATTTCTGGCCTCATATGGCCAAATTTTACCACAATATCTATATCTGCTACGGTTTTAGGCGTATTTAAATAACTTCCCATAGTTGGCATAATATTTGACATTATATGGTAAATTATGGACCGAGCTTTACGAAATTTTATAGTGTGATTTTTAGTCCTATAAATATTTGACGTACCAAATTGTCTTACAATAACAATATTTATTACGTTTTTTAACATAACCAACTGTTTTCCGAGAGTAGGTTTTATATGCGGCCTACGGTAAATTATGGACCGATCTTTAAAAAATTTGTAAGTGTGATTTCTAGTCCTATAAAACTATGATGCAGCACATTTAAATATGACAGCAATATTTATTAAGGTTTTGGACGTACAGTATGATGTCTAGTCATATAGAAGGAATTTTTGCAAAATCTTATATCATGTTGTGCAATAAACCACATTTTATGTTAGTTTTTGTAATTCAATCCAAAACTGTTTAGGATAACTAGAATCAATTTGACACCAACATTGCTCTGCGTGTTTTTAACAGACGAACAAACGGCCAGACGTACATACGGACATGGCTAAATCGATTTAGAATTACTCAGAAAACCAAAATATATATACTTTGTGTGGTCTTCAATGCATAATAAAAATGTTTTACACGGAATTACAAACTTAGTATACCCTCATTTATCAGTAGTGGTGGAAGGTATAAAAAGAGTTTAAAGTCAAATAAGGATCAGTCACATACATATTTAGCATCAAGGTTAGAATAGGAGTTGTAGTCGGAGCCGTAAATAAATGCCTTAGTATAGTAAAATATCAAATAGTACTCCAGCAATCAGAATATTAAAAATATTGTAATAAAGAATTTTTTAGGACTTTCATTAAGGAATAAATACTTAGGATTAATGGTCTTTCTAATTTAGCTAGAATAAGTAAGTACACATATGCAAAACAAACTAGATTAAAGACCTTCAGTAACAAAAAAGTATATTAATAAAGGTGGTCCAACCAAAACGCACGATGTTAATTATAAATTAAAAAATGTTTTCAGAGAAACATCTTAATATTTTTTTATTATGATAGAAGGATCTATGACAATTATGTGTGAAACAAAATGGCGAAAACAAAAAACTCGCCACGGCTTTGGGGCATACCTCTATCCGATGGTCCATATTTTAAATGACTCTTAGACATAATTGAGGTTCAATGTAGTTAATGTGCCGAATTATATTATCGTTTAGCTCTTAAATTGTTCTTGGCTTATTGAAGTACACTTTTTCTTTTAAATATCCCAAAGAAAGAAGTCGAACGGTGTCAAACCACATGGTCGTGGCGGCCAATTAACATCGCCACGACGTGAGATAACACTGTCATTGAATTTCGTGTTTCGTTGGCTGCGTGGCAAGTGGGACCATCCTGTTGAAACCACATACCGTCCAGGTGCATATCCTCAATTTCTGACCATAATAAGTCCGTTATCACCATTCAAGGTAACTGCTTAGCCGACCTCATTTTCGCAGAAGTAAGGCCCGATGACGCCGCAAGCCCATTAAACGCACAAACACACATGCACAGGTGTTTTCAGATTTCCTACTGACCCGGTTTGGTGACCAAAAAATCACGGAGTGCACTATATGCATTTTGATTTGAACGCCCATTGTTGTAAAAGGCTTCTACAATCTTAACGCGCTACTCAATTGTGTACCTATCCAGGGTTGAACTTGTCAAACACTGAAACAAAGAAATGTCAAATTACGTTGGACAAAAAACTTAACGTTAAGGTGTGACTCACAATTATCATCGTGGATTATGGTTGAGCCACGCTTTATAGTAACATTCATATTTAAAAATAAATAACAAAATGCTATTACCCATTTTTTGACAACTAAAATAACAATGTTGTAAAATTTGGAGAATCTTTTTAATAATTAAAAAAAATATCGGTGTATAAATTGCAGTAAAGTAGGGCAATTTTGGCTCTGCACATAAAAAAATAAAAATGGATTTAAATTAAAAAATTTGTATTCAACATTTTTTATTTTTTAGAATTTATTCTATGAGTTAAATTTCAGTTATGTATTTTATAAAGTTTTTTGTAATAGCTCTATTCCTTAAATTTTTTTAGGAATGACTTTATACACTACCAGACTATTATATTGTATTTTCTTGTTACATTTTACCTTAGCTTTCCGTTGGATAGCAATGAAGTATATTTATGTACAGAAAAATTTACAATTGTTAGACATTAGCAGAATGTAATGCTGGAAATACAATATAATAGTCTGGTAGTGTATAAAGTCATTCCTAAAAAAATTTAAGGAATAGAGCTATTACAAAAAACTTTATAAAATACATAACTGAAATTTAACTCATAGAATAAATTCGAAAAAATAAAAAATGTTGAATATAATAAAGTTGCTTATGAAAAAGAAATAATTCCCAATATCTATTTGTTAAAAAATTTGTGATATTAATTATAAACTTAATAAAATTTGCACCAGTTAACAAATTAATGCTATCAATTAAACGTTTAATTCACTTGATTAAACGTTTAATTCACTTGATTAAATTTTTAATTAAAACTGATTCTATTTTAGATTAATGCCTTAATTGGTGAAACATTTTCTAGAATTTTTGCTGTGTGGTTTTTAACTAGGTGCGATATTATCCTTAAACCGATTTTGGAGAGGTTATCGTCGCTTAATTTTGTTAGCACACTCAAAAACAATTAATGCTGCATTTTAAGAAAAAAAGAGTATATTTTTACACACATGTAAAAATAAATTTAAAAATTTTGTTTAACCAAAGTTCAGATTTATAAATGTTTCACACGTAGAGATAGAATGTTGAAGTGGGCGTAAAATGGTGCATTGTCTGGGTTTAAGATATATTCTCGTCTACATTTCCATTTCATAAAGTCTTGTGTCTTGTCGTTGAATGGGATTATACTTGCATCACCATTTTTAAAATTATTTTCTAAAAAACATTTTTTAACAAAAAGTACCTATCGTAAAAAATTTTACCTTTTTGATCAACTTTTTAAATGTTAAATCTTGGATTCCTGATTTTAGTCTTTAGTGTGTTTTTACGCCGGATAATAAAACTCGCTTTGTACCCATTATGCCCCATTATACGTTACTATACTGAAATGTACTTTATTTGTTTGCTACCTTTATGTTAAGGAACAGTTTGCGTGAAACATTTAAAAAAAAAAGTTAAAAAAAGTACCAAAACAACGTACATTTACCATGTTCTTTCAAATCTATACCCTGGTGATATTTTATGTATAAAAATAAATAAACATTTAAATTTTGTAAACTAAATGGGGTTTAATAAAATGTACCCAAAATGTTTAACCTATTTTTACTCTTTAAAAGACCGATCTTAAAAATTTTCCTTTTTTTGACATGTAGCAACAGAAATATAAAAAAAAACGGTTCAAATGTTGTATTTTTGCATAAATTATCTCTTCCTTATCTTAAATTCCGGAAAAATAGGACATATAATAATTTATAGGTTAGAATATTCCATCTTGATAACAAATTTCGTTAAAACCGGTTCAGCCGCTAGAGCGTGGTATTCCCAATATTCCCCATATACGCCCAAAAAAAGATATATTCATCAAAATGCCTACACTCATAAAATTATTACAGTAACTGATTGTCGGTTATTAAATTCGTTTTCCGTATTGTTAAAATTTAAAGAAAATATAGTTATTTTACGAATCAATTTATTGTTTAAATTTTATGTTTGTCATTCAAAAAACAAACTACCAAAAAATACTGTTTTTCCGTACTAATATTGTTATGTGGTTTGATTTTTTGCCAGTTAAATTATATTTTTTTAAAGCAATAACTGTTAAATTTTGCGGAATATACTGTTAAATAAAAAAAAATTAAAAATTTATGTACAACTCATTTATTTTAAACGAAATGTAAATGATCCGTTTATTAAATAAATGTTTAGTTGCTTAAAATGAATTTTCTGTGGGATTTACCTACATAATATTTTGAGTGTATAACTCATGAACCAATGCATATAAAAAAGCATATTCATAAAAATATATGCATTGCCGTCGTCTTTCATGAGAGATTTCTAGAATCAAAATGGGTTCACGCATTACGGAGAACATCAATTAATAACCGAATGCCACTTATTTTTATATGTATAGAATATGCGTCAAAAAGTTTACTCTCACATTTTTTTAATTTTACAAAAGTAACGAAGTCTTTCCAATTCCTAAAAAATTTCATAAACATTTACTCCCATATTCATAAAAAATATTTAAGGTTTGTGGCAGGTTTATGATAAGTATTTTCTATGAAAACTTCTTTAATAAACCTTTTATTAATCAAAAATATTTTTTATGAATATGGGGGTTAATATTCCATTTGTATTCTAACTGCCGTATTCATAAAAAATAAAATAGATTTCAAACGTATTTTAAAACAAAATTTCCATACAAATTTTCCTTAAAATAGATTTCATATCCAATTTAGTTTTTTATGAATACGGCAGTAAAGGTTTATAACAAAAAAATGTAAGTATATCAATTAATGTTCTCCTAGGACATCAGCATGTTAACATGATAAGTCGGCTTCATATAAAGGGTTCGAATTAGAACCGGTGCCTGCCACTTTAGAACTGTCACGTTACAAGTTTAGTGTTAGTTCCCTTACTCTAGGGTAGACACATTTCCTCCATTTTTACGGTACTGTTTCATTTTGGGAACTATGATCATCTCTTCCTAAATATGGGAACCGTTTATAATAAAAGAAATATTTTTACTTAGATTTGCGAATGGGTCAAATGTCTTTTAAGTTTCAGCACTTCAATAAAATAAAAATGCTTTTAAGTTAAAATTATTTTATTTTTAATAAAAGCCACGAAATACTAATTCAGAAAAATAACTTATAAAAGATATATTATCTAGCAGTCAGACATGAGAATGTATCAAATGGCCCCCGACCGTCTTTCTAGTGCAAAAGGACAAAAAAAACTACACAAGGGGTTTGACAAAAAATTTTAATTTTTGTACAAACATGTTTCATACGTTTTTCATATATTTGATCAAACCGTTTTTGTGGTTTATTTGGCCCATAATGATGTCCGTTTGTTCGCCCTCTATTGTCTCATATACTTGCACGCAAAATGAGTTATGTGTTTATGAGTATTATTTGAGGAAATTTGAAAGACCAAGTCTGTAGAAAATGGTGACGGAATGATTTTATTTTTAATTGTACTTATTTATGGTTGATATTTATATGAAATTTAATATAAACAATATTTATGTTAATAAAAATCAAGTCATCAAATGTTGTTACGATCAATCAGGTTATATTTAGTTATTTTATAGCTCCAGTCCCGGTATTGGTACACAGAAAGAAAAACACTCGGGATAAATTAAGCTTTTTATACTTACTTTGGGTACGAGTCGTACTCAAAAATTCAAGTACGAATAACCCAAAACGTACTGACAACAATCCTAAATGGGATAACTTTCGCAAATCATTCCCGGAATTTCTTAAAGTAAGAATAAAATTCTTAAACCAAGTACAAAAAAGATTGAACTTTTCGTTGGTACTGCCACTCTGAGATTAAAATTACAAATTGAGCGTTTTAATCTCATATAACTTATTGAAATTTGTTGTAGCCACTACAACAACACCACACAAGTAGCTAAAAAACTGCATTAATGTTGGATATTTTCCCAGGGCATGGAAAAGTGCCATTGTGATACCGGTCTTGAAACCTAGGTCTGATCCTAAGCAGACTGGAATTATAGGCCGATATCATTGTTGTCTCCGTTCGGGAAGCTACTTGAGTATTTTATCTTGGATAGGATTGGTGGGATACTGACAAATGGTAACGTCCCGTCTGATGCCGAGTTTGGTTTTAGGCGCGGGTACTCTACCAATCATGCCCTAATGGTCTTTGTGGACTATGTGGCCAGAGACTTAAACATAAGACACCCGACCATTGCTGTTAGCCTTGACTTTGCTAAGGCTTTTGACACTGCTTAGCGGGAAGGCATGATCTTCAAAATGATGCAGATAGGCTTCGAGCCGGGCATATGCAGGCTTGTGGCAAGTTTCCTGGACGATCGTTCTTTTAGTGTTAGGGTAGGGGATCATCAGTCTGATGGAAAGGTTGTTGCGACAGGGGTGCACCAGGGCTCATTGCTTGGTCCGGTTCTACATAACATTCTTATGTATGGCATCCCCGCTACTCCGACGGGTGATCTTCTTCTCGTATATGCGGATGACGTCCTTGTGGCTCCATCTGGACCACGGGCTAGGACTATTAATCAACGGGTTAATAGTTACCTTGAAGTTCTGGCGGATTTCTTCCATAAGTGGAGACTGCGTCTGAATGTTGGGAAGAGGAACGCCATTATGGCCAAGGGTAGGCGTAAGTATCTCTATCCGAACAGCAGGTCCTTTATACCTTCCCTTAGGGTTGATGGTGAACTGATCGGCTTTTCGGATAGAATGAAGTATCTGGGTGTGATATTTCATGAGAATTTTGAATTCTATCGTCACATCGATCATCTGCTTGAGCGTACAAAGCGTGTGTACGCCACTTATAGGGGCGTTCTTGGGGTCCGTCTTCTGGGCTCTTGCTTTATCGGCAGATAATTCGTCCTCTTATGTCCTATGCTTTTCCTGTTTGGTTCATAATATATTCTGCACAGATGGAAAGGCTTAGGATATCGGAAAGGCGGATTTTGTCCGCGTGTCTTGGCTTGAGGGCCAGGCGTATGCCTGATGGAACTTACCGTAGGTAGGCCTTCTAATGGATCAATTTACAGGGCTATTGATTTTGAGAGGATTGACGCATATTTGACAAGGTCAGGCATTGCATTCCTGGACAAGGCGGTTTCTCTTGAGAACAGTCTCGTACAGGCTTGCTTTGAGAGATCGACAAACATGCAGTCGGTCCATTCGTCGAGGTATATTTCCCCGTCGGACCTTCTGGTACTTAATGATGCTGGGCTCCTTTATCAGGGTGCAGATCTCTTATTCTACCACAGGCGTGTAAATACGCTGGATATATTTAACAAGGTGTACAACACTGTCCAATAGGTCATAGACCGCTTTTGTAAATATTCTTCCTTTCTTTTCTTTCTTTTGTATATATTTTTCTTTAATTATTTGTATGTTAGTTTTAAGTTTAGATTTAGTTAAAATTGATTTCCCTTTTTTTCCCTTTTTTGGAAATTTTATTTTTTTAGTATTTAGAATATATAAGAGGAACATATGTGATATTTTACGAATTTCTATGTAAATATAGGCTGTATTGAAAACTCCATGTAAAATACTTTAGTGTTTAAGGAAAAATGTTAATTTTAAGTTCTATGTTAATATCAAACGTGTATATGAATTTTGGAAACAATAAAATTAAATGAAATGAAGTAAAAATCATATCTGGCATGATGGTGGTGTTTTTTAATTGGAACTTTGTACGGTGTGAAACAGGTAAGTAAATTAATTATAATAAAAATATTCTTCTAATTTCAGTTTTCATTTATTTAAAGTACGAATTCTGGAGTAAATCAACTTTATAACACTTGACTTAAGTACATTTTGAGATTGATTCAATCTCAGTTTTCCTTATATCAATCTCATTTTCGGATTATTTTAAGTACGAATCCGGGATTGAATATGGATAACTTGAGTATTTCGCGATTGATTGAACTTGATTCAAGAAAATCCGTAAATCACCGTACTATTGATACCGCTTCGGATTGATTTGAGTACGGATGGATTGGTTTTTCTTTTGAGTGAACAAAATAGGACACAAATTGTTTTTATAGATGGCAATATCTATTGACCATTGTTATTAATAAACCTTTTAAAAACCTTTTTAATGCTTTACTTTTTATTTATATTGATATGCAGTTTTTTGTATGAGTAGTTGCAGAATTGATCCAATACAATTTTTGTGAAGGGTATAAAAAGGCCGGGCATGTTCTGACTAATTTTTCTTGTTTATTTCTGTTTTTCCCATATTTAGCTGTAGAATATTTTTCATTTGTGTGGTACCTTATTGCACGACAAATAGCGCTAAAATTTGTTGAGCAATTAATTGCCGATATTTCTGGCACGAGCAATGATTTGGATTATCTCTTAATAGTGTTGTCAATTTAGCCATTTAATGACTGGAACTAGCTTTTTTCTTTAATCATTAAAAAATTAATTAAAAAATGATCACTTATACATTTTTACATGACAAATGATGCTATGATTATTACGTAACGTAAGCGTTTTCTAAATTCATATACTCAAACGACTTATACGACAAACTAAATCGCTGATTTAAATTTTCGGTTTTTTTATTTTTCTTACTGCCAATTTCACCAAGTTCTGTTAAACTAACTATTACGTTAACTTCCAGTGAACAATATATTTTGATAGTTATAGCTGATAGTTTATTATAACTGTAGTTAGTGAAATTGGCCGTTAGTCATAAATATTTTTTTGTTATCATAATTGAATTATAGAGAAGAAATTATCTCTTTTTAAATTTTAATTAATTTCTTTCGTTTTTATTATGCATAAATATTGATGTGTTCTTCCATTTAAATATTTGGTTTTTTTTTATTTTGGTTTTGTTTTTAATCAGGGCTGTGGAGTCGGAGTTGAGGTTTTTGTACCGGAGTCGGAGTCGCAGTACCCAAAAAAACGCGCGACTCCGACTCCAAAATTTTTCGGCATAACAAATTTAAAAAAATTTCTAATATTTTCCAACATAAAAATTCTTCGAAATTGGCGATGCAATATTTTGCAGATCAATATGAATAAGTAGATTTTAATTTATTTTATGAGAAATAGTTGATTCAAGTACTTTACTATTTGAGTATATTTAGGTATATGTTTTATACGTGCGGGAAAAAGTCTAAATTACATTAGCAAAACTTATACTCAGTTATTGATCTAGTTGAAAAAAGATGTGTGATTTTTTAAATAATTTACTCATGCTAAAAAATGTTAATGACAGGAATTGCCAATAATTTTAATATCAGAATTTTTTAACCATCAATGCTGAAATATTTTCAACATTGTACAGAATAAGTGTTGCTATAGCGCGTAAATAATAGTATGTATTAGAAAAATTGTGACGTAAAGTTATTTCTCTTTTGTGTAGAAACATCTTTATCGGCCTGCCTTTAATTCCTACCATAACACTCATGTTTTTCTTATGCACATTACGCGGGGATTCCCATTATTCGTTTAATAAAGATGTTTCTACATAAAACTCACGGTTAGAGTAGGAGTCGGAGTCGTGAGTCGGAGTCGTGAGTCGGAGTCGGAGTCGCACTTAAAAAATTCCAGCGTTTTGAGTCGGAGTTAGTACTTTTTTCGGACGACTCCACAGCCCTGTTTTTAATTATTTTAGAAGAAATACAACAATTTAAAAGTAATTTTTGGGATTTCAGTATTTTGGTCTTAACTGGGCCATTTTGTTACCAATTTGATTTATATACGTACGACTTTAGAAAGAAATTTACCATTTACCTTGGGAATAAAACTTGGACTCGGGAAGATCTATGGTTCCCGAAAATGAGGTTTTCCTAAAAACAAAATATTTTGGCCATAACCTTTTTTGCATTTTTGAAAATAAATAAATCAATTTTTTGATAACCAAGGTGCTTGTACCTTATTTCGAAACTTTGGCACTTGCCGTCCTCGAAATATTAAAAAATCTTTAATGTCTTTGTATGAGAAGTGCCACTCCCACTTCTACAATCCCGCCCATTTTTTGTGCGATTCTGTGTTTTGGTAACCGATATGTGTGTACCTAATTGGGAAACTTTAGCTCTTTTCGTGCTGGGGATATACATAAATGTATAATGTGTTTTGGAGAGACTTTTAGAGAGTTGGTGTATTGATAACCAAGATTTTTGTACCAAATTTTAAAGCCCTTGCTCTTGCCGTCCTCTAGACGAGTAAAGGGTATATATGACAAAGTCATATTTATCCTTTTACCTACGATGACGGTAAGTCCTAATCGGTTATAATCATTTTAAGCAACTTGCATGAATATCTTTTCACAGATAATGACGAATAACATTTTTAAATCCTCCATAGAAATAAATTTTTTTAATGCATGAAACGCAACCCCCACAACAAAAATATCCTTCCATATTTTGGTTTTGCTTTAAGGACAATAACTTTATGTTGTAAGTGCGTATGAGTGTGTATTGTTTTTTTTTTTACCTATTAAACAAATATATGTAATAAAAAGAGAAAACTTCTATGTAAATCGTGTGGAGTGAATATAAAACTTTTATGTAAAAAAACCAAAATAAAAATAAATTAGAAGCACTTGTAACTCATCTTAAGATCTTAGTTGAAAAAAAAGAGTTCTACCTAGAGATAGAATATTAAAGGAGTAAAGAGTCTAAAGGGAAATTTTTGGCCGATCTTAACAAAATTTAATTATCTGGTTTCTTGTCTTAGGAAACTCTGACGGACCAACTTTTACTACAAAAGCTTTATTCGATACAGATTTAAGCGTATTAAAGTGTTTTTCTCAAGTGGGTTCTATATGGGGCCTAATGCAAATTATGGATCAATGATTTCGAAATTTGGCAGTGTGATTTCTAGTCATATAAAACGAGTTTGTGCAGAATTTAATAACAATCGGTGCAATGAGCCACCAACTAATGTAAGTTTTCCTATGCCAATGTTCTGTTACTCCCGCGTCGAGAAACTTTTCGATTGAACTATGAGAAATTAAACAAAAATGCCATAAATTTAAACAAACAACTGTTTTTCTCACTTAACTGCATCCGTAACATTTTTGGCGAGGAACAGCTGTCACTTAAGGATAAAACTCGCCAATATGCAGAAAAAGTGTGTCTGTAAAATATTTGTGAGAAAGTTCCCGCTTTGAACTATCACATAATCCCACGAATAAAAACCGGGTGAGAAAAAATGTTAAAACTAAAAAATAAATGAAAAATACAAAATGCAATGAATATTAACAGGGAAGAGATGAGTATTTTGTTCTTGGTAGATATTTTCATTGTTTAATTATTTTGCTGTTAACATTTTCAAAAATATACGAATCTTTTTAAAGAAATTTTGTAAGCAACAAACATTAAAGTCGCACTTTAAATTATTTGGTATAATCGAGGGTCGTTGACAATTTTTTAGTTGTAGTGAATTTCGGTTGCCGTCAACGATAAGTGTGATTGGCGTTCTCAAGTCTGCAATTTCACATCGGCTTCGAGTTAAATATTATGACATTTATAACGTTACAACGTAATATCTTTTGACAGTTTTCGATATGAGTTACAGACACACTTTTTTCTCACTTTTCGAGAAACGATGGAATATTTCGGTTCACATCTTTTCGATGCAAAAAGTTCTCACCAAAGTTACAGAACATGGGTGCTGGTTGCTGGTCCACTCTTTTCCTACTAAACCGATTGTGATGGACTTCAATCCCAAACTTCTTAGAAGAACAAGATAGAATTTGACAAAAATACTGTACTTTTCTTTTGAGTCGTTCGAAAGTAAACGTGTTTTCAACAGACAGACATGGCTAAGTCGACTTGGAATAACTCAGAAACCCAAAATATATCTACTTTATGGAGACTTATATGAATAACAAAAACGTCTAACATGGATTGACAAACTTAGTTTACCCTCTTCAAATTCCAAATATAGTTAAACTTAAACGATCACTAATTATATTATATATTTTACCAAAAATATGTATATACATGCATATCGCTTAAAACTAGACCACATACATATTTAACAGCGTTCTCGGGTTTGATGAGAGGGATATCCTTCTTGAAGAACTTTTAAGCAGAGTTCAGAATTTTTCGTATATGAACGCCGAAAAAACATACATTTTTATATTTCTCATGAATGAGAAATTTAAAATATGTTTTTTTTTCGTTCAGATATAAAAAACCATATTCATGTGTGAGAACTAAACTTTTCTTCAATTTGAATAATTTTTCTTACATAAATAAAAAGAATAAGAACAACCTGCTTTTCGGCAATACAATACAACTTCCATGTGCACGCTTGTAAAATATAGCCAATAAGGGACTAGTCCAAATGTAACCCAAATTACTCTCCCCCGACAGTTATAATATTTAGGAGTGGGCTATATGTCGAAAAACATTATTATTTATAATTTTAAAAATATAATTATTTTAAAATTTTTAAATGTCGTTGTGGTAATAATGGAGTTTTCATTCTTAAAAAGTGCAGTAGGCTTCATTTGGGTTCTAGTGATTCGTACAGTGATTTGTTCGCAGAACTTCATCTTATAATAAACATTAAATACATACTTGCATTTGTTTAAAATTTATTGCAAAATATGCTAATAAATATATATAAAAAAATATTTTTTAAAATTTCTATTAAAATCTAAAAAAAAGATTTTTTAAAAACGTTGTTTTTGAAAATTAAATAAAATATGAGACATTTCAGATAAAGGGATGACATTTCCCCCATCTGAACTCAGATTTTTTTGTCAGCAATTTTTCGAAGCATCTTGAAAATGCTATTTGACCTTAACTTTTCATTCTTATACAGTAAAGTAGGCTTTGAGTTCTGTCATTCTGCAATACAATCGGCTAAAGGTATGTTCAGATGTAACAAATATTTGACTAAAAAATCCAAAAAAAAAAGTGACCAGTAAATTAATAAAATTGTAGCTTATTTTTTACAATTTCTATTGATTGACTTGACTTTATTTGCATAAAGATAATTGCTTAATCTAATTAAGAAACTGTAAAATGATATTTGATCTAGCCAAAAGTTTTGCAAAAGCAAATAATTCTTTAACAAAACCAGTGGTTACGTGTAGGACGTCAAATATTTAATATGTGTGCTATCTCCACAAGGTGTTAAGGTGGCTAAGGTATAGGTAGACAAATATCAACATTTGACAATATTTTCAATTAATTTTCTAAAAATATTTTAGAATGAAGGGTTTTAAGTTTAGCGGATTATGTGTAAAAATGTTAACAAATCTGAAATCTACAATAAAATGAAACGTTTGGTTTCAAATAAAAAAAAATTGATGATTTTTTAAGAGGAATCCCACTTTCTTTATTTTTATTTTAAAATTTAGGATATTAGCTAATATAAGGTAGACCACATATATAGATCGGTGTATTCCTTTTAGAATTCAACATTAGAAAAGGTCAAAAATAAAGGACACAAACTAAGGAACAACTCTAAAGGACTTCAGGGTATGTTCACAATGAAAAAATACATATTTAACGAAAAATAACTCGAATAAAAGTGATTACAAATTGGATAAATGTTTAAAATTTTATTAATTTACTTAACTTTTTTTTTTTTTTAAATAAAGTCCTTGCCGAATGTAATAATAGTAAACTGGTTAGTGATGTTTTGTCAAGCAGACATTATTTTCATTAAACAAATGTGTAATATAAATATTCGTTAAGTTTGGAACGTTAAATATTTTTTAAATGTAAACATAACTTTATACGCGTGTATTATTTTTACTAAATAAATCCTTCTTTTTTGTTGCAATAATAAAAATGTTAAAAAATTTTTGTCCAACTAAAAAATCCTTTTTGTTAAATTAAAAGCTATCGGCTTGTAAATAATTTTGACACGTTTTCGTTCTGAAATTAAAATCCGTGACTGAAATTAAAATCAGCTTTTCCTCATTTTCTAGGATTACCTGCCGATTTTTATCTAATATTTATAAAAAAAAGAACAATTTAATATACTTTCAAAACCCAATTTTCTTTTAATCCCTAAAGCCGTTTAATGGGGCACAAGTGTCTTTTTGAACAAATAGAAAAAGGACGGTCGTGTGCGTGTATGTCTAACATGTATGTGTGAATATGTATCCTTAACTAAGTGTGTGTGTTTTTTTTGTTTTTGATAATGTGTGAAGAACGATAAAGTACACATCACATTACTCACTCAAACTTCTTTCCGATGGTTCACGGCTAGAGGCATTTCCGCCTCTCGCCATTATCGCTGCTATTGAGAAATCCGTGGCGACGCCGATAGAGGAACTTGTCTTATAAATTTTACTATTATTTTTATTTATTTTGGTTTTAGTTGTTGTTGTTAAATTTGTTGGTAAATTTAGGCAGTTTTTTATGGAACTTTTTTCAGCTAAAATTTCAGCAGTCGTAATTTGCTTGTAAAATGTTGGTTCTTGTGAATTATTGTCATTGACTTTTTCACACAGTTCAACTTTTTCTTGTTTCACGTTTTGTGTCGCTGGTGGTGTTGTATTGTTAATAACATTTACTTTATTTGGATTTTGTGTTAAATTACTAAAAAGCATTTTATATAGAAGTGACAAACAAGGAATTTTGATTTCTTTGATACGTAAATATAATGTTGGGGTATTTTTATAAATTTATGTTGTTTTTTTTTAGCAGTTTAAAAATAAAAACACATTAAAAAGACTTTTTTAATATTTAAAATTTTTTTATATTTGCTAATATTTTTTTATTATTTGGTTTCGCGAAAAAATTACGTAAACTTTTTTTTTTTTAATTTTGATTTCTTTTTATTTTGTGAAGTAGGATTAAGTAAACTTGTTCCGTTATGAAGACAACCGATCCATTGTCGCGCTGACCATTGAATGAAGATGCTAAGCGACGGCAGTTACCAAAATGTCAGGTGGCGCCTATTGAACGCGTAAAGTTGCCAACTACCATCTCATACTTGAAACACACAGTCAGCTAGTCAGTCATTTAGTCTGTCAGCCAGCCAGCATTTTTTGTTGGATTTGTAGATCCCCAATTTACGATTCTGCCGTTTTGTATAAAATACGACGAGTACTTTTCAAGTTTTCTTGTGATTTCTTTGTTTTTGCAAACTATTGTCGATTTCGTTGTTTTACTTATTTCTTTGGGGGAGGCAGTTGGCATTTGAATACTCTTAAAAATCAGTAATGGAATGCGCAGAGGTGCATCTACGCATGCAAAAGCCAACAACAACAACAATGAATTGAGGAACATGTAATTGTAGTAGTGGTCAGCCAGCTGATCAAAGAGCTTTTAATGTTGTTGTGTTTGCTGTAAAATTTAAGTATGTATGTATGTATGTAAGTCGACAATTGGCTACACGACATTCGCACTCATTGTGCTTTCAAAAGAAATCCGTCTTTTCAACACTTCATCAACACAAACCAGCACACATACACTTGAACACTGCAGCACATAAAAAATTTGTGTACTCTGTAACACGCACGAAAAGCTGATGGGGTACAACACGAGTTCGACGACGACGTAATGAGACGTACATAAATGAAAAGCGTTAAAACCACATCGACCGTCGCTAGCTGCAGGTTAAGTTTTTTACTCAAAAATTTCACAGCTTTTGCCCAATAATAAAAAAAAAAATTAGTAATAATTCACATATTTTGCTTTCCCGAAAAAATATCTTTTGTTTAAGGCACTTGTTCGTTAAAATTCCGGCTAAAATCAGTAGAAATCCGTGTGTATGAATTTCATTTGTTGTAACGACAACACGTCCGCAACAAGCGCATTAAAAACTGACTGTAGGAAAAATCATTTAACAATATAAAAATATGTTCCATCCATCCATGTGATGGCTACAGCGAAAGTTGTGTACCACTTGCGGCTCTTGCTGCTGCTCTGCTCCACTGTTTCGCCAACAAACAAAAACTTTTTTTTAACAAGTTTAACACATGCACACACATACCCAACGAACATATTGCCTAAGTGACGTAAGGTGAGCAAAAGTAAGAGAACAAGTAAAAACCACAAAAAAGGAGCGCGCGGGAGCTTATAAAAAAAAAAACGAAAACATCCATCAATAAACAGAAATAATTCATTCAAACACAAGATTCTTACAGTGTAAACACCTAAAAGTAAAATTCAATGATAAATTAAAAGCTACACACAAGCAAATGTAGTTGTAGTTGTTGTTGTTTTGAGATTTAAGATGCCTTATTGAGATAGCCGTAAGGTGGTGGCGTTGTTAGCGAATGATAAACTGTTTAAAACAAGCCATACAACAAAAGCAATGGCTAAAACATAACAAAACAATACAATACAACAATAAAAATATGAGAACATTCATATTAAGAGGTAAACCACAACAAATTACAACAACATTGCTCATTTTTAGAAAAAAATATATTGTTGTCATACTCACACACTCAAATCTCTTTAAATAAATACTCTGCTTAAAATAAAATCAAGGAGCAGAAATTTATTTACTCTCCTACTTAAACTAATCGATAGGCTGAAAAGAGAGGATTGCAGAAAAGTTCATATAATTTTCTCTTTCTATTGAGTTTTTCCAACTAAATGAGTTTTTCTCAATGTTAACAGAAATCCAATTTGAAACTTTTAAAAATGTCGTCGTCGTTAAAAGACATAACTATTTGCTTTATTCATCTTATCGCTAGTTGTCTCTTTCTACCTTATTAGGTTTTTTTTTTTTTTGATATGAAGGCAATGAAACCTAAACAGGTTTCATAAATTCGTCATTTTGTTTTTGTGCTGACAGTTGAGTATTTTTGTTTGTTTTGTTGTTGTTTTTCCATTAGAAAAAAAGTGGGATTTGTTTATAGATGTTTCATTTTAGAACGTTCCTTTGATGTTTTCTGAGTAATTCACCACGTTTCCTATATTTGATTGTGGTGAGTGTTTTTGGGTGTTGAAAGGATATTTTTTGGACTTTTTTTTTATTATTTTCTTACATTGTTTTTTTTTACACAAATTTAATAATGATCTGTCGAATTGTGTGATGATTTTTAATTATATTGGACGGTTGCGTATTTATTCAACGAAACAACTAGATAATCAACTGTAAGAGGCCATTTTGTTGTTGTAACAAAAAAGAAGCAAAAATAAAAAATACTGTAGCTGTAAAAACGACCCATAATTTATAATCATCAATATATCATTTTATTATGTTTACAAAACTACAAAAATTTTTTTGGAAATATAATAAATGTTAAAATTTTTATTTTTTTACTGCGGCTAAAACTATTTTAACTATTTTTCTACTGGTTACTGAAATGTAGAGGGTAATTCAAGTCTACAGGTCTACAATAATAACAGCGGCTAGCGGTTTATTTCTATACTTGTAAAAACTTCTTATTTTCATACAATTTCTACCAAGCAAACGCATGTTTATAACGCGAATTCAACACCGGGCGGCTGTAAAATCCGATTTAGCCGATATCTATGTTGTCACTAATGTATTACCAGTAATGTATTGGCAACAGAATTTTTCGTATTTAAGCCATTACAAAAAAAGTCGGTGCAGCCCGATCTTATAATGCCCTACACCGCAGTATTAAAAGACAAATTTTCGTTTAAAGCCCATAGGCAATCATGGACCCGCCAAAACAAAATTATTTTATGAGGTTAAGATTCATGCCATAGTTCTTTGTGCCGAATAATATTCGTGCAGTCGCGATCGAATACTATTTCGATTCAGAAGCAATTTTATTTCGAATTCTTTCAGTCGATATTGAACGAAACGAAATTATTTGTTCAGTGTTGTAAAGCATTTTTGAATTTTCACAGCACTGAAAAAATAATTTAAATTCGTGAATATCGACTGAAAGAATTAAATATAAAATTGCTTCCAGCCCCCTGGTTTTTTTCCTCTTGATGAAATTTTTTTGTCTTTTACTGATATTAGGATGGTGTTTCTTTAGGACCTATGTATGTTAAATTCTGGACCTACCAAAACAACATATTGACACGACGTAGTAACAATCGTCAAAGTTACTGTCCCCAAATTATGTCAATACCAACATTTATAAAAAAAAAAGTTGTTGCATTTAAAGTTATTTTCGGGAGTAGTAGGAGTTATTGTCAAATGTGGACCGAATCCAATAAAATTTTCTGAGATGATTAAAATTGTAATGAAATAAGTATGGACCAAATTTAAACTTAATAGCAACAAAATAAGAGAAAATAAGTTTTAAGGGCACAAAGAATATTCCGGAAAGAGCTTGTATGACTATGTAAAATTATGTATCCATTCTTAGTTTCTTCTAACAATAAGAAGCTAAGTACCAAATTTAATCAATATATCACTAAAATTGTACTCTATGAACCTCCAGCCGGACGTTCAGACATCGTAAGATCGATGCAATAAGTGATTCTGAGTTGATACAGATCAATATTACACAAATGAGGATAAACGCATAAAATACTTCGGGTTTGCCGATATATTTTTATAGTTTTTTTTTTTTTTTTTTTTTTTTGTACAAACAATTTAATTTTAAATGCTTATTTTTGCATAACAACTAAGAGCAATAACATATTCAATAGCAGAGATACAAATTTAACATAATAATAAATTGTCTTTAAATTCTTAAGCTGGAGGTTGTTCCACTCCACGCGTTTTATGCGTATGTTTCTTTTTTGATTCTTAATTCCAGCAAACCACAAAATCCATAAGCAAAGGCACTGCTACAAAATAATAGCTGTGTTCATTTACTAAAAATTTTTACGAATTTGTAATAAATGGTACTGGAAAGTGTTCATTAACCCAAAAAATATGCAAGTTGAGAGCGTCAAAAGAGAGAGAAAATTTGAGAGACAAAAAAATTCTTGCAAAAAAAAAAGAGTCTCAAAACTTTCTTAGTCGCTAATTTCAATGTATGAAAACTATGAGGCATAAAGCTCGAAAATTTCGAATACAATATATCGAAAAAGAGTCTTATTGAGCTACTTAGCAAAACTCTGCATTCCTAAAGTATTGAAGATACGGCCACCTCTTCACCTGGTAAAAGTTCTGATAAGTCTACAAGAACTGATCTTCGGAGCGTTTGTAAAAATTTTATAAAAAAAATTCCGGGAAGTACTGTCGTCTGTCAATTCTACGCTGTGGTTCAGCAAAATAACGAGTCTTGAGATACATTAGATCTTCTAAGAGACGAATATCCGCTTGCTTACTGGCGCAATGGAATCTTACACAGTTCTGTCGCATATGAGAGACTATTTTCAACTACATATCTGCGAAAGTTGAGAGTACTTTGTTTTTACAATTTTAAAAATTAATTATCCTTTTTTTTTGTTTAAAAATGAATTAAGTTTTTATAATTTTACCTTAAATTCAAAAAAATTACTTCACTTAAGTGGACCGATCTGGCAACCTATTCTAAACTTTATTTGATATTAATATATAACAACTGACAAAAATAAGCGGGCATCGTTGAATTAACTACACTTCTCATAAGGGGCTAGAATATATATGTATACTAAGAGCCTTATTGTTGAAAAATAAAATGACAAACTTATATAAAAGCTTTTGCAGAAATAGTAAATTTCACAAATCCGTTTGAACCAGACCTGCAGTGGAAAATATTCTACCAAATGCGGCAGATCTCATTTGAAAACATAAATCTTTCTGCGCCATTTTCTTCAAGTTTGGGTATAACATGCCATTGCCTCCGTAAACAATCGGAACTGCGACTCCAAAAATATTTAGAGATATAACTTTGTTATTTCTGTTCGTAGAGCAATAATACTAAGTACTGAAAAGAAGTAGCTGCAGACACATGGCCTAACTTGGTTGTGAAACTCATAGTAATTACTTGTGAGCCTTTATACCGCTCTGAGTTAAAGCCCTTCAATATCTTAAAACTTCTAAAGAAAATCGGCAACTTGCCAAACTTTGTACTTTTTATTGTTATATTTTTTAAAAAAATTTTATTTTTCAGAAATTTTATATGAGCGATGCGATAAAAATTGTCAAAAATAATGTGGTTGACTTAAAAACTATCAGTTTTCAGAGACCGAAGAAAAACTTTAATGTATATGACAAATATTATAAATTAAAATAACCCGATTTCGTTGTCAAAAATATGCAAAATGTCCGGCACTCATGCAGTCAAAGAAGACTGTACATTGTGTCTGAAGTTTAAAGTGTTCGCTCTTATATTGCATTAACATTTTTTTTGAAAATAAAAAAAAAATTAGGTTTTGGCCGAAATATACCTCATACCTCTGTACTTTGATGCAAAGCAAAACGGCTAAGAATTAAAACAAAATAAATTCATTACTCGGTTTTATTATGATCTGCTTTTAAATGTGTTATTTCTCTTAGTTGGTTTAAAAAAAATAAGCATAGAAAATTAAATTGTTTGTTTAGTAAAACTCAAAAAAAAAAAAAATTTTAAAAGTATCGTCGTATCGACCCATATGTCGGAAAATCTGAAATATCGCTGATATATCGGTATTCTTTACTTCCCTAATTAAAATCCAGTTTATCTTGCGAGTTGTGTTTTCCTAATTTTTGACTATTTCCTACCACTTAAAACCAAAAAACTTTAACATTTTATTTTGAACATAAAATTTCATTTTAGCATAAAAAGTTCTTATTCAAATACACATTCTTAATGCAAAGTACTGTTTATAATAATTTAAATACTCGTTCAATAAGATACACACTGCTGCTCAGAGTGCATGCGCTTTATTTGAAAACCGTAAACATATTCGACCTTATTACGGCTTGCGTAACACACAACCTGCTTTTCTTGAATTTTCTATAAAAAACATATTTGGCGTTTACGCCCACCGATTAAAACAATCCTTTGACAGTATAGAGCTCCCTATTAAGATCCACAGTATATTCTTATCCTTTTATTATTAACTATTGTTTATTGTAGTTCTAACACATATTTTTGGTTTCAATCGAATCGAGAAAAATTAAGGATCAATCTTACGATTCAAATCTCGTGCGTCAGCCAAATTGAAGTGACGTACTGTCTTTGTCTTTTATTTATAATAATTTTCATTTAAATTAAAATTTTTTTCGAGAGACTACTTTAGTTGGTATCTAAATGCTTAACAGATTTGACTTTGAAAATTACGATTACATTTATGCTGTATACAAAACACCACAGGTAAGAGTTTTGCATAAAACATATTTTGCCCCGGTAGGCTAGTTGGTAGTGAGCTAATCCATAAGCGCCGGGGTTGCGGGTTCTATTCCCGCCAGAGACTCTGGTTTCTTTCCTGCAGACAAGCGTAGAGGTTCGCGGGATAAGTATAGGAAGAAAAAAAAAACCTAATAAAATTGTTGGCAAATCATACCGCAGTTCTATTTTTTAAATAATTTTGAATATATTTTATTTTCAAAACTGCGCCTGTAAACTTTTTGCTTTCTTTAAAAAGTTAAATTTTAAGCGCTTTAAAGTATTTTTATATAACAATATATAAAAAAGAATCGTTAATTCGATTTTTACTAAAAATTAAAAAAAAAACGGCCTCTAGCATTTTTTTCTTTTTTGCACTTTAACTGAATTTAACTCAGTATATTTGCTTATCTTTTTTTTTAATAAATTTTCAACTAAGACTTTGTTTTAAAACTTGTCTTTTATTAACAAAAACAGTTTGTGTCCTTCACTTATCAGCATCATGTCGTAAGTGTGTCACAAAATGTCTTTTTGGTATAATGATCACAATCATCAACCTTGTGCTTATGACATTGGCCAAATTATTTACGCCCATTGTTAATCTTTGAAAGAGTATCCTGCAAAAGGCAAGGACACGTTTAAAATTATCTTTGTTGTGACATTTCTGAAAGGTGTAATAATGAAAAACAATTGTGAAGGCCACTGGTCACACGATCGTGTGAAGTTGGATATAGAAATTATTATATTTTATTTCCTGATGGAAAATGTACGAGGCCATTGCCTAAAAAACATAAAAGAATTAAATAAAACTTTGTTGTAAAATATTAAGTTGGAAATAAGCAAGATTAAATAATTTGGAACCATTTAATGTTTACAAATAAAATTTTAAAAAGAAAACTTAAGGATTAAACTTGTTTTATAATTATGACAATGTTCAAAATTTCATTTCAACATTTAATTAAAAGAAGAATTCTATTTCGATTTTGTATTTTTTTCAACATTTCTTAAATTTTTTCAAAGCCTAATACTAAAGAAACGTCCTTAAAGTTTTATTATAAAGGAATATATGAACCACTAGATCAAATGTAAATTAAGTAATAAATCTTTCAGGCATAAAATTGACTCGCAACTGTGGCCACTACGCAAATAGAAAATAACACGAACGCTAAAAAAAAGGAAGGAAAGAAAGAACTAAAGAGAAGTCCTTCAATTGGATATTTAAATAAACCTACACATGTAAATAATTAAAAAATAAATATAAAAAACTATCATGCAACATTAAAAAATGTAAAGGAAGAAACATAGAAATGAGATTTCAACCAAAACGCAGCTGATGAAGTGACATCAGACCCCATCATATGATACTCGTATGAGTTCTTTATTTTTCGATTTTCTCTAAATTTTTATTTATTTTGTTGGTTTATTTTCAACGAACATGGTTGAATATATTTCACAGCAATTCACTCACTTCCTTTTTTAATTGGTTTCCTTTCACACGCCATTGTGACAACGTTCACTACCTTACCAATTTATTGTTTCTTTTTTATTTATTTTTTTGGATTTTTTATTTCTGTGATACACAAATAATTTAAATATACTACATACAAAGTTCTATTGCGGACACATATTTTGAATACAACTTACTACTGTTGTAAAACATTTGCATTTCATTTCAAACACAGTGCAGAATATTTGATTACGGGAACCTGTTAATCAAATTTATATACATATTTGCAATAAACTTCCGTCAAATTAACTGCCTGTTTGTAGAACGCGAGCACAAAACTGACTCGCTTAACTTCCATTTAAAACAAAACAAAATTTCGAAATTTGTTTTTGTTTTTAATGTAAGTTAAACGAGTCACTTTTGCACTAGCGTTCTACAAACAGGCAGTAAGTTTTTCAATATTTTTAAAAAGTATTAATTTATGTTCTATATACATATATATTTTTTTTATGTTGAGCTTGGACAATCATTATGTAATTGTAGCGACCAATTTATTTGAGATACTATCCTAAAGTAGTACAAAAGTTTTTTTTAATTTACAAAGCCAACGTTAATGAATTTTGGCATAATTTGAGGTTTTCGATAAGAGTCTGAGATTTGTCTAGAACATATAGGGCCTCTCATTATAAACATAAACTCGTAGAAAAATGCGTCTTCTTATTGATGATGCTCTCACAACATAATTGTGACATCAATTAGGCAAATAGTGACATCAGTCCAATGATGAACGTCATCCTTAAATGTTGTCATATTTTATGTGTCATCTATGCTATGAGTACAGTGGCAACAATTCGACGCCACATTTTGTGTTCGATGATAGAAAAGGCGTCATATCGCTGATGTAATTTGACACAGAACAGACAAACTGTCATCAGTACGAGGACATAATATACCATGTCATCATTGTGATGACAAATTGTCATCAGTGCAATTACATAATGTATTATGTCATCATTCTGATGAAAAACTGTCATCAGTGCAATGACAAACTGTCATCAGTGCGATGACATAATATATCATGGCATAATATATGATTAACATTATTTTCATCTTTAAAAAGTAAAATTAGAAGCAAAAATTCTCATATTCTATTTTTTAATTATATTTTTAAATATGTACATCAAATTTTTCAACTAGAATTATTACGAAATCCATATTGGGCATGCTTCTGATATCTTATAATTAAGAGATCTTCTATTAACAAAGGGCGGAATGCAACAAAAGTGAAGCAAACATGTGTAACGGGTAAGTAAATAAAGATATTATTTCAATTTGAGTTAAGGTCAATTATAATGACTAAATTGGATGACAGTATGTCATCGCACTTATGACATGCTTTATAAAACCGACTCCGATTCGTCATTTTTGTGGTGCCAATGTGTCATCCAATTGATGACATAATTTAAATTTTTGACCCTGATGACAATTTGGTAAGTGATGTTAAGGCTGACATCACAGTGATGTAAAGTGTTATGGGGTTGTCATAGTACTGATGTCAAAATACATCAGCGTTCTGACGCCTGTTCTATCAGTGTATAAACACCTTATTAATTAAACGCTTTCTATTTTTAACATAAAATTAAATAAAGTATGTGTGAGATGTTATTAAGATTTTTGATTCGTTGGAAAGACTTATTGATGCCATGTTGTTTGACATATAACATCTTGCAATCCGCGGCTTCGCTAGGTAGTGCGCATCTGAAATGTCCAATTTTTAATGGCTCTGGCGCATAAAACCGTCAAAATTAGACCAATGGCATGGGTTTCATTGGCTTTGAAGGCCGCTGTAGTTTGCGACTTATACTCGTAGACCTGCGACTGAAGAACACCCCACAACGAAGTGCGGTTCTGTTAAATTATAGTCGTGTGGGCTTGCCAAACGGTCTTGATTCACAAGATTTTTTAGTGCTCCTGAAGAATCAAGAAAAAGATATATTTTACATAGATTTTTTAAGGCTTAACCAAAAAACAAGTTATTATTTTTTAAATTTGTTTACGGTTTTCCTTAAACAAAGCTGTGTAAAAAGCAATTTCATAATTCATATTCTGCATTCCTATTGGATAATAATTTCAGCCTGTCAAACTTAAGAGAGTGGTTGATTAATTGCGGGGCTGCCAGCTCTTATGAAGTGTTACATTTCTTATAAAAAATTTGTGAATCTTAGAGACTTTTATACTTGGCAGCCCTTACCACGCACAAACTTCGCCTTCGAGCGGGAAATCATGGGCATGACGTTATCTTGTGTTCTTTCATTCTTGATCAAAACTACGTTCGCTATATTCAACACTAATAATTTGACACAACTAAAAGGTGGTTTTAAACATAAACACGTATCAGCACTTGTATAATATTCCCTCTATACTTAACACAGGGGCTTGTGAACCAACTTTTTATAGAAAACCCGTTTAAGAAATCTTTTATAAACATGTTTTATTTTTTTTATAAATAAGGCCATAATAATTCAAAACTTTAAATGACTGACTCAAAACAAAGGGGAGCAGGAATTTTTGGTACAAATTTGTTTGTATATTTTGCTTTTAACTGGGTTTAACCAGTGTTCGAATATCAACCGAACAATATTTAGCGTACGGTACACATACCCTGTTCATTACTATTTTCACGAAAGTGAAAACAGAACAGAATTTTAAAGTTCTTTAGTGTTTGATGAAGGAATGAGCAAACAAAAACTTTAACATGGCTTTTCACTAGTATTGTTGTTGTTGCTTGGAAATTTGCACGAATGGCCTGCGTGTGTATTGTATACATGTTTTGTTTTTGAATACAATTAATTTTTTTTGTGTTTACCGGTCAAAAGAGCGCTAATCACAACTTAAACAAATGAAATGTTGAAACGAACACAACGAAGTTTGAGGTTTTTACGAAAATCGAACGCAATGAAATGTTCACATCTTTATGTTGCGTTGGTTTAGTACAGTATTCTTACGAATATCTCAAACAGAGAATTTTTTTAATGTATTTACTACACAAACACTATTAGAGATTGTGTTTTCTATATTTCTACCGTAACGAACACATAAGGACAATATATAATGTTTAGTTTCGAACAATTAACTTTAACAATTAAATTTAGTTTTAACAATTGTGTTAATTTTTAAAAGATTATTTTACGAAGTTTTTATTTATCAATAATTATTTTCAAAATCAAGATTATGTTTTAGTGAATGTAAAGAATTTTGCAAATTTGAATCTGGCAAGCCTGGTCGTGGGTGTCCGTATTCAGGCTAGAAAGTTGGTAAACAATAGGGCTCGTCATAAGCCGACGTCGTTCTCAAAGAAGTTAAGACCGATGCGCCGCCAGCCCAAAAATCCACACCAAATAAGTTTTTAGGATGCGTTCAACACTCTTGGATCTGATGTTTATTGGTGTCGTTCCAAATTCATAATTTTGTTTGCGGACGTTCCCATTCATCCATAAATTAGCCTGATTGTAGTTTAACATTTTATCTTTTGCACTTTCGTTGAACACCATATCGGCTCATGGTGATTTAGCATAACATACTGATTAAATTACAGCCGATCCGTTTCATGTAGTTTCAACAATATGGTCGCCATCAACTGTCGCTATTGGAAGATTCTTTACATATATTCTAGCTTTTACAAATTTTCCACACTTATTTCTGGAAAAAGCAAACAAACAAAATGTTAGGAATTCCTCTTTATTAGGAAAAAAATTACTGAAATCAGTAAATTAAGTTTCCAGATGTAGTTGCAATATCTAGTGAAACTTTTAATGAAGCCAAAGATATTTCAAATTGCTAATGCCATTAGTAAAATTTTGCACAGTGTTTGGTATATGGAGACAAACGCAAGAGAAAAAATTACGCTGAAAAAGGATGGTTGGTGGTTTTATTTGTTGGATAGTGGTTGAATGTCATTGTATCGTTCGCTGCAGTCGCTGCTTGAATGTAGTTGTTACTTCTTGGAATAAAAAGTAAAAAGTTTAATGGCGGTATTGCATGAGAGGGCATGTAACAGGCGGAGAGTGTGTGTGTTTTCTGGTGTGATGATGATGATGGTGTAGTGGTGGTGATATTAATGTTTGTGGTTGTGCACACGCCTTAATCATTATGTTGTAATTGTATTTGTTTTTCGTCAATTGAGACAATTTTCTTTTTTTTTTAGTTGTTGTTTTTCACAATTTTTTGTGTTGGCTTACAGTTATTTCTGTGTTGTTTTTTTTCCTTTTCATCGTTTATTTTAATTGAATTTGGAAAAATATCAGAAAATTGGAAAAATATTGTTTATGTTTAAAAGTTGTGTGTTTATCTGTATGTGTGTGTGTGTGTGTTAGTAGGAAACAGCAGCGACTCGCAAAGGATAAATGTAAATAATGTTGTTGTAACAGTGTCTCTCGTATTTATAAATAAATGTACTCTGGATGTGTTGGTGTTTAAATTGTCTTCTTGTTGCTGTCATATAATGTTTATTTTTTCTGTTTAATATGAATTGTTTTGCATGTTGTTGGTTTTTTAATATTTATTATTGGAAGGAGGAAACCCGTAAGAGAGGGCAGCATTCAATATGGGTTTGAGTTTCTTTTTGTCGAAGTGTGTATGTGTAAGTGTTTGTTATTTTATGCTGGCATTGATTGCGGTTGAATTAATATGAGAGGAGTTTACGATGGCATGTAATAAATTTGTTATGTCGCATTGACAGTTTATGTGATTGTATGTAAATGAGGTTTCAGAACGTATCATAATTTTTTGTTGGTTTTTTTGTTTGTTTTTATTTTTATAACTTTATTTGCATACTGACAATTTTTAAAATGTAATTTTTTATGTTTTTTTTTTATTTTCAAAAAATCACTGTATTTCTGAATTAAAATAGTATTGATTTATGTGATTTTTTTTTTTGCATGCGAACTAAAAACCACTGTATGTTTATAAGTAATTGGAGGTTATAAAACAATTGATTAGTTTTATAATTAATGCAGTTTTTATTGAGTGTTCTCAAATCAGTTATCAAATAGTAACTTAACTAGCTGCTTTCTTTAATTAGAGATGTTAAATTATTTATAAACGTTTTTGGGAAATCCAAAGTATTAATTGTGGAAAACCATATTGTGCCAAACAAGAGGTTTGATTGTGATACTTGGATTTAAGTAAAAATTTAAGCAGATGACCTTAAAAATCATATTTAGAGAGATATGACGACTATATTAACTTTAATTTGTGAAGAGAAAAATTTCAATCATATATTAGTCACTGTGACAGTTTTTACAAATATCAATTGCATTTAAATTATAATTGGAAACATACTACATGCTTACATTATGATTACCACGATCATATTACAGTGAAACTTCGATATAACGAATCTGAAAGGGATCGAAAAATACTTTGCTATAGCTATTAATATTAATTAATTCAATTATTTATATTATTAATTAATATTAATTCGTTATACATTATGTGGAGCATCGCTGTATATACAAACAATTTTTAAAAATTTTCCGAATTTTAGCTCACTACCAGGGCTGAAAGTAATATAATAAATTCAATTTTAAATTGCTTAATTAATAGCGGTAATTTTAATAAATTTTTTGTTGCATAAAAGAAACTTAAAATCGAGGAAAAACTAAGGAAGTTATAATCAATTAACTGAAAAACCCCCGACATTATATCCCAACCAAATTGTTTTTAAACTGAATTAAAGCAATTTTGTGTAAAAAACCAATTCGACTTTTCCACTTAATTGCTTATAACAATATCAACTGCTTGTCCCACGATATCGAACGAAAACTTCGTTCGCCTAACTTTATTTTAAAACACAAAAAAATACTGAAATTTATTGTTGGAGGATAAGCTGTACCTATGCGCATTTAACTGGTTGCTTAGGCCAGATTATCAGGAAACGTACTCCTAAATAATTTTAGAAAAGCCAAAGCTATCAGCAAACAAGACTACAGAGGAAATGAGAATTACCTACAAACACTCAAAAAGTCTTATTTGCAACGATATCAAAGCTTAAACAAAATACCAATAATAAAACAGTGAGTTTATCTCTTATTACATTCCCCACTACAATTAGTTGGCATTCTCCCAACATTAATTGTAGTTGTAAGTGGGTAAAGTAAGTTAAACGAACAACATTTTCGTTTAAAATCGTGGGACAGCCAGTAATTTGTATCGAAGTTTACAAATTTTTTATATCAAGAAAACGTTTGAAACAGTCCGAATAAATAAATACTCAGTATAGTTTTTCATCTTAACCCTTTCGTGTAGATGTGATACTAAAATGCCAAAATTTTTTAAAAAAAAACTCATAATCTAGGACTATTTAAATATCCCATCGGTATTTTCCAACAAAATTTTTTATGAGAATATAATCTGAATCGGAAGCAAAAAAGTCTCCAAGATCAGAGTCACTGTAATTAATTATCGCAGAGATTTCTTCGTCATTCAGTAAACCACTAGATTTGTTTTTATTCATTCTGCAAACAAACAAATTGGCTAAAAAATGTACACGAATGGGATAATAAATCCTACTTATGTGGGTCAAACAAAACCAGAGGGATCTATTATTCCAAATGGGAAAAACAGCATAATATAATATATTTAGAGAATATTATTACTGCCTTGCTTTATTATATCATAAAACACTTTTATTATTTGCATAAGAAAACATAAAAAGGCAAAACACTTACTCACACGGAAAAATGTAAAACAACGTGCACATCCAATAGAGGTTGCCGTTAAATAATTGAATAAACAACAATGTACTCACTAAACACACTCATAGCAACTAATTATGTGCAGAAAACATTTAAAACTACCAGTGGTACATTATTTTATTTAAATAGAGCGTAAATTGTATTTTTGACGAATTTTTTTTTAATTTTGCCTTGGGTGCATGGTCCCCATAGTAGTGAAAGGGTTAATTTATCAATTTTAAATGACAGTATTTTACAAAACATCTAAAAATAATTTTATGTAACTCAATATATTTCTATCCGATCAGCACAATTGTTGTATTGGCTGAAGGAATAGAGAGATATGTATCTATTTCAGTGGTGTCATATATGATTGTGTTGGTGCGATTACTCTTGTCTCTTACATTCCCAGCGGGAGAAATCTGCGGTTGAGAGGCCTATTACGACACCTTATTAACATACATATTTTGCTATGAAGACTTTAGAGCAATTAATAATAACACAATTATAGAAAAATGTTGAGTTATTGACAGACACAATCAGTTATTATTTAAATAAATTTAATTTGGAACCTGCATTTCGCAGAAACTTTGCTTATTTTTTTGGAAAAATTGAGCACTTGACAATATATGAAGTCTTTTTACAACCTTATACAATTCTTTCCAATATTTTTAATTTTGTGCTCAACATACCTTTGCGAATGCCAACAATGAAAATAATATTTGCACATACCAATGCAAATAATAACCCCATTAAGTTTAAAAATATTCTATAATTATTAACCGCCATTATAAAAAGAGAAGATTTTACTATCCTATAAAAATATACTTTTATTTACCAATAATATCTTCTAAATTTAAATTGCAGTTTCGAAACAACAAAACATTTTTTAGGTTTGTGGACGTTAAACAATAAAGTGTCATTTATACATCAATAATACACATCTTCTTAACCAAAAATTTTAGCTGCTGTCACATTTGCTTTTATGTGTATAGGTTTACACATAAATTGTAGTTTTTTAAATAATTTTACTTACTTAAGAAAAGTGTTTTCAAAGAAAAAAACCCACCAACGCGATTGGTACAAAAAGAAAAATATTTTTACAAGCACAAAATACCAACAAATTCTTGTGGCTATTTTTTTCTTAATAATTTCTGCATTTAGGCATGTCTTTTTAACGAAAGAAAAAGGGACCCTTTAACAGGCATCAAAGAATTTTTTTCACAAACAAAACACATATCGTTATCTTAAATGCAAAACAGTGTAGATATTATTTGTCAATCATTGTACAATGTTAAAAACAGAAATAAAACAAAACATAAACAAAGATAATAAATATATTATTTCTGTTTAGGGGCCTCAAAACAGGCCGTGTGATATAGCCCTGTGAATGAGAGTGTTTTGCAGTAAAAAATTATATTTTACGCTCGCAAAATAAAAGAGCGTAAGAGTACATGTGAGTTTTGCTTACACAATTGTGTATGACGCTGACATCCCTGATCTATTTATTCATTATTATTTTATTCAAATAAACCGTTATCGTTACTTCACCAATAAATAGAAACACTAAAAAAAATCAGAAAAATAGTATTTTTCGCAAATATCGCCAAAACTCGCATTAAGAAAATTAAATTAATTCCATATTCGAGTTCAATGACCTCATATCGATAGCTCAATTCCAAAATACTCAAAAACGTATAAAAAAAATTTTTTCGGTTTTGAATTAAATATTGTTCAACTTATCCAATCCAAAGTTATGCACAAAAAGCCACTTTATCGCATGTAAACTCCAAGATCTTCACCTGCAAAACTCACTTTTTCGACTTAGCACGTTTATGGAATGGAGCTGCCGATATTAGCTTAGAAAAGGTTGTTTTTTATTTAAAATATGACAAAAACTTAAGAATTCAAAAATTGGCCTCAACACTTCATCTCAATTCTTACCTTCAATAAAAAAAATAGTGGATATTTTGAATTACAACAACTATAAAAAAATGTTATTTATTGCGTCATATATTGTTTCACAAATTGATCGATTTTATCTCATTTTAAAAAGGTCCTATCTTTTTCATTATTTTTCCCATGTACCTTAGAATGTAATGCTATCCGAAGTTGATATTCGCAAAAAAAATAAAAAATTGGGACGCTCTACCCTATTGTACATTCATATCGCTACCAACAACGTAAAAGATTTTTTCATTTACTCTGATTAATTGTATCAACACAAATGTCCACAAAAAATTGCAAAATCTTTCAACCAAAATGAGCGATTTTATTAACAAAAAACAAACGGCCCATTCTACAAAAGATTTTATGATAAACTGTAAAAGACTTAACTAACAATTTGCATAATGTGTAACTTGTCAATTGTGTCGTTCATTGTAACAGTGAATTATCTCCTTGTAATTAAATTTCGAGAAAACGAGCCTTTACTTCACTCTTATAGTGAATATTTTGCAGTTTTACTTCTGCGAGTAAACAAGTAACGTCATCTATGGGGTTTTGGTGCAATTATTGCAGTTGCTTCACTGTTACTACGAAAGATATGACTTAATGTGATACTATTCTACAAAAATATGTTTTTATTAAAAATATGGAGTTACACCACTTTTACAATAAACGACACAATTGTCAGAACCAGGGCTGTGGAGTCGGAGTTGAGGTTTTTGTCTTAGTCTTAGATGCATAATAAAAAAGTTTCACACGGAATGACAAACTTATGGCCTGTTCAACGATTTCGAAAGAACGACGAAAACTGATTTGGGTTCAACTAAATCTATTCTATACGAACATTCGTACGAACGACAACTCGAAAGAAAACGTAAGTACTTTCATACAAAAAGCGGTTTATCAATATCGAAGGTATCGTCAAGATTACGAACACAAATGTCAAAACCACTCACTTGTTGTTTTGTTGTCGAATCGTTGAATTTAAAAAAAAAAAAACAAGAAATATTTAAGAGTAACTTAAATAAAAATGGAGAACAAATGGTAAGTACATATGTAAAATAACAATATTTTATTGATTGTTTAAACGTAAAATTATAGTTTAAAGAAGTAAGAAGTATAGTCGGACCATCCCGACCATTTTTGAGAGTGTACTCTATTTGGGACCCATGGGCAATCATGATTCATTTAATTAGATTCATTTTAAAGTTCTTGTGGCCGAATATTATTTAGATATCTTCACCTTAATATATGAGATTTAAAGATGGGAGTTTATATGGGACCTATGGTTTATTTTGGACCTACCAGGACAACATTTTGTTATGACATATTAGCTATCGTAAAAGTCATTGTCGCCAAATTGTATGTGAATACTAATATTTGTAAAGTAGTTATGGCATTAAAAGCTATTTTCGGGAGTATTATTTGTATGGGAGTTATGGTCAAATATAGACCGATTCCAATAAAATATGGTAAGATGATTTTGATTGCAATAAATTTGTTTAGACAAAATTTAATCTTAATTTAATAATTAGATAATTTATTGGAACAAAAACCCTATTCGAAAATAATCTTGTATGGGGGCTTAAATTATGGGCCGATTCGGCCCATTTCCAATAAGCTCGGTCCTTGATCCAATTTGAACCTACATATGTGCCAAATGTCATCAAATTATCTGCAAAATTGCGACCTGTACTTTGCGCAAAAGGTTACGTGGACAGCCAGCCAGCAGGACGGACATCGTTCGATCGACTTACAATGATTCTGAATGATCCTGAGTCGATCGGTATACACAAACGCATAATACCCTCTCCACTATTGTGGTGTGGGTATAAAAAGTCGGCAATGTAGCAACTGCTAACATTAGTCGAATACATGGACGAAAATATTGAGTTGGCGAGAGGTGCACCAGTGTTTGCAGCAAATAAATTTTCGATGAACGACCAATGGAAAAGTAGAAGCCAAAAACTAAATGCCATTGGGCCACCTACGCGTTCTATTGCAGAGTAGAAGATGGTAAACCACATCATATTTTAAGGTAGAAAAAACCGAAACTATTTAACTTTCCAAGTGCAGAAAATAAATCGGACGCTGCTTTTGTAATTGTTTAATTGGCTTATTTATTTGTTTGCATGATTTATTTATTTTTTTGTTTATATATTTTGTCTTTAATTGAATTTAACCTTTGTTTACACTTTTTTTAAGTTTTGGTATCAATCAAAAATGATTTTTTATTTTTTGACATTTCTATACAGCTGATAAAATTTCAAACACAGTTGTATTATTAATTTTGCAAATTAGTATAATTTTTGATATTTTTGAACAAAAACGCCAAAAATAATAGAAATATCTTATATGGCAATGCTATATTTTTGAAATACGTAAGTAACAAATATTGACACTCGTAAGAGCAAGCGATCGAAAGCTGTCGAATTGGTTGTACCCAATCTGATTCGAAATCGAGCGAATGGATGGCGATCGCTTCGATTAGCTATTGAGATGGTTGAACCGGCCATTAGTATACCTTTATTTAACACTAGTGGTGGAGGGTATACAAAAAGTTTAGAGTCAAATAAGGACCAGTTTCGTATACATTTAGCATTAAGGTTAGAGTTGGAGTTCGAGTCGGGGTCGTGAGTCAGAGTCGCACTTTAAAAATTTCAGGAGTCAGGGTTAGTACTTTTTTCTAACGACTCCACAGCCCTGGTCAGAACAACTGGTAGGTTTCACAAGAAAAATAAATCATAAACAGTTTTATACAATTTATCTTTCGAAATAATTTTATGTTCTCCTGCAAATTTGCAAAATATTAGATAGAATCTTTTGCGGTTTAGGTAACGATATGTATTGGCTTACAAAAATTTGGAACAAACGAAAAAACTTAGTTTTTTTGTCTGTTTGGCAAGAATTTACACAAAACTGCCTATGTCTAAATTTGTGACGTTTGACATTTGCACTTGCACACACATTTAGACTTTGTTGCTTTGATAACTTGACTTTACAATGTTGCTTCAGATTCTATTTTGCTGTATTGCGACTTTGCCATATAGAGTCTGAATTCAAAATGTATACCTCGCTATAAAGACAGTTTATACACTTCAGGATTTTTCTAAAAGTTAAATCTGGTTTCATTCTGAGTTCGTTCTAAAGAGACAATTTGAATTAATACTATGCTATTTAGAGACTTAATAGCTCAAAACTTGTTCGTTATAGCTATAGAGAATTTTTGTATGAAACGCTTTTCATATTTAAAAAAACTTTGCAAAATAAAGAGGGGTTTTCAGAGTACTCGTTACATTGAATTTTTCGTTAATACGGAGTTCGGTTAACGAAGTTTCACAGTATTATGATTGCCCGCAAAACTTTTTTGTGATTGTCAAGAAAATGTTAATGTGATTCTAAATTTAAATTAAGGCAAAATGCTTTTTTTAAATTAGTTATATTTTTGATGTGATTTATTTTTACAATTTAAAAAATATATTTAAAAAAAAAGTAAAATGTTAAACTGTATCAATACACAGCTTCTTTTAGCTCATCTGATTTAAAAAAAATCTGAAATGATGTCAATTTAGTTGAAAGGATTTGTTATTTCATTGTTCAGTTTGACATCCGCCACTGATGAATTATTCGTTATTTTTTTTTTAAGTACAGTCAAAATGTGTTTTCTAAATATTTTCTGCCACGGGTTGATAGGATTAGAATAAAAAAATTGTTGTTTTTGAAAATCCTTGTGCAACTTAATTTTATTTATTTGTTTTCTGAACTAAATTGGCACTGCGTCTCTAACATAAAAAATATCAAAACTATGCCATTTTTGCAGATTTCGTAAATGTTTTTCTAAAAATCTACTGTTTGTTTTTATCAATTTTATTAGTAATACATGCGTTTTTTTTATTATTGTTGTTGTTTGTAGATCAACAAAATAATTCCATCAATGCGACATATATCCGTTTGTTACAGATGGTACAAAAAAACAAAATAAATAAAACAAGTAAACCTGAATATTTAATTTTGTATAGTTTTACCTTTTTTAATAAAAACAAAAACATACATACATACAGTCTGTACATACGACATTAGATATGCTTTCAAAACGAAAAGTATTTTCCCATTTAACAAGAATTTTATGAGACAATTTGAAATTTAGAAGTGACTTCATTATTGCATAACTTGACTTATCTTGTTTTGTAAATTCCGACATCGTCATTAAAAATTTAACATTGTAATATATCTAAACAATTATAATTTTAAGTTTTCATTTCAGATGAAATTTTAAGATGGGCCCGTTTTCTAGTTTTGCATGCATTCAGTAATAAACCCCGCTTTACAATTGATACTCTTAATCTCTATAAAATTTATATTGTCTATTGATTGCCGATTACACAATCTCTATAATATTTAATTCTGTTTCATATAATATACTTTGCACAGAATATAAAATAATTAAAAAAAAACATTCAGCAATTTATCTGCAAGCGTCAAATATGAAGAAAAAAAAAGAAAACTAGATGATATAAAATATAATTTTTTTTTTAGTGGGCTGCAACATGCACTTGCTTAATTTGATTTCATTACCGCGCCCACAAAAACTTTCAGACCATCCATAAGAAATTGTGCTTGGCATGATCTGGTCGTTTTAGAGCAACCATCATCTGCAGCAGTATCATCCCCATGATCATCTTGACGATCATCATCATCGTCGTCGTCGTCAGTCAGCCCAACAACTAGCGCACGCATTAACAATGCCACAAAAGGAGGAGTTATCTATTTGATAGCGTTTATTATTCCTTCTTCATTCGTATCTTAAAGAACATTTGTTAAAAGTTTTTCTTAATGCGAAAATTAATCGAATCTAGATTGTAAAGATCGTCTTGATTTTTTTCTTTGGTTTTTGCGAAAAATGTTTATGTGTGTAGAAGCTTAAAGAAAAGCTCAAGCACTCGAAATACAATGAGCCGTGTTAAAGTTAAATATTTTTTTTTACGTATTAAAAAAAAAACTTGTAAACGCCTTCGCTGCTGATCCTGCAAATTTTATTTTTTTTCATTTATGTGGAAACGGCGTTGAAATCCGTTTTTGTCGGTATAATGTCGGCATTTTTCATACAGAGTGAAGAAAAGCTTCCTTATTGGTCAGTAATGTTAAATAATTCAATCTCTAACGAATGCAATGTAATAACTTCAAGTGTTTTGAATAGTCAAATAATCGTTTAATATTCTGGTTTCTTATTGACTTTATATAGATAAGGTTTTCTAAAACTTATAATTAATTACCCAGTTGGCTATATCATCAATGATTCGTGCACGACAATATTAGTTCCTGCACGACACGTAAGGGGCAACTAATGCAAATCGTCGATTGCATTTTCAAACAAGTGTCGCCTAAATCGTGCACGACACAAAGAAAGACAATATTGCTCAGCCTGTCGTATAAACGAAAAACGACGAATGTGCGCAGGACAATGTCGCCTAACTTGTCGTTGATGACCACATGAACGACATTGTCGTCCATATTGTCTAAGATGACTATAAAGACGACAATAGATTCTTCTTTGTCGCCAACGTATAGCTGCGTATAGCTGTCGTTGATCACCGTGTGCACGTCATTGACATTTACTTTGTCGTCGAAGACACGATGATGTCGCCTATAAAATTGTACAAATAAATAAAAATATACAATAGCACATATTTTTTAAATCATACTTTAGTCGTTGACCTCTCAGACTTGACTGACTGATTTTCTTCACTTTGCTTTGGTTGTTTTCTATTCATATCGTTATTTTTCTGTTATTTAATTTTTTTTTCTTTTGGAAAATTGTATTCTTATTGTTTCCAAGACAGCTTACAAGACAATGTCGCTCATGTTGTCTTGGATACACTTTGTAAAGGTCACTGCCGTGTATAGTTTTTGATAGAGGATACCTTAGAAGACAATGTCGGTCATGTTTTCGTTGATAGGCTTGTGTAAAAGACAACTTGGAAGATAATATCGGTAATGTCGTCGCTTATAAACATCTTTAGAAGACAGTGCACTATACAATGTCGAGTATCTTGTCGTCCACCATATTTTCCTCAAAATTGTCTTCCGGAAATCCTAAATGATGGAGGACATGTCGTGCATAAATAGTTGAAGACAATGTCGTCGACGGTAGTTTTGCCAACTGGGTAAGAAATGTGGATGCTATTTACAGCACTGAAGTTTTAAATCTGAACAAATTATAACGAAATCGTCCGTAAACTAAGTCGACTTTGGCGATATAACAAACAATAATTTTCAAATTTTTAATGAGTGAGTGGTATTAAAAAAAATACCAGAACATTTTTAATAGATAGTCCCCGAGTTTAACAATGATTTTTCTTAATATACTTAGAAAAAGGTCGTTCAAGCTGCTCTATGGGGTTATTTGATAAGATTCTCACCTGTTAAAAAAAAAAACAAAAAATATTAACAATAAAAACAAAACCATTTTGCTTTAAACCAATAAAATCATTTCCTTCTTTGTCAACTCTGCAGTCAGTTTTCCTTTTATATGGGTTTAAATAAGGTGATGGCGGCATTTTTGCTTAGTTTTATGTTTTTAACTGATCTTTTAAAAGCTTAATATTGCGAGATGTTGGGGATAACAACACCTCTGATAATGATGAGGTCTGAGCGATGAAGATGCTGATCGCTGTGGCACGCCTACTTTCACAATTAATTGAACGCTAAAAACAAAACATTAAATGATGTACCTAAAGGATGTGTGTTATTTTAAGGAATCTTAATCACTCCCTACACCTGTAAAAAATTTACCAAGCAAAACAGAAACAATGAAATAATAAAATCTTATCGTAAAGTTTTTAATGATCACTAATGAGTTATTTTTAGTATTGCAGTTTTGTCTCAAAACGTGGCGTCATGCGGTCTGTTTTTTAATTAAAAAAACAAAATAAATTGTAAATCTATATAAATATGAGTTATAAGTTTTTATTTAAATATGACTACTTTTTGTCTACGAAATAATTTTTAATAAATATTTCATATTTTAGTTACAACATTTTTGTAGTGTTGTATTGAAAAATACCACCAAGTGTTTTTTATGTGATCTTCAAAAGTATGATTTTTCGAATTTTTTATTTTTAGTGTGAATAAAAATCTCTTCTTTCTGTTTAATTTATAACTTTTATTGATTTCCTTACATCGGTTATTGTTGCTAGTGGTATTTTGTTTTCCACTCGTTATTTATGTGAATTATTAAATGAAACATTGTAAATTGTTTTTACAACACAATACAATTTTTTGAAAAAAAAAAATGTATTTTATTATTACCATTTTATTGTGTTTTTCAAAATAAAAAATCACTTGTGCGAGAATCTTTAAATGATCGTGATTTGTGAATTGAGATAAAGTTTTAGCCTCATCTGAGTTTTTTTGTTTGTAAAAATGATTGTGTAAATTAAACACGTTTCAATGTATTTGTTTTGTGTGACTTGACGAGCATGTCAAATTGATTTTGTCTTGTTAGCAAAATCTTTTTGTAAGTTGTATTTTTCTTGAAATGTGTATACATTTTAATAATAAATTTATTGATTTGTAGATTTATTTGAAGAAAAATTCGATAAATAAGAATATATTAGTAGGGTTCATAATGAGAATAATAAAATTAAAAAAAAAAAAAAAAAATAGAATCTAGGAATTATTTCTTTTCATTCTGCTGGTGTGTAATAATTGTAAAATTTTCTCTGTACATACAATATACTTCATTGCTATTCAACTGATAGCTAAGATAAAATGTAACAGGAAGATACAAGATAATAGTCTGGTAGTATATAAAGTCATTCCTAAAAAATTAAAGAATAGAACTATTGTAAAAAGCT
Organism: Pollenia amentaria; assembly: GCA_943735925.1. Classification (NCBI taxonomy): domain Eukaryota; kingdom Metazoa; phylum Arthropoda; class Insecta; order Diptera; family Polleniidae; genus Pollenia; species Pollenia amentaria. The sequence continues at coordinate 251,479,311 of OX031007.1, read as the reverse complement.
TTATAATTTAGCTCATAGAATAAATTCGAAAAATAAAAAATGTTGAACATAAAACCATAAAAAAAAAATATTTTCAATCTTTAAGGCCGGGTTTTTAACATGTGGATTAAGTGTAAACTTAGTTTAACGTGTTCTGAATCTCGGATATATCCGGCAAAAATGTATTTTTTTTTATTATACGAGGGCGGATCAATAAGTCCGTGACTTTTTGAATGAAACACAGCTTTTTACAAAAACAAATTAATTTTTCAACATAATATCCTTTCAGCTCAATACAGTTCGTCCAACGTTTCTCCAATTTGTGTATCTCTTTCAAAAAATAGGATTTTCGAGGTCCATAAAATAGGCATTTGTTTGACCAATAATTTCATCGTTGGAGCTAAATCTCTTTCCACAGAGCCATTGCTTTAGGTTCGGAAATAGGGAATAGTCACTGGAGGCTAAATCCGGAGAATATGGTGGATGAGGTACCAATTCGTAACCCAGTTCATGTAATTTTGCCATTGAGACTGCACACGTATGCACCCGTGTATTAACTTGATGAAAAAGAACTTTTTTCCTGGCCATATGGGGTCGTTTTTGTTAAATCCTCGTTTTTCGCAAAAAATAATGTTTTATGAGCACTCGAAATTTACTTTTTTCCATTTTTAAAAATCCATGAGGTTGTATGTTTTGAACAGCTGTTAAACGCAATGACAGAACTTGTTCAAGACTTGACAGTAGTATATTAACAGGTCGTACTTGATGGGAGCTGTGTTGCATTTCATATAACTACGAGGGAAGTTCGAAAAGTCACGGACTTATTGATCCGCTTTCGTATTATTAAAGACCAACATTTTAAGCAAAACTAAGCTGTTCTGTCAAAATTTTGTATACAAACTTGGTATTGGTGGCATATTTATACTCTCACACAACATCATACACCGAGAGGTTATCATGTGTTTGTGCTATATATTGGTTCTAGACCCACCTTTTAGTATATTGATCGAATCAGAATTTTGGAATCAATCTTAAGATGTACGTCTGGCTGGCTGTTCCTGTTACCCTGTGTGCAAAGTAAACTTTGCAATAATAGACATAATATGATGAAACTAAGTACATATGCTCTAATTTTCACAAGGACAAGGCCTTTTAAAAATAGGTTTATAGTTTGCCCTAGACACTATATAAACTTCTTTCCGGAAAGTAGTCTTTGTACCCATAAACCGCCTTAATATGTTGGGTATTTAATGACTTTAAAAAATATTATTATAATCGGTCCATATTAGGCCATAGCTCTAATGCAAGTACCACTTCTTATAAATATTTCTTATAAATATTTGTGTTGAAATAACATTTTGCAATGATAATTTCTATAATCGCTACAATTTCACGCCAAGCTTTTGTGCTTGTATGCCCACAGTTGACCATAGATCCCATATACACGCCATCTCTAAAATCGCTTTAAGACAAAATAAATCACATATGGTATATATGCGATTATCGGGCAAATACTCGCTTAAAGAACATAAATTTCAACTTCATAATACAATTTTGTTTTGGCAGGTTTACGATTGTCCATAGGTCCCAAATGGGATACACTTTTAAATTTTTGCTGTAAATAATTTGAATTTCTTACTAGTTTTTTTTTTAAGTTTGCTTAAATAATAAAAATTTAAGAAAATATGGCCAATTCCTTTAATCGAATACGAGTAAAATTAAAAAGTATTTAATTATTTTTTTAACGAACTTCTAAAATGAAAGCAAGTTTTTTGAATGTAATATACATGAAATAGTCATTTATTAAATTCCTTTAATTTTTTATTCATGAATTTCGTGTTCTATGAAAATGATTTTAAAAATATAAAAAAAGTTTGATACACATTGAGTTTTGTAATGTTTTTGTTAGATATAATAACACTTTACTTTTAATGTTAAAAAAACAGCCATAACGCCCAATAGGTGAATACCCCTAATACCATAGGTGTATGTACCGTAATAATAATAAAATAAAAAAAAACAGACTTTTACTACTCGTACTATATAATTCTTGGATCTTTTAAAGGCTTGAAGTACAATGACAATGCTAGACATTAAACAACCAAAATATTATTACTTTAAAATCAAGTCATGCTTTGCAGGGCGGTGATCTAGTGTTTGTGATAATCACAAAGACATCAGTGGTATCACAAATTCGAATTAAGCCAGAGAAAAAAAGGAGACACTTGTTTATATTCTGATATGCACACACTCACTTTTAGACAGAAATGTCAACTTGTCTTCTCAAAAAGGTTCCCAAAAGTCTATTGTTTGTAAGAGAAGCAAAGTATAAAAGGTCATTGTTGTTCACTTTTACTCTCTTTTGTATAAAAGATCCTTTTTTAAGAGTTTTCTGAGTTTGTATTATGAAGAGTTATTTAGTTTTATAGAAATTAGATACAAATCACATTAATCATTTAATTGGTGATGGCCTAGACAATGGGACATTACTGACTTTATCCCAGCTTAACAATAAAATAATAATTGCTAAAGAATTTAATTTTTATAATATACAAAGAGTTCTTTTCTTTTTTTTTAAATAAAGTGAATTTTGTTTTTCGTTGTTTTATTTTAATTGTTGTCAACTCCACCTCGATCAACCTGTTTTATTCTCCATGTTGTTTGTGGCATTAGGACCATAAATAAATATTGTATTAGAGTTCTTCTTCATGTTGTCATTAACTTTGCTGGACAATAAAATTCATTGTTAAAGCAATTCTCCTTTTTAGGGTTCAAATCAGAGATTCTTAAAATTGTAGGTCTTTTTTTTTCTTATAAATGTGGGGGCATTGTTTGCCAACACACTAAATTTGGACTATTCTTTTTTTTTAAATAAATTTTTATAACTGATTTAAAAAAATTATTTATATTTAGTTTTTAGTCAACATTATGACAAACGTTTTATAAATGTTTAATAAGCGTTGATTCGTTATTGTTTAAATTAAAAAATTGTGGGTGTCCCCGAACATTGAAATGAATTTATCTGAAATGAATGGCAACAATAAAAAAGATTATCCCTTGTGTGGTCCATAGCCAATTACTTAATTTATGTATGTTTTTACCTTGTTATTGTCATGGTAATTGAGATTTAAATACAAAATAAAATCACAATTAAACTTCTCTTTAGATTATTAAGCTTGATTATATGACATGTTTGCGAAGTTCTAGTATCGTATCAGTAATAGTAATTAAAATGCTGTGGACCATATCTAAGTCATTATTCGCGAATTCCTGCCACCATTTAGTTTTTTGTAGAATCCGACATCTTTTTTTTCTGACATCGCTTGGTGCCATTGTGTAAATTGTCTGTTTGTTAGATTTATGTCTAATTTTTTTTTGTTCATTAGGATTTCCATTTCTCTGTAACCTTTGGGACATTTAACGTAAAAAAAGTGTAAAAGATAACAATCGTTTTGTTTAGCATTTGCTATAAGAATCATTCATCTGTACAAACACAGTGGTTAGTCCAAGTAAAAAAGTGTTGTTTAAAGCCGAGTACTCCGCTTCCAATGTTAAGCAATATATATTGTTTCATACGGAAAAGTTTCTTATTAAATATATACTTTTTTTAAGTTTTTTTAATTCTATCAAAAAAAATTTTAATTTCACAAAACTGATTAGTTGTTGCTCAAAATTCTGCTCGAAATAAGCGAAGCTGAAATATTTTGGAGCTGTAAAAAATGTTGCCAGAAACATTTTCTGACTTCTTTTCACAAAACGAGCAACATTATTTTATAAATATTCCGCACAAGTTCTTTTTGTATGTGGTTTGACAGAAACTCGCGTGAATTGCTAAGAATCGTATCAGGCTTTAAGTAACAATCAATAACTTTTATTAATTGAGGCCATTTAGTGACTAGATTTTGCCATTTTTCATCCTGCTTAGCCTTGAGAAAATCAATTTAGCCATTAGACATTTTTTTATGCCATTTTTATTAAGCTAAATATTCTTCAAGTGTTACAAATTTTTAGACCAAAAGATTTTATAAATGCAGCATTAGTCGTGTTGTATCGTTGCATTTTTCTATATTAATGAACGCAACTGACTTTTAAAATAAATAAAAAAAAAAAAATTTGTATTGATAATTAGAGCTTTTCGTTATTCAAAAACTTTTCTTGTGTTTAGTTTATTGTTACTTAAGATGTATTAACACAAACAAAGTAATCTCTTATGTGCAATTTCAGTGCAGTAAATAAATTTTGTAAGTTTTTTATAAAAATGTATGCTTTTTTTGTAATAAAATCTTGTTTATCCATTTTTTTATCCATATTTTACTAAAAAAGTTAGCCATTTATAGTAGAGCAGAATTGGCATCATTGATTAAAGCAATAAACGCATCTATTTAAAGAAATGTCAGAAAATTGGCGACTTATACTTTAAACAACGTTAATTTGCATTTAAATTTACTTGTTCAAATCCTTTGCATGTTTCAGAGGAAAACGTTTCGAAAGCTTGTCGCTTGAAAGAAATTCAGGAACCAATTTTTACTTTCAGTCCCACTGTATGATTTGGATAAAAAAAATGAAGACATTTAAGTGTAGACTTATTTCGCTGTCACATAAAAGTGAACTGTCAATTAAGTTCCCTACTGCAACAACAATAACAACTTTTACTTGTACTACTACAACAATTACTAATATACTAGCAAAAACCGCCAAATTTGTGTGAAACTTGACGCGAAACCTTACACTCTTGTTTTTTTCATTTTTTGTTTTTAATGATTGGACATTTGGTGGTCTCAAAAAAAATAAGAGGAATGACTTCGATGACTTGACTTGACCATTTGGGGGAACTAGAAATGAACAAAGACACGTATTTGCATACTCTCGCACAAAATAAATACCCCTCTAAACTGGTCACTTACTATTGCTCCATGTATTTTAAATGGAATTTCGTAAGATATTTAACTGGCGGCGGCTTCTTTTTGCCAACAAACAACTAACCAACCAGCCTGTGGCATTTAATGGCAATCACAGTGATTGATGTTGCAGGCACACAAATGAATACATAGAAGTAAAACACACAAGTTGCAACTTAAATAGCCAGAAAAGTTTTTTTGTCGTTCTTGTCGTTTTGTAAATGTTACAGTCATGATTTTATGTCAGTTTTATGACATTTACACGCACATAAAACTTCTTTAATTCTTTTGCAAATTTATTTGATTCACATCTCCAGCTCTAAGACGTACATACAACTCTATTGAAATGGAACGTATAGAAAAAAAGTGGACCAAAGGTTTGTTTATTTTTTTTTTATTTTATTTTTATTATGTATGAGGGGGAAAGAGGGGTTTCTACTAAATTATGAGAATGCTGTTGCTATTCCATTAGAAAAGCAATTTTGTAAAATATTTTCAATTTTCAAAATAGAAATTGTATGCAAAAATAAAAGAAATAAGAAAATTGTGTGTGTACAATTGTGTAAACTACACGTAAAAACAATTTTCTACACATGTTGTCATTCTTAATATATTGACATGTAGAATAGATTTTTCTTTCATACATACATACATACATACGTATGTATGTACACATTTACTGTTCATTTCTATTGTGTTTTTGTTGTTGTATGTCGCATAAACTCATATTAAGTTTATTTGTTTGGAAATTATAATCCTTTCATTTGTTTGTTATTTGTTTCACCCATTTGTTTAGTGTTTGTTGTTTTCTATTAAATGAATCCTTTTATACCGTGGCAACATTTGCACTAAAGTTTGAAGTCAATATAAAACAAACACACACATACACAAACACATATTAACATGCAGTCTTTCGTACATGTACTCGTTCTCACACTTACGAACAGGACTGTGAAATTTCTATTCAAATTTAATATTATTCAGTTGCCCTTTCTCCATTCTTAATAGTTAGTTGGCTTTAATAGATATTTTTAGACTGAGAAGTGATATTGGATTCTTAGCAGTATTTAGGAGATATAGATTTGGAGATGGAGTGCAAGCCAACTGGTGTAAAAGATGAAATTACTTCGTGTATTGTAACGGCAAAACAAATTTACATACTATACACATGTAAAACATTCATAAGGTTGGTGAATGTAACTGGATATTGAATGCTCCATTTGCTAACTTCAATTACAGTTAAAGGACTACAACAGCATAATACATCAATTAAACTGCGAAATAGACAAAATGTTTGAATAGGAGAAAGTGCGTAGAGCGATACCCTACGTACGAAAAAATCTTTACAAATACAATTAAGCTCTGAGTCAACAATTAAAAAACGGATGTTTCAAATATCTAAATCCACAATTCTTTGAAGTTAGACAAAAAGGTCTTAAGTCAGACACTGAAGTTTTTCGTAATATTAAATTAAATTAATTTAATTTTCCAATTTTATTGACTTAAGCCCTTATGACACTACGTTTTTAATGCATTGTTAAAGTTTTGGTGAACAGTGAGAATATAATGTAAAAGAAAAATTTACCAAGCGCAAAAGATTAATAGCAAACTGACAAAAATTTGACTGCAGTTATCGATTAATATTTAATTTATGTCAAAAAAATTTTAGCTTGTTGAACTCAAAATTGACATTTCAAACTGGAAATATTAAAACTGTTGCTGAATCAGCGGTTTATGGGCAAATTCAGCGATTTACCGCTTTTTGTTTTTATATTTCTCATAAACAAAAAGTTAACAACATTTAATAAAATAAGCAAAACCATAACAAACATTTACTGTTTCTTGATATCCATTCTATATCAATTCAATGAATAAAAAAATTTTGTGTCATAAGGGATCAAAAAAATTTTTAAAACAACAAACAAAAAAAAAATTCTTTTTGTTTTCACGATATGTACATAAATTTCAAAACGAAAATTTTTATTTTAAATTCGAAAATAGGCAGTTAATTCCTAAAAGGTAAATTATTTCGATTGGAAGCAGCAATGCTAGACTTAAATTATTGATACCAAACGAAAGAGAAAAATTAAAAAATTATTTTTTGACTACTTTTTTTACATTTTTGCCTAACGTCAAAGAATTTACATATCTTTCTAATAAAATATAAGACAGATTGTTGATCACTTTTTTGGAAAATATAGAAAGTGTTGATAAATATTAAAATTTATACAAATCTCATTTCGTTGTTCGTCCCAATTTGTTAAATTACCCAGCTTGTATTGATAATAGGAGTTCGATCGTGCCCCTTTAACTATTTACGGTATCATAACTATACATGTACCTTTATTGCCTTGTAGAATATAGCTCATGAAAAAATCTCTTTTGAATTGTATCTTGAAAAAATCTTTAATTGTTTGTACATTTCCATTTTTTATTGATGTTATTTCACATCTTTGAAATGCCTGCAGTAACTCGTATCTTGTTTATATGGACACAGCCAATATTAAACACTTTTTGTTTAGACATTCGTAAATTGCGTTAAAGAAATATGGATTGACAATTTGAAAATTTTTGTTTTTCCTTTTCTGACTTTCGTTTGTTAAATCTCCTACAAATAAAAAAATAAGAAACACATGAACGTTCCTCAACGACCATAAAAAATAGAACAAGACAATAAATATATTTCTGCATGCATTTAATCTTGAAATTCTTGTAAATTTAAATGTTTAAGAGAAACATAAATTTATGTTTTTGCTGCTCGCTGTTTTATTATATTTGTTTTTGTTTATTATTCATGCTGTCAGAGCAATAAAAGTGAAAAACTCTTTTTAAGTTTTTTAATTTTTCGTTTACGAGCATTTACGAGCACCACCACATCAGACAAATCTAGAGCGATCATCTGTCTACGACCACAAAATACTGGCATATATTTTTTTTTATTATATAAACGTCGGCTTAGATCAAAATGAACAACGGCACATGTCAATGGTTTTAAAAACATTATGAGATACTTTTTTTAATATGACCCCAAACTGATTAATGTAAAATGTTCTTTAAATTAAACAAATTTACTTGTTCTCCCTGTCTTAATCACCATTTCAACTGAAGTATTAAAAAAAATCGTCTTAATTCTTTGTCAATTGCGAACAAGTAGCTTAGGCTTATCTTCACACCAGGGTTAAGTAGGATGTTACGAATATTCGTATTTGTATCGCTAAATATTCGCCTATTTTATGAAATTTGTTAAAAAATAGCAATTGTAACTAAAATGCGAAAGACAATTAAAGAAACTCGCAAAGTTCTCTTCCTTCTGCTGTAAAGTAATATTTAGAAAAATATTCCTTTTAATATATTTCATAATACTTCGGAACATTTTAATACTGGAAAATGATATTTTTTACATTTTCTAGCTGTATATTAGTCTGGGTTCACACCACAAACGCATAATACGCTCTCCACTATTGTGGCGTGGGTATACAAATAAAAGACAGTAGACACAAAAGCGAAAGTGGCGATTTGGAGAAACTTGATCTCATACTTCCTACAGGAATATACTTATGTATGTATGTACATAATATGTTAGTACAACATCATGAGCGCAAATTAATAATAACAGTAATTAATAATGGTCAGGGTTTTTTTAAATTGTACCAAAAAAGGATGAATTGGATCAGTGTACCAATAAAGTTTCCATTGTACCACATTTGGTACAATTGTACCACAAATCCCATCAGTGGGTTACACTCTCAAAGTCTTCTTTTAGAAAGTCAGATTTTATTCATGAGAGGGGAGAGAATAATAAGATCCTTCCCTCTTATGAACAAACTCGGACCTTCTGAAAGAAAACTTTCATAGAGTGGACCGAGACTAGCATCGTAAATTCGATATATTTATAAAAAATTTATCAAAAGGCAAAAAATGAATTTATCAGTATCAGGTGGTGTGCTAGTTACGATAAATACTTAGAGAAAAGCCACACGAGAAAGAGTTTGCCCTCGATGACTTCAAAAATGTTGCACAGTGTTATCATACAAAAATTAATGGCCTAATCATGTAAAACGCAACGCAACGCCAAGGAATTACATTGGAAGCAAAAACAATGTCATAAATATTTTGTAATTTTGTTGTTGCTTTCTACAGAAATTCATGTACCGTTTTAAAATTTTCAACGCCGCACAGTGGCGCCATTTGAGTTTTTTCGTTGCAAAAATCATATCTTTTGAACCGAATAAGCTAATTGAACAGTTTAAACAGCATATGATAGATAACTGTTCAGCCTATGAAAAGAGCTTTTGGAAAGGGTGCTACGCTTTGTAGGGGCCTACTTATGGGTTATCAAAGTTAAAATTAGTAGAAAAATCAATTTTATGGTAACTAAAAAAAATTATTTTTACATTTTTAGATTGTTTTTATTTTTTTTCTTAAGGGTTTTATGTTTTAAATTATTACCCAACAAATTAAAAAAAAAATTATTTTTTTTTTTTAAATTTATTTATTCAATTTTCTGTAAAATATTCATCACAATTCATAAGAGAAGGTATATCTAAAAGACTAACCATTTCTAAACTATAATTATTTTGTAACTCTATTCGTGACTTCACATGCCGCAGGGAAGAAATAAGTGGATCGGAAGATGCTGCCAACATGTTGAAGAGGTCCTCATTTTGCCTTACCCTTGATGCTTTGAATGTGTTCTGCAATCTATATTTTTTATAAAATTTGTTAAGAGACTCCTGTGCTTCTTCAGAAAGCTCTCCAATTGGCAAAGGCTGGTACTCAATTATATCTTTGCCATGCGCCAATATTTTATGGACGGTCGGGGTCAACTTCTTCTGTGGATACATTTCTGCTAAAAGAGATGCAGTTTTCGACGCATATTCTCCATATTTTGTAGAATTGACATTTTCTTTGCAGTTTAAAACATCCAAGATCGTTCCAATCTTTTCACGATTTGATTGTCAATTCCAATGATTCTAGTTACTGCCTCATCATTTTAAAAAAATCTCCTAGAAGTGTTTCCATCGTTTGAGTTACCGTATCCGTGCTTGGGACAGTCTACTTTTAGTCCAACTTGTTTAAAAAAAGCATCCTGTATTTGCTTCTTTGTGATCTTTTCCTTATCCTTTATTGATGTATTTTCATCGAAGTTTTCCTCCTCTTGTGGTAGGGTATATACCAGTTTTAGCAAGAATTCCATACACCTTATCCTTGCGTGCAATGGTGACATTCCATATTCGTAATTCTCCTCATTTGTAGAATCGTTTAAATTACCAAAGTTCTTCTGACAAATAATAATATAAAATCGATAAAAAAAATATAAAAATAATACGAAAAAAGGGGTTTAGATAGGTTTTTGCTAAATTTTTACCTCCAATATAATTCTGTCTATGAAAACTAATTGAAATATATTATAATTAAGCAGAAAAAGATACTAATCTTAAACTCTTTACAACTAATTATATAAAATTGAGATGTAACATATTGTATATGAAATAAATTGAATTGAATTGAAAAAAGTTCTTCTGACTCTTTTTGCAAATCGGGCATGACATTGTTGAGGTTGTTCCTGTCAGTTCGCTTACGACTTTTCCGTCAACCATGGTCAGGTGGAACTCGTAATTGCATTCAATATATTTTCCTTCTCCAATTTGCAGCTTTGTAGGCTTAATCTTGCTTATTTGTTCTTCAATGTCCTTCACCGTAGTCCTTATGAGTTCTGCCGATTCCCTTGCAAACTGAAACATTATTGGTCGGCAATAATGCACTGATGACGGACGTGGATTTTCCCAGTGTAGGGAATCATCCGATTTTAGCCGCAAAGGAACAACAGATGCCATAAACATATATCCGTCCGATATTGTAGCGTCATCGGAAGATATCCTTTGCTTATAAACGCTTTGTCCGGATGATCCATCGCAGCCCCATTTGCTGATCAATGTCAACTTCTCAGGAAGAATTTTCACTTCCGTGAAAAACTTTGGTGTGGTTGACTTTCTAAACAGTTCAAATAATTTTAAATTGTTCAACGCCATGTTTTCAGTACTTAAATTGTTTAATGGTTTCAGTAATTGTTGCGCCAACTTTCAGGCGTAGACTAATCCAGGCATTATGCTTATTTTGCAATATATAGGCTTATGCTACCATGCCTAAAAATTTACCTATTCCCTGCATACATATAGATTTAGGCTGAATAATGCAATTTTGATATTATGCACGTGTCCAAATAAGATTTGTGCCTACCTGTAGGGATAATAAGTCAATATTGTTCCTGACCATTTGTACGCCAAAGTATTGTTTATGTGAGGTACGTACCTGCTAATTTCAATTAGTAGTTTTTTTCAAACTATTAGATCAAACTACTGTCAGTCAAAACATATAAGGGATGGACGCCATACAATTTCTGCAACCATGTCTTTTTAACCTTTTTTACCTCTAGAAGCCAAACGGGCACGTACGGGCAGATAAAACCTTTTGAATTATGTAAAGAAATAATCAAAGAACAGGTTTTGCAAATATGGCAAATATAGAAAAATATAGATTTTTTTAATTTTCCGTCAAAGTTGAAAAATGGTGAAAAAACGGATAGTTTTTAAATAGTGATTTACCAGGTGAAACACAAAGCAAACAGTTAATTTTTTTTTATCATTATACATTTAATAAATACATCAATCAATACAAACAAAAAATAAAGCGATTCGTTACCTATTTTTCTTGATATTACACCTGAAATCGCAACAAATTGACTAAAAATTGTGTGTTTTTTTGAAAACCGAAAGTCGGTCAACTTTGAACGGTTATATCTTCTAAACTAAAAATGTGATATTATTAAGAGTGGCATATTTGAAATCGTTGAAAAGTTTCCTATAACATGGGTTTATTCAAAACTTCGTCGGCACTCATGAAAATTTTGATTTTTGCAACCTCGCTTGCCTTACGGGCGCCACTGTGCGCCGCAAGCAATGGAGCGTTTGAAATTTTAAAACTCAATGTGAATTTCTGTAGAAAGCAACAGCAAAATTACAAAATTTTTATGACATTGTTTTTGCTTTCTATATAATTCTTTGGCGTTGCGTTGCGTTTTACATGATTATGGCTGGGTAGGTTGATATCCGTTATTAAACGATATGCAAAACAAAGTTGAGAAAAATAAAGAAAAAAGTTTAAATTCAATATGTGGCTGTAGCATCTGCGAAAATATTTTCTCCCAAACAAGACTGCATTAGTAAGAAAAGGCGTAAAAAGAGTTAGAAAAAGAAATCTGAAAGTATGTAAGTATATGTATCCGAGCAGGATAAAGTTCCCTGGAGTTATCTTAATGACTCCAGGTGAAGTACACAATCTCTCACCATGTTGAACAATTGGCTTTATTTGTAGCTTTAATCTACTTCACACAGAAAAAAGTGTTTTATCAATTAAACAAATAGTTTAAAAAGTATTTAAATTTAATTAATGTGATAATTGAATCAATTATTTTTTTTGTTGAAAGAACATTAAAAATTTAATTTTGATTTAATTAACATTTTAGTTGTTTTGAAATAAAGTTTCAATTAAAATTTTAATTAAATAACAACAAATCTTAATTGACTTTTTTCGTTTAAAATAAAATAATTTAAACATGTAGAATTGTTGTTGGGAGTTGTCAATATTTATTTAAATAAATTAACACATTGTTTGAAATGGCAAAGTTTTTTGATAAATTTTTTAATTAAAATTAAAAATATCATTTATTGAAAATATTTTTTCAAAATTTTAAAATTTTTAGTAATCAATATAATCATTTTGGTAATAGGTGCAAAATGAACAAATGTTTGCTTGATATTATGAATTTAGAACAAATTTGGTGATTGAAGAAATTTAATAATAAAAAGATTTTGTTTGTTGTGCTTAATTTCCTTTTTAAATAATTGATAAAAAAATACTGAAATTTATTGTTGGAGGATAAGCTGTTCCTATGTGCATTTCACTGGTTGCTTAGGCCAGATCAGCACTTTTTGAGTGCTTGTAGGTAATTCTTATTCCCTCTGTAGTTTTGTTTGCTGATAGCTTTGGCTTTTCTAAAATTATTTAGGAGAACGTTTCCTGATGATCTGGCCTAAGCAACCAGTGAAATGCGCATAGGAACAGCTCACAAAACAAAATCTTTTAATAAATAATAGTATTCCCACAAACAACTTTGATAATGAAATTTAATAATTTTTGCTGTGCAGTAAATACTTCGGCTGCACTAAAGACCATTTGAGTCAGTGGTGCTTCAGGCCATTACATAATAATAATATGAGTGTGCAAATTTAAAAAAATTCATGTGCGAAGTGATTAATTTTAAATTTAGTCATCGGAATCTCATAATAATGTCAAATGCATTTAGTAGTGTGTACAGCGTTGCCAAATATGCAGATTTATCTGTTTTTGCAGTTGTTTAAAGTGCAAAGCAGTCTTGCAGATTTTTGCTTAAAGAAACTTTATTTTATTTGGAATTTTGTACAAAATTTTCATACAAAAAAAAAAAAAAAAAAAAAATATGCGAAAATCAAATTTATTAAAAACAACTTAATGTGTAATTAAATAAAATACTTTGATCGCTATGTGTGATATATTTTAATCGGGCTTAAGTTCATCAAATTTGATTTACATTAAATTATTTTCAATGAAGAAAGGAATTTTTTACAACATGAAATGCATTAAAATTTACTGTTAATTTTTCATTTTTGACTGAATGTTATATTATGATTTTTAATTTAATATACATATATTTTTCTTAGTACATACACAGAGCGAACAAAGACTTTAAAAAATTGTCAGTCAATGGTATTAAAACGAGACCAAGTTTTGCCAATCTTTCAACAACATCTGATTATTTAACAAAACGTTGTCGAATTAAAACAAAAGATGTAAAAAATAAGAAAAAAAAAAATTTTTAAAATGTCAAATTGATAACACACACATGTTAAATTGATACCACACACTTGTCAAATAGATAACGTCTGATTGTCAGTATTAACAGTCCACAATTTTCAAATAAGCCTAATTGCCAGCAGTTTAACACATCAAAAAATTGCAAATTATTAATAAGTGAATTATAAGCAAGTCATACAGTATAGTCGGTCAAAACCGATCATATGATACCCTACACTACAGTATATAAATACTATTTTTGCATGTGTAACCTGTTTGTAACCCATTGGCTAACCATGGACCCGCCAGAACAAAATTATATTATGAAGTTAAGATTCAAATGAAAGTTTTTTTTGCAGAACTTTATTTCGATATATTCATATATATGAAATTTGTTTGCATTTAACCCTTGTGCGGTCTTCTCTTAAACATTTTGTTAGATTTAAATGAGACTTTTTTCTAATTTTTTAAATTGAAAATTTGCATTAATAGCAGTAAGTTTTCTTTTTGTATATCTAAACATAACAAAATTACTTGAAGAATTACGGAAAAGTCCCTAGAGTTAAATTTCACCCATTTAAAAAACGTGTAAGTAGTACCTGCATCCGATTGATATATATGGATGAATTTAGTTTATTAATTTCTTACTAAATATTATTTTGTTTAAAAAATAAAATAAAAACACCTCAAATGATTTCTCACCCGAAGAACTTTCCTGCAAGTAAGAGAAACGTAAGATGATTCTGATTGAAAAAATTAGTTTGGACGAAATTTAATCCTAATACCAACATAATCAGATGGTTTATGGGCACAAAGACCCTATTCCGGAAAGAATATTGTATGAATATTTATGGACCGATTCGCACCATTTTCAATAGGCTAGGTCCTTGTGATAACTAGAGCCAATGTGCCCAATTTCCTCAAATTATCTCAAAAATTGCGAGCCAGCCAGCCGGACGGACATCGCTAAATCAACTCAGAAAGTTTCTAAATCGATCAGGTATAATTATATGTTTTTTTTATTTGCTTAAGAAGCAGTTTTTTTCTCATAAAAAACAGTTTATTTGGATTATTTTGGAGATTTAGCAACACTGAGTGTGACATTTTTTGCCATTTATTGTTATCAACGCAAACAGCAGATTTTTTTCAATTAAATTCGAAATATCGAGTGACGATAATTCAGATTAGATATTCGTATTGGCGAATATTAAAAATTAATATTCGTATTATCACCTTTAAGTAGTTCAAAGTGATAAGTTTGTTGTCTTTCTTGTTGTCATCATTTTCCGAGCAACGGAATTGTAGAATAATTTTTTTTTTAAATGCTTAAAGTGTTACAACAAAATTAACAAAACTCAAAATTAAGTAAGAAAACTTGCAGAATGGGTAACCTTTTAACATTAAACGTATACCATACATTTTAACACTTAAGCAAAAAAAAAAAAAAAAAAAAACATAAAAAAAAATAAAAAGTTAAATGTTAATTTATTTGCTGAATTGATGATTGCAATGCTTTGGTTGCATTTTTTTAGTGCAGCTTATAATTTGCACGATTGCCACTATAAATACTCACCATCTACATTATAAAAATAAAAGTACTGGAAAAAATGTGAACAAGTGTACAAAACATACATTAGGTGAATAAATCAAACACGCAATCATATTTTATTATAAAGTTTTTTATATTTGTTGTAGATGTTGCTGCGGTTTTCATAACGTTACCGCCTAGATGATGTTTAAGTATCAACAAAAACTTCAATAGAATCTAAAGATCAAATCGGTGGCACTGGCTCGCGTGTTACATGTCAGCATAAACTTCATCATACATGTACGACAGTACATAACGCACACTAAGAGAGTGGGTATACGGAATCTACAATGGAGTATAATAAAAATGAATTAAACGAAAAAAAAGTAGCCACGTCTATGTAAAACTTGCCACCACCAACAAATTGTCAGCCATTGTTTAAATATGTTTTAATATGAAAAAAAGAGTTTGAAAAAATTACACTTGACCAAAAATGGCCACCACTTTTTACGCCGTTTTTTCATGTATTTTTGCAACTCTGCCCATAAAACATTGATAAGATATTGTTGGCTTCTTTTTTGCAGCATGATTTTGAAAGTCATCATCGTCGCTGTCATCTTTAGGTTCATTCGCTCAATGACTAATTGCGCCAACAGCAGCAACGGTGGTCAATATGTGTCTGGTGTCGTCAATAATGTTTGAAATGATTGGCATATATTTTTCTTAGTTCTACTCCTCATACATTTTCTTGCAAAATACAACCAGCAAATTTTCAAGTTATTAAAAAAAAAAAGAAAAAAAAAAACAAAAAGGCGTTACATACTTTGAATGATGTATGGCCATCAGTTAAGTTTGAAGCTCTTCTACATGTTGTTACTTGTTTACAAGGTGGTCCAACGTCTTTTTCTTTCTTTTGTTAGTGATTGTTTATGCAGATCCTTTCTTGACAATCCAGATAGTTAGTGTGGCAGTTGTCAAGTCTTCACTTAAAAAAGCTCATCATATTTAATATTCAAAATGCTATTGGCTAAGGTATAATTCCAAAGACTTCAATTATTTATTATTAACGAACTTCATTTTCCTGTATGACAAGTTTTGCTTATACGTCTAAAATATTTTTCTTAATTTTTGAAAGAGTTCGTTCGTGGATGATTATTTTAGTAAAACGTTTTTTTTTTTTTTTGTTTAATTCCACATTGAAATTTGTTTCAACATATATGTAATATAAATTTTCGGGTGTAATAGAAAAAAATAGAATAAAACACAATTTTAATTGAACCAATTCTCGAAGCATTTTATTAAATGAACTTTTACTCCTTAGCTCTTACTTACACGCAGAAAAAAATTTGAAGGAACTATGGATAAAAACTACCATATTTCGATCCGCGCAATGGCCACAAACAAACTACATTTTGTTGTTTTTAACATAACTATTGCAACCAGGGTTGCCAGAAACAAAAATTCAAATAGCTGGACAATGTAAAAAATTAAGCTGGAAAAAAAGACGGAAACGGAACAATCAAAATTCAGTCTTAAGTTGGGATCACATGATTGTCGCAATGCACCAATTTTCACACTTTTTAATACCCCAATCGTATTACTGCACAATCAAATGGCTCATGTACCAATAGAGGACAATATTGTGCTTACTTTTAACAACAAAATGCAACCCTGGTGCGGCAATCGTGTGACTACTTGGTATGTAACCGCGCGTCAATAAAAATGACAAAAATGTCCCAATATTTATTGCGTCCATTAAACAACACAATACGAGCCAATATTTGCCTTTTTTAATAAATTTAATTTTGCGTATTTCTTTTAGTAGGAATAAATATATACATATTTATTTATTATGCAATAGCTGCTCAGGATGAATATTTTTAATCAAAATATTAAATAAAACGGAGTTTAATTTTTTTTTATGGAATGTGATGAAAATCGATCGATTTCAAAACGATAAAAATTCATCACATTCGAGCGATTTTTAAATCTATTGCTGAAATATATTTTATGGTCTTAATTTTTTTGTTCAAAACACATTTTAAATAGTATGTATAATAAACAATTTAAAAGAATATATATACAGGAAAACGCAGGAAAATGTATTGAAATTCTTTAAAGCGAATTTATTTTATATTTTTTTAACAAATATAATGTAATAATTATTTCTTTTTGTAAGTTATTTTCATTATATTAAAAATTTTTTAAAATATTTCAATTTTGATGTTTTTACATTTTCACCAATATATGTCGTTAATTTTTGTTAAAGAAAATATTTGTTAACTTAAAAACGAGAACAACAGATTCGTAAAAGTAACCGAAATTTCTCGTTGCTTAACGATATCGGTAGTAAAGTTCAAAAATTCAGGTACTGGCAGTTAAATTTTAAGCCTAAATTTTAATCAACTAAAGCGATACTAATATTTTTAATTTGTATTCTTAAACTTTGAATAAAAATATTGTCTAATTATTTTAGAATAGCATTTTACGTTTACCTTAATTTAGAAATTTCATACATTTTTCTTAAAAAATTTCAAATAAAACTGTTTAACAAAAATTTGTTTGATTATATGATAAAATTTTTTTTTTTTTTAATGAATAAAAAAAAATAGAACTCTCAAACAAATAAAAAAGCGTATACATTAGCTGTTTTTGCAGCTGACACAAGTAAAAACAATCGTGTGACTGTGCTGCGGCAATTATTATACCCATTTCGCTTTGTACCAACTAGCGGCAATTTCATTTGTATAAAACAGGACAATCGTGTGATTCCGAATATTGGATTGGGGCAATTCCATAATTGTGCGTCAATAAAGCACAATCAAAACAAAGTTGTAATATTGAATAAAATAGTTGTTAACAGTTATATAATTAAATTTTTGCCTTTAGAAAGAATGAAACACTTTTAAAATATTTGTTTAATTAATCTCTATTGAAATATATTAAAAACTACATCACAACCACACTCAATATTTATTTCAGCGTACTTATTCAGATTTAAAACAGGAAGCACACTAAAGTTTTAACATGTGCAGGGCAAGGGGAATGACACCATTATCGTCTAGAATATGAAAACTAAAATAAACGAAAGACCCATTGACTTTTCTTAACTACTCAAACACAAACTTAACTTACACCAAAGATTGATATTACAAATTGTTATTATCAATTTACAAACATGTTAGTTAAGAAAATTGTTAAATATAATCGAAAAATTTTAATAAATTTTTCTTATTTACTTACCCCCATATTCATAAAAAATATTTTAGGTTTATAGCAGGTTTTATAAACCTTTTGTTAATCAAAAATATTTTTTGGGAATATGGGGGTTAATAACTATTGTAAAATTTTCTGTGAACATTTTTGAAAAATTTATCAAATTTAGTCTTATTAAACTTTTTGGAAGGACATTCAATTCCTTTCTTGTGAGTTAAGTTTATTTAAAATACTTGGCAATTGCTATAGAAGAAACAGACGAGATCAATTTGTATATACAGATTTTGTACGTTATTTGTATTGCATTTTTGAATAAAATGGTTAGTATCTTATCAATTGGAATATTTTCGGCAAATTGTAAATTATTTTATATTTAGTATATATTAATGAAAAAAAAATATTTTTTTAAAATTAAGGAAATTCTTTTTCAACTGGACAAATTGTATTTGAGCTGGTAACTGGACAAGACAAAAAAGAACTGGACAATCGAGGCCATTTCAAGTCGTCTGGAAACAATAATTGTAACGATTAATAAAATTTTTTTCTATTGACCAATACAATTGTTACCTCTTTTAAAAATTCAAATACGGTTGAATTTAACAATGTCTTAATAAAATTCATAAAATATGGTTGTTATTATAAAAAACCACACAATTATAATATATTGTTTTAAATTGTATATTTAGGCTTAAAAGTAATATGTTGAAACGTAACAAAATTATGGTTGTTTTGCTCTCTAGAGTGGTGATACGGTTGGTTTGCTTAAAATTCTCACATTCTTTTTTTTTTAAATTTTGTATTATACATATACATATAGAAAATACATACATAAATAACATTTATGAAGAATTACAAACTAGTAAAATGAACAGAATGCTGATGCAGGTCCTCGCGGCCTAGTAAATATTTTAAAGGAGGCTTATAAAAGTGAAACATAGCATGTAACTGGCATAAGAAACGAAATAAAATTGTAACTTGACTCAATAAGCAACTTGAACAAATGGGCTAAAATTAATATTTAAAATATGGTTAACAATGCCCGTATAATGGTTTATTCTGACCATTATATGGTCAATTTTGGCCTAAGTTTGGAAAATTTTGACCATAGCATTGCTATTTTTCGATCATAGGATGGTTAATTTTGACCAAATTATGGTTGATTTTGTGCAATTTATGATTATTACTGACCATATTATGGTCATATTAATCCTTAATATGGAAATATTAATATTGCTTAAATCTTACCATAGGAGTTTTCTATATGGTAACCGCCAACCAATTTGTTCTGCGTGTAGAACTTGTTCTTAGCAGAAACATTCTGCAACAAAACCCCTTTAGATTCAACACCCAGGACGCAGTGTTTGGTATAAAAAAAAAGTAAATTGAAGCTCTCACATAAAGTAAAAGATATCTGTCGAACATTTCTGGTGACACATTTTAGAAAATGTTTCTGCATATTCGATATTTTTCACTGTACGGTGTTACATTAAAAACTTTGATATTTCATTATGGTGGTGACATTTTTGCACTACAAACATGCAACAATATGGCGGTGTTGATGTTTCCGTATTTAAGTAAAATTTTAATACAATACACGTAAGTAGACACATACACATTTTTAATACCATGTATCTAAAGGTATGATATTATGCATTTGTGTGTGTTTGTGTTAGTGTTTGAACAAACACATATGCATATAATTCATACACTATAATTATTTTTTGTGTTTGCCGCGCGTAAATGTAGATTTTTATATGAAATGTTGATAATTCGTTGAAATGAAGCACTAAACTTTGGCAAATTCACGCAAACTATACAAACAATACTAGACATGCATTAGCAATTAAACTTGTACAATGAATTCCAGATCATAGTACATGCTTTATTTAAACTAAATGCAGATATGGATACAAGTATTTGGTTGTATGTCCGCATGCATTTTTGTTTAAATGGTTGCTTCGTCGTTCGGTCGTTTACAATACCAACAGGAAAAGAGAGATTGAGTGAAAATTAAACTCCATTTTTGTTTTAAGTGTTTTTGCCGTGTAGTTGTCGCTGTTGCTTGCAATTATTATTTAATGCATTGTGATGGGGAATCGACAGTTTATAATTATAGATTGTCTAACTAATAAAAGCAACTACCACTGCCACTGACACTATTACAACATTAATGTTTTACAAATGTTTGTATTCACATACACACACATACATTCAAATAGAGTTGTATTTTGTAACTGATAATTAGCAGAATTGAAAAATTAAATTATATTTGTATTTTGATGAAGATAAATAAAATGCAAACAATTAAAATATAATAATTAATTTCCCACTTTTTTTTTGTTTTTAATGAAACAGGTGTCTGTCTTCTCGTTTTATTTCTTTGGTATAAGGGAATTTATTAAAATTTTTGTAATATTTCCAATTACCTTGATGGCAGTTTTACTACGCAAAACGTAAGTAATTTAGATCAAAGTTTTTTCTTTTATTTAGGTTTATTTTTTCTTCTGAATCTTACCAACATCTATCTCATTTATAATCTCTAGAATACTTTATTTGAATACTTTTTACCAAAAACAGAATTTTAATCAAATCAGGTAAAATTGTCATAAAATACAGCAGTTTTTTTTTATAATATTCTGCAGATTTTGTTTGTTTTGTTTGAAACATATGCTCCTTTGCAGGAAAAAAATAGAAAGAAAAGTTTGCTAAATTTGTATTAAAAAGTCAGAAAAGAAATATTTTAGAAGAAATAAAAACTTATTACTTTGAATAATATACACAAGTATGATAAACGCACAATGGGACTAAATGGAAGATATGAAAGAAAATATGTGTAAAAACTTTGACTTAAGAGGAGTTATAAATGGGTTGCTGAAAAAACTCCAGACAATGAAAAGAAAAATCAATCCATCTAACATAATGAAACCAAAGCGGTGTCAATAGTACGGATTTTCTCGTCCACAGAATGCTTGATTCAGGTGCCCCGTACCCAACCCTGGAGTACTAACCATATTTTACGTACGTTGTAACTTATTTTTGCTGCCTATAACTTTGGCTTAAAGCCAAATATATTTTTACAATAAATGTTATTAATCATTGTGGCAACTTACAGGTTTATATAGAAATAATGATTTAATTTTAATTCATATAGATAAACGAAATATTTAACTTTTTTACTAATTCATTTTATGTTGCACATATTTTTGAGATAATAAAAAAGGACCTAACATATTATAAGTAAAACTGAAAAACTGAAAAAGAGTCAAAACTTAAAAAGGGCATTTTTAGCTTTAAAAATATAAAAAAAAATTTTTTTTTAATAACACTTTCAGCAGGAGTCACAAAGCTCAACTTTGTGCTCTCCGCATATGAGTTTTTCGCATATATCGCATTTTGATTTTACATTCGGCATTTCTTCGTATGGGTATGATCTACACATACGTGATTTGTGTTCTTTTTTGTATTTTCTCCTTAGCTTAGCATCTACTAACAGCATCCGACATTTAAGAGTGTTAGGCACACCCATTTGAAAGTGAATTACTTAAAAGGGAACGATGATCGTCCAAACTTCGATCATTAGTATTCTAGGGTTAAAATAATCCAAAAACGGGATGGGAGTAAGTAAAAAATGAGATAAAAGTTAATGTGGCACTATGCTTGATTCAAGAATTTCCAAGTTTGGTTTAATCCCGAATACGTCCTTGGAATAATCCGAAAGTGAGATTAGATTGATTTAAAGCTAAGCACGAACCCCCAAGAGAACTAGAGATAATAGAAATTATTATTATTTACTCACTTTTGTTGTATTCCCCAAAAAAACTCACAATTAAAAGACACCAGCAGCATGCCCGATATGGTTTTCGTAATCATTATATTATTAAATACATAAAATTTTATGTATTTAACTCAATAATTGAAAAATAAAAGAATTGGGGAATTTTTATTTCTTTTTTTGCCTTTTAAACATAAAAATAAAGTGTGTTATTCTTCTTGTAGTGATGTTGTTGTTTCTACACAAAACAAGAAAATGGTTTTTTTATCCTCCTTTGTAGTGTTATTGTTCATAGAATGCAATGATTTTCGAAATTTATCCCATTTTTGGATTGTTCTAAATATTTTTTGAAGTTATTCGCACTAAAATTTTTAAGTTCGACTCGTTCTAAAATAAAGTAAAAAAACTAAAATTTAGTACAAGTTTTTCTTGCTGTGTTCGAAAAAATATTTTAAGGAACGCTGTTTGGTCTAGAGAATCTTGTGTAAATTCTAACGAAGAAAATTTTCCAAAGGAATAATTTTTAGAATACATAGAAATAACTTCAGGGAAAACTCTGTTCGTAATGGATATTCTAACAAAATCAGTTGTTGTTCGGATATTGTAGTCTTTAAATTTGTTATAGTTTCTTTCAAAATAAAAATAATGAATAAAGACTTTTGTCGATTATCAAGCCATAGTGCCAATACAACATTCACATGTGTGCATGTATGCACGCATTCGAAACTCCAATAATACTCAGCCAATTTGTCCCCCCCCCCCCCCATTTATTTTTTAGTGAAAAAAGGGAAATGTGAAACTAACCAATACATCTACATACACGTGTCCTTCCTTCAGCTAACACACATGTCAACCTCCCCCTTATATGATAGTAAGGAAGCTTTTGCAAATTATGCGAAATCATTTCTAAAATTGCTGCTCATGCTCTTTTTTATTATTAAATATTAAGAAAGTTATTTGTTTTTTTTATTGTTTTCGTTGTCCTTACAATTGGTCATTTAAAGAGTTTTTTTTTGTTGTGGTGAAGCTGGGCGAGGAAGTGGATTTTGTCTACGTTTTGTTATAAACTTATTGCAACTCATAATGATCCTTTTGCCCTTTTCTTTGGTAACAAATAAAATCCTCTAACAAACTTCATGAAGTGTACAGAAGTTTTTTTTATTTTGTTTTATATTTTTTATTATAAATCTTTCTAACCCTGTGATTATATTTTATTTACGGTATTTTTTGTGCTTTTTAGTTTAAGGTATGAAATTGTTGTTGGAATAAGTTTGAGATTGTTGGTCAGTTTAGAAATGTTTACGAGGGTTTTACGTTAATTTTATAACTTTGATAACATTGGGTCGTTTTGGTTTGTTTGTTTTTTTTCAACATTCGAATTTATATTATTAGTTTTGTAAGCAATAAGAATTTCTTTAAGGTATTTTACATTTTGCATAGTAATTCTTATTAAACTACAGAAAAATGTGGAGAAACCCCTAAATGGAAATTTGTGATTTGTAAATCATTGTTGTTGGTTCTAAGAAAATAAAGAAAAAAAAAATACCTTTTAAATACGTTACCAGGATCAATAGTTAACGACTTAGCGTGGAGCTACACCTCAGTGCTCGTTCAAACTATTTATAGCGTTATAAAATACTAAATTATGTAATAAAAGTTTAATAGACCGCTAAATCACGAATAAATAATACAATACAATAAATACCAAAGTATGAAAAATATGAAAAAATAATGAGTGCTAATGCCTTTTTCGTAAAATTTCATCTCTATAACGGCGATATCAAGAGTGTTTTCCTATGTTGTGTGCAGAGCGATAACGAGTAGAATTAAATTTGGTTAGGTTCATTGGCCAGCCGTCACGAGGTCGGCTCACTTGGGTCCTTCTAGCGGTTCCCTTGTGATACCCTGAGCCAGTGACTACAGTCAAGTCAGTGTTCACCAGATTATTCCCTAGACATCACTGCAGTTTCAAACCATTTCGGTTGATAAAGATTAAACTTATTCCTAAATGAGAAATAGCATAGAAACAACGCAATTCTGGGCTCCCAAAATGCCTAATGGTAACTACCCAGAAACTGGTGCATTGGCAGAGAAAGTTATATACCGTTTTCTCCTCCTAATACTCAAAATGGCTAATTTTTCAAAAGACATTATAACCTAGGCCCCCTCATCGCATGGGTCCATATCAAGCAGTGACCCGTAATGACCGAGATTACAGTCATTATCTGCATTATCTAATCCCTACATGTGCTGGCTTTGACGCGGACTTTGTCTTGGACTTCGAGCAGGTATTCTCGCCCTACATTTTCTCTCCTAAGCCCTTCTGTACGACTCACGATTGATGACAGGGGTGCATCTAATCCCTACATGTGCTGGCTTTGACGCGGACTTTGTCTTGGACTTCGAGCAGGTATTCTCGCCCTACATTTTCTCTCCTAATCCCTTCTGTACGACTCACGATTGATGACAGGGGTGCAGCTAGCCATCGAAATGCCGATTAGCCGCCTGAAGTTTGGTTTCCCGGACTCAGACTGTACCCTGGTACCCACACCAGCGTTACCCTAGAAAGTTTTGCAATCTCAATCAGAGATATCCCGAATTCAACAGTAAACTTTTATGTCGTGAAGGCACTAGCCAGAGCTGCAATGGCAGCCTTGCTGTACGTACATACGCATTTTTCTTTCGACATACGGTTATATCTCAGCCAACTTGCCACCTAAATGGGATATTTATGCCCAATTTCTCGCTGAAGAAACTTCCACCTACCTAAGTGCTCCTTTTTGAACTATCAGTGTAGAGCCTTAGGGTCGGTTTCAGAGACAGCGTTTCATTGAACAGCCCATTACCATTGCTATGATGAGCCATGAAAATAAGGAAAAAAGTTCCGGAAAGCAACAGGCCATTCCCGCCAGGAATAAATGTGGATTTTTTATATATGAAAATACATACATAATCATAGAATAATTAAGAAATATCATATAGAATTTCAATATCATATAGAATTTCGAAATTGCAATAAAATGATAAAGATCAATGAAAACAACACTTTTGAACAAAGATTTTGTGTTGAATCAAAACCAGTTCAGTTTTAAAAGTGTTTTTGAAAAATAAATAAAATAGTCAACCGTAGTATGGAATTCGGCGTCGAGAGCAACGTAACAATAATTTTAATTTCTTAGTCGGTTTTAACAACAATTGATTACTATTGACAGTCACTTGGCATTCTCTACAGCGCTTTTAATTCGACGTCGAGTGGAATTGATTAAATTTTAGTCGATAGGAAATCTTGCGACGGCTCAAATGAAAGTAAGAGATAGTTTTGTTGAAAAGTAAAAATATTTATTTAATACATTAAAAATTGTAAATTTAAAAGCAATTTAAGAGAAAAATTTTATTGATAATTGTTAAAATTTGTCCCCCAAAAGTTTACCAAACATCTGTGTAAGTAACACTTAGGTAACTAAACTAAAGTCAGGTTGAATTCTTTACTTTTAATTTTTTTTTTTACTTTTAGTTTTACAAAAACACATTTTCTAATTTTATTTAAAATAAATTTACTAAAAAAAAAACAAAGACTAAACGTGAGAAGAAAAAATAATTAGAAATGGGAATTTTTTTTTTTTTTTGTTCAGATTTTCGATAAAAGGTCAACAGCGACACAACATTCTTAGAAAATACCAAATTAACGTAGAAGTGATGTAGTGTAAGCTTGATGTGACAATATATTAAAATTAACGTTGAAATCGACAAAGACTTATATAATAAGACTGGATAAAAATAACGAATATAAATTTGCTAATATGAAGAAATAGGTTCACTTTTTCTGTGATAGATCGAGAAATGTTTAAAAAACTGTGTTGATATCTTGGGACACGATTAAAAGAAATGTTTATTCTGCAAGGTTTCAAAATCTTTAAGTTTAATATTTCTATTATTAGAAGCTAGTTCTTGGGCTAATTCAGAAAAAAACTAGAACATAAGACGGCAATTACTATAGACACTATATAAAAACTTATCCATTTCTAATGAAGCCAACAAAATTAAATCAATATATTGCACTTGTTCAACAATAGTGTATTAACTCAAAATTTTTTTATATTTACATTTTGGAAAAAATCGAAACGCTGCTAAAATATCGTGCTATTTTGTCTAATTTTTGGTAACGAAACGGTTGGTTTTAACATCCTTTTTCATATGCCCTTAATGTAAAATTGAAATTAGTTTTACTTCTACTCAAAATTTTTGAATTTCGAGTTAATACAGTATTGCTGAACAAGTGCGATATAGTTTTTAAGATTCCTTTTTTTTCATGTAGCAAATCATCCCCAACAAATGCTTTATTTGACTGTCTTGGTCAATTTGTGCTGCTGTCACTGGACAGCTCTATCGCATTATCTCTTAAGGATTTACATATTTTTTTTTTAATATTCCTAAGAAACGAAAAATTTTCTTTTTTTTCATAAAATTTACTTAAAAGTTGAAGATACACACATGGATAAGGCATTAAGTTTTCTTATATTTTTTGACGTAAAAAAATATGAAAATAACAACAACTTTTGCGCAATAACAACATAAATAGTTTTAAAAGAAATGTAAAGGACACTCTCAAAAAAAGTAATTTAAAATGGAATACCAAAAACTTGTAAATAAATAAATTTAGGAAACAATCACTTTAAACTGCCAACCATTTTAAAAGATAAGAACAAAACTGGGTTTCTTTCGAAGCCGTTAATATATCTTTACTTATTTTTATTTGAAAGTTTTATTGTATTTCATTTAAAGCGTTAAATTTTCATCTAGAATAAAAAAGAACAAACATATTTCTAATAAATCTTTATATGATGTCAGGAATATTTTTTTAGTGTTAATTTCTTTTTGAAATGGGTTTAATTAAATGAGTTTTTTTATGACAGTAGATCCATCATTTTATTCTTGAGATTTTTATAGATTTTTGAGAATTTCTTTACTTATTATTGTATCTTATTTATGAAGGTATTTGAGAGATTTCAAAAATTAATAAAAAGCAAAACACAATAGAATTTAATAACAAAGTGTGTTGACTGGAGTTTACATGTCAAATCTGGGGATTAATTGGCCTGAAATGAAATGTAGTACAACAAAAAAATGTTGATAACTTTTTCCAACATTTTTAAAGCTGGGCTTATTTTTTTTTTTTTTTTTTTTTTTTTGAAATTTTGATTGTTTCTGAAACTGTCATTTATTTGTCTGTTTACTGCCGTTGATTGCCCGTTGCTTGAATAAGAAGGTACTTATCCATGTCTGGCCAATACACGACTACATGCCGTTAAGATTGTCTGGCCGTAATGCAAATCGTACGAAATAAACAAGTTAACAAATTCACGCCATTTAAATTGGGACCACCCATATTGGCTGTTTTCGTTAAAATATTTCTTATATTTAATTCAAAATGTATTTAAAAATATAAAATCCAGGTTGATGTGTGCATGAATTTGAATTAATTTGCTTTTCTGAGTGATCTGTCTGTTCGCACTGATTCGTCGTGGTTCTTTATAAGCTCACATATCTCTAATAGGTATTGTATGCGAA
Organism: Pollenia amentaria; assembly: GCA_943735925.1. NCBI lineage: Eukaryota > Metazoa > Arthropoda > Insecta > Diptera > Polleniidae > Pollenia > Pollenia amentaria. The sequence goes on along the minus strand of OX031007.1, from coordinate 251,451,458 downwards.
TAAAGTATGTGTGCGAAATGTGTTTATTGCAAGCAAATTTAATTGTTCTTCATATAAATTATTTAGTTTAGTGCTGATACATTTCTGCATGCAAAGCTAATGTTTTTTTCTTAAACTTTCTAATACAGTTTAAACAGGATTCCAATTAAAAGCAGTTACATTGTGTTAAATAATCAATTAAACACATAATTATATGGGCATTGTTAAACAATAGAGCTTTTAATATCACTTACTTTTAACATAAAGACAGATTTTATGGGACAAAATGAATTGTTGTCCGATTTATCTAACGCTAACACATGTATGTCAATTTTAAATTCCATCATACTTAACCATGAATGATTACATTAAAAAACCATGTTCGATTGAGAAACAAAAGACACACACACATACAAAATCTCTAAATAACATTTATAACAACAATTCAAAGCTCATTTTAACTTAAAAATGGTTGTGTTGAGTCAGTCAGTAGTTTGACTGATGGCCATGTAACACGCATTTAAACACTTTTTTTTTAGTTTTTATTATTTTTGTTTTACTTGAAAACCACAACATAACATTTTAACCGCAGACAAATGGAATATACCACCAAAATGTTTCTTGGCTAATTAATTTTCCAACAACCAACAAATACCAATCAAAGTACCACCAAATTGAACAAGAAACCAGCCAAGAGAAATATTTTGTTTGGCATAACAAATTTAAATATAAAATACTTTGTCTAATATCCAGTTGGACAATTTTAGATGGTATTGGTAAAAATAAATGTTAAACGATTAATTTAACTTTAAATGTTTCATTATTTTGATTTGGTAACACTAACAAGCCGCTTTTTTTAATTTAGATTTTCTGCCTTTAACGTGAATTGTATAACAATAAAATAAGCAAAATTTTTTGTTTTGTTAGAGTAAGAAGAAAAGGTGTTGTTGGCGAGTGATAATTTGAGAAGCGTGGAAAAAACTATTCATGAAGAATGAAAAAATGGAAAAAACTTAAGACTTAAGACAGCAACCTGATGGTGATCTAAGTGTGTGATTGTGTTTGTTAAATTTTTGTAGGTTTGATTATAATTAATTTATTTTTAAAATACATAATACTCCCACTTATTTAAATGATCACATACACCATCATCAATAGACCGACCACTCATCATTATACAGTGGCAGTTTGTTTAAAATTCGAAAATTCCTTTTTAACCGTTTAACTTTAAAGACCTCGTGATGTTTATCGTTCTTTTCTGTTTTTTTTTCATTTTGGCTTAAACGCACTTTGGTGGTGGTATTGTTTTGACTTAAAAGACAAATGACGCTAATTTGTCAATTGTCTTGACTAACCAAATGAATAAAAAAAAAAAATCCAAAATACCCATATGCACTAACAAACGAATCAAATGTCGAAACAATACCCATCACAAGAAGTTGTTTTATTTCTTTCTACTTGTTCTGCTTAAATCTTTTTCATTCAGTGTTTTATCACAACTTAGAACGCATTTTTAATATAATTCACATTTTTAGTTCATTATTTTATGAAAAAAAAAAAAAAACATTGGAATTTTCAATGAAATGCTGTTTAAGTTTGACAGGCGTGGTGGCTGGTGTATTTGAAATGCTCATTGATCTGATCCCCTCAGCTTACCGGCTCAAATGCTGCTACACATAAACATTATTTTGTGCAGCAAATAAAAGGTGACTTGATGAGAATTGACTTGGCGCTGTCATATTAAAAAGGATACACAAACACTTTTATACTTGTTCTCATTATTGTACCAGTGCTTCTTTATACATATTATTCTTTTTCATTTGGACAGTGATTAAGCGAAAATTTAATGGTAGTTGTGAGTTTTTCTTCTTCGTATCCGTGTACGCATTTTATCGCTCACCCATACAATCATTCAGCAACTCGTATTGACTAATATGAGATTAAAGCGAAAGATTTGAGTTAAGAATGAATAAATAACAAATGTATCACCTTTTTTATGTGCCGTTTTTTTTGTATTATTTTTTATATTCTAGAGGACTTTAATTGAATATGAGCATATGGAATGCCATTGTATTCAGGCCCATAATACTGCACTCAGTGAATGTAACGGAGATGCATGTGTGTGTATATGTGTGTTGAGGCAATATATTCTTAGCGAGTTAAACTGTTTGACATGTTTAAGAAGACACATCCTGCTGAGTTGATGAATGCGCTAATATATTTCTGCTTAAGGTGCTGCCTGTTTGATACTGAAAAATTAATTTTTTTTTCTGATTATTTAATCTAAAATATATTCATACCCCAAATACAGCAAATTTAAGGGTTTTGATAGCAATGTTTGTATGTGAAAACATTCCAAAAATTTTTCTCGTAATAAAATGTTTGAGAACATCGTCTGTAATATTACGAGTACAAATGGGGCAAGAACTAATGCCCAAATATATCAAACAAATTTTAACGAGATTAATATAAAAAATTCTATCTAAATTCTTCCCATGTTATATAAAAAAAATTTTGTATAAAACTTTTAAACTTTAAAACTCTTTTTTCTTAGTAGGATTTGTTTTTCATCGCAAGTTTCCTCAAATGCAATATTTCGTAAAGCTGTAATCAAATTTTTAATACAAAAAAAATATTAGTTATTTTGAAATAAGATGTCCACTTCACACGCTTGTAGTATCTTCGTATGCGTTGTACAGTCGTATGATTATAAAATATTGCATATTTGTTATTGGTAATTTTCTTACAAAAGTGTTCTCTCATTATATGATTGGTTGTGTCTTGAAAAATGTTGTATTTATGTCATACAATAGATATTGGGAATTATTTCTATGCATAAGCAACTTTATTATATTCAACATTTTTTATTATTTTCGAATTTATTCTATTAGTTAAATTTCAGCTATGTATTTTTATAAAGATTTTTGTAGTAGTTCCATTACTTATATTTTTTAGGAATGACTTTATACACTACCAGACTATTATCTTGTATCTTCTTGTTACATTTCACCTTAGCTATCCGTTGGATAGCAATGAAGTATATTGTATATACAGAATAATTTACAATTATTAGACACCAGCCGAATTTAATTCATTTTCTGGCCCGCTACGGCCAGAAAAAATAAAAAATGTTGAATATAATAAAGTTGCTTATGGAAAGAAATAATTCCCAATATCTATTTGTTAAAATAATTGAGTTAAAGACATTCAATTTATAAAGTATCACTATCCAGTGTGACACAAAGAATGCTGACGAAAGCCGTAGCGGGCCAGAAACTTCATTGCTATCCAACGGATAGCTAAGGTGAAATGTACCAAGAAGATACAAGATAATAGTCTGGTAGTGTATAAAGTCATTCCTAAAAAATATAAGTAATGGAACTACTACAAAAAGCTTTATAAAAATACATAGCTGAAATTTAACTCATAGAATAAATTCGAAAAAATAAAAAAATGTTGAATATGTCATACAATGTTATTTTGTTCAAATAAAGCGTTTTTTTATACATGATTATAGAAAAATATTTTTTCAATAGTTGCTTTGACATTTGTCGCTTTGAAATGCGCCGCGTGCATTTGTCTGTCTCTCTGTTGAAAACTCTCTGTTGACTCTCTGTTGAAAACACATTCACTTTCGAAAAACTCAAAAGAAAGCAAAAATATTGGTATAAAATTGTAACTAGTTCTCCTAGGCAGGTTGGGGTTTGAAAGCCAGCGCAATCAGCTTAGTAGGAAGATAGTTATAAATTCAAATGTCAAATAACAACTATAGAAAAACTGATAATTTTGTAATAAAAAATTACATAAATGTTGTAAAAATGCACGGGTTGATATACAATTTTGCACAAATTCGTTTATTATGACAAGACAACATTGATATATCATACTTTAAGATCGGGCTGTAAATGCCTAAGAGCAAAAATATTTTTTTTAGGTACGATCTAATGTATACGTATGTGTCTTACCTACTAGTTAAATTGTAGCGTGTTTTACACCATCGATTTTTGACAGCTTATTTAAAAGGTAAATAAAATAGAAATATTGCAATATTTTAAAAACATGCCTTCTGGGGGTCACGACTTATAACACCAAAGGGTCGTGTTTTGTTTTAATACAATCATTAAAATGGATTTAAATGTAGTCGCGAGCGGAGAGCCAACATATTGGCCTACTGATCAGCAAGAATTACAGATGTCATTGATCTTGGCGTGGTTAAAAACATCACCATAGAAACGATTCACGTTGAAGCTTCGTCAGAATTTTCTTCCGATCACGCACCTACAATCGTTTCTAAAACGAGACTCATAGAATTGTACCTACATCTGATATTCTAAAGCTGCGATGGGCGGCAACCTATACAATTACATTTTGCGATCGTATGCATTGTATTAATTTTACATATGTTGTTGTTAATGTTGTGTGCTCACGCGGACACACATTGAAGAAAGAAAACGCGGCGCCCTGATTTTTTCGATCGCAGTTCTAAAGTTGTCGAGCGGCTTTCTAAAAAGGAGAGTTCGAATAGAGTTGGAATGGCACACTCAAAAGAAAAATCAATCCATCCGTAATCACATCAAAAAGCGGTATCAATAGTACGGTGAGTACGGATTTTCTTGAATCAAGTACAGAAAGATTGATTCAAGTACGGATAATTCAATCGCTGAATACTCAAGTTATCTATATTCAATCCCGAATTCGTACTTAAAATAATCCGAAAATGAGATTGATTAAGTAAAACTGAGATTGAATTAATCTCAAAATGCGCTCCGAAAATGAGATTGATTTAAATAAAACTGAGATGGAATTAATCTCAAAATGTACTTAAGTCAAGTGTTATAAAGTTGATTTAATCCCGAATTCGTGCTTTAAATAAATCAAAATTGAAATCAGAAGAAGAATATTATTATAACTAATTTAAAAACTTAATGTACATATTTAGCTAAGACTATAAACTAAATGAGAAGTGAGAAATTGAAGGCAAGACAATTTAACATTTTAAACTTTAATAAAAGTTTAAAAAGTAAAATTGATTAAGATTTAAACAAGAAAATAATGTGTTGTCCTCCTGTTCTGTTGTTTTTGTTGTTTCAACACACAACAATCCAATCGTTTTTTAGCTACTTGTGTGGTGTTGTTGTAGTGGCTACAAAAAAGTTTAGTAAAAGTTATATGAGATTAAAACTCTCAATTTCTAATTTTACTCTCAGAGTGTCAGTACCAACGAAAAGTTCAATCTATTTTGTACTTGGTTTAAGAATTTTATTCTTACTTTAAGAAATTCCGGGAATGATTTGCGAAAGTAATCCAATTTAGGATTGTTGTGAATACGTTTTAGTGTTATTCGTACTTGAATTTTTGAGCACGACTCGTACTCAAAGTAAGTATAAAAAGCTTAATTTATCCCGAGTGTTTTTCTCTCTGTGCACAGATCCCCTAAACTCAAGATTTATTAAATGAGTGCCCAATAATACTACTCATTATGGCGTGCAGCTTGAAATCTCAATTTACCAATTATCTCTAAGCCACCATTAAGAAACCTGAATGGAATCTGGCAAAGAAATGATATTGAAAAAGGAAATATGTTTTTCAATCATTTGAAAAATGTATATGTGACCTTCTCCGAGAAAAGGGACCTAGTGTGTGAAAATTAAGTTTTGAGAAAAACGCATTTAAAGTTTAAAATTTTAATGTTTTTCTCATTTTTATCGATTTTCCCAAGTTCGTTTTGTACGTTTTTATGGGGTAAATAAATTTTTATCAGAAATCTAACTCATTTCATCTTATTCTACACCCTTTTAGGTACCAGAATCCACTCTTAAGTCCAAACCCGGGTTTTGACACACTAGGTCCCCTAAACACAAAGAAAGTAGCAAAATGTTTTTAGAGCTACCTCGCATAGCAATGAAAACTATTCTTTTTATTTTTAATGCTATTTTACGCTTCGAATACTACCCTCAAGAATGGAAAGTTTCCTTAGTAACCATGATACCAAAGCCAGGAAAGGATCACACAAAAGTTGAGTCATTCAGGCCTATCAGCTTATTCCCTTATATCTCAAAGCTATTAGAGAAACTACTTGTGTCAAAATTAATGCCGATTTTAAATGAAAATAGATGTATTCCCAACCATCAATTCGGCTTTAGAAGAAAACACAGCACAATTGAACAAACTCATCGAATAGTAAATATCACATGAAATGCTTTTGAAGAGAGAAACTATTGCTCAGCACTCTTCATCGATGTCTTGCAAGCTAATGATAAAGTCTGGCATGAAGCCTTATTACATAAATTGAAGCAAAACTCACCAGCCAAACACACACAATCTATTAGAAAGCTACTTAGTCGGTCATAAATTTATTATTAAAGAAGGCGATTTTTTCAGTTCTCTTCAGCCAATCAGCCCAAGGCAGCATCCTAGGCCCTCTATTCGGACATGACAGCAAACAAGTACACCGAAACTTCAACATTTGCGAATGATACAGCTTTTCTAGGAGTGCACGAAAACCGTCGTGAAGCCTCTCGTTTCTTGCAGGATCACATATTTGAACTGGAACGGTGGTTTAATCAGTAGAGGATAATGGTTAATCAGCAAAAATGCGCATATATAACATTCACCTTGCGCCAGGAATCATGCCCTCCATTTAAAATCAATAATCAAATTATACCTCAACACTCGAATGTAAAATACCTTGGTATATATCTAGATCGGCATTTAACGTGGACATGGCATATAGAAGCAAAATTTACTTAAATGAAATAAAAATTAATTCAAATTAATTGGTTTATTGGAAAAATATTCTGTTCTTAGTCTCGATTGTAAACTTCTACTTAACAAATTTATCTTAAAACCAATTTGGTCCTACGGTATTCAGTTATGGGCCACTGCCTCGGCCTCTAATACCGAACCAATTCAAAGCCGCCAAAATAAACTGCTTCGAAAAATCACAGCCGCTTTTGGTATGCCAAAAACTCAAATATCCACAAGGATATCAATGTGTCATTAGTAAAAACTATGATTGCGAAATATGCAGTAAAATACTCGTTTAAGGAGAAGAGGAGGGTTGTGAACTGTGCCTCTAATCAAAATGCGCTAGAAAGCGCTAAATAATAAATAAAAAACTTAATAAAGGTATTTGCGTAAAATTTTAAAACAAAAACTTAATTATTAATGACATGTTTACGGCATAATTGTATATGTGGATGCTGTTATATTTTTTGCAATTTTGCTTTTTCGCAAGAGAGCAATTTTTGACGAGAATAGCTTTAATGGAATGCTAAAGAAGTAAATTTTATTAATAAGTAAAAATTTACATTTTTACAAAGCTTTTGCTGCTATTTCAGGCAAAGTTAAATAATATCAAAAATTAGAATCTAGGAATTATTTCTCATTCATATGTTACTTTTATTATATTGAAAATTTTTTATTTTTCGAATTTATTCTATGGGCTAAATTTCAGTTATGTATTTTATAAAGCCTTTTGTAATAGTTCCATTCCTTAAATTTTTAGGAATGACTTTATGCACTACCAGACTATTATCTTGTATGTTCTTCTTCCATTTTACATTAGCTATCCTTTGGATAGCAATGAAGTATATTGCATGTACAGAAAAATTTACAATTATTAGACAGCAGCAGAATGTATTGCAGTTTCTGGCCCGCTACTGAAATTTAGCTCATAGAATAAATTTGAAAAATAAGAAATGTGGAATATTATATCAAAAATTATTTATAATTAAATGAAACATTTAAAAAACAATTTTAACATTCGAGAGATCCTTAAAAAATATTAGTTTTCTACATGAAAACATTACATACGTATCGTTCGGTGGTTACTTCATCTTTTCCAATTGTTATTCAGAAAGCGTCAATTGTAATTTAGATTAGTCAGTTGTAATTCAGAAAGCGTAAATTTTAAATCATTATTTTTTCATTATTTATTTATTGAATATTCATATATTAAATATGAACTAACAATAATAATCGAGACTAAGAACAGAATTTCTTCCAATAAGCCCATAAATTTGAATTGCTTTTAGTTTCATTTGTGTTAGTTTAGATCTAGAAGAATACCGAGATATTTTACATGCGATTGTTGGGGCACTAATTGATTATTGATTTTAATAGCGGGACATATGATCCTGCAAGTAACGAGACGCTTCATGACAGTTTTCGTGTACGCTTAAAAAAGCTGTATCATCAGCAAATGTTAAAGTTAAGGTGTGGTTATTTGTTGGCATGTCTGAGGTATATATTAAGTATAACAGTGGGCCCATGATGCTTCCCTGAGGGAGTCCAGCGTCAATTGGCTGAGGAGAACTTAAAAAAGCACCTTCTTTAATAATAAACTTTCGACCGACTGAGTAGCTTTCTAACAGCTTGTGTGTGTTTTCTGGTAAGTTTAGCTTCAATTTATGTAATTACCTTTCATGCCAGACTGATTAAAAATACGGGGATATTTTTAATCACTCCAAAATCTATGACATCTAGAACTTTTTGCTGTTCAGTAGGCCAATAAGATGGTTGTCCGCTCGTGACCACATTTAAATCCATTTTAGGGATTGTGTTATAAGCCGTGACCCCCAGAAGGTATGTTTAGCGTTGTAATCGCCAGCAGCCAGGAAGCAGGGTCCTAATGATTTGAAATATGTATTATATTGTCTTTCTGATATTGAAAATCTAGTTGGGGAGTATAATGATGAAATTACGAGGCTTCGATTTAATTCCTTAACGCAAATGTTCTTTGCTTGGAGATAATCTTCACGATGATTACTCGGTTTTTTATCAAAATGGCAGAACTCCGCACGCTCTACCTCGAGGGTCCTTGGTATCATAAAATATATAACCATTGATTTTAAACGTATTTCTTGATGTCAGACGAGTTTCAGAAACCATCATAACATAGATTTGCTTATCTTTCAGAAAGTATTCTAGTTCATTTTTAGGTTGGCGGATGCCTTTTGCGTTCCATTTTATATTGGGTGGTGTTATTGATTCCGTTCCGCGATTGCGGAAAGCAATTTTTGTGCGGAAGAAAAATTTGCAATTATTCATTCCGCTTGTGCGGTATCTTTCCGTTGTTGCGGTATCATCTCTACCATTGAGGGATTGCCATATTATTGATACCGCAATATAGATATTTTTCGCCATTTTGCTTACGTTAAAATTTTACAGCGAGAAGCCAACGGAAGGAATGAAAATGTAAGAAGTAACATAAAATTTAAAAAAAGAAAATTTGGTTTCGTTATTTAAACAAAAAAAAATTTTATTTGAATAAAATATATAAATATACAAACAAATTGTTATTATAAGCAATTTTTTATTGTCGATTCAATGAAATTAATTCAAGAAATCGCTTGTGGTTTTAGAGAACGTGGATAGGTGAAATAAACAAATTGTTGGAAGATTTGGCATTGACTCTAAATGGTTTCGGTCCACCCATTAACTGTGCCAGTGTAAAAAACTGTTTTTAGTAAAATTTTACTAATGCGAGCATTATTTTTTTTTTGTATTGTATTTCGGTAGCTTCCTTTTGTAAAAAAATCTCATAAAAGCAGAAGTTTATCTTTGGCAGAAAGAGCTCCTTGCCGACTACTTCCGGAACTTACATTCTCTAGGTCATACAAGATTTATTTAAGTGCTTCTTTATTTAAGTGAAAATTTAGTGAAAGCTGTGAAAACTTAAACAAAAAATTAACTGCCTTAAACATGTATTTAATTTTTTATTACAACTTACTCCCTATCATTCATATCATTACATCTTCAGATTTATATTGCGGAACTCTTCTTTCTACTCGAAGGTCTAAGTATTCGTCTTTATATATTATACGTTAGTATATTTTAGATAAATTTTACTTGTAAAAAACTTATTACTCTCAAAAACTCTAACCACTTCGAAACTTTTAAAACAGAGATGTTAAAAAGGTTTGCGGAAAGCTTATACCGCAGGAATGAATAATTGCAATTTGCATATCGATCGATATTTATTTCCGTTAAACTTTCTTTTTCGCGCGGAATCAATAATGCCACCCATTAATTATGTTCTGAATTACAATTAATACTTTCTGCTTTACAATTGACGCCTTCTGAATTTGACTAATCTGAATTATAATTTACGCTTTCTGATTACAACTGGAAAGGGTGCAGTTTTTTCCTAGAAAACCGATAAAGAATGTTTGGATTAACGCGATAGCTTTTTTGTTAAAAATAACGTGGGTAGCGACATGTGTTTTCTATTGAATCTCAAAGACCGAAAGCAAGTTAGCGCTCTTAAAGAAAAAGGCGCTAAGGGGAAAATATGCAACTTTTCGACTATTAAGAAGCGCTAAATCGGTAACTATGAGAAGACACTGCAGCATATACCCAATCAGAAGAGCGATAAACACCTACATATGGGAACAGAAACCGTGATGACGAAATGTGTTGTCTGGCACTAGCTGGACATAAAATAAAGTATTAGGATAAGATTTGATTAATTATTGTTCGTTCATATTAAATATATGAAGATTCAATAAATAAACACTGAAAAAAAAAATTTTTAAAAATAAAACAAAGAAATTACCAAAATAGTTTAACCGGATAGGTAACGGCAAAACGAACATATACCTCTTTGTAAAAATTACGGGCATAAAACTTATAAAAAGCTTAAACAAAATGTATTACTGTATTGAAATTTGGCCAAATTTAGGGTTTTAAGGCCAGAAATCACTCTACAAAATCTACATTTAGTATGGTAAAAACTATTATGAATCATGAGTTTTTATTCAAATAAGTTCAAATTAAGTTTTATATGAGTGGAAATAAAACCATAAAAGTTTCGGATGTCCGGCCAATAATTTGAAAACCCAGAAGAGACGTCAGTCGGCTTATAGTTGAGATGTTCTTACTGTCGGTTGAGGGTATTAATGATAGCCAAATATAACACTATTATTTGTTTTGTTATAAATTATAGTTTACTTTTATTGCTAAAATGGTTGTTTGCATGAGACAATTGTCTTAAAAACTATTTATAATAAAAAAAGAACAAAGTCAATCTTCTCGAGTATTTATTCACTTATTTATATTAAACGTAATCCTTATAAATTATATCACTTTTCCTCCTTTAGAATGTGCCAATTTAACACCTTTTTCAACAAATACAATTTGACAATAGTATTGATAATTTTGGCAAGCTGTGTAAATTTGAAACAATGGATTGTTTATTTTGGATTTTTCATGGAAAATACTAAAATAAAACTTCAAACAATGTTACATTTTAGCATTAATGATGGTCACAAAACAACCCGTAATTTTCAATAAAAAAAAGACATTGCAACACCCTCCTTTAGGGAAATAATGATCGAACACACACGAATTGTATCTGCTCTTGGGGTACAAGTCTTTGACATTAGAGTAAAAAAAGTAGGTGACAATAAGCGTAATGAAAGAACTAAAATGTGTGGCATTATTTTATAATTTTCGCTTATATAGTGAGACACAATGATCACGAAAATATGGTCCTCTCAAATGTCTGTTGAATGCATTATAGAAACCACAAATAACATGCTGTACAAACAAACACATGCTGTGTAACAATAGAAGTCAGTCTCTCTGTTCCTCTCTCCCTTCAATTGTACCAACACGCACTCCTTGAAACCACCCCGGGGAGTGACAATTGGGATTTTGAATGTTGTCAAATTGTATGTAAAATGTGATCATAAATTATGTTCTAAATTCTAAAAGTCTCTAGCAGCAAATGCACGACGAAAGTATGAGTATGTGCCAGTATCTGTTCGTACATGAGTGTATTGGAATGACTGCATTACGAGGTTGGAATGATATTTTTATGGATTGTATTGTACGTATTCGAAAAATTATGTAAGTTTATCTTGGACTCTAATTAAGAGGGGATATGCATCGTTAAATATTTTTGTGTGTTCCAATATCCTTAATAAAAACAAAATGTATTAAAATTTTATAATTTATGTACATATAATACATACATATGTACATAATTTTTTTTCGGAATTAATTTTTTTTTTTTTGTTTTCTTAAATATGAAGTATTTAAAATTAATGTCACTTAAGTATGTTTAGAAAATAAATGAGCTCACCATGAGTTTCAATTTAATTGGGGTATTCTTGAATAACTTCTTACGAATTTTTATTAGAGATTAATATTGAAAACCAACCGGTAATAAATATTTTTATACATTTTAGAAGTCTATTTTTAAACAATTTTGAAAAAAAATTTATATTTATTTTAAAAGTTGCAAAATATATTGACGCATGTTAACGTCTTAAAATGTGTATTTAACAAAACAATTCGTAACGATTTATTTATTCCAAAAATCAAAATCAAGTTAAGCACAAATCATCTTAAACGAGTTAGTGATCTTTGCAATCCACTGTCGAACACTTTACTAGCCGATGCTAACGACACTTGATTATAAAGAGGATATTAACTCAAAATTTGTATTTATTCACTTTTTGGAAAAAAGCGACAAGTATTTTTAATATTCATATCTACCCGCTGTAAAAATAACGGGCTTTAATAGTTAATAATTGGCTTTAAAAATGTTTTTCATATGCCCTTAATATCATATTAAAATCGCATACCCTCTTTATGATCATGTGCGATAATTATGGTTATTTATATCGAGAGCCTATATTCAAAATATGTCAATTCAAATTTGCTCAAAATGAGTTGCGATGTTGCATTGCAACACAGAGTTTATGAGGTCAACCACTAGCCCGCTTTTGTTGTTTCAATAACTTTTGCAATTTCTTAATAATATTTTAGTATGTAAATATTCACGGGATAACTTTTGGTTTGCTAGTGGTGTGTCTACATTTATAAAATTTTATTTTTAGAATCTTATAAATTTGATATTCGCTACTATCCCAGATTTGTCGATAAACCATGAACTCCAAACAAATTAACTCAATTTGCTAAAGGCATGGAGGAGTATTTGTCATTCGCTAAGCCACTTGAATGAATGGATCCAATCAATGATATGACTGATTCCTATTTCTGCATTATCAATATGCAAGACCGAACAAATTGCTATGTTATTTATCCAGATATAAAATCAATTATTCCCCATTCCCAAAGCTAAAACCTTCAGCATTAAATGAAACATCAAATAATAAAGAAGAAGTTTTAAATATGAGTTTTAGTTCTACAGTTGATTCAAATATTAAGGGATGAGTCGTGGCGCACTAAATGATTTATGTAGTCTCTCAAACTTGTCAAAAGAGAACTCGGAATTACTCGCTTTACGTTTGGAAGAAAGAGGGTTTTCGGACATAGAGACACGCGTTTTTTTACTATCGCGACCGCTTCATGTTATATGGAATTCTTTTCAGAAAGAAGTAAGTGGGGTTTTAATTCCAAATATGATGGAAAATTTTTATATGAAATATATAAAATAAATCAGTGTTATTTGAAGTCTGAATGGTTCCCTGTAATTACATGTGCATACATGTCATTGAAACTGCATTTTCTTTAACACTTTATATATTCATTTTATTGTGACGAACAAAGTGAAAGATTTCAACGAGGTCTTTCAGTTATTAAAAAGCGTTACCGGCGCCCTTGCGATCAGAACATGATGTGTATTCATTCGGTAAACCGTAAATCGGTCGATTAACCTTTGTTACAAAATTTTTAACTTTTTGTAGTATTATATTATAGGAATGTGTCAAAAGTGATCTTCATTTAAAATAACAACACCTTTTTTTTGTTTCACGTGCATTTTATATGTATGTGTTTAGTAATTTGTTACTTTTGATATCTTTTTATATCAATCATTTAACAGAATTAACCGAAACAGTTAGAAGTGTTAAAAATTTTAAAAATTTAAAACAGGACTCTAATGGCATAATGGAAGATTTTATATGTTTTGAGAAATCTAGGAAAATAACTGAGAAGTTGGATATTCTGTAATATGGGCTGCTTTCCATTTCTCCAATATCTACGATAAGTGAAAGAATTTTGTCCACGTCAAGTTTTATCAAATTTAATTTAAATTTAAAAACATTTAAACCAAATTATTTTTCTAAAAGATTATTATATAAGATCTCTTTAAACTATTGAAATAACTAATAAAATCAGGGACCGAAAATAATAGTTATTTTGAAATTTTAAAACAAAAAAAGAGTATAGAAGTAAATGCTGGCAAAATTATTCAAGTATATCATATTGATCGTTATGAACTTTTCTATGATAAAATATTATGATTTTATGATATTAATTAATCGCTCGATTAATTAACTGAGGTTTTGGTTTAAGCGGCTAATAATCGGTTAATTTTTGTATTAATCGGTTAACCGATTAATAATGTCTTTCTTATAAATTAAGTAATTTCAATAAATTAATATGCATACATTTTTTATTATTTGGAGTTCATTAGTAAAAAACAACAACATAACAATTCTTGAACTATGCAACTATCAATGCTTATTATTTCATAAAAGTCAGATGATAACAGTTATTTTTTGACTTTTATTTTTTTGAACATAAATTACAGCTATTTTTTTATTTATATTTTTTTGGACAAAAATAACATTTATTTTTAGATTTTTATTTTTTCGATCAAAAATAACAGTTACTTTGGGATATCTTATGCGCATTAAAATAAATATTTAAAGTCAACTAAATAATTTTAACACGTACATTTCTTTAAAGAATAACTTTTATTTTTGCTCGAAAAAAAAATCATAAAGTAACTGTTTTTTTGATCGAAAAAATAAAAATCAAAAAATAACTGTTATCATCTGACTTTTATGAAAAAAAGGAATAACTATTACGGTCCCTGAATTAAATGCGTTGACAGTTTACTTTTTATTAAATGTATAATATGCATTGATAGTTGCATAGTTCAAGAATTGTTTTGTTGTTGTTTTTTACTAATGAACTCCAAATAATAAAAAATGTATGCATATTAATTTACTGAAATTACTTAATTTATAAAAAAAAACTTTATTAATCGGTTAACCGATTAATACAAAAATTAGCCGATTATTAACCGCTTAAACCAAAACCTCAGTTATTTAATCGAGCGATTAACCGATGAAAGCAAAAGCCCGATTAAATGAATACCGTAGTAAATACTGCTAGATGCAAATTCGTGAAACGTCATCACACCATAAAAGGAGAAGCCGAAGAGGAAAAATATAAAAATTTCGGACATAAAATTAATTATATAAACAAATTAAACACTTAATCCTCATCCAATCAACACAACCAAGAAACAAAAAGTTTTTATTGAAAATTTTAATTTTGATGTTTTTACTAATAATATTGCGATTTTTTTATTTCTTGTCCGATGATAACAATTTTGTAACAAAAATGTTTGCAATTAATTTTTTTTTAAGATATGGTTTCAATAATTAAAAAAAAAATTTTTTTTTGCCTTAACGGAAGGACTGAAAAAAGAAAGAAAAAGTAATTTTTTTTCCAATCTAAAGGAGTGTAACTCAGTGGATTTTTATCCGATAAGTACAGTACGGATATGGGCTCGAAGATGAAAAAATATATATTTGCAACATTTGCATAAATAAAAAAATTAGTTCTCAAGATTTTGGGAAATACCCATATAAACTGCAAAAAACCGGGCTTTCGCGTATATCTCGAAAACGCTTCTTGAGAAAAATAAGTCAATGCAAATTCGTCCTCAGCAGCTCCAATTTATCTTAGAAAACATCTAATTTATGAAATTATGGCAAAAAACTAAAATTTGTTAACCAGTGTAATCGATCAAGTATATTTTTCTAGCGATTTCTGTCATACATATTTTTAAGCATACTTATGTATTTTAAAACTAAGTATGTACATATGTACGTAAGTGAAAAATTATATATATTTTATATATCCTTTGAATATCCATACAAATATACGTTATACATTCATATTCGCAATCGCCAATATTCAATTTCATTGTTTTCATTCGCATTCGCTAAGCCTGTATTCGCCGCATTCCGAGTCAAATCAAAATTGGAAATGCATATGTATATAACTTTTAAATATTTATTTGACTGAAACAATATGTGTGGGGCAATTATGGTCAATGATATAAGTTTTAAAAATAGCAAATTTTGAGTGACCCTGTTACAAAACCGGGTGAGTTAGAGTTATTTTTGGAAAAATATGGACACCAGTTTGTTTTTTTTTTTATATTTGGGGTATTCACAAGGTGTGCTATCATGGTTTATTGTCATAATGTTCTAACATTTTACAATGGTTTAAAAATATTGTTGTTGGTTTGTAAACAAAAAGTGTCTTAAATAAATAGAACGTTGCTTGCTATGTTTATTGTGCTGTTGTTAATAGCACTTTAAATTATGAGGGGTTGCTCACAACAGTCGTATTTTTTCATGTTATTATTTTAAGACATATGACTTTATGACACCTTGTGAATCCCCCAATTATTTTGATATGTTATTTGATTATGGTAATTTTTTGTTACGTGTTTTCTTGAATTTTTTTTTAATTTGAATATATATTGAACAAAACACCTTACCAAATCGTTAATTAAAAAATAAATTTTTTTCTTTCCCGACAAAATATTTGAACTCTAAAAAATATTGGTTTTTTGTCTACTAAAAAAATGCTATCCCAAAAAAAAAAAAAAAAATAGGCAAACAAGTACAAATTATTTGCATAGGAATAAATTAGTAAGAATATTTAAACCATTTTTTGGAAGTAGGCCTGCCAGATTCTAATTTTCAAAATTCTTGACCTTCACTAAAAGAAAACTTGATTTTGATAAGAATTCTTGGCAATTAAAAATTTCATGAAATAATCTTTTATAAAAATAACACAATTGTAAAAACCAGTGTAAAAAGTTCTGTTTTTATCAATCGGGGCATCCGGCGTTTATAACTAAACGAGTAAAATGAATCAGGTGGTGATAACAGTTTTTTTGTTAGGTAAGTTCTAGTTTTAAATAATTAACTGCCTGTTTGTAGAACGCAAGTGCAAAAGTGAATCGTTAAACATACATTTGAAACAAAAACCAATTCTGAAATTTTGTTTTTGTTTTAAATGTAAATAATAACGCGTTTTTTGGTTGGGCTTAAAATCTTGATAAAACATATTTAGTCAATTCACAAGGTATCCTAACATGTCATATTGTCAAAATGTCCTAATATTTCACAATGGTTTAAAAATATTGTTGTTGGTTTGTTAACAAAAAGTGTCTTAAATAAATAGAACGTTGCTTGCTGTGTTTATTGTGCTGTCGTAATTAATCAGAAAAGTCCAGCGCTGAGCGGCTGAGCCGTACAACAATATTTTTAAACCATTATGAAATATTAGGACATTTTGACAATATGACATGTTAGGATACCTTGTGAATTGACTAAATAATTAGCGAAATAGTTTCTTTTTTAGCTTCCATTTTAGCTCTGAAAAATAATGGGCTTTTAGTTGGCATTTAATGAATATAGGTTCTATATATACATACATATATTATATTTGGCTTTGCAACAGCCGTGATATAAAACCAAAAATATTTACTTGGCGCGTTCACTTTCTACGAAATTTGGCCTAATAGTCAAAAGAGTATAATGTTATCTCTAAAGGATTTTTTTTTTACCACTCTTTTCAAAAATGTGTAATTTTTCTGTAAAGAAAATAATTTTCTTTGAATCGAATCAGCTTTTCGTTCACTATTTGCTGCATATTAAATGTTATCAAAAGTTAATGTTTCACCTTTGAAATAATAAATTTTGCTTAACATTTTTCACAAATTTGAACAGAGTACGACTTAGGCTAAATGCAATATCGCTGAGCAACAATGTTGTTTGGAAAAATCACGTTATGTATTGTAAGAATTCTTCAATCAGAGTTAAAACGGACTGAGCATCTGGCGAGATCCTATTCAAAATAAGTTTCAAATAATTCAAGCTAATATTACCATATTAACGCAAATGTTAAAGTACTTAACTCACCCACATAATATCACAATGTACCGACATATAAACAACCAGACTGTCATTAAAAAAATACAATGGACTGATTCCATTAGTAAATAATCTAAATGTATTGTAAATTATAAATATAAATGGCAAATTATAAAAATACAAGTTGAAAACGGTTAATTATCAACGATTATAGGCATTTCATGACTATAATTAAACATTTTATTGTTGCTATATTTCTGAATTATATATGAATATTTACTTAAACGCATATACAATACATATATTCGAAATATATATATATATATGTGTGTGTTTGTATATGTGTGTGTGTGTGTAAGTACTATGAAATGAATTTCAAATCCAAACGGTTGCCAACTTTCAACAATCAAAACAAATATAAACTCTACTTTTCATACTTGCAAATGGTTGCAAATGAATAAGAAAATTATTGGGTTGAAAGGAAAGACAAAAGAAACAAATAAGAAAATATTGTCGGTCAAGCCTGATCACTTAATACCCTTCACCAGAGTATATACTAGGGTATTCATTTAATCGGACTTTTGCTTTAATCGGTTAATCACTCGATTAATTAACCGAGGTTTTGGTTTAATCGGTTAATAATCGTTTAATTTTGTTATTGATCGGTTAACCGATTAATAATGTTTTTTTTATAAATTAAGTAATTTCAATAAATAAAAATGCATATATTATATATTATTTGGAGCTTATTAGTAAAAAAAAACAATAACATAACAAGCATAACGGTTCTTGTACTTAAACGAGGAAACAAAAAAATAATTCATAAATATGTAAAGTTTTGTTCTCACCTATTAAATATATCACGTCCTGCACGTAACCACTAGTTTTATTAAAAAATGGTTTGATTTTGCAAAACGTTTGCTGGATCAAACATCAATTAATAGTTTCTTAATTGAATTATACAATTATCTTCTTACAAATAAAAGATAAGGAAGTCAATAAAAATTTTTAAAAATAAAGGTAAAGTTTAATCAATTTTAGGGTCATGTTTTTTTTTGTATTTTTTCGTCAAATATTTGTTAGGTCAGAACGCTTAATACATGTTTTTTAATTAATACATAAATATTATGTAGTAATTGAAAAAATAGATTGTAAGATAATTTTATTTGTTATTTCAACAGTTTAAGGAGACCTTAAAAAATAATCTTTTAAAAAAATAATTTGGCTTAAATGTTTAGGATTTAAGCGATTCTCTTCTTTAGTTTTAATACAACGTGACTTGGAAAAAATTCTTTCACTTATCGTTGATGTTGGAGAAACCGAAAGCAGCCCATAATACAGAATATCTAAATTATCAGTCCTCTTCCTGGATTTCTCTTAACTTATAAAATCTTCGATTATACCATTAGAGTCCTGTTTTAATTTTTTTTAAATTTTGTACTCTTCAAAGATTGATATGAGGAAAAATGAGAAGAAACAAATAACTCATCACATACATATAAAAAGTACGTGAAACAAAAAGCTGTTGACAGCAAAAACTTATTAAAAATATAGATCACTGAACACCTTCCTTTTTTGTATAAAAAAATATTTTCTTAACCCATAACTTTTGTATATGAGACGAAACAAATACTTAAAAAATTAAAAGAATATATGTTATAATACTACAAACAGTTAAAAATTTTGTTAGGTTGGTTAATCGATTAATCGACTAAAATTAATCGGTTCAATCGTAAACCGATTAACGGTTAACCGAATGAATACTCTAGTATATACAGACAATTTTTCGAAAGTGTATCATATCTGGGAAAGATAGACAAAATTATGTTATGACTCATAATTCATATAATAGTTCTTTGTGCCGAATTTTACTCAAATATCAAAATCTATGTGAGATTTGCTTGTCTTAAAGCGATTTTAGAATTAAAGTTTTTAATAAATGTTTTACTTACCAGAATAAAAGCTTGCCTTACCTATTATACCTATTATAAGAACTCCGGTCACAACTACACCAAATTGGACGGACGGAATCTGACGAGCCTAGCGAGGAGAGCGAGACGCTAGAACACTTCCTCTGCTACTGTCAGGCCTTCGATCTAAATTACGATCCAAACACCTCGCGATGTTATGTTGGGTTTGGGATCCCTGAGGGACGTTAACCGGAAAATCTTGAGGAATTACGTCCAGAAAACTGGGTTTCTTAACACCGGACGTTAACCCATCCGTGGTGGCCGCATTATCCAAATAAATGATTAAATGCCCCATGTTTTTCTTAAGGAGCGCACAACAGGCATGATAGCGGTTTAGGTATATATCGTACAGATAATAGGTTGCATCTTGGTGCTTCGTCCCCCTTTCGACCTAACCTAACTTATTAAAAAAGTTATCGGCGCAAAATTTTGTTATCAACAGGGCTGTGGAGTCGGAGTTGAGATATTTGTACCGGAGTCGGAGTCGAAGTACCCACAAAACTTCCGACTCCACCTTCAAAATTTTTCAATATTTTCATATGTAAATAACTTCATTAAAACTCAATGCCGCACGTGCTAAGCGTGCGACTTGATATTTTTACAGAATCATTTTCTTGCTATATTTAACCATTTAAAAGATACTGCATTAAAAAAACAGTTTAAAGTCAAATAAGGACCAGTCTCATTTGTATACATTAAGCATCAAGATTAGAGTTGGGTCGAAGTCGGACTTAAAAAATTTCAGCGGTTGGAGTCAGAGTTAGAGCTATTGTTTGAGGACTCCACAGCCCTGGTTATCAATATCAACATTTTAAAGTACGTTATGGCAATAAAAGTGATTTTTGAAAGAAGTATTTGTATACTTAAAAAAAATCTTTTTAATTAAATCAAGTAAAGCAGTTTCAAACTATTTTTTTAATTGTTCTAAATAATTTGCTTTAATTGAAAAAAAAAAAATAATAGTGTTTTTGTGTATATTTGCAAATATGAAAACAAACACACAAACTGTAAAATATTTTATGTTGTATTAAGGTTTGAAACAACTTTTTAATTGATTAACTGCCGTTAATGAAAAAATATTTGGCTTGTGTTTGCGTTTTCGTTTTGTTTATAAACTCTTTGTCTGGTGGTATAAACTTTATTCAGTAGTGAAAGTGATTGATTTCAATTAAACCTATTAATTGAAACTGAACAGCAAGAACAGCTCAAACATAAAAATAAATACTTTATTTATTATGATCAATATCTTTGCAGGCTGAAAATCCCTATGACATTTAATTAGCAGTACAAATTTCTAATGGCCTGTTCATCGATTTCGAATAAAAACTTCGTTCTCTTAACTGCTTTAATGTAGAACAAAAACAATATTTTATAGTTTGTTTTTGTTTTAAATGTAAGATAAGAGAACGAAGTCTTCGTTGGGAAATATTAATTGAAGTTGATTTTTAATTTTTTATATGCGATTTACATTGCAATAAGATATTTGGATAAGATATAATGAACAAGATTAATCTATATATTAACATAATTAGACAATTTATGGGCACAAAGACTTTATTCAATAGGTTTCGTAATTATGACCATTGAAACATATGTATTAACCCTAACTTGGGCAGTATTTACATTTGTAAATATTCAATTTTTAAAATATCTATAAATTTTACAGTTTATGTCCTAAGGGGCTATGATTCGGACTCAGTGACTTATTATTCTTGTAAGGCAAGAACGTTCTCTCTAGGCCTCTTTCAAACTAATTCGGACCACATAGAAATACATATATTTACAAATATAAATATTGCCCGAATTCGTAAATAGTAAGAAATTGGTGCACAAGTTAGGGTTAAAGGAGTGTCTTCAAAAAATCGGCTCAGAAAGTGATTCTGATTCGATTGGTTTACAAAAAGATGGGTCTTGAACCAATATTTTTATGTGTTACATACATCAGCACTAACGCATTATACCCTGTCCACTATTGCGTGGTGGGTATGAAAATAAGAACCACACACATACAAGTAGCTTAAGTTTGTGCCTGATATTATTCGAGTGTGACGAGTAGTGGAAAAATAAAAACTTTACCCCCGTATTCATAAAAAATATTTTTGATTAATAAAAGGTTTATTGAACAGATTTTTATAAAAAATTCATTTCATAAACCTGCAATAAACCTAAATTTTTTTAAGGAATATGGAGGTTAGTCATTAAACGAATGTCCTTAAGATTTCAATTGCAAAATTCAAATAAACAATATATGTGACAGCGCATAGAGAAAGGGACATAAGGGTAAAAAAATCAATTTTGACCAACACGTTCCTGAAGTCATGAGATGTGTCGCTTTCAAATGAGACCAATACCAACACGCTCAGTGATGGTACACCAAAGATACACATATTTAAATCTTTAAAATGGTTTTAAATGGTTTTTACCCTTAGGTCCCTTTCTATTTTGCGCGTCACATATACAAATATTAAAAAAAATAATTGACCTGAAGTAGACCGTTCTGTGGAAATACTTATATTCGACTTCTACGTAATCCTTTTTCCTATGTTTTGCATTTTGTGTAATGTACGTAAGCATTACTTTATTTTATTAAACTACCTTTAATTCCAATTACATTTTACCAATTACATTTAATTTGTAATTGGCAATCAACAATTACTACTGCTGCATTCCTTAAAATATACTCGGAATAAAATTTTAATTTGTTTATCCGCAAATTGTTTCTACTGCCTTGTAATTCAATTTTCTCTAGATTCAAGTTTTTTTTTTTAGAAATGCGTTGTCGTGGACAATGAATAACACAAAAAATCTACAAACATTTTGTTTAAAATAAAGAATACATGAAAAAAGTATCGACATGTCAGTTATTAGCAAATATTAAAATAAAACGTTGCCAAAACACCCATTTGTTGGTTTTTTTTTTTTTTTTTTTTTTTGTTTGCAACATCGTCAGTTTCTTTTCCACTGCAACTGACAGCAAAATGCTTTAAGGTTGTAGAAACAATTTTTGCCGCATTGTGTCAGCCATTATTTTAAATGTCGGTAGAAGCCAACTTATTGTTTGTTATTGTACATATCTTTTTTCCATTGTTTTAAAGCAGTAACAAGGAGACATGGCTAAAAGGGCAAGACAAAACACGGTAACTAATACCAGCTTTACCTATTCAAAATGTATGATTTGAAAGAAGAAAAAACAAGCAAACACTGCAATTGTAAATGATAAAGTTGCAACAAAACCTCTAAACGTAATAGAATTTATGAAAGGTAACAAGTAAAAAAAAGGGTGAGACAAAGAGTCAAACAGCCAGAGAAGAAAAAAATAAAAAGTCGCAAATGTAACATAATTGCCACTTGGCACACACTCGTCACACAGTGTAAAGTCCATTCAGTCCAGTCCGCTCCACTACAGTCGGGCCCAGGGTACATTCCTAGGCATTTGTTGGAAATTTCTCTAACCTGTAATCACGTGCTGCTGTTAATGTTGCTGCTTCAATTGCTGCAACACAAGACAAATAAACGTAATGTATACTTTTTATTTAGTTGCAGTTGCTTATTATGCAGCTAAAGAAAAGAAAGGAGAGTGATGAAACTGATATTTCAAATTCGATATTGAAAATTGGTATTTACTGCTGCATGCACAAAAACTATTCATACAGTATGTCATATTTAGCCAGTTAATTATAGTGGTTTTATTTGGTTTTGAATATTTATGGCTATGGAAATAACTTAATATTGTAGTAGAAATTAAATTTGCTGAAATGCAACGCAATTCTTTAAAATATTTATTTTTAGAACTGAAATAAAACTCAAATGGTCATTTTCTCAGTGTATCGACCAACTGCCTGTTACTTAATGTCGACATAAATTTATTAGACCGATAAACTGGTTGTTAGCGATCTTGGTATTCTCAATATACCGCCAAAAAAATTGTTTTCAGTTGGCAATACCTCTCCCAATACATATAAAAAGTTGGTAGTCAGCTGATTGAATTTATCTGTACGGCAAATAAATAATTGGCAGATGAGTGCCGTTTAGCTTTGCCACAGAATAGAAGCAAATGAGACCTTGAGAAAATCAAATGTCTTTAATGTGCTGTTTTTCGTTGGGAAAAAAGATAATCGCCGAATGAGGAAACAGCCATAATAATAGTTCAGGTCATTACTGATGATAAGCGAACCTGCGAACATAATTTTGCCATGAAATTGAGAATGTTTTTTTTTCTATTAATTTTGCTTAGAAAATTTATTTGTCTATTTTTCTTTGGTCTTAAAAATTCACAAAATTTTCAAAGAAACCAAAAAAGTGACAAGCATTAAACTGTCAAACGTAAACCCGCCCGACTGCTACGTAAATACAACAGTTCACTGTGATAATTCAGATTACAGAGAATCTCTTACTTACGGCCATAGACAATTAACTTTCCATAATCCACTTATTATAAAAAAGATATTTTATAGCCCAACTACGATATTCGTACTCAAAATCCTACCAACATTTTTTATTAAATCAATTTCATATACATATACATATATATAATTTTTTTTTGCTTCAATATTTTACAAGAGATTGAATACAATATAAAAAACATAACTTTTTTTTAACAACTTTGGGGAAACGCAGCACCTGTGACTGCAATTTCGAGCCAAATCTTTCATGTACCTCGTAGAAAAAACTAAAAAAAAAAAAAAATATTGTGAAAAAACAAACAACCAATAATCGAAATGCTGGCTGATGCGCCATAATCCTCTTTCGTTTACTGTAACGGCATATTGAGTTTGAACGAGCAAAAAGTAAAACGACAAATTCTCCTTACAACAACAAAAGCAATGGCGACATTAACAAAAACAACAAAAAAAAAAATGGAATGGAAATGTTGTAATAAAGCTCGCTTGTCAGTTTAGCAGCCATTTTGCGGTTCACAGTAGTGGTAATGACAGTGCTTGCAACAAAACCTACATCCCATCGACCGGTACGAATTTCATTCCGACAACAACAGGATAATAACTTCCTTTCTTTAATATGCGTGGGTGGGTGAATGTGTGCATGAGAGTCTTTGGTTTTATTTCTCCCTTACTTTGCAATATTTTTATTATTATATTTAATTTTTTTTCACTGTTTACATAAACAATTTTTTACGAGTTATACACTTTTTTATCACACTCCATATACAGCGGACTCTTTAGAGGAAGCGGGTGACTGGGTGGCTGAGGGTGTTTCAATGTGGTTTATGTGTTTTTGGGTAGAGCATTTTTTGTACTTTATTTTAACAGTGATAAATCTGTTTCAATTTGTTTGCCTCTAACAGATAATACAATGTTTATGAGGATGTGGGGTGTTTGAGCAACAAATTGCTGTTTTCTACACTCTTCAAAAAAAATGTGAGGTTTACTCTGCATATAACGCTGGTTAAGTGGGCAACTGAACTTATTATTTTTTGGCTAATCTTTTTAATTTACAACCAAGGCATCTAATTGCTTCCAGATTCAACTAATTTTAATATATTAAAATTTTCATTAAAATTGCAAATTTACAAAAAAAAAAAAAAAAAAATAATAAAAATATTCATTAATGGGTTTCAATGGGCGAACAGTAACAAAGAAGGCCCTCAAAATTATGACTTCAATTTTTTATATCACTTACTGTACGAATAAACTTACATAATTACTAGGCGAGTCAGTAACCCTAAAATGATCTTCGATTGGTGCTTCTTGGTCATCAGTTTTAAAGAATATTTCTTTCCACAATATGGTTACTGCAATATTGTTCTTGTAACGGGGTACCCTTTTTTTTGGCAATTTAGCCATAGTTTGGTTCTTGTTTCAGGGTTTCTATAATCATTTGTATGGTTACAGCTTTTTAATTTTATCTAGTTATATCCCTCAAGGGAAGGGAAGAACCACTAAATTAGTCCCGTGATAGATGCTTTGGCGGTAGAGACCGGTTAAATGAATAGGACTCATTAATTTTACATGGGTTGCCATTGGAGGGGGTCAATTGACACCTAACAGCTACCATTTTATAAGTCACACAATTATTCTCAATGAAAACGTTTAGTGTTAGTTACCTCAACGCTAGTCCTTGGTATTGTTGCGATAAAACAAGTCCTAGACCTAAATTTAAGGACATATTTTTAAAAAGTCCCAAAGAAATGCATCAATTTGAGATTTTTTACATAAACAATTTGTTAAAACAAAAGTAATACAAAATATAGTAAATTGAAAAATCTGATTCGAAAAGGTTTATAAGTACGTAAGTACACATATTAAAATATATTTTCTACCTTCTTTTTGTTATTTTAATTCCAGTTAAGTGATTAGATTTATTTTCATTGGTCATGAGTTCTTTCTTTTGTCCAGGTTTTATCTTTTACAAATCCCAGGTCCACTTCGTCTGGAACAATTGAAACAAATGTCCCGCAGGGATACTTTAACTATATTTGGTTTGTTCGGATGCTTAAATCTTGAAAACGACTAGTCAAAATTTTATACTTCCTTCTGCATGTCTACTCGTAATTGCAGCGCGAAGGCTTAGGAATAAAAAAAAAACTTGATTAAACAGGTTAAAAGTTCGTACTTTTAGGTGCTTTTTCTCAACACTTTTTTCACAATACTCTTGCACAAACTTGAAACCTATGTCCTTAAACATAAAGCCAGAAAGCGAACAATGCGGTTTAAAGGCAATTACAATGGTGTATAAAAAATGCTTTGGATTATAAAAACTGCATTATGCAAGGAAGAGGGATTTGTAGTACAGTAACGGGAATTTTAGTTTCGAAGAATTGGTTACTTTTTGCTAGAAAATATCATTAGGAGTATTAATTTGAAAAAATTATTACTGGCAGGGACAAAACGGGTAAAGTTTTGTACTCTTGGTACCGTTTGTGAAAATAAGATCTTTTTCAAATGATTTTACGGAAACAAGTTCCAGAGACAATTAATGAACTTTATGTTAGAGTAACGTTAGAGAAAATTTTATAATTTTTTAGTAAAAAGCATCATAGAAATCGAAATATGAAATAGGATTTTTTTTTGCAAAATAAATAATTTAAATTTATCATTTAACTACTGATGTAAAATTTTCGATAGGCGAAACCTTTTTTATAATCATTTGTTCTTGAAAATAAGACACAATATTTTTAACCTAAAAAAATTCATAAAAATATTAATAAATTAAGAGAAAAACAGGTACATTATTTAAAAACCAGGGGGCTAATTCTGGCAGTCCTGATCGAATACTTTTCCGATTCGAAAGCAATTTATTTCAAACTCTTTCAGTCGATACTAAGAAATCGAAATAATTTTTTAGACTTGTAATGCATATATTTAAGTTTTCATAACACTGAAAAAATAATTTGGATTCCGTTAGTATCGACTGAAAGAATTTGAAATAAAATGGCTTATGAATCGAAAAACTTTTCGATCACGACTCTCCCTCAGATTTTCTTAAATCTAAAAAGCATAAATTTTTTAATTAAAAACAAGATAGAGTGCTATATTCGGCTGTGCCGAATCTTTGATACCCTTCAGCGACAGGAGTGGGCTCTATATGATAAATACATATTTATTATAAACTACTCTTCACAAAAACGATCGTCAGCATTAAAATTAGTTGCGGCTTAGGCCTGCAATAAATTATTGACCAACAATAAAAAAGTTTCATGCGTTTCTTGTTAGAACAGTTTTAGCCTAACTAAAATGATTTTTAGAACGGTAATTTGAAGAAATTTTACCGCAATATCTATATCTTTTATGGTTTTAGGCGAATTTAATTATTTTCCCAAAGTGGGCTTTATTTGGTTTTGAGGCGTACTAAACTGTTTTCCGGGAGTAGGGTTTATATGGGGCCTAGTGTAAATTATGCAGCAATTTTCAAAAATCTTTACAGCGTGATTTCAGGTCCTATAAAACTGTGACGTACCAAATTTTAGTATGATAGCGTTATAGATTACGGTTTTAGGCGTACTAAACGGTTTTCCGGGAGTAGGGTTTATATGGGGCCTAGTGTAAATTATGGACCGATCTTCAATAAAATTTACAGTGTGATTTCTGGTCCTATAAAACTGTGACGAACAGAAGTTTAGTATAGTAGCTTTATTTATTACGGTTTTAGGCGTATCAAAATATTTTCAGGCAGTAGCTTTTATATGGGGTCTAGGGTTAATTATGGACCGATCCTCACGAAATTTAGTAGTGTGATTTCTTGTCCTATAAAACTGTACCGTACTGAATATAATTTTGATAGCATTATTTATTAGAGTTTAAGGCGTAGGGTTTATAAGGGGCCTACTGTAAATTATGGACCGATCTTCAAAAAATTTTACAGTGTGATTTCTGGTCAATTATCATTTTTTTATGGTGGTGGGTTCACATTTTGCTTCATAGTTCTAATCCTACTGAGCCGATGTTGCAGGATATCATTTCCATAGTGAGCGTGTTTTTAGCAGACGGACAGGCGGACAGACAGATGGACATGGCTAAATCGACTTCGAATTACTCAAGGAGCCAGAATATATATACTTTATGGGGTCTTAGACGTATAATAAAAAAGTTTCACACGGAATGACAAACTTATTATACCCTCATTCACCACTAGTGGTGGTGAAGGGTATAAAAATAGAATATATGTACATTAGACCGACTCAAGTTGTATGGAGCCGAAAAAAGTGTTTTAGTTTCCCCTCTGAAAATAAAGCTTGATATGTTTTATGATGATTCCCACAATATTTTGGTTCTAGCGTTGACCATCCGTGAGCAGGGCCATTTTTAAAAAAGGTCTTTTTTCAGTTTTTGGATTTTTTTTTTGTACTTTCCTCCAAGACGACATAAATAAAATTTGTTATCATCGGAAAGGGTTTTTGAAGCAGCATCCAATGGTATATAAAACTTTACCACTTGCGACCTACTAATTGAGATATTTAACTAAATACATATTATCGTTTCGGGTTTTCATACAAAGTCTAAACACAAATAAAATATAAGGCACACAAGAAATAGTAAATAGTTATAAGAAATACGAATCAGTCTTTTTGGAATAGTTCCGTTCGTCAAATTCCGTATTTGCGCACTCTGTGGATATACGTTTGTTGCATCTTATGCACATCGGCTTATTACAATGCAAACGGATATAAGCGGCTTAACGAGTAACAGGAATTGATTCTGTTTTTACACCAGCAGCAGAATTTCTCCGCACATGATATACGTATCGCAGCCAAAATGCGACTTTTAAAGCTGTAGCCTACTGGGACATACATGTGTGTCATAATTTTCTGGCAATAGGAGTAAAGTCGGTTAGAAATTGTGAGGTTTAACCGAACTCGGCGTTGTGAGGGCCGTTTGTTGACCTTTAGCCCATTTTAGTGCAACAACCGAAAGTCTCTGGGTTCACACTGATATACTAGCTCATTACTACCGGACACCCTAATTTAAATTTTTGCGAATATAGCAAAATGTTATTGATTAGTTTTAAACGGGTCATCACAGAACTAAACTAAGGAATGAGTCTGATTTAGTCACAGTATAATTGTAGTTGAAATAACAATAAGAATGATTAAAATGACTATAATATTTTCCAAGTTGTTTTTTGAACAAATAAATTTTTAAGACAATCTTATCCAAAAAGGGCACAGACTTGTTGAACCACTCTGTTAAATTATTTTTCTTCAAGTGTAAACTGTTGATTATTATATTGTGGCTTATTGCATTATTTAGTGATGAACTTTTTCACCTCTGTGTACTCCTTTTGCTGGTTTCCTTTTATGAGCCTTGTATTTGCTGTTCTCTAATGAAAAAAGCCAACAGATAAGAATTTATAATTGCATTAGTATTAGTCAGCTTTCCTTACCATAATGAGTAAATGTTATTTGTTTGTTATTGTTTTCAATATTTTTTTTCTACAAGTCCTCACGCACTGTTGCAAAAGTCGCAGCTTGTGCAAGTGGTTTAAAGTGGATTTAGCGCTGATTGAGCTCATTAAACGCTCACTGTTTTATAACTTTTTACTCAAACCTTTTAATAAGAACACGCACACACTGACTGCTAACTGACTGACATTAAGATGAAACATGGGGGATGGCAAATAGGCAGATGAAATACAAAAAAAAAAAAAATAATTGGAATGAATGAGGAAGGAAATGAAGAAGATTTAAGTATGATAGTCCTTTAAGGATTTGCTTTATTACAGTTTAATTAAATATTCGTGCAGCATAGATATTTTTGTTTGTATTTGCAGTTGCTTTTCGAATGAGCGAATGTTTCAATTACGCAGTTAATCGTAAAAAATCCTTGCACTGATTTGTTGCCTCTTTTGGTATGGCATAAGTATAAGTCTGTGTGTTTGTGTGTGAATTTCCGAGCAAGTATGTTTGGGTCATAAACATTTGGTTTATACTCGTAGCATAAGCAGACATAAAAAAACTAGCTGCCCCTTAAGAGTCTATTGGTGAAATTGTACAAATACTTTGCTTTACTTTATACTCCCGGTAAAAATGAACAAATGGTCTCAGGTGTGCTCGTTGGCGAGTTGATCCATTTATGGCTTTTATACAATTCGTTTATGTTACACATTCTTTTTCATTTGTTTGTTGTTGTTGTGAATCTTTTTTTTTAACGATTTTTCGCCCCTACAAGAATGCCGGCCACTAACAACCCCACCAGCTCAACTTTCTAAAAATAACAGAAAACAGGGCATGACCACAACTGGACAAAAAAAAATAATATCAGAGGAAAAATAAGGAAGTGTATTAATTTGCTTGAGTAAAAATGAATTTATGACCCCAGCAGCCGTTTCAGTTCAATGTTTCAATTGTTTTTGGTATTGAACACAATATGTGTGCGTTGTTGTTTTCTTTTTACAACTGCGTCAGTTTCTTTTAAGGATTATTTTAGCTTTCCTGGTGAAAAAGGATACAGCAATATAGTTCTCCTTAATTAAGAGTGTTTTCATGACGAACAAATTTTTTATTAAGGAGATAATCAAGCAAAGCAGAAGGTAAAAAAGGATTTTTCTTTTAATTTAGTTTACGATGCATGTCGTTGGATGTTTGGATCATAAAATGATTAATCTAATTAGTATCAACGAAAAAAGCAACAAATAGTAAACGAAATTGCAGAAACATTTTTCTAACTTAAGATGAAATAAAATGCCGACATACAGTGGGATAGAGGGGAGCATATCTGCCAAATAAACATATAATTACAGTAAAACATTTCGTAATAATGAACAATATACTTATAAGGATTTTAAAATCATATCACCAAAGATTTGCTGAAACCCCATTTCAAAATATTTTTTTGTATAATACTTTAATGTTAAAAATTATTTAAAAAGTTTTTCAATTCTTATTCTATTATCGCCGTCCATAAAGTGAATAATTTACTGTGAAACATTTGATTTGATGGTGAAAGGGGAAAAGCGAATGGAAAATTGTGCTTTGTTTCGTGTATATGCATACACAATTCTTTAAATGATTAATTCTGTGGACACAAATGCAGTTTAATGCAAAAAAAATAAAAATAATAAACTTTAATATTCTTTAAAAGTAATTTCATTTAATTTTTTGTAGTGCTTTAAAATACACAATTCCGTTTTTTTTCTTAAATATATTTATATGTTTTTTGTTTTTGTACCATTAAAAAACAACTTTGAAGTAAATGACAATTGAACATTTATTCCAACAGATTTTTATGCACGGCACACGTTAATATCCCATGTTGGCAATATAGTTAGACAATTGCAGCGGCAATAATTACCAAACTTATTAGTCGTGTGGTCGCCGGATGAGACGTGTAAACGTTTTTTTGTGTTGCAATGTAAAATTTAATTTGAAGCGGAACATTTTGGCACCTATTTTTATAGTTAATTATTATTAATTTTGTAAATTCGTTTGTAGTGTAGTTCAAAGTTCAACTCATTATGCGTTGTTTACACTTGGGTTTTTAAACACGTTAAGTTAATCAAAGCCGTTCACATTACATTTGAAGTGATTATGATTAATTAATAAGTAAAACATTAGAAAATATTAGAAATGAATAAAACCCGCTTTAATAAAGTTATCAGAAGAATATTTGAAACATATAATTGATAAAATTGTGAAAATTATTTAAAAAACATTAAGAAGAAATCGTGGTCGGTTGTTCATATCATATACTCAATTTGAGGTAAGTTCCGAGGATTCTTTGTGGTTAATGAAATGATTTAGTTTTAAACATAACAAATCACTTCAATGTATAGTTACTCATCTCGATTTTTAAGTGATTAGAGCTTAATAACGTTTGAGATGCTAAAAGGCGCTTAAAAAACCGGGTGTTAGTTATTTAGAAATTGGATAAGTTTTAAAAATTATATTTGCATTGTGGGGGCTGTGTGCTTTGTACAAACAAAAAATAAATGTTTGTAATTAAGACCTTTATATAGGAGAAATCGGTTGATTCATATAGATGTCAATGTGCATTAGATATACATATGGGGCATCCCACGCCAAATGCGATGGCTTAAACATTTTTTTATTTTCCCAATTTTGTAATATTTTTAAATACACTTCATTTTTTAGAACGTTATGAACAAAAAACTAATCAAAAATGTCTTTTGAATAACCAACAAAATTTCAAAATTAACCAGGAAGGCCCTTTTGAAGTGTATCAAAAATAACACAAAACTAGAGAAATCAAATAAAAAAAAAAAAATTTTAAACCATATCGAATGCCCCATATGTATTTAAAAAATACAATAAAAGTTTAATGCGGAAGATAAATTTGTTAGGGAATCAAAATTTTTATTTGAAAAAAAAAAAAAAAATAACAGCCAAAACAGCTTATCAATAAAGTGTTATATGAATAAAAGTAGTGCAATTGTAAATTTTTTTAAAATTCAATTGATAAATGTAAATAAAAAATATTCGAAAATGCTTCAACAAGTTGCTTGTCCCACTGTAGTGTATTATTTTTGTTTTCGCCATTTCAATCCAAGTGAAATTTCAAGTATCACGTAAAAGTTAAAGGTGGAGTCTCAAATTATACGTTTTCATTAGAAAATCTACAAATAAATGCGTTTCTTTTGCGTCTTCACAGTATTCGCTGACTGCCTCATTTGCAGGCAGTGGTATGATTCGATGTGTTTTGAATTAAAATCATAAAACTAGAATAGATCTATCTTTGGATTTTCTTACAGGTATAAAAGAACATACATCTGTCGGAATAGTTAAGTGTGAGTGACTGTGTTGTGAGTTATTTGTATTTTTGTTGAGGATAATTGCAGGATTATGATGAGGATTACGCAAAGTAAATTGAAACCTTCATTTTAGTAATTTATTTATTCTGCAAATAAAAATTCAAACTACAGCAACACAAATGTGAGTTACTCGTACATTATAAATAAAAATACTAACAACAAATCAAAAAACAGAAAAAAAAACTAATTTCCATTTTAAATCGTTAAGGTGTGATTTTCTCACTTTGAACTTCCTTTCGTTTAATTTCATTTCAGTTGTGTTGAAGTTTTTTTTTTTTTTAATTTATGGTTTTGTATCTTTTGGGTTTGTTTGCTGCTATTGTTATTTATTTATTTATGTAAATTACTCATTTATTTTAAGTCAACAAATAGTGTGGCACATGAAACACAAAATGATTTAGTTTGTTTGACAAATGCTACTGTTAAATACGTTTTGTTGTCACATCCAGTCAGCCATTTCGGTATTTATTTAAACTCGATTTGAATGGAACTTCTGCATATTTGCCTTTTTCTTTTGTTCGGTTGTTCGTTCAGTTGTCTGTTTGTTTATTTATGCAAATTAATTTACCGAAATACAAGAACGTAAGTGGATGATTGGTGGTAGTAGTCAGTTAAACTTCTCTTGAGCTGCTCGTTTAGAGTCCATGTTCATGTGCCTGATGTGACTGCTTGTTCTTTGACTTAATGGGATGCTGTTATAATCTCTCAATGACGTTTGTTATCGGGGTAATTTTGGTTCTGATTCTGTTGCGAAAGTTAATTGTTTCCTGAAAACTATAAACATTCTGTAAAAACGTTGCGTAAATGTGTGATGATGTTTGCATAATGATTTCATAGCCATATAAATTTCACACTTTATCGGTGAAAACGACTTTTGTTGTTCTTTTCCATTTCATTTAATTCAAAATGATTTCCAGAATTCATAATTTCTTAATTAAATAAATACATCGATTTTGGAAAATTCTTAGGAAAGAGGGCACATAAATTTTTTGGTTACCCAATAAACCATTTTCTTGTCTTGCGAAGCACTAATAGTAAATTTAAAAAAGTAAGCGCACATTTACGCGCTTCGCAATAAGACATAAATAGATGCAGCAGAGTCATGGCTAATAAATCAGCGAGTGTTTAAACGCTGGTTTAGTTGAACTTAACTTAAATTTATATGTAGTTTAAACTCAACAGTTGTAAATCAGTAGCTCGTTTCTGTATTTCTCGCATCGCAAATTTTCTTATATTAAGTGTGAAACAAAAAATTCCATCGTTTCTCGATTTGTGAGAAAAAAGTGTTTCTGTATTTAAATGCGAGAACATACAACACAGATTCTGTTTTAACTGGAATACTTCCAGTAATTAAGTGTCAAATGCAAGCGAAACGTCAACGAAAGAAATATATATAATAAAAATAAGGCTGCCAGATTTAAAGATTTATCGACATTTTGACGATTTTTTTTTGTTCCAAAATTGGCAAAGTGACAATTTGCTGATTTTTTTCTAGTGACGATTCAGTCTTTGAAATAAAACAATTTTAAATAGTTTTATATGTTTGTGTATTAGGCACCACAGAAAACCGATATCTTTAAAAACAAGGCAGATTAAAAAATGTATCGGCAAAAGCAAAATTTCGAACGGAAACTGTTTAATTTTTATTTGCTTGGATTATTTAATACATTTGTTTGTGTGATCAAAAGATTAAACTATTACCCCATTTTTCAGTCAATGCACTTTAGGAAATTTTTGCCTTTTACTTTGTCCAAATGTGTTTATTTTATTTCAAAATGATATTTTGTCACTCCTTTGTGTGATTTCTGCAGGGAAAAATAACAATCTGAAATTTTAAACTCTTATCGGATTAAGGAAAATAAAATAAATAATTTTATTTTAATAGACCTCTTATGTATGTATCAAATATGTATTTTACCCATGAACTTAATGTTTTTTTTTGATTATGTGTTTATATGATAAAAATTTGTGATTATATGATAAAAATCGAACAAAATTCGTCAAAATTAATTTTAAATTGTCCGAAAAAAATAGACGATTGTTTTATTTTTTCTTAGGATATTGACGTTTTTTCACAAATTTATCTGGCAGCCCTGCATAAAACAAACACAATGAAAGGCCAAAAAAATTTAAATAACAAAATATAACAATTGTGTTTTATATACTTATTTTCACCATTTAAATTCTTTCTTTTAAAATAAAATAAAATAATACACATTCTTGTGTACATACATACATAATTTGGGCTCCATTTTTTTAAATTTTGTTTTCTCGCATCAATTTCAAATATGACTTATTTTGACAGTTCTTGTGAGAAACTTTTTGCAAAATATTGTTACATAAACACTTGTTCTCACATCCTTCCAATAATTGCTGGAAAATTATTTAAATGACAGATAATTCTCGCAAAGTAAAAGTACAGAAACACTTATGTGAGAAAAACCATTTTTTGTTTCATATTGCACTGTTTTTGTCATAATTCACTTGTTTCATGCGGGAAATTTTACGATGCGAGAAATACAGAAACGGGCTACAGTGTCCGATGTATTATATGTAGTGTAAAAAGTAACATGTGGCAGCACTACGATAAATGTTGACAAATTCATATGGTTTGTATTGGTAGTTTAAACGCCCAATTTTATGCGTTTAAAGATGGTTTATATGTTTTCTGATTTATAGATTTGTTGGCTTAAACACATTTTAAACCAAAAATAGAGTTTAACTTGCTCTGATTTATTTGCCCTAAGTGAACGATTTCTTAACAAATTAAAAACAATATACAAAACGTTTGAAGAGCCATGATATACATTCTCTTGCTATGAGACAGGTTTGTATGGGAGCATATTACGGTAACGGTAACAACTTTCTAGTGTATAAATCTGATCTGTATGCGCTCAAAGTAGCGCTTTCCATGTCAAAAATTTATTGCTTCAAAGTGGGAATTCACAATATAAAATTCATATCTTCCGTATGCGATATGGTAAGCGAAACTTATCCGTTTTTCCCTTACAAGCCCGTTGCTCCGTTGGCAGCCCCATTATTTTATTGGGTTACTAAATTTTGTAATATTGATTTATTTCAAAGAAAAATTTTAATTTTTAAATAAAATTTATTGTTTGCCATTTAAAGACTAATTAAATCTTGAGAATCTTTTGCAAAGCTGTATTTTTCATAAACATCTCTAATCATTTAGATCTAATTTCGCACCTTATTTATTGAACTTTTGAAATTGATAGCGGTGCTTTGAGTTAAGAAAGCGTAGTTGTTTTTAGCTCTTCCAAATCAAGGAAAAACCAAGACCAACAAGATTTCCAAATCATTGTGAAGACAGACAGAATAACGATTCCGACTTGTACCAAACAACAGTTTTGTGGCATAAACGCAACATGAACGAACAAACTCGCGAAAATGTTTTTTATAAAAAAGCCTTGGGTTGCGAAAGTGCTAATTTGAATTATTAATAAAAAGCCAACAAGCATTTTTTCCGCTTTCCTTTGACTCTTCAATACTTTCATATTTATTTAGATAAAAAATAATAATAAAAGAAAAAGAATGAATAACAAATATACAACTTCTAATCAAGATTTTTTTCTGCTCAAAAGTTGATTTTTTTATGGCCGTTTCCTCTGTTTCAACTTGAGGGCGGCAATTGTTGGCAACACAAACAAAAAACCGAAATACAACAACTTTTTCGAAACTAATCATGCGGTGAGATTTAAACTTAACAAAAATTACCAAAGTAGAGTTAAGTTTTAGGAGGTTTAAGTAACAACTCCTTGCTAGCTGGCATTAATTCATTCAGCTCTTTGGATAAATGTTGCAACTTGAAGTTGTATTTGTTGTTGTTGTTGCATGTTTGGTTGTTGTAATGCCAAAGTGTTTCTTTGTTTAAATATTCGTTCGTTGGTTGGTTGGTTGGTTGGTCGCTTGTTTTTTTTTCGCTTTGCGGTGTTTTTAGCCATTCATTGATTTAAGCTGGTTGTCGATAAGCAACGCATTAAAAATCCATAAATCAATGCGATAAACATGATTTGCTGCATGTTTTATTGACTATTGTTTGAATACATACAACAACAGCACAGCACTGCACAATTATTCACAAATATTCTCTACAATTGTTGAAGTAGTAAATGCGCAAGAGAAGGCGTTTTTTGGACGTTGCACTGTTTGTTACCTTGCACTTCCTCGCTATTCACTGCCAAGATGGGGCTTTTTTAATGTGGGAAGTTGTAAGGATGTGTACGTATTTGAACAAATTTGAAGAAACATAGTTATTTGCCACATTTACCAATAGATGCCTACATGCAATCTTTTCTTCGTCTTTAAATCTTTATATTTTGGTATTTGGCTCTGTGGAAAATTAAACATCACGACTTGTGTAAATATTGGATTTTCTTTAAATACTTGCCGTCTTTACCATAAACTTTTATAGAAAAAATAATTATGATGAAATTTGTAGTTTAGGTTAATTAAAAAATATATATATATTTATATTCAAACAAATAGAATCTGGGAATTATTTTCTTTTCGTAAAAATTTAAGGAATAGAACTATTAAAAAAAGTTTTATAAAATACATAACTGAAATTTAGCTCTTAGAATAAATTCGAAAAATAAAAAATGTTTAATATATTTATATTCAAAATTTATTTTCGGGAATGCAAAATTTATTATTAACTTATTCATTTATTAATGACGTGCAAAACTCCCAATCTTTATTTATGATTAAAAAACTGAAATTTATTGTTGTGGGAAAGCTAGTTTCTATGCGCATTTCGCTGACATTTTTAGATTTTGCGACATGATGCCGTAGTTATTTTGACTAAAATTTTATAAAATTTATGTGGGAAATATGTAATTGCAAGAGGACTATCCATATAACCCGTGCAAGATAAATTTACACAAGGTATCAGCTCTTGGAATCAAGCTGTCCCTTTTTTGTATGTAGTTGTATCGATTTGATATACAAAAGTCATGGATTTGACGTATATAAAACATATAAAACTATATAAAAAAAGACATAACGAGCACATACTTCTCTAGTGCATATCCCTTGCTGGGTGTGCCTTGAACCCGTGAAACAATTCAATTACAGCATAATATTGAGCTGGCAAATTCGATATCTTCAATAGTTTCTTGACAATCTATCAATACTATCGATAGTATCGAATTTTTTGGAGAAATGTTAAACTAAATTTTTTAATACATCCCCACGTAATAATTTAAAAAATACCATTTGACAATTGCTTTAAAAAAATGGAGACGCAATGAAAATGTCAGAAAATATGTTTAATTAAATACATTCGGGAGTAAGCGGATTAATTTTCCTTAACCCAGCATTCACAGTGGTAGTCGTTTCGGCAAGAAATTTTTTGTTTTTTTGACTGAAAAAGAACAAAAAGTGATCTCATTTAAAATAAACCAAAAATCAAACTGATGTTTCGACATGTTAGTCCAATCAATTAGCATTGGGCATAACGCATAAAAAATAAACTTGAACATGCAGGTTTATATGTATTTTAGATTTTTTTCTTTATTTAGCTGTTAATGGAATTCTCAAATTGTAAATGTAATTTCTTAATTTTTTTTTTCTTAAGGGTAGAATTTAACAGTCAATATATTAAGTTTAGGTAAGCTAATTTTAATCAGCGTTCGACAATAAACATTAAATACTGTTCTTAGGCGTTCTGTACGGTAGAAATTTGGAAGACACAAACG
This sequence comes from Pollenia amentaria, assembly GCA_943735925.1. NCBI lineage: Eukaryota > Metazoa > Arthropoda > Insecta > Diptera > Polleniidae > Pollenia > Pollenia amentaria. The sequence continues at coordinate 251,412,689 of OX031007.1, read as the reverse complement.
CAAAAATTTGTGTAGTTTATACCTTAGGAAACGTTTTTCTGTTTGTGGCCTTCGTACACAAAGATAATACTGTACATATCAAACTCAACATTTTATTATGTTCTGTTTTTGTAATAAAACACAAACTTCGTTGTGTTTGGGTTTAGCACATTAATGTTCTTTCGTTTCAGTTGTGCTCAACGCCTTTTTGAATGGTAAAGAAAACCAAATATTTTTTACAAAAACAAAATACATGTTGTTTTAACAAAAACAAAAAAAAAAATAAAAAACATATTCGTTCTGTGGTCGTGCAAAATGCCCAGTACCAGCAACAATACCTGAAAAACATTGCTAAAAAAACACTCCAGAACATTAAAATATAATGTCTATAGAACCACTACGATTGTGTTGTTTTAAAGTGAAAAATAGTACACTACATAATGTTTGTAAGATTCTTGAAAATATCGGGTTATTCATCGTGAGGTTTGATTTAAAATGTAAAATAAAACACATAAATTTGAAAGTGCATTTATCGGTGTAAAAAAAATGTATGGCATTTACTGTTTGAAAATTATATCATGTAAATGTTGGCCATGACTACGTCTGAGGTGGTCCATTCGAAAGGTCCAATTTTGGGCGACTCGTTCGTGCATTGCGACTGGTATCTTGCGAATAGCACGAGTAATGTTGGCTTCCAAAGTTCCTGAAGACCTCAGACTTTACAGATCCCCAGAGAAAATAGTCCAAAGGTCTGATATCGCACGATCTACGAGTAGATTGCCAATTTACCATAGCTAAACGTGAAATTAAGTCCTTGCCAAAATTTTGTCTCAACAAGGTCATTGTTTCACGGGTTGTATGGCTCATAGCGCAATCTTGTTGAAGCCAAAGCTCACCGAGACCATGCGCTTGAATTTCAGGAAGCACCTAGTCCGTAATTATGGTGTGGTGGCGGTTACCATAATATTTCTGATTTTCGTAAATTCTTGAAGAAATATGGAACAGCCCATTAACCACACCATACTGTTGATTTCACTGGATGTAATTAATGGTAGCTATTGATACTCTTCGGGTTGCTTATCAGCCCAAATACGGCAATCTTGTTCGTGCTTTATCACTGAAAAAAATTTCACCATAAAACACCGGATTTTCATTGAGTTCTTTCAGAGCCGATTCACTGAAAATAAGACGCAAATTTGAGTCGCCTGGCTATTGATGACTTGCCAAACGATACTGAAACAAATTGACAAAGCAGTTTGATATGTGTCATTCGTGATCTGTAAAAAATTAAATTGAAAGTTAAACCTCATGATGGTTGTGTACAAATACACAATCACTAAAATAATAGATATCTTTTCTGAGTGCGTGAACCGTACGCTAAATAATGTTCCGTTTATTTTCTAACACTGGTTTTAGCCATTTATCCCTTTCAGACCCAACCAAAAATAAAAAATAAAATAGATATTACACTTTTTTTGCAAATATCAAAATAATATCATTAGTTTTTTTCGTTCATTCGGATTTCTCAGAAATTTGCACACGGTATTGGCATCGATTCTTGAAATTAAAACCTACACAGGATTTTTCACGCGTCCCGCAGATAAAAAAAATCGGCTATAAATTCGGAAAATTTCTGTTATAACGAAAAATATTTATACTTGTCCGTTTTTCAATAAAATGGATTAACTCGGTCAGATTCAGCTAACACAATTGTGTAGGCTGGGTCTGTAAGGGATAAAACATTACCAGAAAATGCTCAGGAAAAGGCAAACATTTAAGAATGTGCCACAATTACATACAACAACTGGAAACGAAAAGTGTTTTTTTTTTAATAAACGATTCGAGCCGATAAAAAAAACCGATAGTCTAAAGAAAGCAGAAATTTCGATAGTACTATCGATTTTTTGCCAGCTCTAGGCAGAAATATTAATCTGTTTTAGAGTTTTTTTTTTTTGGAATTTTGCCATTGATTTGTTGGCGCATATTTAACCCTTTACTGCTTTTTTTTGCATAGTTTAGCAAAATGAACATTTTTAAGTTTATAGCGCATATTTCACTTTTTTGAAAAGAAAAAAAGTGTTTAAATTCTGGTTAAATTCTGGATACTCAACGTTTGCTTCATTTTCGCCATCTACATTTCATTTTCACTCTACCATTGTAAGCCAAATAAAGGTTTTTATTATAGAGAAATGTTATTTTTAACTGCAAAAAATTTTTAAGCAAAAATTAAGGAAAAAACAATTACATGCGTTTGTGCTAATGTGTATAATACATAGAAATCTAGACTAATCTGTTAGTATACCGATCGAACCAGAATCATTATAAAAAGTCATCTCACGATGTCCATTCGTCTGTCTTCGTCATTCGTTGTGCGCAAAGTACAAGTTACAATTTAGTAGGTAATTTGATAAAATTTAGTAAAAACGTTTTAATAATCATAAGGAAGAAGCGTATGTAAATGGTGAGAATCGGTCCACAGTTTACCATATTCCCCATAGATTAAATTCGGCTCAAAAATATTTTATTGCAAATAAAATTTGTTTTGGAATCGGTTCAGATTCAACCATAGCTCCCATTTAAATATCACTACCGAAAATAGCTTTAATTTTCTTTTAAACGGTAATATTAAAATAAACTTCAGCAACCGTCCCTTAAATTCGTCTAAGACAAAACTTCTAATATAGTTGGTGTATCTAGATAACATTGGGCACACATAACTCTAATATGAATATTAACCCTTTAACAGAACTTTATTCTGGTGGGCCTACAACCAGCGTTCTCAGTTTTTGTGACTTATCCCCAAATTGGAGTTTTTTTTTAATGGCGGATACAAATTTTGTGAAAATCTCCAGGATAATATATTATTATAAATTCCATTTGTATAATGCAAGACCGATTTGGTCAAGATGTGGGGACAAATTGAAGTATTTTTTGGCGGTTTAAAACCTTTTCAAGAGCTTGCTGAAGTAGTTTTTAATATGCTTTTTATACCAATAACCGTTACTTGAACGAGTCTTGTCTATAATAAAAACAACCAAAATCAAAATTTACAACAGAATGCAGTATGAGTTATTAGACGCTTTTCTTAAAATAACACCTTAAAAATAATGCAGTTTGCTGTGACAAATTTATACAATCATCTCAAATGCACTTTTTTAACAAACAACATCCCAATAAAAAATGGAGCTTCCAACGAAGCAGGTTTGTAAGGGAGAAACGTAAAAGTTTAGCTTACCATATCGCTTACGGAAGACATGAATTTTATATGGCGAGTTCCCACTTTGAAGCAATACATTTTTGACACAGAAAGCGCTTTATTCAGCGCATACAAAATTAACAACGATACGCTTTGCACACTGAATTTTTTTTACCGTTATTCTTTTATATGTTCCCTTACAAACCTGCTTCGTAGTAAGGGAATGTCGTGGCTCTTCAAATTTTATATATTTTTGTTTAAATTTATTAAGAATTCGTTCACTTACCTTACTGCATATCTGTATGTCTTATTGCGTAGCGCTTAAATGTGTGCTTACTTTTTAAAATGTACCATTAGTGCTTCGCAAAATAGGAAATTTTTTTATTGGGATGTAAAACAAAATTGCATTGGCTGATGAATCAAAAGATTTTGGTGCCCTAGTTCTTGAAATGGTAAATATTGACGCATAATTATTTTTCTTTTGCGTTTTTCTGTTACCCTTGTTACATAGATACCATACATGTGTACGAAGATACTTAGAACGCAATGAATTAATAGCATTAGTTTTAATAATATCACACAAATGGATTTATTTAAATAAATCCATGTTTCCTTTGACATAATTTAATGTACTCTAATTTTAAGGAAATGTGGGGATTTTTGGGGATGAGAAATCGCAAATTGGGGATAAGGCTCAAAATAAAACTGGGAACCATTCCCATGGCTGTCCATGGGTTGAAAATAGGGAACACTCTATAAATACTGTGGTGTATTGGTTTTACCGACTATAGTTTTTAACTTGCGTTTTTAATGCAAATATTATTTTTTTTATTTTACAAATATTTGATACGGACAACAATTTTTCAAATTAAGACGCCGAATTTAAATACAAAACATAACAATTTGTTATTATGCTGAATTAAACTTATTTATTGCTATAGCAAGAACTGCCTGTATGGATACCTGAACTGGAACTTTTTTTTACTTCTTAACAGTGAAATTGTAAAAGTAGAAAATAAAAATTAATCTATAATTAACGAGACAGCAAATGATTTGATTTTTAAGCTACCGCTCATTTGGTAGCAGTTTTGCCATTTCCGAAATGTAGAAAAGCGTCAAGTGTTAAAACGGGTAAAAATGGTAAAAAAATACGCAAAAAAACGGTAAAAATTCCCGGTAGAAAAAAATTAAAATTTTAACAATTACTTTTAAAATGCGTTGTTTTGCTTTGCAAATAAAACATTAATGGCTTTATGCAAAAAAATTTATGCGAAATTGAAGTTTTCGTTAAACAAAAAATTTGTATGGAAATAAAGTTTTAACGAACACTTTAATTTCACATTAATTTCTTTTGGATAAGGCCGTAAGAAGTGTAATAATATATAAAAAAGAATATTAAAATTTGAATATAAATTATTTATTTTATTATAATTTCATTTAATTTTGGAGTAAACAAAGACTTAATATAACAATTTACTAAAAAAAAAAAAAAAAAAAAAGATACCGTTTTATAGAAAAACAATTTCATTCTCAAATATATCTGTTCCATGTTCGTCATCATCGGGCCGCAAAACAGTTTTAATGAAATACTACTCACCCCTTTTATAAGTTTGAATTAAATTAATTTTTAAGGTAAAGACTTTAAACTGGCTGCGTTAAAAAAAAAATTATTTAGATAAATGTTCTTTCGACTTTGGCATTTCAGTAGGGAAAAGAAAGGATTCACCCCCAACAAATATTTAAAATTGTAGACTTCAATACAAAATTCCTCAGTTCTTTTCTTATTTTTTTCATTTTTGCAATGTTAAATTTTTTAGGGTACATTTTATTTTATTTATAAGAGAGATCAATAATATCTGATTCATGATTTTTTATTTTTTTTTTTTTTGCAAGAATTAAAAATTTGAAGGAAGTTTACTTCTTAGTTCGAGTAAGAAATAATTTGTTGCAAAAAAGGCACTTGGATTGCAGAAAATCAAAATCAAATGGTTGTAACAAAAAACGTTTAAAAATGGAGAAAGCGTCAAAAAATCCCTTTCTTTAAGGATGGGTATTCGGAAAGAAATTCAAGGGTAACGAGATTAAAAAGCATCATAAGATACCCGAAAAGCGTCAAAATGGAAACGCTGATTGTTTAATTATTTATTTCTTAATTTTTAATATTATATATTTAACATTCAACAATTTTAATAATAATTCAATTATTAAAAATAGTTTTCTGTTATTTCTACTGCTACAGAATAGCTCTGGGAGCAGTAGTTGTAGCAACAAAATTGGTAGAAATTGTAGCATTTTAAACACTGATCACTTCCTATAAAATGATTGTTTACGTCTAAACTGAGGGCGGCGGTTTTCCATCCCTGAGGTCTATTGCGTGTGAGTGGAGTTGACAACTTGAGGCTCCACCGTCATCAAGTCATTTGATTTTAACTTTTTTTATATTTAAATAAAAATCGTTGTTTGAAAGGACGGCTGATTTTTTTGTACTCGGATTTTCAACTAAATAAGTAAATTAAATAATTATTGTGCAAAATAAATATTTTGTTTATAAAAATTAATAGTTATATTATAACTTTTTGGTAAATATCACATAAAAATGGTTAAAAGTCTTTTTTTAAACAGTTGTGCCTTTTTACTCCTTTTTAGCCTTTATAATATCACCAAGTTGTTTGGATACTTGGATACTATTTAATATTTCAGTGTTAGTCCTAAAGCTGCGATATGCAACCTAAACTATTATATTTTGCGATTGTATGCGCTGTATGCATTTTACATATCGCTCCTTTGTAGTCATATCTCAAAAAATCAAAAATTCTAAGTTACTTAAACAAAAGTGCTCATCTGTACCTTCTTTATATGTACAAAAAAAAAATCAATATAATACTCTTATCTCAAGCTGAACCGAAGTTGGAGCAAAATATATTCTATAAAATCTGTATGTAAATGTACATTTTTAAAACTTTAATCGCATTTTCAGCGAATAAGAGCCCATACCCCACGAAACGTATCGGCGTTTCGTCCGGACCCCCATAGATTTTAATGATTAAGTAAATTTTATTTAACACTTTTCTAATTCTACCTTAACAGAAATTTCTTGGGTCATTTCTATTATTCAAATGAACTTCTCTTTGGAGTGGTATTTTAATTAATTTCGTTTTAACTAAATTTTTGCTGATTGAACAAAATGTTACAAAAATGTATTACTAATATTCATTAAATTGAGCTAAATTTTCAAACAATATTTTTAACAAAATACGAGTTTATATTGTTAATATAATAGAAGTTTTTTATGGTGGTCCAACCATAATGCGTGATGTTGTGAGTCACACCTTAACGTCAAGTTTTTTGCCCAACTTAATTTGAAGCATTTTAGGAAAATTGGCATTCAAATCAAAATGCATTTCGTGCACTTCGTGATTTTTTTTTTTTTTTGTCAGCTTAATCGACCAAATGTGTCCCAAATCAGGAGAATTGTGCGCAAATTTCAGCAAAACGGGTTTGTAGGAAATGGGTTAAACTCCTGTGCATGCTCGCCCAGTTCGTTCTGCGGAAAACGCTGCTTTGTTCGCGTTAGTGCCGTACTTCCTTTTAACTGAAGGCGGCCAAGCAGTAATTGTGAAAAGTGTTTGATGTCGCGAGATGATAGCGCACTTCTCGTGCCCAGAAATTGATGATATGGACCTGGACGATATATGGATAACAGGATGTTGCCACATGCCAAACAACCAACGAAACAATGCCCCTTTTGCCCGAGAAATTCAATTATCTCACGTCGTGACGATGTTAATTGGCCTCCATGATCATGTGATTTTTCGCCGCTGGACTTTTTTCTTTGGCGATATTTAAAAAAATGTGAACGCCAATAAGCCAAGAACAATTCAAGAGCTAAATGTTCAGAGAATTCGGCACATTAACGACATTGAACCTCAATTATGTATCAGAGTCACTGAAATAATGGACCATCGGATAGAGGTATTGAACCGAAACCTTGGCGAGCACTGCGCCGATATTTTGTTTCACACATAATTGTCATGCATTCTTCTATCATAATGAAAAATATTAAAATAATTCTCTTAAAACTTTTTGTTTTATTTACAATTAACACAGTGCGTTTTGGTTGGACCACCCTTTACATAAATTTTCACTGATTAAGCAGTAAGAGTTGGCTCAGTGTAGACTTTTACAATATTATCATGTTTAAATTTTCGTTCCTGGAAGGGTGTGACTTTATAAAATCGCTGAAATAATTATTTCAAGTAGCTTGCCACCATTTTTGCTATTTTTATCATATTAATTTCAACAAACAGTTTTGACAATTTACCACAACCAACATTAACCAAACAAATATTTAAAAAAAATAGCAACAACAACATAATTCTTTGGTTCGATACACATACAAAAGTATCTTGACGCTTTAAAAAATTGTAAATATTATTAAAAAGATTAAAATCAACACAAAAACACATTTAAATACTCACTCGCATTTATTTATTTATACTCAAACCCATCATTATAATAATTATACCGTGTGTACATCGTTCGTCATTTAAATTTTATAATTTTTTGTTGGCTCTTTTTATTTACAATATTAAATTTGTTGGTAGGCATTTTTAAACTTAATAATGGTGCCGTAGCAGGGTTTCAATTTGGTTAGATTGGTGTTAATCTTGATGAAATTCAGGTGAAACTTTAAAACACAATTTATTAGATTTTCCAAAGATATAAAACTTAAACGAATAATAATTGACATTTGTCATTAGAATAAGGGGTTAAGACGGGCTGACACCATTTTTTAAATTTATTTTTGGAATTTTTTTTTTAATTTGAATAAGATTCTCTTTATTTTTGGAATTGTAATTATTATTATGCGGTATTTAACTCTAATAATTATTACAATTATTCAGATAGAAAGTTAAAAACTTTTTTCAATGTTCACAAAACGGTAATTTGTTTAAATATTTGACTATAATAAATTTTTTAAAACTAAATGGTTATTTCCTCTTTAAAAAAAATAAACAAAATGGCAAACAAAACAAATATGAACCAACAACCATTTAACCCTGCGAATCATTAATTTTCTTTAATGTTTTATACTTCGAGTCGTTTGAATACCAGTAGCACTTGTATTGTTTCAATACAGAAAATGTCCCCTGGAGACTGTAAGGAATTTGCTGGAATTCTCATTAAGATTGTTTAGGAAAACTAGCAAGCCATATCATATCGCCACACATCCATGCAGTAGTACATACTTTACCTTACGGTTAACCAATACCGTTAATTCCAATAATTTAGCGGCAGGTTCAAATATGTATATGCGGCATCATCTTGCACCACTAACGGTATAAAGATTCCTGCGCTAAAACATACAAGCTCATTTTTCTTAAACAAAGTGGTCTCCAGAGAGGCTCATTGAGCACAAGAATTACCCAGATTTACAAAAGGAAAAACAAATACATACGTACAAATAATAGTTGGTAAATAATGGTGAAGCAACCAACCAGTCATATGTTTAATGAAAAAGGTCTACGAGGATACTCAAACCCCTAAAGTGTTAAAACTATGATGAGCAGGCAATAATTCTTCGATTTTATGTGGAAATCTGCGGCAGTATGTCAAAGATTTTATTATAATGAGTAGAGAACAGGAAACAATAAATGGTTTTTTATATTGACTTTCATACAAAATATTTACAAATATTTTGGTAGGAGTGCAAAAAAAAAAACAAACACACCAACTCATTTGCTCACCTTAGGTTTCCATTAACTTTTGTTTTGTAATCACTGACACTGAATAAAATAAAAAGGCGTCTGTCTGTCTGCTTGTAAAGGAAGACAAATAAGAAATTACCACTAACAGTTCAGCTTAGTTGGGAACTGCCATACGCCTTTGGCTAATGCTCTATAGGGTGCTCTACAGTTACATTTAGGTGTGAGTTATAGAGGACCTCATGTTGACAACATACGTATCTGTTCAATGTTTCCTAAAAGAAATTGAGAAGATATTTTAAAAAAAGTTTGTTGTTTTAAAACCAGGTGTATTTATTTTAAACATTTATGTTTTTTTTTTATTTTTTTTTTTGCAATAATAATGTGTGACATTATTTTTTTAAGTTTTATTTAATATTCAACAAGGAAAAAGTCAATTTCTGATAATGCCCAGTCATTTTATGATAATTTATATTAAAATATAAATAAATGAATTTATGTATGGACAATTTTTTTTTTAAGATTTTATTAAGAAAAACATTGTAGTTTTCGCAGAATTTATAAAAATACCATATAAAATATAAATGTTCAAAATTTAACCACAAAAAGAAAAAAAAATATCCTCCACCACAAGTGAAAACATTTGTTATTCAGTGTAGCGGAGATGATTTAACGATAATCGTCTGACCGTCTGTCTGCGTTGGATAAAATAGGATCTCCAAAGACCCCAGATATAGTTTTTCTGCATATTTCACTAACTGGTAACGAACGTTTTCTTTCGCACAAATACATGTAAAACAAAAAAAAATTCTCAAAAATTCGTTTTTGTTTCGTATTTGTGCGAAAGAAAGCGTTCTTTCGACATCGTGAAATTGGCAGTTTAAATTTAAAATAGCAAACTTTTTAGGATCATTTTATAAATGGCTGAGATATGAGCAAAAAAAACAATTGCTTAAATTGGTTCATCAATAACCGAATAATAGGCAAATAGATCCCTTTTTTCTTTAACAAAAATTGATGGTAAGACCAAATTTGACTCAGATATTTCTTATGTTTATAAAAGAAGTAATAAGCCGAATCGGTCCATTATTTCACCCGGATCCATGCAAGTGTTTTTCCAGATTTAGGATTTTTGGCCGCGCTAGGTTTTGATCAAATTTAGCTTAATTATTTTTCAATATATTTCGCTTATATAAGGCTTATTTGGTAATTACAATGGGCCAAATAGGTTTTAACCATTATTAAGTTATAAGAAAAATACCAAAAGCGTATTCAAGTTTAGGCAACACAATCGAACATTTTTACAAAACCAATTTTCGAACGAACAACAATTTTTTGAAAAAAAAGATCTTTTAGAATCCAAAACAACTACATATCGTTGGTCTCAAGTAGAAAGGCCCTAACTCAAATAATTGTAACTGTATAGGAGAAGGTTAAAACATAATAGAATCTGTATGTATCATAATGTAAACTTGTTCATACAACTGCTTGTAAAGCCGTTATTCTTTACAATATTGCAATAAATTTTTGTGAAGAGGTGTATTTGTGTAAAATTTATTGGAATCACTGAAAAACTCAATTTCGTAAAAAATGCGAGTTAGGGCCTTTCTACTTGAGACCATCGATATATAATATCATTAAATAATTTGGTATTTTATAAAGACATACAACAATATTCGTTTATAATATAACAAAAATAAAAATCTGGGACCGGGAGCAGGATCCCGTCTAAATTTAGAAAAATCTAAGTCTAACTGTACCCAAAAACAAAACAAAATTTTAAATAAAAAAAAAACTATTGTAAAGTGTATACAAGTCGAATATAATTACCATAACTTGTTTCATATGAAGACAATTCAACGTAGACAAATAAATGAACTGGTAAAGGTTTTATAAAAAAATGATATTAATCAAAAATCAACAATCAGCTTTTTTTATTACATATCGCACTGCCTCCTCCAAAGAGGGTCAACTCAAAATTTTTCAATTTTCACTTTTTGCAAGAAATCAATGTACAGTGGCAATATCTACCCACTGTTAAAATCTTACATCATTTTTTCTAGTATTTTGTCAAAAAAAAAATGCAATTGTATCCCCCTTTGTGATATAAGAGTACATAGAAAAAGAAAACAGTTTTTTGTCTCTACTGAAAATTTGTATATTTTGAGTTGACGCTCTTTAGAGGAAGCCGTGCGATATGTATATTTATAGCCTTCAGCACGGGTGGAAAAGGTATATTAAAGTTTGGTATTCCGTTTGAATTGTTACAATATGATCTTCTACCCTATAGAGTATAAATATTCTAGGGCCATATGATTAGCGAAGTTGATTTAATTATGTCTGTCTGTCCGTGTGTATGCTGAAATGGGTTTCCGAAGACTCCAGACATTATGGGGACATATTGTTATATATTTATGTCACATATTCTCTGCTTAAAATTGCTTTTGAAAATACGAGCGGGATTGGAGAAGTGGGCATTGCACAAAATATATTTATTTATTTGTATCTAAGGAACGGTAAGAGAAGAATAGTCCAAATGTGGTACATAAAGCAAGGTAATCAATACACAATCTCCCGTAAAATATGGGCTGGATTAAAGAAGTGGGCATGGCACCTTTAACACAAATAACAAATATATTGTTTTACATCTAAAGAATCGTAACCTAAAAACTTTCCAAATTTGGTATAAATAGCTTCGGTGTCAATGCATGATACCTGGCAAAATGTGGGCGGGCTTGGAGAAATGAGCGTGGTCCAAAATACATTTCTTTATATCTGGAGAAGGTAGGACAACATTAAAATTTTTAAATCAAGCCCAATTCTCGCGCACTTGTGTAGTCTCTCTTAAAAAATAACTTTTTAATAAATAAAAATTAAAAAACATTTTTATAAATTTGTCTAATTTTTTAGAATTTGACATTTTTTATTTTTTCGAATTTATTCTATGAGCTAAATTTCAGTTATGTATTTTATAAGCTAATTTCAAAATTCTACTTTTAGAATTTGTTTAATAAATATTTATAAATCTTAACTGCCTGGCCAACAATCTCGAAATGAACATTTCTTTCGTATATTTATATTTAAAGCTTAGTACTCTGTTCGAACCTCCAAAAATGTTGAGCAACATTGATTAATTCACACGAAACTTTTGACATGTATCGATATTATCTATCTCCAGATTTTTCAAAACTTAACGTTTTTATTAGTTGCAAATATACAACATTGTTTTAAACAAAAAGCAAAATATGAGCTGCACTTGTTTCGCACGGAAAATCAAAATGTTGCTAGAAACATTTCGAATGTTTTTCGTAATATAAATAGAGAGAATATCAACATTTTATCTTTTGTATTTCACAGAAATTTTTTTTATATTGGGTTTGACATTTCGCTCTAAATACTGAACAGAGTACCAGGCTTAAGAACATAATAAAACACTAAAATTTATATTTGTTTTCAATGTAAATATACAAAAGAAACTTTTTTGTCGATACTGCAGGATAGGTAGTAAATTGAGTTTAAGCTTTGGGTTTTAAGGTCGAGTCACATGGGATCCGTCGTGCTTTATATGTCGCATTTTTTTATGACACTAACGTAAAAAGTTCTTTGCGTGCTCCGCAATTAATACTTTAATGACGGATATTAAATCAGCCATTTTTAAAACAAAATTTAATTAAAAAACACACATTTTCAATGGAATTAAAGGATATTTTGGAGATATTTTTTAAAATAATTTTGTTTTATAAAGCTCTGTCGTGTCTTGGTGTAGTTGATATAGGCCGAAGATTTTTGGCCAGACCGTTATATCAAGAAAATTAGGCTGTTATCTTTTTTATTTACTTCAGCTTACTTATATTATTTTGTATTTTCTTTTATTTTTACTGACACATTACACAATAAATATATTAAAACAAATCAATAAACAAACTGACATCTTTCAATAACTTAACGTGCGTTGAAAGTTGCCCAACTTTAGTACTTTGAGTTAACGGAAACGCACGATATGGGACAAAGTTCATAACAAAGCACCTATATCAACTAAGTTGCCAGTTGGAAAAAGCGACTTATAAGGAGTAAAGGATTCTATGTGAATCGGCATTTATAATTTAGATACGTTGGAAATAACTCGTTAGTACGCGCACGTAACCGAAAGAATTTAAAAATATACAGTGATGGACTTAAGCATAGGCATAACAGCCATGTAGCTTTTAAACAATGCTTTTAAAGCAGAAGGAATATTTTTTATATTAATATTACTATAAATCTATTACAGGCTGCTGTATATTTTAAGACTGCAGCAGTTTTATTCGTGTAGAAAGATGAGTTAGTCCGTTGGCAGGAAAAAAGTACAAAAAGTTCTAAAATACAATGGACAAAAGTAAAGGCACACTTTTTTAGGCATCTATCCCTTTATTTTAAATTTTAATAATCTGGCAACATTTTTACATTTAACACATGCTGTAATATTCCATTATTAACCTTTTATTCATTTATGTAACTGAAAAATTGTAGGAAGTTTAGAAAATATAAATTGTCACCTAAACAATGTGAAACAACTGAATCTCAGCGCAGAATAATTTTACATATGGATGACCAAGGCAAATCGTTTGCTGAGATCGGGGAATTGATGAATCGCAGCCGTGGTTCATTTGTAAATCGGTTCAAAGGCGAAACAAACTTTGAAAATGGAAGTCTCGCTGTGGTCGTCCTCGCAATAAGCAAAGAGAACGTGCTCAAATCGTACGAAAAGTAAGACCTGATCCAAAAATAATATCTTCTCAGGTTGCCGCAGAGGTAAAACAAGATTTTGGCAATGATGTACACCCAAAAACTGTTCGGATAACGTTACATGATGCTAGGTATAGCTCACGTGTAGCTAGACCCAAACCGTGGATATCTAGAATTCATCAAAAAAAAAAAATGATTAGACTATGCCAAACAGTTTGAAAACCAATGCGGTTTTTGGGATCAGGTACTGTTTACAGACGAAAGTAAATCTAATGTTTTCCGATCTGATGGACACACTAGGGTTTGGCGAAAGCGTTACGCTGCATATGAAGCAAGCAATCTTTAAAGGAAAATGTCAAAAAAGTGCAGAAAAGCTAAACTTACCTGAGTCGTTTACATTCCAGCAAGACAACGACCCGAAGCACACAGCCCATGACGTAAAGATGTGGCCTGCATATAATACGGCTCATGTTTTGCCACATCTGCAGTCACCAGACTTAAACCAAATTGAATATTTTTGGGACGAATTGGAGCGACGAATCCGAAAACGCGCAATTTTAAGTTTTATTGGAAGAATGGCATAACATTGGCGAAAATATAACTAAAAAGTTAGTCCACTCCATGCCAAATAGATTTAAGGCCGTTATTAAGCAAAAGGGATTGCCAACTTAATATTAGATAATGTTATAAGAAGTTTTTATTACTGTAGAAATAGTTGTACATATACTTTTGTCCAGTAAAATAATGAATTTTTTAATTTTTTTTTTAAATAACTTTTTTTGCAAAGAAAATATTTTTAATTTTCTTGGTTATTATTATAAAGTATAAGCTTTATACCTATAATTACTTCCTAAAATAAATAATACGTGTTTCTTTATATAAATAAAACAGAAGTTTCTTTTAAAATTACGCTTGCACCTATTCTTAAGTCCGTCACTGTATTATGAGTTACTGTATCACCAGTTACGAGCACAGGTCTAGTAATAACTTATAAAACCATGCAAAAATAAAATTATTTTAACCCAAAATGACAATCGACAGCTGTTCAATAAAAATAAATTTAAAGAGTATTAAAAAGTTGGTTTACAATAGGGTCGATCCCGTACTTTTTGGGTAAAGTACGGGAAAAATGAAAGTTAACAAAAATTTTACTAATAGAAAAAAATGTGCAAAAGTACGGGAACAATAAAACCAAAATTTCTACCCCAAAAGAAATTGTAAGTATGAAATATGTTTAAATAAATACATAAATGTCACATTTAAAAATAAAATAAAAGCATGCTTTTTCATTTTTCAACATTTTCTACTGCTTATTTTATTAATATTTTTTATTTGAATTCTTTTAATAATACTTCTTTGTTCTTTACTGTTTATTTTTTGACACAGGTGATTTTTTAACAATATTCCCAATTCGCCTAAACAAAAAGTACGGGCTACTTCGTGGTAAAAGTAGAACCTTTTTTTCTAAGCCTTCTCACTGTAACAAACTTTGAGTACGGCAACAGTTTTCGGTAAGATTGGGATCCCGCGGGCTCCCATAGTTGAGTACAGGATCACACCTTTACTTTTTTAAGCTGGGACATTTCTAAACACAATTTTTTTTTATTTATAAAATAAATAATTTGTTCAAGCTGCTCGAGGTCTGTTTTTATTCTTTAAATTCTATATTTTTCAAAATTTCGATATCCTTTGGATGTCATCTTCAGGAATAACGAGTCACAAAAATACACAACAATTAGTTTGTAGATCTATTATTGCACTTTTTTTAGTAAAATTTTTATTACATCCGTAGTTATTACTGTAATATTCTAATAGAGAAAAATTGTTAAAACACAAATATGCCAACAAATTCTTTTTTGGTCAAGGGCGGATAAGAGTACGCTTCTTATTTAGAATAAAACAAAAGTTTATTAAAAAAAAATATTGTAAGTAGAATTTTAAAAAATTCTTTTAACAAATTTTAATAGAAAATCGTAAAATATTCTCGAGTTAAAAGATAAATTATGCACGGGTTGTGCCTAATTTTACAGCGTTTAAGTGGAAATTTCCGGATATTGTAGTTGTAAAGTACTTTTAAAGAAGTCAAACTGTAAAATTTAAAAATATTTCGGTATTACATGGCACAAGTATTTAGAATAATAGTCATATCCGTTTTAATGAAAAAAATGCTTATATCGTTTAAAAGTTCTGTAAATTCCAACGTGCATTTTTTAGTAGTCATAAATATCTACAATTTATCTATCCCTATCTATTGCTGCACTTTGATGATGCAAAATGCCAGACGCCTGTTGTGATTATTCTACATTTTTTGGATTGTTTTTCTTAATGTGGTGCAATAGTCTATTGTTATTGTTGTTATTTAAAAGATACATTTTCGTCTTCTTAGCAGACATTGTACAATGAGTTTTTGGCGTAATTCAAGTGTTTTCATCTTCAACTTATTCTGTGGTAGTGGATTCTGTGCTGCTCACTTGAAAAATGGAAGAATATAAATTGAAAACTCGTTAAAAATCCATAATCGACAACAACACAATGAAATTTAGCATGTGCCACTTAGAATGCCCCATGTTATCACACACAACCCTTCTCATTCAATAAATGTAGAATACTTTTTGCCGAAGTAATGGGAACACGTGTTTTCACGTGCAGTGTTAATTTCACAGACTCCGTCCCCATTTCTTTCTTTAAAGACTGATAAGAGTGTTTTAATAACTGTCTCTAAGAAGTTCTATTAAATCACAGAGTAGAATAGGATTTTGTGTCATGACTGCATTATTCCAAACACTTAGCCAAGTGTTTTTCATGCCATTGTTTAATTTCTTTTTGCTTTAGCGCTAAAGATAAACAATTTCCGCTGACTTTGGAACTTTAAAAATAAAAAAAAAAATGAAAAACAAATGTTATTGACTATTTCTTCTCTAGGAAAATGATAAAAATGCTTTTAGCTACCACTCATTTAATAATTTTATTGCATTTTAATCGTACACTTTGAAAAGCTTTATGTGGTCGTAAACATTTTTTATTTTTCGTTTTAACCCATATATGTGAATAACGGTCTACGGCGGTCGTCGACTAGCTAAATAACTAAATTGGGGAAGCAAGCATAATTTTGAATTTATTTAGGCGACAAATGTGGAATTCAAAATTCTATAAAAAAAGATTTTATAATAGAAAACCAGTATTACCTTCCATTTGATTGCTCTTAATTTAACCTTTTTAAGGTTAATTTTTTCTTTAATTTCTCATTTTTACGTTTACAAGTTAAAAAATATTTGCTAATAATTGAATAAAAACTACTTTTGGTTGTTGTCTTCTATTTGTGATCTTTTTGATGCTTTAACTATCAAACATAAAAATCTCTTTGTGGTGTTGAGAAATAAATAAAATTAAAAAAATGAAAAAAATTAATTGAAATTTAATTAAATTTATCTAGCAGCATCACTACTACGCTGGATAAATGGGAAATGGGTAAAATAAAATGTTTCTCTTTGATCTTTAGGCGCTGGAAAAATAAAATACAGAAAAGTAATAAATGAAAATTGCCAAAAGAGACTACTGGCCCACCATTGATGTCAGTGATAAATTCCACAATAAAAAAAAGAACTATTGGCAAATTTTCAATAGAATTGTTTTCAGATTTTTACAAGAAAATTTAAATACAAAATAAGAGGAACAAAAATGAAGCTTTTAGAAAAATGTTCCATAATATGAAAAATAATGGGTGATTCAAGTAGAGATACTTTTTTCAATAGCCTTTTTGACAGATCACGTGTGAGTCGTGTCATGCTGTCATGTTATTTTTGCTTAGTATTGTTTGTAATTTCATAATGGAAAGACTTACGCATACAACGTTTACAAATCGTTCAACTTTATTACGAAAATTCACGTTCTGTGAGGAATGTGTTTCGTGCACTTCGCTCAACTTATGGTCAACATAATCGGCCTACTGAGCGTACTATTCCCAACACCATCACACATTTTGAGACCCAGCATTCATTATTGGATAATATTCGACCGAATAGACCACGTCCAGCACGCTGTGAAGAAAATATAGCGGCCGTAGCTGAGAGTGTACACGAAGACCGTGGAGAGTCGATTCGGCGCCGTTCGCAGCAACTCGGGCCGTTATCGTGATATGATACCGGAGTATTTGATGCCTGAAATTGAAGCTCATGATCTCGGCGACATTTGGTTTCAGCAAGACGGTGCCACTTCCCACACATCGCATCAATCAGTTGATTTATTGAGAGAACACTTCGGTGAGCACATAATTTTACGTTTTGCGATTGGCCACCAAGATCGTGTGATATCACACCGTTAGGCTTTTTCTGTGGGGATATGTAAAGTCTAAAGTTTATGCGGACAAATCCGCTTCGATTCAGGCCTTGGAGGAAAACATCACGCGTGCCATTCGCCAGTTACTAGTCGAAATGCTCGAACGAGTCATCGAAAATTGGACTCAACGGATGGACCATCTGCGACGTAGGGCCAACATTTGATAGACATAATCTTCAAAAAATAAATGCCGAAGAATGTTCTTTCAAATGATAATAAACATTCCCCATTAAATTTAAATTTTCTGTTTTTTTCTTTAAAAAGTAGGGGGCCTCGAAATGGATCACGCTTTATTATTGTTCTTAGTTTGAATTTATACCTAAATGCCCGAAATTTCATTACAAGTCTGAATTTAATTCTGTAAAGTATGTAATTTTTTTTGATTTTAATAAGGTACCAAAAGCAATAATTTTTCAAAATCGGCAAAAAAGCATTTGAAAAAATTTATTATCTGTTAATTGGCCTTCTAATGCAGTTTCTTCATTTTCATTTTTATTAATGATACTTTTGACAAAAGTGTGTAGTATTTTTTTTAATCAGCTATTTCAAACCCATAGAGTGGAATGCCTCTATAAGGCGTTGCAGGGAAAATATACTCGAGAGGTCTGACTAGGGTATAAAATTTTTTTTTTGTAAGTTTATTTATTTACAATATAATTAATGCAATATAACAATTGTCTCGGCTTAGTGAGACGAGCTGATCAAATTAATTTATCTTATAATTCTGTAACAATAATTTTAATAAATATTAAATCTATATTTTTTTATTTACATTTTAGCTTCTTTTATAAAAAGACCAATAAAAATTATTATTCAAAATCATTTCTACTCTTCCTAAAAGATATGACTTAACGTTTTTCTTAAAGATTGATAGCCGATTGCACGTTTTCAAACTTTTTGGCAAATTATTGTACTTTAAACTACTCGAATATTTTATTCTTTGCTTGGATGTCTCCAATGTGCATCGTGTCATTCTAAGATCTGCAGCATTTCTTGTGTTAATAGGAATAGATTTATAAACGTAGAACAAGAGCTGTTTTTCGTAAAAGCCATGAATGGGTAAAATATTTTTACAATAATCCTTAAACAATGATATAGTACTGTGAGTAAGAGTTAAACTAAAAACACATTTAAGAGCTTTATTTTGAACTGACTGCAATGATTTTAGTTTATTACTATTTTTATATGCATAAATAATTGCAAGGTAATCCAGACGGCTATGTATAATAGATTGAAAAATAACATTTTTGTTCTTGTATTTAATTTTCTCTTCAATTTAAGAAGCTTCCTGGAGGCTAAAGCTTTTTTATTCTTTAAATATTCAAAATAACACCCAAGCATTTTATTTCATGTTCTTTATTTACTATCTTCCCGTTGACGAAAATAGAAAAATATTATTCATAACTTAATAATGAGGTGTAAAACGTAACAATTTTTTCTTATCAGCATTTAATCGAGCTTTTGCTTTTATCGGTCAATCGCTCGATTTATTAGCCGAGGTTTTGGCTTATTCGGTTAATAATCAGTTAATTTTGCTATTGTTCGGTTAACCGATTAATAGAGATTTCTTTTATAAATTGAGTAATTTCAGTGCATAAAAATTATTTATTATTTGAAGTTTAAAAGTAAAAAAAACCATAAGATAACAAACATAACAATTCTTGAGTTAAAACGAGCAAAAAAAAAAATTAATCATAAATATATAATACATACATAAATAGTGAGATCATCTTATTAATTATTTCAATAGTTTAAGGAGATCTTTTAAAATAATCGTTTAGAAGAATAATTTGATTTAAATGGTAAGGATGTAAGCGATTATTTTTTTGAGTTATGATAGAACTTGACTTGGAATTTCTTTCACTTATTGTAGATGTTGGGGTAATCGAAAACAACCCATAATACAAAATATCTTATTTCTCACTTCTTTTCCTGGATTTCTCTTAACATGTAAAATCTTCTATTATTATGTCATTAGAGACCTGTTTTAATTTTTAAAAATTTTAACACTTCTAATTGTTTGGGTTAATTTTGTTAAAAGATTGATATGAGAAGAAACAAATAACTTAACTAAAAAGCACGTGAAATAAAAAGCTGTTGCCAGCAAACACTTATGTATTGAAAATAAAGATCACTGAGCTCTTTTTTTGTTTTTATGAAAAAATACCTTTTATATCTATATGCGTGAGTCTTTCGTTTCAATGCACAATTAAAAACACAAAAAAAAAATATGTTATAATACTACAAAAAATTAAAAATTTTGTTACATCGGTTAAATGGCTGAAATAAACCGACTTAACCGTTAATCAAAAATAGCCAATTTTAAATTAGCCGATCAGTTAATCGGTTAGTAATTAATCGGTTTACTGATTAACGGTTAACCGAATGAATACCCTAGTTCTGACAGATAGGCTCAAGGCCAAGTGGAACATCAGTTAGAAAAAAAGCAATGTGGTTTCCGTCCTTATAGGGGACTCAAGATCTCAAATTTATATTGGGACAGTTATCAAAGAAAACAATAGAGTATAATAAGCAAGTACACTTATGCTTCACTGATCTTAAAAAAGCTTTTGTCATTGTAAGATGAACTGAAATATGGAAGTTACTTAGAGAAAACCGTTGGTAAGCTCTCACTGAGCGTATGCAAAACTTCTATAGATGCTACCGGAACTACGTCAGAACTAGAAATAATGAAAAACCAATTTATTTAAACAAATTTGACCTACCAAACACCCTACAATAATAACTCAGAGGAAATCTCATCAACACAAGGTATTAGGCAAGAAGATATACTGAGCCCAAACATATTCCTATACAGCAGATTTTGACAAAGTACGAAAATTGAATAGAGAAAAAATCAAAAAAAAGATTCACAATAGAGACGTTAAGGATACAACAGAAAATAACAAAGACAATGAACTTAAAAGAAGACACACAAAACATTAATGCCAGTTACTGTGTTGCAATATCTAACCTGTGATATACCCAGGAAAAACTTTTTGAATTTTGGTAATAGGTCGTAGTTATTTCATACGTTACCTGGTAAGTAGTTGCCATTACAATTGTCATTATTCTGAAAACCTCAATAAGTACTTGCTAGTAATGACCTCAGTAAGTACTTTTCACTACTATTATTTTCAGTTATGAATATTCGCTTACTAATAATCAGCTAAATTACTACTTATTAGCTGTCTTGTTTTCAGTACTGAATATTTACTTACTGGTAACTAGCACCATAACTATTTATTAGGTCTATTAACAAGCGCCAATTAAATTAAAACTAGTTATTTTTTGGCTTCTAGTAAGTATACTGTAAGTACTTACAATTCAACTTACTGGTAGTTAAATAATAACTAGATATTTTGTGACTTCTAGTAAGTGTATTGTAACTACTGAATTCTGTGGACAACTCGAACAAAAATAAGTAGTTATTCAGCCGAAAAATAAGTAGTGTTCATATGTCTCCAATGTTACTTGCTAACTTACCAGGTAAGTAAAGTTTTTGCTGGGTAATTTTTTAAGTTTGTGTTTTACTTAATATTTCATGTTTAATGTTTTTTATGTTTGTCTACAACAAATTATTGTTCAATGTAATAAAAAATTAATTTTTCTTTTTGTAAGTCATAATTAATTGTTGAAAAATGTTTGTTGTAATATTATTGTTAAATATATTTTCTTTAATTTAAATAGACGAATCCCTTGATAAAGTGAACATAACGTTCACGAAACGTTAGGAAAATATAGATTAATTGCATTTTTAATTACATATAGAACTTTAGGCCGTATTAGCTAAAATAAAATCTAATTTAATAAACAATTACATTGGCCAAAAAATAAAAATAATACATATTCATTCTCCTCCATAACATCTTCAAAAGCTTCAACCAAAGAATGAAAAGCTGCACAACAGGATACGGGAAACGTCAACCTGTGAGAGCAAACGATGTGGCCCTATTAGCAAATAGGGCGAATGACCTACAAAACAACTTTAACTTCCTTATCGACGAAATGACTTGCAAAGGATTCCGTATAAATACAAAAAAAAACCAAAACAACGGATATGCCGAGAAAGAGTCGTCCACTGCATTTCAATTGGTAAAACAGGAGGAACAGTGCCGCTGTCTTGAATCAGTGATAAGTGAGGATGGAAAATTGGATAAAGACTTAAATGCAAGAGAATCGGCGACTGCTGAATTATACTTAGGTCTTAACAAAAACCTCAATTAACGAGAGATGTCCAATAACACAAAACCAGCTGTGTGCAACTCTAAATATACACATACTCGTACATACGGCTGTGAGTTATGGGCACTAACGACGAAGCTACAAAGCCGTATTCAAGCAGTTGGAATGAAGTACCTAACAAGAGTACCACAAAAAAACAAAATAAGGAACGAAACGACCCGAGGGCATATATGTACAAAACCCTTGCAAATTGGTTTGGGCACGTTTCCAGGATTAAAAAACCTCTGCACTGAAAGGTAGTAAAAAAAACGTTTTAAACCACTCAGGATTTATCCTTTAAAATAGTTTCCAAATATTTACGTCGAATGTACTAAACATTTTCAAAAGTCTTAAATTGGGGGCAATAACAATCACAATCGCCTGATACGAGTAGGGCTGGCATTGCACCTCATCCATCTAAAATTACATTCTTCAGTGCACATTTGTATACATTAAATTTACTTGTTGTGTATGAGTGCAACAAAAGTCCTGTCATTGGAAATAAGATTGTTTAAGCGTATGATATAAATTATATATGATGGCAATTTGCATACTTTCGGTAGCTAAAAAATGTTGCCACCAGTGGAAATCATACTTACATACTCGTGCAATCAGTAAATGAATGATGTGGCATGACACCATCTCTGATGCAGCCACCTGAACGAAGCACGGGGTGTTGTGGTATAGTCTGAGTTACTCTTAGTGGACAGATTGTAATGAATTTAAATGCCAACGAAATATTTTTATGATGAATTTATTGTTTGTTTTGTAGTGGCCACAAACCAGCCAAACAGCAAACAATCAGAAAACATTTATAAACTTTAGGTAGCACTTTTTATACAAAGATGGCTTTTTTTAACGAAAACAATTTTGGAAGGTTTTTGAAAGCCAAATTTTTATCAGCAATTAATCGTGTAAATCAAACTTTTTGTCAGCATCATTTAAAATATATACATAAATATTTTGTTGTAAATATTTCCAAACTTTTGTGGCAACTTAAAAAACATGAACAAAAATTTAACTGTGTTAAGATGTAATCGTTAAGATAACAAATATGAAAACCTTAAAATGTTCATCGATTAGGCCAACAATCAAAAACGAAATATGTACATTGAAAAGATTTTAAAAGCAAAATGCTTGTAAAAGAAATATTTCAAAATTTCATGCAACATGCTTTTCACTAAAGTACGATCAATCAGTGACAATCTTGTTTCATTTCATTTTCTTCATTTCGAAGCTAAATTCCCTTTTTATTTATTTATGATGATTAAAAAAAGAATCTTGGTAACACATGCTTGTTGGTAACAAATTTTCAAATGAATTGTTGCTTGTTTTGTAGTTTGTTAAATAGAAAATCAAAAGGTCAAAGTGTTTGTACCACCGTTTACTATTGTGTATGTTGACTTTTTCTCTTTCTGAAATTTCTCTGGTTGTCAAATCATAGAAAAAGTTAAAAGCTAATGGCGTGAAAACTTTAATTCGTTAAGGTTTCGAATATATCTGAAAATAGCGATCATACCAACAACAGCAACTACTATCAACAACAACAACAATACTACAGTGACAGAAAAATTGTAGCTGGTATATTCAAAAGAGAAAGATATTAAAAAAAAGTTTAAATATGCTTAAAAAAAATTTGCTGAGAAGGTACATTCATTTACTTAAATGAGAAAATTGTTATTGTTTTTTTTTAAATAAATTGTCGCACAGATCAATGGAATAATAGCAGTGCATTACCAAACTCGGTACTATTTCTCAGATACCGAAATCAATGTTCAAATATGAGGGCCATGGCCAACCTTAGAAAATGAATTTCTACTATTTGACACCTCCCTGAACTGAAGGCTGGATGCCCCCTTGTAAAAGGAATATAACATAAGTGAAGCTAGTTATAAATTGATCGTTATATGTAATTTGACTGGTAAGGACACCAAAATTATTTTAGAATAAAACAAAACATGTACACAGTGCAAAAACACTAACAGGCTATTAGTGCTGTGGTCATACGAATTGCCAACCAACAACAACAATACCAGTCAGAAACGTTGCTAAAATTTTTAATTTGCTTGTTCCTTCATCTATGTGAAAAAAACACTAAAGAACATTAAAATATAAGGTATGTCTATAGAACCACTACAATTGTATTGTTTAATAATGAAAAACCGAACACTACATAATGTTTGTTACTTTCGTGAAAATAGTTATGAACGGTATTTAGGCCTGTGAACTGATAAACAACCACTAAAAAACATATATCGTTTCTGGGAGAGTGTACGCTAAAAAATACACATAGTACTTTCTTAAACTCTGGTAAACAGTTTTTATGCAATAATATCACAATGAACTGGGTTTTTTATAACTACTAGTTGTATTTTATTTGTAACGTATTTCTTTTTTTTTTTTCTTCTTATACTTATCCCGCGAATCTCTACGCTTTTCTGCAGGAAAGAAACCAGAGTCTCTGGCGGGAATCGAACCTGCAACCCCGGCGCTAATAGACTAGCTCACTACCAACTAACCTACCGGGGCATCCTTTTTAGGAAGGCATTGAAAATAGTAGTCTGAAACAATCGATAGTGTCGATATTTTTTAAAAAACCATCGATAGCTATCGACAGTTTTCGATAGTTTATAAAACTTACAATATTTCTTACAAAATACACAAGATTTTTAACAAATTCAGCGTTAAAATTTGCTACTAATAAAGCGAACGTTGTTTGTCCTGATATATAGTGCTTTCTTCATATGTATATATCTTGCTGTATTGAATGATTGGCTTACCTGAACTTGTATCGTAGCACACAGGAACAAAATTTTGAACTTATGATCTTAAAAGATATAGAATTCCAGCCAACCTAAAACTTTCTCTATGTTGAGGGTGAGTGTCTCATCATGACAATCAATCCATATATAAACGGCAAAATCAAAACAGTTTAGAACACTCTGTTTGTCAACTATTTAAATAAAATATACACCATTTAAGCGGTATTTACTTTAAAATGAGCGGACAGGTGTCTGGTACTATTTTTCTTTAAATTACACCCTTTTGGGGGCAAACGGATAGAACCTGTATTTTGGAACTTCTTTATCACCTCATCTTTCTTTTAAACCATTAAGCACATAAATTAAATTTATACCAAACTCGTAACTTATCTAAAATATACAAATAGAAATTTGGTACTTTTTCGAAATTCGAACGTTTAAGTGGTGAAAAGTTGGTACTTTTGCTAACAAAATATTTTTCTCCATGATTGGGCTCCCACTACAATGTTGAAATGTTTGATATTTGAATTGGGAAAAAAGAGTATCTAAAACGGGAAATACGAGAAATTAAATTTCTTTTTTTTTACTTTATTGTGCTACATGTGGTAATTTTTGAATTTTGCAGGGTCCTGAGTAAATGAGAACCTACAAGACGAAAAATCTCGGTACTTTTTTATTCTTCAATTGGTACTTTTTGAATTTTCGTTAATATTGCACCTAGAAACATAAAAGTAAGCATGCAAGGTCCTGCGTGAATGAGAATCTGTAAGTGGGATCTTTTTTGTACTCGTTCTCTAGCTGGTATTTTTTTTAGTTTGTATTAATACTGAACCTAGAAACTTAAAATTCAACATGCAGAGTCCAGAATGATTGAGAAACTAAAAGAGGAGAATTTTCGGTACTTTTTTGTTTTTTATTTAGTACTTTCTGTTTTCTTATATTATTGAGCTTACAAAACTTAATTAAACATTCACGGATTCGCGTGGAAGAGACGATATGGACGGAAGGTAGGATCAATTGAATCGCCAAATCGAACCGCTAATACAAAAAAACCAACTAATGCCCGTAACATGTACTTATATGTATGATTTCTTTATACTTGTATACATATCTATGGTCGAAATATTTAAAATACATTTAAATATAAAAAAGTCTATACAAAATATGTACATTTAATAAAATACTTGAATTAATAAACACACATTTCCCCATATTCATAAGCGATTATTAAACTTTACAAACGTTTATTAAGCAAAAAATTTTGTTTTGTAAACCTCTATTAAATTTTAAATATTTGTATGAATAAAGGCATACAAGTTAGACGATTTTGTATTAAAAAATTTCACGATATTTTGTAGAACAGTCTAGTTACTAGTCTAACACAAAGATCTTTGTCATTGCATTAAAGCATGAACTCGGGGGTATAAAAACTGAACA
The DNA here is from genome assembly GCA_943735925.1 of Pollenia amentaria. Taxonomy (NCBI): domain Eukaryota; kingdom Metazoa; phylum Arthropoda; class Insecta; order Diptera; family Polleniidae; genus Pollenia; species Pollenia amentaria. Next base: position 251,386,326 of record OX031007.1, on the reverse strand, counting down.
AATGCTAAACTCAGTGTTTGATGTCTTAAATTGAAGTAAAGTGCAATTCAGTGAGGTTGTTTTGAGGTTGAATCGCTCGAAAAAACTGTATGAAGAACATGGTCTAAGCTCTAAAAACTGTGTCGTAAAACTTCATTGTCTTCGTCTTCCAAATAGCAATATGCATCCATGTTCTGGAAATCGAATTCGAGTGAAAAGACACAATAATAAAATGGAAAAAAACTATCGATAGTACTGAAAACTATCGATGGTGATACGATAGTCAAAAACCATCGATAGTTTCAGACCACTAATTAAATGAAATATTGTTCATAATGGCCACCGTTCGCCTTATAGCTTGACCGATGTTTAACATGCCATTTGTCTATGGAAGTACGCACAACATTCATAGGAATATTGTCCACTGTTCAGATAAGGGCACGCTAGAGATCCCAATCAAATGAAATAAAAAAAAACTTTTAACATTTTGGAAATGTTTTTTACCCGAATTATATCGGAAAAGTTTCATAAGAAATAGGAATGGGCAATAAATATCGATATTTAAAAAAATTAAAATCGATATATATCGCCGATATTAAAAATAAGCATATATCTGTACATATTTATCTACGACTATCGAATTCGATATTTTTAAGATCTCTTTATAATAAAATCCAACATTTTAACAGTTGCTCAACTGCTTACAATACTGTTGTAAGAATTGCAGCATATGTTTTTTAATTAATATTAAGAAAATAACGGCGCTTTTCCATTGTCCATTTTCAAAGATTACACAGTTTAGTTTTGTCTCGGTTTTTTAAGAGATGACAACAAAAAAATAAGCTCGGAAAAAATATTCTGGAAAGGGTTCCTAGAATGATGCAAAGAATCGCCCTAATTATGGCGTATTAGCAGCAATGGACTCATGAAAGTTGGAATGTTAATAAAAATAAATATTTTGTTTTTTTTTTATTTGAGCATGTTCTTACATATTAAAAAGAAAATATTGCACAGTTTAATTGTATAGTATGTGTCACAAGTTCCGTTTACCGGCAATATATAATCCGGCATTATATAATCCCAATGAATTTTTTTTAGATTTCATATGGCGAATAAATAAAAAATTGCAATATTCTTTACTTTTTTTTGAATTTGTCTTTATTGCAGAATGAACTGCCGCATAACTTACCTTAAAACTAAATTTTAAAATTGGGTTTTTTTTAAATAGAAGTAAAGCTAATGAAAGCTTTGTTCGAAATCGAGGGACAGGCAGTAATTTTGAAATTAAAAGTAACAATAAAAAGTTAGAATGGAATTACATGTAATATGTTTGTGCATATGTATGTAAATATGTATTGACATAGGTATATTACGTTTTTAAATCTAGTAATAATTTCAACGTTCGATACATCGATATTTTTAAATAATAAATATCGATACTCTTAAAAGTATCGATACGATATATATCGATATATTTTTTAAATTTGCCGATCCCTAGTAAGAAATATGCAAATGGTTATTAAATCCTAAGAAATTTTCTTTTTGCCATAATTTTTAATGGTTGTGATCAGGATACAATTTGTTTTAGTGTAAAAAAGTAACAATCACAAAGTCTTACAAATGTACCTATTTTACATTAAACTATTGGTAAATGTGTACTTTTGAACAAAACCAAACAAAATAAAATAACAGAAAACTGTTTATGTCAAAAAATTTTGGTTTTACAGATTGGTATTTTGAGGTTCAAACAAAAAAATACAACTACATAAAAAACGTGATTAAATATTGGCGTTCTCTACGAGTTTTAATGATTTAAAGTTGACTATTGAATAATTCTTTTCTTTTTCCATTTTTGAAAAGAAAAGAAAAAAATACTTTTCAATATTATATTGGTCTATGAAAGCTTATCTGTGTGTGATCTTAAGTTGTCATGTCAACGCTTCTCAATGAAAAAAATAATAAAAAAAAAATACAAAAATAACAACAACTATTTTCAAAAATGTTAATAAAAGTTTAATAATTTTAAAACCATTTGCTTCAATTTTTCCAATTTTATTTAAAAATATTTTTTTTAATCTTTTAAGATAAAAGAACAAAAAACATCGTAGAAGTTGTAATCTCATGCAGATTGATGGCTGGGTTCACAGTTGGACGTCAGCCTTATAACATGTGACTTTCTGTCGTATGATGAATATTTTTTATTTAATTTCTGTTTGTCTTTCATTCTTCTTGACCAACCATGTCGTTGTTTTCGTATTTGGTTTGTTTGGTTTGATTTTTTTTTTTTTGTTCCAGTATGATAAATCTATAACATTTTAATGGCGTTTTTTTAATTTTTAACTCTTGTTTCTGAAGTTTTATTAAAAGCGGATTTGTTTGTCAAAATCAACAAAATGTTGATCATCTACATTTTGTTCGTCTTGTTCTCTTCCCGCTTTTTTGAATTTTTAACATCAAGTAAATTATTAAAATTAATATATTACAAGGTTTAATTTTTTTTAAAGAAATCATGAGGATAAACGAATTTCGAATACCCTTTTCTTTAAAAAATAACATAAGAAACTCAGTTTTCCCATGGCTTTTGGGAAATACTAATTTCAATTAGTAACTGTTAAAATGATGGCCTTAAAAATAGAAAATAAATAGTGGAAGTACTAACTTTTCTAGTTAACTGTTATTAAAAACATTCATATATGTTAACAATTATTTCTACAAAAAAAATAAACATATTTACAACCCATAGTGCACAATGTAGAAGTGAGATTAATCATGATTTTATTAGCTCAGAAATCATGTTTTTAGTGACTTAAAGATGATTTACTGAGTCGTGTTTTCTACATCAAATAAGCACATCTTTAAAACTCTTTAAAACATCATCGTAATGACGGATGATGATATCGGTTGCCGGTGACCACCATGAAAGTTTACAAAGATCCACAAATCATAAAATACTTAAACATAACTTTAAAAAACACACACATAAACACACACGTAGGCATTTACATTTTTTTTATAAACAGGATTAGTTTTTAAATAATTTTGAAAGTATTTTTATAATAACAACGCGCTTTTTTTTGGAAAATAAATATGTTACTTAATCTTAAAAGAATTTAGTTTATTTGATACGCATAGAAATTTATCTTAATCCCAGCGGGAAAAATAAAGAGTACGGATGTCTTCTAGAAGACCTCTGTACTCCTTCTTTTGGATGTACAAGGCCTGCTCGCGTCTACTCCATACTAATATATTTTTCACACACGTTGTCATTGCGGGGTAGGCCCTCCGCTCTCGCTTCTTTTGCTAGAGATTCTGAAAGGCATTCAAATTAATGGTTCTTAGAAGTTTTTCCAGAGAATGGTGATTTTATAACGGGATCTAAATTATTGGAATTGTGCTATCAAAAAAAAAAAATCATCTCCCTTTTCATAGAAGGGAATGTGGAATGTGTATCTTATTTTTTAATACGGAATAGCTGACGCCTTCCATGAGGCATTCTTTAGCAGTTAGAGAAGAAAGGTAGTAGAATTCAAAAAAATTTTTAAGCAGGCCGCATTCACAAGGTCTTCTGGGTTGACACGCCAAAGTTGGAAACTAGTACACAGACAATTTTCTTTACATCTTCCTAAAAACAATTACACAGGGATGGAAACTGTGAGATGTATTTTTAAATTTAGAATTTTTCAGCTTCTATAGCAGTGCTCATCAAGAAGAGATAACTGCTTTAATAATATTGAAATTTTCCACTAAGCTAACGACTGATGCCTTATTGTCGTGTACTCATACATTTTTGTATGAGTATACATTTTTGTATGAAAATTGACATATATTTACCTTTCTTTTCTTAATAAGAAAGATGCGTGTAAATTGTATTTCTAAAGATGGGAAAGGAAAAACAAGGAATAATTCAAATGGTGCACAACTGTTTCAAATGCTTTCTGTTGGCAGTTGTGTAGCAACATACAATTCGCACTTGAGCATAAAGACGGTATTAGCTAAAAATTTTTGTTGGTTCACTTTTTGGAAAAATTAGAAACGTAATATTCATGTCGTCCCGCTCGTGCTATTTTCTATACTTTTTGGTAATGAAACGGTTGGTTTAAAAATTCTTTATCTTATACCTTTAATTATAATTAAAAATTCGTTTGCTTCTACTGATAATTTTTAAATGATCAAGTGTCAATAGTTAAAATAACGATATTAGGATTTCTTCGCGATTATAGCACATTTTCATAATAGCTAAAATAATTCCACATATATTATGGTTGTTCGTGATTATTATATAATCAACCCAACTATATTATAGTAAATTATGCCTCTTGAGTCTAAATGTATTTTCTTTTTAACTTTTTGTTTGTTGGCTGTAAATACAGGTTTCTTACGTATTTTGACAAAAATGAATCTGATATAAATATTGTTTGAAAATTTACAAAGAACAATAACAATTTATCTTGACTGTGTTATATTTTTGTTCTCAAAATACTTAAGACTTCTGTGATAGTGTAAATCAGCTTTTAGCAAGGAAGTAAGAGTAAGAGCCACCTCTTAATCTACAATAAAAAAAATCAAGTAATTTAGAGGCGAACCAAGCAAGTAGTTAAATATATAGGGTTATCCATTTTTCGGTTTCAAAAGTAAAGTTAAGTAAAACACACATAAAGCTATGATTTCGATGAAACTTTTACTTCAGTAAAGTTCTTGGACCTTGTCGTTACATACGAAATGAAATGTAATTTAAATGACCGCCTCTAGCAGTCGACCTTTGAGGTAGTTTTCGATTACTTTTTAGCATGTTTCGGGTGGTATCTCGGCGATAACTTGACGAATGTTGATTTTCAAATGATTCAGCGCTATAAGATTATCCGCGTAGACACAGTCTTTGACGTAGACTCACAAAACAAGTCTTACGGCCCCAAATTGCATGATCTTGGTGGCCAATTGATGTTGCCAAAAGGTAACATTACGCGTTCTGGAAGCTTACCATGCCATAGAGCCAAAATAAGTCGTATTGTGTGGCACATGGCACAGTCTTGTTGAAACCACATATCGTCCAGCAAACGATCCATATTCGTAAGGGGCAAGCCTTTTAATAAATAAATGACACTTCAGATGAAAGATATTTAACAGCTGCCAGCCAATATTTTACATTATATTGTAAATTTTGAAGACTTTTAGTTGCGATTTGTAGCTCTGAGACCCTGCTAAAGTCAGGAAAGTGAAGAAAATTATATGAGATTTAAATGTTTTTTTTCGGTTTCTGGAAGTTTATATGATATTTTTTTTGCGGCTACACGAATAAAGGTTTAACAAAGATTATTTTTTTCGCTGAAAGGTTTGAACAAAAGTTATTTAAAAAAAAAAAAAAATTTTAAATATGTTGAATATTCATGTTGAAACAATTCGTTCAAAAGCTAAAAAAACAACAAATTATACACTTTTTTTTGCAAAAAAAAGGAAAAGAAGAGGTTTTTAAAAGTGAGGTTAGCATGTCTACGAATTATGTTTGATACTGCAATAAAATTTGGAATCTCTAATTTTAGAAACCAAAAAAAAAAGTGTGCGCAAGTTTGCGCCGTTATTTTTGACGATTTTTTTAAATATTCACATTTCTTCTATTTTTGCTCATCGGGCACTTTTTCTTTATATCGTCATAAACTTTTATGTATTTTGAATTATTGATTTCAACTGTTATTCACATCACTTTTAACACTTCACAATATTAATACCTGTCTATATGTAATTATAAATTGCAAAAATTCTTAATTATACATAATAGTTTTACGGGAATGTCGCACACATCCCCATAAAAGATATTTTTATATACCTGCTCTACAAAACATTATTTGTTAAAAAAATAAATATATGTACGTACCTAATAGAATAATTATTAACCTTTATGTAAACAGCTACAGACCTGGGTATGTTTTTGAAAATAATTAAAATAAAATAATATTGCATGTCTATTTCAAAGATGTAAGAGTTTTACAAGTCTGCTAAAACCCCCGTTATTTTAAGTAATTTTGCATAAAAACAAATCAAAGTAGAAAAAAACACAAACAAAATAAAACAAAAACCAAAAAAAAACGAGTGAATTCGTATATAAAATGCGCTTGCATACCCGGGTATGCTTGCTGTTGACGTAAGTATAACTTTTCAACTTTTTGGTTCTTAAATTTTTTTATTGCATTTTGAAAACAAAAAATTTGACGCATTTTGCATGTAAATTTTTTTTTTTCGCCATTAAATTTTTAATAACTCCAAAATAGTAATAGATATAAAATAAATGTGTAGGGTTAGTTTAAGCAGAATTTTCCGGTGCATCTTCTGATTCTCCTAAAATCGGAGAACACGGTTTCAAGTTATGGCAAAATATATAAGGCAACCCAACGATTTAGGGGGTGAAGTATGCCACGCCTTTAAAAGAAAATCCTTACGTACAAGAGAAAAATGGAAAACAGATTTGAATTAAGGGCATCCATATAGTCCACATACTTTTATTTCTAGGGTAGAAAAAATTTTTTTTGTTGCGCAGTGTACTTTTGTTGCGCAGTGTACTTTTTTCAAAATCTGCCACTAGACTTTTTATATCATACTACACCTAAAAGTATCAAAAAACTAAAACTTTTAATTCAAAAAACACGTTTAATAATTTTGACCAGCTTTTCAGGCCAAATACTCCTCTGTGCGTCGGCTGTTTAGAAATTAGCTTTGAAAACATTCGTATATTTTTACAAATGTTAAAAGCAAATTAATTAATCAATGAAAAATTCTCACAAGAGCAAAATACTTACCTCTTCCGTGTTATTATTCATTGCATTTTTAAAAAATTTTTTAGTGTTAAATGTTTTCTTACGCCGCTTTTATGCGTGAGTTTATTTGATATTTCAAAGCGGGAACTTTCTCACAAAAATTTTACAGACACACTTTTTCTGCATATTGACAGGAAATATCCTTAAGTGACAGCTGTTACTCGCCAAATATGTTAAAGACGCAGTTAAGTGGAAAAAAGTTGTTTATTTAATTTTTTTTTTCCTTTTTGTTTCATATCTCACATTTCAATCGTCAAGTTTCTCGACGCTGGAGTTACAGAACACGGTCACTGTATTCGAAATAAAGTTATAGGGAAAACATGTGCGTTTTATTCGGTCAAAAAAAAATTGTTTTATAAATTCAAATATGAATATAATCTCACTTTTTATTTCAATATTTATTTATATTTATTTTTTTATGTGGGAGTTCTCTGTTGAATGCGTATTCATATTAAACGATATAAATATTTTTAAAGATAAACAGAAAAGCGTAAACTAATGACTACAATTTCCGATATTTATTGATAAATCACCATAGTAATGATAACTTATTAATAGGGGGTGCAGTTTTATCGGAAAATATGCGCATACAATAATTAAAAACATTCAAATTATGCTTTTAAGCTTAAACACGATGCATTCTAAATGTTTTTTTTTAGAAATTATTTAGGAGAACGTTTCCTGATGATCCGGCCTAAGCAACCAGTGAAATGCGCATAGTAACAGCTTATCCTCGAACAATAAATTTCAATAATTTTTATCAATTATTAAAAAAGGAAATTAAGCACAATAAACAAAATCTTTTAATAATTGTCTTTTTCTCTTAATTGCAAAGAAATAAGAGTTTTTTTCTATAGTAGAAAAAGAGAAAACATATTTGTCAATATTATTTCAATAATTTATCCATAAAATTGTCACCGGCAACCATATTATAGTTAAACTAGCCATACATAAGCCACAACCATACTACGGTTACGTCTAAATCTGTTAGGGCTAAAGGTAACAATAATATAATTACCACTAAAACTTGTATGGTTTTAAATTAACAATATTATTTTTATCTTTCCAAGAGCAACATGCTATGTTTGGAAAGCAACCATGCAATTATAAGTGTCAAGCATATTTTTGTAATTATTTACCATAATATGGCTGTGGTTTAATGATGATTAACTGACTTAGCCGTAAAATTGTTGCCGGTGGCAATAATACTTTTATATTAACCATAATATTTTTAAAAATTTATTGGAGGTGACCATATTAAAAACTGTTTTTTCTCTGGGTGAAAGTTCAACCTTTTTTTGTGAAAGTTTATGGCGAGCGTACTTTTCTCTCTCTCTCTCTCTCACTATGGGAATACTTTTAGATATTGTGTTTGAAAACTAAAAGGTGGTTGTTTTACGCTGGAGGTCCACACTACGCGTCTGCGCAAATTAGCGCACCTTTTTTTAAGACGCATTGCGATGCACGCCTTCGAAACGTATATGCATTCTAGTTGTTTTGCTGTGTAACTTGCCAATAGATAATTACACTGATTCTTCTTTTTTGTGACAGATGCATAAAACACATTAGCGCATTGAACGTGTAATGTGGACCACCTGCCTTACATTAAAAGAGTAGGTAAATAATATGAGACATTATTATTTTTTGGGCAAAATAAAAAAATTTAATATGCAAATAATATATGAGAATTTTTCTTTCTTTTAACAAATTATCTTATTATTTAAATATTTTTCGAATTTACCTACTGGTAGTGCTTCGAGTTATTTCTAAGTCTGAAACTTCAATGTTAACCAAAGGTTGGCTTAAGCAAAAAGTATTGAGTAATTAAGATTTTAACAAGAGTTTTTACAAATTGAAATTTTACTCACAGTTGACGTTCAAGAATAATCATAAATTTGCAAACAATTTCACTCCCTACTAATCAATATCATTTATATTAAATATGTTTTATTCAAATTTACTGCATTCTATTAAATAACAAAAAAAAAAACAAAAACAATTATTTTATTTACTACCCATCCTTGGGCAGCTTAACAATATTTAAATACATTTAATCCAAATATATTGCAAAGTTTTATTATTCTCTAAGTTCCTTTTATGGTATTCATTAACTTCCAAAAAAAATTTAAATAATAAAGACTAATCTGCATTATATATCACTTAAATAATATGATTTCGAGTTAAATTTAGTCATAATTTAATAGTTGAATTGTAAGTCACATTTTAAGGAATGTAAAATGTGTTGACCTGTTAATTCGAAGAACTTTAATAGAGCAGCCCTCCCAGCCCTGCAAAATCATCCAAGCAAGTGTGGCGTTAAAAAAGAACAAAAAGTAATGCGATCAACAAATTCATGCCGCCATCAATACAAACACTCCACTATAACTAATCCTTACAAAGAGGAGTAACTTCTGAAATTGTAGTAAAATTAATTGCAGCACAAGAGGCATGAAGAGATTTTAAATATTCTCCAGTCTTCAATTTATTTTATACATTTTTACATTCAATATGATAAAAAATACGCATCATTTAAGTCAAAAACACTAAAAATTTCTTTTTTTATGATCATGTGTGTAAATCTGTTGTAAGACATGTGTAAACAATCCTTAAGCAGGATATGTGTTATATTTTTTTTCTAGTCTTATTTTTTTAACACTACAAAGAAACCTCTTTTAGCACATATAAAAGGATATTTGGATTAGTTATGCTTTATAAGTGTTAAAAATTAAAAATGTGTGAAAATAAATTATATATTTCTCAAATTTAAATTTTTTCTTTCATATAAAAATTTCTGTTTACAGATGTATTGAATTAAAAAAAAAAACTATTTTTTGTTGTTGGTATTCTCAGCCATTTTTGTTGAAAAAAAGATTTTTTTGTTGAAGGCGTTTTCTTGTTGGCTGGCTCACTTGCTAAGCTTGACTCGACTCAAAGTTGAATTTTTGTTCGATGCTGATTTAAAACTTGTTAAAATGAGTGACTTTTGCTGCTTTGATTTTATGGTTGCGGTTAAATAGGTTTTCGTCTGATTTCTTTGAGTATAAAGTCCAACCCACAACCAGTTTTAAAAAAAGTAATTTGCATCACTGGTAAACAAATGAGAAGTGATCAACAAGATAAATATGCCGGGGTAGATGGTTGGTAAATTTTGTGCGAATACCGTCGGTAAAATTACCATCAATAAGTGGGAGTTGCTGGGCTTTTATTGATAACATAAAAGATGCAGTTCGTTAAACTAAGTCTTTACGATAATTTAGTGATAAAATTCCAACTCAAAATTTTCACTAAAACACTTTCTAAATTAAAATATTATATCTTCAAATTTGGTAATGATAAACATTTTTAAATTCAATATTTTTAAACATTTTAGAATCATTAAAAAAAATTTTTTTAAAGCACAGCTTTATGAAATTGGTTTCTACTAGGGTTAGAGTTGAATGTAGATCCTTATGATCTACGCCTAAGGTACTCTTAAAACCCGGGCTTAATTGAGAAATATGTGCTGTATATTAAAGAGTTCACATAAATGTAAAACCAACTTCTGTTGAACATAAACAGCGAATAGGTATGTCCGTAATAGAGCTCTGAACAGCTGAAATGTAATTTAGGTTTGGCCAATTGAAGGCCGATGATAGACTTAAGCTACGAGTATTAATTGCACCTATTTCTCCCAAAACTGCAATATAAAGAGTTTGGTGTTTGATTATCAGAGTTGGGCAGTATTTCAAGTACATGTATTTTAAATACGTATTTCAAATAAGTTGGTTGAGAATAACACTTTATTGGCTATAGAGCTGGAACATTTAAAAGAATAGTTGGGAAGCCAATGGCTACATCTTTAGATTACAGTTAGAGGAACTATTGTTATTCTAAAAAACTTTTGTCAACCATTTTGTCTGTCCATAAAACACAGATACGATCGGCTTTAGGGTAACAATTTGAGACATTTAATCACCCCCGTTACGAAGTGCGCTGGTTATCCGAGAGAATTACGACAGATGAATGGCAAAAAATTTAAAATCATGCAACTTATGACTCAGAGGAATATTATAAAAACAAAATGGTTTATACAATTTAAAACCAGTTTGTGCTCATAACGACCTGTAGTAATATTGTTTTCTTTAGCCTGTTTTATTTATTCTCCTTTTCTAGTCCTAAAGCTGGTTTTACTGCGCTGAAGCTGTTACTAAATTGACTATTACATATGTATGTACATTTATTCAAAATAAAAAAATATTTTGTATTTCGTATTTTAAGTACAGGACAAAAAAGGAGGGCTGTGGAGCCGTCAAAAAATAGTTCTATCTCCGGCTCCAACTCCGAGCCGTTGAATTGTTTTGAGTACGACTCCGACTCCAACTCCGACTACTACTCTTACCTTGATGCTAAATACAGTACCTTCTAAATGATTATATATAGCAAAAATATTATTCTGTAAAAATTTCAAATCGATATTATTATAATAAAGTTATTTACATATGTAAACTAGAAGAATTTTGGAGTCGGAGTCACGAGTTTTTGGGAGTACTTCGACTCCGACTCCGAGACAAAAACATCAACTCCGACTCCACAGTCCTGCATAAAAGTATTTTGCTTATTAAAAAAAACGAATTGAATGTATATTGTATTTCAAAAACATCAATGCATGTATTTTGCCCTACACTGTATATTATAATATATATGGACTAAAAATTAAAATAATGTTATTTGTCACTTGAAATTAGTAAGTTTTCCGAAGCAAACATTTTCATCTCTGGCTTGAACAAATCTTAATAAATTTTTCTATTTATAACCACACGACAATAGCGTAAAGGGTATAATGCGTTTGTGCTGATGTTTGTAACATCTTAAAATATTCCTCCTATATCCACATTATAGTAATCCGATCGATTTAGAATCACTTTTTGAATCAATCTAACAATGGCATGCTTTGGACCGACCTAATTTAATGAAATTTGGTACATACGTTTTGGCTTTTGCCAATTGAAAATGCTCAGAATCGATTCATTATTTAACATACCTCCCTTACAAGCTTCTTTCCAGAATAGAGTCTTTGTGCCCATAAGCTATATTATTATGCTCGTATTTAAATTAAATTAGGACCAAACATATTTTATGGCAACCTCAGTCAATTTGCCAAATTTGATTGGAGTCGGTCCATATTTGATCATATCTCCCATACAAATTCTACACTCATACAATTATTACAGTAACTGATTGTTGGTTATTAAATTCGTTTTTCGTACTGTTTGTTTTTTTTAATAACTTTATTTTTGAACATTTATGTTTGTTATTCAAAAACAAACTAACAAAAAATATTGTTTTTCCGTACTTATACTGTTATGTAGTTTGATATTTGTCAGTTAAATTATAATTGTTAAAAGCAACAACTGTTAAATTTTACGGAATATGCTGCTAAATAAAAAAAAATTAAAACATTTATATAAAATTCATTTATTTTAAATGAAATGTAAATGATACGTTTTTTAAATTAATTTTTAGTTGTTTAAAATGAATTTTCTGTGGAATTTACCTACATAATATTTTGAGTGTACTTCAGAAAATCGCTCTTAATGCCATAACTTCCTTTTACATGTTGGTATTGACATGCAAACTGGCGACAATTACTTTTACCATAGCGACTATGTTACGACAAAATGTGGTGCTGGTAGATTCAAAACTAACCGTATGTCCCATATAAATCCCCTTCCAAAAATTACTTAAAGGCATTTAATTCATTTATAAATTATGATATATAAATAATAAATTCGGCACAAAGGAATTTAACATTAAACTAAACCTTATAATACAATTTTGTTTTCGGGGGCTTATGATTGCCCATGGGTACACTCTCGAAAATACGTTTTAAATTACTGTGGTGTAGGGTATCATATGGTCAGGCTTGACTTACATGTTTCAGATTTCGTTTGTTTAAGATGATTAAAAAAAGATTCAGTAATTACCTGCTTTAAATTTGGTTTGCATAGAAATGTGTCCAATAAAATTATAAAAATTTCCAAAAATTTCAAAATAAAAAAAAAATTCTTTAATTTAAAGAACTTTGTCTCTCATGTGTCTCTACATGTGTGTAAAATTATCGTTTTACAAAAAATTCAAGAAAAAATTATTATTTATATCAATACAATTATTCTCATTGTTGGCGACACATTAAATAATTGCCAACAAGTTGCGACTAAACTACTTGTTCACATTTCACTATAAATAGTTAAAAAATAATAATGAATAATTATAGACTTGCTATAGAAAACCATAACTAATACTGGTCAACAACTTGTGAATGTCGCTGTTCTTTTGTCTCCAAACAATAATAAAAAAATGGGAGACAAACAAATTGCTGTCCGTGTTATACACCGTGCAGTATGACAACAAATTGATTGGCAAATAAATAATTAAATAAATGCAACTGTCGAATGTATTCAACGAAATAGAAATCATAAAAATGATTTTTTATTTAAGTATGAAAACTGTCTGAATGACATGACTAATGTCGGTTTGTCTGTCATTCATATACCGCCCATTGCGACCAGAGTATTGAAATTAAATTATTTATTAACTAAACTGTAGCTAATAATTTGTTTTGTCTGACCGAATGCAATTTTTAAGACCAAATCCGAATTTTAGTAGATTTTTCAGACCGAGCCTGCACTTTATCCGAACAGGAAACCGAATTTTTTTTTATTTTTCTGCTATTATACCTTGAAAATGGATAAAATAAATAAAACAGGTTAATAAAAGGTTTATAATATGGATTTTCTATGAAAATTTGCTTAATAAACTCTTTATTAACCTGTTTCATTTTTTATGAATAAGGGGGTAAGCATATTTGCCAGTAAGAAATATAAGATTCAGTGCAGAATTAAATAAATAAATAAAACAGTACTGCAGAAAATGTTTTGAATATCAAACATATATAACTGATACTTTTAATTTGCTTACTGGTGCAAAATTAATTAATTTTTTAATTAATACCAGAAATTTTTTAATTGAAATCAATTTTGTTTTATTCCTCTGCATGATTTACTATCTTTTTGAATGATTCCAAAATTATAATTAAGAAATAGTTTAATTGGCAAATTAGACATGAATGTGGCATGTGGCAAATTAGTAACCCCCACGACTTGTACAAGATGTTTTGTACAAATTCGGTGTTTGGCGAAAATTTTTCGGAAAGCTGAATGCCGAACCTAAACGTTCGGTCGGACTCTAATAATGTGAAATGTTATTGTATCTTGTTTTAATTTCATTTAAATTATAATTTATGGTTGTAGTTTTATTTAATATATTAAGCCTTGTGTGAGTGTATGTGTATGTGTATCACTACAATCTTTATTTTATCCCCGTAACAATAATTATTGTGGCCTCTACAATTTGGGGGGTTTCATTAAGAACCCGTTAATGTTGTGCTTAAAATTTTTTGAACTTACTTTTATAATAAAAATAAAATCAACTTGAATTTGCACCTTGATCCAAGGGAGAGAGAAAATCTTTATGTTATTTAACACTGGGCATCAAAAGAATGTGGTTAAATGTGTTATGCCGACAAAAATTGTGATAACAAAATATCGTAAAAAGCATTTCTTAAAAACCTTAAAACAAATTTCTTCAATAAAGTAATAAAATTAATATTTTAATTGCATCTTTTTTAGCCGGTCAACTAGAAATCTTTGGATTAGCTTTTGGAAAATAAATTTCCTAAACCGCTGACTTATTGATTTTAATTCTATTTTATATTCACAAAGTTAACAAAGATTCAGATCAAAATCGTTGTTCATATAAACTACGTTTCCATACTCAAAAATCTTGAAGTCAATTTGCCTGGTAGTGCAGGAAAGTATTTGTGTAAGCACTAGTGTATGCGGTAATTTTAAGAGAAGATCGGCATCCTTTGAACACAGTTTTTTGCTTTGCTTTATAAAATTACCGCGCATTTAATTTTAACTTTGATATTGCATGTTGTTGCAACAACACATTGCCGACAATGTGTTGAACGCTTGCGCCAACGCTTATTGACGAGGCGCTGAGATTTTTTTTTCATGTACATTTATAAGAAAAAATGTACATACCACATGTTTACGTACATAGACACATACAAATATTTAGTACATGAGTATTAAACCAGAAATAATAATGTACAGCAAGAGGATGTTGTTGCGTTGTTAAGAAACAGTGCAGTAAAGTGTAGAGTGCCGTTCACAATAACAAATTAAGCCTCAAAATTAGGATGTTGGTCAAAAAAAAAAAAAAAAAGCCATCGTCCATCAAGGATGACGATGATGATGAACTAAAAGGTGAGATTACCGTATAATATTATAGCAACTTATTGATTGATAGTGTTGAAGATGAGTTCCATAATACAGGATGTGTGAGAGACATAAAAATGCTCATGATGGTGTTAGACCGACATTAAATGGTCGTGCAACGGCAGAACAAAAACAACAAACGAATATGAAAAATATATGAAGTGAAGATCAATTTACATGCAAATTTTCGCATAATTAGCATATTGCTTTATTTTAAAAATGTATTATTAAAAACCTAAGATTGATTGTTTAAAAAATCAGGAAGATACTTTGTTTTTTTTTTTTTTTTTTGTAAAGCAACCCAAAATTATTTATGTAAAGCCGGGCTAGACATTAAAACAAAATTAAGGCAAATAACTGTTTGTACATTAAGCAAATCTTGGAGAAAAAAGCTGATCGTCACGATTTTCCATAAGAAATTTTTTACACTAATATTTTATTAATAACGCATTTAACTCACACAAGTACACACCTTGATGCAGCATAATTTTTTTATTTATTCATGATATAAAATGTTCAATATATGGGAAAGTTTTTGTTTAAAATTTTCTCCATCATAATTTTGACATTTTGAATATTGAACTTTGTTGAAAAGTCTTAAATTATTTGAGTTATTAGTCGCTATTTGTGATCAATTTTGTGAGTAGGTTGCATCGCAGTTACGTTTGTTAAGGTTTGTGAATTGTGAAAATGAAAGAAAATCTGTTAATGTTAATTCATGTATCTTTTTTCCCTCTCTTTGGTGTATATTTAACAACTTTGGCTGCTAAAAAGGCGTAGGTTTGTAAATTTACAAAGATTTTAATTGGCGGCGATGAAGCTGAATATATTTACACAAACTTATATATTGTGTAAAAAATTTACATATACAGGGAGGCAAATTATTGCCGGTTTCAAAAAAATAAAAAAAGTACAATCGTTTTCAATGTAATCATTTGTTTCAATTAAAAAAATAGGCGTTTAGGATGATGAAACCAGAATTTGGGTTGTGCGCCGCTATCAGTTATTGGAGTCGGTCATTTCAGTCCAAATGGAAGTCTGGCGCATATTTGGCGATACTCCTTCTTCTTCGCAGAGACTCGTTAACATTTAGGAAGGTGGCGTAGTTATACGACGGCCTTATCATCGAGATATCTGGGCTTAGATGCTACAAACCATTACTTTACAGCATTTTATTGAATATTTTAGCCAAAAGAGAAACTTTGATGCATATATTTACGTGCTTAGAACATATTTCACCTTTTTAAAGCACATTTGTATAATTGTTGAATTTTTTTTTTTTTAATAATTACCTTAAAAATTAGACTGCATGTTTCAACCAAAACTTGCATGTACGATGGTAGAAAAGAATACCCCACATACAAAGTATTTTTTAATTTTTTACATTCAATTTCATGTGCGCAAATTTGATGTGCATCACTCCTAAGAGTCTGCATCTTTGATGTAGAGGAGGGGGAGGACGGGCAGCCCAAAAGTAAAAAAATTATTAATTAATTAGTAAACCTGACATTAAATGAGTTTGAATGCGAATTGCCCAAAAATAGATTTTTAAAAAAACCTAAGAAAGTCCGTTCGTGAGAAATTATTTTTTATATTCACACACTCCATTATTTTTAAATCATTATAATATATAAATATAACAACGGTCACGCATGACTCACGCTTAACGAATCACGACATTTGCACATCTCTAATAATAGCACATAAAACAATGACAACAACAACACCAACACTAGTGGTAATTGAGGGTAGGTACACTAAGTTTGTCAATCCATGAAACTTTTTTATCATACATCGAAGACCCTATAAAGTATATATTTTCTGGCTCCTTGAGTAGTTCTTAATTGATTTAGCCATGCCCGTCTGTCTGTCCGTCTGTCCATCAACAAATCAAATTGCTTGTAGTTACCCGTTCGGGATAAAAATCCAGCAAAATCGGTTCAGTATGATCAGAGCTATGAATCAAAATGTGGAACCATCACCTTAAAAAATTGATAATTTTGTTACAAAAACTAATATATATGATGTTGTAATGAACGGAGGGATATACGATTTTGAACAAATTCGTTCTATATGAATTGAAATCATACTGTCAAGTTTTATAAAGATCAGTCCTTAATTTACCTTAGGCCTCATATAAACCTTTTTTTTTGGAAAACTCCTTTGTACGCCTAAAGCCGTAATAAAAAATGCTATCGTTATAAAAATTGGTACGTCACAGTTTTATAGGACTAGAAATCACACTCCCAAATTTATTGGAGATCAGTCCATAATTTACCATATGCTTCATATAAAGCATAATCTCGGAAAACAGTTCATTACGCCTAAAACTGTAATAAATAATGCTCTCATAAAAAAATTTAATACTTCACAGTTTTATAGGACTAGAAATCACACTAATAAATTTCGTGATGATCGGTCCAAAATCGACCATAGTCCCCATGTAAAACCCACTTTGGGAAAACAATAAACGTGAGGAAAGCAGATTGCATAGAAATAATGTTATTGAATTACCACTTGTGCCGATGGAAAAGATTTTGCTTCCTCCACTCCACATCAAACTGGGTATTGTAAAAAATTTTATAAAAGCATTGAGCCCAGATGGTGTTGCTTTTACCGAATCGCGCCGATTAAGCGGCATGAAAGTAAAAGAAGGTATGAACTCTAACTATATTAAATAAGATTTATATTTCATATCATAATGTTCTTATTTTACAGGAATTCCTAATGGACCGGACATTCGTCGTCTTATGAAGGACCATCAATTTGAGGTTGCATTGAATGATATCGAGCTATTGGCCTGGAATTTTGTGAAATCAGTAATAGAAAACTGGCAAATTTTAATCAAAAATATGCTAACCGCAATTAAAATCTTAAACGTAAGAATGTCATTGAAAATACATATTTTGCATTACCATGCCCATAAATTTAATGAACAATAACCAGCCGAGTCTGATGAACATGGCGAGAGATTTCACCAAGTAACAGCCAGGCTCGAACACTGGTATAGCGGCAAACAACGTGATTCGCTATTAAGGGATATTTGTTGGAATCGGCAGGAGGAAGAAGAATAAATTTCTAAATAAAAACTTTAACTTTAACTAATTAACAACAAAAATAAATGTTTTAAAATTTTTAAGTTTGGTTATTATAAAAAATAAAAAAATTTCATCTTTTCTGAAAAAATCTAAAGTTGTAGACAGACTTTAATAACTTATAGCTTATTTTGTTTGGAACTTTGTTTTTTATACGCGTAGAACCCTGACCTTAAATTTTGCACCTGCAGTGCTGAGATACCCCTAGACGGGCCAAATGTATGACCAGCCAACTTTATTTTTCATCTTAATCATTTATTTCTAACATACCCACCCGCTATCTCCATTACTTAAGGGGGCTTCCATACAAAATGTTCAATGTAGAGTAGAAATATATTGAAGAAAAAGTCCCATAAATGCCCAAGAGTCACCCCTAGGGGGATAAAATGTATGACTGACCTCCATTATATTTTTGTTCTTAACATTTTCTCAAATGTTAAGAACAAAGGGAAAGTTACCTTTATCACCACTTACAAATATTGCGTTTTATGAAATTCTTAAATTAATTAAAATTTGTCGACTTTTGTGAATAAAATCAAAAGTTGCAAACAGATTTTAATCATTTATAGCTTGTTTTGTTTGGAATTTTATACGTCTGCAAAAAATTAGAAGCATGGCTGCATTTTGCAATTTTTTTATGAATTTTTAAAAAACAAAAATTTCGAAATTTTGTTAAAAAAATAATTTTTTTTTCCAAAAAAAAAATTTGGTTTCTAAAACGACTGCGGATATTAGATTACTATTTTACTTTTCTTAAAGGAAATTTTATTGCGGAATTTCGGTTTTTTAAGTAAGCTAACGCTTTAGCTTTTTTCAATAAGCTAAAGCGTTTTTCAGTTACGCGAACATATGTTGTGCAACCTCCTCCATTTTAGAAATAACGGTATATCTCGAAAACCAGAGCCAATCTTAAAAACCGCGGGCCCCACTGGATTCAGCGTACCCGATTTATGTTAAAACGCTAGGTGCCCAGCTTGTCACAAAAAAAGTGTCAATTTCTTGCACAGTGTTATTATAGGAGAAATGTTGAACCAAATAGGAAAGCCATATAAAAAAAGGTCTAATACAAATTTTATACAATAGAACTTTTCGATAAATGTTTATTATTAAGAATTTTACTAAAAGAAACTATTATTTTATAAGACCTTCCTATCACAATTGTTGCATGTTTTTTGAATTTAAAAGCTTATCAAAAATGATACCAAGATATTTTCTCTTATCCTTAAATGGAATTTCAATACCATCAAGTTAAAGATTTAAATTTTTGCCCTCTGGAACCACAAATCTTCGATATTTTCCGGAAGCATTTCGTATGCAACTTAGCTTTAAATGGCCATAAAAATGTCATGCAATTTTGTGATACACGGTCCATAATTTACCCAAGATCCCATATTAGGCAGCCTACTGAAATTCACTGTAAACGCTAAAAATAATTTCACTGCTATGTTTACATTTATTCTAATTTATGTTTTTTAATACCAGAAATCACTCTACAGAATTTTGGGATGATTGGTCCATAATTTACCATGGGTCCAATATAAATTCCTCACCTGAAAATCATTTTACTTCGGCTAAAACTGTTAAGAATCATGATATTTTACTCAAGCTAGTTCAAATTTCTAACTGAGCTACCTAAACAAGGGCGGCAAGCGTTTTTTTAAACATGAAAATTCTATTTCAAATACATTTTCAATCAGACAAATCGACATAGCGATTTGTCAAATAGGATTTTCCAGCCGGATGGTGTCGAATTCGCGTTCTAAAGGTTTTTTTCGTATTAACTTTATGCAAATGAAAAGTTTTGACATACAAAAAACGCTTGCCGCTCTTATTTAGGTAGCTCAGTAATACGAAAAGCATAAAACTTTCAGACCAAACAACCAATTTAAATGCTGACCGTGTTTATAAAGATTAATTAATGATAGTATTTAGATATCATATCGAGCCCACTCCTGAAATATTCGAAATGTCGATGAAGGGTACCAAAGATTCGGCACAGCCAAGTATAGCACTCTAACTTGTTTATTGCTCAAAATGGCGAAACAAAAAATGGATTACATTTTGCAGCATATTTTTAAGTTTATAGTGCTTATTTCAGCTTTTTGAAGCATATTTTTTATAATTTTTTATAATAGTTACCAAAAAAATTAGAGCAACTAAAATAACATTTTATTAGAATTTTCGCCTATAATAGGGCATTTACATTACATGGAAATCTAGTAGATTTCATTTGAAATCTTCCTCCAAATCTAGTTCGTTTACATTATACTTGTTTGACATTAGCGAGATTTGGTTTTCACAACAAAAACCGCCAACTGAAAGTTTTTTGTGTAACACATACTTACATATAAAGAAATAGGCATTTAAAAATTTGCATCACATTTTCTTTATAATCAACTTCATTTATTTTATCAATATTATTTGTCATTTGCATTTTTTTTACTATTTTACAAAATTTTAGAATTTTTTTTTAACAATTTTAACAAGCAACTATTATTGTTTTTGTTTTGTTTTTTGTTAAAATGTCATTTTTTTCTTGTGCAGAGAAGTAGTTTTTAGTGCTATATGGGGAAAAACATAGTTGCATCAACAAGAACTACTAGATTTCGAATAGATTTCGTCCAAATCTAGTTACGGAGTAGATTTTGTTTTGTACGGGAATCTAGCCAAAAACAACTAGATTTGGCTCGAAATCTCGAAAGTACTAGATTTCGTTGTAGTGTAAATTGGCTATAAGACACTTCAATAAAAAGTTGTTTTGCATATTTTATAAAACAAACTATAGAGAAATTATTAAATAACATTTAACTAAATACGAATGATATTATTAATAATAATGTGTTACTTAATTGACTAGACGTTGCAGATTAAGTTAATAAACAAATTCCCATATAAATTTTAAATTTTAAACAAATGAAATTTGTTGCCTCAATAACGAGATAAAAATGTCAGATAAACCATTGTAGTCTGTACAATTGTATTTTTATTTGGTGACATTAATTTTGTCTAAATAATAATAAAATAAAATATACATAAACTTTTTTCTGCAATGTAATTTTATTGTTAATGAATTTAGCAGATGTTTTATAACGATACGATTTGGCTTGTTGATGTATTTTAGCCTGTGCGTAATATTTTTCAACAAATTGACAAAATTTCGCTAAATAAAAAAAAATTTAGTTGCAGCTGAATGCAAAATGGGTTTTTGCAGCAAATTAAACAAATAATAATTTTGATTGTTTTTCATATAAATAAATAAATACGTTTTTGCGTAATCATTTAATGACAACCATTGTCATTCTAATTATTTTTAGACTCTCGAGTTTATAATATTTTATTAATAAACAAACAAACATACAGGGTGTTTTTTTACAGGTTTGTTTTTCGAATAGAGATAAAACTGGCATTTTGTGGTCAAATCTGGCAACTCTAATGTCATTTATGTTCAGTTTGGTTTGGCATTTCATCATGAACAGGTTGACAAAAGAACAACGCTTGAAAATCGTGCAAATTTATTTCGAAAATAACGGTTCAGTTCGCGAAGTTTACCGCAAGCTCCGTCCATTTTATGGTCGACATAATCGTCCATCAGAGCAATTAATTCGGTTAACCATGGATCGTTTTCGCACTACGTTTACTCTATGTGATAATACACATCCGCAGAGACGTCGAACAGTGCGCACCGAAGAAACAATTGTCGCTGTACAGCAAAGTGTTGAAGAGGACCCGAATGAATCGATTCGCCACCGTGCACAGCAATTGGAGCTTTGTCCATCAACTTTATGGAAGATTTTGCGCAAAGATCTTGGCTTGCAACCTTACAAGATCCAGCTTGTGCAAGAATTAAAGCCGCGAGACCATGCAATGCGTCGTGATTTTGGTGTATGGGCCGAAAATGAGATTGATCTCGATGCTGATTTTCATCGCAAAATTTTGTTCAGTAATGAGGCTCATTTTTGGTTGAATGGCTACGTCAACAAGAAAAATTGCCGCATTTGGAGTGAAGAGAATCCACATGAGACCCTTGAGACGCCATTACATCCACAAAAACTGACTGTTTGGTGTGCTCTATGGGCTGATGGAGTCATTGGGCCATACTTCTTCCGAAATAATGCTGGAGAGGCAGTTACCGTTAATGGAGACCGGTATAGAGCCATGATAGCCGACTATTTTGTTCCCGAATTGGATGGCATGAATGTGGATGAGTTGTGGTTCCAACAAGACGGCGCTACATGCCACACAGCGCACGCCACAATCGATTTATTGAAGGAAACATTCGATGAGCGCATAATTTCGCGGAATGGACCTGTCAATTGGCCACCAAGATCGTGTGATTTGACACCATTGGATTATTTTCTTTGGGGATATGTGAAGTCGCTCGTCTACGCCAACAAACCAGAAACGTTAGGGGAATTGGAAGCCAACATTCGTGGCGTTATTGCCGACATACGGCCCCATATGCTCGAAAAAGTGGTTGAAAATTGGACCTGTAGAATTGGCTTTATTCGAGCCAGCCGCGGCGGCCACATGCCTGAAATCATATTTAAACATTAATGGCATAAAATTATCCTTCCAATAAAGCCAAATTGATGGTCATTAAAACGATTTTATTGTGTTTTATTTCAATTCGAAGTTCTATACCACTGAAAAAAACACCCGATACATACATAAATAAACGTGAGAAGAGTTTAGCACAACAAAAAAATATTAATTTTAAATATTTTAAGCCAATGTTTTCCTAATGTGACTCTTTTTTTCTGATATTTTAAAAAAACACCACCCGCCGTTTTTTTACACAAAAAAGTTCATGATTATTTCAGATTGTTCTCAATATTCATTGAGAATTGGTGTCAAATTAATTGCTTTGACACTTTTCCATTGAATCCTTTTGCAACAAATTATTGCCAAATGTCTCACAGCAGGAGTTTTTTTTTGCACTTTCAATGAAAGGCCAAGTGAGATGGTGGTACTAGAAGGAAGTGAAGTCTCTGTCTGCGTAAATGGTGAAGTAAACTTAAATTAAGTTTTTCCATTTAACAGTACTGAAGAACATTTTCAAGAAATATTTATCATAAACTAATTCTTATGCCTGCTGTTTTCAATAGTGGTTTCGTGGTAAAAGTTCCAAGTACATATAAATGTATTGCTTCTAACGACGAGTGTCAACAAGAAAATCTGTTAAATTGTAGTTTTCAGGCAATAGATTTAGTGGATTTGAGTTATCTGTAACACACTTTTACATACACTGAGGAAAAAATACTGTATAAAAATACAAAAATTGACACCATCCGTTGTCAAAAGTTAGCCAACTACGTTTGTATTCAATTTGATAACGAATGGTATATATATATTCTAATATATTCAATATTTTCTAACCACCTCGTTGTCATTTTTTCACCATTTGGTCTCATTATGACAACAAAATGTTAATATATTTTCACCATAATGGTGTGATTCCGACAATAAGTTGTTTTATTTTTTGATAACACACCGATGGCTTATTGACAACATTTAGCTGTCAATTCGACAACACATTGTTCTGAGTGGAGTAAAGCATCATCCATTCTGAACCCAAGCAATAAAAACCATATGAAATATATATATTTATTTACTTACATTTTTAAACAACAAAACAAAAATTGCAAATTATTTTTTAAAAAACAAAATTGCAGTACAATATACATACTCGTATATACTTGTGCTTTTTTCATGAAAAAAGCTTTTCTTTTAATTCAGCGCGGAGACTTTAGTGTGGTACAGCTTCATGCACATATTCTTTATTTATAAACTTATCGTCGTCATCGATAAGGAATGAATTTTTTTTTAAGGTCAAATTTTATATTTTCTTCTAAAACAAAATATCTTTCGTAGCAACAAAATGTGGACGTCACAGTTAATTATTTTTTTTTTTTTTACAACGTTTACTTATTTACATTTTTGATAAATATTAAACTACATAAACCATAGTTAACAATATAAATTCAAATTATATAATGTCCCATAGAAGAGCTCTCTAGTATAAATAATATTAATAATAATTACTTTTGTAGGTATATATTATATTTTATGTACTTCAATGAAGAATATATTATTTTATTTATTAGCAATGAAAAATTTAAAAAACCATTGCATTTTAGAGTTGATTTAAGTTTGTCAAAAGAATAAAAGGAAAATAGTATAACAATTATAGATTTAGCCACCAAAATTTTTTATTGTTTAGTCTTCGAGTAATACGAGATACGTTATTACCTATACGTGTACTATATCTCAAATCGTTTGTCGTTGAATTACAACAAACACGTTTCACGTTAGCCCGTCATAGTTATGATAAAATATCGGGACTAAGTTTTCATTTTGTATGATATTAATTTTATCTATCCCTTTTCCAATGTATCAATAATATACTCTTCATTTGTATAATATGAGCATTCTATACATCTTGTGATGTGGTTTCTTATTAGATAGATAATAAAATTATCTATTCTTATTATATTTGATAAATTAAACAAAGTATTGTTAGAAATATACTTTACATAATTGCTTTCTGAATATCTAAATTTAGATACACAAGCCCTAAGACATTTTCTTTCAAACATTCTTAATTTTTCCATTTAAGATGGTGAAATATTGAAATTGTTTCCAATTTTACTTTATATTAGCATTACACTTATCAACTGGTGGTCTAAATAGGATTGTTTCACATTTTTGTGCGTTAATTATCATAATTCAATCAATTGTATATTTTTCTACCGTATTAAAATTGGTTTGAAGATTTTGATTTTTTTTTCAATGGTTCTATCAGCATGATATATTATAATATCATCTGCGAAGGATATGATATTTTCAATTTCACTAAAGAGATCTAGTATAAATAAATTAAATTAATTAGAAAAATTTACATTTTTTTATTTCGATAAGCTGCGAATTATGACAACAATGGTATTTTTACCAATTTAACAACCGTTTGCTAAAATTTTTACAACAGATTTTGTCTAAATAAGAGGTGTGTTCATTGACATAAAATTATTGCTTATTTTCAATAATTGTTAATAGTAAGTGTTCACGTATTCGAAATACTTGCAACGAGGGAGAGTTTGTCACTCTCAGAGCATTAAAATTTAAGAGACAAAAATTTATTTGAAAATTTCTGATAGTAAAATTATTACTAGCAGGAATTATTCAACTACCTGTTTCATGATTTGTTTACAAAACAAAAATAATTTTCATAATTTTTCAATTAAAACTTTTCAATATAATAAAATATTTATTTTTTATTTTTAAATTTTATTTATTTTTTATTAAATTTAGTAACGATATTCTTGCGCAATTTTTCAAAACAATTGAATTTATTTAGAAATAATCTCGTATCTAAGAGCTGAATAGTGTCGACCAGGGATGTTAAATGGGGTTTTAAATTTTATACCAACTTCCAAAAAAAAATTTAGTTTTTGGACCTTCACGGTACCATTTTTTTAAATTTATTAAAACAACAAAGAAGTACATAAAAATTCAATTGTGCACAAAAAAAAAAACAAAACTTAACATTATATGTATGAATAAAATAAGGTACATCTGTTTATTTTCATTTATTTTTATTATATTTTGAAAAGAAAAAACTCTTTTCACATTTGGAGACGAATGGATAAAATTCCATTAACGACTCTAGAAATGTCAGGAAGCATATGGACATTCAGGTAACTTTGTAAATTAGCTACTGCCGACCAAAATTTTTTCAGTTTTTAACGACTGTAGTTGTTTGGCATCTGCTAAAGCTCTAAATTGATTATTGATTGAATCAAAATTTGCAATTTCATTCGGAATCATTTTTACTAGAAGAGGTACAATACAACTTGTTTTACCTGAAATAACATTTTCAGCAGTAAATTTAAAAACCAGAGCCAATCTTAAAAACCGCGGGCCCCACTGGATTCAGCGTACCCGATTTATGTTAAAACGCTAGGTGCCCAGCTTGTCACAAAAAAAGTGTCAATTTCTTGCACAGTGTTATTATAGGAGAAATGTTGAACCAAATAGGAAAGCCATATAAAAAAAGGTCTAATACAAATTTTATACAATAGAACTTTTCGATAAATGTTTATTATTAAGAATTTTACTAAAAGAAACTATTATTTTATAAGACCTTCCTATCACAATTGTTGCATGTTTTTTGAATTTAAAAGCTTATCAAAAATGATACCAAGATATTTTCTCTTATCCTTAAATGGAATTTCAATACCATCAAGTTAAAGATTTAAATTTTTGCCCTCTGGAACCACAAATCTTCGATATTTTCCGGAAGCATTTCGTATGCAACTTAGCTTTAAATGGCCATAAAAATGTCATGCAATTTTGTGATACACGGTCCATAATTTACCCAAGATCCCATATTAGGCAGCCTACTGAAATTCACTGTAAACGCTAAAAATAATTTCACTGCTATGTTTACATTTATTCTAATTTATGTTTTTTAATACCAGAAATCACTCTACAGAATTTTGGGATGATTGGTCCATAATTTACCATGGGTCCAATATAAATTCCTCACCTGAAAATCATTTTACTTCGGCTAAAACTGTTAAGAATCATGATATTTTACTCAAGCTAGTTCAAATTTCTAACTGAGCTACCTAAACAAGGGCGGCAAGCGTTTTTTTAAACATGAAAATTCTATTTCAAATACATTTTCAATCAGACAAATCGACATAGCGATTTGTCAAATAGGATTTTCCAGCCGGATGGTGTCGAATTCGCGTTCTAAAGGTTTTTTTCGTATTAACTTTATGCAAATGAAAAGTTTTGACATACAAAAAACGCTTGCCGCTCTTATTTAGGTAGCTCAGTAATACGAAAAGCATAAAACTTTCAGACCAAACAACCAATTTAAATGCTGACCGTGTTTATAAAGATTAATTAATGATAGTATTTAGATATCATATCGAGCCCACTCCTGAAATATTCGAAATGTCGATGAAGGGTACCAAAGATTCGGCACAGCCAAGTATAGCACTCTAACTTGTTTATTGCTCAAAATGGCGAAACAAAAAATGGATTACATTTTGCAGCATATTTTTAAGTTTATAGTGCTTATTTCAGCTTTTTGAAGCATATTTTTTATAATTTTTTATAATAGTTACCAAAAAAATTAGAGCAACTAAAATAACATTTTATTAGAATTTTCGCCTATAATAGGGCATTTACATTACATGGAAATCTAGTAGATTTCATTTGAAATCTTCCTCCAAATCTAGTTCGTTTACATTATACTTGTTTGACATTAGCGAGATTTGGTTTTCACAACAAAAACCGCCAACTGAAAGTTTTTTGTGTAACACATACTTACATATAAAGAAATAGGCATTTAAAAATTTGCATCACATTTTCTTTATAATCAACTTCATTTATTTTATCAATATTATTTGTCATTTGCATTTTTTTTACTATTTTACAAAATTTTTGAATTTTTTTTTAACAATTTTAACAAGCAACTATTATTGTTTTTGTTTTGTTTTTTGTTAAAATGTCATTTTTTTCTTGTGCAGAGAAGTAGTTTTTAGTGCTATATGGGGAAAAACATAGTTGCATCAACAAGAACTACTAGATTTCGAATAGATTTCGTCCAAATCTAGTTACGGAGTAGATTTTGTTTTGTACGGGAATCTAGCCAAAAACAACTAGATTTGGCTCGAAATCTCGAAAGTACTAGATTTCGTTGTAGTGTAAATTGGCTATAAGACACTTCAATAAAAAGTTGTTTTGCATATTTTATAAAACAAACTATAGAGAAATTATTAAATAACATTTAACTAAATACGAATGATATTATTAATAATAATGTGTTACTTAATTGACTAGACGTTGCAGATTAAGTTAATAAACAAATTCCCATATAAATTTTAAATTTTAAACAAATGAAATTTGTTGCCTCAATAACGAGATAAAAATGTCAGATAAACCATTGTAGTCTGTACAATTGTATTTTTATTTGGTGACATTAATTTTGTCTAAATAATAATAAAATAAAATATACATAAACTTTTTTCTGCAATGTAATTTTATTGTTAATGAATTTAGCAGATGTTTTATAACGATACGATTTGGCTTGTTGATGTATTTTAGCCTGTGCGTAATATTTTTCAACAAATTGACAAAATTTCGCTAAATAAAAAAAAATTTAGTTGCAGCTGAATGCAAAATGGGTTTTTGCAGCAAATTAAACAAATAATAATTTTGATTGTTTTTCATATAAATAAATAAATACGTTTTTGCGTAATCATTTAATGACAACCATTGTCATTCTAATTATTTTTAGACTCTCGAGTTTATAATATTTTATTAATAAACAAACAAACATACAGGGTGTTTTTTTACAGGTTTGTTTTTCGAATAGAGATAAAACTGGCATTTTGTGGTCAAATCTGGCAACTCTAATGTCATTTATGTTCAGTTTGGTTTGGCATTTCATCATGAACAGGTTGACAAAAGAACAACGCTTGAAAATCGTGCAAATTTATTTCGAAAATAACGGTTCAGTTCGCGAAGTTTACCGCAAGCTCCGTCCATTTTATGGTCGACATAATCGTCCATCAGAGCAATTAATTCGGTTAACCATGGATCGTTTTCGCACTACGTTTACTCTATGTGATAATACACATCCGCAGAGACGTCGAACAGTGCGCACCGAAGAAACAATTGTCGCTGTACAGCAAAGTGTTGAAGAGGACCCGAATGAATCGATTCGCCACCGTGCACAGCAATTGGAGCTTTGTCCATCAACTTTATGGAAGATTTTGCGCAAAGATCTTGGCTTGCAACCTTACAAGATCCAGCTTGTGCAAGAATTAAAGCCGCGAGACCATGCAATGCGTCGTGATTTTGGTGTATGGGCCGAAAATGAGATTGATCTCGATGCTGATTTTCATCGCAAAATTTTGTTCAGTAATGAGGCTCATTTTTGGTTGAATGGCTACGTCAACAAGAAAAATTGCCGCATTTGGAGTGAAGAGAATCCACATGAGACCCTTGAGACGCCATTACATCCACAAAAACTGACTGTTTGGTGTGCTCTATGGGCTGATGGAGTCATTGGGCCATACTTCTTCCGAAATAATGCTGGAGAGGCAGTTACCGTTAATGGAGACCGGTATAGAGCCATGATAGCCGACTATTTTGTTCCCGAATTGGATGGCATGAATGTGGATGAGTTGTGGTTCCAACAAGACGGCGCTACATGCCACACAGCGCACGCCACAATCGATTTATTGAAGGAAACATTCGATGAGCGCATAATTTCGCGGAATGGACCTGTCAATTGGCCACCAAGATCGTGTGATTTGACACCATTGGATTATTTTCTTTGGGGATATGTGAAGTCGCTCGTCTACGCCAACAAACCAGAAACGTTAGGGGAATTGGAAGCCAACATTCGTGGCGTTATTGCCGACATACGGCCCCATATGCTCGAAAAAGTGGTTGAAAATTGGACCTGTAGAATTGGCTTTATTCGAGCCAGCCGCGGCGGCCACATGCCTGAAATCATATTTAAACATTAATGGCATAAAATTATCCTTCCAATAAAGCCAAATTGATGGTCATTAAAACGATTTTATTGTGTTTTATTTCAATTCGAAGTTCTATACCACTGAAAAAAACACCCGATACATACATAAATAAACGTGAGAAGAGTTTAGCACAACAAAAAAATATTAATTTTAAATATTTTAAGCCAATGTTTTCCTAATGTGACTCTTTTTTTCTGATATTTTAAAAAAACACCACCCGCCGTTTTTTTACACAAAAAAGTTCATGATTATTTCAGATTGTTCTCAATATTCATTGAGAATTGGTGTCAAATTAATTGCTTTGACACTTTTCCATTGAATCCTTTTGCAACAAATTATTGCCAAATGTCTCACAGCAGGAGTTTTTTTTTGCACTTTCAATGAAAGGCCAAGTGAGATGGTGGTACTAGAAGGAAGTGAAGTCTCTGTCTGCGTAAATGGTGAAGTAAACTTAAATTAAGTTTTTCCATTTAACAGTACTGAAGAACATTTTCAAGAAATATTTATCATAAACTAATTCTTATGCCTGCTGTTTTCAATAGTGGTTTCGTGGTAAAAGTTCCAAGTACATATAAATGTATTGCTTCTAACGACGAGTGTCAACAAGAAAATCTGTTAAATTGTAGTTTTCAGGCAATAGATTTAGTGGATTTGAGTTATCTGTAACACACTTTTACATACACTGAGGAAAAAATACTGTATAAAAATACAAAAATTGACACCATCCGTTGTCAAAAGTTAGCCAACTACGTTTGTATTCAATTTGATAACGAATGGTATATATATATTCTAATATATTCAATATTTTCTAACCACCTCGTTGTCATTTTTTCACCATTTGGTCTCATTATGACAACAAAATGTTAATATATTTTCACCATAATGGTGTGATTCCGACAATAAGTTGTTTTATTTTTTGATAACACACCGATGGCTTATTGACAACATTTAGCTGTCAATTCGACAACACATTGTTCTGAGTGGAGTAAAGCATCATCCATTCTGAACCCAAGCAATAAAAACCATATGAAATATATATATTTATTTACTTACATTTTTAAACAACAAAACAAAAATTGCAAATTATTTTTTAAAAAACAAAATTGCAGTACAATATACATACTCGTATATACTTGTGCTTTTTTCATGAAAAAAGCTTTTCTTTTAATTCAGCGCGGAGACTTTAGTGTGGTACAGCTTCATGCACATATTCTTTATTTATAAACTTATCGTCGTCATCGATAAGGAATGAATTTTTTTTTAAGGTCAAATTTTATATTTTCTTCTAAAACAAAATATCTTTCGTAGCAACAAAATGTGGACGTCACAGTTAATTATTTTTTTTTTTTTTACAACGTTTACTTATTTACATTTTTGATAAATATTAAACTACATAAACCATAGTTAACAATATAAATTCAAATTATATAATGTCCCATAGAAGAGCTCTCTAGTATAAATAATATTAATAATAATTACTTTTGTAGGTATATATTATATTTTATGTACTTCAATGAAGAATATATTATTTTATTTATTAGCAATGAAAAATTTAAAAAACCATTGCATTTTAGAGTTGATTTAAGTTTGTCAAAAGAATAAAAGGAAAATAGTATAACAATTATAGATTTAGCCACCAAAATTTTTTATTGTTTAGTCTTCGAGTAATACGAGATACGTTATTACCTATACGTGTACTATATCTCAAATCGTTTGTCGTTGAATTACAACAAACACGTTTCACGTTAGCCCGTCATAGTTATGATAAAATATCGGGACTAAGTTTTCATTTTGTATGATATTAATTTTATCTATCCCTTTTCCAATGTATCAATAATATACTCTTCATTTGTATAATATGAGCATTCTATACATCTTGTGATGTGGTTTCTTATTAGATAGATAATAAAATTATCTATTCTTATTATATTTGATAAATTAAACAAAGTATTGTTAGAAATATACTTTACATAATTGCTTTCTGAATATCTAAATTTAGATACACAAGCCCTAAGACATTTTCTTTCAAACATTCTTAATTTTTCCATTTAAGATGGTGAAATATTGAAATTGTTTCCAATTTTACTTTATATTAGCATTACACTTATCAACTGGTGGTCTAAATAGGATTGTTTCACATTTTTGTGCGTTAATTATCATAATTCAATCAATTGTATATTTTTCTACCGTATTAAAATTGGTTTGAAGATTTTGATTTTTTTTTCAATGGTTCTATCAGCATGATATATTATAATATCATCTGCGAAGGATATGATATTTTCAATTTCACTAAAGAGATCTAGTATAAATAAATTAAATTAATTAGAAAAATTTACATTTTTTTATTTCGATAAGCTGCGAATTATGACAACAATGGTATTTTTACCAATTTAACAACCGTTTGCTAAAATTTTTACAACAGATTTTGTCTAAATAAGAGGTGTGTTCATTGACATAAAATTATTGCTTATTTTCAATAATTGTTAATAGTAAGTGTTCACGTATTCGCAATACTTGCAACGAGGGAGAGTTTGTCACTCTCAGAGCATTAAAATTTAAGAGACAAAAATTTATTTGAAAATTTCTGATAGTAAAATTATTACTAGCAGGAATTATTCAACTACCTGTTTCATGATTTGTTTACAAAACAAAAATAATTTTCATAATTTTTCAATTAAAACTTTTCAATATAATAAAATATTTATTTTTTATTTTTAAATTTTATTTATTTTTTATTAAATTTAGTAACGATATTCTTGCGCAATTTTTCAAAACAATTGAATTTATTTAGAAATAATCTCGTATCTAAGAGCTGAATAGTGTCGACCAGGGATGTTAAATGGGGTTTTAAATTTTATACCAACTTCCAAAAAAAAATTTAGTTTTTGGACCTTCACGGTACTATTTTTTTAAATTTATTAAAACAACAAAGAAGTACATAAAAATTCAATTGTGCACAAAAAAAAAAACAAAACTTAACATTATATGTATGAATAAAATAAGGTACATCTGTTTATTTTCATTTATTTTTATTATATTTTGAAAAGAAAAAACTCTTTTCACATTTGGAGACGAATGGATAAAATTCCATTAACGACTCTAGAAATGTCAGGAAGCATATGGACATTCAGGTAACTTTGTAAATTAGCTACTGCCGACCAAAATTTTTTCAGTTTTTAACGACTGTAGTTGTTTGGCATCTGCTAAAGCTCTAAATTGATTATTGATTGAATCAAAATTTGCAATTTCATTCGGAATCATTTTTACTAGAAGAGGTACAATACAACTTGTTTTACCTGAAATAACATTTTCAGCAGTAAATTTATGGAACCACCTTTAAACGTCGTTATTAAAGTTGATTTTGGTTCTCAAAACTTCGCAAAATTTTATATAAAATTGTTTTGCATTTTCTTTCATTTCTTTAACAATTTCAATATTGATATTAATTGTAGAAATATGTAAATCCACTTCTGTTCCGCAATAAATTTCAGGTTTGAACTAATGTTGCCTCGTCTGTGGGTACCATAAGTCCCCTTTTAGAATGTGGCAAGTGAAGGGCAGACAGACGAAGTTTGTAGGCGTGAGAGGAAAAAGTAAAGTGTGTCACACATACAGCGTCGCCCCCTTACCAACAAACTTCGTATGTGTGCCTTTCACTTGCCATATGTAAAAGGGGACTAAGCGCTCTATACACCACAATACTAGTCGCATATTTAAGCGTCCATTACATTAACGATTTGTTGTACAACATAAATGCAATGAAAAGGACTCAATTATTTGTTTGCAATACTAAAAATTCAAAAAGGGGGAACTATGACAAATTTTTAAATTGTACCAAATGAGTCACGCTAGTACCACGATACTTTAGAAGGTCAAAATGTACCAAACAAGTACTATTGTACCAACTTCAATATCCCTGGTGTCGATATGCCTTGCGTTCATTTACATTTTTTTTGAGTAATTGGGAGAAAAATTGTGTACATTTTAAATGTACTCTCTCTTTGCAAGTGTCTGCTAGTAAAGTAAATGAACACACCTATTGACAACACTTTGTTATCATTTTAATACAATTGGTTGATAATTTTTCAACGTCTGCTTTCGCTCTGTGTACATACATACTTAGTTCATTCTCCAACTGAATTTTATTGGAATTTGTTGAATATTTTTTTTCGCAAATTTTTAGTTAAATGTTTTTGTTATGAAATCTCCTACATCTTATCAATAGATCAATTAAGAAAAATTATTATAAGGATCAACCCCGCTCGATGTAGAAAAAGTAGCCAAAACCGCAAACGTCTGCATAGAGGAAAGTAAAGTGTTTGCAAAATCAAGTTCGTTTGATCTTTGCCGTCTACACTAAATACTCACGTCATTTTATAAATCCAGTTTAACTCAGGCCGAAACAGATTCATCCAGGCATCCTTGTGTATCGTGTGTAGGTTTATTAGATTGTTCTTTCCATGTCTGTCCTTCAATTCATCCATATTAAACACAAACCTCAAATCTGAACTTCTGATCTGCGCATCTCATTGCTAAATCGTGCTTCACTCAACCCCCTTCGTGTATTGCAACTAGCCGGTCAGCCGGCCAGGCAAACTTACCAGTTTGAAAAAAAAATCACAACTTCTCAACTTGAACGAAAACATACCAGACCAATTGCCGTCTAAACACAAAAAACAAAAGAATAATAAAATGAGTACCAGATGAAAGCAAAGAAAAAAGTATGATGATTTCTACTCCACCACATCATTCCACTTTCATTCATTCCCTTCTTTTTACTTACTGCATTTAATATACTGCGCCAAGGTTCGGGACAGTGTGGAGCAGAGAAGAGCCATCATTTTTTCACCAGTACTATGGTGATGTAAGTATGTGAAGCTGTTGCTGAAGCTGAAGAGAGCCTTTAGGTGTCAAGCACAATAAGGTGCCGGCCTGTAATCAACGCGATCCTAAATAGGTGCACAAATTACACCAAAGTCCTTAATTATAGCAAAACCGCCAAAGCAACAATATTAACCACAAGTATGAATAAGAGTATAATATCATGATGTTTTTGGTTGAGTCTTTTGGATTGATTTTTTTTTCTTTTTTGCCCAAACAAATGTTTTGGCCAAGAGGTGTAAGAGAAGAGCCGGATGATAGTACTTGTGTAGAGGAAAAAATGTACTTGCTGCCGTCACGTGCGACTTCAAGCGTCATAAAACTATGGAAGATTTGTATATGAAATATGTAACAATATTATGCACCATATTTCTTCTTTGCAGCATTCCCATCCTCATAATCAATGAAGTTCAGCAAATATAATTTGCTTTACTTAGAAGGAACACTTTTCGTTTTTGCACTCAATCGTTTGATCTTGAATGGGTCTTCTTCAACACAACTGTTGTTAGTCGATGCGGCTCTGGAGATGGTTTTGGCACCGTTCGTTTCGTTACAAACTGCTACAACTGCTTGGCTGGTGCGTTCTGTCAGGCGGTTCTGCTAAGTTGATTTGCAGAAATTTGTTTTGATCGATTTGATCGGCGCTTTAAGATCAAAAGAAACTTCCACTTCACAATAACAACAATCGTGTATTTAGTTCTTTAGTGTTGCATTGAATTGTTTTTTTTTTTTTTTTTTAATAGAGATGATTGTATTTGTGTTGCAGCTTAAAATATGACGCTGTTATAACCATCAAGTGTAAATCGATTGTAGCTTTAAGCTGCGGATGGTACTTTTTAGTTTAATTTTCACTCACTGTGAAATTATGAATACTTGTATAATTAATGTTTATTTGTAGGTTGTTTGACAGGATAAATGAAGAAAAGTTAGTCTTTATGATGCAATTAGAAAAAAAAAAATTGTTCTATAAATTGTAGAAGATCATCTTTGACTCAAACGACTTAAACTCGAAATGAAAATAGACAGTTGGACCATCCAATTGTATTTTATTTTCCTCGTTCCTGTTTGCTCATTCTAACATTTTCCTGTTAGGCTTATTATAAGGGTATTCTTTTTTCTCTTTTATGCCGCAAGGGTGTCCCAATACTATCAAAGGATTTAAATTAATTTATGCAGTAAATTGTTGACAGACCTTAAAAATAATACAGGTTAACTGATGTCAATTTACAGTTAGTAAAATTATCCCGTTATAGACAAGTTATATTTATATGCATCAGAGAGTGTTATGCTGGCTGTAAATTTTTTTTTGCTTGGACCTTTTTTGACATTTTGAACTTATATAATCTTAATGCCAAACAGGGTTGTCAGGTTTTTTTTAACCTTCATCGCCAAATAGTATACCGAAAATCGCCAAAAATTAATTTTTTTAGATTTTTAGTAAACAAAAAATTCTCCAAAAATCGCCAAATAGGAGTACAAGTGTATTTAACATTTATTTAAATGTGCAATACTTAGCCTTATTTTATAAGTGTGCTTCTATTTTAGTATTTTTAACGTTTTAAATAAATATGGAGTGTTCTGACGTTCGTGATTATGGCTTGAAATCGCACAATGCTGAAGGGAGCTAGAAAATTTCTAAGAAACTATGGCAGATCGCAAGCAAAACGCACGACTTTCAGAACACCGTAAAATAAATCTGGCGTTTTGTGATCTTAAATCGTGCGATTGTCATAACAAGGCTGAATTTCTTAAAACCTAAAACTTGTGAGATCAGTTAATTTAATTTTACAGAAATATTAATTTTTTCAAGCATAAAAAATGAGTAGAGTTAGATGCAAAAAAATCAGTTTTTATACGCTTGATTTTCTATGGGAAAATAAGTCAGAATATGGTAAAATTATCAAAAATTATTTTCGGGAATGAAATATTTATTAATTAATTCATTTATTAATGATGTGCTAATAATCCCAATTTATGATAAAAAAAAACACTGAAATTTATTGTTGTGGGAAAGCTAGTTTATATGCGCATTTCGCTGGTTGCTTAGGCCAGCTCGTCAGGAAACTTTTTCCAAATACTTTAGAAAAGCTAAAAATATTATACAAGTAAGACCATAAAGTGAATAAGAATTTTAAACACTCAGCTCTGTATTCGATTTTCATTAAAACAAAATGTTACTTTGTCAAGAAATGAAGAAAAGGTTAAATGTCTTAAAAGTTGTATTCAAATTGGATATTTGGAATTGGACTGGAATACTAAAAGTCAACTATGTCTTCTAAACAATTTTATTAAATGAAATAGTTTTGAAAATAAACTTCTAACCCAGATTCGTTTTCGATTCTGCATCTATTAAATCAAGGTTTTCAAAAATTTCAAGTGAATATTTATTTGTATTCTAACTGGCTGTTCATCGATTTCGAACGTTAACGTTCGCATAGAAAAAAACATTTAAAACAAATACAAATTTTGAAATTTTGTTTTTGTTTTAAGTGCTATTTTCTATGCGAACGTTAACATTCGAAATCGTTGAACAGCCAGTAAGTCAAATTACAATTTAAAAATCTTTTATACTTTAATAGTCTTATTCCTTCAATATTTTCCAGGATTATTTTCTATGCACTATCACAATTTTGTTTGTTGGTGTATTAATATAAAAACTTATAATAAAAATGAAACTGAACATGTGAACTAAAACTCCCAGATTCTATTTGTTTTAATATTTTAAGTGATTCATTAAAAAAAATTGGATTTAATTTCGTAAAAAATCGTGTCAAAACCTATTAAAAAACAAATTAAAAAATACGGTTGATACTATTATATAGAACCTGATATCAATGCAAATTTTTTTTAAAAAAGTGATTTACTTTCGCTATTATTTCCACTATTTTTGTTAAAATTTTAAAAATTTCACTTAATATTCAATCAAAAACGATTTAGTTTTTCTAATTTATTTTCCAAATAAATTGAAAATTGACTTGTTTTTCGGTGGGGAACCGAAGATTTATATTCCAAAATCACAGAAAAAATTATCAGTAGTTTTTTATCGATTGAAAAAATTGTTTAAAAAGTATTTCAATTTAATTAATGTGATAATTAAATCAATTATTTTTTTAGTTAAAAGAAAATTAAAAATTTAGTTTTGATTTAATTAACATTTTAGTTGTTTTGAAATAAATTTTTAGTCAAAATATTATTTTTTTTTTTAGAGAGAGAGAGGCTAGATTTCACTATTGTACCCACCCCCCTTTAGTTGGCCAAAAGACCCTCTGCCTCCCAGAGAAATCTAAGAAGGTCTTTGGCCGGTGTTGCACCGTGTCCCAAGTGTCTCCTTCTGGCCCATGCCAACGCCGGGCAGTCACACAGTAAATGCCCTGTGGTCTCGTCCTCCTCACGACATAGTCTGCATTCCTGGTACTCTGCCAGACCCATCAAAATATTATTAAATAACAAAAAAATTTAATTTACTTGCTTCGTTTAAAATAAAATAATTTAAACTTGTAGAATTGTTGTTGGTAATTGAAGCACAGCCGCGAATAACGTTGTAAAGCCTATAGTACACGGCATGTAAAAAGACACATGCGCATGTGGTTCTGACGTAATTTTGACGTCATCACACAACACGCAATGCTTATTGTGGCTTTGCATTGACGTCAAAATAACGTCAGAACCACATGCGCATGTGTCTTTTCACATGCCGTGTACTTAAGTTACAAAATTATTATTTTTCAGGATAATAATAATAATTTTATTTATTTTTAAATTTTTTTTTAGATTATCAAAAATAATGATAATAAAAACATTTATGCAAACTATCAAGAAATTTTAATTTAAAACTACATTTTTTTTTTTTTTTTTTTTTGTGGAAAAACGTTTCATATCCACAATCGCGAAATCATTTAAAATGCTTTTCCACTACGCAAGCGGCCTTTAAAACGTTATTCCACATTTCAAAACCAGTTGGTTTGCATAATTTTGTTAGTAACTTAAAAGGTTCTTCCACTGGATGACTCTTTGTATTACATAATTTTGTGGTGATTTGATGTTTAAACAGTGTAAGAGAGTAATGTTAACGGTAATCTGCAAAAAAAACAGTTTTTGCAAAAAGTGACTTTTACAACGTTATTCGCAGCTTTGCTTTAATTGCCAAAACCTGAGCTATATTTAATGAATCAATTAACACATTGTTCAAAACGGCAATGATATTTTTAATTAAAATTAATATTAAAATTAAATTGAAAAAAATTCACAATTTTCAATTTTAAAAATTTTTAGTAATCAATATAATTAATTTTGGTAATAGGTTTAAAATCAACAAATTGTTTGCTTGATTCTATGAATTTGGTGATTAGAAACAATTTTCATTTTTCTGTAATAGCAACAATTTTTAAATGTAACTATAGTTCGAAAATTGTTCAGAAAATTGTTGCGTGTCAAAACGTTGCATATTGGGTACCGTCAAGTGATTTCAAGTGAAAGTTCTTATTTACCTACGGATATATATATGTAAGATATATATATATATATATATCTACGGATCTATCTTACTATACTGCGATCCTAAAAATACATATCGCACTTGTTCACAAATACTATATTAACTCAATATTTAAAAATATACAGCAAAAGTAAAACCGTTTTTTATTTTGCATACGAAAAAGAATTTTTAAACCAATTTTTACAGTGGTTAGATATGAATATAACGTGTATATTTTTCTGCAAAAAGTGAATATATAAAAATTTTGAATTAATACAGTATTGTTGAACAAGTACGATATATGGTTTTTCATGGCGGGAGGGCCGGCTCAAGTGCTTATCTCGGCGTCAAGTTGGCTTAAAACCGCACCGCCACGACTTATGCATTCTTATTAAAACGAAGTTGATGGAAACTTTAACCATAAGCGATTAAGGAATAAATATGTATATAAAACTTTTGGACTCGTTTGATATCTTATTTAATTCGGTCAAACGAAAGAGAAGGTAGAAATTTAAATAACTTCGACGAATACGTATTGTTTCCCTCATTATCACGAGTTTGCGCATAAATAGTTTTGATAAAATTCTTAAAAATATCCATCGCATTAAAAATAAATAACATACATAATAAATCAATGACCAATTCTTACTACTAAATAATGCACATATTAAATCAGAAATGTCTAAGAAATTTATGTAAAACATCAAAACCGTAAAGAATGATCGAAGTAAAAAAAAAAAAATCATCTATCAGTTAGATTTTGATCACTTAAAATATTATGGGACTTAAAAAATTGAGATTTACAATGATAAAGGCACCTAAAATTTTAATACATAAAGAGATGAGAATTCATACAAATGTACATCGTGTTGATATGATTACAGTGATTAATCTTCCAAATACAACAACCTTTATATATATTGTGGCAACATGGTCATGTAGGGGCACTCTCTCATATGTGTTGTGGAAGAAAGATTTTCTTATGAACAGTAACAAACTGTTCTTGCAGGTTGTGCAAAAGTATCCCACGGATGTGACGAACAGAGATAGAGAAACAAATAAATGATGTACGCTAAGAATTCACTTGAATTCATTCACATTTCGGTTCTTAGGCGCCTGCGCTAGCGTCAAATTAAGTGTTTGTGTCGTTCACTATTAATCACTTCATATCAAAACAGAAAATTATAATTTTTCTCCTTTTTAATGATCTCATGTACGAGTGATCATACATTGTGTAATCTATAACAAATTCAATCATCTTCTTATTTCGTTTGCTACTTGTTACTTGATTTGCTGCTGTTGAGGTTCACTGACTTAAAAAAGTTTTGTTTATTTTTTCATTCTTCAATAAATGATTAAATGATTATTGTGACTCGAAATTACTAAGAGTGAGATGGAGAGAAAATCACCTGCAAATGTCACCTGCTGGGCGACAGAAGAACACACATGTTATCACAGCAGTGCTGCATTGAGTCTGCCATTATTATTGACATTTCCTATACACATGTATTTATGTATGTAGAGATTCACGTACATAGTGGTTTAACTTTTTTTTTATTTGTTACCAATAAGTGAGGGCTTGATGAATGACAGACAAGTGTTATCAACTGCTAACGTCTTCAATTCCAACCAGAGAAACACAAATATGTACAAGCAGCAAGTCAAAGTTATAACGAAAGATATTTTGATTAATTAATTAATCGATAACATGCATATTGAATTATTTTCGAAAAATAAAACTTATTAATTGATTGTGTAGTTGGTTGGTTTTTCGAATTATGCAAATTTTGTTTTATCGTTATTGAAATATCGGGGTTCATTAATTTAAATCGGCCTCCAAATGACAATAACATCGTCATAATATTCAATGAATATCTCATATTCACATACAGTGTATCTCATAAGTTTGCGAATGTTGTATTTTTTAACATCTCATAACCTTTTTTAAGGGTTAAACAATTTTTTATTATTCTTTATTGGAATTTGTATTCATTAAAATAATTTTGACAAATTTTCATCAATAAATTTCTTTGTATGTTATTTTTGGTGTATTTAAATGTTAAGTTTTAATTTGAATTTTATACGTCCTCGTTTGAAAAACTGACTGTGTACACGCAGAGAAAAACATGGCTGAAATATGGTTAAAAAAACATATTATGGCCCCCACAAACAAACTATTATTATTTTTAACATTACTTTTTTCACGATTAACAATATTTTGATTCTATCTAACAATAAAGTGCTTACCTCCCTTGAAACTTTAATTGTGGTTGAATTCAATAGTATAATGTCTTAATACAATTTAGCTTCAACCATAAACTTAAACATATTATGGTTAGTTTAACCAAATTATTGTCACCGACAACCATATTATGGTTAAATTCATCAATCCAAAAGCTACAGCCATATTAGGATTGTTTCCCAGATAACAATACTATGTTTGAAATTAAAATATTTTAAAACATTGTATGTTTAATTTTTAATTTAAAATAATAAATAAACAAGATTCTGGTTGTTTTGATCTCTACAATAGTTGAATGCTTTTCATTTACATACATTCTTGTTAGTTTGCTTCAGATTCTCTACCATTTTATTTTAGTTATTGGTTCAAATACATTGATTTACGTAGTTGTATAAAGCAGTAAGAAGAAATGCTTATGAAGGTCATCACAGGCTGGAAGATTTATTAAAGGGGATTGCTTATAAAAGTGGAACGTAACACGTAACAGAAATAAAAAACGAAATAATATTATAATTTGACACATAAAAAGCAAATTAAAAAAATGGCTGAAATAAATAACAATAATATGGTTAAAATTGACCATATTTTTATTAATTCTGACTATAATTTTTTTTGCCTAAATTTTGGAAAATTTTCACTACATTATGGTTGCTGTGCGAGCTCGATTTTCGCAACACCCGATTATCGCAACACCCCGATTACCGCAACAGGCAATATTTTTACATTAAAGTTTTATAAACGCAACTGTTTTTAAAAATTAGTCTCAATAAGTGCAACATTATTTATTTTTTCTTTATTTACAATGTTTGTTTCTTCTAGTTGTTCAGAAACTTTTTTATTAAAGTTATCATATTTAGTTAAAAAATGAATTTCAATAAAATTTATTACCCGTAGTGCTGTCGCAAAAAC
The DNA here is from genome assembly GCA_943735925.1 of Pollenia amentaria. Classification (NCBI taxonomy): domain Eukaryota; kingdom Metazoa; phylum Arthropoda; class Insecta; order Diptera; family Polleniidae; genus Pollenia; species Pollenia amentaria. The sequence continues at coordinate 251,344,061 of OX031007.1, read as the reverse complement.
GTTTGCCTTCTGCTCATTAAGGCTGGGTCACAATCGTACGATTCATTCAACCCAAAATCTACAAGTATTCTATCCGGCAAAAAAAAAAAACAAATCTCTGCAAAATCTTTCAATACCACACTATCACAAAAAACCATGCAAAATAAGATTTTATGAAAAATTTCATCGCAGAGAACAAATCTGCAACTGAATTGAATTTTTATGTCACACTATTATACTTTAAGACCACACACGATGATTTCGACAAATTGTGCGGCTGAATACGATAGTGATTCGCCGGCTTTACTTAGAAGCGCGCATAGGGTAAAATAATTGGATAACTACTTTAAAGATAGTTATTTGCTTCGCCAATGATTCATGATAAACACCGTTTTTTCAGTAAATTTTTTGTTTTTCCAAAGTTTTATATTAAATAATTAGGTATCCTCCAGTATAAAAAATAATGGTCGATCATTGTAACTTTTCGGTAATTGAGCTGCGAAAACCAAGCTGGCACATAATTTAGAACATAATATGGTAAATTTTGACCATTATTATGGTTAATATTGAAGAAAATATTGTTAATTTTGAACGAATTATGGTTAATTTTGACTATATTATGATTGATTTAGGGCAAATTATTATTAATGTTAGCCATATTATAGTCATATTTAACCATAGTATGGTTACCTAAAAACATTTATATTGTTAAAATCCAACCATAGTATGTTGCACTTAGAATATGGTTACCTTCAACCATATTTTTTCTGCGTGTACTTACTGTATTAGTTTTTTTAATTTTAACATCGAATTTTTTAATAGTAAACCCATTTTTTATTCGCTGTACTAAATATTAAAAACTATGTGTGTAAAGCTATTTCTTTTTTAACTAACAAGATTCTTTTAACGACAACAAAATTGAATCGAAAAAAGTTACTGTTAAGAATTTTTTATTAAAAAACTGCTACAGAAATTCAATCTTCTCTTGAGGAATTTCATGCCGTGCATTTTCTCTTGCTGGGACTTCACAAATTTAGACACCAATTTGAAGAGTTTTGTCAAACACAAAGACATGTTGCAAAATTATTATAAATAACACAGCAGATATCGTACGGGGACTAGCACATCGGAAATGCTACTTCAAGCATAAAAATAACAGTAATTTGTAATATAAATAAAGTCATTTCAATTGTCCACCATTTTTTTTTTTTTTTTTTTTTTTTTGAATAATTTATAATCTTTTTGTTTGAGTGTTATAATCGTTTGAGTTTGATTACACCAAAAATTATTTGTATAAAAACTAAAAATATGCTGAAACTAACATAATGACACAATATGCATTAACGATAAAATATCCAAAAATATTCACTAACAAATCGATGCCATTTTTCAGCAAAAGTGGTAATTCGGATAAATAATTTATTTGTCTTATATTTAAACCTTCGAAAAAAAAAACTTGTATTTGCACGAAATTCCACGCCCTACTTATAACTATTCTCAGTTTGTTTATGCTAACTATTTATTATCGCTTTTAAAAAAAAAGTTCAGAGTCTTAAGAAAAAATGTTTAGGCTGACAAGTTACAGTTCTTACCGGGCTAATTGGTAGTGAGCTAGTATATCAGTGCAGGGGTTGCGGGTTCCCGCCAGAAACTCTGGTCTCCTGCAGACAAGCGCAGAGTTTTGCGGAATTAGCATAACAAAAACATAAAATTTTAAATTTGTATGTCAATCGGTTTTTTTTAAAAAATAATAAAAAAAAAATTCTTTTCTCCATTAATAACTGCATTTACTTTGCAAAAAAGGTTTATAATCCCCATCCAATAAATTTAATTTCAGGAATTTTTTAAATATTTTGGAATTAAATTCCAGTACCGGCGTTCCTCCAAATCGGCAAAGAATTGTCCAAAACTATTTTAAAAACCAATTTGAAAATATTTTAATATTATCTGTAATTGAGAGTTGCTCTATGTGGATACTCCCATGTATTAATTGAATTATGAATGAAAAGTAATTTCATAAGGACCCAAAATTGGACATACTTTATAGGCCATATTATTTTATATCAAAGTCTGAAAATATCCCACATAAGTAGTTCAAAAGCGGGCCCTTGTTGTATAAATTTACATTTTTCTACAAAATATAATACATAACTAGATCTGAATTTTTACAAAATCAAGTAGAAAGATTTAAAATCTCGGTCAATTTCTCCATTTTTGAACGGGTTAAAAAAGTAACAATAATAAAAACAGAAGAACCAAGACTTTGCTGAACTGAAAATCATTCTGCCCTGGATCGCTCTATTAAAAAAACTTTTATTTTCCAACTCAACTTCTTAACAAAAACTATTAAAAATTTTTATTTTACTTATTTCTTGTAGAAACTTTTGTAACACATACATTAATTCTGAAGATAATTTCTTAAATAAAGCTTTAATTAATGTTTGGGTAATTTATTTCATTTAATATTTGTGGTCTCATTTTTTGAATTTGTAGTTCTATTTTGGCCGATATGTTTTGTAGATACTAATTTAAGAAGTTTATACCGGACCTAGCAGAAAAAACGAAGCAGAATACAATTGTAAACTGATTTTAATAAGGCAAATGCTGTTTATGAATCGACTCTCCGATATTCTCTTATGGCGGTGTTTTTTTCCTGAAAATTAAGATGGACTTGTAGTCAGGATCTTAGTTTATTAAGTGACCTTATGTAATTAAGAGCACAAATATTTTAAATAGCTTGTTTCTCAAATTAAATTTGAGTTATATTGTTGTTGTCTTAGCTACACCCGGTGTGGCTCGCTACCCCCTCCGTAATGAAATAAAAAAAGTATAGACATAATTAAAAACAAGTAAGAATGCTATATTCGGACATGCAGAATCTTTTATACCCTTCACCATGGTGCGATAAGTGCACAAAGTTACATAAATACCATTCTTTAGATATAAAAACAAATCTATTTAGTGCCACGCCCACTTCTCCAATTCCGTCCACATTTTGTAGGATGTTTTGTATTGAAAACCAAGATGCTTGTACCTAATTTGGAAACTTTGGCTCTTGCCGTTCTCCAGAGATACAGAAAATGCTCATATATCAGTCATTTTTGGACCGATCTAGCTGAATTTCAATGGCAAAGTTAAAATGAGTATATCTGACATACCAACCAAGTCCCCATCGTAAATGGGGTCTTCGGAAAACCCATTTCAATAGACGGACGGGCAGGCAGTTAACCGGATTTGAACTTCTCTTTTCATAAGGTTCTTTTTCTTCTTTTGCCCTATGCTTTTCGCGCGAGGCTCTACGCTTGTCTGTAGGAGACCATAAGCTCTGGCGGAAATCAAACCCGCAACCCCGGCACTGATAGGCTAGCACACCACCAGCAAGCTTACCGGGGAACCCTCCTGTATATTTAGTTTATAGAGTCAATATTTTGGAAGTTACAAGTGGAAGCACAAACTTATATATACCCTTTTACCTTCGGTAATGCCGCGTTGTTGTTGTGTAAAGTTTTCTTGGAAACGTAATACTCCATATCAAATTTGTCCTTTTTCTGCTGCGCGTTCCTTTTGAGTTTTATGTGAACGTACTGTTCCTACTGATTTAATATTTTCGTTATTATTAAAGTATTTAAAATACTAAATTTGAATAAATATTAATATTAAAATGTTTATTTTTTGAACTGCTTATTCTGAAAAAGTATACACCCTGCTGACCATTAGTGGATTAATGGATTTGGCATATAATATTTTTTTAGTTAGTGTAATTGTTATTCTTCCCACCCGCAGTCCGCCAGGTTTGTGCTTGCCTGCACCTTATGCTTGGCAATGGATTTTTCCTGATATTTAATAACTTTTTTTTGTATGCTGAGCCCTTCTCATCGCTTTTATCCCTAAGTCTTGTAGCTATATCTTTCGAGGAAGTGGAAGAAATAAAAAAAAAATCCTTTAAATGCAAAACATTTTTATTTCAAAACTCGCGCAATCCATCGAAAGACAGCGAATATACACAGAAATATAAGGGTAAAATTATATACCGATTCACTTAAATTAGCGGTACAACTAATTGAATCAAAACTTTATTGCTGTTTTTTTGGTTTTTTATATTGCTTCATATTTAAATAAACAGCTAATAGCAAACTTTGATTGTTTTATTTAAAATAAATTGTAAATAAAACCGATGCAGTTCTTACAATATTCCGTTTTTATCGAGTACTAGCTTAACCCAGTGCGCTTCGCTACCCTCATTAAAATCAAATATGTATTTTTTTTCAATACAAATCTCGCGCATTGTTTATGAAGTTATTTGTTCCAAGTTTGAATACTTTTACTGTTACCATTCCCCAGTTGCACAGAAATATATATGGTATTTGTATTGAAGTTGTCCCGCCTATGTCTACAATAAGACCGTTGTTCATATATAACCAAACTATTTGTTCCAAATTTGTAAATTGTAGGTGTGGCCGTTCTCTAGATATATGTAAATAATTTTATTATATACATATATCTATATATAGATATATATATATATGTATATATATTACACTTTTCATATATTATTGATATATATATATATTATAATTCTATTTTATGCCACACCCGCTTCTCCAGTCACGCCCAGATTTTGTCAGATGTTGTGTATTACTAACCAAGATGCTTGTACCTAATTTGGAAACTTTGGCTTTTGCCGTTCTCCAGACATACAGAGATCTTTAATCTCTTTGTATGGGAGGTGCCACTCCCGATTTTCGAATCCCGCGCACACTTTATCGGATGTTGTGTATTGAAGCCTAAGATTTGGAAACCTTCGATCAAACCATTCTCTAGATATACAGAAATCTTTAACGTCTTTTTATGGGAGGTACCACAGCCACTTCTCTAACAATGTCCATTTTTTTTAGAGAATCTGTGTATTGATGTATAGATATGTGTACCGAATTTGGACAATTTTTCTCTTACCGTTCAGATGCTGTATATTGATAACCAAGATGCTTCTATCATATTTGGAAACTTTAGGCGTTTCCGTTCTCTAGATATACAGAAATTTATAATGTCTTTGTATGGGAGGTGCCACGCCCACCCAAAATTTCAAAATTAAAATATAGCCTATATATCCTTGCAGACCATCAGTAATATACTGTAAAAGTTTCATGAAGATCGGTTCAGCGGTTTAGGCGGCTAAAAGGTACAAACAAACAAACAAATAAACATACGTACATTAATTTTTATATATATAGATAATATTTAAAATGTACAAACTTTTGTTAAATACTGTACATACACATGTAATTATGTATGTATGTGTGTACTTGTGAAATGGGAACGAACATTTTCACTAGTAACTGTAAGAGATTTTTGTAATGAAGATTTACACTCAACTAAAATTATTCGATTTTTTCTAAAAAAAAAACTAGGGAGACTAGAAAAAATTGCTTAGCTGAAAGTCATGACCAATTATGTATGTTTTCTTACAATATTAATCCATATAGAAAACCAGTAAGAAAGTTGAGATTTGTTTTAAATTAAAAAAATGTTTCTACTAATATTTTTAAAACGAGATAAAGTCTTTTACATAACGATTAATTTTTAACTAGGCCTCTTTTGCAATATTCTAAAACTCTTAAAATACTTTCTCTCATAAATTCCAATGATTTTTGGTCTGATTGTCAAAAAAGGAAAAAGAAAATTGTTTTTATTAAATTTTGCGTGTTTGTAGGACATAAGCAGCTGTTCAACATAAAAACAATTATATTTATATCAACACCAGTGGAAATGAATCAATTTCTGAGTCGATCCAACTATATCCGTCCACCTGGCAGACTGCCTGATTGGCTCACCATGTAATGCGCAAAGAACAGGTCGCAATTTTAAAGATAATTTAATGAAATTTGATACATATGTAGGTTTCAACTGTGATAAGGTCGAGGCCTATTGAAAATAGTAAGAATCAGTCTATAATTTCACATGGTCCCCATACAAAATTCTTTCAGAAAAAGTCTTTGTGCCCATAAAGTATATTATCAATTTAAATTTAAATTTATTCATTTATTCATTCAAAAAGTCTTTGGACTTACAAATTATCCTAGTAGACTACTCGCTTACATTAAATTAATTAAATAAGTTTTAAACTTTTCTTTAGAAAAACTAAAATCTAATATAACATTTTCACTTACAATAGTTGAGATCTAACAGGTGGCTCATTTAGTGAATAATTAGTTTTATTCAATCCAATATCAAAATATGTATGATACCTAAAAGATCTACAAGGAACTTTAAAATTTACTTTAATAAATTAGGAGATTTTATGTTATAATTTATTATATCAAATAAGAACAAATTAGATTGGATTCATCTTCTTTTCTCAAGTGTTTTTATTCCTAAAATATTACATCGATTACTATCGATTAAATTTACGCTTTCATGTTCTTATTTAAGTAAAATGTTGTCCAAATAAAGTTCTCGCAGATATATATTTTCAACAGAAAGATGAAAAAGATTTTGTGTTACACATAATGAATAATCCATTCTTTAAATTATGCAACGAAGAAGAAATCAAAATTCATAAGATAAAAATTTTTCATTTACATTAAGAAAACGGTACCTAAAATGTTCTAGAAACAAGAAAACGTTTTACTTACGCAACGAAAAATGGCTAACAAATGATCTGATTTTTAAGAAGCTGTCAATAACCGCTAAGGAAACTGGAAAAGTGGGTCGGCCCGCAAAACAAATTGACAATTGCAGTGAAAGATCACGAAGACGCAAGCTTGCAAATATCAATGAAGAAATTTCTCATAGTATGATAAAGGATTCATTTCTGCATCAAATTCAACCAACGCAAAATAAGAAAACAAAAATTGCAATAATTGAAAAAATAGTGGAAGCGAGCCCTAAACGCACAAAGAGGATTTTAAAAAGTATGCCTACACCAACTGAAGAAATGAAATTTACTCCAGAAGAAGCATTTGCACTATTTTTGGATTTAAAACTGACAAAAAATCAGTATACAGAACTGCGAAAGCGAACCAATGAAAAAAATTGTGGAATCTTTCCAGCATATCGAGATTTAGTTTCTGTCAAAAAAGAGTGTTTACCTTCACAAATGGCTATTAGTGTAACTTCAAGTTCAGCAGAAGTAAAATTGCAGGCTCTTCTCGAACACACTGCAGAACGATTATTAAATACACTTGATGCTGACTGTTTAAAAAAACTTAAAAATTGCAGCATCACTTTATTTTCTAAATGGGGATGTGATGGAAGCTCTGGTCGGAAACAATACAAGCAATGTAATTCAGAAAACTCATCTGATGCTAACTTATTCATGGTATCTTTCGTTCCATTACGTTTAAGAAAAACTTATATTGGCTTAGAGCCGTCAACCAGTAGAGTTACAGCAATGGATGTATGGAAAAATGAAATTCCCTCTTCAACAAAGTATTGCAGACCAATAAAGTTTGTTTACAAAAAGGAAACTAAAGATGTCATAACTGAAGAAGTTCGAAAAATAAAAGATCAAATTAAAGAACTTCAACCGGCAATATTTAAATTTGATGACCAATGCATTGAAATTAATTTTCAAATGTTCCTTACAATGATCGATGGAAAAGTTGCACAAGCATTAACCGAAACAAAGTCTTCGTCAAGCTGTACCATATGTCAAAAGACATCAAGTCAATTAAGCCAACCCCCATCACAATACAATATTTGGAATTTGGAATGTCCCCTCTTCATACTAGAATTCGTTTCATGGAGCATATTCTTAAATTGGGTTATGATTTGGAATTTGGCCCGTTAGGCGAAACAGTGTGAAAAAACAAAGAAAATGTAGAAAAAAGGAAGCAAAGAAAAAAACAAATTCAAGAAAAATACCTTTACCTAGGCCTTATAATTGATCAGCCAAAACAAGGAGAAGGAAATTCAAATGATGGAAACACTGCAAGGAGATTCTTTTCCGATCCAGAAACTGCAGCATCTATCACAGGAGTACATTTTGAATTAATAAAACGATTCCAGATCATTTTACAAGTTATATCATGTAACAAAAAATATTCTTGGAGACATATGCCAACCACAGTTCATAAAATGTTATACCATGGGGAACAAATAGTTCAACACAATATCCTTCCAATTGGAGATCTATCTGAAGAAGCGCAAGAAAAAAGGAACAAAGACTACAGATTCTTCCGCGAGCATAATACAAGAAAAATGTCCAGATGTTGTACTATAAAGATCTTATTACTATTTTTACTATATTGTTTAATTTAAAATTGTTTATAGATTATAATTTGTTTTTTATTTAAGTATATATTTGTATTAATATATAAAAATAAAATACACATACATCTCAAACCAAAAATAAAAGTTGAATTACCTAAAATGTTATCGATAGCCAAGAATGCTATTTGGGCATTTTTTAAAATATTCCTTTTCAGTTTTATCCTTATAACAACTCGTCTCGTCCCAAAAAAGCCAACCTTTGGCCCCTGTGAATATTGCAACTAAAAAATTTACAGGGGCCAAATATTGGCATTTTCTGACAGGATCTAAGTTCGACAATAAAAAATAAGTATCAGTTGTAAAATACAAGAGAAAAAATGATAAAAAATAAAAAAAAATTCATATTTGAAATATTCAACTTTTACACCGAAACTCAACAAAAAAATGAAAATGCATTTTGAACTCCCCATAACTTTTTATAGCGCAAATTAAAGCCTAATATCGCACCTATCGAGCAAAAAAAGTCGTATAAAAAAATACCGATCCAGTCAAAAGTTATGGAATTTTGGCCGCCTTCTCGTAAAATTTCCCACTGTGCGCCGTCTTGCTAAAACCAAATGTCGCCATGGTGCGATAAGAACAAAATGATATTTATATAAATATACATATACAATATATCTGTGGCATTAAATAATAATGGCTTAAGTCGAAATTTCTTGTTTTGAGATATTAAGGGTTTTGTCTAAAATAAATTGTTTGGTTTTATATAAAATATTATTAAATAATAAAACAACTTTATTATATAAAAAAAGTAAATGTTGGGATTTTTTCAACTAGTTTGATAGATTTATATACCGACGTCCTTAAGAAAAAATTTACCATCTACCTTGGTAATAAAACTTGGACTGAAAAAGATTTAAGGTTCCGAAAATAGGTGGTTTTCTTAAAAAAAAATAATATTTTGGGAATAACTTTTTTGTATCTGAACCGGTTTTCGAGCTGTTTAGAAAATATGTTCTACTAGATTTCGGGTCTTTGGATATATTCGACGTATCCATAGGTCATATAACAGCTCCAAAATTTTAGTTTTTATAAAAATTTTGCTGCTTTTTAGCCCATTTTTGGAGTACTTTGCTAATAACTTAACCATTTCTTAACCGATTTGGCAGATTTATATGCAAAATATGTCTTTAGGAAGAAATTTACCATTTACTTAGATTATAAAACGTGGACTCGGGAAGATCTATTGCTCCCGAAAATGGCTATGTTTACTTTTCAATTTCTGGGAAAAAACTTTCAGGGGTTTCGAGAAATATATTCTGCTTAAAATTTCTGATATGTTTATATATAAAAAGTGTTCATATGTCAAATAAAAATTTTGAGTATTTTCAATAATGTGTTTGTACGGGAGATACCACGCCCACTTTTCCAATCCCACCCATATTATGTGGGATGCTGTGTATTGATAACCGATATGTTTGTACCTAATTTGGGAACTTTTGCTCGTTTTGTTCTCCAGATATACAGAAATGTATAACGTCTTTGTATGGGAAGTGCCTTACCCACTACTCCAATACCGCCCATTATTTTTAGAGAGTTGGTGTATTGACAACCAAGATGTTTGTATCAAATTTGAAGGCCCTAGCTCTTGCCGTTCTCCAGATATACAGAAAAAAATTATTTCAAAACCAACAACAACATGGGATTTATGGGAAAAATTAGAGCTAGTCGTGTTTTTTTGCTAATATCTCAGCCATTTATCGACCGATCTTCCTGAATTTCAATAGCAAACAATTCCGGACTATATATGACATAAATGTATAACAACCTAGCCTTCATCATAAATGTGGTCTTCGGAAAACCCATTTCAACGGTCGGACAGACGAACAGACGGACAACTGAATTTGAACTTTCCTTCTCATAACAAGCCAGAATGTATATACTTTATATGGTCTTAGATCAATATTGTAGAAATTACGAACTGAATAACAAAGTTATATATACCCTTTTACCTTCGGTAAAGGGTATAAAAACACAAAAAAATATGTTAAAATACTACAAAAAGATAACAATTTCGTTCAATCGGTCAATCGAATGATATTAACCGGCTTAATCGTTAATCGAAAATAGTTTAAATTAACCGATCAGTTAATCGGGTAGTAAATAATCGGTTTAACAAATTAATACACTAGTATTGGAATAACATTTGGCAACGATAACTTTTATAGAAGCGACTATGTTTTGGCACAATGTTGTGCTGGTAGGCCTAAAATTAACTATAGGTCTCATATAAACCCCCTCTCCATAATCGCTTTAAGACGAACAAATCCCATATAAATACTGGTTGATATTTTTAAAATATTCGACACAAAGAACTATTATATGCAACTTAACCTCACAACATAATTTTATTTTGCCGGGTCCATAATTGGCCATAAGTCCTATATGGGTTACGATTTCGAAATTGTGTCTTTATATACAGTGGTGCAAGAGATCTTATGATGGGACTTAATCAAATTTACTTTCTTACTTCTTTTATTTTAAATTCGTTTTCACACTATTATAAATTTCGAAATTATTTTATATTTTGACATGTCGTAATACTGAGTATTTTAGTGTGAAAGGGCTTCTACATACATATAAGTATTGTGGCAAATGTGCATTGCCTAGATCCAGAAGATTTTTATGGTTATTTTATTAAAGTTAGATAATAAAATAATTGAAGTTATAACAAGAAGTATAACGAGTACTAGGTGCTGAGATCTTCAAATCTAGAAACAAGAAGATAAATTCACTATTTTATAACATTTAAGCCCTTTAAAGGCCAAAGTCATGTTTTATTGTAAAATATTTGTGTAATCTGTAATACTGTATCTATTTTTTTTTTGTGTCTCTTGAAAAAGTGAAATATATTGTTCGTTTTTCTTGAGTGTATCTCAATCTGGTGGTCAAAATAGTGTTTTTATAAAAATTTTACTAATGTTGTGTTCTCATTTGGGTTGTTGTTGTCGTTAAAATTTCTTTGTGAATCTTTAATATCCCCAGCATTTATGAGCATTTTGGCATCAGCATTAAATTTAAATGATGGCAAATTCATGTTTTCACGGCCTCCAAATGCAAGTTGTTGCTGCTGATGCATGCATTTATTTAGAGTTAAGTTTGCCACAACTGAGTTCAGTCATTTGCTAGCAGAGTGTTCCACTTTAGCTTAAAGGCATTATTTTGTTATTGCTTAAATGGTGTTGTTGTTGTTGCTGGCTGTGGTTGGATGGCAGTTGTGCAGCTAGTCAGTCAGTAATGTGCGTGTAGAGTTGCTATTTGTAATGTGAGTGCTAAAAATGATGAACATTGCCAGATTGCGTGGTATCATTAGTTGAATTGTGATAATTTTACACGAAAATGATTGTAGTAAATATGCTGCTTTTTTTGTATATTCCAAGTAAATTTAATTTGAAAATCAGTTGATACACATAAACATAAATTGTACATTTTCTGTGTTGCTCGTACGTATAAGTGCAACATTTAAAGATGAGATTAACAAAAATTGATAATGAAACATTTGATGGTCTAAATGTTTTCTCTAGATGCTTTTCCCACCATTAGTAACACCTGTTCACCTCAACAGCAACATCAAAATAATAATACCCCTAATATGTTGTAAAAAATACAAAAATTTGTAATTTTCTAATTTTCAACAACCAACAGAGTTCATAAAAACAAAAACATGGCAAAAATATCTTAATGCCTCATTACAGTATCAACATCAATACAAGCACAATTGTGTAGTTGTTGGTTTTATTTCTGAGCAAGTGTGGAGGGGTGTGAGTTGTGCCATGTTGATTGGAAGGTGGCACAATGATTGCCTGAGCAAAACAAATTGTCAAAATTGTTGGCACCTGAGTGATTTTACCCACAACAAGTAAAAATAAAATATTCAGTGGCAAATGGTTACACATCTTATGATTTATTCTTTTTTTCTGTTCTCTATTTATGGTCTCCTAATGCACTGCGGCTGACTAATGTAAAGTAATTTTTACATTAGACTCAGCAGTTGCATTAGTTTTATCGTTTTGTATTTCACAGCTTCTACAGTAGAGAATATTCTGGTGTTGGTTTTCTTTCGATTTGGTAGCAAGCTGTGGCACATTTCTCAACAATTTTCGCGTAAGTTATGGCCACAGTTAATTTTGTTTTAGCAAAGAGCTTCTTGGGAAACTTTCATTTCAATTGGAAATGGAAAATGGCTTCTTAAGGCCACAAAGTATGAATACGTGTTTAAATTTTTTACAAATGCGTTGATAAAACTTTATGACTTACCGGAAAAATCCATTAAGTTTATCTTAATCTTGCTTCTCTTTAATTATGAATTGGCTTATTAAATTCTCTTACATGAAATTGGTCACATGTCTTTCTTACATTATGCATGTTTTTAGACAAGTTCATGCACTTATACTTGCATCACCCTAATTATCAATCTAACCCTGTGTATTTTAGGTTGTGTCTTCTGTTTATTTTGCCTTGAGCACAGTGTGTGGGAAAAGTATGTAAGCAGACTTAAAAATATAATTGTAATTATATCATGAAAACATTCGTACATGTTTTTTGATACACTATAACACAGAATATCTAGATTTTCGAGAGTGGGTCCTATTTGGGACCAATGGACAATCATGGATCCGTCAGAACAAAATTATCTTATTAGGTTTAGATTCATGTGAACGCTCTTATGCCGTATATAATTTAAATATCTTAATCTTTCTGAGATTGGGTTGCTTTTAAGTGACTGAGGATGGGGGTTTATATGGGGCACAGGTAAATTTTGGACCTACCAGCATATCATTTTGTAATGACATTAGTAGCTATTGTAAAAGGCATTGTCGCCAATTTGTATGTCAATACCAACATTTTTAAGGAATTTATGGCATTAAAAGCTATTTTCGGAATAAGTATTTGTATGGGATATATGTATGTATGGGCACAAAGACTTTTCCGGAAAAAAATTGTATGGGGACATCTGAAATTATGGACCGCCTTTGTCCAATTTAATAATATGTATCAAATTACATCCAATTTTCTTCAAAAGTGTGACTTATTCTTTGCACACAATGTTACATGGACAGACAACCAATATGCCAGCCGGCTGGACGAACACCGTTATATCGGCTCATAAAATTATTCTGAGTCTTTCGGCTTAATAAAGGTGGTCCAACCATAATTCACGATGTTAATTATGAGTCACACCCTAACGTCAAGTTTTATGCCCAACTTAATTCGACATTCTTTGTTTCCGTGTTTGACAAATTTAACCATGGATAGGTACAACATTGGGCAACGCGTAAAGATTATTGAACCCTTTTTCGAAAATGGACCTTCATATCAAAATGCATTTCTTGCACTTTTTTTGGTCAGCATACACGACCAAATGTATCCATAATCGAGAGAATTGTGGCAATATTTCAGCAAACCGGGTCTGTAGGATATGTGTTAACACCTGTGCATGCTTATTGGCTGGTTTATGGCCTGGAAGAGTCATCGGGCCGGACTTCTTCGAAATTATGGTCGGCCAAGCAGTTATCGTGAATGGTCTTCGCTATGGCGAGATGATAAGCCAGAAATCGAAGATATGGACCTGCACGATATGTGGTTCCAACAGTATGGTGCCACTTGGCACAAAGCCAACAAAAAATGGCCGTCTTATCTCACGTCGTGGCGATGGTTATTGGCCGCCGCGATCATGTGATTTGACGTTGGACTTCTTTCTTTGTGGATATTTAAAAGAAAAATTTTAAGACAATTAGCCAATAATAATTCACATTAACGAAATTGAACCTCCATTATGTCCCAGAGTCATTGGAAATATGGGCCATCAGATAGAGGTACGCCGAGGCTGTGGCGAGCATTTGGCCGATATTTTGTTTTACACATAATTGTCATAGATCTTTCTATCATAATAAAAAAAATTAAGATAATTCTCTGAAAACTTTTTGTTTTATTTACAACAAACATCGTGAGTTTGGTTGGAACACACTTTACAAGGTGCGTCTAGGACAAATATTTTTTAGTGTGACACACATTAGCACAAACGCAAAACACCCCGTCCACTATTGTGGGGTGGGTATAAAAAATATATTTCTATGATTTAAAAAAAAATTTTTTTTAATTTATAAGTTTTTAACTTTTCAAGTTAAAATTTGTAAAACTAATATTTTGCAATTAAAATGTTTCCACATACTGTAGAATGAACTTGTGCCTTGTTGTTACCCTGGATACATGAATGAATTCATGCTTATGTTCATGCATGTGAATATAAAGTGGCAACAACGTTTGTTGCACTAAAGCCCTCTGGCGTTTAGGTTGTAAAACTCATTAACGATTATAACATTTAGCAGCGCTAAAATCGAAATAAGTCGGTTTCTTTTAAAAAATAATAAAATTACAATAAAATATTAATTTAATAAAAAAGAATTAATAAAAATGTGTATGTATGTTTCTTAGAATGTATTACTCGTCTTAGAATGTTTTATTTATTCCCTTATCCTTCAACAAATTCTTTAGACTTTCACTAAGATATTCGCAGAAAATACTTATTTAGTATATAGAACTTTATAATTTCAGTTTGTTATTCCTTTAACTTATCAAAACTTATTAAAATCTGGAAGAGAAAAGGAACTGCTGATCTACAGTCTATACTAGTTTTGAAGATAAATTGAAATTTTATGGGCATCATGTTGCGCAGACATAAACAATCAGCAAAACCACCTTTTTCCAGCCCTAAGGTCATCCAAAGGTAAGGGAATTTCATCGGTTTGTATTAACCACTGTATTCAAACGAACTGTAGCTACATATTTTGTAAGCAACAAAAAGAGTAAATTTTTTTGAAGAGTTAATGAAAAATTACCAAAGCCATTAGTTAGAGTACAATAATGAATTACTAAATAACTTAAAAAAAGTGAATATCATTCTTGTTTAAGAAAAGTGTTTTTTTTTTTCTTTTTAATTTTAAAGAACTGGCCGCAAAATGATCAGCACTGTAATACAACAAATATACGAGTGATCCTGTTGACGTGCAAAATACAAATTGATGGACTGTGAAAAATTAAATTTGTATGGTACAAAACTTAATGTGTCCGTAAAATTTTGCCACCATAAACGTTTGCATACGTAGTTAAATTTAAAATTGATTAATTAAATAATTGTTAAAAAAAAAAAAATTAATGAAGATATATAATTTTTATGGACGAGATATAAAGCTGACAAATATTAAAACCAAATCAAGGTCTCGCATTGTAACAAATGTTTGGTGTATTACGATCCATTAACAGATGTGATGACATTTAAAATTTTGTTAATGAACATTTAAAAATTATTAAGTTACCAAAATTATTTTCAAATTAGACAATTGTTTCTCAAAAACAGTTCATTACTGTTTTTTCACAATTTGTCTAATTTGGTAAGATGTGTTCAAGAGTATTGTGAGTATCAGCCACGACGGTGTGGAGAACAACACACAGTAGCAAAAGCTAAAAAACCTACACTGCAACGGAATAATTTGTTGAATGCAACTAATACAGAAAGACTCGTGAGCAGGACGTTCTACGACCCAGGCTCTTTCCCGCGACAATTGACTATAAGTACACTCTGAGAAAAAACATTTTTATGGTGACCATATGCCTCCAACAAAACTATTTTAAAAGAAAAATTTTAGAAAATAATTTTTTATTGTTAAAGCTTTAGTTCTTTTTATAAATAAAATATTATATATATTTATTTCTATCGAAATTTCGCTAACCTTTGGTAAGCATCGTCAGGCAATGAAATTTTACAAAATTTTATATGAATAACAAAAAAACAATTAAAAAATTAGGAAAAAAATTTTGTTATAAATTAAATTCAAAACCCTATTTGTCATAAAAAAATTTTACAAGCCATAATCACAAAAATATAAAATATAACTAAAGTATAACCATTCATTTAAACTGAAAAAATTTCCTATCTATAAACCTAATTCAAAAACTATATTTACAATAATAAAAAATATATTTTGACTATAAAAAATTCCTATAACATATAGAAATATACGAAAATTTATAGGGGACTGTTTTAAAGGGCTCTGGAGACTTTCAAATAAACTCGTCAATCAATGCATATGTGTTAGTGTCGTTTATTTGAGGCTTTTCGGAGACGTACAAATAAACACGGCAATCAACAATTGTATTTTGTAAAAAACCAAAATATTTATATTTTTCATGACAACAAACACAAAGAAAATTATTTTTTTTTTGTCAATCACAACAGGAGACTATCAAATAATCAGCCATCAAATAAAAAAATCAAAACTTTTTGATTTTCATCAATCATTGCCGACAACGCGTATGTGTACCTGAAAAAGAACGACTGCACGCACACAACTATGTGATTGATGTATTTATTTGATAGTCTCCCGGGCGTTTAAGAGTTTTAAAATTTTGTATAGAAGACAACAGATACTTTAGTTGTAATGGGAAAGTATATACACAACTGAGGAGACTTCCAATGGCATCTCCTGCTTCTCCAATTGTAGCAGATATTGTTATGGAAAGGTTACTTGATACATTCATTGAAAAAATAAATATTAAACCTTAATTTTGTAATAATTTTTTTGTTATACATATAAAATTTTGTCAATTTAATTTCCTGACGATGCTAACCAAAGGTTAGCGAAATATCGATAGAAATAAATAAATATAATATTTTATAAATAAAAAGACCTCAAGCTTAAACAATAAAAAATAATTATAGAAAAAGAAAGGTCAAATAAGACTAAATAACATCGAAAAATTTTAAATATATTAAGTTTAATTTAACTATACTATTGTCACCGACAAACATATTATGGTGAAATTAGTCCTCCATCAAGAAGCCACAACCATATTATTGTTGCCTCCGAACATGTTTTGGTTAAAAATTACTGAAATATGCTTAGCACTTATAATAGCATAGTTGGTTTTCAACCATAGCATGTTGCTCTTGCAAAAGAGGAAAATACTATTATTAATTTAAAAACAAGTTATTGTCATATTTAACCAAAACATGTCTAAAAGCAACAAAAATATGGTTGTGGCTTCTTGATGGAGGACCAATTTAACAATAATATGGTTGTCGGTGACAAAAATATGGCTAAATTAAACATAATATATTTAAAATTGTCTCTAAAAAAAGTTTTGTTGTAGGTGACCATTTTTAAACATATTTTTTCATCAAATGCCCCGACCAACGATTGTCAACCCAGCAACACAAGCACAAGTATGTATTTTTTCTTTCTTCTGAGGAGCAGTAATATACGTAGCTAACCCGCTACGTATATTATTGGTCCGTACCGGAAAAGAGACAAGCCCCGGACAATGGCATTGCTCTTTTTTATTTTATTTTTATTTTTTTATTTTTAACAACTCATACTTATTAACAACTTTCTAGCTTAAATCTTATAAGAAAAAGC
Organism: Pollenia amentaria; assembly: GCA_943735925.1. NCBI lineage: Eukaryota > Metazoa > Arthropoda > Insecta > Diptera > Polleniidae > Pollenia > Pollenia amentaria. The sequence goes on along the minus strand of OX031007.1, from coordinate 251,326,395 downwards.
CAAACTTTGGCCCCCGTACAGTGTTAAGTCCTAAAAGCCAAAGGTCGTGTTTTTTGGAAAAAAAAAGTTAAAATTAAACAAGTCATAGTGCTATGCTTCTAAGACATGTACAACTACTGGATATTGCAGTAGAGCCATACAACATACTACAACGTTTTAACAATCTGCTCTGGATCTGAAAGATGTGCCTGTTGGTCAATAATACTGCGATTTGTATTTATTCTAATTTTTTCCATCATTATGTTTGTTATGTACGTTCGTTGTATGAATATAAAAAAAAATATATACAGCCATGTCACAGAGTACAATTCCGTTCGGAAACGGAATTCATTCCGTATTTTGGTGATTCAGAAAATTACGAAAAAACTTTGCGGAATGAAACCATATTTGTTTTCATGAACGGAATAGGAGTTTTCTGTACCTTAAAGGCAAAAAAACTATCAAAATTTACTTTCTATCAATAAACAAATATGTTTTCTTTAATTCCGAACGGAATCATTCCGAACGGAATTGTACTCTGTGACATGGCTGATATTTTAATTTTATAAATTAAAATTTCTCAATTTCATTTGGAATTTTCTCAATTTCAAATTAAATTTTCCCAATTTCATTTGGAATTTTCTCAATTTCAAATTGATATTCTCAATTTCAATTGGAATTTTCTCAATTTCAAATTTATATTCTCAATTTCAATTGGAATTTTCTCAATTTCAAATTGATATTCTCAATTTCAATTGGAATTTTCTCAATTTCAAATTGATATTCTCAATTTCAATTGGAATTTTCTCAATTTTAAATTGAAATTCTCATTTTCATTTGGAATTTTCTCAATTTCATCTGGAATTTTCTCATTTTCAATGAAAAATGGTGTAGTCCTATTAACCTATGCCATACCAAATTTTATTACAGTAACGTTTTAATTACGGTTTTAGGGGTTTAGGGTGTTTTTCGAAAGTAGACTGAATATGGTAAATTATGGACCAAACTACACGAAAGCTGCCAGTAAGATTTATATTCATATTAAAATGTTACATACCAGAAAAATATTAGGAGAACTAAGGTATCTCTCGGCTTCTTCTTTAGCAGAATCACAGCATAGAATGGAAAGAGGCTCATCGTCCTCGAATACTCTTATATTTTTTTCACAAACTCTCCAAAGGTCAGTTCTTATAGACTCATCAGAACCACCTGTAGCCGTGTTTTCAACACTTTCGGAATGCAGAGATATGTTAAAAACCTCAATACGACGTTTTTCGGTTCGACTGAAGTCAATTGTCTATCATTGTATTGAGGGTAAAACATTGGAGATAAACAATAGGTTTTTATTTTCTAAAGCCTTAATTTTAGTTAGAGCTAATGATAAGTCAGCCGATAAATTTTGATGCTCCGAAATATTTTCCATCTTCATTCATTCATTTATTATATGAAACAATTTCATTAATCTGTTTTGATTTTATGGTCTGCTTTTTAATTTGTATTTAGCTTAGTTGCTAATCAAAAAATAAACATAGAAAATTTAATTTTTGTTCAAAAATATTTAAAAAATATACATATTTAAAAAGTATCGTAGTATCGACAGCAAAATACATTTAAAGAATCGCCGATATATCGGAATCGGTATTCGTTACATCGCTAGATCAAACATATTCATAAAGCAGTGACCGAAGTTTCACGATGATACCTATACTGGAAGTATTTTTGGCAGCCGAATGCATACAGATCCGACCGCTGTGCCCTGGACTAATTTTGTAAATTTTTTACATCTGAAAACAATACCCACTATTTTAGCAAAGAATCTTGATCAATTGCTGTGGGTGTAATCGTAGTTTTTCTTGGATTCACATTAAAATGCAATTGCTCGTAAAAACTCGAATTTAATTGATCTAGAAAAACTGAGACATACGTACATACATATATCTTTTTAAGCTATATTTTCCGAATCTGTTCAGTTTGATCACGGCTGAAAAATCGTGTCGTGTAGTGTTATAGATTAATGTGTAGAGAACTTTGTCTAGATTTAAAAAACTATTATTATTTTTAATAATTGTAAAATTCATTGAGTTTTTGTCAACTAAACTTAAACTCGAATACAAGTCCTTTAGCGCCACCTAAGGTTAAACTCCAATACGTTTACGAAATCCAGAATTATTTAAATATTTTTTCCAAAATATTCGACTTTGGATCGATTATATTCTTTTTCGAATATCGAATGCCTTCTTGATAATTTTCTAACTTAAAGTTCATATGGTTGTCCTTTTTTTATGTTAAAGTCCAATATTTTTTCAAAACAAGAAATTAGAATGACATTTTTTAAAGTTTTTACAAGTAAACTCGTATTTGTTGAATCACGGCAAAGCCAATATGATCTATTTGCATCGAAACGATCTTGTTGCATAATATCAATTACTTTTTTTTCTGTATTTTGGTTTTAAAAATATGGTCACCGTAATTATAATACCCCGTCCTAAGTAATAAAACTTGTACTTTTATGTTTTTAAAGGGATATTTTAAAAGATGCACTAAAGTGAAAAAAAAAGATAAAAAAATATTTTATAGAAACTTAAACTTATAACTTATAAATATATTTTAACCATATTTATTACAATTCAAATATGTTATAAAACTTACACCTGCTTTGCACCCGAAGAAACAGCAAGATAAGCCTTTAATCACTTGGTTTGTCTTCTTAAGGTCTCTTCTGCCAAATGGAATTAAAAAAAAAATTAACACTTTCCTTCAGCTGAGTTCAGTGGCTTCGAAATTCCTGCAACACTGTTACTTTACTTGCTTCTTTGTCATGAAAACATGTTTGTTTTAACTTGTCTCACGCCCTGTATCCATCACGTTCAAACTCTGTGTTGTTGATAGTATTTAGTTGTCCTTTATCTGTTTTACATTTAAATGAAAACATTTCTTATATTCATTTGTTGTGTAGTTCTTGTACTCAACTCATCATCAACTCATATCCTTCCAACGATAGTATTTGAAGTTTGTTCGCTCGAATAAGAAGATCGTAAATTTAGATAAAGGATACATCTATCCACAAAGGTTTGTGTGTGTGTGAGCATCTACTTACTTCTAAAAATGCTCGTTGGAGTAGTTGGAACATATTTTTTATATTGCGGTTTTGCCAATTGCGAGAACTCATTTAAATTGACTTAATTAGTTGATGACGGTTATGAATGCATATCCTGCGAATACATCTTAAATCCTTTACGACTGCTTTTGTCAAAACAGCTGTAAATAATTTCTGATCGAAATGTATTTGTATGTTTCTGATGCGAACGAAATCGTGCAGCTTTGGTGTTCTTAGTCATTATTAGAGTTCTAAGAACGTGTGCATTCGTTTAGCGGCTCTTCCTTTAGTGTGGTGTTAACTTGTTTACCTTTTTGTTGGAGCTGTAAAAGCTGTACAATATAAATTTCTTTAATGAGTTTTAAGTATTTTCTATTACGCGGAAAATGTTTTTTTTTTGGGTATAGTTTATGTTGCAAAAACAAATATTATAAAAAATTAAATAAAAAATCCGCTAAAAAAAAAAACATTAAAGTTTTTAGTTTTAAATTTGTACGTATGAGATAATGATAATCATTTGAGATTCATCGAACGTAAAAATTTGTTATCATGAAATAGAACCTTTACTTGAATGTAAAATGTAGTTTTTCTCTTGTAGCGAATCAAGAATTCATTAAAGGCTTTAAAAATTTCTTGACATAGTAAAAAAATTTAAATACAAAAATCGAGCAGATTGTATCGTCATGAGATTTCATTTATAATGCAAAATAAATCACATAAATTTGAAAATTAACTTACAATTTTTATTATCGTTTAAAAGAACAATTTATGAATGACATTTACTGTTTGAATATGACATCATGTAAGTATTGGCCATGACTACGTCTGAGGTGTTCCATTTCAATTTGGGGCGGACTCTTTCGGGCATAGCGACTGGTATCTCTCGAATAATGTTGGCTTCCAAAGAGTAAATCGTAGCGGGCTAATTCCTAAAGACCTCACCGTTTACGAACTAGGTGGCCATTTATATAAAAAGTAAATTTTTCTGTGAAATTCATTATTAAATTTAAATTATAGGGATTTTTATACACTGATAGAAAAGGCGTCATAACGCTGATGTATTTTGACATCAGTACTAGACAAGTGTCTTCGTTTTTGATCCCATGACACTCTACATCACTGTGATATCAGCCTTAACATCACTTGGTTAAATTGTCATCAGGGTCAAAAATTTAAATTATGTCATCAATTGGATGACTCATTATCATCACAGAAATTACGAATCGGAGTCGGTTTTATAAAGCATGTCATCAGTGTGATGACAAACTGTTATCAAATTGAGTCATTGTAATTGACCTTAAGTCAAATTCAGAGAACATCATTATTTACTTACCCGTTACACATGTTTGTTTTACTTTTGTTGCATTCCGCCCTTTGTTAGCAGAAGAACTCTCAATTATAAGACACCAGAATCATGCCCGATATGGTTTTCGTAATAATTCTGTTTTAAAAATTTGATATATTTAAAAACACTAGTATGGGCCAGCAGTCGACACAAGCGACTGCAATCTAGAAATAACTTATTTGAATTAACTTATTTGATTTAATATTTATTTTCACATATGTACAGTAAAGGACTAAAGTCTACATGCAACCTACTTTTCTACGATTTTTGGGAATCGGTAACGATAATGAAAAATGTTTTTATTCAACTAATTAAGATTATTAAACAAGATTATTTAAAAAAAAAATTAAAGAGAAAAACTTAACATGGAAATTTCAACCGTTAAGCAAAATTTTAAGAAGGACTAAAGTCTACATACAACTTGACTACCTCTTGGAAAACCTGAAAAATACAAATGTGAAACAATGAATTTAACTTTCCATAACAATTTTTTTAAATTAGTAACATTATATTTAAATATTGTGTTCAGAAAAATTATCGATCTTTTGAATAGGGAAAAGTCAAAAAATATTTATTTCAGTGAGAAATTTTATAAGAATAGTGTCATCTGAGATTATTATACATCAATAAACTGAAGCATACTTTATGGGTTAACAATAATCTTAACACTATTATGTTATACAATTATGTATAACATTTACAACATTACATTTGTACTAGAAAATTCTGTACAGTAATTTTTTACATTAGAAATATAGAAATACTAATACAATAACAATTTAAACTAATAAAATTACTAGAAAATACAAAATAACTAATAAATACAAAATAACTAATAAATTAAACTTATTCTTAACTAAAGTTACTTTCGTAACAATATATTAATTTTACAATTCTTATTTATTATTACTCAATATGCTAACATATCCTATAAAAAACGCAATAAAACGCGGGGAGCGATAAAAATAAATACTTTTGCAATTATGGGTACTCTAATGTAGTATATCGACACCACTAATCATTGAATACATATGTAGTTTGTGTTAAAAAAGTTTAAAATTATTGTTGTAATGGCAAATCAACATACGTATTTTTCGTTCAGTTACGCAAAACATTCTGTTACGCAGTATTCACATAGCAGCATAAATGATGCTGCTAAGTGAATTCACTTACCTGTATAAATGTGCTCTTATGTAAAATTTTTTTCTAATTTCAAAAACAGATTTAGTCATGCAGTTTTAATACACTTTAAAATTAAATATAAATATATGTATCTAAAAAAAAACAATTCATTTAAAAAAACAATGTACAGCGCTATTTTCGACTGTGCCGAATCTTTGATACCCTTCACCGACAGTTAGAATATTTCAGGCGTGGACTCCATATGTGATCTATAAATTATTAATTAATCTTTATAAAAACAGAAGTCAGTTTTAAAATTCGTTGCGGTTTAGACCTACATATCGCTCATTTCGTGCAAGACCGTCACAACTCAAAATTTGGCATTTTCGAGTTAGTAATGCAGAAATGTTCTCCTCTTAAATCTCTACAAATTGATCTAAGAACGGAGAGAATTATCGAAAAAGTAATACAGATGCTTTTGACGCTATGACCTCTTGTAACAAACTTGAGCAATTAACATCAACAAGGTCACATTTCAGTTTTTTTGTTGGCATTCCTCTTGTACATGTGGTTTTCTTTGTAGCAAAAAAGAAACATTTGATTTTATAACTGTATATAAAATAAATAATAAAATAAATAATAATAGGTTGGAATCTTAAAAAGGCTCTCCTGTAAAGTTTCAAATTTTGAGTTGTGACGGTCTTGCACGAAATGAGCGATATGTTCAATTATTGACAGACAATCAGAAAGCTTTTTTATTTTATTTGAACAAATTTAAGTAATATAAAGTGATTCGTACCAGTTTTAGCCGAACTAAAATTATTTTCGAGAGGGAAATTTATATTTGACCCATGGTACATTATGGACAAATCATCACAAAATTCTGAACAGTGTTTTCTAGTATAAAAAATCTAAATTAGAACAAATTTCGATATCATAGTGTAATATGTTATTGCGTTTAATTTTAATTTGGTTTTCAGAAGGCTGCTTAATATGGGACCTTAGGTAAGTTATAGACCGATTACCAAAAAATTGCATGGTATTATTTCTGGCATATGACGCTAAATTGGATCAAATTATACCACAACATCTGTATCTTCTACGGTTTTTGGCATATTTCAATAGTTTCCCATTATATGGGCTATATGGTAAATTATGGACCGCTTTTCACGAAATTTAACAGTGTGATTTTTAGTCCTATAAGACTGTAACAGATTGTATTACAGTAGCGTCAGTTGTTATGGTTTTAGGCGTACTAAACTGTTTTGCGAGAGTAGGCTTTATATGGGGCCTATAGTAAATTATGGAAATTTAACACTACGATTTCTAGTCACATAGAACGAATTTGTGCGATATCTTATATTAATCTGTGCATTATACCACCATTTATGTTAATCTTTGTAACAAAATTGTCAATTTTTTATTGTGGTGGTTCTATATTTCGAATCATTACTCTGATCCTACTTATCGGATTTTGCTGGATTTTAATCCCAAACTGCTTAGGGTAACTACAAGCAATTTGACACCAAGTTTGTTCATTTCTTTTAAGGCTTTCGAAAGTGAACGTGTTTTCAACAGACAGACAGACAGACTTAGAATTATATATGGATCCAGAATATATATACCACATTAGCAGAGTAAAATTTTTTGCCCATTTTTTTCTTAAAATAGCGGTAGATGCAGTCATGATTTTTAGTTTTTATGAGGCACTTAAAAATAACATTTTGTATTAATAATAAACGTTGTTGACCAAAAATCGAATGCTGTTATCCACAATATGCACTTAAGCAAAATGCACATACACGATTTTTTTCTAACAAAATTTAGCCATCATACACAATAATTTGTATTTTGTGCAGATAGGCAACAAATGCAGTTTTATGCAGATTTTTGCTGCCAAAGACGTTCTCTTTGGTAAGCTTAGCGATAAACTTACCAAAGAGATACAAATGAAAGAGTGGGAGAACGTGCGTATGAGGTGGTTTGCACTTGGACTGACGTGCGTGGTGTTTTTTGGGTCAACATCAAAAGGGCGACACTGGTAAGTTAGTTTTATATAGTGATAATATTCTATTATAATATTTTTTTTATTAAGGCCAAGAGACACAACTACCGAAAGACAGGGGCGGCTGGCGGAAGGGACAAAAAGCTCACGGGGCTGGAAACCCTGGTCTTGAAGGTTATTGGAAAGGAGTCACCAACATGTGATGTCATCTGGCCACGGGAGCCTAAAGGTGAGCAAGAGTCATTGCAGGAGTAAGTAAGTATCACTATAGAGGACTGCAATGACACTGTCAAATTGCTGCCAGTCACAGAAGTGACTCCTACCAAAAACGAGGAGGAGGGCCATTAAATAAAATAATTTTATTTAGAGCGATAGAAAATAGATCTCTCACCAACGAGGAAGTCCAAAATAAAAAAAAAAAGCAAGATGAAATGGTGGATTGGTAAATTAAAAATTTGTCAATATAATTTTTTTTTTTTTTGTTATTATTCATCATTTCTTTTTTTGTTATTTATAGGTCTCCGTCGACCCTAAGCTTTTTTTCTACAATTCTACAAGTGTATAAGTGCAAATTTAGTTTTATGAAACAAAACCACTTATAGAAGTATGACTTGTAACTTGTGACTTGTACAATTCACTTGTAGCTACAAACTTGTAATTGTATTTTTATCAAACACAATTATTCACAAGTTCACAATTTTACAGGTAAAAACGCTTGTAATTGTGAACATGTAGCTTAGTGAAATAGGCCGCAGATATGTCGATAAGTATATAAGCCAATTCTTAATTAAATATTAAAAAACATAAGGGTCACGGCACTCCCTTACTACGAACCAGGTTTGTAAGAGATAAAATTAAAGAATAACTGTAGCACTCACTAGTACTTTCGTATTGCTTCAAAATGAGAACTTGCAATATAAATCTTTTGCACTTCTCCCTTACAAACATGCTACTTGAAGTTCTATTTTTTCAATGATGTTAAAAACGTAAAGTACTGCCTCGGTTTCGTAACAGTTAACATCGAAAAATGAGAACGATAAAAATATTCTCAGGTAAGTTTTTAGTATTTTGCAAAGAATCGACTGAATTATGGCGCATTAAAAGCACTCATGAAAGTCAAGTTCACGAAAAATAATGAAAATATATGAACGGAAAAAACATAAGAAGCGCAGTATTCACACATGTTATGTAGTCTTCTTCGTCGCTTGTTGCTTTTAAATAAAAATTGCACAGTTTACTTGTACAGTGTATGTCATAAGTTACGATTACTTCATATTTTAAATGTTAGTGAGAGTATATTTGTATGCAGCTTTTTTGATTTTGCAATATTTGAATTATTGCAGATTTTATGCATTCAATCCCGGTAAGTTTGCAATACCACTCAATTTTTTTTGTGCTTGTAAAAAAAAATACCAAGCATCACTAAAGCTGGTAAAAATAGAGCAAACAAATTTTTTTCTGGCTTATTTAGTGATAGAGCAATGCTGATATAAAATATAGATATTTAGTGTACTACCCCCAACTATGCTAAGCACGAGTTGCAATTTAAACCTTATCAAATATTTGTTAACTTAGACTAAACTCATAGAAAAATGGATCTTCATATTGATGATGCCCTATCATCAGAATTATGACATTAATGTTATTAAAAATGGCATCAATGAGGCAAAAAGTGACATCAATCCAATGACGAGCACTATCATAAAATTTTGTCATATTTTATGCATCATCTATTGCATGACAACAGTGACATTAAATAATTCGATGCCACATTTTGTGCATTATTAACATTATCTTCATGTTTAAAAAGTAAAATGTGAATTAAAAATTCCCATATTCAATTTTTTAAATAACTTAGTTATATACATTAAATTTTCAAAGTAGAATGATTGCGAAAACCAAATTTGGCATGCAGCTGGTGTCTTTTAATTGAGAGTTCTTCTGTAAACAAAAATCGGAATACAACAAAAGTGAAACAAACATATGTAACGGATAAGTAAATAATAATATGCTCTCACTTTGACTTAAGTCAATCCCACTGACAAACTGTCATTAAATTGACCCTAAGGAGTGGTTTCTACGTTTTTACTGAGTCATCGCACTGACGACAAATCTTATTAAACTCACTCCGCTTCGTCATATCTGTGATGCTGATGTGTCAACCCATTGATGACATAAGTTAAATTTTTCAACCTGATGACAATTTGGCCAAGTGATATTAAGGCAATGATGAAAAGTGTCATGGGGTCAAAAACGAAGATACTTGTAATAGTACTGATGTCTAAACACATCAGCCTTATGTCGCTTTTTCTATCCGCGTATTACTAATTGTGAAATAAATTTAAATTCGAAAGACAATATTTTGCCAGTTTAACTAAATTTGCTTTGAAATTTTGGTTAGAACAGTTCTTTCGCGTACCTCTTGGAATTCTGTTACCAGGATCCACATTTTGGAGCCTTCGTTATACACCAAATGCGGTTAGAATAAATAATTTTGCTGTATTAAAAAAAAACAATGTGTTTATTTAATTTGAGTGATTTGGCCAATGTTTAGGATATTTTAACGTTTTAGCATTTTCTTCATGTTCAAAACTTTATTTTTTGTCGTAAAAATGTAAAAGTCAAAGTTTAGCCTCTTTAATTTTAAAATCATAAATTTAGATACTTACCTATTTTAAATATCTTTAAATACAAAGTTTTGTAAATTTATTTTAACCTATTGGCAAAAAACGGAACTTTAACAGTTTATATGTTATGATTTTCCTTGACACACACCGTCTGTAAGAACCGTTGTACCATTATCTGGCTGGTAGTACAGTTTATTAAAAGTATCGTTGCTGCTGCTACCGTAAACTAGATGGGGCTATTACTCATATTTTGTCAGGGACCGGAAGCATCACAGGTCGGCAAAAAGAGGCGAGAGCATGAACTTTGTTATGTGATTTTGATTGATTTTAGCGTGCTAAATCCAAATCTTTTCCCGGACTGCTTCTATTACATCAAGTTTTAATTACGCGTCGAAAAGTGCTTAAGTTACAATGGATCAAAGGTAAGTTTTATGAAAATTTAACAATCTCCATTTTTTTTTTATAATATTATTGTATAGTCCATTTGTTTGAAAAATTTTTAAGCCGTAATGGACCGAAATTGGTTAAAAACTAAACATCGCATAATTAAAAATGAAAACACTAGCATATAAATAACCTAGCATTAGTTTTTTCATTCAGGATTTCCCGGTACGATAATCCCGGGATCCCGCACAAATTTCCTAGGATTTCTTTCCCGAAATGACCGGGATTTTTTTTTATTAAATAATGGCAATTTTACTTCTTATATAATTTGGAATAAGTTGAGTTAAGAACTATTTCTTGCGTAAGGCGAAAAGGTATTAAGTAAAAAAACGCATTTTGAATTTTTAATTGGCTTTAATTAATTTTTTTTTCTTTCGTTTCTTTTTAATAACTTAAGTCTAGCACAACTGCTTCTAATACTAATAAACTGCACTTTAGGAAAAAGTCTATGAAATACGCCAAATATATATTTTTAAATTTAACATTATAAAAAACTACAGTTTCTGACTTAAGTCATTTTTGCCTAACGCCAAAGAGATGTCAATTCATATCCAATATGTTAGCAATGTTTAATGTTTGATGCTCTGAAATTGCGAACTAGTAAAAGAAGAAGAGTAAAGATCTTAAGGTGCCATTCCTTTACCACAGAAATTAAAACGCTTATGGACTTATAAACTTATTCAATAGATCTCAGGAACTGTTATTTGCTTTTTGTTCAAATAAATTCAATGAAATAAAATTTTGCATCGATTTGTATTGAGCGGGAATTCCCGGAATTTTTCGGGAAATTGAAAAAGAAATCCAGGGAAATGAAAAAGTCCGGTAAACAAAAACTCTTCCTAGTATAAATGATGTGCATACATTTCAACTAAAATGGGAAACTGATAAAAGATTAAAAACTTGAAAAGGTGATATATATAAAATTTTTAGATTTAGAGGATTTTTAGTTGTTATCTGATTTCGGTCCATTCTGACTTAAACTCAAATGTAATCAAATGGACTGACTATACAATAAAATTATAAAACTATGGATTTTGTTAAACATTTGAATCACTATATAACTCAGGTATTTATTATCCGATAAGAGTTAATTTTCCACTATTCGACACGTAATTTAGTAATCCTTCAAACTAAATACAATTCATTTTAATTAAACCAATATTTGACTGTTGAATAAATAGTCAATTAATGTCATTTTTATAATAAATACAGTAATAAAACAAGGCAACAAATTCATTTATTGAACAAAAACATTTACTTAGAATAAAAATAGAGAAACGTGTGAAAACGTCAATTTAAAAATTAGAGATATCACACGTGCAGCAGTGTTTCATGCTCATAATTATTACACGGAAAATAAAAAAAGGCTTAAACATTCTTAAATACATGCTTTATATTCTTGTTTAACCCTAATGCTCGCAACTAGGGACCCGGGTACCTTTGGCGTTTTCGACCAACAATTTTCTTTAAAAATGAAAATCTTTAGTTTCAGGCACTTCTTGATGAGTACTAACTTTCAAAAAACTTGCGTGAGAGACCAATTTGTTCTCAACACCATGAAATGCTCACCAATGTACTCGGGTACCTGTACGTGTTTTATATTTAAATGCGGCCACTTTAAGTATATTTTTTGAAATTGTAAGTAGATCCGCATAAACTATTGCCAGTCTACATATATAACATTTAATTTAAGCAATTTATTTCATGAAGTAGAGAAACCGAACCATAAAGAAAATAAAAATTCATAATAAAAACAAAATAAATAAAATTCTAGTGCAGATCTTTCGAGTAATTTGTACACATTAAACGATTAATGGAATGCTTAATAATATTGTATATATAGATACATATATGTATCAATTGTCTTTAGTATTTCTGAAAAATTTGCGCGCCGTTGTAAGAAGTCAGAATTGGAGATGCCATGGCTGAACCATTTACTACCACAAGAGGTCTCAGACAAGGAAACACTTTATCGTGCAATTTTTTCAACCTATTTATAAAAAAATTGTGGAATCAAAAGACTACGCTGAAGACAAAAGAATTGTGCTCCTCGCTTATCTAGATGACATTGACATTATTACAAGATTGCGAAGGATTCAGTCTTTAAATAAAACGAAGGATAGTGCAGCAAACAGGTGTTATTATGGACTAAATAAGCATTTCAAACCCGCTTGTGATAACAGTGCAGATTTGTTAGGCATTACTGAAAGAAAAGTAATTCGTTTAATTTATGGGCCCAAAATGCGTAGTATAGGCGACGTATAAATCATTAGCTGTCTGAATTTTACACCACTGTGAACACAGTAAGTCGCATAACGATACAATCATTGAAAGACATTCGATATAAATGATCGAAGCGCATGGAGACCATTTTTTAGCAGGCCGAGAGCAACAACAGGTTTAAGTGATTTCTTTAACACAAACAAAAAATGTTGGCAAAAATATAAGAACTTTTTTTTCTGCATAGGAACATCCTAATAACCTTGCGCTATGAAATATACTTCACGACATATTCTCATACTTACCAAACATACATCAAAAATTTCATAAGAATCGGAGGAGTTTATACAGAAAATAGAAAATAATGTTCTAATAAGGGAGACTATAATGACCTACTTAAAAAATCGGCAAAATCGTTTCGGAGGAATTCAAACTCAAACATCGTAGACTATATTTTTATTATTAATAAGATTTCTTTATAACCTTACAAATATAATTTAAATAGTTTTTTGCAGTATAATTAGTTTTATTTTGTGACCATGTCAAATCACACTAACTATTGACAAATGTAGTTTTTAAGCTTATTTGGTCAAATATTTGACAAGTGTGACCATAGCTTTATAATATTTATGTAACATATATTTTTGTACTACTTTACCTTACATGGATTTGTAAGTAGGATCATTTTCACAACTGAATCTTAAATGGAAGCAAATGCAAATCCTTGTGCAAAATTGTGGCCATAGTTGTTGTTTGAAGACTAAGCTCCTGAGCACGGCGTCGAATTAAGGTTGATGGATTGTTTTGAACACTTTCTTGAGCAGCAGTAATGTTTTAAACTTTGAGGGTTTTTTTTTTGGAACTCCCCGAATTTCCAAACTACTTGCTTAAAATTAATGACTTTCTGACAGTACCTAAATTTTAATTTAAGATTTTTGGAATATTTTAACAGAATCTGCAAAGAAGTCCTAGAATTTTCTGCCGGAAATATAAAAATTGCGTTCATTTCTTGTGTCATATTTTCTATGCTACCACAAAAATTGCATAGAGATAAGTTTATGGTACAGCCAAAATTGGAAAATATTAAGATCTTTTTTCACTACGAAAAATTTAACGAATGTAATGAAACGGCATCACTGCTCTGGATGACGTCCGAAAGAGAAATATACAGCGAATAACACATAAGTATGTACCGTTATTTGATAAATGTGACGTGGTACAATTAAAAGCAGCTTATATTTAAAATAAACATGTTTTATATGAAATTATGTAAAAAACATTTTCACTGACGACCAGTGTATAATTTACATTAAATCTGATTTTTTAAGTTTTTTACCATTTATAATTTTTTTTATCAATACCTTCATACATATGAGTAGGTGAGTTGCAAAACTGGTTTGTTTCAAAAATTAAAAAATAGAGAAAACTATTGATGTTGACAGATGTTTTAGCACGTAATGAGAATAAATACATATATAGATTTTCTATGTTTTTATGTGATCTGAAATTGCGGTTGGTAACAGAACTGGTTCGTTCAACTCAATAGAATTTTTCATAACTATCTCTTTAAATTTTCTGTAGCAAAAGTCGCTGGTTTACTATTTTACCCTTTCTGTTTGAAGTGCGCCAAGATATCGTTGATGAAATAGACTGTTATTAGGAAATTTAAATATGCAAGTTTGTAAACAAGTTCCTTTGACATATATTTGTTTTTTATAAATCATTTATTGAGAAATATTGTGGAAGCGATGTTCATATACATACATATTTATATGATTAGAAATCTGCTGTAGCTGCTGTCATCCAATCATCCCGAAATTCTGTAGAGTAATTTCAGGTATTAAAAAACAAAAATTAGTATAAATTTCAATACAGCAGTGAAAATTGTTTAAGCGTTTACAGTGAATTTCAGAGGGTGCTTAATATTGGATCTAAGGTAAATTATGGACCGTATTTCACAAAATTGTATGACATTTTTTATGCCCATATGAAGCAAAGTTGGAATAAATTTTACCCCAATATCTATATCTCCTACGGCATAGGCGTATATATAGTTAATTTTCGAGAAAGGGCTTTATATGAGGCCTATGGAAAATTATGGACCGGTCATCATCAAGCTTGTTAGTATGATTTCTAGTCCTATAAAGCTGTGAAGTATTAAGTTTTGTTATGATAGCGTTCTTTATTTCGGTTTTAGGCGTACTTAACTGTTTTAAGAGACTAGGCTTTGTATGGAGGAATATTGTAAATTATGGACAGATCTTCACGAAATTTGACAATGTGAATTCTAGTTCTATGAAATTGCGACGTACCAATTTGTATTACCATTGTATTATTTATAACAATCTTAAGCGTACTAAACTCTTTTACGAGAGAAAGGTTTATGGTAAATTATGGACCGATCTTCAAGACTGTTTTCCGGGAGTAGGGTTTATATGGGGCCTAGTAGATTATGGACCGATATTCATGAAATTTGACAATGTAGTTTGTAGTCCTATAAAACTATGACGTAGCACATTTTAATATGATAGCAATAATTATTACGGTTTAAGATGTAAAGTATGATTTCTAGTGATATAGAACGAGTTTGTGTAAAATCTTATATCAAGCCGTGCATGACGTCAATTTTTTAGGGTGGTGGTTCTACATTTTGATTCATAACTCTGATCCTACCGAGCGGATTTTGCCAAATTTCAATCCCAAACTGCTTAGGATTACTACAAGCCATTTGACATCAAGTTTGTTTTGAGTCTTTTGAAAGTGAGCGTGCTTTCAACAGAGGGACAGACGGATGGACATGGCAAAGGTGTATATATCGCCAGAATATAAACACCTTATGGGGTCTTAGATATATTATAATAAAGTTTCGCATGGAATGGCAAACTTATGTTTTCTTTGCTACAAAAAATGTGACATTTTATTTAAAAAAATGCAGTTTGGTGCTCGTTTCTTAAAAATGCTTCGCTCGGTGGCTTGTTTTATTTTAAAAAATGCACCCCTACTAATGGCATAAGACTTTGCACTTTACTAATGCCCTGTAAAAAGATGGCTTCTGTTTATATATAGGGTTACCAGACGAAGTTGGGAAAAAATCGCCCCTAATCAGACAGTAAATCTTCAAAATTTTAATAGTTAGTTTTTCTATTATTTAAGAGAAAAAACATAATAAAGCGTTACATTGTTAATGATATAAAATGTCAGTGATATAAAATGTAAGTGGATTCGTTGTTATAAAATTTTTTTTTGAAAAAAAAAACAAGTTGTTGATTTTGCACCTATTACCAAAATGATTATATTGATTAGACCCCTTTCAGACAAGCAAAGTTTACTTTGCAAAGGGTTGAGTTTATAGAAGAGAAGGGAAAAGAGTATAGCGGGGTAGTACATACTTTGCCGTACTCGCAAAGTCGTTTTGTTTTTCGTTCGTAGATTATACCTGAAGTTGGCTGCAACTTTATATTTTTATACAGCGTTACCAGAATCTTTGGAATAAAAATTGTCATATTGCGAAAGAAATCATATTTTGAAGAGGAAAATCTTAAATTTTTTTTTCTTAAAATGTTAGAATTATTAATTTTTTTAAAAAAACATACTTCTTATTATTTAAATTGAAATACATAAAAACATAATTCGTCAGTATATGAAACTTTATAAAAATACATTTTTTCTTTTCACAAATATTTTTTTTATCAAAAATTTACTGTTTAAATAATCGTGTATTTTCTATAAGCAAAATTAAAGTAAAAATCAGAATTTCTAAAAATAATAAATCATCATTTGAGATAAAAATCTTTAATCATATTTTTGTTAAAAAAAATAATCCAAAATATGATAAAATCATCATTCTGGCAACGCTGTTTATATATTATATTCAAACAAGAGAAAACAAAAATTTGTCAAATTAAACTTTGTGTGTCTGAGCACCAAACAAAGTTTAAAAGAGAATTCAACAGACTTTGTCCAAGTAAACTTTGCCTGTCTGAAAGGGGTCTTACTAAACATTTTAAAATTTTTAAAAATATTTTCAATAAATGATATTTTTAATTTTAATTAAAAAAGTGATCAAAAAACTTTGCAATTTCAAACAATGTCTTAAGTTTTTTAAATAAATATTGACAATTCCCAACAATTTTTTAAATTATTTTATTTTAAACGAAAAAAGTCAATTACGATTTTTTGTTATTTACATAATTAAAATTTTAATTGAAAATTTATTTCAAAACAACTAAAATGTTAATTAAATCAAAATTAAATTTTTAATTTTCTTTCAACTAAAAAAATAATTCATTCAATTAAATTTAAGTATTTTTTAAACCATTTTTATAATTGATAAACCACTTTTTTCTGCGTATATTCTTGTTTACATATTTTATAAAAAGAAACTAAAGAAATTGGAATTTCGTCAATCATTTTGTTCATTTATTTATTTATTTAACAATATCTATTAACAAATTTTGGTTTATGTATAATTTTTTTTATATTTTGAAGAACAAATTTGTGTCAGCTGTTAAAAACAGGGCGGTCCAATTTTGTGTTTTGTGTGTGCCTTTTAACAAGGTGGTATTTTTTGCTGTAGAAAAGAAAACACCATTAGTATACCCTCATTCACCATGAATCAAGAAAACATAATTGCGCATTGCGCAGGTCCGTTATTCTGTTGTGTAGTGATCAGCTGTTTGTGTGACGTAGGCATAGAGTTTGTATTGTAAACAAAGTACATTTGTGTATAAAAAGTGCTAAAGAATTAAATTAAAAAACATACAAAAATTAATCAAAAGTAAAAATGAAGTGTGCAGTTAATAACTGTAATAATAAAAACAATTCAAAAGCGTGTAAAATTTCACCAAATCTTTGAAAAAACAATGAAGATCGTCTTCTTATAAAAAACAATTTTGTTAAAGATTTAGTCAAACAAGCTGATCTATTAAATGTGATGAAAAAGTAAAAAAGCTCTTTTTAAGGGCTAGAATGTATTTTAAAATTAGAAAACTTAATGCGGAGCTTAAAGACAGCAGCACATATATAAAAAGAAAGTTTAATAAAATAAAAAAATTTAATTCAAATTTATAAATTTTCCTTTTTTTATTTTGAATAAAAATTCAATTGCACACAAAAGAATATGTTTCTTATTTAGCAATAAGGAGGACAATGTTTATTATAAATTTCCCCTCTGGAAATGTTTACAATAACCAATGAAGTAATGTCTGAAAAAAGTTCTTTATAAGAATTTTTATACAACCCGAAAAGTAAAATTTTTATAGCCCCAAAAAGCTCTTCTTATAACACAAACTTGAAATATTTACTCGATTACTTCTCTTTCCTGTCAATTTAAAATTTTGTTCAAATCGATGCACCCGTTTAGAAGTTACATATGTAGTTATTTCCAGTTTTGCGCCAAAAATCTCTTTAATTTTTTACAACAAACACCCATTTGCATTCTGTGATGACGTAGATGCGCAGTAAAATTTTTTTTGAATGGCTGAGTGTGCAATTTTGTTTTCTTGATTCATGCTCATTCACCACTAGTGGTGGTGGAAAGCAAAATACACCGAGTAAAATTTTGAAAATTTTACAATATGCCGCAAAAACATGTTGCAAATCACAAATGCCTTTGTCCGAATTTTTTTTATGGCTCTAATATGTTTTTTATGTCGATGATATCCTTAATAAAATTACGTCAACTTTTCTGTTTTAACTTTTCTAAAAACTACATAGGACTTATGGGAAATCACCCACCGATAGAGGAAAAATTCTGATTCCAACAGTATAAAAAACGTATTTTGAAAAATATGTGAATTGGTTTAGTTTATCTCTCCCCTACAGAACTATTGTTAAATTTTTTGCGCTGTTTGCATAATTTTTTTAAACTAATATAACTTTCAAAATATACTAAAATACAGTAAAAAAATATAAAACTTTTTCGTTCCAAAATTAATTCTATCATTTTTCTATATTTCAGTTGGTTTCAATCCAAGTCAGGGGCATCATTTTCACAATACATATTTTCAAAAATCATAGGTATGCTTTTTTTGGCTGGAATAACATTTTTATTTTTTTTATTTTGTACGACATCTTATTTATTAAATTATTATTAAATATCTTATTTTCTCAATTTTTTTGCAGATATTTAAGCTAAATTTTTTAGCAGAAAATAGTGTTGGTATTTTTTATAACTTCCTTCTTTTTCCGCTTTGACTCAAATTCGCTTAAAGTTGTAATAAATAAAAATTTACCAATAACAATTACATATTTCTGCCCAAAAACATAAAAATCCGAAAATAAAAAATTATATTGTAATTTTTATTATGAATGTCATAAATGCTCTTCCTCTTTCCTCTATTTTGTATTTAACTGAAACTTTTCAAATATTTTAAAGCTTCTAGTGTATAACACTAATAAAAACAGCTTAATTTTAAGGCGGTAATACACAACCAGAGCTGTATTTTGCTTAGTGTAAACTTAATAGAGACCTAAAAAGTTCTCCAGAAACTTATTTTTTGTCTCTTGTTGCTTTATTTATTTGGTATGAATGACATGGGGAAACGTAAACTTGAAAAAATATTTAGCATTTTTATTTTTCTTGCACTCACTAATCAAAGTAAATTTGTATCTCGTCGTGATGTGTTGTGTTCGCGCATGTTAAAGGCCTCAACGTTGTATTCGCCATATAGAATTCAGTCATTTCGTGGAGGTACTACTTATGAGAATATGTATAGACAAAATGATATACAATTATTAAATACACAAAAACGAAAAAACAACATACAAAAGCAAAAAAATAAGACAAATTTTAAATAAAATAAAAAGAAAAATTTAAACAAAACCCCATTGAATAATGAAATTATAAGTGCGAGTGTGTGCATCATCAAAATCATCTTCTAAACAGATAATAATTACAGTGAAACAGTGAAAAATCTTCTAGTGGAAGTTCTTTTTTTTTCTTTATTTTTTTTTGTTCTTTAATTTTTTGCCTGCAGATGCAAATTTTCTTTTCTTGTGCTTAAAGTTTAAAGATTGATATGATATGGTTGCTGAATTATTTTGAAAAAATATATTATTAATAGAATTAAAATTCATACAAGTTAATAAGAAATATTAAAAGAATATATATAGAAAATTATTGAAAAAATAAAAATTAATTCTAGTGCTATACTCTCTTCAATAACTAAAGCAAAAACAACAACGCCAACAAAAACAAATCGAATTTATTGAAGTAGAAGCAAAGGAAAAAAATATAGATAATCTTAGCATTAAATAAAAAAAACATCAATAACAAGCTGTATTGTTGATCTAACTACAGGTTTACAATTGGGGCGATAAGCGACAAACTGTTCTCAAAATAGACAAATTCTTACCCAAAAACGTAACCAGCCGCTCTTTAGGCGGCAATACAGTGTTGCAGATTTCTTGAAGTAAAAGCTGCACTAAAAGGTACTAATTTTTTTAAAGATACATATTTATAATAGTGTTATTTTACACAAATATTTTAATGTCAAGCTATTTTTACTCCTATTAAATATTTAACGTCCTACACGTAACCACGAGTCTTATTAAAAAATTGTATGCTTTTGCAAAACGTTTGGTTAGATCAACCATCATTCACATGTTTCAAAATTACATTATATAATTATCTTCGTACAAATAAAGTTTTTTATGGATTTTTTTTTGTCAAATACAGGGTGTGCCAACAATTACCATGTTAATAACTTTTTCTTTTATATAGATATATACATATGTACATATATTTTTTTCAGATTATGTGACATAAGTAGGGTTGCCAGTTTTTAAATCAGAGAAATCAGTACATAAGAGAGAAAAATCAATACAATTGCAAAAAACAGTACATGTACTTATTTAATATAAATTTACATTTTAATAACATACAAATCTTAAATTTTTTTTAAAACAAAACTTGAATTCATTCTATAAATAATAAAACTGGGGGCTAATCCTGGCACTCGTGATCGAATACTTTTTCAATTCGAAAGCAATTTTATTTCTAATTCTTTCAGTTGATATTGAACGAATCGAAATTATTTTTTCAGTATCGATTAAAAGCACTAGAACAAAAATTGCTTTCGAAACGAAAAAGTATTCGATCACGACTGCCAGAATTAACCCCATGATTTTTTCCAAAACAATAATTCAATGCCGTCTATAATCATAGCGGAAATATAAAGTGAACAACGAAAAATTTCAATCATAACAATTTGTTAAAAATTAGATTTTTAATTTCTTGTTAGCTACTTGGTTTAGTGTTTTACAAAGAAACATTAATATTATGAAAAGCTAAATTTTAGATCTTATGTCTTTGGCTTGATACGAAAAGGGCCAATATCAATATTTTGCTGTTTTTAGGTAATCGTTGCATTAGGTGCCAATTTCACTAAGAACTCTTCTATAAAAAAAATTCCATTTAAAATTTCTCAAAAATGTATACTTTGACATTGACCGTTTTTGCACCAAGCTACAGCTGTAACGACAATAATAAAACTTCTTGCTGGCTAGACGCCGATATTGCACTTGTACAAAAATAGTGTATTAACTCAAAATTTTTGTTTTCCACTTTTTGGAAAAAATTTAGACGTTATATTCATATCTAACTACTGTAAAAATATCGTAATTTTTCGGCTACTTTTTGTTAATGAAACGGTTGGTTTAAAAATTCTTTAATGTAAAAAACGAATACAGTATTGTTGATCGAATGAAATATGTATGGGCATTAAAAACAATATTTAAACAAGTTACAAGTATTTATCGCCTTTTGTATATTATCTGTATTGTCTTTCCTGTTTTCAGTCTTCAAGAAATTGTTAAACTCATTACAACTATAACCAAGTTTGTCTTTTTCAGACACTCACCTTCTAGGTTTTATATTAAGAGCCTGTTTCTCTCTTTTCTCCATTTTGAAAACTAAGGATTCGTTTTGTAAAAGCGTTTGAATGTGGAATGGAAGAAATAAAATTACACATTTTCTCAAGTTCGTAAACGCACCACCATAAAGAAACTCTTTCCATTTTTCTTCTACTGTCTTCTCTTTTCGTACTGAATCGGCAAAAACCTAAATGTTAAGAACTTATCGAAAAGAACATCTAATTAATATTTTTATCGCAAACAATTTAAAAATATGAAAAGCTATTTTATATACTGAACAAAGTTAATATATAATATCAGTACAAAAGCAATACATTACATATATATACATATGTATATATATATGTATATATACATATAAACTCCATGTTGACTTTTGCCCCACCCTGTATTTCTTAGTTTCGAACATACCTTTTTAAATACAAGGAAAGAATGGCTGAGTTTTATAAATCAAAGTTTTATATAAGACGGTTCAATAATTTTTTGGCGATCTAGTTAAAAACTTAAACCGCCCCTGTCATGTAATATATCTTTGGCTTAGTCGGCAAATATGCTAAGTCCACTTTTAAAGCAAATTGAGTGTTTAATGTTGAATGGAAGTGGAACTCAAAACACATAATTTACAAAAACCAAAATTTAAGTAAATATGCTCAGTCCAAAAAAAAAAAAAACAATTAAAAACACTTGCTTAGTGCAGCTGAAAACAACACACATGTACATATGTAGTGTACCCACATTTACTTAACAAATAAGTTTTATAACAAACATATGTTTTCAGAGTAGATCTTAAAGCTGAAATGGCTGCAAAATCAAAAGTCAGCAGCTTATTCTACCGCAAAAAGTACAAGCATTTGGACAAAACGTTCTTTGTAGAAACGAGAATCCAGAAAAAATTATTTTTTATAGTGATAGTTGTACTTATGAATATCAAAGTTGTGTAATGAGTTATGCCTTGGTCAATTCAGCAATTGAACATAATATAACTATAGAACACAAAATTATTGAAATAGGCCACACGCAAGTGGAAGGAGACATAGAAATGTTGATGTGCCTGCTGCATATTTTGGTATCTACAAAACAGCCCGGAAAAAGCCTGAAAGGTAGGATCGGAGCCGTTTGTGTTTAGTGTTCAACAGCTTGTCCTCTACATTTTTAAAATAACTGAATTTTTTAGTTTTAGATAAAGTGCTGGGAAGAATCCCAAACTGCTTGGCTCTATTTTGTTTTTGTTGTTAATTCTTCAACTTTATTAAACACTACTAACTTTTTTCAAGGGATTTGCTACTTTGGTGCGAAACTTTAGTTCACTAAGCATAGCGGATTGCTGTCAAAATTGTTTAAACTTATTCATTATATGGAGACAAAAATGGTGACCAAACTACACTAAAATTTAAATGTAAAAGGTGTGTTCTTAAAATCTTTTCATAAAAGGGAGAGCTTAATTGTATAGAAGTTCACTATAGAGAAGTTCGACTGTATAGACCCTATGGAATTTTCGACTTTGAATCAACTTTATCAGGAAAGAAGAAAAATTGCAGCTAGAAAATACGGATACTTACAATTTTTAAAATCAAGTTTACCCAAAGACCACCATGAATTTATGATGATTTACCTCACCAATGATTTGTTTTTTAATTATAAAATTCTTTTAATTAAAAAGTACAAACATGTATAAATAAAGTAATTTTTGTAAACAGCAATGAAATAAGACTGTATTCAACTACTAATTATTAATTTTTTTTTTGTCAATAGCAATTAAAAAAACACAATAAATAAATCAAAAAATATCAATAAAATTTCAAGAAAATCTGCTAGTCCACATTTAAAATTGAAAAATCATAAAAAGCAAATGTACTAAGTCCAAAAAGAGTCTGTAGTTCTACAACAGTTTTATTTTGGAATTCTACGATTATTTCAAGTTATTTCTTTCTTTATATTTTTATTAAGAACATTAATTGTATCTTTAACCCATAAGAGGTTAGTTAGGATTGAATCCGCTTATAATTGATAGTAAGTTGGTATACATTTAACCTAATAATAAAGAAGGAGCTTTTATTATAAAACCTCTATAAATATTTTAAGGGATCAGATTAAAGTTACATACCTAAACTCTTAAATAGTTTTTAATAAGATTATTGAAACAGCAATAAACAAAAAAATCTTATTACAATTAGAAAAACAATATTACAGAATAACGAAAAAAAACTTAAATTTTTCTAAAATGTATACAAAAATATTCAATAAGTTACTCACGTTTAATTCGTTTGATATTCGTGCTATTCTTACAACTTTACACTCCAACAGCAACAACAACCACAACAAAAGTAGCAACTAATAAAGAACAACAACTCAATCGACAGGTAAAGTTGATTTATATATTTTAACTCATCAATAACACAAAAAAAAAACAGCGGCAAAAACTAGTATTGAATAAACAACAATAATTTACAAAAACGTCAGACAATGTGTCAGACTGACATTAACTAAAATAGTAAAGAAGAAGAAACCAAAACAATAAATAAATCAGCTGATATACTCTGGCTGCTAAGTAAAACGTAACAAAAAAACCAACAACAAAAAACATTCATACAATAAACAATCTCGCACACACAAAAATACTTATTTATAGAGAAATATTTACATACAAGTGAGTTTAACTCAGAGAGCGTTCAAATCAAATTGTATCAGTTTGTAAATAACAAAACTTAAAAGTTCAAAACCGTTTTGTATTTCAATACTTTCAAATGCAAACAACTGTTCGTAGCACTAATAAGGTAACTGTAAATATTGTATCTTTATACACATTTGATGGCCTTTTATTATTAAGATCGCGCTTATGCTCAAGATCGGTAAAGTGTGCCCATATTGTCACATACATATTTGTCATTGGCTGCGTAGAGAACTAAAATAAAAGATTTGTGGATTAAAGAGCAAACTTCGTTTATAAAAAAATCTTTTAGTTTGTTCATCTTCCAATCCAAGCAAAATAAATATGAAACTGGGATGCAAAAGGGATTTTTAAATTGCTACATGGCTTGTCAATTGCCCGATCATTTTCGTACTTCATAAAATTCTGTCTGAAGAACACCTCGTTGACCAAAATAATGCCAAGAAATTGATTCAGATGGGATAACCGTGGGTATCTGTCGAGTGATCATCTTCGCACTATGTGAGAATAGTGCGCCCACCACCGATCCAATGTGTGCCCACCACCTAATTTCACAGGTGGGAGTTTGAGTGTACAATTCGGCAGAATTATACACTCGGCCCTTGTTAAGAGCTGATTAGCAACAGATCCTTGGTAGATCCACCAGCAGCCATACTTCCCATCTAGGTAGAGAATAAGCCAGCTTTTTTAGATCTTCTTTCCGTAATTTTGGGCTTAAGCCATAACACCATTCGATTGCCGAAGGGTCCTCAACCAATAGACAGACTGGAATCAAAGTGTATTATTATTAATGTATATACATATAATTGAATAATTTGTTTCGAAAAGGGCTCAGGTACAAATTTTTGGATATTGAGTTTTTTTCTGTTTTTGGCAGTACGCATATAGACCGATATACTGTGAGAATGAAAAACTGGCTTTATAAACTGAATTTCGAAAAGAGCTCATCTCCATATTTATTTAGAATATTCAATATGTGTATTTTAGTTAATTGAAAACAACTTGATTTAAATTTGTACAGTGGAAGGTTAGTTTTGACCATGTGATCAATTTGTAATACATTTTTTTTTTACTTTGTCACTATTGAAACATCTAGAAAGTCAACAGGAGAGCACTTTAAATAATAACACAATTTTTATTTATCTACAATTTGAACATGTGTGATTGCAGCTTCTCGAGGATAATGAAAATTCAAAAACAATTTTCGAAAAGGGCTCATTTCCGGAAACTGTAATAACCAGTGTTGTGATTCAATTTGTTTTAAATATTCGGAGGATTTGTATAATAACATATAATGTTGTAATTTTGGCTGAAATAATATTGAAATAAATAAAATAAATTAACAAATAAATATATTATTCTCCCGGCCCTTATTTAGGAGCTGGAGCTATCTAACCTCTGCCTCACTAGAAAAGGTAGCAGCATCTGTTAAATAGCAACAGTACCTAGGAATGATCCTTTCTCACAATTCGTACTTTAACAAGTGAAAGTTTTCATGTAGCTTACGAAAAGCCACCACGTGATCCCCAAAAACATTCTCCCTTGAGAACAGCACCCTCAGTGAAAGACAATTACATCGTAAAACACAAAATTTATGAGACAGTCAATTTCATCCGGTCTCTTAGCTTTGCGCAACTTCACAAAATTAATAACCATACCGGTGTCTTAAATACGGGCCTAATTACTGCATTCAGTCAAAAACTACTAAGTTTCACCCATCATCCACTAATGCAAGTTTTACACCCAACTCAACTAGTCTATCAACTTTTCGCCATTTTACAAAATCCATTACCATACCGGTACCTTAAAACACGGCTTAATTACTTTTTTCGAAAAAATACTACTACGTTTCATACATCAACGCAGCTGCATACAATTAACACATCCTTCCACATCCTCGGCCCCTAAACTTTTAGCTCTTCATAAAAACCAGGCCGCCTCCGATCTGAGGGCTCAAAAACCGGCCCAGCCGTTAATCACTCATCACTAAAGGTCTTAATCCATCATCAACCTTCATCAGCACCCATTTTGACTATCAAATAAAGCGTATATTTTACAATACTTATCTCAAGGACAAATACATCTCCTCATATGATCTCAAAAAACCTGCCAATTTTTAACTACTGCCTAGTCCCAGGTATTGGCTGCACCTGTCTTCACCAGAGGATGTACCATCAAAAGGCTTAGAATTCTTGAGATGGCTCACCACATGTCAATATATGCTGATATCGGTGAAATAATTAAATATTGTTCTGGTGATTTGTCAAAAATAAGCTTAGTTTTATGTCAAATTGTCGAGTTCCGCCACCATGTTGCAATGAAATATTTTTAAGCCAAATTTAATCTTAACAAATGACACCATAATAAGATAGTTTATGAGCGCAAAAACAATTCCTGAAAGAAATTTGTATGGGGGCAATGTAAACTTATTAAAATTATTCAAAATTGTGACCTGTACTTTGCGCACAAGGTTTGATTGAGGTAAGATCGACTCAGAAACTGATTCGGAGTCGATCGGCGTACCAAATGGTGAGTCTAGACTACAGAACCAATATTTTAATGTATTAAACACATCAGCATAAACGAATACCCACTTCACTATTGTGGTGTGGTTACTGTTAATAATTACGTATCTGCGAGTTTCTCTTTGAGTGTATTTTAACACCACCATAGTGGAGTGGGTATTATGCGTTTGTGCTAGCGTTTGTAAAACTTTAAGTATAACGATCAACTGAAAATCACTTACGGAGTCGATCTTACGATGTCCGTAAGCCTTGTGCGCAAGGTGCATATCGCAATTTTGGGTATAATTTAATGAAATTTGGTGCAATGATTCTAATTATCTCAAGAACCTATTGAATTAGGCGAGAATCGGTTTGTAATTTTTCGTAGCCCCTATACAAATTTCCTTCCCGAAAAGAGTTCTAATGCTCATTATTGTTTGTATTAAGTCTAAATTTTTACAAAAAAATCTTTATTAGAACCTCAATCATCTTACTGAATCTTATCAGAATCTACCCATTTTTAACCGAAGCGAGCTTCTATACAAATACCACTCCCGTAAATAGATTTTGACGTTATAATTTCATGATTAATATACAATTTGGCGACGATAACTTTTATAAAAGATCTTATGTCTCGACACAATTTTGTGCTAGTAGGTCTAGAATTGACTATACGGGCCACTATTAAACCCGCTCATTTAAATTACTTTCGGGACAACTAATCTCATATATATGAAGACATCTAGATAATAATCGCATTAAGAGCTCTTATATAAATCTTAAGCTTATAACATAACTTTGTTCTAAATAGGGTACACTCTAAAAGGGGAAATGGTCGGGCTGGACCGATTACACTTCCTTATCTATTATTTTACAGCCTGTTTTTGTAGAACACATGTGTTCTCACTTGAAGTTTTCGTATTAAAACGAAAACGTTTAAAAATTGGTTTTTAAAACACATTTAAACCTTTCGTCTATTCACGTTTGACATAAATAGAGCTTTTTTTTTATCGTTAAATAACATTATTGTTTTGCATATAAAGATTTTGTGTTCAAGGCAAACCCTGGCTTTTGTTTACAAAAATAAATTATAAATTTAAAAAACAAAAACTACTATAAAAACATGTTATTTAATTGGTAAAAACTTAAAATGTATAAAAAAATTTTAATAAATAAAAGCAATAAGATCTTTTGCTGCAAATAAACATAGAAATATTGAAGGTATTTGCGTGATAGCACTAATTTGTTGCAACATAAGGAAGAGCATACATACATACACACATACATACATACTCGTACATACATACCTTTGTACATACTTGTTTCTAGAATTTTTTGAACCTTCAAATACCCTGCAGACAGAGTAACTAGTATTTAGCTATAAATATACTGGTTGGTATTTTCTTTAAACTAGTTGCACTTTTAATTTTTTTTTATATATCAAATTGTAGTATTTAATGTGGGGTTATCATAGGATCCCAACTAGTTAATTTTTATGCTTTTTATAATAGTTTTAAAGTTTGCTTTATTTACAGTTTAAAGGCTAATAAAAGAAAAAGTAAATTTCACAATTTCCCTCAATATTTTTTTCATACTTAATTATTGTTTTATAGAGTACTAGCATTTAACCCGCTACTTCGTTAGCGCCCCTTTTTCTTATGTGGACATATTTTTACGCCAAAGTTTATGTTTCTAGGTTTAAACCCGCTACTTTGTAAAGGGACGATTTGTACCTCCAAACGTTCGTATTTCGAAAATTTTTATTTGTATTTTTTAGATACGTTACGAATGTGATATTTTTTTATTTCAATGTTTATTGGTTTAATAGATAGATGGCGTGGCAAAAAAGTTTTAAAATACTCCCCAAAAGGGTCTAATTTCAAAAAAGTACCAGACGCCTAACCGCTTATTATTTTTACCCTTTAACTATAAAAATTTTCAAAACTCCCATCATAGTTAATCGATTTCGCGAGAGGCCAACCTCCCGGGCAAATTTCAGCATTTTTTTAGTTCAGGCGTTTAGGTCGTGCGATGATGAATCAGGCAGTAACTTTACAATTTTATATTATATATGTAGGTAGATGAAGAAAAAGGTTTTGAAAAAAATAACAGAAATAGGTACGATTTTCACCCCTTTAACGTTCGAATTTCGAAACGCATCAAATTTGTATTTGTATTTTTTAGATAAGTTATGAATGTGGTATATTTTTTATTTTAATGTTTATTGGTTTAAAAGATAGATGGCATTGTAAAAAAGTCTTAAAATACAGGTTTTACCCGTTTAGCCGTTTTTCTTTATTGAACAACAATAAGTACTAAATTTTGGAATAAAAAAAATGTTTTGTAAAAAAGTACCAAAAATAGTTACGGTTTTTACCCCTTAAATGTCCGAATTTCAAAAAAGTACCAAATTCGTATTTGGATTTTTTAGATAAGTTTCATATGTGATATAACCCTTATTTCTATGTTTATGGGTTTAAAAGATAGATGGGGTGACAAAAAAGTACCAAAATACAGATTTTAGCCGTTTACTCCCTATTTCCCCTTTTTGGTACTTTTTTTCTCCTCATTGAACCATGAAAAATTTCAATATTGTAGTGGGAGCCCATAATTTAATACGTTTATGTCAATAAATAAAAAAAATGTTTTATAAAAAAAGTACCAAAAATAGTTATGCTTTTTACCCCTTAAACGTCCGAATTTCGAAAAAGTACCAAATTCGTGTTTGGATTTTTTAGATAAGATTCAAATGTGATTTAACCCTTATTTCTATGTTTATGGGTTTAAAAGATAGATGGGGTGACAAAAAAGTACCAAAATACAGGTTTTACCCGTTTACTCCGTTAAAGGCAATGATGAATCAGTCAGTCAGTCAGTCAGTCAGTCAGTCAGTAACGTTACAATTTTATATATATAGATGTATTTATTTTAGAATAATTATAAGCACTTCCCCTGGAACCAGATAGAGAGAATATTGTAATTATTTATTTTCCTTTTGTGGTGTTGTTGTTGTTTCTAAAACATCTTTGTAATTTTTCGACGCGTAACAACTAGTTATTAACTAGTCCAAGACTTTACTAGAAATGATTTCAGTTGCAGGGTACATATTTATGTAATTACTAGCATTTAACCCACTACTTTGTAAGCAGGTCCTTTTCTTTCATGAACATATTTGTATGCCAAAGGTTATGGTTCTACTTCTAACAATTTTTATCTTAAAGGTTGACCCTGCAGCTTAATTTTGTGTCTCTAACTTCAATATTATAACAAATTCAAAAAGTATTTAATTTTCCATATTGCCCGTATTCCTATTGATACTTTAGTACTTTTATGTCAATGAATGGAGAAAAATGTTTTGTAAAAAAGTTCCAAAAAAAAGAAATTACGATATTCTAAGGGGTTCAAATTTCGAAAAAGTACTAAATTTGTATATGTATTTTTTAGATAAGTTTCGAATGTGGTCTAACCTTTATTTCTATGTTTGTTGGTTTAAAAGATAGATGGGGTGATAAAAAAGTACCAAAATAAACGTTTTATCCGTTAACTCCCTGAAAGCGGCGAATTTCAAAAACGTACCAGACACCTGTCCACTTATTTTTCTAAAAAACAACGATAAGTCTTACATTTCTTCTGTATTTCTTTAAGTTTTTGAGATATAAGGTTTCCCTTTTTTATCCCCTAAACATTCGAATTTCCAAAAATCCCGTCTTAGTGGATCGATTTGGCGAGAGTCCAACCTCCAGTCCAAATTTCAAGTTTTTAGCTTCAGGCCCTTAGGCTGTGCGGAATAAGTCAGTCAGTCATTCAGTAACGTTGCAATTTTATATATGTATATAGATAGATAAATTAACCTTTTATAATATTGTTAATTATTTAGGGTTCTTTCAGTAAAATATCCTTTTAATTTTCCATTTTCTTGAAATTTTTTTTTAAACGAATGCCTTTAACGTATCGGCTTCTTTTGGCATTTGCTTTCATTTATTACGGAGATATTCAGTGTCTAAAAACCAAAAATTTGTAAAAAAAAAATAAAAGATTTATTTGTCACTCGCCGAAAATGTGTTTTTATTTTATGAAAACTTAAATAATTTTTCTTTCGTTTTTTTCTAAAAACAGGCTGTTAGTGAATAATATTATTTTATGTTTTGAGTACTCAAACTTTGCTGTTTAATAAATATTTTTGTAAATAGAATATGGGAATTATTTCTTAAGTATGTGAAATATTACAGGAATAATATTGCGAGAAAGCTTGATAAATCGAAATTTGACTCAAAGAAGGACATTCGAAAAAAATGTTTAAATAATAAAAATGGTTTTGTTATTTATAAATTCTTATATTTTCGGTTGCAAACATTTTGGAAAATTGATATTTAATGGTATTTTATATTCTTAAAAGTGTTCTACATTCTCTTATAGTTTGGTGTGTTTATTTTATTAATTACCGCAAATACTTCTGCATAAAATTTTATATTTATTACGGAATATAAAGTTACCAATACAAAATAATTCTTATATCGAATTAAATGTGCCCTGCTTAAAAATTTATTTTTGACTGAGGTGAATTACTTGGCAATACTACAAATTATAGTTATTAAATATATTTTAATTTTGCAACTTAATTTTTTTAGTAGGTAAATAAAAAATGTCTTTGCACTTTTTGTTTTATATTTATATACAAATATGTAAGAGACTTCTAGAGTACCAAAATTTCGTTGTGGTTTATTAATTTTTCTTTAACAGCGTGGGCGTCAGTAAAATAAAGTAAGAATGAGAGCAATTAGTATTATACAGCAGCTTGGCTGTTTAACACATTCATTTTATATTAGTGTTTACTTCACTTTAGATTAATTATTATTTAATTCGTTTTCCATTTTCAGTAAATTTTGTTTGTTTACAAAGTGCGGTTTGCTAAAAGTTCTAATCTTATAAGGTTTTTGCCGAGCTAGGAACAACTTCCACTACCACCGACCGCATGTTGAAGTCAGCAGAAGAAATAACCCAATAAACGTTTATTTTAAAAATTTATCAGTGATGCTGAACGTTTTTCACAAGGGTAGTAATTAGACAAGAATGGTTAATACAGTAAATGACGCTTAGGTGCATTTCATAATATTCACAGTTTTTGAAGTTTTTAAAGGAAAAAATAGATCTGCTGAGACTCACTTATTTCCATATACAAAACTCGCTTTATTTTACCAAAGTAATGAATAAAAACGGGTTTATTGGTTTCCTCAAAAGTACTTTTTTTCTTTTAAGGAAATATGTATATCGGCGAATGTTTTACACAAAAAATTTCCCGGTTTAAAATAGCAAACTTTAATCACAAAAGTTAAAACGCGACGTTAAATGCTTATAACTGGTGTGCATATGAGCTATTAATTGTCATCTGCTTAGCAGTTGAACTGTTTTCACTAATTGACTTCAATCCATATATATAAGAATGAATGTATTTATGTTTATTTGTTTGTTAATACCTTCAAGCCGCCTTAGCCGCTGAACCGATCTTTATGAAACTTTTAGAGCATATTACTAACTACCCGGAATGAGCTATAGCCTATATATATTTTTTAAGTGGGACTGGTACCTCCCACATAAAGACAATATAGTTTTCTGTAGATATAAAGAACGATAATAACTAAAGTTTCCAAATTTGGAACAAATAGCTTGATAATGGAGAATATATTTCTTATATCTAAAGAAAAAGACACAAATTGTCCAAAACAAGCAACATCTGCCACAAAGTGGGTGGGAGTGGAAAAGTAGGCGTGGTCCGTTTCAAAAGTTGAAATGGATTTCTATAATAGCTTGTTGATTAATGCGCAATATCAGTCCAAAAGTGGGCGGTATTATAAGTGGCCGTGGCATAAAATTGCATTATGTATATCTAAAAAACGGTAAGTGTTAAATTGTCCAAATTACGTACAAATAAAATTGTTATTAATACACAGCATCTGAAAAAATTTTCGGGATTGGAAAAGAAGGCGTATCACAAACTAGAATTCTGTACATTTAGCGAAAGGGCAACAGCTACAACTTACAAATTTGGTACAAATAGCTTGGTTGTAAAAAAGTAGGCGGAAATCAATAAGGCGTGGGCGTGGTATAAAATATCATTATGTATATCTAAACCAAGGTATATCTAAAATAGCCCTTATTTTTTACAATAAACGCATCTGCCAAAAATGGGAGAAATTGGAGAATTGGACGTGGCACTAACTATAATTCTGTATATCTAGAAAACGGTAACAGGTACAATTTAAAAATTTGGTACAGCTAGATTGGTTATAATTGCACGTTAAATCAGTCAAATAGTGGGCTTTAGTGAAGACGTAGGCGGGGCACCTTCAATACAAAGACAATATAGATTTTTGTACAATTGGAGAATGGTAACAGTAAGAGTATTCAAACTAAATACCAATAGCTTCTCAAAAATGCACGAGATCCGTATTTAAATAAAAATACTTATGTAACTTTGATGAGGTAGCGAAGCGCACTGGCTTAAGCAAAAGTTTTGTACATTATTCTCTAAATTCTCTGAAAGTTTTGAGAAAAAATAACAACTTTCTCTTTGAATATAAGAAATTGTTTAATTAAACTCAAACAAATAAAACGAAAGCGCAATTCAATTCAAACTAATAAAATAAGAATTTAATGCCAAAAATTTAAATGATATTTTTTATATTTTTAAATCACATTTATTTTAATTGATTGCCTGTTATCATGAGTTAATTGTTCTGCTTCACAACAAGAAAAACCAATTAAAATTCAAATATGTAGCTCAAGTTTCCATTACGTTCCAATTGATGCACACAATTTTTTTCAGAAATTGTACACACACACATACATACACCTTCTCATAGATACACACTGATAATGAAGTCTCGCTTAACTCGGCACTTGTAAATTTCACAAATAAGTGCGAAATATGTTTCGTTAATCCTCGTCCATATTATGAAAAATTTGCTGCAGAAAATTCTCTTTTGTAACTGCATTCGTGTTAGGCCTGCCAGACGGTATTGATTTTTCTTTATTTACAAGAATTTTGAGTGTTCGTCACGAAGCAAGAAAAAATATGTTTTGTTAAGATTTTTTGAAGCCGAACTAAAAATGCGTTATTATTTAGTAAATCTACTTCCAGTTTTAGTGTTAAAAGGAAATAAATATTTCATCGTTTCGTTTTAGTGTATTTCTTTAAAAATCTATCAAAAGTACATTTCCTATACATATTCAACACCTAATAATGCTAATTTAAAATAAAATGTTTGACTTATAAGCTTTAAACCTTTTTTGTTATCGGTATAGCGCAGTGTGGGGTCATTTAACAGTTCTGAATTTTTGTACAATAATAGATGTAAGTAGTAAGTATTGATTGCTGCATCTAACTCAATATTTTTAGTTTTGGCACTGTACCCCTTTGCTGTGCAGCCGCTCAATAAAAGCGTTAAAAAGCAGACTCAAAACAGAAGCGTGCATACATTTTTGGTGTATATAGTGAGTTTGTTTCTTTGTATATTTTACTTTAAGCCAGGGCTGTGGAGTCTTCAGAAAAAAGTACTAACTCCAACTCCAAACGCTGAAATTTGTAAGAGCGACTCCGACTCCAATACCTACTCTAACCTTGAAGCTAAATGTATATGAGACTGGTCTTTATTTAACTTTAAACTCTTTTTATACCCTCCACCACTAGTGGTGAATGAAGGTATACTAAGTTTGTCATTTAATTATTATGCATCTAACTTGTTTTTAATGCTTTTCTGTAAAAATTTCAAATCGAATTTCGAAGAATTTTTGGAAAATATTAGAAATTTTTTTTTAATTTATCATGTCGAAAAAGTTTGTAGTCGGAGTTGCGAGTTTTTGTGGGTACTACGACTCCGACTCCACAGCCCTGCTTTTAAATGATTTAAACAATTGTGTTATTATTATAAAGGATTATTCTAGGAAGTTATTAATTGCGAAGAATTCTTTTCAAAATCAAGATTTTTTTAATGAATGTCAAGAATTTTGCAAATTTGAATCTGGTAAGCCTAATTTGTATCCATACTAAAACTTATGTTTTGTAGCATTTAAGTATTCTGTACTCTTTCTCTAATTATTCTCCTTCTTCCTCTCAATAAGAAACTCACAAAAACTTTTAATACACGAAAAAAGTACACTTTTCCTTTCGTATTTTCCCTTTTGCCAGAAAACTCTAATGTTTCCTGAAAAGCTGGGAAAAAATATAAATAAAAAAATTATTAATTATTGTTAAAGCTAAGGCACAAGCTCTATGTGTTCATTTGTCCTTCAAGTTGTGCTGAAAAATGTCAACAAGAAAAAAGAAAGACAAAAAACATGATAAACAAAAAATGTACTTTGGACTTCAAGAAGAATTCTTGACAAAAAGTACGGAAAAAACAGAAGTAAAGGAAAAACATGTGAGATCAATTAAAAAATGGATAATCATTCAATAAGCAAATTTCGATCTACCAAAGGTTAAAATACAATTTGGTTTAAGGATTGATGTTTGACTACTGACGTCAGCAGTCATCGATGGCTGCGAGTGTAAGACGGCAAATCCCTTTGAGAAGACCTAGTGGTTGAGGTCGAAACATGTCAGGGTAACCAGCCGCCTGGGTTCGAATCACACGCCAGCCAGCCTGGCTTCGAATCCCAGGTCAGTCAAGAATGAAAATTATCAATAACAATTTTAATGTTGTAAAAATTCCTTTCTTCATAAAAATAATTTAATGAAAATTAATTAAATAGTAAAAATTTGGATTAAAAAAAAATTATTTTAAAATTATTAGTATTGTGGTTAATAATTAAATTCAATGAACTTAAGCCTAATTAAAATATCTAAATTTGGATTATTTTAAAATTTTCCTCTGGTATAAATCGAAATTATAATACACTTTTAATTGGGAATTTCAATCGATAACGTAATTTGGCCCCAGGTAACAAAATTATAGCTGCAACAAAGTTGAATTTTTTTAATTGACATTGAAATTAAATTTTTTACAAGCTTTTTGCTTTTATATTATTATTATGTTACTAAGTCTTAAATAACCCCGAAGAAAAAAATATTATATAAATTTATTTAATAACGTTACCTGAAAATATTTTAAATTGTTAATATTCAATACATTATAAGTGTAATTAATTGGAAGAAAACTTTTAGCAAGTCAAATCCATCTAGAAGTCCATGGCCTGAGTAAGTTTTATTAACAAAGTTGTTGAAGCAGCTGGTACAATTTTTTTGTTTGAGATAATTTTTTTTTTAATTTCTACTACGTTCTATTTATCCCTCTGTGCAATTTTGCATAAAGTTTTACTTTTACCAGCAACTTTAAGTGCACTAACGAGTTTTTTTGAATTTGGTAAAATCTGTGAAAGTATGACTACAACTAAAATTAAATATACTACATAGGATAGAGTGAGTTTCATTCGGTATTGAAAAAACTAGACTTAAAGTAGCAGTAACAAAAACATTTATTGAATAGCCTTGTTAAAAAACAATAATAATAAAGAGCCATGTCTTTACTTCCACGCTACTACGCTCACATTTTCGTAAAAATATTTGTAGTCATAGCCCAAAAATAAAATTTAAAGAGTAGTAGAATTTTTTAATATTGTTTGCTACTTTTATATTATCCTACTACAGTAGATGTAGCAGGATAATAATAGTAGCATAGAACAGCAGTTAAGATGCAGCAATAAAGTAGAATATGTTTTAGTAATATTGTCATATAAACCATTCAAAAACAAAAAAGAAATTCATCCTAATCGTGTAAGAAGATGCTATTGTTTTACGGAGGTCTAAAACAAAATTCAACTTAAAAGAATTAACACTATTGACGACTTTGTTTTTCGACTACTTTATTACTACCTCAATAACTACTTTTATTGCTACCTGAACTACTGCTTTTTTACTACTTTCATGGTTATTTTTCTCAGCCATTTTTTCAATTTGCGTATGAAATGTTAAGTTTTTATTTTTCATTTCTGTAACATGATATCTTCCACTTTTATAAGAAATCCCCTTGAATGCATTTTCCACCATCTGAAGATCTTCATTCTTTCGTACTGGTTAACAGAACTATTTTAAGGTGTTTTAATCAATAATTAAAGTAAAATGATTGAGCATTTTAAGCAAACCAAGCAATTATGTAATTGAAAAGCATTCAACTATTGAAGAGAGCAAAACAATTATAATTTTGTTGCTTTTAAACATATTATTTTAAATTAAAAATTAAACATTCAATATATTAAAATATTTAAATTTCAAACATTTTACTTTTTTTTTTTTGAGACTACAATATGGCTGTGGGCATTGCATGGATGAATTTAACCATAATATGGTTACCGGTGATGATTATATAGTTATTCTAACCATAATATGTTTAAGTGTATGGTTGAATCTTAATTTTATTTAAACCTTATATTGTTAAATTCAGCTATATTTTCAGTTTCAAGCGGTAAACACTTTTTTGTTAAATAGAAACAACAATAGTTTGTTTTTTTTTTTTAAATACTTCAACCATGTATTTTAGCTGATTTTAAATTTTTTTCTAAATATTTTGGAAGAAATGAAAAAAGTGAACATTTGTAAGAAAAAATAATGTAAAAGAGGACACAAGTTAAAAAAAATGTACCAATTCTTACACAGAAAAATTCTCGCCAATTTTTTTCAATTAAGCCATTACACAATAATAAAATCATTTTTAATTAAAAATTTAATCAACTGAATTAAACATTTACTTATATCAACAGCACTGCAGAAAATATTGTTAATATCAAAAAATAATTAATTGATACTATTAATTTGTTTACTGGCGCAAATTATTTTTTAATTAATATCACAATTTTTTCCATTGAAATCAGTTTGAATTTTTTTCTGTGCATGATAAAATTATTAACTGTAAAAGATATGCTAATAAAAATATTATTTCAATATTGAATTGTTGGTTTATATTCTTTAAAATTATTCTTGACATAAGAACAGATCTGTTAATAAATTTTATTCTTAGAATTTTTATTCTTAACGCAGTTAAACTTTAATTATTTTATTGTTGAAGTAAATGCTTTTAAATCGCTGCTAAGTATCATGTAGACTACTAATTTTTCTCCCTTCTCGTCTTATTATTTGCCATGTGCAGTTTCTTCTGTTGGTCGGCCTGCTTACTTGGCCAAGTTTCGGTCGCGTATGTGGCAATTGTAAATCTACCCGACGCACAGTGTGGAAAATTTTAAAATAGCGGCCAAAAGTCTATAACATTTGACCCATGCGGAATTTTTTATTCGGCTTTATTTGTACGATAGGTGAATTTTTACCCTTATTCTGGTATATTATGTTCTATATGGGCATTTCCATTGTGACGTGACGTGTGTGACATTACAAAAAACAGAAGTGGATTTTGACTTGCATTACAAAATTGCTAAAGTCTGCGAATTGAGCAAGACTTTTTGTATAAAACCTTTTTTTTAGTAAACTTTGGACTTATAAAGATTTATTTTCCAAGTTATCAAATTTAAAAATCTTTGCTCGTTTAAAGGTACATTTGGGAATTTCCAGCGAAAAGTCTACTCTTTGTAATGTAACGCCAGAAAGCAAACAAGCTTGTATTTTAGGACCATGTTGTTCAAATGCTATCCCTTTTGTAACGTAATATAGATAGAGCTAATTGCGCTTTACACCAGAATAAAAAAAAGTAAATTATACGTATACAATTTTTTGAGAAACAATTTAAATAACTTCTGGCGCTTCGTTACAAAAAGTAGACTTTTCGCTGGAACTGCTGTGCCGAAATGTAATTCTGATGTCTGGAAAATTAATAGTTCCTTTCTTAAGTATAATTAGCCTTAATTTGAGTAAGAAAGTTTTTTTTTGGGTATTTGTGGAGTTTATTAGGTATGGAATTTATAACAAAAAGTTGAGTATTAATTGTATTGTATAACATAAAAGCTTTTCAGAATCCATCTTTTTGTCGAATAATTAAAAATAAATTAAATAAAATGTTTAATATTCTTAGAAAAGTTTATAATTAGTAATATTTTATTTTCCATTAAAATTTAATAAATAATGATAATAGTGGTAATGAGAAATAATAATAAAAATAATAATAGAAATAATTTATTTCAAATAAATAAAATAATTACTACACATTAATTAGATTTTTTATTCAAAGTGAAAAAATCGTCTAAATATTCTTTATTTTTATCTTCAAGCAGTTTCTTGGCTTCCTTATGTAGTTCGATTGGGGTTGATTTCCACTTATGACGAATGCTGGACATATATGGATCTGAAGTACAATGCAAAATATTAAAAACGTCTTCATTGTCGGAAGTATCTGTAGTCGTTGTTTCGTTTCTCTTGAGCTTTCTCTGACAAATCTCCAATTGGTAGCATATTGTGTTCAATGATTATAAAAAAATAATTATTGGTTGTTTTTTTATTTGTTTTGTTTTTTCAATCTATAAAGTTTTAAATATTATGAAATTTTATGAAAAAGTTAAAGCCGCTTTAGCCGACCGTCAATGTAATGAAATGCAATGTAACGTACCGTAGCGTACTGTTAACTCGTTTGTGCACCTATAGAACATGTAAGAACGTGTCATCTGTTTTTCAAAATCATACTCTAAAAAGCATTCGTATACATAAAACAACAAAAATAGTGATGGGAATTTAAAATGTTCAAATTTAAAAAGTACCAAAAGATTTAAATGGTATTAAAACTGTTTTGCTTCTACGTATAAATACATAAATAATTTAATATTTGTTATTTATATTATAGATTTACAATAAACAAATATGTATTATATCATATACATACACGTTGACTTAAATTATTTTAGAAATGTGCATACACAAAACTAGGTTTTGATACCATTAAAACCCAGTTTTTTTTATAGTTTTTGTGTATGTATGCATTTGTTTATTTTATACATCTAAACATATATATGTATAAATGAAAATATGTATGTATTGTAAGTTATTTTGTCAAAAGTCCACAGATATCATTAGAAAGAGTGAATTTACCCACATCCCATAATATACAAGCAGCCCATCACTACCTACAACTGGCACGTAACGGTTGGCACGTTAAGGCCGCATTAGCCGACCGTTAATGTAGAAATGTAAATGTAATGTTAACAGCTGATCGTTTCTGTTATATGGAAAGCAATACAAACGCTTAACTGACTGTAATGTCACTTAACCGTAACGTGCCAACCTGTAGAAAATATAATTTCATTACGAGTGATAGCCTGCTTGTATTTTAAATAGAATGCAGTTAAATTAACTCTTTTTTTTGGCCCTTTTTTTAGTAATAATATCTGTGGACTTTTGACAAAATAACTTACAATACATACATATTTTCATTTATACATATATATGTTTAGACCCTGCAAACAATTTCGATCGAAAAATAATCTAAATAGTTTCTCCATTTAGCAAAAACCTATCGCTTTTGCTATTCAATTCTTATTGATGTAGTTACATCGTTCGGGAAGAAGTGTCCCACTATGGTAATATTTACTTTAAGAATCCACTTAGTGTCTATATTATATGACGAATTAGAGCGCTTTGGAAGTTTAATATCAATTATATTTAGTAGTATCGCTGTTGGCTCCAAAAAGTACTCTTTTGAAGTTACATTTTTTCTTATTGTTCTTTATAATAAAAAAGTGGGTAATTTTACTGTTTATCTTTGTTTGATTTTGTAAGGGAAATCTAAGTAAAATATAAAAAAATGAGCTTAAAGTTAAACAAATATTAAAAAATCTACGTTACATTTAATCAAAATAGCTGTTAATGTTTTAAAGTTAAGAAACTAATGTGGACAAATTTTGTTAAAGAAAACTACACAAAATCACAAATTTGTTCAAACACTAACTTTGTAAACTTTCATCATATTATAACTAGCATATCTTTTTATTGCAAATTTTTATTTACAAACTTTCTTCACTCAAAGTTATTGTTGATCTTCACTAGAAAAATTTAACAAAAACACTAATTTTCACACTAAAATTTTTAAAGTCAATAAATAAACATACAGTTTAAAAAAAATCACTAATATGCTTAAAAAAAGATAATTATCAAATTATTAATTTTAATTTCATTTTCATTTGCTCTAAAAAAAATATGCATGAGAAATTATTAAAACTTTAACCAATCTAACCGAAGAATAAATTTGGGCAGTTTTGTGCACTCATTTTTACGTGAACATTTTTTTTTCGGTAACATTTGGATTCCGCGGAGTCCCAATTTTAAGTACAATACTAAAACTATTTCTATTTTCAAATATTAAAAATTTCACTCTATTTTACATAATTTTATATATTAATATTATTTTACACGCACGTAGTACCGATCACATGGCAACTTAAATACAAACTGTGCTCTTTTACGTATTTGGCTTTTGTAATA
The DNA here is from genome assembly GCA_943735925.1 of Pollenia amentaria. Lineage (NCBI taxonomy): Eukaryota > Metazoa > Arthropoda > Insecta > Diptera > Polleniidae > Pollenia > Pollenia amentaria. The sequence goes on along the minus strand of OX031007.1, from coordinate 251,285,103 downwards.
TTCACTATTAAACAGCAAATCGTTGCGAAGAAGTCAATATAATATGTGAAATATTCAATTGTGCCATTGTTGCAGTTGTATAACTGTTACAATTATCTGAACAACTCACTAAAGTGACGAAAAAGTATAATTTGAGAACTCATAATGCGATTCTACCGTATTTTGTTGTTGTTTAATTCCGAAAAATCTACTGTTTAACTACCAAATGTGACGAAGTAGTTAAAATTCGTAGACAATCGAAAAACACTCTACCAATTGCTTGGAGGGGACCCTGCAAACAATATCGATCGAAAAATAATCTAAATAGTTTCCCCATTTAGCAAAAATCTATCGCTTTTGCTATTCAATTCTTATTGATGTAGTTACATCGTTCGGGAAGAAGTGTCCCACTATGGTAATATTTACTTTAAGAATCCACTTAGTGTCTATATTATATGACGAATTAGAGCGCTTTGGAAGTTTAATATCATTTAAATTTAGTAGTATCGCTGTTGGCTCCAACAAGCCCTCTTTTGAAGTTACATTTTTTCTTATTGTTCTTTATAATAAAAAGTGGGTAATTTAACTCTTTATCTTTGTTTGATTTAGTAAGGGAAATCTAAGTAAAATATAAAATAAATGAGCTTAAAGTTAAACAAATATTAAAAAATCTACGTTACATTTAATCAAAATAGCTGTTAATGTTTTAAAGTTAAAAACCTAATGTGGACAAATTTTGTTAAAGAAAACTGCACAAAATCACAAATTTGTTCAAACACTTATTTTGTAAACTTTCATCATATAATAACTAGCATATCTTTTTATTGCTTTACAAAACTTATTTTACAAATTTTCTTCACTCAACGTTATTGTTGATCTTCACTAGAAAAATTTAACAAAAACACTAATTTTCACACTAAAATTTTTAAAGTCATAAAATAAACAGACAGTTTAAAAAAATCACTAATATTCTTTAAAAAAGATAATTATCAAATTATTATTTTTAATTTCATTTTCATTTGCTCTAAAAAAAATATGCATGAGAAATTATTAAAACTTTAACCAATGGGCTGTTTTGTGCACTCATTTATACATTTTTCGTGAACATTTTTTTTCGGTAACATTTGGATTCCGCGGAGTCCTAATTTTAAGTACAACACTATAACTATTTCATTTTTTAAATATTAAAAATTTCACTCTATTTTACATAATTTTAAATATTTATATTATTTTACACGCACGTAGCACCGATCACATGGCAACTTAAATACAAACTGTGCTCTTTTACGCATTTTCCTTTTGTAATATTCACTATTAAACAGCAAATCGTTGCGAAGAAGTCTATATAATATGTGAAATGTTCAATTGTGCCATTGTTGCAGTTGTATAACTGTTACAATTATCTGAACAACTCATTAAAGTGACGAAAAAGTATAATTTAAGAACTCATAATGCGATTCTACCGTATTTTGTTGTTGTTTAATTCCGAAAAATCTACTGTTTAACTACCAAATGTGACGAAGTAGTTAAAATTCGTAGACAATCGAAAAATACTCTACCAATTGCTTGGAGGGGATGTATAAAATAAACAAATGCATACATACACAAAAACTATAAAAAAAACTGGTTTTTAATGGTATCAAAACCTTGTTTTTTAACGTGTATGTATATGCTTTAATACATACTTGTTTATTGTAAATCTATAATATAAATAACAAATATTAAATTATTTATGTATTTATACATACAAGATATACATTTTTAATACCACTTAAATCACTTGGTACTTTTCCTGCAAAGCGGTCACCATTAGAACATTTTAAATTCTCATCACTGTGTGTGTTGTTTTATGTATACTAATGCTTTTTTAGAAAAACAGATGACACGTTCTTACATGTTCTATAAGTGCACAAACGAGCTTACAGTACGTTACGGTACGTTACATTGCATTTCATTACATTTACGGTCGGCTAAAGCGTCCTTTACGGTTAAGTGACATTACAGTCAGTTAAGCATTTGTATTGCTTTCCATATAACAGAAATGATCAGCTGTTTACATTAAATTTACGGTCGGCTAAAGCGGCCTTTATACTAAAATGTCCGAAGTTTGTATAAGACTTTTCTGTTCTGAATTCGATCGATGTATCTGTATGGCATTAAAGTGTCTCTCGGAAGTGGGGGTTATATGACGGGTGTGATCCAATTGTAATAAATTTAAATTTTTATATTCATACAAGAGTTCTTCTAATTAAATTTTGCTAGGAATTCATTAGCGTTTTATTGGTTTCCGGATGGTCATTTGTATGGGAGGTATCTGAAAAAGTAGACCGATTTACATCCGAGTAAATTAGTTATTTTACGAAATATTAGGAATTCCCTGAGGATCTATTCCACCAAACCTTAAATTTATGTAAAATTTATGCTATTGTTAAAAATAATATGAAAGCGATTTTAAAAGTGGAGGCAATTAATGCCCATTGGCATTTAAGCTAAGAAACCATTTTAACCAAAACACTAAATTTCATAAAAATCCCTTTTGAAAATTAAAGTTAAAAGCAATTGAATTTTCAAAATGTATTACAAAATCATACTTTTCAGTCAGATAATAAAAGGTCACCCTGTTTATAGGGAAAATGTTTACGTAGAGATCTGTATTTTTGGCTTCTGAGGTTTATTTTTTTTTATTTATTTTATTTATTTTTATTTGGTCTATAGATTATAAATCCTTACAGACTAAAGAATGTAATACAGGTGTGAATACAATTAACTATTTAAATACAAAATTAGTTTCCTTTTTAAAATATCATTGCTTCCAGAAAAATCTATAATATGATACAATTTATTAAAATTTTCACAAATGCGACGAAAGGAGTCATTATTAGCATAAACGGATCTGTAGTAGTTACGACTGATGAGCTGAAAGTTACGAGTTGGCCTATTTGGAACCCTAAAGTTAATTTTACTAAGCAGGAACGTAGAATCAATTTCACCATGAATTAATCCAAGTAGAAAAGTTATACTCAGCATAACACGGCGGCTTTTTAAAGTTGGCAGCTTAATAAGAGCAAGTCAATTTACATACGATGGCAGAACATACGAATTCCAACCAAGGCCACGTAAACAAAAAATCAAAAATTGCTTTTGTACCGATTCAATACTATTTATATGGATGGAATAGTAAGGATCCCATACAATGGATCCATATTCAAGAATTGGCCGAACCAAAGATGTATAAAGTTGTTTCATGACATAGGGGTCAGAAAATTCTCTAGACCACCGTTTCATAAAACCAAGAACACCGTTAGCTTTGTTAACAGTTAACGCAATATGATTACGGAAATTTAGCCTATGATCCAACAAAAAGCCCAGATCAGTTATGCTGTCCACTTTTTCAAGTATTATTCCATTAACATAGTATCGAGAATCTAATATGTTAGTTCTGTAGAATGTCATATGTTTACATTTTTTAATATTAAGGTCCATTAAATTAATTGTACACCATTGGGAAAATTTATCAATATCAGACTGTAGTAAAAATTGTTGATTTGAGTCGTTAAAGCTCTTGCATATTTTGACATCATCTGCATACATAAGTACATTTGAATACAAGATAACAGATGGGAGGTCATTTATAAATAACGTGAACAGTGTAGGACCAAGATGACTTCCCTGGGGAACACCAGAAGTGACGTATATGTCTGTTGAGGTAACATTTCCAAACTTTACTTGTTGAGTTCTATCAAATAAATAGGAACGCAGCCACTTTATGGCTGAACAACTAAATCCCATTAGTGATAATTTGCATAGTAACATTTCATGGTTCACTTTGTCAAAGGCTTTACTGAGATCCGTGTAAATTACATCCGTTATCATGTTTTTTAAAAATCCATCATTTACCATAGTAGTAAGTTCCAGAATATTAGTTGTCGTGGAACGCGACTTGCAAAATCCATGTTGACAAGGAGATAACAGCGAAGAAATTTGGTGTGATAAGCTGTCGGTTAACATTTTTTCTAAGAGTTTTGGAATAGCATTCAGCTTAGCAATTCCTCTATAATTTGTAACATCGAATTTATTGCCACTTTTAAACAAAGGGATAATAAACGATTTTTTCCATTCGACTGGTAAATAGCACAATTCAATAGATTTGTTGAAGATTGTAGTAAGTGGGCCGTACAAAGTTTCGGCACAATTTTTAAGAATACAACTAGGTATTCCATCAGGGCCAGAATTATTGGTTGGTTTTAATGATTTTAAGTTTAATAGAACTGTTTCATTACTCAAAAATGAAAAATGTATACCAGCTGAATGCGATATATTAAATGGATAGGGAGAATTACGATCGTACGTTTTTTTAGAATATGTAGTAGCAAAGAAATTCGCGAACATGTTGCTAATCAGTGTGTCGTCATCAGTTATACAGGAACCATATTTAAAAAACTTAGGATAGTCAGAAGCTCGACGTTTCGAATTAATAAACTTATAAAATTCTTTAGGGTTAGTTTTCAACTTTAATCTCATACGGGCTAGGTAGTAATCATATGCCAATTTGTTTGTAGTATTATATTCGGAGCGCGCAATGCAGTAATTTCTAAAATCAACTAAGGTTCCAGAGCTCTTATATTTCTTGTAACATTTAATTTTTTTTTAAACACCATTTGAAAGATTAATTTTGACGGCAACAAATTCAATATTGTCATTGAGCGAAAATTCAATGCGTTCACATGAAAAAGCATTTAGTACGGCAATAAGGACTCCTCCACCAAGTTTGTGAGGACGATCATATCTGAATATTTGGTATTTCGGACATAAAATTTCGGCATTATGAATAATTTTCTTGTTATTCAACCAAGTTTCTGTTAAAACAATAAAATGGTGTGTAAAATCGAAACTGCTTGCGTAAAGAGATGTTAATTTTGTGTTCAGACCGGTTGTCCTGTGTTTACTTTAATATGAGTATTTAAAATTTATAATTAGCGGCAAAAAAAAGCAGACTTTTGGTCGCTATTTCAAAAATACCAACACTGTGCGACGGAGCTTTATCGCTTTTGTTTTATTTTCTGTATTTCCGTAATTTTAATTGTTAAAACGACTGTAATGTCGGTATGTAATCAAAACTATGTATTTCGAGGAGTCCATAGTTTCTTTTAGTACATCGGGAGAGTACTATTCCCGAAAATAAATTTTTGCTAAGTGTTGGTATTAAAATATAATGATATTAAAATATAAAATAAATAAAAAAAACAAGTAGTACATTATGGAAAAAAAATTTGGACTTCATCCCGAAAATAACATTAAAACGAATTATCTTACATAGATTTTAATGGTTAGATGAAAATGGGCCCACATATCCAAATTTAAACCAAATAACAAAACTTTGAACTAGTACAACCATAATTCCCCATAGCGGCCAAATATGGATGAGACAGTGGAGTAGACGAATGCTTGCCCTGCTATACATTCTTCATAAATTGTATTCTCTGTTAAAAATAAGGCAGATTTAATTAAAGGGAAATCTTAAAGCTGGCGAATAGTAATGGAATGTTTATATACGATTCCACAGATCATAATTAGTTATATAATGCTAAGCTTTTTGAGATACATACATATACATATAAAAACATCCGATGTTGATTTTGTAGGCTGTTACCCAGTTCTCCAGTGCCTGGTGTACCTATATATATATATTTTTTTTTTGTCTAAGTTTTGTACTATAATGACGGTGATTATGGCACACACATTTTTTTCTCTTGAAATTATTGCATTATATCACATTTAATCGTACACACACACACAAATATACATACAAATGTACAAGTAGATACATATTCGTATGTATTTTTAAAATTTTCTTTGGTTTAAATGGCTGTTGTCGTATTAAGTTATTGTTTGCAATATTTTTAATGAATTTTTGTGTTTTTAGAAACAGATTTTGGCAAAAATTTTCAGTTAATTTTTTTTCTTTCATAATTTTCTTTTGCTATTCTTGCTGTATACCAACATACATACATCCACACAAAACAAAACTGTATAATAAGTTTATTTATTTTGTGATTATTTAGCACATCTGCCTGCCAATGTTCTCTAAATAGTTTAAAATTTCTTAGTAATTATTCCAAAATCAACAGCAATTATTTATTGAATTATTTTTTAAAAATATACAATAACAATACTTTGGGTTTTCTCGCAGTTACATATTGATGTGAATTTCCCAGGAAAGTCATTTTTGTATTTAGTTATTTTTCTGTTTTTATAATCACCCACAAAATTTTTGTGCTTTAAATTATTATTGTGGAATAAAAAAAAAAATAATAATAAATTTGAATCTGGTCAAATATTTGCAAATCTGAAGGAATTTAAGTTTTAAAAATGTAATAGATATTAAGCATAAAAATATTGGCCACAGCAAAAAATTTTAATTTATGAAACAAAATTTGTCTGTTGTGGTTTTTAATTTGCAAACACAGTGCTGCCAGATTAAAATCCTTAAAAAATTATAATAGGTCTGTCTGCGTACACATATTTTGCATAATTTTGTACAAAATGTCGCAAAATCTTGCAAAATGTTGTCTGCGTACTCCAAATCTCTTACAGCGAGAGCGCCAAAAAGAGAATTTTTTGACAGTTGGAAATTAGAGAACTTGCAAAATGTTACTGGAGAAATTTCCTCTGGTAAGATTTTGCAACTAGTTTGAACAGCTGTTTTTATATACTGTTTGAATGAAAGAGTTTACGTGTGCCAAGATAGCGTCGACGAAATAGCGTCGAATTTGGGAATTTAAAAACCGGGAAACCAAAATACCCAAATAATGGGGATTTATAGTATATGAACAAAAAGTTAGCGTCGAATTTAGGAATTTAAAAAGGGGAAGTAAAAATATATTTATATTTTTAATAAAAATACTAAAAATATTTACCACAGGCTTTTGCACGGTATAAACTGTATATTTTCTGAAAGTAAATAGTTTTCTGGACAAAATGAGCGATGCGTGCAAAAAATATATAGTTTATACCGTGCAAAAGCCTGTGGTTCATTGCATAAATCAGTAAAGATTTTTACTGATCATTTTGGATGAACCCAGATTTCTCGGAAACTGTCCGAACGATTTTTTGCACGCATCGCTCATTTTGTCCAGAAAACTATTTACTTTCAGAAAATATATAGTTTATACCCTGCAAAAGCCTGTGGTAAAAAAAATATAAATATATTTGGGCTTAAATCTAGTTTACCGACGCAGCTCCAAATAAAAAAAAAGTACCTAGGGTTATAGAAAGTGGAAAAATAAGAAGAAAAAATTATAATAAGAAAGTTGGCGCAAACGCTTAGTTTTCGAGCTATGGGCGTTTTAAGTTTTTATATAAATATGTGATTTTGCAGTACATTTCCAAATGTATATGGCTCATATTGGTATCATTGCAAAGCGTTTCACTAGATCTTTCTGGACATACAGAATTTATTTTAATATTTTTAGTTTATTAAGAAGTGGGACGAGTTTGCAAAATACAAAAGTTTTTTAGTAAGCATAAAAACAAATTTATTAATTTTTTCTAATTCTTTAATGTATGTATATACTACATACTAATTTATTTAAGAATTTTAATTAAAATACAAGTAAAACCTTCTTTATGTTTATGTTATACTAATGAGGAGAGAATCCTTGCCCATGGGCAAAGGCCGTCTATGCAGAGAATCTTTAGTTAGCGAAGCCGGTATTAGTTATACCATAGGGGAGAAAATATTTGCGCCCGGCCGAAGGCCGGCTATGCAAGGAAGCTTTAGTAAGCGAAACCGGTGTTTATTATACCATAGAGAAGAACATCCTTGCGTCCGGCCAAAGGCTGGCTATGCAAAGAATTTTTTTTTGCGATGCTAGTGTTTGTTATTTTATAAAATTTTTATTACACTTTTATTTAAATAAACTACATTCCTTCCTAGTGCACTTCCGTAACATTTCGACGTAAAAAGAAAAAAACTGTAATGTGATCTAAAGAGTTTAATATTTTGAAATAAATTATGTATATCCAGAAAAATCTGTTCAAGAGCTTTAAAATGATACCAATATTGGCCATATACGTTTAGAATTGTAGTGGAAAATCACATATTTATGTGAAAACTTTAAACGTCCATAACTCGAAAACTAAGCGTTTGCGCCAAATTTTTTATTTAATTTTTTCATCTTATTTTTTCATTTTCCATCACCCTGTGTATTTTTTTTTATTTGGAGCTGCGTCGGTAAACTAGATTTGTTCCTATATTTGTACTTCCCTATTTTAAATTCCTAAATTCGACGCTAACTTTTTGTTTATACTGCAAATACCTATTATTTGGGTATTTTGGTTTCCCGGTTTTTAAATTCCCAAATTGGACGCTATTTCTTCAACGCTATCTTGGCTCACGTTTGTTATTTCAATTGTTTACACACCGATCAGCTGTTTTCTTGCAAGATTTCACTGGATACTGTCTGCGTACTTTTTGAGATATTCTCAGCCGAAAGAGTAAAATTTGTCTTACTCTCCCAAAAAAATTTACTGAGTATTTGCTACTGGAAAAGTACGCAGACAGACCTAATAACTGTGTGTGACAAAAATTTTAATTTAAATGTATTTTTTACTTTGGTTTTTTAAATTGTTTATACGTCTTAAGGCCGAAATTTTATTACGAACATTGTCACAAAAGTTAAAGCGACAAAAAAGTTCATAAAATTTTTTTTTATTTTTATTTTCCAAAAGTTTACTTTTTGTGACAAGAGGCTTTTCATAAATAATCGATTCACTTTATAAGCACATACGATTTTTTAACAAATCGTACTACTAAACAGGAAAGTGAATCGCCAATTTAACCCTCTGATGTTCATATGGGCCTCACTTGACCAAATCGATTTGCCGTTCGATTGTACGTTCTGTTCTGTTACGAATCAGCTGTTTTGTTTCTGTTCAATTGAAAGTCTATATGTGTGGTTTGTTGTTCCTTTTTCGTTCTGTTCTGTTGCGGTCTAGTCTGTTGAAAATAGAATTCAACGTTAACTTACGGCCAATGTGTGTATGTATTAGTTTGTTGTGATATGAAAAAAATTTTAATTTTTTGCTTAACGCTAGAAAAATTTGTTTTAATTAATAATGTTTTAAAAAGTGGCGTATTTTTTTCACACAAAATATTCATTATTTATTTTTTACGAAAAGCTTGTTTTACAATTTCGATGTTTTTCTTTTAAAAGTAGCTGATTCCTTTCACAGAAAAAGTAATTACAAAATATTTGTTACAGAAAGGAATGAAACAGAACGGCAACAGCAAGTAATGAGGCCTTTAGTCTATGACTTACTTAGGTATACGGCGCTTAACTTTGTGGAAAAGTGAATTCTACATTTTGAATATATTTTTTGTGGGAAAAATTAATTTTAAACTACTTTCGTTAACCAAGCACAAACGTTCAGAGCCAACGAATATTCCATTCAATGAAGTTTAAATTGTATTAAAATAGCTAAATAGCGTACTTATGGATATGAAAAGAAATTAATTAATAATAAAATGGTTTCTAATTCATTATTTCTAACGTTATTTTGCACTTACCGTATCATAAGGCACCGAACATTGGAGGGTTAAGTGGGTCTGTATTTAGTGTGTTATAATTATGCATATTTTTTCTATCAAGAGAACGAACAAATCTTTAACCGTTTTCATTTATCCTTAAGCAAAATTTAATATACATATGGCGATTTCGTCTCAAGTGCCCAACCCTTTTTTTTGCTCAAAAGAAAGCTTAGGGCTTTTTCTTTAAGAGCTTTTTGAACGCTTATACAATTTTTAACGTAGGCACTATTTTTCAATTTGTGACCATTTTTTGTCAAAATTTTTATCAATTAAAAAAATGGCTTAAATAGTATTTAAATTTAATTAATGTGATAATTGAATTAATTATTTTTTATTTGAAAGAAAATTAAAAATATAATTTTGATTAAAACAATATTTAAGTTTTTTTGAAATAAATTTTTAATTAAAAAATTAATTATAATATATATTTTATTCGACCTTTATTATTTATAGTATAATTAAATTATCGAGCTTAAGGTCTTTTTATATAAAAACCTTTAAGTGTTTATTATAACCAATATTTCGGCACCTCTTTGAGTGCCTTCTTCAGGGTTTTTTTTTCTTTCTTTTACAAATTTCACAAATTTTTAACAAATTTAACAATATAACAATAAAAATTACAAAATTAAAAAAATTTTGTAATTGAATACAAAAACATATTTTTCAATACAAACTTGATCTATATATATATAAATTTTTAACTTCCGTTTCTATTTTTATAAATTAAATGTCTACGTTTAGTGGGCTACGTTTTCGTGTCAGTCCTTAAATTAATTCTCGACATTGTATGTACTTTTATAATATGTAACATTTCTTACATAAATCTAACGTTTATAATTATTTTCTGTGTTTAATATTGTTGTATTCTCAAAATCTGGATAATGGTTTAGATTAGCACAATGAGTTGATAAAGCTGTTTTTTGTGATGAAATATTTCTAAATTTTTGGTCTGACTTATGTCCTGCTATCCTACTTTTTAGCTTATTTTTTGTTTTAATTTTGTCATTTTAATTGTTATACATATTGTTAAATTTGTTAAAATTTTGTGAAATTTGTAAGAGAAAGAAAAAAAAAATACTGAAGCAGGCACTCAAAGAAGCTCGATAATTTAATTATACTAAAAAATTTATTAAACATCAAAAAATATAAATTGGTTTTTTCGTTTGAAATAAAATAATTTAAGCTTGTTATAAATAATTTAAATTGTTGTTGAGAATTGTCAACATTTAATTAAATAAATTAACACATTGTATTACAAACAAAAGCAAAGTTTTTCATCTTTTTTTTCATTAAAATTTAAAATATCATTTATTGAAAAAAAAATTATTCACAATTTTACAATGTTTAGTAATCAATATAATCATTTTCGTAATAGTTGCAAAATCAACAACTTGTTTGCTTGAAATTATGAATTTGGTATTAATTTGGTGATTAGAGACAATTTTTAATTTGTTCAGTTTAAGTTTTTCTTAAACTTTTAAAATAAAACTTTTACTGAGAAACTATACAAATTTACCTTTCTAACGGCTTGTAGCATACGGAACTAAAATTTCATACCCCAACATAAAAAGGGCCCATTTTTAAAATAAGTCAAAAAAGATTTTGACTGCAAAAAAATGTCAAAAGTTTTTTGTTTTTAAATGTTTTTTTTTCGAAAGATTGAAAAAAGCGATCTACACTATTTAGGACAAATTTTGGTTAGAACAATTGGTAATTAGTTACATGGATGAAAAAAAACCACTAGTATAGGCAAAATGTCAAATTTCGACCGCCTTTCGACCGATCTTGTTGAAAAATTGTGTCTAAACTACTATCCAATAGGACTAGCCTTGGGTATGAGGGGTATGACCAATGTGGACCGATTGTGATAAAATTGAATGTAATTTTTGATGTTCATAAAATAGTTCTGCTTATTTAATTTGATCATTATAACTATTTAGCGTTTTATTGGTTTCCGGATGATCCCGATCGGAAGACATCGGTTTCAAAAGTTGGGCCACTTAAAACGAAATAGCCCATATGTATAAAACAATTTTATAATTGAAGAAAAATTTAATATCATACTTTATTATTGCAATACAAAGACAATTCCATCAGTAGAAATTTTCTGAAAGAATACGATCAAATTGTAAGTTTTAAGAAATCTCAAAAAAAAAAAATATTTCTTTTACAATAAATTCCCATAATTATTATTCAATTTCAATTAGTACACATCATCCATACTAATTGTTGTTGAATTAACTACAATAACAAAAACCTTTAGTAACGACTAGATCTATAAACAATGAATTGAACGCTGATCTCTGAGCGTTTTAAAAGAGGCCTTACGGTTGGTTCAGAGAGTCTCTTTTGTGTACATTTTACGGTTAAAGCGTTAGAAGTTCGTACACATCAAAGTCCTCATAAATTTTTTTTTTTTTTAATAATAAATAAATATTTTTCGTAGCGTTGCTTATTTTTGTTTACTTTAACCTTGTCAATCAACATGTTGTGTCGCTGATGTGTTTATGTGTATGAATGTTAATATTAAGAAAAATATTTCATTATGTTCTTTTCATTAAGTTTTAACGTTTAAACTAGAGTTGTGCACGTGACGTGCCACGCGTGAATAATGCTTTACCGTGATTACCTTAAATAATAATCATGCGTCCGAAGGAAACACGCTAGAAAAAATAACGACACATTCTTTTCAGTCGGAAAGCATAAAAGATATAAAGCAACACAAAGCGAACAATTCTGCATCGCTAACTCCAAATTAAAGATTTTGAGTTATGACGACGTTGCAGCAAATGAGCGGTATGTACATATGTATATAATATATAATTCATATTATGTAAAAGGGTGTCGATTAATGCTTGTTCGATTAATCGAACAATTTTAAACGATTAATTGTTCGATTAATTTAAAATTGCAGATTTCGATTAAAGGATTAATCGAAGAATTTATGCCGATTAATCGAATATATGGGTTTTCTATCAAATGTATCATTTTTTAAAGTTTTAAGTTAAATAAACAAACCAAATTTATGTGTCAGTTGAAATTTAAAAAAACAGTCATGTCCAGTGAGTAATTCACATACATGGGCGTACTGCTTACTGAAAACTTTTCGGTAACTAGTAAATTTACTGATTACTGCAATAATAAAGTAATCCCTTAATTTTTACTTATAATTGAAACAAATGCAAAAAAAAAATTTCAACTCTGGTCGTACACAAAAACTGCTTGTCAAAACTTGTTTGAATTCACTGTCACTCAATTCATTTTTAGGCCACACTGTCATACATTATGAGCACACACGATTTTTTTGACAAATCGAATGGCTGAATAGGAAAGTGTATCGCCGGCTTAAGTGATTCTATTAAGCGATGGTGCTTATCTAACACATATTATAAGCAAACTATTAAATATTTATGTTGAATATATTTTTGTTTAAAACGCATTTCCCTATTTAAGCTGCAAATCAAGTAGTTTTTGTTAAGTGTAAAAACAACATCAGGGTATTTTATGATAAAAATTAGTGGCCATCGTAGTTCTCTGCTGAATTATATCTCAGGTACACACAAAAGGGTAATAATTACAAACAGACTGAAAAACTTATTAAACATAAGTTTCCTTTTCACCTGTGGAAAATGGCATAAAAATAATCTTTAGAATAATTAAGGTTGCTTAAAAAATTAAGCATAATTTGTAAACAGGTCTACACTTTATTATTTAAGGAACGTAGTTTCAACATTGCGCGGACTGTTCGTTAATTATAAACTAAAGAACAAGAAAAGTCACTTCTCTCCAACTCCAACTAAAAAAATAAACAATTAATTGTGTGGCTCTTGATTAAGTAACTGTTACATGGTGGTGGAGTAGTGAGTGAATAAGTAACTGAGGTCTTTCTGTCTACCTGTCGACTTGGTATGTCAGTACTTCAAAAGTGTTAATGAATTCAATTTATTCACATGCATACAAAGTTTGTTGAAGAGAGCAAAAACATTTCTAAAAGACAAACATTAATAACACTGGGGAACAGTGATTTTGCGCCCTGGAACTCTATAGCAAATTTTTAATAATTTGAGGTCGCGGATTTCGAATCGAATCTCCATTTTTCTCTATCAGCTCGACTTTTCGAGATATAGCCTTTTGTCCAAAATGAAGGCACTTTCACTACATATACTGGAATAACTTGAAAACGGTTCACAATTTTCAGTTAAAAAAACAATATTATCTTTAAGCCGTGCTTACATTGTTTCTATATATGTCCAGTAGTTTAAGAGATATCGTTGAAGTTTTGAAAACAAAAAAAAAAATTTTTTAAAAAAGACATTTGTTGTTCTTTAAAAATTCATAAAAAAATGCGAGAAAAATCACAGTTTGTGTCTAAATGGTTTAAGGCAATCGGTGCACAACTTTTGATGTTTTGCACAATATAAAGTTCCAGTCAACACAAAAAAAGTTAAACTTTGTCCCAACACACACACATTAAAAAATAGGCGTTTTTGTGGAAATCGCGGTTTTCATCTATTCAGTTTTCTCAGTAGATTGTGAACAAAATCAAAACTGGTACACCGATTTCCTAAAACTATTAAGACAAAAACTGTGATTTTTCTCACATTTTTTTTAATGAATTTTTAAAGAACCAAAAATGCCTTTTTAAAAACTTCAACGATATCTCTAAAACTACTAGGCTAATTCAAAAACAATGTAAGCACGGCTTAAAGATAATATTGTTGCCGATTTTCGAATGGTTTTTAACTGAATATAATGGCGTTTTCAGGTTATTCAAATATATGTAGTGAAAGTGCCTTAATTTTGGGCATAACAGTATATCTAGAAAAGTCGATCTGGTAGAGAAAAACGGAGATTAGATTTGAAATCAGCGACCTCAAATTAGTAAAAAATATGCTATAGAGTTCCAGGCCACACAAAAAAGTTCAATTTTGTTCCCTTGTGTAATAAATACATACTAAAACACACAATCTTACTTTCTAACAACAATTCGTTGGCATAGTGCTACTGAGTTAGACAGGTTTAAGACTAATTTTATATAATCACATGCTCTTTAGTTAATTGGCCACTGTTGCACAAATGCTGAAGAGTGGCGGACGCTTATAAACGTTAAGTCTATAACGAGTCTCACATGAACCATTAACCACAAGCTAAAAGCGTCTTTATCTTGGAATGTGTCTCCGAGAGTTAAAGTATGAAATGCCTACCGGCTTTTTCAGTTTTGCTTGCACAAAATAATAAATTGTTGTTGTTTGGTGGCCCTTTATTTACGCTCGTACCCATTTAAGTTGAATACTTTAATAATATGCTTAGTCCCACTACAAAAATCATTCTGAAATCCATATATTGTTGTTGGATACGGGCACGATAAGAATCTTGAGAAGCGCAAAAGAACAAAAAGGGTTGTTTGACAGTTGACAAGAAAAGAGCAGAGCACAAAGCAAAATGTGTAATGAGAGTAAGAAAACTTTTTAAATGAGAGATATAAAAAATCCCAGCAAAACAAAAATGAAATTAAGAGTAAAAAATTTTGTATAAAATGAGTATTTTAAATAGCGGAGAAACCAAAAAGAAATTAATGAGACCCAGAAAAGCTTTATTCATGCCCATACTGGGTATAACAGTTTTCATTCATTAAATGGTTTTTGTATAGTAAACAACAAATGCTTTAACTGGGTTGCCATTTGCATATTTTAAAATTACCTTAATATTAACGTGTGTCCGAAAGCACAAGCATATGAGTAGGGACTAAAAAATATCTGTAAAAACTTAAAAAACTAATTTGATAATTTGTTTTATATTATCAAAAGTAAAACTTTGTCTGTTCGGAAGCAAAAACAAAAAGAAGATTTGCTGTTAGAAAATTAACGTCAACCGAACTTATAAGAGAATACTTCAAGGACGCCAATGTATTTGCAGAATATTAATTTTCAGATCCCACTTTGGTTTCAGATCAGATCTAAAATATTTCAAATTTACTTAATTTTTTGGAATCCTTCAATTTTTAGCAAAATGCTTTGGATTATTTTGAATTTGTCGGGATATTCTTCCTTCCACATTATTTATTT
This sequence comes from Pollenia amentaria, assembly GCA_943735925.1. Classification (NCBI taxonomy): domain Eukaryota; kingdom Metazoa; phylum Arthropoda; class Insecta; order Diptera; family Polleniidae; genus Pollenia; species Pollenia amentaria. The sequence goes on along the minus strand of OX031007.1, from coordinate 251,269,470 downwards.
TAGTTTCTGCAATTTAATTTGAGTATTAAATCAACTAAATTCCTCCAATTTAGGTTATTGTTTCACCAATATATTCGTAGTTGGAGAAAATAAACAAAATGTAATTAATTTCTGAGGTTTTATTTAATTTTAATATTTTTTTTTTACTTTTTTTATTGCATAATCATCGGTAAAAAGTTTTTTGAATAGAATTTTGAAGCATCTAGCCAGATTTCCCATCTTGGTAATACTGGCCGCGGAGAAAGGGCAATATTATCGTTTTTGCTTCTTATTTTCTCTACAACGTGGTCTAACTCATGTGCCAAGCAAGTAACTTGTAACAGTTTTGGATAAAATATTTTAAGCTCATTGGCAGACTTAACCATGTACATGCATCGGTTAAAATAGAATCATCTTTTGTCGAAATCTTGAAAATCTTGTATTTTAAGCAGAGTTCCAAGACCATTAATTTATTGATTTTGAAAATTTTTTGTGTATAAGAAAAATATTTTTAAGAACCTTTTTTAATAATATGGAAATGAAAAAAAAATCACTCAAAAATGTCAAAATAGGCATTTTAAACCAAAATATGCAAAAATATGTATTTTCACTAAAATATGCAACAATATGCATAAACAAAAAGATGCCGTTTTAACGCAAATTTATTGATTCGAAAAGATTATTGGTCAACATCGTTCTTAGACTATCGACAAAACACATGCATTATCATGGAAATCGCAGCCCTACATATGGGATTTGGTCAAGTTTAAGATGTAGTCAATAAAATAAATACAAAATTTTTAAACTTAGCACTCCCGAAACCCACCCGGGTGACATTTTCGATTTTCAATCAGTGAAAACTTTTTTAATTTTAATTTATGCAGATTTACTTATATATTAGTAAAGGTGATTCTTAAAGGGTTTTCTTGTGTTCTTTCCAAGCCGAATTCACTAGAAGGTGGGGTCAACTTTGTGGCCTGATTGTGAAAACTATTGCTAGTAAACAAAGATGTTTCTTAACATAAAAAAATTGTAGTTTGTATACAAACTTTTACAACCTGACCACCGAAAAAACAGCTGTTGACTTGACCCAACCTTCATCACTTCTTTATTAACCCTTTATTAGATGTGTGACATTTATGCGTTATATAAAGAACTCACCGTAGTGTTTTTGGGTCACGATGTATATAAAAACCTTTGAGATGGCGAAGGTTAAAACAATGGCAACCCTACTGCTATGAAACAACACTTCATTCAACAATATGCAACAAAAAAATAAAAACTAAGATGAAATCTAAGTTCAAAAAAGGCTCTCATTTACTTAACGACAAGATACGATTGCATTTTCAGTTTGACATTTTAAGAGCACAGTGCGCGTAACGCAAATTTATCAAAAATTATTAACTTGCCACAAAATACCAAAAAAAAAAAAAAAAAATAAATAAAAAAACATAGATATAAATACATACATATGATGATAAAAGATACAACCTATTTAACTATATGCTAAGTATTTGAAAGTTTTGTAACAAGTTTGACAAGCAGAGTTGGTTCAAAGTGTAAATATTTTAAATAAAATGTATAAGAAAAAAATAACTTCATACATACTCGTACATAGATATTTATTAGTAGATATCTGAAGAGTGATTACGAATAAAGAACTCAACAACGACACCTGATGACGAAAGCATATTTGCGGCTGCTGCTGTTAGACGGAAAGTCTTCTTAATTTTTGGAGCTAAGGACAAGCACAAATATATATTGTATGTATGCGTGTGTGTGTGTGTCTGCAATCATACGCTTTTTTCAAATAAAACAACAGTAGTTGTATAAATTTTAAACTGTATTAATATATACAAATAGACAATAGAGGGTGAGAATTTTACTGAATTCATGTCTTTCTTTTTATAGCTTTTTTTTAAATATAATTATCATCATTTCTATTAATGTTTAATATCGTGATAAGAGGTATGAGTAAATGTCTTTTATTGAGGTAAACAAAATAAAAGCTTGTACAGACACAAAAAAACTACACTTACACTTGTTTTTTTTTTGTATCTAGATACATGTTCTCGTGCTTTATAAAGGCACACACCCCTTCATTTCTATATACTCGCATGTGGAGATTAAGCACTGGGTTCAACATGAGTAGAATAACTGATAAACGAACTGAATGAATACAAAACGTGTGTTTAGTCTAAAGTTAACAAGTTAAATCGGTTTTAAGAAACCCAGATATTTGGGAAAGTAAAATTGCAATAAATCTAAGAATATACTTTTACAAAATACAGTTATTTTCAATTAATACTTGTGAATTGATAATATTATAAAAGCTGATATCAAAATACTGCTCAATTTACTTCGTGAATATTTATAAATTAACTGCAGCTTTTTCCAATACAAATAAAAATTTTCCTTAGGGAGTTTACATTGAACATTGAAAACAAATTTGAGAGTTTGATTGTTGTTTTAATGTAAATTTCCAAATAAAAACTTTTGCTTCTATTACAAAACAGGCAGTAAGTAATAGTCAAGTGAAATAAATAACCTTTTCCATTAATATGCATGTTTTTACAGATTTTGATTAAAAATACATTAAAATGAACTTATTTTACGATATGGATTTCCAAAAGATTATTATATAAATTTAACAATACACGCTAATAAAAAAAATTTATTAAATTAATGGGAAAAACTCTCTTCCCGTTATTATATTTTTCCCAGCATTAAAAATTATTAATACCATTGAATTTTGCGAAATTTTATCAAACCAAATATTTAATTCTGTTTTATGATTATTTTTTTCACAAAAGTTATAAAATAATAGTTTTTTTGAACGAAATTCTCGAATAAAGTAATTTTTTACACATTATTATAATTATTAATTTTTTTTTTTTTTGTATTTATTTGAACCAATTTTAAAGTTATTAATGATTTTTTCTTTCAAGCAAATATAACAGTTTTTTTATTATCTTAACAGAATTTTTGTTTTAATAATAAAAAAAAAATTAACAAAAACATATCTTAATATAAGATCAGTTTTGTTCAAAAAAGTTATGAATTGTAAAATCTCGAATGAGTCAAATAACCTGCTGAACAAAAAATGCAAAATTATAATACAAATCCGGTTTTTCAACAAACCACCATTTTTAATTTAAAAAATCGGCATTTGTAACAAAATTGAATACCAAACAAGTAAGAAAGTAAAGGCGGTAGGGCGGGCCTATTATACCCTACACCACAGCATTTAAATTGAAAACAATTTTTCGAGAGTGTACCGTTTATACGACCCATGGGCAATCATGGAACCGCTGAAATAAAATAACGTTATGAGGTTAAGATCCACGTAAAAGTTGTTTGTACCGAATATTATTTAGATATATTCAATTTTAAGTGTAATTTTTTTGTGCAAGTGGCAACTCTGACATTTGGCAGCAGTCGCATACATATGTTTTCTCCGGTTATTAATAATGGAGCATTTTACGAAACAACGACGCTTTATGAAAACTCATTACAAAAATTCGAAGAATTTTCATTCGAGAAAGTGCACCCTAATGTGACACATTCGAAGAGTGGTAAAAAAAATTTGAAGAAACTGGGTCGGTTATGGACTGTTGTGCGTCAAGGTACCGGTAAGTGTCTTGGAAACATCGATAAGGCATCGTTCTGTGAACGGCATTCGATTCAGGCACATGATAACGAAGTTCTTGTGGTCTCTACTAGATGACATGTAGTTTCAGCAAGACGGCGCCACCTGCCACACCGCGCACGAAACGATCGATTAAGCTTCGTGCGATTTTATTCTTTTGGGTTTAGTAAAATCTTTGGTTTATGCGAAAAAAAAAAAAAAAAAAAAAAAAAAAAAACAATTCCTGAGCCGAGATCCAACGCGGCCACATCTCTATGAAAAAGTCATGACAAATTGCATGAAAAGAGTAATGGCCTGTCATCAGAGCCATGGGGCCATTTGAAGGATATTTTACTCCGTAATTTACCGGAACATGTCTTCTTTATAATCAACCAAAAATATCACAATTATCTCAAAAATACTTGTTTTTTTAATGAAATAGTGCATTCATACTGAGGCACCCTTTAAATGAAATTGTTTTCCTTAAGGCAATTTTATGATGGGGGTTAATATGACACCTATGGGTAATTTAGGACCTATCAGCTTAAAATTTTCTTACGACATCGTAACTTTCGTAAATGTTTTTGTTAAAACCAACATTTATAAGGAAGTTATGGCATTAAAAGATATTGTCGGGAGAATTAATTGTATTGGAACTATCTATGGCCAATTATCGACCGATTTCAATAAAATTTGCTTAGACGATTGAGATTACAATGAAATCAGTTGGACCAAATTTAATCTAAATACCAACATAATGCGGCTCTATTTCACAAAGAAGCTTGTACGGGGGCTATGTAAAGTTATGGACTGATTCTACCATTTTCAATATGCTTGGTCCTTGTGATAATTAAAATTTCATCAAATTATCTTTTTTTTGGAGACCTGTACTTTGTAAAAAATTTTACATGGACAGCCAGTCGGACGGACATCATTTGATCTATTAAAAAAAAGATTTTAGGTTTTACCGGTCATATTGATTAGCGAATTTACCGGTAAATTTAGAGGAAAAATACCGGCAATTTCGGTAATTTTTTATAAACATTTCATTCCAAATGAAGTTAAATTTAGATACGAAATTCCATATTTTTACAAATAAAAATTTTATAAATTAGATTAAAATTAAGTCTAGTCAATAATGAATTTGAAAAGGAAATCCCTTTGATTTTGGATACTAAGACTAGATGGAACAGCCTACTGGCTATGGTGGAATAGCTCCATCAATTAAAATCGTGTACCAAAAAGAGTCTGATTGACTTGAGCATTGAAATTTCGTTTTCAAAAGATGAAATTAAGTCCATTAGCATGATAACATTTGCATTGCTTCCTGTAAAATTTTCTGTAGAAGCTTTGGGTGCAGTTACATTGCAGCCAAGCGGTGTCACTCTAAAGTTCATGATTGATGAATTATCGGCTCAAAATAATGCACTAAGCCAGGAATTAAAATGTCAATTAATTTCACGCATCCAAGAGCTACGCACAACTAATTCGGACCTTATGCAGTTTAACATTATCCGTCAGAATTTTGAAATATTCATCTAGGGGATAATTATGATTTTTTTAAACTACGGCCCTAAACATGTAAAACGAAACACAACGCTAAAGAATTATATTGAAAGCACAAACAATGTCATAAATATTTGGTAATTTTGTTGTTGCTTTCTACAGCAAATTTATGTACCGTTTTAAAATTTTCAACGCCACAAGTTATGCTGCGTTTGAAATTTTAAAAAGCAATGTGAATTTCTGTAGAAATCAAAAACAACGTTAGAAAATATGTATGACATTGTTTGGGCTTTCAATATACATAATTCTTTGGCGTTGCGTTGCGTTGCGTTGCGTTGTACATGGTTAGGGCCTACATAAACCTTTTTAAAAAAAATTATTGTCACGCTTATAGAACGATTAAACATGACAGATGAAAGTCACTGGACAAATGATTCAAATGAATCATCTGATGATGTAGAAGAACCCAGTAAAAAATTTTCTTATTTTGCGAAGCACTAATGGTACATTTTAAAAAGTTAGCACACACTTATGCGCTACGCAATAAGACATACAGAGATACAATAAAGTAATTGAACGAATTCTTAATAAATTTAAAAATACATATATAACATTTGAAGAGCCACGACATTCCCTTACTACGAAGCAGGTTTGTAAGGGAGCATATTAAAGAATAACGGTAACAAAAAATTCAGTGTGCAAACCTCATCGTTACATTCACCAATTTTTATATGCGCTGAATAAAGTGCTTTCTATGTCAAAAATGTATTGCTTCAAAGTGGGAACTCGCCATATAAAATTCATGTCATCCGTAAGCGATATGGTAAGCGAAACTTTAACCTTTTTCCCTTACAAACCTGCTTCGTTGGAAGCACAATTTTTTATTGGGAAATAACTGAATTAACCCAGTTAACAATGAAATATAGATTAAAATTGGCCATTAAAAACCAAAATAAAATTAAATTTAAAACCCACCAGTAACTAATGCCCACAATTTTAGCGAAAGTACTAAAAAAAAGAAATCACACTGCTTGAAGAGGAAGCGTGGAAAGTGTCTACCGATAGTGTTCACCCATCTCTTGACGGTAAAGCCGAAAAGTGTCAAATCAGAAAAAAAAATTTTCTGCAGCGGGGTTAATTTGCACAACAATTAGAAACAGCATAAATGATGACACAGTTGACACAACCATTACATTCTATTTTAATTTACTTTCTTAAACTTTTCCTTACTTTACTATATAACAATATATATTTCTCATTAAAAAATTTTTTTTATTTTACTGGTTACTGATAAACTTTAAATTAAACAAAATTACCGGTAAATTACCTATAAGCCGGCTTTCAAGTAACACATTTACCGTTTACAGTTAAAAGCAAATTTCGTTAACTTTGTATGCTCTAGTCAATAGGTATAATTAAATATTATAAACTATTACAAGCATCGGCAAGCATTAGCCCTCTCCATTGTTATAAACATTTACAATAATGAATTTGAAAATTGTTAATTATTTTAGTAAATTTCCGATTTGTTCGCAAACGCATTCTATGTTATCCTTTCCTTAATTTTGGTTATTCTTAGAAATATAAAAGTTTATGAAGTAAATTTTATTTTTACCAAAGATGGGAGAAGTGCACTAATTTTGCAGTTTCAACTCACACTTAGTGATAAAGCACAATTATTGCCATCATTTTGTTGATGTTGAATGATGAATTGAAAATAATCAATCTCACTAAATATGAGTGATAAAAATTTTGCCCTCAAAAAAAAACGTTTGATTTAAAAAAGTTCAGTTTATTCCAACTTTTTTATTCGTGACTCTTTTGTGTGCAACTAATAATTATGCAATTAATTTAGTATCAAAAACTAGTTTTTTCATGATTAAAGGCAAACGTTATTCCGTATTGACAAAATTTCATTTTGTTTAAATTCCTTAGCTTATGCATATCATCAGCACATACAAAATTTCATATTTTAAGCTTTAGTGAGACAATGTTTATATGCTGCTTTTTGATGGCAAATTCACAGTTTTCACTATTTGAATTGAGTGCAGTTTTAATACATTCAATCTGCGTTTATTGATAGTGAAAAATTTGGAATACCACTCCATTTTTTTAGTGCTAGTGAAAAAATGCAAATTATTTTTTTTTCAGTCTTATTTAGTGATAGTGCAATATTGATTTAAATCAAAATTTAGTGCACTACCCCCAACTATGAGTTCTGCCCAAAAAAAAACTTAAAGTTACCAAAAAATTACAATCAAAACAATATTCTGGCCTCGGTTCCAGGGCATTTATTTGCCTGTGCTTTTTTCTTGGAAAATTAAAAAAAATTTGTTATTTTTTCTCTGTTCTTTTGAATAAAATACAAATTTATATTTTAAGGACAATTACCACTCCTTGTAGTTGAGGGCATTACATGAATTTTCTTTTTCAGGTTAAAGTAATAAAATAAGCCCAATAGTCAACCAACCAATTCGTTTACTGACTCTTCGTCTGGTTGCCAATCTGTCTAAGTAATCAACTTTCTGCAGAGACCAACCTACCAATTTTAAATCAAATGGCAATTTTATCGTGTTGTGCCACTATCGCATTCTAGCCGGCCCAAATTATTACTTTTGCTTTGTATAATATTCTTAAACATTTCGAAAACTTAATTACGTCAAATGACACAAACACACCCAAATATCAATTTGTATCTTCAAGATGTTTAAACGGGACGTGGCTTCTGTTAGAATGGAATGTGGTTGTTGTTGTTGTTATAATATTGTTATTCTCTAATAATAATTACAACAGCAAAAAGCAATTGGAATAAAAAAATCTCAAAGATAAAGTACCCTCGCCGCTACCAACTAATTCTGTAATAGAAAATTAGAAAATACAGAGATGGCAGATAGATAACAAGAGGTATTAGGCGTAAAGAGTAATAATAACACAACATGAAAATGAAAATTCTATCGAATGGATAAAAAGGAAATAGACACAAGCACACACATGTATATTTGTTAGCGGTTGTTCATTAGTATAATAATTAACAGAGCAATTAATAGCATGAAAATAGTTTTCCTTCGTGTTCATGAACTTCTGTGTATTCGAGTAGTTTTTAAAATTGAAGTGCATTTTAATAAATCTGTTACCAATTGTGAATTATTAATGAGCCAATCGCACCATAATTATAAACAAAACAATTTACACTATATACCAGGGGTGGGTAAACTTAATATTCATATGATGGATATTAATTTTTCTTAACTATGCGCGATCGACTTTAAAAAATGGCCTTAACGAAAAGCAAATAATAGTTTAATTATTATTGAAAATAAAATACATATCGAAGTCATTAGGAATTTTCATGATATCGCTTAAAAGTTTCGCAATCGGTTCAAAGTGCGCATTTTCACGCCCTCGCAAATGAACTATCAAAAATTGTATGATAATTCATTTACACAAGCTTCGTGAATTTTCCCGGCAATTTTGACTTTTGAACTTGCGCTGTTCAATTGTGTATTTATTCAAACAGATTTTGTTTATGCTTGCCGTCGTTTTCAACGAAAAATTAAAGTGGTAACAAATCACAAGCAACAAAACAAATTCTTGGAAAATTCTCAGCGAATTGATATTTTGGCTGGTCACACTCTTCAAGTTTTAGGCGTTAATTCCTAATTTACACGTTGCAAGTCTTATTGATCAGCTTGCTACTTTATAGGCGAGAGAGATGAGGAAAGAGGCGATTCGCTGTCTCTCTCTTTCGCCCGTAAATTAGCAAGCAGAATAATAAGACTTGCAACGTGTAAATTGGGACAAAGTCTTGGGCTTTTAGGAGAAAAGGAAAAGTCGAATGCCATTTAGTTTCCTCTCTTTCCTAAAAACATAAGACTAGACCAGTAGCCCGTTTCTGTATTTCTCGCATCGTAAAATTTCCCGCATGAAACAAGTGAATTATGACAAAAACAGTGCAATATGAAACAAAAAATGGTTTTTCTCACATAAGTGTTTCTGTATATTTACTTTGGGAGAATTATCTGTCATTTAAATAATTTTCCAGCATATATTGGAAGGATGTGAGAAAAAGTGTTTCTGTATTAATATTTTGCTAAAAGTTTCTCACAAGAACTGTCAAAATAAGTTACATTTAAAATTGATGCGAGAAAAATAAAATTTAAAAAAATGGAGCACAAATTATGTATCTATGTACGCAAGTATGTGTATTATTTTTTTTTTTATTTGAAGGGAAAGAATTTTAATGATGAAAATAAATAAAACACAATTGTTAAATTTTGTTATTTTAATTTTTTTAAGCCCTTCATTGCTTTCGTTTCATGCAGGGCTGCCAGATAAATTTTTGAAAAAATCGTTAATTTCCTAAGAAAGAATAAAAAAAAATCGGCTAATTTGTTTAAAAAAATCGGACAATTTAAAATTAATTTTGACAAATTTTGTTCGATTTTTATTAAAACATAATCAAAAAAATTGGTAAAGTTTATGGGTAAAATACATATTTTATACATACATGTATACATACATACTTAAACTTGAGGTCTATTTAAATAAAATTATTTATTTTATTTTTCTCTTTAATCCGATAACAATTTAAAATTTCAGACTGTTTTTTTTCTGAAAATATCGCTTAAAGGCGTAACAAAATATCATATTGAACTTGCCAAAAAAAAGGCCAAAATTTCCTATAGGGCATTGATTAAAAATGGTGTAATAGTTTAATGTATTGATCACATAAACAAATGTATTAAATAATCTAAGGAAATAAAAAATTAACAGTTTTCCTTCGAAATTTTGATTTTGCCCATAAATTTATAAGCTGCTATGTTTTTAAAGATATCGTTTTTCTGTGGTGCTGAATATATAATCATACTTAACTAATTAAAATTATTTTATTTCGAAGACTGAATAATATCTTCACCAAAAAAAATCAGCAAATCAGCACTTTGCCAATTTTGGAAGAAAAAATCGTCAAAATGACGATAGATCGACAAATCTGGCAGCCCTATTTTTATTATATCTATTTCTTTCGTTGACGTTTCGCTTGCATTTGACACTTAATTACTGGAAGTATTCCAGTTAAAATAGAATTTGTGTTGTCTGTTCTCACAATCAAATACAGAAACACTTTTTTCTCACAAATCGAGAAACGATGGAATTTTTTGTTTCACACTAAATGTGAGAAATTTTGCAATGCGAGAAATACAGAAACGAGCTACAGGCCTACCATATTTGCCGATTTATCGCCATTTCGCCGACTATTTATCTCTAAGTCGCCAAAGTGCCGCTTTGCCGATTTTTGCTCCAAAAAAGCCTATTTTTCCATAAGCATTCAAACTGTTCCTTTTTGTTTGTGTGAGTATTATTTATTAGTATTTGGCAACACTGAAATACTTATTACTTTGCAAGAGACAACTGCTAAGACAGCGCTTTTACTAAAGAAAAAAATTTAAGGTTTATTCAATATTTTTGAAGTGTTTGCAATGTTGGGTTAATACATTTTTATTTGAAAAATTTTCCACTATGCAGAATTAAGGACCAAAGCTTAAAGAAGAAATAAATTTTAAACCCAAAACATTTCAATTAAAATGTCTTTATCTATAAGGAAAATATAAAATACTTCATATTTGTGTTTGAAAATGGATAGATACTTACAAAAGAGTAAAGCCTCGACACAATATGCCGGAACATTTTCACTGGGATTCATCAGAGAGCAATAATTTTTTTCCAAACCATACACATTTTCAATTAAGAAACCATTTGCAAATTAGGCCCACAATAATTTTAGGAAGTTATTATTATTTTTTAAAACATTTTGTTGTAATTTTCATTCAAAACTAAATAAAATTATTATAAACGTCATATACATTTTCATACAAATTGTTGCAGAAGTAGAAGTAGAATCAACTTTTTAAAAAAAATTTAGTTACATTTTTGTTCGAAAAATGAAGGGAAAATATATGAAATACTTTGGGAAGAAATAAGATAGAAGAAAAAACAAAATTATTGCTAGTATTGTGTACGAGGCTTAAGGGTAAAAAAATTATTTTATTAATTAAAAAAATTATTTTTTTAATTAAATAATTTTTTCAAGCTCCAGGTCTTTTTTATTCTCCAAATTCTTTATTTTTCAATATTTCAAACTCCTTTGGATATCATCTTCAGGAATAACGCGTTACAAAAATACACAACAGTTATCTTGTAGGACTTTTTTTGCAAAAATAAAGAATTTAAAGAATAAAGCAGACCTCGAGCTTGAAAAAATATAATAAAAAAAGTCGAATAACTAAAAAACTTAAGAAATTATTCTTTTAATATTATAAGGCACATGAGGAAGATGCAGGTATGTCAGAAAGTTAAGTAAATTTGCAGACTTTTTTGATAAATATTTCCGATTTAAAAAGTGATGATTTTATGGCTGCATTTCCTACAATATTTGGTCTTTCTAAATTAACAAAAATTCGATATTCCCAGTAAAATTAATCTTTGCAACTAGTCCTTTTTTATTAAAAAGCTATATGTATCTATAGGATATACCTTAATATAAAAAAAAGTTAAAAAACTTTTTTTAACTAACTGTGTACAATTTTTTGTAAAACTTTTATTGTGATTGTTTTTATGTTATTTTATAGGTTATTAACATTAGTTAATGCTGAATGGTTCTGTTTTATTATATATTGTTAATGGGAAGAGATTTTATTGTATTTAAATCAAATGCTATTCACCTGCCGATTTTTTTCAATTGAAGTGCCGATAATGCCACATTTATTGTTTGAAATTACACAACAGATAAAAAGTGTCGCGAGTTTGCCCATTTGCGCAAATAACAATTTTAAGCGATTTCATGAAAAAATGTATATACTTTTTAACAAATATTTTTTATTGACATTCATATATGACAAAGTTAGTGATCATCATAGAACATCAGTGAACTCCTAAATTGCTATTTGACGTTTTTCATTTGCTTCACATAGGAATCAGGAAACGCAAATATCCTAATTGCCACCGATCTCAACAATGGATGTTTTTCATCTGATAACAAATTTCACAAATTATTTTTATTTGCACGTGCTTTCCGAATTGTATTTGATTATATTATTGAAATTTCTAACTCTAGATCCGATGAACTGAACTAAAAATTGTGAGCAAGATTTGATGAAACGGTAAGAAATTTTCCAAACGGAAGTGCAATAATTTCAAAAATCGGCTTAAGATTATTGAGAATTTGAAGGCAAATTATTGGTAACTTTAACCATATTATGGTCACATTTACCCATAATATAGTAACCTCAAACATAAACATTGTTTAAATCCAACCATAGTATGTTGCTCTTAGAATTTGGTTACCTCCAACACATATTTTTTTTCTGCGTATAATGTGCCCAAAAATGCAACAATTCAGGAAGAAGATTTAAGACTCTTTTCCAAAAGATTTCTCGGCTGAGCCACCTGATATACCAAAAAAGAGGAAAATCTTAAAATTTCGAGCCATATTCAAGTTGACTTAGGAAAAGCCGTCTCCTTAAATTTCACGCTCTTATGGCATTTTAATGACTTTTCCCCCTTAATTAAACAATTTTTGGAATTTTTAGTACACATTTTAAATTAAAAAATTTGATATTAACCAAGTAAATCATGCCTGCGATCGACTGTCGAGTTGTTACTGGTGGATTGCGATCGACTGTTTGCCCACTCCTGCTTTAGTCAAACTAAAGAAAATGTTCAAAATTGTGTTTTGACACATGTCTAGTTGTGTTAGGCGGGAAAAAAGGTATTTTCTTTAGCTTTCGATTGCACATACTGATAATATAAAACAAAAAATGTATACAAATTTTTATCATAATTCAATTAATAAATATATTTACGCAATTTGTTTGGTTTGCTTGGCTTCTCTTGAACCATTAAAACTTAAAAAAGACTGAATAAATAAATAGTCTTTGGATAAATGAATAATTAAAAACAAAGATTTTTTACAATTTTTGTTATCTAAATTTAATAAATATTTTGAAGTTTTATTAAATTCTTTCACTTAAAATTTTTAATTGTATATTTTTAAATAAAAAAGAATTAAGTTTGTTGAATTTTAAAAATATTTTATTTTTTTTTTCTTGAAAAACACATAAATTGTCTTTCAATATACACACAAAGATACATACACACATGCGAACATACACACATTTATTTAGGCTATCTTCAAAATTTTTTTATATGAAAAACAACACACTCCTTTTTTGTACATTAAGCCCAATGAATGTGTAATTTCAGGCAAAATGCTACAAAATCATTCATTGGCAGTACTTGAAGTTTCGAAAAACAGGCAAAATAAACAAATTTACTAAAATAACACAAACAAAAGCAAAAACAATATAAAATTATTCTGCAAATGGAAAATTCTTCCATATGCACGTTAATAATGCAGAAATATTTTCTGTTTTTAAAAAACCCATCACCATCAATAAAAATTATTACATTTTTTTGCACAGAAATACATTTTAATGGATTTTGAACTTTTTCATTTCATTCTTTTTTATTATTTGGTGGAAAAAAATGTTAACTGAACAACTTGAAATTTAATAAATTTTATCATATGGATAAAAATGTTGAACTTTTTTATATTTTCAAGGGATCAGCTGCAACAGTATATCAATAATTATTTGCAATATATTTAAAACACAAACTATTTATATTCTGCTAAGGGGTGGTGCAACAAAAACTTTTAAGAGCATTATGTTAATATTTTTTTATTATGATAGAAGGATCTATGAAAATTATGTGTGAAACAAAATATCGGCCAAATGCTCGCTACGGCTTCGGTGGCATATTTTTATCCGATGGTCCATATTTTCAATGACTCTGAGACATCATTGAATTTTTTTTGACGTACACTTTTTCTTTTCAATATCCCCAAAGAAAGGAGTCCAACGGTAACATATCACATGATCGTGGCGGCCAATTAACATCGCCACGACGTGAGATAATACGGCCATTGAACTTCTCGCGTAAAAGAGCCATTGTTTGGTTGGCTGAGTGGTAAGTGGCACCATCCTGTTGGAACCACAAATCGTCCAGGTCCATATCTTAAATTTCTGGCCAGAAGAAGTCCCGCTATAATCTCACGATAGCAAACACCATTCACGGCAGGGATGTTAGAGTTTGGACAATTATACTTTTTTTTTGGTACATTTTGACCTTCTAAAGTGCCGTGGTACTACCGTGAATCATTTGGTACAATTTAAAAATTTGTCATAGTTCCCCCTTTTTGAATTTTTAGTATAGCAAACAAATTATTAAGTCCCTTTCATTACATTTATTTTTTTAATTATTATTTCTTTCATCAGGATTTAAAAATCCTTCTTTTAAATTGCATTTTTCATTTATGCAATATGCACTTAAAATTATTAACATGGTTAATTGAAAAATGCAATCAGAAGATGCTCGATTGCATGTATTTTTACAAAGGCTAATTTTTTGTTCCGCCGAATAGCACGAAATATCATGAGTAAAAATTTCACGTAGGTTCATGATTAAAATTGTTTTGGATGAATGTGATATATCTATCGTAGACCTTTACAAAAATCACATTCCCTTTGAAGAAATTTATTGCGGAACAGAAGTGGATTTACATATTTCTACAAATAATATCAATATTGATACTGTCAAAGAAATGAAAGAAAATGCGAAACAATTTTATATAAAATTTTGCAAAGTTGTAAGAACCAAAGTCAACTTTAATAACGAAGTTTTAATGTGGTTCCATAAATTTACTCCTGAAAATGGTATTTCAGGTAAAACAAGTGGTGTTGTACCTCTTCTAGCAAAAATGTTTCCGAATGAAATTGCAAACTTTGATTCAATCAATAATCAATTTAGAGCTTTAGCTGATGTCGAGCAACTGCAGTCGTTAAAAATTGAAAAAATTTGTATTTTTTGGTCTGCATTAGCTAATTTACTAATGCCATATGTTTTCTGGTATTTCTAGAGTCGTTGCTAGAATTTTATCCATTCCACATTCGAAATAATAATAACTAGGGAAATTAACAGATTAAATGTGCAAACTTTATCAAGTCTCATACAAACAAAGAATTGGTTAAGATCGACAAATTTATGCTGCTTTGATGTAACAATTCCAAATAGTTTATTAACTAAACAAATAAGTGCCTGATTTTGATCTCATATATTTATAAGACTTTTATGTACCTTATTTTATTCATACATATAATGAATGTTAATGTTAAGTTTTGTTTTTTTGTGTACAATTTAATTATTATGTACATTTCTTGTCGTTTTAATAAATTAAAAAAAAAAAATGGTACCATGAAGTTCCAAAAAGTACCTTTTTTTTGGAAGTTGGTACAAAATTTAAAACCCCATTTAATATCCCTGATTCACGGTAACTGCTTGGCCGACCTCATTTACGAAGAAGTCCATATTCTCAATTTCTTGCCACAAGAAGTCCGTTATCATCTATCGATAGCAAACGCCATTCACGGTAACTGCTTGGCCAACCTCATTTACGAAGAAGTCGAAATGCGGCTTAAATCCGATATCTTTTAAAAGACCTTCAGCATACTGATATTAGTATTTTGCTTTCCGAAAATCTTTGATACCGAAATCATGCCAAATTTCCATAGGTATGCCATCTAAATGAGGTTTTCCAAAACCGCGTATTCTAACTTCTTCTTTTCCTTCAAGTTGTTTGTGGTTATATAACATATTTTATATTTTCTACATTCTTCTAAAAATACTCATCCAATTCATTTAATTATTACTACTTTTTTCTGAAATTAGACAAAAAGAAACGACAAAATTATTTATCAAAATAATAACCATTTGTTGAAAGTAGTTTTGTTTTGTATGGCCATTTGAGTTAATGAATATTTATCTATTTGTGGCATACGATGGCGATAACGCATTATAATTATAACGACAATACAAAAATACAATAGACAATTATAAATGATAAGTCTAATCGAGTGATAAACTTTAAATTAACAAAATTTACCATAATACTTAACAACTAACTAAAAAAACACAATTTTTAAACAATAAAGAAAAACATTGTTGTATTTTTTCCTAGTGGTTGTAGTCGGAATTAAAAAACAATGGAGCTTTTGAATTTAACCACAAAATGCATATAAATATTTTGTTGGCATTTAACTCAACCAATAATGTAACAATAAATTAATTAACCCTACAAAAAGAAATGAATTAATTTATGCAAATTGGGCAGAGCTTTTTGTTGTTGTTTACATTTTTATAGTACATATTTAAATATTTAATTACCTTATTATGCGTATACGTATGAATTTCATTTGTGGGAAAAATTATAAAAGTACAAGCACGCTTGACAATTTTAAATGTGGTTAATTTAACATGAACTGTTTAATAAATGGAACTTAATTAAGTTGAGCTAAGTATTAAAATTATTAAATAATATTAGAAATTTTTGATGAAACAGGAAACAGAAATTATGAATTGGTGCACACAATTATCGATCAATTGTGTTGATTTTAAGAGTGTGTTGTATTCATTTCTATTTTTCTTTCTTTTTGGGGTTGTCTTAATTTAACATTTATGAATACAATTTTATTTATTGTTAAATAAATAATTTTATTCATCATTTTTTATTTTTTCGAATTTATTCTACATTCTACAAAAAGCGGTATAAAATACATAACTGAAATTGAACTCATAGAATAAATTCGAAAAAATAAAAAATGTTTAATATAATGAAGTAACTTGAAAAAGAAATAATTTCAGATTCTAATAAATAATTTTATATAAGCAACCCGTTAGTTCATCACACACAATATAACAATAAGGTGCAGTTAGGTTAGGTTGGGTTTTTGTCTATTAAGCTACTCAATCAGTCAACGTATCTACATAAAAAAAAAATTCTGAAACACTACCCACGCCACTATATGATACCCTCCTCCAGTTTAAGATTCACGTTTAAAGAAACGAGAGAATACGAAATTGTCTTCGTTGGCATCCGAGCACTGGTTCCTGGTGTAGCAGATGCTTCCCTGTCATTTCGATTGAGACCTACAGATTCCATCAGCGCACTAAATTATCTTCTGAACTCACCCTGCCTATTTATGAAAATAGGATATCAGGTTTTCCATAACGTTCACATTTGAAAGCAGGGGATCACCTTCGTCGTGTGCTTCTTGTGTAACCATTTCAATGTTTTCCCTACTTGGTGCCCAAGGTGTTACGGTTTCAATTTGGACTGTGTCTATGTCCGGGCGAGATAAGCTTAGGGGTTTAAGGTCTGGATTGACCACTATTTATAATCTATTCCTCGGAGATCCCAGAAATTTAATGCAAAGAAAATTATAAAAACTACTCGTATATACAGTTTTTTTATAAGTCGATCCTGTAGTTACGTACAATTTGATGTATGATTAATCTGCTTAATATTTAATTCTTGTTTTACAAATTTTTTCAGATTTGGAGGATTTTCTTTCATTATTATCTGTACGTTTCTTTTTATACCATTTTCAGATATTGAAATATACAACCGTGTCACAGATTCCTTTCGAAAAGCTGTGAACTCTGTATTTGCCATTCCGTTCGAAATCATTTTTGGTGCTTTAAATTCCAATCGTTTTCATTAATCCAACAAATTTTGTTTAAGCGATTTTTATGTAACCAATTTGGCAGCATAAGTACTTATCACTGTGTAATAGGGTAGGCCAATTTGTAAAGACAACACTTTGTCGGTATTGTGATATCAATTTTTCAATAGCTTTTGGCATGAGGAAAAAAGTTCTGCTACGACACATCAAAAAAAAAATCCTTTTCGAGTCGACCAAATGATATCGCCATTGTTTTAAGCCAACAATTTTACCTTAGATATGATATATTTAAAAAAAATTTAAATCGGTGAATTTTTTTTAGCATATTTTCTACCTACTAAGAAACCTTAAAATTTTTCGAAAAAACCTCAAGAAAAACATTTTATTGGAAGAACTGCTATCGCCATGATTTTTTTGATATATCGTAGTGGAACTTTTTTTCACCATGCCAAAAGCTATCGAAAAATCGATGGGACAATATCGATTGCTAAATCTACCCACCCTACTGTGTAATATGGCAACAAATTCACTTATGTCCAATTTTCAGGATAGTATTTAAATCAATATTATGTTAATTTTCATATTAACTTAAATCGTATTTTAACACAATTGGATTTTTGAGTTTTATTTAAAAAGTCTTATTGAATTAAGATAAAAATTTAGTAGCACTTCTAAATAAAAAAAAATATATAACATAAAAAAGTTTAATTGTTTATAAGGTGGTCTCAAAACGCAGCTGAATGTTATTTCATTGTTTGTTGTTGTTGTATTGTTGTGCTATTGAGGACACCTTGCTAAGTTATTATAATGGAAACTAAAGTAGAATTTAAATGTACCACATCGGTGAATTAAGTATCATTTAAGAGTTTAGTCAATAAGATAATTTTGTATTTAAAACGATTTTGAACATAAATTTGTTTTATTATCAATCCTGAAAACTGGCCAGTAGCAAAACAAAAAACAGCTGATTACAAAATTTTTGTACAAAAAGTGATAAACCTTAAAATTTGTGAACAAAAACAATCCCACATTCTATTTGTTAAAATTGTTGAGTTAAATACATGGAATTTATAAAGTATCACTATCCAGTGTGACACAAAGAATGCTGACGAAGGCCGTAGCGGGCCATTTCATTCTAATTGTTCAATTTTCTGTACATACAAAATGTAAGTCATTGCTAACCAAAGGATAGCTAAAGTAAAAACATGTAACATGAAGATACAAGATATTCTGGTAGTGTTTAAAGGCATTCCTAAGTATAAGTACATATCTATAGCTTCAATGTTAACCAAAGGTAGGGATGGGCAATAAATATCGATATATCATTAATATTTAAAAAAATTATAATCGATATATATCGCCGATATTAATAATACCCATATATCGATACATCGATATTTATCTACGACTATCGAATTCGATATTTTTAAGATCTCTTTATAATAAAATCCAACATTTTAACCGTTGCTCAACTGCTTACAATACTGTTGTTCTTTAAGAATTGCTTCATATGTTTTTTAATTAATATTAAGAAAATAACGGCGCTTTTCCATAGTACATTTTCATAGATTACACAGTTCAGTTTTGTCTCGGTTTTTTAAGAGATGACAACAAAAAAAAAAAACGCGCGAAAAAAGTATTCTGCAAAGGGTTCCTAGAATTATGCAAAGAATCGCCTTAATTATGGCGTATTAGCAGCAATGGACTCATGAAAGTTGGAATGTTAATAATAAAAAAAATATTTTGTTTTTTATTTATTTTATTTGAGCATGTTTTTATATAATAAAAATAAAATATTACAAAGTTTACAATTTTTTATTTTTTTTTTACATTTCATATGTCGAATAAATAAAAATTTGTTTGTATTCTTTCCTTTTTTTATTTTTTTTTTTTTTTGTAGAATTAACTGCCGGTCCCTCAATTTCAAACAAAAACTTCGTTCGCATAACTTACCTTAAAACTAAATGTTAAAATTGGTTTTTTTAAATAAAAGTTTGGTTCGAAAACGAGGGACAGGCAGTAAATTTGAAATTAAAAGAAACAATAAAAAGTTAGAATGGAATAACATGAAACATGTTTGTACATATGTAAATATGTATTGACATAGGTATATTAAGTTTTTAAATTTGGAAATAATTTCAGCTTAATACGTTCGATACATCGATATATCGATATTTTTAATAAATAAATATCGATACTCTTAAAAAATATCAATACGATATATATCGATATATGTTTTCAATTTTCCCATCCCTAACCAAAGGTTGGCTTAAGCATGTGAAATATTGAGGGAATAAGACTATTGTAAATATGCCGGTCATATCAAAAATTGCCGCAATGGAAGAAAAAAGAAGAATGGAATTGTTTTCAAGTTTTTCAGTTTCCTTTTGTTTTGGGTGTTTCCAGTATGTAAATTTTGGCAAATTATGACAAAAACAGATATGGCCATGCTTCATAAATCCATTACGAAAATTTTGTTTTCTTGTAGAAGTTTTTGTTAAGAGCTTTAAGAATTTGAAAATAAAGCGCTAAAACTGACTTAAAATGGTATCATTCCGAAAAAATTTTTCGTAATTAATTTTCTGAAGCACCAAAATGTGAAATGAATTCCGTTTTCGAACGTAATTGTAATCTGTGACATGGCTGATAGATAGAAAATATGTCTAAAATATTTTACACAATCAACAATCAATTCTATAGTCATGTCTCAAAATGCATGACATGGCAGATTTCTTTTTGGCTAAATCATTCAACTTTATTTCTGTTATTTCTTTCATTTATTGATTTTTTCACAGAATTCGCTTTAAAATGTACAAAAAAAATATGTATTGTACATAGATTGTATATACATGATTGTAAATTTAATGGCTTTTATTATATTTTTAAGTGGCTTTTAACAACAAATTTTAGTTAATGCACCATAATTGATTTTGTACTTGCCCATCACTATTAACTTTTAATAAAATTGAATTCAGACATGAGTTTTTAGTCTTTTAAATTACTCTTCATTATTGTTAATGGTTTTATAATGTATATAAAAAAAAATTTTTTTTTTTTTTGGAATTTTTACAGATCCAATTTTTAACATATAAATATGTATTATGCACAAACATGTATTTATGAATGCATGAAGATATATACATATGTGCTGGAAGTGTGAGAAGAATACTCTGATTCTATTTTAATTTAAGCATGTAACTGGTATGAATCATGTAAGACAACATACATTAAATATACACACATAAATCCATACATATGTATAGGTATGTAAGCAGCAGTGATGCCAATAGGACGGAATTTTCCCTTTTGGTAGGGGGTTTTCGGAAATTTCCAAGCGTAAAAAATTTTTTAAGAAAAGGACATATTTCTTATTTAATTTAGGGCATTTTCAAAATATTATCTCCCTTTCAATATTTTGTATAAAACTACATAAATATTCGTATTATTTTCATTTAAAAATTTTCATTTTTCATATACAATAACATTTAAGTTCAAATGAAGTAATTTTACAAGAAACCCGATACTATAAGTCCTAACAGCCTAGCAATCTTCAAAAACCGTGTACGTTTGTATTAGGGGTCTGCGAATGTTCGGGTTCGCATTTGCGAACTGTTCGTTTGTTTTTGTTATTTGCATTCGCACTCACATTCGCTAAAATGTATGCAAATATTAAAAGCGAATATCTAATGAATAATAATTCTACATACACGTAGAGAAAAAATATGTTTAGATATGGTCACTTCCAACAAAACTATTTTTAGACAAAATTTTAAACATATATGTTTAAGTTTAACCATATTATTGTCACCGACAAACGCATAATTGTTAAATTAGTCCTCTATCAAGAAGCCACAACCATATTATGGTTGCCTCTAAACATGTTATGGTTAAATATGACAATAATTTGTTTTTAAATTAACAATAGTATTTTCCTCTTTTCTAAGAGCAACATGCTTTGTTTGAAAATCAACCATGCTATTATAAATGTTAAACATATTTTAGTTATTACTAACCAAAAGATGTTCGGTGCCAACCATAATATGGTTGTGCCTTCTTGATGGAGGACTAATTTAACAATAATATATTTGTCGGTGACAATAGTATGGTTAAATTTAAACATAATATGTTTGCAATTCTCTTTTAAAATAGTTTTGTTGGAGGTGACCAAATTTAAACATATTATTTCTCTGGGTGTAGAAACTAATTTTGTACCGAAAAAAAAACCATCACACCTTCTAAGCTAAAAGCAATAGAATCATGCGGGTAATTCCATGTCAAATCGACCAAGGCCCGACCCCTTTCGATTTTAATGAAAGTTGCTTTAAAGGTTCCTTTCATCTTATAAGGAACATATATTAACGAAAAAAAAAAAATTTAATTTTTTGGAATATCTCAAAAACTACTGCACATACGACGATGATTTGTTGTCATTTTAAAGAGAAAGCTTGGGGCTACAAACTATATATTAAAACAAAATTTTAAAAATGAACTAAGTCGAAAACTTAATTTATTTTTGCTGATTTTCTAATGTAATTGCTCAAACTGTTCTTTAAAAATCCTGAAACTTTGAAGGAGGTGTTTTTTTTTTCTTTTTAAAGATACGATTTTTTTTATTTTGCAACCTGTAAAAAATAATCCTAAAATTAAATTTTAATATTGTAATTTTGAGCAATAAGTATTTATTAAATTGGATTTGTGAGATTTTTGGTGTTAAGAAAAAGTAACGACATTGATAAAATTTTTTATGTTTATTTGTTGAATTTTTTTGTTTGAGCACTTTCAAAAAAAAGTACACTTTTTGTCACGTTACGTCTCCAAGAAATTAAATGAATTTTATACAATATTTTAGCGAAGTCGATTTTTCTTTTGCTCTTTTCCTACCGTTCGTGTCATGCAGCCATTACTATTTCAAATGAATATATTAAAATAAAAGCTTCATCTTCTTCAAGCGAAAAAGAGGATGTTAAATTGAAAAATATATCAATTCCGAACGAAGTAGGCGTTAAAAATAGGAACAAAACAAAATTTTAACTGCAGATTTACATTGAATTGTGCTTCAATGTTCATATCATTTTAAGTAAAAGCAGCCAGGCATCAACGGTAGGAAAAGAGACAAAGAAAAAATGACTTCGCTAAAATCTATATACATATATATATAAAAATTAAACTGCCCATATAATCGCGTCACGTGAGAACGGCTGGGGCGATCTCGCTGATCTAGAGATGTAAAGAAAGAATAATTTTAGTTAAATTCAGAAAATTTAAGTTTCATTATATTGCCTGCTATTCACTTCTCATTTTAAGCATAAGCTAATTTAAGGGGAGAAGTTAAATATTTAGTATGAAAGTATGAAAAATGCTTTGGAAAAACTCGAAGAACACAATACACTGCCACCTTTTCATTTCTCATTAGTAAATTGTTTCCGAGCGAAGCCAAATAATGTATAAAACTCAATCAATTTCTTTGGAGACGTAACGTGACAAAAAGTGTACTTTTCTTTGAAAGTGCCCACATTTAGCTCCAACAAAAAATGCAACAAATAAACATAAAAAACTTTATCAATGTCGTTACTTTTTTTAACTCCTAAAATCTCACAAATCAGATTTAATATATACTTATTGCTTAAAATTACAATATTAAAATTATATATTAGGATTATTTTTAACAGGTTGCCAAAGAAAAAATATCATATCTTCTTAAAAAAAAAAAAACACCTCCTTCAAAGTTTCAGGATTGTTAAAGAACAGTTTGAGGAAATAAATCAAAAAATATCAGCCAAAAAAAAATTAGGTTTTTAACTTAGTCCATTTTTAAAATTTAATATTTTATAGATATTACATTTAAAAAAAAATTAATATATTGTTTGTAGTCCCATGTATTCTCTTTAAATTTACATAAAAATCATCTTCGTATGTGCAGTTGTTTTTGAGATATTGAAAAAATAAACTCAACACATTCGGCGAAATTGTGACATTGTGAATATGAGGTAACTTTTGAAAAAAAATATAAAAAAAAAATTTGTTCGTTAATATATATTCCTTAAGGAACCCTTGCACCAAATTTCATTGAAATCGAGGGGGTCGGGTTCCACTTTTTGCCGATTTGACATGCAATTACCCACACAATTTCCAATTTTAAGGAAAACTTTTAAGGATATGGAAGGATATATTTTTAAAAGGATTTTTGTTATATTTTTGTACTGGAGAACTGAATTTAATATTTTTTTAAAATTCTACAGAGTTAAAATTGGTACCGAGTTTACTAAAAAATATTAGACACTTATATTAAAATAATATTTAAAATAAGTATTTCTAAATAAGTGTCAGTTTAAAAATTTAAACTAAACTTTATTATTAAAATATTCTTCTTAACAGCCAGCATAAAAAGTCTTAAAACTAGTATAGTAAATTTGATTCTGATTATAAAAATGTGTATTATCTCTGCGTGTGGTAATCATACACACATATGATAACAACACTTATCGCAGATGTGAGTAATTGCTCTTTTCTACATTCCCTCCCAATGCACACATGCGTAGATAACATAAGCAATAGTTAAAAATAGAGCATATTTTTCAAAATAACTAATACTTGGATGTATCTTATGTTTACAACATGTTCAGTTCTGAACAGTAGTCTTGCGAAATGTTAAGTCCTTTAAAAAGGAAAAAAAGATGAGGAAATGAGAAATCAAGCACGCAGTTTGACTATGTTTTGTCTCTTGATAAATGGGTATATAGAGGCGTTACTGCCAATAGGGAAAAGTTTAAATTTGTCACACAGTGTTATTTTTGAAATTGAATATTTTATGTGTGTGTTTAGTATGAACACATTTATTTTGTTTTTTTTTCTTGTTGTCAATAAATGCTTTAATTATGATTTTACAATAAATTTTTAAAGTAGGGACAATTTTTTTGGTTGTAGCGAAAAAAGGATTTTTTAGACACGTAGGGCTTTTTTAAATCTCTTCTGGCATCACTGGTATGTAGATATGTGTGCATAAGGGATGCCAAATGGAAAATCCCGAAATTATGAGTCCCGGGATTTTTAAAATATCAACTTTTATGTATAAAACTGTTCGTTTTTTTTTCGAATTTTTATACTCTATACAAAAATATTTTTTAAATATTATATTTAAGTTTATTTTTTAATGCAAATAATTCTTATTTTTGAGTTTAATTTTTGTTTTTGGAACACAGCGAGTATTTAAAATTTTTGTTTTCTGCTTGTTATATGATGACTATTTCTCGATTTTTGTATTTTGCTTAATAAAAACCATTATTTTAAGTAGAAACGAAATTGGCAGATTTACATCTCAAGCCTTTATTACAATTACGTTTAGCAAGTTCATCTTTGGCTTAAGACAAAATACCAAAATAAAAATGATTTTTTTTTATGCAAAATATAGAAATCAAGAAATAATTGTTATATATCAAGCAAAAAATAAAAATAATTCACGATCCAATTGAAGTACATTAAGAAACTAAATAATAAAAGTTGATATAATTATAACAATTTAGACGTTATATTTATTTATGAAATAGCTCATATTCCTTCCGGTCCAATAATAATAAAAAATTTGCTTAAAAAACATACGGCAAATAAAAGAATTTTTTTATAAATAAACACTATCTGACGTATTCATAAAAAATTATTTAAACTCGAAATCTGTTTTAAGAAATATTTTGTTTTAAAATAAATTTCAAACGTACTTAAATTATTAATTATGAATCTTGCCCTCAACCTGAAGATATACTGCACCGCAGTCGACATAGTTTTACAGTTTTTAACTCAGCTATCGATCTCGATGAGGGACATTAAGGGACATAAGGGAATTAAGTTTGTCGTCACAACTTAATTCACATTAAAAATTGAATTGCTGTCAAAAACCGATATGAATTGATCTAGAAAAACTAAGAGATACGTATATTTTTTTAAGCTTTTTTCAGAATCTGATCAGTTTGGTCATGTATGAGGCCAGTGCTATAAACATATGTATAAACTAATTTGTTTTGTTGTTTTCTTTTTTTTAAATTTATGTTATGTATATAAAATCTTTTGAATATTTAAAAAGTGTTGTTTATTTTAAGAAAAAGTCGTATCTTAAAGAAACACATTGATCCCGAAAATCCCGGGAGTTCAAAAATCAGTTCCGGATGGCATCCCTAGTGTGTATATATCCTTTACGAAAAATTTATCATGCATATGGTTCCACACTGCGTATGTGTAATTGTTTATAATGAGTTTGCTTAAATATTCATCATACGTATAGTGTGTTGTCATTCGTAATCGTAATAAATAATAAATAGAATCTGATTTTCATCGTGCGTTTTTTTATGAAACATACTTATTTTTGTTTTAAAGTATCAAAGTAATAAATTAATTAACGTTTGATAAATGGATAGCAAATGTAAAATTATCTGTTAACATTTCGATAAAACTTTACGCATTTGTGTTATACTACTCTGTAAATGTATATCGTAACCTAAAATGCAACACTTTTTATTTTTTTTTTTGCATGAGAATCAAGAATCTTTACAAAATCATTAACAATATAAAAACGATCTAATTTCTTTAAAAATGTCTATGAAGGTATCTAATATTTTTTTGGTGAACATAATAAAACGAAGGAAAATCAATTAATTTTGTTGTGACGCCCTTTTGCATTTTAGGTGACGATATTTCAAATTCATTAAAGGAGTAAATTGAAATTTAATTCTTGACCAGACGAGTGGGGAAATAAGGGTTTAAAATATTTAATAACAGCCTTAAAATATGCTGTATTTTAATACTTTATTAATTTTATAGTAATGAAATTATACCCTGTAAACAATTTCGATCGAGAAATAATATAAATAGTTTCCCATTTAGCAAAAATCAATAGCTTTTGCTATCAAATTCTTATCTATATACAAACATCGTTCGGGAATAAGTGTACCACTACTGTAATATTTGCATAAAGAATCTACTTTGTGTCTTTATTTTATGGCGATTTAGGGCGCGTTGGTAGCTTCATATCAATTTACATCAGTAGTATCGCGTGTGACATTTAAAAATAGCCTAAGGAAGTTTTACCTTTCTTATTGTTCTTTATGTAAAAATGTCGGTTATTTGACTGTTTTGTTTATCTGTATTTGTTTTTTTAAGTGACACTCTAAGTAAAATCAAAATTAACTAAAAGTTTTATTAATATTGACCCCCTTATATATTAAAAATATTTCCGGTTTATGTATTGTCCATTGTAAAATTGTTCATAGAAAATTCGTTTCATAAGCCTGTTATTAATCTTAAATATTAGTTATGAATAGGGCCTTAAATAATCTACTTTAAATAAAATTATTGTTAATATTTTAAAATTTAAAACCTAATTTGGACACATTTATTTTAAAGGATTTAGTCACTAATTTGCTGCAAACACTAGTTTTACAAAAATATCACGATAAGTTTTTTTTATACTTTACAAAAATTATTTTACAAATTCTGTTTCACTGATAACATTAATTTTCACTAGAAAAGTTAATTAAAACCCCTTATTTTACACAAAATTTTTTGAAGTGACAACACAAACAAATGGTGAAAATCAATATTTCCTCTAAAAAAGAAAAGACAAAATATATAATTTTTTTTTAACTCTACTACCAAAGAAAAACCTTGGGCTGTGTTGTGCTATCGTTTAAACAATTTTCGAGTACTGAAATGCTTTTCGATAACATTGGGATTCAGTGTTATCCTAATTTTGAGTGCATTTAGAGCACCTTTTCAACTTATATTTTACTATATAAATTTATTTTATTTTTCACGGATTACAATGACAATTTAACACAAACTGTCAAAATGTACCCACTTTTCTTTTGTACTATTCACTATTTAACACCAAATCGTTGGAAAAAATTTCAATTTTATAATGGAAATGTTCAATTGTGCTATTGTTGTTTTTAAAAACCCATAATTAACGTAACGTTGTTCGTTGATCGTTGTTCGATTAATCCAGAAATTTTTTCGCCATTATTTGATCGAATATTTAAAAAAGCCAATTTCGCATAACGAATAACCTAAATTATTCATGTAAATTAGGCGATTAAAATTAATCTCTAAGAAAATTCTAATTTTTTAATTTAAAAATATTAAAATCCTGTGTCCAGTCAAGAATTATCAACAAAATGTTTATTCATTTCATGTTTAAGTTCCTTCCTTCAATAAAAATAGTTTAAAGAAAATTATATTTGATGAACTTAAGCCTAATAAAAATATCAAAAACTTCAACTAAAACCAACAGTTCAATGAAAAATCACAATTCTTATTAATATATTTTGTTTAGATTTCTAACTGAATTAATAGTTCAAAACTAAATTACATTTTGTTACACATTCTTTTGAACATATTTTAGACCCTTTTTAGCGGGTGGGTGTGCTTGTGTCAAATTATGTAAAAGACGATAAACGTCAATTCCATACATAAATTTCATTCGTAAATAGCACATTTTTCAAATTAAGAACAAAAAAAAACCCAATGGGTCCCGGCTGCATGTATTAACCCTTGGCTTTTAGATCCTATTATAGTCCGTTAAACCGAAGCAGTGGTTATTTTGTTTAAAGCTTGTTTTAAATTTGTTTCCTAAATCATCTTTCGTTTTTTTTATGCATTAAAAACTGAATTTTTGCGTTATTTAATAATCTAGACATTTGTTTTTTCCATTAGATAAAATTATTTTAGTTATTCGATTAATCGAGCAATATTCAAATTTAAAAATCAACTATTTCCTTACTCGAACAAAAACAAAAGTCAAATAGTTGGATACTTTAATAAACACCAAATGTGGAGAAATAGTTCAAATTGGGTTTAAAATCGAAAAACACTACCAAATGCTTGGTGGGTAATAGTTCATTTAAGATAATGCTAAGGAACAACAACAAATTTTAAATAATATTTTTAACAAGTATTTACACATGAACTTTATATTTCTTGAAAGTCGCAATACACTAACACATTTTTACAAACACATACACAAGAGTGGTCCAACCATAATGCACGATGTTAATTGTGAGTCACAGCTTAAGGTCAAGTTTCTTGCCCAACTTAAGTTGACAATTCTTTCTTTCATAGTTTCACAAATTCAACCATTGAGAGGTACACAATTGAGCAGCGCGTTAAGATTGTCGAAGCCTTTTAAGAAAACGGACGTTCAAATCAAAATGCATTTCGTGCTCTTCGTGATCTTATTTGTAGCATTTTCGACCAAATGTGTCCATAATAGAGAGAATTTTGCGCGAATTCCAGTAAACCGGCTCTGTAGGAAATGTGGTACCTTCTGTGTATGCTCGGCCAGTGCGTTCTGCGTCGGCGCCGTCATCGGACCGTACTCTTCGAAAATTAGGTCGGCTAAGCAGATACCGAGAATGGTGTTTGCTATCGTGAGATGATAACGGGACTTCTTGTGGCCAG
The DNA here is from genome assembly GCA_943735925.1 of Pollenia amentaria. Lineage (NCBI taxonomy): Eukaryota > Metazoa > Arthropoda > Insecta > Diptera > Polleniidae > Pollenia > Pollenia amentaria. Next base: position 251,240,340 of record OX031007.1, on the reverse strand, counting down.
AAATTGAGGATATGGACGTGGACGATATGTGGTTCCAACAGGATGGTGCCTCTTACCACTCAGCCAACGAAAAAATGGCTCTTTTGCGCGAGAAGTTCATGTGATATGTTACCGTTGGACTCTTTTCTTTGGGGCTATTTAAAAGAAAAAGTGTACGTCAATAAGCCAAGAACAATTCAAGAGCTAAAGGATGAGATAATTCAGCGCATTAACGACACTGAAGTTCAATTATGTCTCAGAGTCATTGAAAATATGGACCATATGGATCAGATAGAGGTATGACACCGAAGCCGTGGCCAGTAATTGGTCGATATTTTGTTTTACACATAATTGTCATAGATCGTAATAAAAAATACTAAGATAATTCTCTGAAAACTTTTTGTTTTATTTACGATTAACATCGTGCGTTTTGGTTGGACCACCCCAGCTGAGTTATTATAATTGTTTTACAATATATTGAATTATTAAACATTAGTTTTTTGATAGGAAATTTATTTTATTATAACTTTTTTTTTGAGGTTTAATATATAAAATTTTTGCTATTACAGATGTTGAAATATTTAAAGTTTGTTAAATGTGTCGTTTACTTTAATTGTAGACATTGTATTCTAAACAAAAGTTTAACTAAATAAAAACTTACAAGGGCTTTTAAAAAATGTTTTTTATTTCAACCAAATACGTAATAGAATTGTTTTTTTTTTTTTAACTCTCAATTAAGTAATATGGAAGTTGGGAACTAGTATCGATATAATGAAGGTCTGCTTAAATGTATTTGGAAATAAGACACACAATAAATACTGAATGTGTATACAAATTGTTTATGTACAACCACAATAACAAATGGTTCGCAATAGTGTCCGGTGCACAAAAAGTGTTGTGATGGTACACAAATTCAACAAAATACACTCCAGACAGTATTTGTTTCTTTGAAACCCATTCAATTTAGTTAACAAATTTTTGTCTATACTTTTGACTTGTGCGTCTTATGCAGCGGACTCATTGAAACAAATTGTTATGTTTACTTGTGTATCATATATACAAACTTTTTCATACACAACTGCCCCAAACTGGCATTTAAAAAAAGAATATGTGAATCCACTATAGTGAAGCATTTGCTTATTGCTTCCGAACGTTCACACAGTATTTGTGTGTTATAGCGACCCTACAGTATAGAATTTGGAAAATTGTTAATGATTTGTGTTCAAATGGAATGGGTGCAGGCCTTCAATAGAGTTTGTACTGGGAAATATTTTCGAAATCAGTTACAAAATTTTAACATTATCGTAAAATCCTTAAGCTTAGTCCATAAAGAATACTTTGATATTTTCAGATACGTTAAAACCCCGTTTGTTGGACTACATTCTAAAAATAAAAAATGTTTAATTAGCGTTTACTGATTTAATAATAAAATTTGTTTAATATTATACTTTTGTAAAAACACGTTATTTTTTTCATTTTAGGTGCTTTGAAACTCAATGATCTCAGTTAATTAAAATTTGGTAAGTTTTATATTTTGCATACCAAAATATGCAAATTTCTTAAAACATATTTTTTAATATAATTTTTTAGAATAAAGAAAATTTTAAGTTGATAAATCAATTGGCTAATAAGAACATTCCCCACTTGCTTTTTTTTCGAATGGAAATGCTTTTGAACAAATTTTATTCAGAGTGCAGTTGCCGGTGAATAAAAAAAAACACGCAACTCTATATTTGTTCTTTATATATTTATACCCACGTCACACAAGTAGAGAGGGTATTTGCTATTTTTCCGTAGTTGTGTAAAAGATTAACCGATCGACTCTGAATCACTTTCTGAGTTGAACTAACAATGTCCGTCCGTCCATGTAATCTTGTGCACAAATACCAGGTCGCAATTATGAAGATAATTTAATGAAATTTGGTGCATACGTCTTAATTATTATAAGGAAGCCTATTGAAAATGGTCAGAATCGGTGCATACTTTCACATGGCCCCTATAAAAACTTATTTCCGGAATATTCTTTGTGCCCATAAAACAATCTAATTATGTTGGTATTTAGATTTAATTTGGCTAAAAGACTCTTTGCCAAATTTTTTATAATCGGTCCATATTTGACCAAAGTTGCCATGCAAATAACTTTAAGTGCTATAAAAATTAATCATTTCCTACACGCAAAGAAAAAACATGGTTGATACAATCACAATCGCAAACTATCATTAATGTTTGTGGTTATGATAGTGTCAAACACGTCTTCAGTAACAATATATGTTATTATTGTCTCAAACATATTATTATGTTTAGAAGCAAAACACAAAAGATCTTCCTAACCATGTTTCTATTTTTCCTAACACCATGCAAAATGTCTATTTGAACAATAAAACCAATATAAAAATTTAATTAAAAAATTTCATGTTTTATTAAAAATACATTCATATACTTTGCAATATACATACATATACAGCTTAGCATATATTAATAAATAAAATAAAATACATACTTTTATATAAATATATATATATATCGTAACTTACCTGTTTCAATAAACGTATAATAATTTATTTACTTAATTTTGCAATCATGCATGGCCTTTTTCTCCCGAAAAACTTTTAATTATTTTGTACTCATTCATGTTTCCCGATTTACTGACTCTGGCAGAGGGAAAATAACGTGGAAGAAGATGTTTGCTCATTTAGAGAATGTGTTTTAAAGCGAACAAAAATGATGGTATCAAACATAACTTTTGTGTACAGCTTATATTATGATTTTAATTGTATAGTTGAAAATATATACATTATAGTAGCAAATATTTCACATAATTTAATATGTTTGGCTAGATCATGGTAACTTTTTAGGTGTAAAACACCATATAATATTATTATAGTGAATTAAAAAATGTTAGGGAGAAAAAATATTTTTTCAAGTTAAATAAGGATTATAATAAGTCAATTAGGGTAAACATATTAGGCAAATATGAATAAAAAGGGCGTAGTGACGATTCATTAATCATGTTTTTCTCTGCGTGTACAATCACCAAATTCATAATATCAAGCAAACAATTTGTTAATTTTGCACCAATTACCAAAATGATTATATTGATTACTAAAAATTGTAAAATTGAGAATATTTTTTTTTCAGTTAATGATATTTTTAATTTTAATTAAAAAAAATGATCAAAAAACTTTGCCATTTCAAACATTATGTTAATTTATTTAATTAAATATTGACAATTCCCAACAAAAATTCTACATATTTAATATATTTTATTTTAAACGAAAAAAGTCAATTAAGATATTTTGTTATTTAAATAAAATTTTAATTGAAAATGTATTTCAAAACAACTAAAATGTTAATTAAATCCAGATTAAATTTCCTTTAACTAAAAAAATAATTGATTCAATTATCACATTAATTAAATTTAAATACTTTTTAAACCATTTTTTTTAATTTATAAAACACATTTTTCTGTATATTTATATAAAATTTTACGACGATAACTATTGTTATAGCTTTCGTAGCAAAATGTGTTTACTAGTAGGTCTAAAATAAAAGTAGTTCCCATATAAATACCCGCTTCAAAGTCACTTCAAAGAGAACAAAAGTCATAAAAATGTTGACACTTTCGGCACAACGAACTCTTTCATTAATCTTAACCTCATACCATAATTTTGTTTTGCCGGTGCCATGATTGGACATGGGCCTCAAATAGGGTACATTCTCGAAACTCTTTGTCTTAAATTACTCTGGTGTAGGGTATCTAATGCTTGGGTTTGACCGGCTTTACCTTACCACTTGTCTTATTTTTCTTAATTGTTATTCCTTGATTTTCCTTATTCATATTAAACTCGTGCTGTAACATCTTTAAGCAACAGATTGCTGTTCTGCTATTGAAGTAATTGCTGATAACTTACAGAAAACACTTCCTTAGACGTAGTCATTGTAGATAAAGGTAATTTGGATATTGTAGAAGAATTTGAGAAGAAGTAAAATGTTGGATGTTTTTTAATTGCTAGCAAATATAAACGTATATAAGACTATCCCACAAATAGTTCAATAGTATTTTAAATCTCAAATGTAAAATTTTTTATCAGTCGATATAGCCAGCAATACCATTGAATTTTTACAAAAAGTACCAAAAAAAGGGATACTTACAAAAAAAAGTGGCACCAAAGAGGGGATTTTAGAAAAAAAGGGGGCATCTATTTTAAAATCAAATTAAGTATATCAAATTATTTTTTTCGGCGTATTTTGTTTAACTTTACTTTAAATTGCAAATAACGTTTTATAAATGGCAAAAAAAAAACATTATGTAACAACTAGGGAGATCGAACGGTTATTATTCGACCGGTTTTAACCGGTTATTTTAGCTTTGCCCAAGTCGGTTATTTTAAAATGCCCATTTTTCGAATATCGAATAAACCGGTTATTTTGGTATAATAAACCGGTTATTTTAGTAATGTGTAATTTATATACATTTTCCTTACTCTTGTTATAGATGTACCCGTAATATAAGTATTTTCTAATTGAATATTGGCCAAACTTAAACTTTTTATGAAGAATATCAAAACAAAACGTAACAAAGGTCAAAAAACATTATGAACACTGTAAATACAAATCGTTTATACAAGCGTGTGTTTTTGTAGAAAAAAAAAACAAAAAACTATTAAAAATACTACAAAAACATGTGCAGTTAAAAAGTAAATAGTAATATGTGCAAGAGTATTCTAAATATTAAATATATTTTTATATAAATATTTTTCGAACGCGATTAAAACGACAAAGTTAGTTGCTTGCAGTGCCCTTAAATGATAAGTTGCAAAGGTTTTTCCCCGTCACGACTTATTAATCACCTTTAATTAGTCCACATGCTTGACATTAATGTGATCCAAATGAAACTTAACTTCGTTCGAAGTAGTTCTAAGGAGACTACAAATAATACTTTACTAAAATACACTGCAAAAAATGAATCATTGGGTGAAATATTAGCCCGTTGTGTTGCCGAGGACGAAATGCCCGTTAAGGCACTAAAAACTCTTAAGTAGTTCTAGCATCTCTTCATGCTGAAAACTACAACATTACGGCGGAATCAACGATATGGGAAACATTTCTACCAGTTTTATTTATTAAAACACCACGAACTAAAAAACAAAATTGAAGAAATCAATTGAACTTAAGCCTAATTAAAAAAATATCAAAATTTGGATTAAAAACCATTAACAGTTCAACAAAATAACCACAATACTAGTATTGTTATCAGCTAAGGCACGAGCTATGTTTAGATTTGTCCTTCAAGTTGTGCTGAAAAAGTTCAACAAGAAAAAAGAAAGACAAAAAACATGAAAAACAAAAAAATGTACTTTGGATTTCAAGAAGAATTCTTGACAAAAGGTACGAAAAAACAGAAGTTAGGAAGAACATGTAAATCAATTAAAATAGATAATCATTCATTCAAAAAGCAAATTTCGATCTACCAAGGTGAAATACCATTTGGTTTAAGGATTGATGTTTGACAATTGACGTCGCCCGGCCTCAATAGCCGAGTGATTAAAACGGCAAACCCCACTGATGAGATTGTGTGGTTACAATCGAAACTAGTATGGTCAACCTGTCCGTGAAAGCCTGGGTTCAAATCTCAGCGCAGTCAAGAATGAAAAATTATCAATAAAAATTTTAATTGATTTCATGTTGTTAAATTCCTGTCTTCATAAAAAATAATTTAATGAAAATTAAATTCAATGAACTTAAGCCTAATTAAAAAAATATCTAAATTTGGATTAAAAACCATTAACAGTTCAACAAAATAACCACAATACTAGAAATCAAACAATTTTGGAATAGATAATCCTGGCTAAGAGGTCTTGTTTGCAACTTTTTAAAAATATGGTTGATTTATATAGATAGCTTAACCACCAACAAATTAAAACTCATTCAAAATAAATTTGAGAGAATATATCAAATAAAAACTTTATAAAATTCTTATAATTTATTTGATTTTGCAAAACGTATGTCTAGATCAATTATCATTCAAAAGTTTCTAAATTACATTATACAAATATCTTCTTACAAACAAAGTCTAATAAATCAATAATAAATTGTCAAAAATTAAGCTAAAGTTTGATCAATGGTCCCACTTTTCTTGGAATTTATCGTTAAATATTTGTTAGGACTGATCTAAGTCATATCTATGTGTTTTTTTGGTTCCTTACCTTTGCAGATTGTTTTGTTTTTATTCAAATTAAGGTTTTATCTTAAAAACTTATTTGATTTTTGTGTTTTTAAATATTCGAATTAAAACCGGTTAACCGGTTATTTAAAAATTGCTTAACCGAAAACCGGGTTTTTTAAAATAGCAACTATTCGTAATATTCGAAAACCGGTTATTGAAAAAAGTTGAATAATCGATCTCCCTAGTAACAACACTGATCAGCATAAAACAAAAAACGTCGGTTATGCTAATACATTTAATCATAACTTGAGATCGATTTTTCTGATTTTGTCATAACACTTACAGATTAGTACAAAAAAAATTCCATTGATTCATCCAAATATTTTTTTTTAATATTTAAACTATTTCAGAGTTATTCAGAAATTAGTGGCGATTCGTTTTTTGCAAAATTAGTACTATGCTTATTTTATGTATTATTCACTATTGGGCGTGGAACTAATATTTCGCCCCAAATAAGTCGAATATGCTTATATATTTCATCATAACTTAAAAATGATTTGTTCACTTAGGAAAGAATTGGCAGTAAATGATTTAGAATTAAATTCCCATCTTTCCACTATTTTTTCTATATTTTCAACAGTAGACATTCAGAATAATGGCGGTAAATTTTTTAAAACGAAATGAATGCTATTTTTTTGTTTTGAACATTCATAAATGAAAGTTTAAAAGCACAAATCTTACACTTTTGCAATTTATCATAAAGCTGGGTAAATGACGAATTAAATAAGCCATAAACCTTGAAAATGTAAATTTAATTCAGAATTCATTAAAACTTTTATTTATAATACGTATGCCGAAATTTCATAAAAGTACTTTTATGTGTAAATGCAGTGTTATATAAAAATCAAATTTTGCGACTTTTGGTGAATTTTTCTTAACAAAAAACATAAGAAAATTCAATTTGGCGAATTAAGGCGATTTTCGGTGTATAATTGGCGACGAAGGTGAACAAATCTGACAGCCCTTATTTATGCCGACAGAAGTATACGCCAAGTTATCAGAATTTATTTCATAATGGTATACTCATAGAAGCAAGTGATATTTAGCAAGTGGACTTGCTTACGAATATTTAATACGTACACATGTGTACATACAGTTTTCGGAAGGTATACATTATAACTTTCATTAGAGCTGAGAGTTTTAATAAAACAGAATGTACAAAAAAGTATCTCTTTATTTAGTAAAAAGTATCAAGAAAGTGGCAACCACTACAAAAGTATCACATTTGGGTGCATTATGTAAAAGGAACAAAAAAGTATCCAAGCCGTCGAAAAAGTGGTAAATTGATACTTAAGTAGCAACAACTGTAACGCTGGATGTAGCACATGTTTCGCAAATGTCAAAAAAATCGTATTATTTTAAGATTTTCAAACTATCAATCGATAAAAAAAATTTTTAATGGGAATACAAAATTTATTATTAATAAGATTTCTCTATGACGTTCTTAATTCCCAATTTTTATTTTTGATAAAAACACTGAAATTTATTGTTGAGGGAAAGCTTATTACTATGCGGATTTTGCTGGTTGCTTAGGCCAGCTCGTGAGGAAACTTTCTCCAACGACTTAAGAAAAGCTAAAAATATTGTACAAATAAGACTATAAAGTGAATAAGAATTTTAAACACTCAGGTCTTATTTGTACAATATCAAAGCTTTAACAAAACAACATTAATAAACAGTGAGTTTATCTATTCTTACATTCCCCTACAATTGGCTGGTTTTTTCCGACACAAATTGTAGTTGTAAGTGGTAATCGATACCTGCACTGGTTTTCCTTAGCCGATTAACTAAACATTTTCACTAGCTCAATTTACATCGACACAAATATACAAAATTCGATTCATCCAACATAAATTTGATTCAAAGGGCAGGTTTAATGTATGTATACATACCTTTACTATACATTTGTATGTACATTGTCGCACAGAACCGAAAACACAGCCATCCTTATAAGCATATCGAGCGTTAAATGTAAGAATGAACAAACGGAAGGAGAAAACGTATTCAAACTCATAATCTTGAGTTTGCAGTTAGTCCATTGTAGACAATTTCAATACGGGAGTATTTATTATCCACTTACGTACATTCATACATATATTTAATCAATAAATCAATGAAGTGTGTATGTTTATATCAGTGGATGATTGTGTATATGTGTGTGTGTGTGTGTGTGTGTGTGTTTGTATATGAGAGAGTTGAATATTTTTACACAATAGAATCAAAGGAAGCTGTAACAAATTACCATAATGTGGCACTAAAACTGGAAAAATTGCAAATTAAAAATAAAGCAAAACAAAAAAAAGACACAGTTCTACACTCTTGGCTTCCTTTTTTAGTCTGTCGCCGCTAAATGCTTTTTATCCACTCATTTGGTTAAATCTTTAACAAACAAGCGAACGAATAATTTATTTTAAATAAATACAATGGCAATTTGTTTTAAATATAGAAAATTTATGTACGCTTTTCAAGATAAATGTACACTTTTTTTATAGATGTTTGTGTTTTTGCAAACAATTATTTTGTTAGGTCACGGAGTACATCCCATTTAAAAAATCTTTGGTTTCAGAAATAATACAATTTGGAATTCTTTATTCAGAAATAACAAAATTGTAACATATATAATTTCTCAATTTTATCTACTGACGACGCAGTTTGTTTTTTTTTTTTTTTTTAGTTTATAATTTATAAGTAAAGCAAGTTTTTTATGTGCACAAAAAAAATTTTTAAATATGCAAGAAAAAGCTGAAAAGAAGCAAAGATTACCAACCGATGCCATTGTTAATACGCTTAAGTACCGTTTTGAATTACATACTGTTATCGATACCGGTACCGAAACTCGTTTCGGTTGCCAACAAACCCTTTTTTTCATTAGGTCAAGTTTAGAAAATTTACATTTTATACTTTGCAAAATTTATATTTTTTTTTTAAATATAATAAAATTTTTACGATATTTTAAAAATAAATTTCTTAGATAATTCCTAAAATGTAAAAGGTGCCATCTAAGCTGTTAGACCCATTTTATGTTTTTTTTAGGGTTCTTGTTTGGTTTGGATAATTAAATTATAAAACCAATTTACTATAACTATACCGGTCGAAAAGTTTATGTACCAATATATCGATACCGACAAACAAAACAAACCGATAGCGAAATTCGTTTCCGTTGCAAACTTTATAAAAAACTTATTATTGTTTTTTTTTTAATAAGTTTTCAAGAGAAAATATTGGCAATATTATTTTCATATATTTATTATCATAGATTCTTCTCCACTAGTGCGATTCACTAACTGTTTTTGCAATAATCGATTTTTAACGATATTCGCTGTCGAATAAAGTCAGCTGTTACATTATGCAGTTTTTTTTCGTTATTTTAACGACAATTTACGTTGTAAAGTGTATTTTATGTTTAAAGTGGCTGAAGCCTGACTACTTCAGGCAGCTGTAGCCGACCGTTAATGTAATGAAATGCAATGTAACGTACCGTAACGTACTGTAAGCTCGTTTGTGCACTTATAGAACATGTAAGAACGTGTCATCTGTTTTTCAAGCATTAGTACACATGAAACAACACACACAGTGATGGGAATTTAAAATGTTCAAATGGTGACCGCTTTGCAGGAAAAGTACCAAGTGATTTAAATGGTATTAAAAATGTATATCTTGTATGCATAAATACATAAATTATTTAATATTTGTTATTTATATTATAGATTTACAATAAACAAATATGTATTAAAGCATATACATACACGTTTACTTATATTATTTTTAAAATGTGCTTATACAAAACTAGGTTTAGACCATTAAAAACCACAGTTTTTTATTGTTTGTGTATATGTATGCATTTTTCTATTTAATACATCTAAGCATATTTTTACACAAATGATAATAAAAACATATACATATGTATTTGTATATAATTGTAAGTTATTTTGTCAAAAGTCCACAGATATTATTACTGAAAAAAGTACCAAAAAAAAGAGTGAATTTACCCGCATTCCATTTAAAATACAAGCAGCCCATCACTGTATACAACTGTCACGTAACCTCGTAATGAAATTCTATTTTCTACAGGTTGGCACGTTACGGTTAAGTAACATTACAGTCAATTAAGCATTTGTATAGCTTTCCATATAACAGAAACGATCAGCTGTTTACATTACATTTCTACATTTACGGTCGGCAAACGCGGCCTTTACATACATACTACATACATACTACATACATACTACATACATACATACATATGTATATATATGAACAAAAATAAAATTCTAAATGTAAAATTCACAAAATCAAATATAATAACAGTAAATAAAGCACAATTTCATTTGTTTTTTCTTTTTTGTGCTTTTCATTTATTTTAACATTTTGTAGACAGAGATGTTACAAAGACTACAGCCAAAGACTATAGATTTATATAAATCTATAGTCTTTGCTACAGCTGTTTACAATCGTTAAAAAAAAAATTACAGAGTCACACTATCGTTACTGCAAGCGAATATATATGTATGTCGACAAAACTTACGATTGTCGGATCGTTAAAACTTTGTGAATCGCAAAACAGATCCCAATATAGTCGTTAAAAAACTGGGTTTTTGCTTAGAAATCATTTGTTAAATTGCAATACATTCACTGATATACAAATAAAGCATTTATCAAAAAGTTATGGGAATCATAACCTCAATAATCAAAGCATGCTGATTGTTTTTTCCCAAACAATTTATAAAGTTATCTTAATTATAATTCAACTGTTGACGTTGGCATTAACTACACAATGTTTGCAATTGCAGTAACTACACAATGTTTGGAATTTTTATAAATCTGTAATTGATATATTGCAACTCAATTAAGCACATTTGTCTAGAGTCTAGAATTAAGTGGTAAATGGTAAAAAAAAATTAATTAATATATTGATTGACATTTTACAAACTTTGTTAAATGGGTTTATCTGATCGGATTAAATGAAATGAAAACTTTAAATTTCCTAATAGAAGAAATGTATTTTGTAATACACTCTGATTTAAATGATAAAAATTGTTAAAACGTCTGATTTTATTAGGAACCATCTTTGTTATACCCTTCACCGAAGGTGAAGGCCCCTGATATGTTGGGGACTTGGTAGTTATATATTTATGTCACATATAGTCCAAAATTATTTGTTATTGAAATTCAGCCTGATTGGTCCAAAAATGCCTGGGATATGAGCAAAAACGACGACTGTCTCTAAGTTTACCCAAAAATCCCTTGTTGTTGTTGCATTTTTATTAATTTTTTGTATATCTGGAGAACGTCAAGGGCCAAAGTTTTCAAATTAAGGTACACGCATCTTGCATTACAATTCACAATATACGACAAAATGTGGGGATGGCACAAAATAGTTCTTTTTCTATAACTCAAAAAGGGTAAGAGAACAATTGTCCAAGCTTGGCACACAGAGCTGGGTATTAATACACAACTTCTTTAAAAATCCCTTGTTGTTGTTGCTTTTTTATTTAATTGTTATGTATATCTGGAAAACGGCAGGAGCCAAAGTTTCCACAGTATGTCCCAGCATCTTGTTAATCAATACACAACATCTAACAAAATTTGGGTGAGATTGGAGAAATGGGCGTGGCATAAAGTATATTTATTTATATTATATTAATTCATACGTTATAGCACCCCAGATCTAAGTCCGTTTTTTGTTGTTATTTTTGTAATCTCTTTGGTAGTAACATTTTAATTTGAGTGATTATGCTCATGTGATTGGGAGTGTTTTATGTAACATTTGAAGCAAGCAATTATGTGTAAATAATTTTTCAAGGACTTTTAAAATATTCATTGATATCAAGGTTTTTTAATGAAAACTTATTTTAAAGCGTGGCCCATTTCGTGGTTCCCTACTTTTTAAAAAAAAAAAAAAACATAGAAAATTCAAATTTAATGGGGTATGTTTATTATCGTTTGAAAGAACATTCTTGGCATTTATTTTTTTAAGATTATGTCTATCAAACGTTGGCCGTTGCTACGTCGCAGATGGTCCATCCGTTGAGTCCAATTTTCGATGACTCGTTCGAGCATTTCGACTGGTAACTGGCGAATGACACGCGTGATGCTTTCCTCCAAGGCCTGAATCGAAGCGGGTTTGTCCGCAAAAACTTTAGACTTTACATATCCCCACAGGAAAAAGTCTAACGGTGTGATATTACACGATCTTGGTGGCCAATCGACGGGCCCAAAACGTGAAATTATGTGCTCACCGAAGTGTTCTCTCAATAAATCCATTGATTGATACGATGTGTGCGAATGATATGATGTGTTCTGCCGGCTTGTAGAAACTAAATGTCGCCGAGATCACGAGCATCAATTTCAAACATCAAATAGTCGGTTACCATGGCACGATAACGGTCGCTATTGACGGTTACGTTAGCACTGTCACATCATTTTTAAAGAAATATGGACCGATGATTCCACCGGCCCACAAAGCACACTAAACCGTTGTTTTTTCTGGATGAAGTGGCAGTTCTTGAATCTCTTTAGGTTGCTCTTCGTCCCAAACGCGGCAACTTTGTTTGTTTACATACCCATTGAGCCAGAAATGGGCCTCAATTCTGAACAAAATTTGCCTCGAAAACATCGGGTCTTCTTGGAACTTTTCAAGAGCCCATAGAGCGTAGCCATGTCGCTTGGGAAGGTCGAGCGGCTTCAGTTGTTGCACAAGCTGTATTTTGTACGCTTTCAATTTAAGATCTCGACGTAAAAAGCGCCAAGTCGTTCCATACGTCAGTCCGAGTTGCTGCGAACGGCGCCGAATCGACTCTCCACTGTCTTCGTGTACCCTCTCAGCTACGGCGCTATATTTTCTTCACAGCGGGCTGAACGTGGTCTATTCGGTCGAATATTATCCAATAATGAATGCTGGGTCTCAAAATGGGTGATGGTGTTGCGAATAGTACGCTCAGTAGGCCGATTATGTTGACCATAAGTTGAGCGAAGTGCACGAAACACATTCCTCACAGAACGTGAATTTTCGTAATAAAATTGAACGATTTGTAAACGTTGTTCAGGCGTAAGTCTTTCCATTATGAAATGGCAAACAATACTAAACAAAAATAACATAACAGCATGACACGACTCACACGTGGTCTGTCAAAAAAAGGCTATTGAAAAAAGTATCTCTGCTTGAATCACCCATTACATATCGCGCATTATCAACAAGAGGGCATTAACTCAAAATTTTTATTTTTAACTTTTTTTGAAAAAATCGATAGGTTATATTTATATCTACCCGCTGTAAAAACATCGTGCTATTTTTTCTCCTTTTTGGTTTAAAAATTATTTTTCATATGCCTTTAATGTAAAATTAAAAATTGTTTAGAAACTTTTAAATTTTGAGTTAATACCCTCTTGTTGATAAGGTGCGATATGTTTGTTTTTATGTGTGTACAGTTTTTTATTTTCCATTTATTTCTTAAAACTCAGTTATTTTGCATTATTAATTTACACAGATATGTATTTATTTACATATTGTTATTACTTACATACTTCGTGGCCAGGGCAGGTTTCTCAAGGGTTTTGCTAGGAAAATTAGGTTCTGCTTAATTCGCAAGATTTTTGGGAAATATCATGAAGAAAATATGATCTTTTGCAATTAGCGACTATATAAGGATCTATATAATAATAAAAATGCTGCACAGTGGGTGGGGTCAATCGCAAAAAAGTTGTAATTAAATTGTTTCCCTATACTAGTCCAGGAAAGCGCTACGCTTGTCTACAGGATACCAGCCTCTGGCGGGAATCGAACTCGCAACACTAAACCGCAACACTAACACTAACAACACTAACAACTAGCCTACTCAATGTAAATTGTAACCACCCTGTTAGTTTACAAGGTGAGATACAGGGAGATATGCAGAGCATACGCTACTCTAGCATTCTCGAACAAACATGTGATGTTGAATCGTGCTCGAAACACATACCATACAATCGTACTGGTGCAATATTCATTACTTTAAAAAATTTTACGGATGAGTTGTTGCCGTTAGTGCGCATCATTTTGCAATCCGACCAGTTGACTTGGAGATCCAGATTTATTACCACATTTTTGGGATTGACCCCATAATGCGCTCTTAAATTCATTAATAAAGTGAATATTTTTAATTTACTATTTTCTGTATTTCTAGGCAGTAATTAAAAAAAAAAAAACAAGAATTATAAGATTTTCATTAAAGGTCTTGGCAGCCATCTTCGTTTTTTTTTTTTTTTTTTTGCAAAATGTTTGACATGATTCGTTGTTTTTGTTTTAACTTTTTAATGACATTTTTTTGTTGCATATAGAACTTGACCTTTTCAAAACATATAAATCTAAATTTTTTGCAAATTGTAGATATTTCGTTAAAAGATGAATAGTTTTATTACCGGAAAGAAAATAATATATCAATGTAAACTTTCTGATTTTAAAAACAACATAACAAAAATTAATTAAAAAAGGACCAATAAAGATTTATATTTTTAATATTTATAACCAGACAAATGGAAATTATTTTTGTTGCTTTAAGAACATTTTGACGTAAAAGGAGTACTCGTATGTTGCCACATTCATTAAACACATTTTAACGTTTACAGATTGAGTTTTTTAAATGCTTGTGATAATTTTAGATATTTATTTACATCTCAATGGGTTGTTGAGCTATTGACGTAAAACAATTTTTAAAAAAGAATTTTAAAAACAACCGTTTGATTACCAAAACGGGGACAAAATAGCACGATATTTTTACAGCGGTTAGATATGAATATTAGGTGTCGATTTTTTCCAAAAAGAGAAAAATAAAAATTTTGAATTAATCCACTATTGTTGATCAATTGCGATATGATAACTTACTGTACAAATTTTTTAAACTTTCTAACTATTTAGGTATGCAACCGTTTGTTATTTTAGCTTTTTCTTTTTTTTTGCGCGAAAAAACATAAAATTGCAAAGAGTAACATAAAAAATTGAATGTTGTTCAAATTTTTTTTATTCAAATTAACATTTGAAAAAAATTACTGGCTGAATAACACCGCGGACTTCAAATTTTGGAAAAGTTTTTCGAGTATTACTAGACTTTATCCTCAATGACTGTTATCATTTATAAAACTTTATTAAACTAATTTGCCAATAAATCGTATGGCTTTTTTTAAATAAAAAAAGCTTTAAACATATTTTAAATATAAATATTAAGAAAAATATTGTAATAGTGCTCAGTTGTACTTTGACTTGAGTTAAAAAGGCCCAACTACAATATGCTAAAGTTGGCTTAAGCAACTGTGCGCATACATGTAAATCATACGTGTCAAACCATATTCAACTTTAGGGAACTTTTTGTTAAGTTTTATGAATCTGGCATTTGGAATCAAATACTTTTTTATTTAATTATTGTTTTTTTAAATTCAATTATTTACAGTATGTTAAGCAAGTTTATGCATATTATAGTTGGGTCTTAACCCTAGAAGGCTAACCCACGTAAATTTTAAGTGTAGTTTGTTTAACTGTTACTACACAAGCAGCCGGTGACTTAATGGTACCAAATTCAACAAGTGCTTTATTCAATAGTTTTTGAGCAAACGCAAAACCATAAACAAAGTTTTTATTTCCGTTCAAGTGCTTTTACGGCTATAAGGATAAGGGCTATAAAGGCTATAAATAGCGTTAGTCTAAGACAGAAAGAAAACAAACGTTTTGTGTTTTTCTTTTACCATACAAATATTTCGTTTTTCCTCTTATAAATTTACAGATTAAGAATTTCTTTTGCCAACTGCAATCCTGTTAGTTCAAAATTTTTTATTTTAATTGAAAAAAATTTTTTTTTTGAGCAAATATCTTTGGGAATGTAAATTTGTTTTATTTAATTTTTAGTGTTTTACAATATAGATTTCAATTTAGTGCGCAAGAAACGGAATTTTTAAGTTAAATTTAGTTCCGTTTCTTGAACACTAGATAAAATGTTTTTTAAAATTTTAATAAATTATATTTTAATATTAATAACAAAAAGGTACGAATAAAAGGAAAAGAAAAGAAAAAGATTTTTAAATAAAAGCATATTTCAAAATTCTGTTCCATGTTACATGTCATATGTAAATCATTGTCCCATAGCATTAAATAAATATGATGACTCTAAATGGTGCACAACAGAATATTAAAATATTAAAACATACAAGCGCAAGAAGGAAATATAAAAGTTTTTTTATATCTTTGTCTTTCTTTCCCAATTTCTTTGAAATTTTCAATTTTCTCTTCTGGATTCTTGAAACATTTTGTTAATATCCTAGCAAATCTTTTTAAATTATTAAATAATATTTAATGACAAATGACAATTTTTTTTCACAAAAAAAACGAATAGTCTCATTAGACACATCTGTATGAATTTAGTCAGAAATCTATAAGACATATCGGTACATAAATTCCCTCCGATTAATCCACGCGAAATTTATCAGAAAGCGGTCCAGACATTTGCATGAAATATCTGATTCAGACGACTTCACAATATTTTGCTGCCTGGGATATTGATAAAATATATGCATACATACATTAGAGCCGGAAACATACTTACACGCATACATATACAAAATGTTTAAGAAAAATAATAAATAAATTATAATGTGGGTTTTTGTATCTTGAAAACCAAAAACATAAAATGAAAAACAAATAACTAAATGTTTTGCTACCTTCAACTCTGAAAAGAAGGAAAACTCGAAAACAAAATTCAAGACAGGTGAGCAATAGAACCTTTTTTTATTTTCCTGACATCATTGCATTTTTTTCTGTCAATACACTATGAGAAATTTATGATAACATTGGAAAAAATTTAAAGTAAAATTGTGAGAGGATATGAGATAAAACTCGTAGTAGATGTCATAATTTAGCGGACAGCAACAGTAACGTTGCAAATCATATGCTTCAATTTGTTGTATGTAAAGCAATTAGAACGATTATAGTAATGTCTAAGTCAGTAGAAAATAGATTTTCTTACTTTTTTACTGTACGGTAACATTACTTTTACGGTCAGCTAAGTGGGGCTTAAATCAGTGATGTTATATTTAAAAAAGGTCAAATCCCTATTCGTAGGGATTTTCTTCTAAAAAAATGGCCGTAGGGAAAATAAGGACAGATATTTTGAAATCATTAAAAGGTCGGTACTCTTCGTATCTGGCAAAACTTAATATATTTGGCTATCTTTAACGATTTGTGACAAAATATTAAAAAAATTGTTGATACTACAACATTAGGAGTTGTTAAATTTCTTTGAGCGAACGCTTGCCCCCATTTAAAGTTTGATTTTAAGGTAAATTTATAACACTCTTTTTTAAAAGAATTAAATTTTTCAGAGCTTGTTTAAGATGGGCTTCGAAATCTTTCAGAGTAGTCACCAAAATAAAAAATTTAGTATTGTGGTTATTTTGTTGAACTATTCATGGTTTTTTAATCCAAATTTTTACTATTTTTAATTAGGCTTAAGTTCATTAAATTTAATTTTCATTAAATTATTTTTATGAAGAAAGGAATTTTTACAACATGGAAGATTAATTAAAATTGTTATTGATAATTTTCATTCTTGACTGACCTGGGATTCGAAGCCAGGCTGGCTGGCGTGTGATTCGAACCCAGGCGGCTGGTTACCCTGACATGTTTCGACCTCAACCACTAGGTCTCCTCAGAGGGATTTGCCGTCTTACACTCGCAGCCATCGATGACTGCTGACGTCAGTAGTCAAACATCAATCCTTAAACCAAATTGTATTTTAACCTTTGGTAGATCGAAATTTGCTTTTTTGAATGATTATCCATTTTTAATTGATCTCACATGTTTTCCTTACTTCTGTTTTTTCGTACTTTTGTCAAGAATTCTTCTTGAAGTCCAAAGTACATTTTTTGTTTATCATGTTTTTGTCTTTCTTTTTGCTTGTTGAAATTTTTCAGCACAACTTGAAGGACAAATGAACACATAGAGCTTGTGCCTTAGCTTTAACAATAATTAGTATTGTGGTTATTTTGTTGAACTATTCATGGTTTTTAATCCAAATTTTTACTATTTTAATTAGGCTTAAGTTCATTAAATTTAATTTTCATTAAATTATTTTTATGAAGAAAGGAATTTTACAACATGGGAAATTAATTAAAATTGTTATTGATAATTTTCATTCTTGACTGACCTGGGAGTGTAAGACGGCAAATCCCTCTGAGGAGACCTAGCGGTTGAGGTCGAAACATGTCAGGGTAACCAGCCGCCTGGGTTCGAATCACATGCCAGCCAGCCTGGCTTTGAATCCCAGGTCAGTCAAGAATGAAAATTATCAATAACAATTTTAATTAATCTTCCATGTTGTAAAAATTCCTTTCTTCATAAAAATAATTTAATGAAAATTAAATTTAATGAACTTAAGCCTAATTAAAAATAGTAAAAATTTGGATTAAAAAATTTTAACTTAAATTTAATTTCCCCCTCTAATCGAAATTAGTTTTCTTTGATTTATCACTGCTACACGATAATACAGATAGCGAAAGGTCTTTACAGATATTTGACGTCGTACACGTAACCATTAGTTTTATAAAAAAATATTTGCTTTTGCAAACCGTTTGGCTAAATCAAACATCATTTAGATCATACCATTATCTTCTTTTTTCCTTAAATATTTGTTAGGTCTGAACACCTTTAGTCATAAAATTGGCGGAATGAAATAACCCCCCAAAATATAACGCCCCAAAAAAAATATGAAATAACCCCCCAAAAATTTGTACAGAGAACAACAAAAACGATTTTTGGGGTTTTTTTTCTTTTTTTTGGGGTGTTATTTCATTATTTATTTTAGGGAGTTATTTCATATGAAATAACTCCCCAAAAATCTGAAATGAAATAAGTCCCTAAAACTATTTTGGGGACTTATTTAATTTTTAAATTACATATTTTAAAAGTCATAATGATGACAAATTGTGTTTTGTTATATTCACTGCATACGTTTACCAAACATAAAAAAGGGACTAAGTATCAAAAACCATAATTTCAGAATCCTAAAAAAAATGGGATTATTTTTAAGTTCTGAATTTCAGAACTCGGAATCTCTAAGTCCCGAACTTTATAATTTCGAATTCGAAAATCCCGAATCGCTAATTTAAGCTTTTCTGCATAGCCGGCCTTCGGCCGGGCGCAATGATTTTATCCTCTATGGTATTTCAAACATCGGCTTCGCTTACTAAAGCTTTTCTGTTTAGTCGGCCTTTGGCCGGGCGCAAGAACTTTTTCCTCTATAGTATAACAAACACCGTCTTCGCTAACTAATGCCTTGTGCCCGACCGAAGACCGGGTTAGCAGAAAAGCTTTAGTTAGCGAAGCCGGTGTTTGGAATACAATATAGGGGAAAAATCCTTGCGCCCGGCCGAAGGCCGGCTATGCAGAAAAGCTTTAGTTAGCGAAGCCGGTGTTTGGAATACTATAGAGGAGAAAATCCTTGCGACCGGCCGAAGGCCGGCTATGCAGAAAAGCTTTAGTAAGCGAAGCCGGTGTTTGGAATACTATAGAGGAGAAAATCCTTGCGCCCGGCCGAAGGCCGGCTATGCATAAAAGCTTTAGTTAGCGAAGCCGGTGTTTGGAATACTATAGAGGAGAAAATCCTTGAGCCCGGCCGAAGGCCGGCTATGCAGAAAAGCTTTAGTTAGCGAAGCCGGTGTTTGTTATACCATAGAGGAAAAAGTCTTTGCGCCCAACCAAAACTGAACAATATGTATTATATTGGGGTCTTATTTCATTTCTGGAATTGGGGAACTATTTCATATGAAATAAGTCCCTAAATATTGGGGACTTATTTCATTTTGATTTTGGGAGTTATTTCATTTCATTGGGGGTTTATTTCATTTTTGAAATTGGGGTTTTATTGCATATGAAATAACGCCCCACACTTTGGGGGGTTATTTCATATTTTTTTTGGGGCGTTATATTTTGGGGGGTTTTTTCATGCCGCCCTCCAGTGCACCGAAAATCATTTTAAAAAATCGTATCATTACACACACCTGTACGTTTGTTAGGAAATCACAAGTCAAAACTAATACGGACAATCAATTAATTTTTCTAGTATCCAAACAAAATCCAAAAGTACAAAATATATATATGCCCAGCAAAAACTTACATTGCAAAGTAATGTGTTAAAAAGTTAATATTACTTATCTTCACTACTTATACATTGGCATTTTAACTCATTATTTTACCACGGTGATGTCATTGGAGGCAAGTATTTGCAGCCCTCCCCTTACAAATAGGGAGTTAAAAAGGCCATTACCACATTCGCTTACAAATAGAGAGTTAAATAAGTCGTTACCAAATTTGCTTACAAATAGGGAGTTAAGTAAGCCATTACCACGTTCGCTTCACATTCGTATCGACAAAGCAGAATTTGTCAAACAAATTGTGTTTTGAACTTAATTTACTTTCTAATGCAAAATTTTACTACCCAGCAGTAAGGACATATTCATACCTAATAAGCCAGAGAACGATATGATTGCAAAAACGATATAATATTTTCATGGAAAAACGATATTATTAGGAAAGTAACAATTAAAATACTACCGTTTATGATACGAGAACGATATCATATATTATAATTTATATCACCGATATCGTTATAAAATCGTTTGGTATTACAAATTGTTGTTCATTTATAACACATAAATGAAAGCAAATTGTAATAACAAATATGTATTTGAAATTAGTTTGTATTAGATTTGAATAAATAAAACCTTAAATGCATTTTATTATGAATTAATTATACATTTCGTTAATCAACTCATAAATAAGTGCTTATATATCGGATTATATGTCAGCCATTACTAAACTACTTCTATGAAGTAGTCATTATAAAGTAACTTGTTCAGTAATTGCAAATGATTACCAAGTTGTTACTGGGTATTTTTCTTGGCCATTACTAAACTACTTCTATGCAATGCAGATGGTATGAAGTAGTCATTATAAAGTAACTTGTTCAGTAATTGCAAATGATTACCAAGTTGTTACTGGGTATTTTTCTTTGGTTCGCTTTTTTAAACCAATAAACTAAATGTGATTTAAAGTGAATACCACTTGTTTTTGTGGTTTTTTTTATTTTTAGTTTAAAACATGAACTGATTTAATGGTATGCCTGCATATATAACAACTTTTAATGAAATGTATAAACATTAACACCAACGGTTTTATTTGCATTGATATATCTTTTTAGGGAACATTCTTTGAGCTCATAGGGAAAAATGGGGATTTTTTCGGGGTGTGTAGGTACTTTTCAAAGAAGTCTATAATATTACTGGTCTAAATGTAAATTCTATAATCTAGATCATTTTTCTCATTCATACATACATATATGTATTTTAATTAAATATATAAAATTTTCAAGACATATTACGATATTTTTCAAGTGTATTTTAAACAACAACTGCCGCAATTAATGGGTATGTATAAATAGATAGTTATTTATAAATGTCTTAGAATCTTGATTTTATTATTTTTCCTACCGGAAATTATTGTGGAAAGGCAGAAATAACAAAAAGTACAACTTGACAGTAGTAAAGAGGCCCATAAAACACATTGGGAACAAAATCTATTCGCTTAAGTTGGCCTTAATAAATGTTTATAAAAACCATTTACACATAAACAGGAACAAACCTAAAATAAAACCGTTTTACAACTGAAATATGTTTCAGATGTTTATTTTATTTTCATTGCCAAATTTGTTTTAAGGTATCCAAAATATAAAAACATAAAAAACAAATGTACTCAAGTTTTCAATACAAGGTCTTTACAAAAAGTAC
Organism: Pollenia amentaria; assembly: GCA_943735925.1. Lineage (NCBI taxonomy): Eukaryota > Metazoa > Arthropoda > Insecta > Diptera > Polleniidae > Pollenia > Pollenia amentaria. The sequence goes on along the minus strand of OX031007.1, from coordinate 251,218,331 downwards.
AAAAAACATGAAGAAAGGAAAAAAAGAAAAAACATGTAAAAAAATTTAAAAATTTATAATCTAGTACAGCAAATTCAAATCTACCAATACCATTTGTTAAAGATTGATGTTTGACTATAGACTGGCAGGCGCCGCAGTGGCGCAAACGGTAGAACGCAAAGAATTCTGATGATGGGAATGTGATTATACTCGAAACATTTAAATTTGACCCGAGTTCAATCCCGTGCACAATCAAGAATTATCAAAAAAACAATTTAATTAATTTCATGTTGTAAATTCCTTCCTTCAATAAAAATAATTGAATGAAAATTAAATTTGATGAACTTAAGCCTAATTAAAATATCAAAAACATCAATCAAAAATATATATTTTTATAAGCAGTCGCCATAAGTTAAAGGTAGGATTTTATCGGACGTAATTTCTCATCATTACAACTTTAATTTAACCAAAGGTGAGCGACAAGTTGAAAGCAAGTTCATCTAACCCGGTAAGTTAAAGAAAATATATTGAGACCTATTGACAATTTGTACAACTTTATTTAAGGCCTTTAAATTAAGTTTTGCATTGAAGACGGTCTTGATTTTTGCCAGACGGTCTTGAATTTTCTTGATTTACAAGAATTTTTCGTGCTCGTCAGTAATCAAGAAAAAATATGTTTTGTTTTTTAAAGCCCAATCAAAATACAGGTTTTTATTGTTTTTTTTTTTAATTTGTTTACAGTTTTCCTTAAACAAAGCTGGTTAGAAAGCAAATATATACAGGCCTGTCACAGAAATCTATTCCGATCGAAAGTGGAAGTGATTTCGTATCTTGCTTCGTTTTGTTTTACTTTAAGCCTGGTACACAATAAGCAGCAACATTTACACTGGTGTTCAAAATAGAGCAACAATTTTTTTCGTAACCACACACATTTTCAGTTAAGAGACCGTTTGCAAATTATGCCCACAACAATTTTAAGAATTTATTTTTTTTAAACATTTTGTTGAAATTTTCATTCAAAACGTAATAAAATTTTTATGAAAATATATATGACGTTTTTAACTATATACATTTTCTTAAAAATTGTTGCTAAAGTAGATGTAGACTCAACATTTTAAAAAAAAACTTTAGGTACATTTTTGTTCGAAAAATGGAAGGAAAATATATGAAATACTTTGGGAAGAAGTGAGATAGAAGAAAAAACGAAATTGTTGCTAGCATTGCGTACGAGGCTTTATTTTTTTAAAAATATATCCAAACTACGTTTCCTTTATTGAAGAATAATAGTTTGACAACACTGGAATGCTGATTTAAAACATGCACCCGTATAAACACTTGTATTTCCCTCGATACTGAACGCCCAGAAAAAATAATCCAAAATTTTTCACGAATCAAAGCATTAATCAAAAATAAGATCAGTTGTAATTAAAAATTTAATCAAGTTTAATTAAGTGAATAAAACGTTTAATTAATACTATAATATATTTGTTAACTGGCTCAAATTTAATTAATGTTTTAATTAATATCACAAACTTTTTTATTTGTTTCTGTGCACTTATAACACTGGTCAGCAAAAAAAAAACACAAAAAAGGCTGGATCAAGAAATTTGTTATGTGATTTTAATTGACTTCAGCGTGCTTAATCCAAATATGTTGACACATCGGTCCTACCACGTGAATAAAATTAAAATTTGTCCACCGATTTTAATGATTTATGGCTCTTTCATATTTATAAATCTCTCTGGCTTTCCGATAGACAATAAATATGTATATAAGATATTTGTCATTATAAATTTTTTATGATTTTTTTTAAAACAAAAAAAAAATAGCATTCATTTCGCTTTAGAAAAAGTTTACCGCCACTACTTTCTGAATATCTACGAAACCGTTGAAAATATAAATCACTGTTGTTGAGATAACTTAAAGGGAATGTAAAACAATTTATTTCTATTTTAAAAATGATTCTTTATTTTTTATTTTCCTATTGAATCATATTTATATAACACAAAATTCGAAGAACAATATTTAAAACTAATTGTAAAGTAATTTATTTTTAAGTATTTATAATACATCATCTTTAATTATAATGGCTTATAAAAAGTTACGGGTAATCTGATACGACTATTTCTGCGTAGATCGGAATAAAAAGAAAATATTTAAGACATTTCTGTAGAGAATAGATTTTAAAAATGGATTTAAAACCAATTCCCGAATTAAAGATATGTGGAAATAAAGCTAAGAACTGGGAAATATTTTTGCATAATTTCGAAGATTACTTAATAGCGAAAAATACGAAACTAAGTGATAATATCAAACTTGCTATATTACGAAAACAAATAGGAATTGATGGTAAATAAATAATAAGGACATTGGATATTCCGGTTGAAGATTATAACAATTATCAAAAAGTAATATAAGCTTAAATGATTATTTTACGCCCAAGAAAAATATTTTATATTAAAGATTTGTATTTTACAACCGATCACATTTTTCAAGGTAAATTTGAAATTTCATGAGAAATTATCGGTTCTTTAGCATTTTAAGGGCCTAATTCCTGACATTTTCTACATTTTAAAATATAATTCTGAATATCCTGATTCATATTTATCCAATAAAATAATTCAGAAGCTCTTTTTCTTTTCTTTGAAATACCCATATAAATTTGTAATGAATTATTTTTTAAAATAATTCGTTGCAAATTTTTCGGTATCATGACCCGATCATTAAAAAAATACTAATTTGCCATCTAGTGTAATGTCATTTCTTTAATTAGAATACCCTTTAATAAAATCCGGAATTTTATTTTTTTCTGGCCATCCATTCAAGGAATAGTTTCTTATTAAGTAAAGCAGTTCATCATTTTGCGTCTCATTTTCTATTTTTTCTAAAGTATCATCTGCTACACTTATACTACGAATATGAATCGTTTCTGTTACCGTTTTGGGGATAACGGATTCAAAACTTCAAGAAAAATTACTCAAGATGGATGACATTGAAATCAAAAAAATTATATTGGAATGCAGAATATATGAGAAACAAAAAGAGCAAGTAAAAGAAGTTCAAGAATCAAAGAAAACTGTGGATGTTGTATATATAAATAAACTATTTACTGTTCTTCTTCAAAGTTATGAAGAAAAAAGTAAAAATTTTAGTCAAAACGACTAACATTAAGCATGCAGGGTTAAGCTTCCGTCAAAAATAAACGTAAAATCCTGTCAAATGCATTTAATACTCGTAAAATCAAAAAACTTCTGATTCCGTATGAAATGTGCGATCAGTTGTATAAGAAATTAATTTCCTTTAAAAGTAAAAACTGCTGTAAGACATAAATTTCTTATAAGAAAAATTTACGGTTTCGTGTGACAATCGAAGATTATTTCAAGTTGAAAACTTAAAAACATATTATTATACTTTGTAATAAACATTTGTTCGAATAAGGTTAAATAAAAATTACAGTCAAACTGCGATGATTCGTACCCCGTTAGTTCGAAAACAGCAACAATTCGAAATAAACGGCTGGTCTCTTGAGAAAAACTATTTAATTCGAAAAAGTCCCATATATTTAAGTCCCCTCGTTAATTTGTCTTAACCTTGAAGTTTAAAGTCAGAGAAGAATCCTTAAAATTAAACTTACTCGTAAACAACCCCTTACAGTTCGTAATAACACCACATACATTTTGAAAAAAAAAAAAAAAATACAAAGGCTATGTTTTTTTTTCAAGATTGTTTACAATGCTTTGCTGTTTGGTAAAAAGTTCTTAAGTCATAAAAACTCATTTTCAGTATTTAATTAGCTCTAGTTCAATTGTTTCCCTCTTTCGGTTATCAATCAATAACTTTAGTCGAACAAAACGGCTTTTAATCGTTATTATCTAAACTTTTGAAAAAAGTCTTTGAAATACACCAAATAAATATTTTTAAATTTAACATTACGAAAAGCTACAGTTTCTGACTTAAGACTTTTTTGTCTAAAGCCAAAGAATTGCTGTTAGTTTTCTTTGTGAAGTAAAAATTTTAAAGAAAAACTCATTTGTTTTTAATTTAAAATTCATTAAATTCAAACCCTTTTAAATCGTTTTTTTTTAGTTTTTACCTTGCTATTTCTTCTTATTCCTAAAAAGCATTTGGTCCTTTCGACTATGAACTATAGGGATTCTACTGTATTAGTTTTTGTTTTTTCGCGTGCATATTTTTAAGGCAAGGTTGTCAACCGATACCAATACCGTTTAAATACTATTTAAATTAAATAAAATAAATATTATTATTACTCTACACGAAAGTCTCTTTCAGTTGAGATGGTTCACATTATTAAATACAGAAATTCATGCGTTTTTGGTTTAGTCCTTAAAACTTTTTTTATGCATTTTCTCTGCAATCAAAAAAACTGATATATAAAATTTTATATACTGGTATAGCAACACCGATACCAATACCGATACAATTTATAATTAAAATACCGATACCAATACCGAAATAACAAATATTTTAATAACGATACCGATACCTATACCGAAATCCGTTTCGGTTGCCAACCTGGTTTTAAGTTTTTTTTTCTTTATATTGGCATGAATATTTTAAAAATATTTGTGCAATTTAAGCTTGTCCTGGTTATGAATGTTTATTTTTTTTCTAACAAGGTAAAGTATTTCTCATTCGATTTCATTCATTCAAACGATCGTTGGATAGTGTATGGGCTGCTTTTGTAGCCATAACAATGAAATTTTTTGTTTTAACATTTTTTTTTTATATTATAGTTTGTAAAATATTTTATACTACTGTATTTTCTTCTTTTATTTAAAAAGGAAAGGGGCATCAATAAGAGAACAATTAGGCTCGGTTTTTGAGATCTCAGTTAAACCTGGGTTATTTAATCTGAAAATAGATTTATGTCCCCATTACCAAGTTTGTATACACAACTTTTAAACAACTTAGTTTTGCTTAAAATGTTCATCTTTAATGAAAAAATAAATAAAAATCGCATATCGCCGGAAAATCCGGGTTTCAGACTATGTTAAACTAAGTTTAAATTTAATCCACATCTCAAAAACCCAACCTAATTGTTTTAAAAGCTGTACGATGTATTTAAAATTAAATGTTTGTTTTGCCAGTTATAAAGTCCGACTACCAAGAGAAGATTCTGAATTTAATTTCAGAATGCCATTTTTAGCGCCCTTATTATATCATGAATTTTTAAACCCCTTATCTGTGTTATTTAATTGCCGGTGCAAATTGTTTTAATTAAATTTGTCTTGTAATAATATTTCAACATTTTCAAAATACCGGATATTATAATTTATGAAATGCTATAAATATTATTAAAAATCACTTAAAAATTCATTCAAATTCAACATGAACAAAAACAAAAACATCATCGTTTTTAATTTTTTTTTTCTGCTTAAGCTCTTTGTTCTTTTTTTTCAATTGTAACTTTTTGGCATTCAAAAAATTTCCAGAATTTTTTAAAGCTTTTTTATTACAACTTCAAAACAAAACATTCATAGAAAATGCTAATTTCTTTGTATAAATTTTCTTTATCTTTACAGCTTCTATTAACAAATTTGAATTTCAAGAAAAGGCCCACAAACTCACCAACTTGAGAAATGTAAAATAATTTTTTACTACAACAGCACCAACAGAAAGAAACTCAAAAAGAAAAAAAGCGAAACGATTAATGCATTTCAATTGCTTCGCATTTACAATCGCTTCGCACAACAACACGCGTTTTCGTATTCGGCCACTACTTTGTTTTTTTACTGCTGAAATGAGATTGATTTTATGATGATCTACTGTACTGATCAATAAAAAAATTGGTTTCGTAATGTAGTTTTCTCGACTAGAAAATACATACATTTATATGTATTAGAAAGCTAAACTACAACGAAAACGGCAATAAAAAGAAAACAAAATTCACAAGAAAAGAAGACAAATAAAGACAAACATTTTAGCTTTGCAAATTATTACTGTAGATAAAGCTCTGGAAGAAAACTTATATAAATTAAAATGTTAACCACGGGCACATATGTATCCTCGGGACCCATAGAGGTTTCTCAAGCAATGAAGGACGGCGAAAAGTTTATAAAATGGGATGATGTAAGTACTAACTATTAATATTAAGATAGAGAAATGTTTAATAAATATCACTTGTGCATAATATTTTTAAAATAAAAACTTGCTATTGTTAGTATTTTCATTTCTAATGTAACCAGCAAAAGTAATATTTTATTATTTTTTTTAAGTTTTGGCGACCATTTCCCCTTTATTAACAACAAAATATTCTGCGTTTGGCAACATTTTGTTTTTACACTTTATTAGTTTAATAATGAAAGGAGCATAGGACCGCTACAAGATTTTTCAAAATCCAACTCCACTTACGTTTTCGGATTTCATGTGTGTTGACGTTTGGTTCGTTTGTAGTAATTTTCAACAGAAGCCCTATACTATGAGCCCTAACAGCCTGGCAATCTTCAACAAGTGCCGAATATTCTTTGCGAACTATTTGCTTCTTTTTGGTATTTGCATTCGCACTCACATTCGCTAAAATGTATGCGAATATTAAAAGAGAATATTTTATTAATGAAATTTCTAAATGGCCGAGAGAAAAAACAATAACTCCTGCTAAACTGAGTGAAATAAAATCAATATGGAATTTTTAAAAAAAAATGTATGAAAACTTTTAAGGATGCGGAAGGAAATATTTTTAAAAGGAAATTTTTTTAATTTTTGTGAATATATTTTTATAATTCTACAGAGGAGCCTTCCCTTCTATTTGCTACCGAAAACTATTAGATACTTATATAAAAAAATTATTTGAAATTAGTTTTCTTGAAAAAGGTTACTTCCTTAAAAAAGGACAAAAGATGAGGAAATGAAAATCAAACACACAGTTGGACTTATTTTTTACTCTAGATCTGCGATAGACAACCTCTACTATTACATTTTGAGATTGTATGCGCTGTATTCATTTAACATATCCCAGTCAGCATTTTTTGTAATTATTGATCATATTCGATTCTTTTTTGACTCTCCTGCTCGTTTTTGAGTCGAAAATGACTGTTCATTCGGGAGAAAATGATAGCCCACCCGCGACACTTCTGAAAGAGTATTTTATGACTCGCGTTTCGAGACATTTTGTGCTAGTATTTTACATCAGTTGAGAAACTTATTCGAGTCATTTTTCAGCCACCTGCGACTCATCTAAAAAACTTTTATGACCCCGGTTCTGCACAATTAGGACTTATATTCTTTACTTTTTTATTTAAAATTTAAAATCACTTACAAATCAAATTAAAATGTTATATTATTTTTATTCCTTGTTGACATAAATAAGCATAAATTGACAAAACTCACTTGCTTCAAAATCTGCAAGAAAAAATTGTCCCATTATAAACCGTAACAACTCCAAAAGAAACAGGTTTTCAAAATAATGCTTAAAAGTCACATTTCGATCATCTGCATGATCATTTTATTATTGCGCACATTCTGTAGATTTTGTTTTTGTTTTTACAGCAAGTCACTTTCTTAGAATTTTTGGGAATCATATTCGAGGCTTGTTTTAAGCGCAGAGTTGATTAATCAGTTTTTGATGATCCTAGGTAGTCTTAAAAGACTCAGTTTGATTATTCGATCTTCCACATGCGGACTGGGATGGTCAAAGCGGGAAAAAGAAGGGGTACGAACGTCTTCTATAAGGCCTCTATACCTCTTCTTTTGGATGTACAAGGCCTTCTCGCTCCATTCCATACTCATATATATTTTTACACACGTTGTCATTGCGGGGTAGACCTTCCGCTCTCGCTTCTTTGGCAGGTACTGGATATAAAAAAAAAAGTTTTACTCTTGCTTTGGCAAAAAAAAAACCAAAAATGCTACTCCTTTTCTTCTCCCTTCTCATAGATGTGAGTGTGGAATGTGTATCTTATCTTTTATACAAAAGAGCCGAGGCCTTCTTTATCAGTTCGATCAGAATGGTAATTTAATCAATAAAATCTTTAAAAAGGCCTACAATAAGGCCTGAAGTAAGAAGGTCTTCTGAGTTTTCCCGCTGGGTTGTTGTTAATATCGTTTAAATCTCTACAATATGTGTGCATACGTACGCAATAAAAGAGAATAAAAGAGAATAGAGAAAACGCTGCGCCCTGAACTTGCCGATCGCAGCTCAAGATTTAAGATATATCCTTAGTGGCGTTTCTGCCCAAAAATAAAAAATTTTAATTTGTCACACAGCGTTTTTTTTTTTATTTAATTTTTTAATATGTGAGTTTAGCATTGTACATATTTATTTTAGCTTATTTCTTGTTGTTAATAAACGCTTTTAAAATAAATTTAATAAATGTATAATTATAATATTTACAAAATGTTAACAGAGTATGTATTTGTTTGCCTGAAGCTAAACACAATACATTTTTAACGTAGGGAATATTGTAGGGATAATCTTTTTGGTTGTAGGGAAAAAGGAAATTTATTTAGACACGTAGATTCGAGGTCACAGATATTTTCCCATTATTTATTATTCGAATCTTCGTATACATATGTATATATGAACTAACAATAATACTGTGGTAGTTGAAATAACTGGCAAGCATGGCACCCTGCCGGGTAACCTAATTCAAGTACGCTGAATTCAGTGTTTCTAACCGTGTTTTTAGGTTTGCTTTTGTTTTTGAGATATACCGTTATTTTGAAAATGGAGGAGGTTGCACAACATATATTCTTGAAATTGAAAAACGGTTTAGTTTATTGAGTAAATCGAAATTCCGCAATAAAATAACCCTAAAGTAAGGCCAAGGTTTTTTTTAATCTGCGTAATCCATTCAGAAACATAAATTTTTTTTGGCAAAAAAGAAATAATTTTTGTTTTTTAAGACGACATAAAAAATTGGAAAATGCAATTATATTGTTAATTAAAGAACATATACAATTATTGTGAAATCTCCCTTGTTTTCGAAATAAAGGTATATCTCGAAAAGAAGAGCTAACTTAGACCCCTTTCAAACTCGGAAGAAATTTGATTACAGGTTTCTTTGGTCTTAGCATTTACACATGGCCCTGCCAGTTCACAATTTGTTACTAGTACACTCACATTTTTTGCAATCGCAGCCCCAGTGACAGCAAATTTTGCATGCGAGTGAAAATTTGGCACTTGCATACCATTAAATGTCAGATCAATAAAAAATATCACAGTGTTTAGGGGTTGGTACGGAGATGCCTGTACTCGGTCAGTGATCATAATGGCATCTTCAAAAGGGATTTGAAAAGAAGTGGAGCATCAAAAGATTATACGTGTAAATTGAGACTTTGACAGTACTGGAAATACAGAAAGAAAATACATACTAACTGTCTTCGTGACGTAGGCGTATAGGCAGTAGACATCTGTCTAACGTGAATGTCGCAGTGCAGGTCTGAACTAAACGTGTTTTATATAAACTTAACAAATTAAAAATAGCATTTAACAACTATTTTGTGTGAACACTTAAGTAAAACATAAAAAAGTCGAAGCATAACTTATTAATTTTCTTTTAATTGTTGATTTTTTTTTACTTTTGCGAACAAAACTTAAAATATCTACCAGCAAATGTCAAATCACTGTCCAATTTTACTGTCTGCGAAATTTGCAAAACAGCAGACAAGACAGTTAGAAAAGTGTACAAAAGTTTGCATGTATTGCAACCGTCTTGCCAGTACTGGCAAATGTAAACACCGTGTTATTATGATTTATTTTTTGAAACACGCATTTAAAAATGCAAGTTTGTTTACTATAAAGCTAAATAAATGAAAACTATTTCTACGAAATGAAATCGGTAACTCTACTTTGTTTTCTGGTATTTTTTTTTTTTTATTTAAGAAGCAAAAAAAATTTCTCAAGTTTACGCTTCAACGATATTTTGAAAATAACTCGCTTCTGCGTGTGTAAACAGAAAAGCAAATTACATAAACCAGTTAAAAATGTGCTCCAAAAGGAGCAGGTTTTATGTATGAATTCATACCTCAAATCGCTATAATCCTGCTGATGGGATGTATGATTTTTGTATGGGGTGTTCCCGGTTTGGAGGGAACACCCCATGCTTACAATAAGCGCTTCTTTTAACATAATAAAACATGCAAATACAGCACTCCTAATATGCTTTTTCATGGGCTAACTATATTAACATATTCATAAGATTTTCGCTTTAAAACCTTCTTCGTTGTCAGCACTTAAATAGCTGCTTTTTTTTGTTCGTTATCATTTACTGCTGTATAAGGTCTCTCTTGTTGAAGCACTCGACTATGCGCTTTTTCTCTTAAGTGCTTAAAAAAAGTCAAATTTTTACATTTTTACTGGGGAGATGCCCCGGTAGGCTAGCTTGTAGTGAGCTAGTCTATCAGTACCGGGGTTGCGGTACTGATAGATCCCGCGAAAAGCTTTTAAATGAAGGAATAATAAAAAAAAAAAAAATCGAAAATTTTTTTGTTGATAATATGTACACAATAGTAACATGCCCCTACTTGCAAGTTTAGAGGCAGGGTTACCTAAAAAAAGGTTGTTTCACTGGATTCAGCGTACTCGAATTAGGTTTACCCGCCGGGTGCACCGCTTGACACAAGAATAAGTGTAGAATCTTATTCAAATATGTACTTCATTGTACATATGTCCTGAAAATGCCGGTCGAAAAGTCTCACCATCACGGTATCTGTTAACACATGCATGTGCTTAGCGCTCTTATAATCGGATAAGTCATGCAGCATTTTTTCTCCGTAAGCGAGCGTGGCCGCCATCATTTAATATATTTCGAGCTAGTAAATCTGTGGTTGAACTCAAGCCTTTTTTTTAATATTTTACTGCATTTTTCTTAATCACTGAGATCCTTGTTTATAGTATAGGTCACAGATGCATACAAACATGTAGATGTCACGTTTGCATCAAATTTTTTACCTTCGTTCATCTTGACGTATACGATGAGTTTTATACTGATTTAATTGTGTCATATTCTTGACGAGCTTTTTTTGCGACTGGAGATGTCTGATTTAGAATCGCCAATCTTGTCCAGTTTGCTTCCCAAATAGCAGATAAAGAGTTTGCTCGTTGTTTGCATTTAATCGCATTTTTGACACATTGAAATACATAGATAAAATATCAGACAGATTTTTACAGAATTTCTACAAAAATAAATTAATATGTAATTTTTTTAGCAAAAAGTGATGAAAATCATCAAAAATTTAAGCAACTTATCCTTTAATTGAGTCGGAAAATGTCAACACATGTTTTTGGTTTTGTTTGATACTTTTTATGTTTTATGACAATTTTTTTTCTAAAAATCATGTTCAAAAATTCATCACTGAGCTGCATCTGATGCGCATTGGTATGCGATGCTCAAGGCGAATTCGTTTTTCAGGTGGCGTTGAAAGCACACCTGTGCTACTTTTTTTTCTTTCTTAGTCTACTTTCACAAGATGCCATTATGTTCACACGCAGCAACCGGTTGCAACTTTTTTTGCTTCAAAACAACAACACTTTTATTCAAAGCGAACCAAAGAGAATTTACAAGCAGCCATTGTTGTGCATATTCCTACGAATGAGAACACAAAACGTACTGACCGAGGCATCTCTGTACCAACCCATTTTCTTCTTGCTTCCCTCTCCTTAAAACACAAGAGTTGAGCATCAAAAGATGAAACGTGTGAATGCAGACTTAGAGAAAGAAATACATTGTTGTGTTTTCGGTGTTGTTACTTGGTGTAGTATCGACACCACCGTATACATGAATTCGCCTTGGCGATGCTTATGCAAATAGCTGATACCACTGCTTGTTGAACACAATACGCATTAGCCATTTTGGTAATGCGTGTTTTAGATTTGTTTGCTTATCATCTGCTTTTGTTTTGTATTTTCAAATGGCTCACATTAGCAGTAATGCCAGATGATGCTTTAACTAACGCGCTGAGAATCAGATGCAGCGCAGTGATGCATTTGCGAACAGGCCTAAGGTTTGCGACTTTTATTTTCATAAAAGACGTTTTTGTGCGACATTCTTTTTATAAAACAACTTTTAGAACATTTATATCGGTAAACCTGCTACCAACTAATTGATGTTTGCCATTCTCATATAATTTTTTATACATAAATTCTGATGCAAAAATTAGTTGTAAATGAAAAATCATATAAAAAAAAAACATTAAATTAATGTCCCAAGTATATTTAAACCAAATTCTTATGATTCCTAATTGGATACATTATTATCGTAAAGATTGTCAGTTCTATTTTTAATCCAACCTTTGAAGCCAAAAACCTCGGTGTAAACTGATGGGTATCTAGTAAAAGCACAGGGAATATAACCCCAGGATACAATACCAACGAGTTCAGCAAAACCTGCAGTATAACCGACCAATGGGCCGCCAGAATCCCCGTTGCAAGCACCATCAGTAGCGCCAGTAGTGTATGAACAAATGTTTAGGTGATGCAAATTATTGGGAGAGGGCAAAGCCTTTGTGCAGTTCTCGTAGCCAATAATGTTAACTGCTAAAGTTTGTAAAGTGTTGGGCATGGCACCAGAACTGTTACGACCCCAACCATATAATGTACCCCTGCCTGTTTCTTCGTGTTTTCCAGAAGGCAAGTTAATTTTACCAACCGGAGCAGAGCCATCACGAGCTAAAGCATTTAAATCGAAAGGTTCGGCCAAGTAAATAAGACCAATATCGTAAGGTCCAACGCCATTGCCATATTCTTCATGAACAAACAGGTCGTCTTTGCTGATAACATTACGGATTTGAACGTCAGATTCGTCGTTTCGTTGATGTAAGCCAGCAACAACTTGAAAACTATCGTAAATAAAACAATGGCCAGCCGTTACGACCCAGTGTTTATCGATGATGCTACCACCGCAGAAATGGGAACCCCTTTTTAAGGAAACAATAAATGGAGCTGCTCCTTTTTTGGAATCTTGGCCATTAATAATCCGACCTTCCGGAAAACCTGGTTGAGCAACAAAATCCAAACTGGCTGATCTTACGGCGACTATCGCCAAAGCGAGTAGAATGAATAACTTCATGTTGTTTAGAATAAATGAAACAATTATTTTGATTTCAATTAGTTAAGACCAAGTCATTTTATATCAAAATTTCGGTTAACAAATTTCTTTGTTTGCTTTAAAAATTAAGCCATTTTTATACTTTTTAATTTATTTGGGGGAAAAAAATGTATTATCGTTCAAAAAATTTATAATATATGTATTTTTCAAGTACAGCCATAAACTACAGGTCGATTTAATTTAATCAGTCTAAAAAAAGAATTTAATTGATATTTTTTAAATGCCGTTAACTGCTACTGAATCTTTCATTTTCATATAAATTTTTTTATATTTTTTATTATTCTTTGTTTATTTTTGAAATTTTGAAAAGTAAATGCATCATCAGTTTTACAAAGTGATTCTCACTAGATAGTTAAAAGAAAACTAATTCGATCCTAGAAATAAAAACTATTTGGCTACTGCGGGTGCGTATCAAAAAATTTCTTACACAATATTAAAAGTAATTTTTAACTTGAAATTTCACCAATTTAATAACAAATTTTCTTTTACTAGACCAAAACTAAAACTTGACATGCTGAATATTTTAAATGGGTTTTTTGCTTTTCGTTTTGCTAAAATGTTGAAAGGACTCGAGTATGATACTGGTAAAATCATGTTTTTAAAATTCTCTTATTAAATTCTGAATAAAATATAAACATCGCAGCAAAATCTTTACCTAAATGTTAACAACAACTTCATTTGTAAAAATATATTTAAGTGCGTTATCCTTCACAGAAAATTGCTACTTGTAGCATTACATTGCACCAATTCATAAATTACTTCTTCGTTATTCGCGCACCCAGCAATTTGTATGTGTAGCGTTAGTAAAAAAAATAAAAAAAGACTCAAGTTCAAATCCCAAATGGCAGAAATAATATGACTTTTGCTTGGTAGTCAAATTACTGTTTAAAACTACGGGTAGAAATTAAGATCTTCATAGAAAATGGTGCTTCTATTTTTTTTCCCACACTGTAATGTTTTCTTCATTTTTCCAAAAATTGCATATTTTTCATTACTTCGATTTTTGACATTTATGAACCAAAAAAATTAAATAATAATGACATTTACAAATCAACATTTAAATTTGAATATTTATTTAATGTTTTCTTAAAGTTACAAGAAGTGCAGTGTCTTCCAGGCTGAGATCCTAGCAATCTGGAGGGCGAGGGAGGTGATACTGGGTCACATCGTAGGGGGGTCTGTGGTGCCAATCTACGTCGATAGTCAGGGTGCACTAAGAGCACTGTCAAATTATATGGTGCGATAGTGCCTGATCGCTCGGTGTAGGAATGCACTGAGGGGGCTCATGTTGGCATTCACAATAAGGCTGTGTTGGGTAACAGGACACTGCAAGGTGGATGGCAACGAGGTGGCAGACGAACTCGCGAGAGGAAGTTCGAATCTGGACTTAGAGGTAAGGGACAGAGGGGTAAAACTCCCCTTATGTCACTACTATGGGGTTCGTGATGCTGGACGCAGGGGCAAGCAGATTTCTATTAGGATTGTATAGGAGTGGTCAAAGGGCCCTTATAGGAGCCCTTTACGCTTTTATGAGTAAATGGGACAATACCATATCGGACTTCTGCAGACTGTGCTGATGCCGAGGAGCTAGAGACGGTTGGGCATGTACTGTGCCACTGTCCTAGGATGCAGGGTCCCAGGCAGAAATTTCTAGGGGCTAGATTTCACGACGAACTGGAGTCTATCGCTGGATCTAATCCAGACGATCTACTGGTGTTTTTCAGGGAAATGGTTTCAATTCAATTGTTTTCAATTCCCGCTTTCCCGGGAATTAGTTGCGGGATTCCCGGGAAATTTTGAAGAACATCTTTTTTTAATACTTTAGTAAATCTATGTCGGACTAGTGCCTTTAGTAGTTTAATCCAACTTAATTTTGCCACAATATTAAAATCTACTACAGTTTAAGGCGTATTAAGCTCATTTTTAAGAATGGGTTTTGTATAGGGCCTATGATAATTAAAGGCCTATCTTCACGAAATTTTATTTATTGTCTTAGCACACTGAAGTGTTAATTTTACAATACTTTTATAAGGTCTTGCGGCTTAGGGCGTAGTTAAGTGTTTTCCTAGATTGTGCTTTTTATGCATCACTTCAAGTAATTTTGAGTCTTATGAAAGTAGAATATGCTAAATTGCACAACAAAATGATTTACAAGATTGGTCTAAAAAAGTGGCCGTAGGTAAATTATGGACCGACATTCACGAAATTTGGTGGCTTATAAAACGAATTTGTGGAAATTTAATGTCAAATTTGTTAGTTTTTGTGGAGTTTTTAGGGAGGTAGTCCCACATTTCGTCGGTTGATAATTTAAATGTCGTATGTGGATTTTTTGCGGTTTTGAGTTATGATCGATTCCTTAGGTTTTCCGACCTGATCTTTCATTTGACGTAATCAGTTTTTCGATACCTCATACGCTTTTCGAGATATGGAGTGTTGAGTTTGTCGTATGTGGTATAGGCTGAAGCAATTTTGAAATTAGATGTGTTCAAACTCAATTTACTCGAAACTATCGGAATCCACATACGACAATTACATTATCAGCCGACGATTTGGGTGCATAACTCTTTCCCTACTGAAGCGATTCTGCTGGAATTCACTCCCAAACAGTCTAGAAGATTTAGAAACAATTTGACACCCATAAGACTAAATCGGCTCAGAATTAATGAAGGATTCACAATTATATTAAAAAAAGATTCACGTGGAATGACAAACACCTTCATACACCACTGCTTAACAAAATTTCTCCTTCCTGCTGAATTTGTTAAACGGTAAAATTTTTTTAGAATTCCTATTTCGTAATGTTGTGCTTTCAGTTCCTAATCGCCCTTTCAGAAATTTTATTGCACTAAGACTTTAATACTTTCATTCTAATTATGCAAATGAGCCCTGAATTTGACAATGTATATACGTATATTGATTTCTATGATCCTATTGGCATCAAAATAACCTCTTAAGTTTCTTAAAATTACTTTAGGCTTAAATTTTTTACGTTTTTGTTATATAATAGGTACTAGGTTTAATTATTGTAAGCGTAATAGCTAGTAAGAAATATTAGTTTCATTGGAGAAACAGGTAAATAAATATATAAAACATTTTGGGCGGGAACCCCGGGATCCCGGGAATTTGATATTTATTTCCCGCTTTCCCGGGAATCCAAAAAGTGCGGTAATAAAAAAACTCTAGTACCAAGTTTCGACAATTTTTCTGTTATCGTTCTTTAAATGTTAATCAATATATTTTGTTCACATCTACACTCCCTCCCACATTTTGTCGAATATTGCATATTGATAACCAAGATACGTGTACGTAATTTGGATACTTTGGCTCTTGTCGCTCTCCAGATATACAGAAATCTATAATGTCTTTATATGGAAACTGTCATACCACCTTCACCAATCCCTACCACATTTTGTCGGATATTATGTATTGATAACTAAGATGGTTGATACAGGGTGGCTGGTAAATTTTGCAACTATTGCTACATTAAGAAACTGGAAATTTTATTTTTGTAATGCATGGAATTTATTCAAACCTTTTTTATTTGAAAGCCCATTGAATTGTATTAAAAATAGTTTAATTAGTCTTAAAGATAATTGAATTTAAATGCCCGCCCTTAGGTCAGGTGACCTCGGAGGCCAACGGTATTTTGAGTTTCTTGAAATGAGCCTGTTAAAAAATGTTCTGTGTAATTCGGCCATAACCGGCTGAGTTATGTGTGCAGTTGCACCATCTTGTTGAAACCGTACAGAGCTGAAAGGAATTATCTTTCGGCGTAGTTCCGGATAGAAAAATACTTAAGTTACGGTCTCCAGTAATAGTAACGCCGTGTCCGTTTTGTTTAAAATAGTTTTGCCCGACAATACAGCGTGAAGAAACTGCACACCACACTATGACGCGAATTGGATGCAATTTCCTTCCATGTAGTATTTCTGGGTTGGAACCACTCCATATGCTACAATTTTGTTTATTTACGTTGCCGTTCAGATCAAGTTTTATTTTGGTAGCGGCTTTCATCAGCCACCCAATACCTAATTTAGAAACTGTGGCTCGTGCCATTCTCATACAAAAAAAAAAACAAATTATGAGTATAATTTGAGATTGTCTGGGGGTTTTTTTTTTTTCTTAAATCACAGCCATTTGTGGAAATTTAACGAAGCAAATGTGATATAAATATAAAGATACCAATCAAGCCGGCAGACGAACATCGTTAAATCAATTTGCTTCTCATAAGAATCTAGAATTAATGTGTATATACTTTATACGATCTCAGATCGATATTGTAGAAATAACAAACGGAAAACAAACCATTATATGTCATTATCGTTACCTTCAGTCGCAAAAGAGCTAAGTCAAAAATAACTAAGTAAATTTAATAAATTTTACAGGGGGGAGAACAAATTTTTTAAATTGTTTAGTTCTCAATTCATTTTAAATCTGCAAAGGCAGTTTTGTTTCTTATTCAATGTTATTTATTAAAAAGTATACAACCAGTGTGGCCAGACCTTAAAAGTTTTTTCAGCTAAATCTGGATAAAAGTGATTTTAAAATAAAAATTTTTCAAGATTTTTGTTAAAGATTAATTACCAGTATGCAATTTTTTTCCAAGCTAAGCACATTTTAGTGACTTATTTTTCAACGAAATTTAAATAAATGGTTATATTTATTCATATTGGATAGATTTTGGTTAAACTTCCGATGCATATAAATATGTAGCATATGTAGTTGAGATTAAACTTTATATTTAGGTGGCCCGCAAACATCTGATACATGCAAACTTGAAAGGATTTTATTTCTATGCTGAACAAAATTTTTAAGATAATTAATTTTCTTATAATTTAAGAAAAGTTGAAAAAAATTATTATTTTTCAGCAGTTTAGAGCAACAATTGTTTTTAAACATTTACACTATAGAATTTTTATCTAAATTCAAAGTGAAATTTCTTTGTACTTTTATGTCGTTATATCAAATGGAATATTCACTGAATATTCTATTTTTTACAAGACAGGTAAGATGTATCTTAAAAAAAGATACAACATTTGATTTTTTTTTTTTTTATTCAAAATGTATTATATTTTATAAAAAATATGTAAGTAAAATCAATAAAACTATTCGTCCAAATTTTTAAAATAATGCTTTAAATAGCTAAAAACATTTAATAAAAATGCTAAATAAAATGCCAAGTGCTAAATGAAGATTTTCAATCTAAATAAAAAATTTTTAATGTTAAATTTAGCAGCAGAAATGGTCACACTGTTTACAACCAACAAGTGTCAATATTTTGTTATTCATTTTCATATTTAAAGGGGACTATTTCTTTAACATATTTTTTTTTTTGTTCACTCTATTGCACTGCAACAAAAACTGAATTTTTAGAAAACATGTGGAGTTAGCTCCTTTACAACTGCAGGTAACGATATAAATACAAGCTACATAACATAATATTTTGAAACAACGATTTCCGCTATGTTGCTGTTGTCCAGCTTTGGCCATGTTAAGACATCTACTAGGAGTCCTTAAAGAGAAGTATTGTATAATTTAATGAAAGAGTTATATTCAATATTTTGTGCTGAGTGAGAGTATACTAAATTTGTGATTCCGTGTGAAACTTTTTTAATATTCATCTCAGACCCCATAAAGTATACATATATGCATATATGTTCTGGTTTCTTAAGTAATTCTCTTCGATTTAGCCATGTCCGTTTATCTGTCCGTCTGTGAAAAACATGCTCACTTTCGAAAAACTTACAAGAAATGAACAATGTTGGTGTAAAATGGCTGCTAGTCATCCGAAGCAGTTTGGGAATGACATCCAGCAAAAGCAATTCAGTAGTTATGAATCCAAATGTGGAACCACCAACCTAAAATCTTGTACATATACATACACATATATAAATACGGGAGCAATTTGTTTGCACATAATTGATTTTTAAGTATCTTATCGTCCACCGATTTTAATGAAACATATATCGATTTAAGGTATTTGGGTGTAGATATGAACAATAATTTTCAAAATTTTTTGACTTAAAGTGTTTAAAAGCGTTTTAATTTATTTTGCAAACATACATGTATTAACGGTAGTTGAAAAATCCAATGCTTTTTGTTGTTTTAAAATGTTTTCGTTTTTTTATACTTGCAAACAAACACGCACACACATGGGTGGAATAGTGCATTTTGTGAAAAAAAATTAGAAATTAGAAAGTGAAAAAAATTAGAAATTTTTTACAATTCAATCGATTATTATGAGTGTTAAATCTCTTAAAATTATAAATTATAATTTTTTTTTATATAAATTATGTGTAAGTATTTTTAATAATTTTTTAAAAATAGGTCCGAAATTGCGATAATTTCCTTATTTAATGGGGCACAAGTATTAAGTTAGTAAGAGTTGGAACTAGATTTATGGATTTTCGAAAAGTATAGGATATCAGCTTATTATTAAAAAAAAGCCCAGATAATGCCCGGTACTTTTTTATTTTAATTTTTGTGTAAAAGCTCTGGTTGTGATTTATTCTTTTTATTTTTGGTATTTTATTGTTTTTGTTGATGCATTTTTTTTTAAGCTCACGAACAAAAAAGTGTATCACGCACAATTTACAGGAAGTAAAGATATTTTTAATACCTTTGACTAAATTGAAAGGATTAATTTTATTTAATTACGATCACAAATGGTTTACGAACGCTCACGAACTTATTCTCACGTACAAAAATTTTCATAACCAAAAGCTATTATCAGCATATACTTTAATGCTTATTAATTTTATTTAATAATAATTTAAGCGAATAAGTTTTAAAAGATTCATTTAGAAAATTTTCGTAAATTTTCTCACAAAATTTTCTCACTTTGCATAAATTTTTTATTCACGGGACGGAGATTATACAGCAAGTTCTTTTATCAATAGGGGAATTATCGGAAGAAGCAAGAAACAAAGATTTTAAAAATTATAGAGAGCACTTTGCTCGCAAATGCAGCCGGGAAAATCCAATGAAGATATTTTTAATAGGTTTCTGCTAAGTTCTGACCCATTTATATCTAGCATAACCAAGACATATCAGCAGACAAAAAATCTAATTATTAACTTCGGTATTAGAGTTAGTTTTGAAAGATATTTCAAATGAAAATTTTGATAAAGATAATGTTGATGGAGATGGTAATAAAGATGCTGATGATAACAACGATGAAGATAGTGATGATGATAATTATGAAGAAGATTATAATAATATTTGTGATGAATTTGAAAATGCAGAATAATACAAATATTTTAATATAGTTTTTATTAAAAAGTAAAACAAAAATAAAAATTTCCCAAAAAGTTGTAAATTTTTTATTTTTAGATTAATTTTTACATTTACTGAATTCAGTGAGAGCAAAAACAGGATACAAATGTATACTAATAGGTATACATATATCATTTACTTATTCTTTAAATTTATTTTGATTTCAAAGTTACAGCGAAAATTGTGGATCAAACTTTTTTTCCCATTTTTTTTAAAGCTGTGTTTTTTTGTATTTATGATTATTCGTTACTAAAAAATTATAATATTCTCTTCTCTGACTTTTTGAAAAAATTTGTACATTTATAAAATATTATGAAAAACAAAAATTCGATTTTAAATTAAATTTTTACTAATATAAATACATACAATAAAAAAAAAAAAAAAAAAAAAAAAAAAAAAAAAAAAAAAACAATAATGCACTTAACGGGCTAAAAAAGAAAATATTTTTTTCTCAAAAATGCTGTGTTTTAATGTGCTTATAATAACCCATGAATAGAAAAATATAATATTTTAAAACTACGGCTTCTATGAATTGTGCAGCGGGCGAAACTAGTATTGATAATTTTGTTATAAAAACTTATATAAATAAATGCTCGTATTGATATATTATTTTGCACAAATTCGTCCTATATGACTAGAAATTACAGATCGGTCCATTATTTTCCAGAGGCCCCATATAAAGCCTACCTTCGTAAAACAGCAATAAATAATTTTTTTGTAGCAGAATTTGGTCTTTCGCAGTTTCATAAAGCCTTTAAAATTTGGCCCAATTAAACTTCATATGGCCAGAAATAATCAGCCCTGTTGGGGGTTTGTCGTTTTTTGTAGTAGATTAAAAAACACAGGTGGTGTGTTACATTAATCTATTACAAAGAACGACACAGTCGCATTCGACAACAATAACCGCAATAGGGCTAAATACCATTTAATTTTGTAATAATCGATAGTTCTCCCGTTCTTCATTCATTCATTGTTCTTTTATGGTGCAACAAGAGAAAAAACATGATTCAATATGGTCACCTCCGATAAAACTATTTTAAAATAGTTTTTAGTCATATACCGTCTTATACAAAAAAAAAAAAAAAATTTCTCATTAGTAAACCAACACATTAAGCCCAGCAAAAGTGAATGGGATAAGAGGCTTACGGCCTTATTCATAAAAAATAAAACAAGTTAATAAAAGGCTTATGAAACGGATTTTCTATGAAAATTTGTTTAATAAACCCTTTATTAACCTGTTTTATTTTTTATGAATATGGGGGTAAATGTTTAATTTAACCACTTAATACAATTTATCTATACTAAATGCAGGTTTTTTTCAAATTTTAATTTTCTTTTAATTGATGAAGACACATTAATTTCAATAAATAAGCTCCCAATAAAATAAGTTTTCGATCAGAAGCCCTGGATATAGGGTTAGTCCCAACCTAAACATTTCTTAACGGCTGTTAACTTTATTATACCATTTTGTTGTTGTTTTTATTTCTACATATAAGCGGTCATTGTCACCCACTATGTTGATTATATTTTTACCTTTTGTTTATTTGTTTTTGTCGCAGATAAGAAATTTTAATAAAATTATTTGTATTCTTGATTTCTGGTAAGCAAAAAAATAAATAATGAAATTAAATGGGAATAGTTTAAGAGGCTCTCGAATTAAAAAACGATAATTGTACTCACAATAATTATACCATCTACCAAAAGCGACGAGTAACGGTATTCTATGTTTGTTATTCCGTGTGAAACTTTTTTATATTCATCAAAGAACCCATAAAGTTTATATATTCTGGGACCCTGAGTAATCCTAAGACGATGAAGCCATGTCCGTCTGTTGAAAGCACGATCACTTTGGAAAGACTCAACAGAAAATGCCAATTAAGGTGTCAAATTGTTTTTAGTTCTCCCGAGCAGCTTGGCATTTAAATCCACCATAATCAGTTAACTAGGAAGAAAACCCAATTGGAAAACAATCTCTATAAAAAATCGATATTTTTGTAAAAAAAAAACTTACAAAAATTGGTGACTTAATACATTGATTTTAATAAAAATTTGCATAAATTCGTTTGATGTGATTATAAATCATACTACTAAGTTTTGTGAAGATGGGTCCATAATTTACCATAGGCCCCATATAAAGCCCATTCTCACAGAAAACTCTAAACTACGCCTTACACCGCACAGTATCTCGACTAGTACAAGATAGCGGGTCAAAATTATTTCTTCGCTTATTTCAATTATTTATGTATATTTCAGACATCTTAGGCTATTCTAAGAAAAAAAAAAGTTGAAAAATGTGTACTGTAATCGCTAATCGTTTTTTGGCCCATTTTTCAATAAATAATGTTTTTGTATATTTCACATTAATAATCCGACTCACATAAATATATATCTTTCAAATATCAGTTAATATACCAAATTTTATAACGGTCGGAAAATTTTTGTAGGGGGTTATAGCGTTTTTAAGAAAAATTATATATGACAGGATCTTGAGTCCTTAGTCCGATTTAAAGACCACTTTTTGTAACGTTATGGGCATTATTGAAGCTAAAATTACATTTTTCATTTTCAGGACACATGAAATTTTTCTTAGCTAAGATATATTATGCTAGTGTACCAAATTTCAAAAATATCTGACAATTCCTTCTATTTTTGTCCTTTCGTTATATGAACACAAAGCAGTGTGCGACTAGTTCAAAAAAAAAAAATTTACTTTCGGGCTATTCGGGGATCTATAATAGTGCCCTTTCAGACAGGCAAAGTTTACTTTGACAAAGTCTGTTGAATTCTCTTTTAATTTTTTTATTTGACAAATTTTTGTTTTCTCTTGTTTGAATATAATATATAAACAGCGTTGCCAGAATGATGATTTTATCATATTTTGGATTATTTTTTTAAACAAACATATGATTAAAGATTTTTTCTCAAATGATGATTTTTTATGTTTAGAAATTCTGATTTTTACTTTAATTTTGCTTATACAAAATACACGATTATTTAAACGGTCACTTTTTAAAGCAATGAAGTTTTGCATCAGCTTGATGCGCATTAGTGCTGCACACTTTTGTACCCAGTATCTATAATACACAAAATTGCATCATTATTTCTGGACATAAAAATTATTAAAAAAAGGCATATTATAACCTATTTCCAATGTGCGAAAGAATTCCTTCTTTCGAGCAACTACATTTAAAACAAAAACAAATTCTAAAAACTTTGTTTTTGTTTGAAATGTATTTGTACGAAGTAAATAATTCTTTCGCACATCGGAAATAGGCAGTTAGAATATTGATAAAAAAAATATTTGTGAAAAGAAAAATTGTATTTTTATAAAGTTTCATATACTGACGAATTATGTTTTTATGTATTTCAATTTAAATAATAAGAAGTATGTTTTTATAAAAAATTAATAATTCTTACTATTTTGCCCTTGTTTTAAAAAATTTAAATTAAAAAAAAAATTTAAGATTTTCCTCTTCAAAATATGATTACAAGTCATTATCAGTGGCTCCTGGAAATTACGTCATAAGGTTTGTCCCGCTAGCATGTTCTAGCCGAATCACTGTGCACCGTAAAAAATAATGATACTACATTACAAATAGGCCCGTCATAGTTTTATACGACAATAACTTACACTGGCAAATTTCATAAAGCTTTTTTCCATAATTTACCATTGGCCCCATATAAAGTGTACTTTTAGACTTTAGACTGCAATACGCCCAAAACCGCAACAAATAATAATATATATTTATATGGCTTCTAATTTTTAGAAATAAAGCCTAATCCTAAATTATTATTACTCTTGGTAAAGTGTATCAAAGATCAAAGAATATAGTACTTTTTCTGGTTTTTTTTAACGTTACAAAATTACGGCATTCTTGAATATAAATTGTATTAACAAGTAGCTAAACAGCCATGGAAAATTATAGGAATGTATCAAATAATTATAGCAAAGACTTTTACATTAAAAAAGTTTATTTTATTACTGATAGTGAAATAAGCGCAACAAGTTCATAAATAGCCAAGTTATAGACAAATAACTCTATTTTTCATTTACTTGAATATTTTTTTTCCAAATTAAATTTTTTATTATTTTTTATTGGGTTTAAAATTTTTTTATTTTTGTTAATTTTATGAATTTTTTTTAGTAAAGTTAATAGAAAATTAAATTCTTACCGCCTGTGATAAAAATGTGCCGTCATCGTACGCATAACGCGTAAGAACAATATTTTTCAATTATATTATTACATTTCTCAGTTTTGCAAGGGTGGTTATAAGATTAAGATTGTTGGTATTTCAGAATAAACGACATATTTTGTGTAAGAACGATACTTGAAATTTTTTTTTCGATATTTTTAATAAAAAACTTATTCGGCTGTATTTTAAAATTTTAATTTTAGAATAAGGACACTATTAATGTAAATAAGCGATATGTATGTATATCCATTATAACGAGTTATCCATTTTCAGTTTTAAAAATAAAGTTAAAGCGAACAAACTGATGCAAAAATTAAATAAAACACACATAAAGCTAAGATTTCGATGACACTCTTATTTTATAAAAATGCTTGGACCGTGCCATTAAGTATGAAATGCAATGCCATTTAAATGACCGCCTCTAGATTGGTTGAGGCAGTCGATCCTTTTGAGGTAGTTTTCCACCGTTTTTTCAGTGATAACTTGACAAGCGTTAAGCCTCTAGTACACGGCATGTAAAAAGCCACATGCGCATGTGCTTCTGACGTAATTTTGACGTAATCACACAACACACAATGCTTATAGTGGCTTTGCATTGACGTAAAAATTACGTCAGAACCACATGCGCATGTGGCTTTTTACATTCCGTGGGCTTTAGTGTTCAAGTGCTCCATCGTTGGCGATTATCCCATAGACCCAAAAAATAGTATAACGGCATCAAATAGCATCATTTTGGTGACCAATTGACGTCCCCAAAACATTAAACTGCGCGGTCTGGAAACTTCACATACAATAAAGATGAAATGGGTCGTGGCACCATCTTGTTGAAACTACATTTTTTTTTTTTTTTTTTTTTTTGCAGTATTTATTTATTGAATCTTCATATATTAAATATGAACTAACAATAATTAATCAAATCTTATCCTAATATTTACTTAATGTCCTGCCAGTGCCAGACAAAAAGATTTAGTCATCACGGTTTCTGTTCACATATGTAGGTGTTTATCGCTCATCTGATTGGGTGAGTGCTGCAGTGTCTCTTCTCCTTAATCGAGTGTGGCCGCCATAATTTAAAATATTTCGAGCTAAGGGATTTGGGTGCAGTTCCAGCCTTTTTAAATATTTTACTGCATATTTCGTTATCATAGTTTTTACCAATGGCACATTGAGATCCTTGTGGATATTTGAGTTTTTGACATACCAGGGAGCGGCTGTTATTATTCGAAGAAGTTTATTTTGGCGCCTTTGAATTTTTTCGATATTAGAAGCCGAGGCAGTGCCCCATAACTGAATACCGTAGCACCAAATTGGCTTTAAGATAGAGTTGTAAAGTAGAAGTTTGCAATCGAGACTAAGAACAGAATTTCTTCCAATGAGCCAATTAATTTGAATTGCTTTTAGTTTCATTTGAGTTAATTTTGCTTCTATGTGCCATTTCCACGTTAAACGCCGATCTAGATGTATACCGAGGTATTTTACATGCGAGTGTTGGGGTATTATTTGATTATTGATTTTAATAGGGGGGCATGTTTCCCGACGCAATGTGAATGTTATATGTGCGCATTTTTGCTCATTGATCTTTATCCTCCATTGTTTTAACCACCTTTCCAGTTCAAATATGTGATCCTGTAAGTAACGAGATGCTTCTTGACAGTTTTCATGAACGCTTAGGAAAGCTGTGTCATCCGCAAATGTTGAGGTTTGTGTGTAGCTGTTTGTTGGCATGTCCGAAGTATAAATTAAGTACAATAGAGGGCCCAGGGTGCTGCCTTGTGGGACTCCAGCGTTAACTGGCTGAGGAGAACTTAAAAAATCGCCTTCTTTAATAATAAATTGACGACCGACTAAGTAGCTTTCTAACAGCTTGTGAATGTTTGCTGGCAAGTTTTGCTGCAATTTCAGTAGTAAACCTTCATGCCAGACCTTATCAAAAGCTTGAGACACATCGATGAAAAGTGCTGAGCAATATTTTTTTTCTTCAAAGGCTTTTCTTATTACATTTACTATTCGATGAGTTTGTTCAATTGTGCTATGCTTTCTTCTAAACCCAAATTGATGATTAGGAATACATCTATTTTCATTTAAAATCGGCGTTAATTTTGCCACTAGTAGTTTCTCAAATAGCTTTGAAATATTAGATAATAAGCTAATAGGCCTGTATGACTCAACTTTTGTGTGATCCTTTCCTGGCTTTGGTATCATGGTTACTAAGGAAACCTTCCATTTATGAGGGTAGTATTGAAGTCGTAAAATAGCATTAAAAATAAAAAGAATAATTTTCTTTGCTGTACTTGGTAGCTCCAAAAGCATTTTATTACTGATCTTATCAATACCGGATGCCTTCTTGGTGTTTAAATTACAAATAGCCTTTTCGATTTCTCTAAACTCGAATCTAAGGGGAATAGCTGCTCTAACATTTACAGACGGTAAATCGACTGCTATATCGTGAAATATATTATGGGTAAATACATTTTTCAGATGATTAGCAAACAGATTTCCTTTTTCAATATCATTTCTTGCCCAACTTCCATTCAAGTTTCTCAATGGTGGCTTAGAGATAACTGGTCTATTGAGGCTTCTAGCTGCACGCCATAATGAGTAATCTGATTGTGGAGTTGCATCAAGTCCCTTGAGATATTTTTCCAGGGAAGCCGTTTTCTGAGACTGCAGTAACTTTCTCAGCCTTTTTGTGCACTCTTTTAATAAAGTCTTAAGTTGGGGGGATCTGTGCAATTGCCACTCTCTACGAACTCTCCTTTTTTCAGTCAATAGACGCTCGACATCTGTAGAATATATGATTTTGTTTTTGGTTTTTTTGAGTGTTATGCTGGAATGTTGAATAGCTAGTTTGAGATAACTGTCAAAATTAACAATAGCGAGATCCACGTTCTCCGGTGTGCTAAGCGGAATATTTTCTGTGCAATGGGCACTCAGATATTTTTTATATTTTAACCAATTTATTTGTGAAGCTGATGTCGATAAGTAACCAGACGGAGATACGATTCTATTTGGATTTATTATAGTAACAATTGTAGGTGTGTGATCTGAAGATAATTCTAGGGACGCTTCCACATGAATCGTGTCTATGGGGATGTTATTAACCACGCCAAAATCTATGACATCTGGAACTTTTTGCTGATCAGTAGGCCAATATGTTGGTTGTCCGCTCGCGACCACATTTAGGTCCATTTTACAAATTGTGTTAAACAAAACACGACCCTTAGGTGTAATAAGTCGTGACCCCCAGAAAGTGTGTTTAGCGTTATAATCGCCAGCAGCCAGGAAGCAGGGTCCTAATGATTTAAAATATTTATTATATTGGCTTTCTGATATTGAAAACCTAGGTGGGGAGTATAATGATGAAATTACTATGTTTCGAGATAATTCCTCAACGCAAATGCTCGTTGCTTGGAGATAATCTTCACGATGATCGCACATTAGGTAGTGTTTTACTCGGTTTTTTATCAAAATGGCAGAACCTCCACAAGCTCTACCTCGAGGGTCCTTGGTATCATATAATATATAACCATTGACTTGAAACGTGTTTCTTGAGGTCAGATGGGTTTCAGAAACCATCATAACATCAATTTGTTTATTTTTAAGAAAGTATTCTAGTTCATTTTTATGTTGGCGGATGCCGTTTGCGTTCCAAAAGCAAATTTTTAAACAGTTCATGGCTTGTTTAGTACAGCTTGCAATAACATCGATTGCATTCTTAACATTTCCTGCATCATATTACCCATTGTGTTTGTAAAGTTATTTACTGTTTGTACTAATGTTTCCATGGTTTTCTCTAGACGACTTAAGTTAGAAACTGGAGTTTCATCATTATTTGGCAACTCACCTTGCATTGGCATATGGTTTGATTTTAGGACGTTAGCGTAGGATGTTCTGTTATTACTAGGCTGCGGTACCTGAACGTCATTAATGTAAACTTGATTTGTTGCCTGCATTTGAGTGGGATTAGGTTTCGGTCCAACCGAGCGCTTGACGATAGAGTATACAGGGCATCCTCTATAGTTGGCCGTGTGATTACCACCGCAGTTGCTACATTTTTTTACATTGGGGTCGTTTTTAGACTTATCGCAGAGAGCTGTACCATGTAATTCTCCACATACGACGCAAACAGGGGTTAAATGACAATATGCCTTAGTGTGACCAAATTCTTGGCAGTTTAAACATTGCACGGGACCATTCCTTTTGTGCGGCTCCTCTATTGTTATTTTTCTATACAGGATATATTTAAGATTATAAATGGGATGCGTTTCGTTCTTTTTGAGCTTAATGTCGCCGGGTTCTAACTCCACTCGAAATAGTGGCTGAGGATTTTTTTCTCTATTTTTAATATTAACTACATTTTTAATTTTAAAGCCCTTCTCTTCTAAAAACGTTTTAATTTCACCTGGGTCTACGCATGAATCAATGCCCTTTATCACTACCTGAAGACCTTTACTGCTCTTCAGTTGGTATGTATAAAAATTCTTATTAAGTGCTTCAAATTTAGTTATTACCTTACGAAAATCTTCTTCACGGTTAACTTGTATTTTTGTCTCATTTATACTACCCCGCTTAATTGCAACTACATAAAAAGAATTTTCACCTATTACCGATATCAAATTCTTTATTAATTCATTTGAGTTTTGCTCTCTAAGATATATCGGCGGTGGCTTAGAAGATTTGATAACGTTTTGTGCTTCCGGGGATTCCTCATCCAGAATTGCAAAACGATTTTGTGAACTTGTTCTATCAGCTGTACCATCTTTTGAGACTTTTGAGACCGAAGCAACTGCTGAGGAGGTTGGGCTGCGACCCCGTTTAAGTACTGTTATGTACCTATCAATACCTACTTGTACTGGAGGCTTTTGAGCACTTTTTACTTGTGAAGCTGAGTTTTCCATCATGCCTGATTTAGGGGTAATATTTTCATCACTTATTAAAATCGTTTTTGCCGCTGGGGCACCGCTTGCAGGTTTTATATTTTTTATTGTATTAAGATCAACCGTATTATTAGACACCGAAGGTGATACTGAGTTATCTATTATGCCTGATTGGGGGTTAATATTTACATCACTTATTAAAATTGTTTTTGCTGTTGAGGCAACGCTAGCAGGTTTTATATTTGTTATTGTATCAACCGTGTTATTAAATACAGACGGTGAAAGGGATCGCGTGCGAGTAATAGGTTTAGCCGTTAGGTATTTGCTATCATCGATTCTTTTTTTTATTTCTGCATTTGTTTCGTTAACACTCACTGTGATATATGCATTTCTACTGTTTGCACTCATAAAAAAATTTTTTTTTTTTTTTTTTTTTTTTTTCTTTTACAGTTTTGCTCTTCTTATTTGTTATTGTTTATCAACACCGAGAATAAAAAAAAATGTGTGTTTATGTATGTATGTACATATGTACATGTATTTTTTTCTTTACTTGTTTTTACTTTTTTTAATACTTTATTTGTTCAAAAAAAAAAAAATAAAAAATAAACCGTATGCCGAGCTTAGAAAACACGTCTATCTTCAACGAGCGCGACAGACAGAATGAAATTGAATTGTTGAAACTACATATCGTCCAGTTCATAAACTTCAATTGCAGGCCAAAAAAAAAAATCGGTTATCTTACGGCCATAGCGCTCTAAATTGATGGTAACGGTTCTTCCTATATTTTCAGTAGTCGTATTGCGATGACACAAAAGCCTGACCACATCTGTAACGCTTCTAGAATTTTAAAATTTCTTTATAATGTTGCTAAATTCTTGCGCAGTGCGAAGATTATGATGACCATAATCACCCCGTAATGCTCGAAAAGTGGCTTTTGTTGCACGTTTTATTTATTTTCAAGCGTTTTTCGGTTATTTAACGATCCATGCAAATTATACTTCAGATGACAGGCTTGCCAGACCGGCAGTCTTTGTACATCGATAACCCTGTTTACAAAGTGTTTATAGTACATTCATAAGTTGAACTTGTCGCTCTTATAATTTTTTATATTTACAAAAAATTTCAAATTGTCAAAATTATCTCCATATTAAATAAAGAAAATTGAACGAACACATGCAACTTTTTTTACCTCATACACACGAAATAAAAACAACTTTTGTCAATTATAAAATATGAATGCGCCTTGATCTCTGTAATGCACACACCTTATCTTGTGCCTTGCATAGCCCCATATAAACGGCCTCCTGAAATTGGGGCTTCGGTAGGATAGGGTTCATACAAACATACAAGCTATTTTAATTGAAATCAGCCAAAAAGCCCCACTGTTTCACCTACCCTCCACACAATTGTGCTTCCGTAAAAAAGGATTTATCGCAACAACGACCACAAGAAAAAAATTCTAACTTGACTTAATTAAATATTTTCCAATCTAAAAGTTTTTTTTTATTGAAAATTGGATTAGTCGGTCAATATTAAGCGTAGTCCCTTTAGAAATGTTTTCCAGGAATCAGGGTTTTACACAAAAATGGCTGCAGCGGAAATGTTTAATCTTCCGTTATGCTGCTTATTTGGTAATCACAATGATTCATATAGATCCACTATGTTACATTGTCTTCATACAAATGTCCTCCCGAATAATAAATTTTTCGGATAAATCGATTTTAGGAGCTCGTATGAAAGTGAATTGATTCATAAGATAATGAAATATATCGGCTAAAAATTTTATGTTTTTAAATAAATAGACCAAAAATTATTCAAAATCCGTAAAAGATGTTTACGAAATCGATATTTTAAAGCTTCATTACGACCTACAGAATATTTCCCTTAATCAATCTGATCAATGATATTCCAGAATTCAAAATTTTACTTCTGGATCGATTAAAAAACTTTCGGTTCCATAATCATTCCAATTAGTTTATTAATGGCCTCGATACAAAAGTGCTCTTTTTTTGTTATGTTTACGTTTTGTATATGTTGCTTATGTTTGCTTAAATAATTTACATTTGTGTAATGGTAGAAGGATTTATCCTATTTCATTACTCTTACCTTGTGTAATCTACATAAAAAATTTTATATTGTGAAAAATGTTAAATAGAAAAATTTCAAATATTGTTTTTGTTGTTTTTAAGTGTGTTGAATTCACACAGAACGTATATGTGTGAGGGGTGAATTAAGAAATTGAGAACGCTCTTTCCAGTTGGCATAAATATTTTCCGATATGGCCGAATAAAAATTAAGCAAACACTGTTTTTTATGTTTATAAATGCAGACAGCATTAAATAAATTGAACATTTTTCGAATTAAGAAAATTTTATTTTAGAAATTTTTTTTTGCTAAATTCTATACGATTTTATGCAACTATGTTTAGGGGTGAAAATAGATTTAAGCATGAATATATTTAAAAAAAAGTCTTACTAATACAAACATATAATAGATACTTAACATTTGAGTTAGGTACCTGTCAAAGAGTCGGCATACTAGTTGTATACTATGGCTATGGAGTTGTGTTTCTATTCACTTTTAATTGAATTTCATTTAGTTTTTTTTTTAAAGAATATGTGTAATTAAAAAATAAAGAATATGTGTAATTACATAAAAAAGCAAATTACTTGCAAAATAGCTGCTGTCAGATGGTTTGTCAGTTCAAAATAAATCACGCTCTAATTGAAAAATTTTACACTGCTAATTCGAGCTGACATTTACAAAGGCTTATACATAACATGTATACATTTTGCTGCTTAATAAATATAGTATAAAAATGCCTTAAGACTGAACACACAGCAGCAAAAGGCAAAACTTGTTTGATGCTAACCGACACCAACAAAACGTCTTATCAAGTTTTTGTCTAAAAAGACAACCGATAATAAGACAGCAATGCGAAATTTTTTAATCTTTTTTCTTTTTTTTCACGCATCGTAATTGGTGTGGGTTACATCATAAAAGAGCTCGCAATTATGTGCAACTCTGTGTGGGCATGTTGTATCATACCACAGGTATGTTCGGCAACCAAAGAAGGCAAAAACACAGTTTTTCGGTTATTTTGTTTGGTGAGGTTTGCTTTATAAGAACTAATGTTCCATTTTCGTATTAGTCAAAAAAACTGTTTTAACGTATATTAAATTCAGCACAGCCGAATAGAGCACTCTTTGGCTACGGTCACACTTATTAAATATTTGGCCAAATAAGCATAACCACTACTTTTGTTAATATTTAGTGTGATTTATAATGGTTTTAATATCACAAAATAAAACTAATTATACTGGTAGACATAGCAAAAAACTGTTTTATGTTAGATTTGGTATTATAATCAAAATAAATATTGGAATTAAGGGAAATTATATATTAGTGTGCCTGTAGGTTTCGTTTTTTTTTTTTTTTTGTTCGACAAATATTTGATAAGTGTGACCGACCGTAGCTTTACATAAGGTATGTTCAGACTTGACAAATATTTGATAAAAAAAATCCAAAGAAAAGCATGACCAGCAAATTGATCTTTAGCTTTATTTTTTACAATTTTTATTGACTTCCTTATCTTTATTTGTAAAGAGATAATTGTATAATTCAATTAAGAAACTGTTAAATGATGTGTGATCCAGCAAATGTTTTGCAAAAGAAAAAATTTTTTAAATAAAACTGCAGTGTACCTTAAAAGTGTCCACTGCTTTCCCAATAACCACTCGGAAATGCATACATTCCACCCCAATTACTGTAGGGTAAATGCCATAGATAAAAGATCAAATAACGGCATTTACCCAGTGACTCAATATGTTTGAATGAGTCAATACGAATAGGGCAATAGTAAAGCAGATCAATCAGAATGTGAATGACACAATTTTGGAGTGTCAAATATAAATGAGTGCATTCCTTACTCATACATTCTGATTGGTTGGGACAATATGCAGGGGGGAAACCTCAATAGTTGCATGGTACTGACAGAGAGAACTAGACTTAAATAAATATTACAATAAGTTAGAGTAAGTAAATAATATTGTTAGATGTAGTATAAAAAAGGCTGTAGCCCAAGAATAAAACAGACTTTAATATTGAAAACATTTAATATTGAAAACAGTGGCACTTGTTGCCTAGTTGAATTTATTTTAGTCTCTAACTTGGCAGTTCGAAAGAACGCCTGACCATCAAGCTGGCACTTTACAGCTTCAGAAAACTATATTGGGCTATAGGGAAAAATAACACTTAACACGACATCCCTAACATACAACACTACATGGTGATCCTGCCATTTTTATGCAACGACATTTCATACACCACAAAACTCGTGGTTACGTGTAGGACGTCAAATATTTAATAGGTGTGAACAAAGTATTACTTCTAATCTGTTCTGTATATTATTGTATGTATATGATTGATAAGTTAACAAAAAAAAACTGTATTTCTGAAGTATAGGTTAAGGCGGTTGTTAAATATTTTTGTACTGATTTTTTTTCTTTTTTTTTTGTAAATAAATTGACGGGCTAATTGTGATAACTACATCAAGTTTTTAATGCTTTTTGCATGAAAAATATGTATTTTTATTAGGGACATAACGAATGCAGCTACCGATATATCGGTATCGGCGATATTTTACTGTCGATACGCCGATACTTTTTAGAGTTTTCTTGAAAAAACCATTTAATTTTCAATGCTTATTTTTTGCATAACAACTAAATGAATTAACGCATTTAAAAGCAGAACATAACAGAAAAATTAATTTGTTTTCATTTTAGCTAATACGGCCTTAAGTTCTACATGTAATTAAAAATGCATTAAATCCATATTTTCCCAACGTTTCGTGAATGTTATGTCACTTAATCAAGGTATTCGTCTATTTGAATTAAAGAAAATATATTTAACAATATTATAACAAACATTTTTCAACAATTAATTATGACTTATAGTAAGTGAAATTATTTTTTTTTATATTACATTGAGTAATAACTTTTTGTACACTTTTAACTCTTTAACTGAAGGTACACACCACGCGTTCTATGCATTTGATACTTTTTTGGCATTTTTTCAAGACGCATGCAAATGTTGCAAGTAATCCCACTTAATGCGTTCTATCCGTATATGCATTATACGCGTTTGCTGTGTAACTTGTCAATACAATTTTACATCACTGAATTGAACACGTAGTGTGGACCTCCATCTTTAACCGCTTTGTTTTGCACCATAGTAGTGAAATGTTCTGTCTACATTTTTTGATTTGTATGCTTATTTTTAATGAGATGTGTATGAGAATAAAAACAATTTTACTGAAAATGTTGGGTAACTTCGAAGAGGCTACGAAATAGGTAAGGCCCTTGATTCATTGCCTGACTTTTTCGCTGTAATAATAAAAAAATCTTCGAATATTTTAAAGACAATTGGCTTCAATCGTATCGAAGAAACGTCTTACTGAGCTACTATGACTATGCATTCTGAAATTTAAGGGCAAATAATTTTTCAACCAACATGGTAAAGGCATTTCTAATATTCCCTTTCTTAATTAAGAATTATCCATTTTCATACAAAATTTCATTTTGGTTATAACTATTTTTAGTTAAAATTTATTGTAATTTATAAAAAAAACTAAAAAAAAATTAAGTAACATCAATAAAACTATTCCTTAACATTTTTAAAATAAGGCTTAAAAAAGCTAAAAACATTTTATAAAAATCCTAAATGAAAATTTTGCAGCTGAATAAACATTTTAAATACTAAATTTATCTGCAAAAACGCCAAATTGGTCACACTGATCTCCGTAAAAGTTGAGAATACCTCGCATTCTTAGCAAAAAACTTATTAATATAAATATTTATAATCCCTTACACTGTTCTTTTTTATAAGAATATTATTTATTTTTTGCTAATATTACCATAAAATCAAATTCGTTGTTTTTAAATCATATTAATATCAATTTTGAATATTAATAATAGGTGTGCTCATTTATTTTACTAGCTGAAACTTGCAATGAGAGAGTAAAATTAAAATTAACAAAATTTTTCTACCAATTACTCAAATAAATAAAAAAGTAAATGAACACATTACCAGCAAAAACTAGTAAGTTAGGCATATTGACACTATTTAGCTGTAAGATACGATATTATTTCTTAATAATAAATTCAATCATTTTGAACTATTTGCGCAAGAATATTGTTCTTAAATTTTATAAAAATTAAAAAACTTTTAATTTAAAAATTATGAAAATTATTTTTGTTTTGTAGACAAAAACATGAAACAAATAGTTGAATAATTCTGGCTAGGAAAAATTTTACTATCAGAAATTTTTCAAAAAATTTTTGTCTCTCAAATTTCTATGCTCTTTTTTCACTCTCTCGTTGCAAGTTTTTCGAGTACGTGAACACTTACAAGTAACAATTATTTAAAATAAGCAATGATTTTCTGTAACTAAATACACCTTATATTTTACACTATCATTTTGTATTATATAAAATTTATTTTACTTGAGTTTTGTCATATTTACCTTGAATCAAAATTTAATATCCGTATCGGAATCGGTATGGCCGATATTTCTTTTTGAGTATCGGTTTCGTATCGGCAAAAATGCGTTTTGTTGCTTCCCTAATTTGCATCATCATTTCTTCGCTTACACGCAAAGAAAAAACATGGTTGATACAATCACAATCTCAAACTATCATTAATTTTTGTGGTTATGATAGTGTCAAACACGTCTTCAGTAACAATATATGTTATTATTGTCTCAAACATATTATTATGTTTAGAAGCAAAACACAAAGGATCTTCCTAACCATGTTTCTAATTTTCCTAACACCATGCAAAATGTCTATTTGAACAATAAAACCAATAGAAAAATTTAATTAAAAAATTTCATGTTTTATTAAAAATACATACATATACTTTGCAATATACATACATATACAGCTTAGCATATATTAATAAATAAAATAAAATACATACTTTTATATAAATATATATATATATATCGTAACTTACCTGTTTCAATAAACGTATAATAATTTATTTACTTAATTTTGCAATCATGCATGTCCTTTTTCTCCCGAAAAACTTTTAATTAATTTGTACTCATTCATGTTTCCCGATTTACTGACTCTGGCAGAGGGAAAATGACGTGGAAGAAGATGTTTGCTCATTTAGAGAATGTGTTTTAAAGCGAACAAAAATGATGGTATCAAACATAACTTTTGTGTACAGCTTATATTATGATTTTAATTGTATAGTTGAAAATATATACATTATAGTAGCAAATATTTCACATAATTTAATATGTTTGGCTAGATCATGGTAACTTTTTAGGTGTAAAACACCATATAATATTATTATGTGAATTAAAAAATGTTAGGGAGAAAAAATATTTTTTCAAGTTAAATAAGGATTATAATAAGTCAATTAGGGTAAACATATTAGGCAAATATGAATAAAAATGGTCGTAGTGACGATTCATTAATCATGTTTTTTCTCTGCGTGTAGATATCGCACTTGTTCAACAATACTGTATTAACTCAAAATGTTGAAATTTTTAGTAGAAGCAAAACAATTTTTAATTTTACATTAAAAACATTTAGGGAAAATAATTTTCAAGCCAACCGTTGCATTACCAAAAAGTAGACAAGATAGCACGATATTTTTACAGTGATTAGATATAAATATTACGTGTCGATTTTTCCCAAAAAGTGAAATAACAAATAATTTAATACACTTTTGTTGAACAAGTGCGATATGGATTTTCTCATATCAAAATTTTTAACAAGAACTTAAAGAAATTAAATCGTCTTAAGTTTTTCTAAAATAAACGGCTGCTAAACAATTTTGGATGTTTTATTTTTGAAAGCGACTTATTTAAAAATGCCAAAAAAACTGAAATTACTGAAATGCTCTAACGGTGAGAGATAACAACCTGTTTTATTTTTTACTTAAGTCGTATATATGAGATGCTTAGAGCACAAGGGGTTACAGTGCCTTTTTGTAAGCAATTGTGTTTAAGTGATCACATACCCCCGTGTGCTTCAAGTGCACATTCACCTTTTGTATTTTAAACTTCTCTGATCTTTACCTACTAATTCCAAATGTAATCTCAATTTAAACAAAGCACATAACCCCTTATGCTTTTAGCCCCTCATATGCAGGTACATCGAATTCTTATTTTTCTAACAAAATACTTTTAATAACAACAAAATTTAATCGAAAAAAAGGTTTTTGTTAAGAGCTTGTCTTTAAAAAAAAATGCTACAGAAATTCAATCTTGTCTCGAAGACTTTTCATACCATGGATGTTATCTTCCTGAAACTAATAGTAGGTTATGTATTTGACACTTCATATGGGGTATTTACACGGTATCTTTTCAGGCATGTCTGTTTTGCTCATTCTCTTTTGAACATGCTCCCAAAAACCTATTGTCTTTTCACGATGTCTTTCCAAACATGTCTGTTTTCATGTCTATTTGTTTAATATCCATTTACATACAAATTAAAAAACATGAAAATTCATAAAAACAAACATTAAAACTCGTTTCGTGTCTGCTTGATAACCAGTCATTCTTATCTAACTCGATCATCCGCAAACAAAACAAACGTGTTTGTTTAACATGTCTGAAAAGGCTTCGTGTAAACTCCCTCATAAATTAAGACTCTCATTTGAAGATTTTTGTCAAGCACAAAAACAATTTGCAAAATCATTAAAACTAGCTCTGCAAATAGACATTAAACAGTGATTTTGCACAACGGAAATGCTACTTCAAGCATTAAACTAAGAGCAATTTTTTTAAATAATTTATTTAATTTTGGTTTGAGTGCTAAAATTATTTGATTTTGGTTACACCAAAAAGTCATTTGAATAAAAACAATAAATAAGCAAAAATATGCTTTTTTAACTAACAAAAACTAACAAAATATGCAATTTATGAATTAATATGCATTTCTAAGCATTATATGACATAAAATGCATTAACGAAAAAATATTAATATTTAAGCCTTCCACGCCCTTCACAATATTATACTTCGTAAAAAACATTTAAATCTAAAATAAAACTAAATAAAAAATTTTACTTTGTGTGTTTTCGCTTGCATATTTTTAAGTTTTTTTTCGGTATATTTGCATGCATATTTTAAACATTTTTGCGCATTTTTAAACTTGCCCTGGATTTAACCCTCTCATGTACTTGTTGTATGTGTACAACAAGACTTTTTTCTCATTTCTAACGGTAAATTTTTGCAAAGCAAAATATTATCAGCTTTGCTTTTAACTTTCACATAAGTAAATACTTTTTGTTGTTCATATTTCGCTTTTGAAAAAATCAAGCCGTTTGGTGCATGAAAGGGCTAAGTAATATCCGACTAAACGAACTTTTTCAGACCGAACACGAACCAGAACTTCGGCAAGTTTTGCAAAGTTAGGCCGAACCCGAACCGAACCCAAACTTTTTGTCATTAGCTCTGAACAGTTGTATTTTTTTGTTTCGAACAAAATAATATTTTAGTAATTCATATGCAAAATGAAAAGATAAATTGCACTCTAAAGTAGTAAATATATTTGAAAATCAGAAAATAAAAAAAATAAGAAAAGTGTAATACCATACTGACGTGTTTACAAAATGCCTTTTTTTAATTTTAATGCCAATAGATTCCTTTTATAATTTTCTACTCAATTATTATAAAATACATCGTTAAAATGTTAGTTTGTAAAATATATTAAAAAATAACAAAATGCAAAAAAAATTAAATTTCAGTTTTCCCTGATTTAAATTTTTACACTTTACTGCCTTTTTCCAAAGCACGGCAGGATAGTACGGGAGTTCAATATAGAATACATATCGCACTTGATCAACAACATGGAGTAACAAGCAAAACAATTTTTAATTTTACATTAAAAGCAAATGAAAGATAATTTTTAAATAAACCGTTTTATTTCAATTTAGGAGACAAAATAGCACGATATTTTTAAAGCGGGTAGATATGAATTTTACGCGTTTTTCCAAAAAGTGAAAACATAAAAACTTTGAGTTAATACACTCTTGTTGATCAAGCCTGATATTAGTACTTTTTAATCCAAATTTAGATATTTTAATTAGGCTTAAGTTCATTGAATTTAATTTGCATTAAATTATTTTTATGAAGAAAGGAATTTTTACAACATGGAAGATTAATTAAAATTGTTATTGATAATTTTCATTCTTGACTGACCTGGGATTCGAAGCCAGGCTGTCTGGCGTGTGATTCGAACCCAGGCGGCTGGTTACCCTGACATGTTTCGACCTCAACCACTAGGTCTTCTCAAAGGGATTTGCCGTCTTACACTCGCAGCCATCGAAGACTGCTGACGTCAGTAGTCAAACATCAATCCTTAAACCAAATTGTATTTTAACCTTTGGTAGATCGAAATTTGCTTTTTGAATGATTATCCATTTTTAATTGATCTCACATGTTTTTCCTTACTTCTGTTTTTTCGTACTTTTGTCAAGAATTCTTCTTGAAGTCCAAAGTACATTTTTTTGTTTTTCCTGTTTTTGTCTTTCTTTTTTCTAGTTGACCTTTTTCAGCACAACTTGAAGGACAAATGTAAACATAGCTCGTGCCTTAGCTGTTAACAATAATTAGTATTGTGGTTATTTTATTGAACTGTTAATGGTTTTTAATCCAAATTTAGATATTTTAATTAGGCTTAAGTTCATTGAATTTAATTTGCATTAAATTATTTTTATGAAGAAAGGAATTTTTACAACATGGAAGATTAATTAAAATTGTTATTGATAATTTTCATTCTTGACTGACCTGGGATTCGAAGCCAGGCTGTCTGGCGTGTGATTCGAACCCAGGCGGCTGGTTACCCTGACATGTTTCGACCTCAACCACTAGGTCTTCTCAAAGGGATTTGCCGTCTTACACTCGCAGCCATCGAAGACTGCTGACGTCAGTAGTCAAACATCAATCCTTAAACCAAATTGTATTTTAACCTTTGGTAGATCGAAATTTGCTTTTTGAATGATTATCCATTTTTAATTGATCTCACATGTTTTTCCTTACTTCTGTTTTTTCGTACTTTTGTCAAGAATTCTTCTTGAAGTCCAAAGTACATTTTTTTGTTTTTCCTGTTTTTGTCTTTCTTTTTTCTAGTTGACCTTTTTCAGCACAACTTGAAGGACAAATGTAAACATAGCTCGTGCCTTAGCTGTTAACAATAATTAGTATTGTGGTTATTTTATTGAACTGTTAATGGTTTTTAATCCAAATTTAGATATCACACGCCAGACAGCCTGGCTTCGAATCCCAGGTCAGTCAAGAATGAAAATTATCAATAACAATTTTAATTAATCTTCCATGTTGTAAAAATTCCTTTCTTCATAAAAATAATTTAATGCAAATTAAATTCAATGAACTTAAGCCTAATTAAAATATCTAAATTTGGATTAAAAACCATTAACAGTTCAATAAAATAACCACAATACTAATTACTGATATTAGTACTCTAAACATTTTCAGTCTGAATAAAGTTATCCACCAGCACTAAATAGCTGCTCACTAGCAACGCTGTTTGGTGGTGATTAAAGGTTCTTTCTGGTCACAGATTTATAAATGAAGTGGAGTTCTATTTTTGAAATAAATCTGTATGTATTTCAAGGACTTAAAGATTCCGTCAAATAAATTTTGATTTCTTTATCAACAACATTTTCGTCGTGTTCTTCTTGGTATTCTACATGTGCTGCTTTCGTGTTATTTTCATATACACACATGAATAATAACTATTAAATTTCATTAAAAAGTTCGGTGTTCGGTCAAGTTTGGCAAAAATTTTGCCGAACACCGAACTTTGGCCGAACTTGATTTTTCGCAGAACTACGCAACTGAAACCGACGTGCGGTCGGACACGAAACTTAAGCTATTTTTCAATTAATTGCTGATTTACTTGAAAATTTACTTCTTACATTTCAATGCCTTTAATATTTTTTTTAACTTTGAAGTAAATAATCTCAAAATAATTTTGTGTGGCATATGATGATATTAAAATAAGCCCATCAATTAGTTTATTATTTAAATTTTTTTTCGAATATGCTTCGTTGAGTCAAATTTCAATTCAAAAAAGTTTTTTTTTTAAGTTCTATTCCCTTAAATATTTCACATACGTTTTGCTTAAGCCAACCTTTGGTTAACAGTTAAATCCAGGTATCTACATATACTTACGAATAATTCTAACCGCCACCGAAATAGCTTGTATATGCTAATGAAATTTATGAAGTAGACTTTTTCTTAAGTTTTTGCCAAAATATACATGAGCCCATAAAATCCGAACAAGAGCTAAACCAGCAAATCCCAAATGACACGAGAAGGAGTTGACACTCGTTGACTTCAAAAATGTTGCATTGTGTAATTAAGGAATATTATATTTTGTTATGAAAGAATATTATTTTTACATCAGAAACTGAAAATATGTAAACAATTTTCAAGTTATCTAATTTTTCAATCATATTGTGCATTAGGGTGAGCCGATTTATAAGAACAAAAAATATTGTGCCATCGATTTTTCCATAGCTTTTGGCACGAAAAAACAAATTTTCACTACGACATATCAAACAAATAATTTTCGAGGAGTCCAAGTTTTAATTTTTTACCTTTTTCTCAACTTTATTTTTTAAGGTTATTTAGTAGGTAATACAAAAAATCGGCTGATTGAATTTTTTAAATATTACCTTTTCAAGGTGAATTTGTATGATATCGCCATCGTTTTAAGCGTACAATTTGACCTTGAAGAGGTTATATTTAAAAAAAAAATTCAATCATCGATTTTTTTTCAATACCTTCTTAAAAAACCTTATAAATAAAAGTTGAAAAAAAGACAAAAAATTTAATATTGGACGCCTCGAAATGGTTTTTTTTTTAAAACTAAGCAAAATGTTGGCACTAATTAAAACGAAGGATTTATATTGTCTACAACCGTACAATCAAGTTTTACTTAAATGGATTTTCTCAACGCAAAGCAAAGACACGAGTACAGGTTGGTCGTATTGTTTTCATTCCAAAATTTCAGAGAGATCCAAACAACTATATCATGTAGGCCGACACTGCCTCTGTATTTTACATGGACATTTCCTAAATCGACTTCACGAGCTTACGTCCTTTTAATAACTTTGGTGTGTTCATGGTTATGGTTACTTTAATTATATTAGTGTCACAGGAAACCATATAATAGTTAAAGTATTCCTTAATCAGAAAGCCACAACCATATAATGGTTGCCTCCGAACATGTTATGGTTAATATTACCAATAAGACTATTCTCGCGATATTTATACTTAACGAAGTCTGAGATAAAATATAATCTTGAAGAAAATATAAACGAGTCACAATCAATCTTAACTACTGCGCGAACTTCATCACAAATACAATGTACAATAGTGTTGGGCAACGTCGTTCCTTTTGTGGAATCGTTCCGACCGATCCGAAAGATTAAAGGAACTAGGTCGTTCCTTCCGTTCATCG
Source organism: Pollenia amentaria (assembly GCA_943735925.1). Classification (NCBI taxonomy): domain Eukaryota; kingdom Metazoa; phylum Arthropoda; class Insecta; order Diptera; family Polleniidae; genus Pollenia; species Pollenia amentaria. Next base: position 251,175,436 of record OX031007.1, on the reverse strand, counting down.
TTCCCGTTTTTTTTTTTTTTTTTCTGTGAACAATGAATGAACGAGGATCGAGAAAACTGCTCTGTCGTTTGTAAAAACAATTGTCATCAGCAAACAAATGCTATAGTTTGTTTTCATTTTGTGGGGAAACAACTAAAGAAGAATTATTATGTGTTTTTAAAAATGTTTGTAGGAAATAACAACTTTTTCAAAAAATTTCAAATTAATTTTAAGAATTTCGTAAATTTATATCTTTTAATCTACTCGTACCTGCATGCCATTGCAGGTGGTAAACGGAAGATTTATTGCTAAAATATTTTGCTTTAGATCACTTTTGTAATTTTTTCAAAAAATCAACTTTGATCTAATTGTACAGAAATAAGTGAGCGAAACACATGTGATGATTCAACGCAATTGCGGAACGAAGAACGATAAAAAGTCAAATATTGAAAAAGTCCGCACCGTTCCTATTAGGGAATCGTTCACTTGATCTGGGTCGTTCCGGAACGACACAACTCTAATGTACAATACAATCTATGAGAGAAAAGCGTGCGATTTATATTCTTTTAATATTTAGGTTTTTTATTGATTTTTTTCAAAAAATTTTTATTTAATAAAGTACGTAAAAAGCATACTTGATTTTAGCAAACCATTCGATATATGCCGAAACACGTGTATAAACGGATGGCATATTTCCAAGACCACAAGGTATGGTGCCCCATGATACAACACCTACTAACTCGGCGAGGGCATTTTCAGTCTCTATTACCAAAGGGCCACCGGAATCTCCGCTGCATGCTGAGATGCCAGCATTTAAGGAATCTGAACAGATGTTGGTATCGACTACGTAAGTGTTATTCGACAAGCGTTCTTTACACAAGGCCCAATCAACAATTCGTGTTTCCACAGATTGCAAGACTTTGGCAGAAGCAAACACATAAGCTTTGGTTTGACCCCATCCATATAGAGTAGCATTACCTTTAGGGATATGTTCGCGTGCTGGCAATGTAGCGGGTTGAACATGCTCGTTAAACTCGAATGGCTGGCCAACATGAAGTAAAGCAATATCGTACGGTCCCACACCGCCACCATACGACTCATGCGTTTTGCCAAAATCAATAACTCTTTGTTGTGTGATTTCGCTTAACGCACCCTGCACATGAAGTCCAGCAACTACTGCCATCCCAACTGGGTTAACGGTAATACAATGTGCAGCAGTAACAACCCACTCCTTATCAATAATAGTGCCACCACAATCGTGAGCACTGGTGCTATTTTTTCTTAAGGAGACTATGTAGGGGGCAGAGTGAGGCTTAGCATCATGACCCTTGATAATTCGTTGCTGGGGAAAACCTGGCACAGGTATAATATTAATATTTCCTGCATAAGCTACACTAATAGCCACAGCGCACAAAACTAAAAGGACCTTCATGGCTGATTTATGACCGAACGAACAACACTAAAATCTTTTGGAGAATGTGAGAAGCTTTTATAGTTAATTTATTATAAGAAATTACTTTAAAACCTAAGAACACTTAAGATAAGTAATAAAATATTAAAGTTATTAAAACGCAAATACTTATTTCGTCTAATCTTTAAAAAGAAAAATATATTTGTATTATCTTTTTAATTAAAATTCATAAATCGATGTGCCTTTTTATCACACTTATAACACTGATTGAGTCCGAAAAACTAAAAAACAGATAAGTTATTTCACTCATTGATGAAAATCAATGAAACAAAAACTGAAAAATAAGAAACGGTCTAAAATAAAAGGCTGCCGTAGAAACAATATGGTAGAGTTACAGAGCGAATACGAGGGTGGGTAAAAAAGTTTGTGACTTTTTTGACACATGTTTTTTGATAAAAAAAAAAATTCTTATTTTTCTTCAATGTACTTGTCCTTGAGCACTTTAGACAGTGTGTACTGACCAGATTTGAAAATAATATAACACGTTATCATCTTTGAAGAAAACACTTTAAAGCCAAAAAACAAAGCTAAATTGTGGTTTTAGCTTTATAAAAATAACTTTTAATTATTTCAATATTTTTCATAGATTAATAAGAGCTTATGTATTACTTAATACAGGCCGACTGACTGATTCATCATTGCACAGCCTAAACGCCAGAAGCCAAAAATTTAAATTTGACCAGAGATTGGTCTCTTGCCAAATCGATTCACTAAGACAGGATTTTTCGGAACTTGAATGTTAAGGAGCTAAAGACGTATAGATTCGCTAACCTCATATCTCCTAAACTTAAAAAGATACAACCAAATTAAAAACTTTCCGTTGCGGGTCTGCTACTTCTTTGAAATCGGCACTTTTGGGGAATTAACAAGTAAAACTTGTATTTTGCAACTTCATTGTCGCCTGATCTATCATTTAAACCAATTAACATAAAAATAAAAATTATATCAAATTCGTAACTAATCTAAAAAGTACAAATATCAGCTTGGTAATTTTTCGAAATTCTAACGCTTAACGGGTGAAATCGTACCTTTTTTTGGGCACTTTTTTACAAAACAATATTCTCCATTCATTGACATATACATACATACGAATTTAATTATGGGCTCCCACTGCAATATTGATATTTCAATGGGGGTAGAAATAGAAGTATAAAAAAGGGGAAATATGGGAAATTTAATTTATTTCTTTTACTTTTCCGTTTAACATGTGCCTCTTGTTGAATTTCATATATAAAAATAGTCTACTGTTTTTCTTTTTTTTTTTTTTTTTGCTAAATTTACTGCTTTTACTCGGTGTACTGTGCTTCCGCATTTAAAAACTCGCTACCCCATTTGTATGTTTTTTTTATGTATATTTTACCTTGGAAATATTCTTTTCGTTAATAACACTAACATTATCAATATAATGATGGATTTAAAAAATAGCCACTTTCAGAATTCTGACGTTATAAGTTGAAAGAATTCTTTTGCAATTAAATGAAATAAAAAAAAAAATATATATTTTTAAAGATAGGAATAAATATTTAAACAACCTCCGCACTATAATTTGGCTTTTGTTTGTATTTAATTTGTATTTAATATTTTTATAAAAAAGATCTTTTGATTTACATATGTATAAGTAAATAATTTGTAACCAATTTAGAAATTACTGTGAAAAATTCAGGAAAATCGTTTCAGTTGTTTATGAGGAACAAAGAACCATACAAACGTAATTTATATGTATGTCGTTAGTTCATTATTGGTTTGGCGCATATACCAAAGTGTCTGAGTTGAGAAAACGACAAAAAACGTTTATATCAAGTTTTCTCAAAATATACCCGATAGAAGTTTTTTGTAGTTTCTTCAGGCGTATGTTTTTAAGAAAAAAATAAATTTTGGTGAATTTTTATGAAATATGGCAGCATACGCCCATGCTCAGTTTTAAAAATGAGCATTTCATGCTGCATACGTGTACTAACTGCTATGTATAGAGTGAGTTACTTGCTTTTGAGTGTAAAGTTTCTATATTTACAATGGATTACAAATTCTAGATTGATGATACTTGTTATTTTATTTGGTTTTATTTTACAAAAACAGAACACTACTTTTTTCTTACGAAAATGAAGCAAAGCAAGAGTGAAAGTGGCGTTAAACAATACTTATTAAAGATTAAAAAAGTAAATATGGTGTAAAGTGAATACTTAAGATCTCAGGATCCATTAACAATTTCAAGAAACAGTTTTTGGATTCAGAAAGGTGTTATTCGGAAAATATATAGGGAACCAAGCCATAAAATATAATACATAATGGAAGCTTATTAATACCTCTTTGTAGGTTTGAAACTACCAAACAGCGTATAACGTTTATGGGTAGTCGTGAGTTCATTAATTTGCCGCAGCATTTGAAAAATATAGCAAGAATAATAGTTTTCAAAAGATTAATAAATACATTTTTAAATCCTCATGTTGCTTAATATCTAATATAATGAATGATCTTGCTGATAATGTAAAAATTTAAAATATATATATATTTATTTATTTTATTATTTTATTAAAACGGCAAACCCCTCCGTAGAGATTGTGTGGTTACAATCGAAACTAGTCAGGGCAACCTGTCCGTGAAAGCCTGGGTTCAATTCTCAGCGCAGTCAAGAATAAAAAATTATCAATAAAAATTTTAATTAATTTCATGATGTAAAATTCCTGTCTTCATAAAAATAATTTAATGAAGATTAAATTCAATGAACCTAAGCCTAATTAAAAATATCGAAATTTGGATTAAAAACCATTAACAGTTCAATAAAATAACCGCAATACTAATTATTATTAAAAATATTTTATAAGATAAGTAGTATTTATATGTACATTTTTTGTATTTAATAAATATTCCTGCCAACTCGGCTCAATAATGCCTTAAAGGCGCTGGGGCAACTGAAGTGTTATTTTTAATTAATATGAAGAATATGAATTAATATGCGTACAAGCCATTGATATGTTTTTCAGAACTAAAAAAGTTTTGTATGTTTATAGCAGGTTTATGAAATTAATTTTCTATGAAAATTTGGTAAATAAACCTTTTATTAATCAAAAATATTTTTTATGAATATGTAGGGTATGTTTTTAAGAATGGATACAAGTTTGCTGATTTAATTTATTATTAAGAAGCAAAGTTTTCGGCAACAATGTAATTCAATCAATACAATCAAATCAGCAGCAAACCAACTCAACAACAACAAATCCGCCACAAAGCAAATCAGAGGGAGATTATTTCAAGTTTATTACTTCTCCAAACGACAACATTTTATATTAATATTCCATTAATTTATCAATATTTAAACATTTCTAATTATGTTTTTCAATTTATAGAGCAATTAAAACCATAATTATTAACTACCCTGTTTTTCCCTCAAATGTGCTTAATTTGTTTGCTGCCTTTATGTTGAAGAGCATGGGTTTCAAGTTTGCGCAAAATTATTTTGAAAAAAGCGTGCTTGCAGAAAGTACCAAAAGTAAAAAATTATAACCAGTTTTGTAAATTTGCATTCTAATTAAAAAGTACCAAAAAGTCCCGGTTTTACCACCTTTTCCATGGTAGTTATAAAATGCATACAAATGAAAATTTTTAATTTAGGATCGCAAAAATATTTGAAAAAAACGTGTTTACAAACTACCAAAAGTACAAGTTTTTACCCAGTTGTGCCCCTAAATTTGAAATTTTTTATTCCTATGTCTATAGTAATTTATAAATAATCCAGACGAATTCTGGCACGCAAGTTTTGCGTATTTCGTATAAGGGGTAACCAGCTTGTGTGGAGAAACAGGAAAACCGTGAACCTGTAAAATATTCTTGGCAAAAGCAATTCGCTTCTGACGATTTACAAGTGACACCAGAGGCTTTCTCCGTGCCAAGGAGTAAAGTATATCTTGATATATTAATAGAAAATTTGCAGCCCAGCGAAGACAAAATGATCCTGGGTAAAGATAACATGTTTTAATAATTAGTCAATTCACAAGGTATCCTAACATGTCATATTGTCAAAATGTCCTAATATTTCACAATGGTTTAAAAATATTGTTGTTGGTTTGTTAACAAAAAGTGTCTTAAATAAATAGAACGTTGCTTGCTGTGTTTATTGTGCTGTCGTAATTAATCAGAAAAGTCCAGCGCTGAGCGGCTGAGCCGTACAACAATATTTTTAAACCATTGTGAAATATTAGGACATTTTGACAATATGACATGTTAGGATACCTTGTGAATTGACTAAATATAACGACCGAATGCATACGGCTCATAAAACGAAGCTTTGGCTACTCTATAATGTCCTACAACAGCTTAAAACCCCACCACAGCCTCCATACATAAGTCTCATAACATTTATAGAATTTATTGGATCGTCGTATTCGACAGCACAAAATTTATTACAAATAAACACTAAAAACTCGTTGATTGAAGAATTGAACAAAATTTCCGTTCAAGAGACTTCGAACGTAGTCGATTTATGCCAAAACGCTTAGCGGAGGTTCTCTAACGAAAAGGAATTTCAACTTGATATAATTTTTTTTTTTTTTTAATAGACTGTTAGTTTTCATTGCAGTTATGATTCATCGTTCTTGTTTTTTGTTAAAAATAAGTACAAATATTTTTAGAACTAATTCTAATAAACAAATACAATAAATTTTTTTTATAGATTTACACAACATGTTTTTACTTGTTTAGTTCTGATATATATCAATGGCTTGTACGCAGACTTTTGCTGCTGAGTGTATGCAAATAAAAAATGTATTTCGTTTCTATGGTAACGGTATAAACCCCAGTCAATTGTTCCAGAAAATAATGACAGTTCAATTAGTAAAACCCAAAATATTTTCGAATTTTCTTTTTGATTTGGTTCGCTTCAGCTCTGAGCCCTCCTTAAATATATTCCATACCAAACTCGATTTTTTTAATGGTGCTTTTTATAATAAGCTTACGGTTTGCATATTATAGAGTTAAGTTTCTACAATAAGCTTAAGAACCCACCACATCCTTTTCCTAAATAGGACATTATCGTATTGAAGTCCTTTCGTAACATTTAAAAGTTTTCGAAAAACGAACTTTGGGCGGTCTAAAATATTAACAGGTAGGTTTTTTTCAAATAACAAATGTAGGTTTCTCAACAAAGTTTTCATATTTATTCTGTTGTTATGGAACTTACAAAATAATCGATGGGTAAATATTTCATACAGGTATGATTTAAAAATAGTAACTTCGTCGTAATGCCAAGAATGGCTATTGTTATAACACTTTCTGATTACGGAATACAAAAACAACTAGTATGTGTTCAGCAGATATATAATGTCTTAAGTTTATCTCAAAATGTCTTAAAAGTTACTACATATTTTTCTATTTAAATGGAGCTTTTGAATGCATTTGATTTTTTGTTTTCTTTGCTAAATTTAAAAAAGTAACAGAACAGGAACACAGATAATACAAAAATCCTTGATAAATATGCATTTTATTATACGTAATACAAAAGGGAGAGGGTGAATGCGACAGATACGCTGTTGAATAGAAAACAAAATTAAAGCCTTGAAGTTGCTTTTGATGTACTTTTCCCATAGTCAAGGTAAATTATGTACATAAAAAATAATATTTTTGTTGTTGATTTTTCCATGCAGTTATTGTAGTTTTTCTTACTGATGCCTTTAATATTGTTTTTGTTGCTTGTTAATGTTTAAGCTACGCACATATTGTATTGAAAGAACTACGAATGTATTTAACAGCAAGAGCAGCAGGGATAGCAGCAATATATTAACGCTTATGCTAAATACTCGTAACAATCCTGGCAAGTTTTTGTATGCACAACACTTTTAAAAGTGTGTAAGAAAAAAAGACAAGGAATATGCAAAAATCTTATTCAAGCATATCAATAACTTTTATGAACAGCTTTGTTTAAGACATAAATTGTTGAATGAAAATACATACAGAAAATGTTTTTTTAAGGTAATTAAGTTAACACTTACAGATAATTAATTAAAATAAACAGATAATTAATTTAGTCACTAAATACTAGTAGTGAGGCAATATTTAGAAATAGTATAGAGAAAGAAAAAACTCGCACTAAATTTAAGTTTTTTTCACATACTTTTAGTACGAGTCTAACTTAAAAATTCAAGACCGAAAATACTAAAACAATCCAAAATAGGGTTACATTCGAAAACCAACCCAGAAATTTCTTAAAATAAGTATAAAATTCTTAAGTCCAGTGAATAAAAGCTTGAACTTTTCGTTGGCCATGTCACTCTATATTCTACATGAGTGCATACGCGTGTATTTGTAAAAGTTTGTTGTAGAACCAACAATTCTTTTTCGTAATACAACAACAACACTATAAGAAGAACAACTCACATTATTATAATGTTTAAAAAGTAAAAGCAAAAATTCCCGAATTCTGTTTGTTAGAATTATTTAGTTAAACACATCGAATTAGAATGATTACGAAAAGTAGAGATTTCTAAAAACCTTAAAAACGTGATACCGCGGTTTCGGGCTTAAAATGATTAAAACCGGTCGGTTTCGGTTCGGTTTTCGGGTTTTCTTACAAATCTTGCATATTGCTGCGTTTGACTGGTGCTCTGATTATATGAAATGTTTCCAAACTTTAGATTTTAGTGTAGACATTTCTAAAATAAAATTAGTAAAATAAAATAAGTAAAAATAAGGTTAAATATGCTGCCAAATTTCATTGGTAATTAATATGGCTGCGATTTCCCTCAAATGCATGTTTATCGTCGATGGTCTAAGAACGATGTCGACCAATTATCGTTCTGAATCATTAAACTTGCGTTAAAATGGCATCGATTTGTGTTTGCATATTTTGGTTTTCAGTGCATATTTTTTTCAATAAATTTATAATACACCAAAAAATCTTCAAAAAAAATTAAAAAATTTTCTATAATTCATTTGAAGCTCTGCTTAAAATACATGATTTTTCAAGATTTCAACGAAAGATCCTTCTATTTTTAAACGATGTAGTTCCTTCTCAGTACTTTTTTTAAATTAATTAAAGTTATTTATATTTGACCTTTCTTTTTATAAATAAAAATGCTGTTATAACGAGCTCGAGGTCAGTAGTGAAAATAAATTTTATTATTATTTGATGCCATAAAATAATAAATATAAAATAATTTATATTGAACAACCGACTTAAAAATTACTGTTTTTTCCTTTGCATTGTCTGTATTTTTTTCACTACTGACCTCGAGATCGTAATAAAAGCCTTTTTTACTTTTTTTTAAATTTTAAGAATTTTTGAAACAATTTCCATTGTTGCCGGCTCAAATGTATAAACTTTTTTTTTATAAGAAGTACGAGTGTTATAGATATAAAATTTGCAATTTCTTTAAGCATAAATATAATATTAATGTAAAAGCTGAAACCCGAGGGTTTTTTCGGTTTTCGGTTTCGGTTTTAAGGCATTGCAAACCGCGGTTTCGATTTCGGTTAAAACCGAACAGCAATCCCTAACCAAAAGCATTTCAGGAATGCTGCTGGTTTCTTATAATTGAGAGTACTTCTGTAAACAACGAGCAGAATACAAAAAAAGTGAAAAAAGTATGTGTAACGAGTTAATTCATATTAATATTCTCTCTACCTCTGGTTCTCTGGGATAAGTGTTTCGGCTAGAGTCAATCTCACTTTCAGATTGCTTCAAGTACGAATCTCGGGATTAAGCCAACTTAGAAGTTCATGAATCACGCTCAGCTTGAGATTAATTAGTATCTCACTTTTACTTAAATTTATCCCGTTTTTGGATTATTCTAAGTACGGGACGCTTGAATAATCCGTATGTACTTTCAAAGAACTGATTTAAAAAAACTGGGGTTTGAAGTGAAATCTGCTGTTTTTTATTTTAAAAATCCGCAAGGAAAGCTTGAAAAACTTGCCCTGGTTGAAATAAATAACTTTTTTAACAAGGACATAAGAAGGTCAACCGCTATGAACTTTTTAAAAATAATGTTTTTATTGTATATGTTTAAATTTCATATTATTATGCACATGTACACACTTATAGATTCGTACATATTTATAAATATCCGTGATTACAGGGGACTATTTTTGCATTTTAAGAGCTTTGAGTAGATTACGCACACATTGTCACACGGTTGCTTTCTCCTTTTATTAAGTATGGACTGAGGGCTTTTCAATAATGGGTAAATTGCGGTTGAATGCGTACAATATATAAGAACGTTCTTACAAATGTGTTATGTATGTAAAAGAGGACTTACACATGCATAGAATAAAGTACATATCTAAAAATCATTGAAGAAGACAAATTGACAATTTATTGGGATGTTGAGTATTTGGTTGGTGGTGGTGATATAGCGACATTGATATGAAGAGTTGTGGTCATTTGCAACAACCCAAGCAAAATAAAATTTACTTCATGAATAGAGTTTGACGAAATCTAGTCAAAATCAAGTACTAAGGCTGGGTTTTGAGATCCCAGTTAAACTGGGTTTAGTTAATCTGAAAACAAATTTGTGCCGCCATTTCCATGTTTGTATACAAAACTTTGACGAAACAGCTTAGTTTTGCTTAAAATGTTGGTATTTAATTTTTCCATTTATTACTTTAAAAAATAACTCCCTGCATAAGAAGAAAAAGGGCATTTTAACAAAAACCAAAACAAAAATGGTGGCTTGTAAAACAGTGGAAACATTAAAATCGCAAACGAAAAAATTGTGTAGTAATTACCTACACAATAAATTTACTCTACTTATCGCAACTCCACATAAAGATAAGAACTTTTTATTGCGTTCGGTTCAAACTTCATTGTGTTCGGTTCAGCACGTTAATGTTCGTTAGTTTAAGTTGTGGACAGCGCCCTTTTGGCTGGTAAACACAACAAAAATTTAATGGAAAAAAAACAAACCGCCAACAAAAGTTTTTACAAAAACAAAATATTAATACAATACACACAAATGCTATTAATACCGTGGTCGTGCAAATTACCAAGCAACAACAACAATGCTAGTGAAAAGCGATGCTTAAATATCTTGTGTGCTTTCTCCTTCATCAATGTAAAAAACACCAATGGAATCACTGCAAGTGTTCTGTTCATAATAAAAACCTGAATAGTTATGAACAGTATTAATGCCCGTAATTTCTACAAAGAGGCATCTGGTCGTGTTCGTACCTAACAGTTATCTTTACCTTTTCGGTAACACTATTTTGGTAGTTTCTACACTTTAACCCGTAGGTAAGAAATACGTTTTAAAATTCGTTACACCATAGATATATATACACAGCTAGACATCTATTTGTAGAAATTACGGGCATAAGGGTTGTGTACTAATATACAAACACTATGAAAATAGTTAGCGTTTCTGGGATTGTGAACCGTACGCTAAATAGTGTTCGGTATATTTTCAAACACTAGTTAAAACTGGTACAAAAATTCAAAACTTTTAAGGAAATTTTAATAAAATAGAACAAATACAAAATATTGATAAAGTCAATGAAGTTAAATATAAATAAACGGCAATGCAAAATTTCAAATGACTCTATCTTAAGGTACCCGTAGACGACATATTTTTTACATCTGACTTGTCAAATTTCCGACTGTAAAATACATACATATCGTGTGTGTTACCTTAAAACGTTGCATCTCTAAAAGTCAAACGCAAGGTCATCTGACAAAATTTCAATCAGATCGTACTGTATTTTCTTCTGACAAGCCATCTGACATCAGCTGTGTCAGAAACTATGCCGGAAAAAAGTCGGCAGCGGCGGTGCACTACTGACGGAATCATTAGCCGGCTGAAGTTAATATTTTACAATACCGATCTATGTATGATCATTTCACCATTGAGTAAAAATTATGTTCATATATATAAAAAAACGTTTTATTATAATATCCTAAATTGGAAATTTAAAGAAAAAAATTTTAAGATGGATAACCTCTTTTACGGGGCAAATAAAAAATTTTGGGGCGGCAGCACGATATTTTGAAACCGAGAACTACTTTGGTTTTTGCAATACCTATGCGAAAAACAGAGACAATGTCAGAAGCAAATTACATGTACGTGTATGACCAAATATTAAAAACAATTTTGACAGACATGCACAATTACATGTGACTTGAAAAGTAGTCTAGTCTAGTCACAAAGTAGATTTTGGTTTTATGGGAAATCTAGTCAAAACCAACCAGGGGGCTTATTCTGGCAGTCGTGATCGAATACTTTCCCGATTCTTAAATTATTTTTTTAGTGTTTCAAATCATTTATTTAAGTTTTTACAACGCTGAAAAAATAATTTCGCTTTGTTCAGTATCGACTGAAAGAATAAGTAACAAAATTGCTTTCGAACCGAGAAATTATTCGATCACGACTGCCCGAATTAGCCCACTGGTTGTAGAAAGAAGTAGAATTAAAATTGCTTTCGAATCGAGTAAGTGTGCGATCATGACTGTCAGTATTATGCCCCAGATTTTGCTCGAAATTTCTTTAGTATTAGATTTAGATTTAGAGTAAATGGGCTTTAAAATGTATAAATGAAACAAACTTTCAGTCTGTTTTTATAGTTGTGAAAACATAATTTCGCTAATGTCAAAATATTGCAATGGAAACGCTCTAACTTTTGAAGTAGATTATAACAAGATTCGGTTGAATGGCTATTAACTACTTCGAGTTTGAATGAAATATTCAGCTAAGGATGTACAACACTTGAATTAAATATAAACAATTCTTTATGAAGTATAATGCTAGGAACACAATTGGGACGAACGACGAATTTTTGGCCGCTAATATTCGTCGTCAAAAATAAAACATATTGGTGTATATGAAAATACACACAATAATAGCGTCCGGCGAAATTCGTCATACGCGGCGTCTTTGCAATAGATTTATTTCTATTTCATACGCCGGCGAACGACGAACAAATCAGTACTATGTGACCATATTTGGTTTAAGTTTAGAAGTATTTTAGTAAAAAAAAAGTTACTTTTTACTTAAATAATTGTTTTTTTTTTTATTGTATAGCATTTAAAATATATAAACAAAGTATTTTGCTATAAAAATAGTTTTTAGTTGTGTTTTTGATTATGTTTTAATTTTTAAGCATTTTTTTAATATGGTCACACTATTTCTCTCTCTTTGCACAAACAGCAATCAGCTCTCTCAATTATAAAAGCTGCTTGTTATTTGTCGTTATTGTGCTTTATACGACAAATTTACTCAACGAATTTTTACTGAAGTATTCGTCGTGTTGGGCGAAATTCGTCGTTCGTCCCAGTTGTGTTCCTAGCATAAGGCAGTTTCACACTATAATAAAAGTCTTAAATATTTGGAGGAAAATACAACCCTGACATAATCAGTCCAATCACGAACAAAAATTCCGCGGGAAATTTTGCTATATTACGTTTAACAAAAACATCAAATAATTAAAACTCATCACTAGCAGCTGTTTAATCAACAACTCAACTGGGTCGAGTTGTAAACCGTAATAGGGGCATTAATTTCTAATATCAATTTGATTCAAATAAGCACATTTAAAAAAGTTTGAACATTTTGAATAAATTTATATTAAGGTTGAATAATATAAACAAAATTTAAACCGCCTTCCGGAATAACATAACATTATGAGCAGACTGATAAAGATTGCGAAATGTTCGCACAGGTTTATTAAAACCATTTTGTTTTAAATTTTTGTAAATTATTAAAATATTTTGCAGTTTTAATTATTTGTATCTTCTGACTAAAAAATACTTTCACAGTTGGGTTAAAAACCTAATAATTTTGAAATAATGTTTAAGCTAAATTATATGAGGTCATAACGCAAAAGGCTCGCCAGACAAAGGACTATTCAAACAACAATAGCAGCAACATCTATTGAAATCTATTTTAATTCGACATGCAAAAACATAATTTAATCCTCTTAAACGCTTGCTGTACGTACATTCTGGCTGGCCATCGTTCATAGTAACCGCGTGTACTGCAAATGATAAGATTCTGCTGGTTTGGTGGTGTATGGACACAACATGCGATAACTTTTTCTTAAGTAAATCTAATCAATTTATAAAAATTGTAAAAACTTAATTGTTTTAGTTGTAGAGAACGCTTGGGCGAAACTTAAATGAGTTCAATGTAAAATGAAAATTAAATAATTTTTTGGTAAAGAATATCAAATAACATCAGGGAATACATTACGGCACTCGATATACATTGATATTGCCATTTAAATTTTAATGTGATTTCGTACGATATCGAAGGTTTTTATTTGGCCGCTGAATTGGTCATCCTTGTTTAGTTTTTGTATAATAAATCCTAAAATTTGGGAAAAAGTTTACATTCAAAAATCATTAATTTTGTTTTACAAAAGAAAAATGTTTCCATCTGATTTATATCTTAAACAAAATAATCTGCAGTCTAATAAGTTTATTTTTTTAAATTCAATTATAAAGTTCTTTTAAATTTCATTGCTTTTAAATTTTGAGAATAATAAATACCTTTAAATATCTGTCTAGAACACATGCCACTCCTCTCTTGTTTCAAAACAGACTACGGTAATAAATTATTTCTTCTACTTTTCGACTAGATATTTGTGAGAATTTATGTATAAGCGAAGCTATAAAACACCCAACAACGAAAGTAACAAGCTTATAGTTTTGATATCGATTGCTAAGAAAGCAAAAATGAAAGTTGCGTGTTTGGTTGTACTTTTGTCTGCTGTTGCCTGTGCCAGCCCTGTAGAAGTTAGTCCTTTCATTATTGGTGGGGAAAATGCTGGTGAAAAATCAGCTCCTTACTTGGTATCATTGAGCGTTTCCGCCATTGCTTATTCTCATATCTGCGGAGGTGCTATTATTGGCAAAGAATGGGTCTTGACAGCTGCCCATTGTGTCCAAGAAATGAAGGATTTAGCCGGTGATATTGCTGGTTTGCCTGTTTATGCGGGTTTGACTGACCGCAGCAATCTTACCGACGCTCAAGTCCGCACTATTGATTTTGCTTTCATTCACAAGAAGTTCACTGGTCTGGTAGGTTCCGAAGACATTGCATTGTTGCATGTCACTCCCAGTTTTGAATTTAACGCCAAGGTCAGTCAAATTGCTTTGCCTTACAAAAACGAAAGCTATGATGGTGAAACTGCTGCCAACTACGGTTGGGGATTAGATGATTCTGAAAGTGTTTTATATGCCGACGCCTTGAAAGTGGCCAAATCGGATGTCTTAACACATAAAGATTGCAAAAAATGTTTGCCCCAGGATGCGCTTATTACCATAAACCAAATTTGTGTTAAAATAGCTGCCTGCCTTGGCGATGGTGGCTCACCCTTGGTTATCGAACGTCCTGGTAATGTTGTCGAATTAGCTGGCATCACTTCTTGGGGTTACCTGCCATGTGGTTACAAAAATCGTCCTACAATTTACACTGCTGTTTCCCAACATGTTAATTGGATCGCTGATATTCAATTGGCTTATTATATTTTGCATTAAATTTAAAAGTCATTTACTTTACAAAATTAGAAACAAAATAATAAAAATAAGCAAGCCTGAAAAGAGAAGAGAAACTTAAAAGAAAAAAATAAGAAAATCAAATATAATCTTGTTTTATTCCCCCTAAATAATTAGGGCGCCACTAGTTAATTTACAAACATAGAAAGAATGTTCAGCGAAGTATTTAAGTATTAAATACATTTAAAAATGTATACCATTGCGATAACACAGACGGATAATTTATAAGAAATATAATTAAGAATATGTATGTACATACTAGAGTTTTTCTTTTCCCGGACTTTTTCAATTCCCGGGAAATCGCGATTTACTTTTCAATTTCCCGGGAATTCACGCTTAATAAAGGGTGTCTTAAAATTAACATTTTACATATTAAAAATACTTTTATTTCAGTTTATTACAAATAGTTCCGGCTAAAAATGAAAAATTATGTCGGTCAAGTGACTGGCTCGGTAGGCTCCCAAACTTTTGCCATCATTTCTTACAGAAATTGTATTTACTGCATTTTTTAAAATCTTATTAAAAAAATCTTATATGTAGCTGTTCTACATACAAAATTATTAAATTTTTTGAAGCACTACGGAACAACTTTTTTCGTTTTTATAAAATAAATCTGGATCTTTAAAAAATTTAAAATTGTGTACATTTTACAAGTTCGGATTTCAGAGCATCAAACATTAAACACTGCCTTGCTTAAAGGATTAGGATGTACATATATTTCTTTACATAACTAATTTACAATTATATTAGCAGTAAAGTGTCCATTGTTAAATAAAAATATTTGTTCCGGGAAATCCCGTAAGAAACACAATATTACATATACATATATAGTATGAATGTATATAGAGAAGGCAAGAGAGTTTTTAAAAATCCGTACTTAACAAAAAAGACCATACATATACTTCTCGTGATATACATATGTGTGTACATTAGAGGTGTTCAACGTTGTATGGCCAATTTTTTTCATAGTGAATTCTAAAGTCAATGAATGGACAAGTTTCATTCCTATGTGTATAAAAACATTTAATATGAAATTTGGTGCCGACTGAATGATGAAAAGTCGAGGCGGAATTCGATTGAAAATTTGGATATTGAATACAACACTCCACGTAAATAAACCCGTGATTCTGTAATTTTTTCTATTTATAATTAAAAATGTTTACTTTTATTATGCAGATGTAGGAATGAAACTCCGTTATTTGACGTTACAAAAGTATTTGTTAATTTTTGCCCTCAAGTACATCAAAGGGTAAATTGCGATTATTTCTTTTTAAATGGCAGAAAATATTTAAGGCAACTTTCAACAAAATATGAAAACCCGCTCGATATTTCGTTGGTTATTTCATAAAAAGTTCAAAATTTCCAAAAAAAAAAAAAAAAATAACTTTGACCTTCGGCGTGGTTCGATTTTGACCAAATTTTCAGCTTGTTTCATAGAACTCTGAAAGAATTAGTTGGAACTTTATAAACATTTATAAATTAATCAATTTTATGCAAAAAAAAAGAATTTTTCTCGAATTCGGTAAAAATCAAATCGTTGTCCTACCCAAGTGTACCAGGGGACTTTTTAAAAAAAAATTATTTTCATTCTTCTAGATGTTTTGCACAAGTCCCTCGAGTGAAAATCTCAATATTAGTTGAAGAAATGTTTTTAAAATTTTAAATGTTATCCGTTTTTGACATCACCTTACGACAGGCTACGACCATTTTAAAAACCAAAAACCTGTCTCGTTTCTCAAAACTTTAAGTCTTTTGAATAGACAAATTATACTGCAGAAATCCATTTCAAAAATATTTAGGGTTTGTGCTCAAGCTACTTAGTCTAGTAATAATTGCACATTAGTTGCCTGAGGCATTATTTATTAGATACTGGCTATTTTTAACCGATTTTTGCACCGTTTTAAAGACAAATTTGTGATTACATTTTGATTAATTAAAAAAAAGGTGATTTTTTTCGCCTTGTATTCATCATAAAAATTTTTAATCGATTTCCGCCTCGACTTTTCTTTACTCAATCGACACCAAACTTCATGATAATTTATGACTTAAGAATTTAATCATTTTTTCTCTAATGTCCATCTGTTATGAATACACGTCAAAAAATATATTTTAGTTCAAATTTAAATTACAATATACACAAAAATGTTCACAATTATGTATTGATAGCATTTTCATTTGAATATTTAGTTTAATATACTTAAGCCTCCCGTGCACGACATGTTTTTTAACATCTGATTTGTCAAATATCCCACTGCAAAAGACATACATGTCGTGTGTTACCTTTATAACATTGCTTCTTCTGTAAAATTCAGACGCCAACTCATCTGACAAAATTTCAATTAGACCGAGTTCTATTTTCTTCTGACATATTATTATAATAAAAAATATGTTGTCAGAAATCTATGCCGGGAGGAAGCAGACAGCACAGCGGTGGTCCACTATTTACAGAATCATTAGCCGGCTGAAGTTTCTTTTAACCATTTAATAGCAATTCTGTGCTTTTATATATAAATAACGTATCGTTACTGTATCTTTGATTGGTATCTTCGAATTTTAAGAAAAAATCTTCTAGACCTATTAAAACAGATAAAGACTTTGGCGTCTGCAAAAACTATGCGAAAGCAGACACAAAGCAAAATTGAGCATTCACATTTGTGATCGAATGTTATAAACTTTCTGTAAAACAGCAATTTTTACAGACATACAGAATTACATGTTAGTTCAAAAGTTGACAAGTCAGATGTAAAAACATGTTGTGTATGAGAGGCCTTATGTGACAAAATAGATAAAATTTAATACACTTTTAAAATGATTTATTTTATGTTTTTGATTTTGTTGATTTTTTAATACAGCTTAAAGTCGAAGTTATCTTAAACAAAAACAATTTTTTCGGACTTCCCCGACGGCACGAGACAAACATTAGCGGCCTTAAAATAAACCTTTATAAACCTAAAACATTTTTTATTAATAAGAGTGTAAAGCTTTTAGGTATGAAAATCTGGTAACTTTGACGGTTATTGTTTGTAAAATGTTGTTATTTGATACTGCCTGTTCCTAAATGTCGACAGAAATTTATTAGACCGATAAACTGATCGTTAACGAATTTTGTTTTCTCAATATACTGACAAAAATCATTGTTTTCAGTTGGCAATACATGTAAATGTGTATAAACATGTAAAATACATGTAAAAAGTTGGGAGTCAGCTGATTGAATTTATCTGTACGGCAAATAAATAGCTTTGCGACAGAATAGAAGCAAATGGGACATTGATAAAATCAAATTCCTTTAACGTGCAATTTTTATTAAATTATAATCGACTAATGAGAAAACGGCCATTAGAATTGCAATTAATTTTTCAAAGTTTCGGAAAATAAATAAAACCCAAAAACTTACTATATTGACTTTCAATAAGTTATGGTATGAACACAATTGGATCGTATGCCGTAAGAACGTAGAACCTAAGCCGTAAATTTTTGAAATACTTTTCGTTTACTACAATTTCGTCGATTGAGTACTTAAAAAGATTGCTATATTTCATAATACATTTTTAAGCACGGACAAATATTTCATTTGAAAAAAAATGTTTGGCAGTTATTAAAAAGGATTCTTTCTACATGCGGGTACAAAAACCTTTCTGCTGGTAGTTTACTTTTTTAACCCCATTTGACCCTCAAAATTTATATTTCTCTCAAATTCAAATTTGGCTAAAATGTAGTACACACCTTAAAAAACTATCGATACTAGTTTACGAGGAATGATGATTTTCCTATGGACAAATTTACAAAAAATCACATCTTTTCTAAAATAACAGCATTTTAACAGCATGATTTTTGGGCTTTGAATACGTTTACTATTGAATGGCATTGTATTGAATGGACTGGTGACATAAAATTGGACTTTTGCCAATAAAATTAATTTCGGGATCTTTCTCCGTCATACGCGTACAATTGTGTTCCTATTAGATTTTTTGTACCATATCTAATACATATTTAATTATCAGTTAAGGCATGTTTAAGTGGCTAAAAAATATATGAAATTTAAAATTCATTAAATATTTTCCGTGTTTCGAATAGCAAACAAAAGTAATGTCACCCCTTTTAGTTTAAAAAATTAAAAAAAGGAAATTTTTCTAAAATTTTTCTGTATATAAAATAATTATAAATATGTATTAAATAGATTAGCTCACTACCAACTTGCCTCTACCGGGGCACCCATTTATAATTGGAGAATAAACTGAAACAAACCATTGAGAATAAAGTTGCTCCAACTGTTTTTAATTGCTTACAAAATAATTGGAATGATTGTTATCTGAACTTTAGCAAATTGTAGGGTGTATACGAGTGGTAGAAAAATTCTTATTATTTCGAATTGAGCCACTAAATCATTCTTATTTGTCTGTATTGTGTTTCCTCTATTATATGAATTATAATTTTTTTTTTTTTTTAATGTTGTTAAATGTTGCTAAAATTAGCAAAGTGTGTGTGTTTATTTTTTTTCCTCTTTGATAAAGCTGTAGTGTCAATATGGTTGTTGGAAGATTTGTAAAAGAGATTATTTACCTTAATTATTTTTACCATTCAGATTAGGTAACCGTAAAATTTTATTTAAGCGTGTGGGGTAAAAAAAAGATTACAATTTTCTAAGAAATTTATTTTTAGATTAATTTTAACAACAACATCATTAGACAATAAACCTACAAGGAAGTTTAATTAACACAATATTTATAAAATTTACACACGGAAAAGTCTAAAAAAGAATGGCTTTAAGTGGAAAATAATCTCGCCATTAAAATGAAAAGAAATAAATAGAAATGTGAAACAAAAATAAATTATATCCTTAAAGCTTTTTATATTTGTTTAATTCTTTGCTGTTTCATATCCGTTAACACTACACTCCCTAGAGCAAATTAAAGAGCAGAAGTGCAAACACCTTGTCAGAGACAGAATTTTAAAATAAAACTTTATGGGACAGATTTTATTTTGTGTTGAAGTAAAAAATCAATATTATTCCACACTAATCTAGAAAAACGGATAAATTAAGCAAGAATTCTTTACTCGGGATGCCGAATCTTTCATACCCTTCACCAAATATTAGATATAAAAAACTTTTTTATCAATGAAATCTTCTGGTTGAGTTCTACAAAAAGGTTGGTGACATGCATAGTTTATCTCTTATTGTTTGGGATATATCGGACTTTGAAATTAGAAATTTTGCAAATAGAAGACACAAATTTATCACGATTTTTTCAAATATCTTTTTGTGCTTAACTTACAACTAACGGTTTACAAAAAAAAAGAATTATTCCCATTTTTCCCGAAACCTCCCACTGTACGATGCACAGTTTGCTTATTGTGTACGCATCGATAACTTTTTTAGTGCACTTTGGGAAATATTCCATTGTAAATCGGATTCTGTATAGTTGCATTGCAACTGATGTTTTGGAACTCAACCACATAATATGTGTACAATAATACTTTTGTTTTTACACGGTGGCGCATAAATAACTTTATGATTTTTCTAATGAATAACCTTTTTCTTTGTGATTTTATTATACCCACACCACAATAGTGGAGAAGGTATTATTTAACCTTTGCATTTGTTAAAATTTAGATTACAGTTTGAAAAAAAGTTTCCATTATGGTCTGAAGATAAAGCTTTTCAAATTGTGCCCATAGGTTTGCTTCCACCTGACGTAATATTTCTGAAGCGTATCCCCAAAACTTTTCTTAGAAATTCAGGTCCGAGCGCCCTCTCTTCACGGATATTCGCCTTTAGCAGTTGAATGGTTCTTGGCATATTGGCATGTAACCCAAAAGAAAAAATCGGGACTCTTTAAATCGGGTGAACGCGGTGGCCAGTTAAAATAAAAAATCGCGATAATATTCGATAGCTAAAAATTTCGGGCAGAAAAGCCATATTTGGACGAGCTGTATGAGCTGTGGCTCCATTTTGTTTGAACCACATTGCAGAATTGTTCTCTACCTCGGGCAATACAAATTTTTCAATCAATGACCAACCTGTGTCGAAGGCCATTCGCACAAATCACAACTTGTTCGTCGTTGGCGAAAAGGAAATGTGTGCATCTAAGTAATTGCTATTCTGCAATTTTGGTTATTCACGTGATCTGTGTGTCGGCATAATCCAATGCTGACTTTCAAAATAAATTTGTACAACTTTGGTTCTTTGTTCTGTGTTGAGTCTTTCCATCATAAATTTTCCAAGCTTTTCAAAGTAATTCCGAGGGAATATATTTAATACAGTTTCGTCATCGTGACCATGCTTCTGAATGCCAATACTTTATATTAAGCATACGTCTCTGGAATCAACTTCCAAATGATTTGCAAATCACTAGCAACGCTATAAGGTTTAGAAAATTACTAAGGGAATATTTTTCGTAAATTTTCGTAAATTTTTTTTAATGTTTTAAATGTAAACTTTTTTATTTTTATAAACCTTTACTTTATATATTTTACTCTATTTAAATTTAAATATAATCTATGTAGTTTTTAAAAAAATATTTTTTATCAATGTATACTTTAACTAGTCTGATTCTAATGCTGTAATTTATAAGATATTGTGTCTTGTTGTATTAGAAAATCGAATTAATAAATACAAATACAAAATACAAAAAAAATACAAATACAAAAAAAGATTTGTGCCATTTATAAAAAATTTTTAAAAGTAAGTTTGAAATTATTTTGTAAAAAGTACCAGCCATGTTCTGAAAATCGAAATCAAGTGAAATGTAAGTCGATGGAGACTTCCAGATCAGTTTGTTTTTAAAAAAAGACAATAGTTTTTCCTGGTTTTATGATTAGTTCTGATAAACATAAGCTGTACTCATAGTATGAAGTATATACATAGGAATATTTTAATGAACCTTAAACACTGGCTGCCGTATTCATAAAAAATAAAATAGATTTCAAACGTATTTTAAAACTAAATTTCCATACAAATTTTTCTTAAAACAGATTTCATATCCATTTTAGTTTTTTATGAATACGGCAGTGGATCTTTTACAAAGTTTGTTTGATTTTAATTTTACTTGAATTCGATTTCCAAAACATGGCTGTATATCTAATATTCGTTAAATTATATAAATATTTGATATCATTTACTTATATAACATTTATAGCACTCAATATTAATTATCAGTTCTTGTTAAAATACAGAAACAATTAACTTTTTCAGGGGCTTACTTCATTATTTTCATTTAAAAATTTTATTAATTTATGTGCTAGTCAAAATGTTTTTACTTTAATTTTGCATACATAATGAAATAAATTACATGTTCACCAATGAATATGTGTTGTTATATAAATTTTAACCGAGTCGAAGGCCTCAGCAGCTCACACTCTTTTTATTTTCTGATATATAATTTCATTGATTGTGTTGTAGTTATAACTCTAATAAACTAAAAAAAAAATTAACATTCTAGTGGTACAAACGGTGGTTAGTTTTTATTTGCACATGTTTAAGAATGGAAATGTTCAGTATTGTTAAGCAAATACATTGTAATCTCGTTTACAAACAAGCTTTTATCCTACATAACATGACTGTATTTATGTATGTGTAAACATTAATTTTTTACATTTTTCTAAATATTAACGTCTCAATACGTTTAATTGAGGTGTTATGGATACAAAGATACTACAGAAATACACATTAAAATATGTAGTCTATAGACAAGAGCTCCATTTCCGGAAACGTATGCAATTATCCTTTAATTCCTAGAAATTCTTTGAAAAATATAACTTAGGAATACTTTTGTTTTGTTCTAAGAAAATTGGTATTATCCTCTAATCGTTATAAATCATGATAAATAAACCTACTGAATTTCAGAGACACTCGAGCTTATATCTTCCCTTATAGTTTTACATAATTTCTAAAATATACATTTTATTATTTTTGAATTATGTTTTCGCTGGCTATTATTATGTATTTGTACCAAAGTCAAATTCTGAGTGATCGTTCAAAATCTTTAAAACGAGCACCTTTTTCCCCGAATTTTTGGAGTTTTTCCAAAATAGGGTTTCTGACAAAAAAAAAATATCACAACTTATGTCAATGACATAAATTTTAATGTTAAAGGAGTAATTCAACAAATTTGGAGAAATATATTCCATTTAACATTTTGAGATAATTGCCCTTAAAAAATTTATAAAATTTCGTTCTCAAATGTAAATAAAGCATCAAAAGATTGCAAGCAAAGCATTTAATCAATATCCAGCTGTAAGGAATGAGATGCTGTACCGATTTATTCAAATGTTTTAAAGTTGTTTATATATTCTTTAGTACTAAATTTTAAGAAAATAATATACTTATGTATTGTTGCGAGGGTCGCTTTCGTGATCGAAGTCGTATTCGTCTGAAATTTTGTCGATATCATTTTAAGTTTACGGCAACTACAATGTAAATCGCATAGAAAGTTTGTCGTTTATGGCACACATAATTCTAATTTTTAAAAACGACGTGCTTTCGCCGACGACAACGACAATCATAATAATAATATACAAAATTATAAATCATTAAAAATTTTATAAATACGTTGTCTTACCCTGAATTGTTTTATTACACTCACACCACAATAGTGGAGTGGAGTGCTTTTAGTATACCGATAGACTCAGAAACACCTTCTGGTTGTCTATCCATGTAACCTTTTGCGCAAAGTACAGGCCTGAACGTGTGTTGCAAATTTTAGCTCGACAGCTTTTATAGTTCCGGAGATAATACGTTACTAAAGCTACGATCACACGTATTAAATCGTTGACCAAATAAACATAACCACTCATTTTGTTAATAGTTAGTGAGATTTAACATGGTCTTAGTATCACAAAATAAAACTAAATTTGCTGCCAGACACAGCAAATAACTGATTTTTGTATGATGTAGTATTATATTCAAAGTAAATATTGCAGCTAAAGAAAATTATATATTAGTTTGCCTGCTGGTTACGTCTTTTTCGTCAAATATTTGCCAAGTCTGACCGTAGCTTAACAAACACACAAACGAGTTTATATAAATACACCCAATTTTCACGATGATTTTTCCCCTATTTTTTAATCACGTCTTTTTTCGTTTGATAGCCAGCGGGGTAGAGGAGTAAGCAGGGTATAAAAAAAGGCATGAATTGATTTTCTGTGTTTCTTTTTTGACACTTCTCTTTGCACTTACTTGTGATTTTTAATTTATGTTGTATTCTAATTTCAAATTGACAAAAACTTATCAAAATATAGAAAAATAAACAAATTTTAATAAAAAAAAATTCAAAACATATCAAAATTACGAAATTTTAAATGCTTTTATACGAATAAGGAATTAAGAAAATCAGAAAAAATCAACCCTGACTGCAAAAAAAAAGATATGGTGAAAATTAATCAAGTTTTTGGAAGTTTCTTAAAAAAAGAAATACAAAAAAGACATGTCTCTTAAATCATCGTAAAAATTGGGTAATAGACTAAAAATAATGAAATGAAATTCAAAAATATTTTATTAATATATAACTTAACCCTAGCGCTATATGCCGGGTCAAAATTTGATAAGGAAACTTATTTTGGTCAAATAAATACATTTTGTAAATTTCCGCTAAATCGTACTATAAATTAGAAAAATTTAAATATCACGACAACAGCGCCACCTATCGTGATTAAACTTAAGAGAAACCTGAAACCAATCGGTCCAGTGGTTCTTGAGTTTTAGGAACACATACCCTGCACAAAAGTTTTTATATATTGCACTTAACCAACAAGAGAGTATTAACTCAAAATTTTTATTTTTTCACTTTTTGAAAAAAGATCGACACGTAATATTCACGCTGTAAAAATATCGCGTTATTTTGTCTACTTTTTGGTAATGAAACGGTTGTTTTAAAAATTATTTTTTAATGTGAAATTAAAAACTTTTTTGCTTCTATTGAAATTTTTTAAATTTTGAGTTAATACCCTCTTGTTGGTTAAGTACGATATATAGAAAGAAGATAGTAAATTTTTTATTTTCAAACATTTTTAAAAGTTTATCTTGTAACAAAAACATAAAACAGTCGAGTGAAAAAATATTGGTAATAAAAATTAAAATTTATATTGAAAAAAATATTCTGTCTCTCAAATTACATGTTGTACTATTTTGTCACTCTCCCGTTGCAAATTTTTCGAGTACGTAAAAATAATAAATTTCTATGTTTTATAATTATTTTGTTCTTGAGCAGACCTAATTGTATATTAATAATATGTTGTTTTCATTGCAGGACTCTGGAAATGGGGTACCGGTAACAATGCACGTGGATCCATGTGGTTTCTTTTTGCATTGGGTCGATCAAAACAAAGAAATGGATATATTGGACATTTCCACAATTAGAGATGTACGAACTGGTCCATATGCCAAAAAGCCAAAGGTGTGTAGATAAAATTAAGTATTTAAGTTTCAACTCCAATCTTAAAAAAAAAATTTGTTTCATCTTTTTTGTATTAATTATCTAATCTATTACCTCTATGGTATAAAGTAGTGTAAATAAGTATTGTTTAAAAAATTGATTTCCAAAATTTAAAATGCTACAAAAAGGAATTTGCAAACACGCGTAGCGTAATAATTCATATTACAGCAATATATAATGGCCTAATTTTGCTATGAATATTTTCCTGTTATCTCGCTAGTAGCTTTTTAAAAAAAAATCTAATCAGATTCGTACCCTATACCATTTTTTCATATATCTTAACAAAAATATTTAAATAATGGAAGAACAAAATAATTTTCAAAAAGTTTACAATTAATCAGATAGTAATTGAGAAATTTTCGAAAATTGTAGTTAGCAGGGATGTGAACTATTTCTGATCAAAAAGCGCCGTGCCCCCATTCAAAAAGCGCTAAATAAAAAACTTAATGATTATAAAACTATATGAAATATAAAGATTTTAAAGTGCAAAATTCAAATCCGTTCTAAGTTTTTTCTATCATGTCTAGTTTTTTATGGCCCAGACTAATATCTCGCCCGAAATAAGGCGGTTATGCTAATATATTGTATCATTAATTGAGAACGATTTGTGCGACTTTGACCATTTAAATGATTAGGAATACAATTTCCTTTGAGTCATCTAACTAATATTGTTCCTATGATTCAGAAATTTGTTTTAAAAAACTCTTTAAAAAAATTACAAGTACAAAAATTTTACATTTTTGTCATTTATTAGAAATCTAGGTATAATACAAATAAAATAAGCCAAGAAATCATGAAAATCAGTAAGCAAAATGAGAAAGAGAAAAGTACGGGAACAATAAAAAGCATATTTCTACCCTAAACGAATTCGTATATGAAAGTAAAATTCAAGCATGATTTTACATGTTTAAACATTTTCTATGGTTTATTTTATTAATATGTCTTATTTTATTTCTTTTGGTAATACTCGTTTTTAGTATTTAGTTTTCAGTATTCCCAAACAGCCTAAAGGAAAAGTACAGGCTACTTCGTGCAAGAAGAAGAAAAATATTTTTCTCACTTTACCAACCGTTGAGTACGGGATCACTCCTAAAGAAACACTTACATTCGTACCTAAACAAGAGAGGAAGGTGGAACATTTTCTACCGCGTAGCTTTTACGCTGATATGACATATGTATGTACCTAAACAAGAGCGTAGTGCTTACTAAAACCATCATAAAAGAAGTAATAAATGGAATTAAAACCGATAGTTTGTCCTAAAAACAGCTAATTTGCCATTGTTTATTATCAAAAGATTAAAACAGGACCGTTAAAACAACAAATATAACAATCCTGCTGTCAAATCGGATTTTTCCAATTGCAAAGCGTTGTCGCCGCGCTATTTAGGGATGATTCATACAAACTGTATGGGCATGAGGATTTTTGACAGCTAGAAAACGCGTTCCGCTCTTGTTTAGATATGGCTGATAACAAACAATTTAAAAAATCCTTAACTTCTTTAAAATTTAGGTATAAAAATTAGTCGTCTATATGAAAAACATTAAATAAAATATTTTTATATAAATTCCTTAAATAGAATGTGCAAGCATAATAATTACAAATATTAATACATATTTTTACTTTTACATTGTTCATTTGCTTCAAAGCACAAAAAGAGCCAAACTCTTAAATTGTGGATATGAGGCAATGTTAGGCCTCGTTATCACTTAATACATATGAATGTATATTCGAGATATACACAAAATGATGAAGGTCAAGCGGCATACAAATAACTGACAGACGATAAATCTGTGGTTTTCATGGGTAACCCGTATGTCCTTTTTTCGATTTTGAGATGTTGATGCCATATTGCTTAATTTTAAATGCTCTTTACATGGTTCTTAAAATTTCTAAAAAAAAAAAATGGACCAATTTCGATTTTTTTATGTAATGACCAATTTCAAAAAGTTCAATACTCCGCCCATAGTTCGATCTAGAATGTTTTTTCCGCTCTCCTGATAAATTTGATTCTAAAGGCTGAGTTAGGCGAACGTTGCTGTTCCCGTAACTTACTGTAACGGACTGCTTGCACGTTGGTGCACTTATAGAACATCTAAAAACGTGTCATACGTTTTTTACATACATAAACAAAAAAGCAATAGTATACATAAAACAACACACACAGTTATGGGAAATCAAAAGGTTTAAATGTTGACCGTTGTGCAGAAAAAGTACCAAGTGATTAAAATGGTGATAAAACAGTATTTAGTGTAAGTAAAAAAACATTAATAATTTAATATCTGATATCTGATATTATAGATTTACAATAAACAAATATTTATTTTAGAGTATACATACACATTTACATATATTATTTTGTAAATGTGAATAGACAAAACAATATTTTGTAACCATTTAAAGCCTTTTATATATTTCTCATTTCTATTGTATGTGCATATGCATTTGTTTATTTTGTACATCTAAGCATATGTACATATATTTGAATAAATGGAAATATGTTGTATTGTCGAAAGTCCATAGATATACTGAAAAAAGTACCAAAAAAGTGCGAAAATACCCGCACGCCATCACTGCTTTACAACTGTCACGTTTTATGTTTTAAATTATTACCCAACAAATTAAAAAAAAAAATTATTTATTTTTTTAAATTTATTTTTTCAATTTTCTGTAAAATATTCATCACAATTCGTAAGAGAAGGTATATCTAAAAGACTAACAATTTCTAAACTATAATTATTTTGTAACTCTATTCGTGACTTCACATGCCGCAGGGAAGAAATAAGTGGATCGGAAGATGCTGCCAACATGTTGAAGAGGTCCTTATTTTGCCTTACCCTTGATGCTTTGAATGTGTTCTGCAATCTATATTTTTTATAAAATTTGTTAAGAGACTCCTGTGCTTCTTCAGAAAGCTCTCCAATTGGCAAAGACTGGTACTCAATTATATCTTTGCCATGCGCCAATATTTTATGGACGGTCGGGGTCAACTTCTTCTGTGGATACATTTCTGCTAAAAGAGATGCAGTTTTCGACGCATATTCTCCATATTTTGTAGAATTGACATTTTCTTTGCAGTTTAAAACATCCAAGATCGTTCCCAATCTTTTCACGATTTGATTGTCAATTCCAATGATTCTAGTTACTGCCTCATCATTTTCAAAAAATCTCCTAGAAGTGTTTCCATCGTTAGAGTTACCGTATCCGTGCTTGGGACAGTCTACTTTTAGTCCAACTTGTTTCAAAAAAACCATCCTGTATTTGCTTCTTTCTGATCTTTTCCTTATCCTTTACTGATGTATTTTCATCGAAGTTTTCCTCCTCTTGTGGTAGGGTATATGCCAGTTTTAGCAAGAATTCCATACACCTTATCCTTGCGTGCAATGGTGACATTCCATATTCGTAATTCTCCTCATTTGTAGAATCGTTTAAATTACCAAAGTTCTTCTGACAAATAATAATATAAAATCGATAAAAAAAATATAAAAATAATACGAAAAAAGGGGTTTAGATAGGTTTTTGCTAAATTTTTACCTCCAATATAATTCTGTCTATGATAACTAATTGAAATATATTATAATTAAGCAGAAAAAGATACTAATCTTAAACTCTTTACAACTAATTATATAAAATTGAGATGTAACATATTATATATGAAATAAATTGAATTGAATTGAAAAAAGTTCTTCTGACTCTTTTTGCAAATCGGGCATGACATTGTTGAGGTTGTTCCTGTCAGTTCGTTTACGACTTTTCCGTCAACCATGGTCAGGTGGAACTCGTAATTGCATTCAATATATTTTCCTTCTCCAATTTGCAGCTTTGTAGGCTTAATCTTGCTTATTTGTTCTTCAATGTCCTTTACCGTAGTCGTTATGAGTTCTGCCGATTCCCTTGCAAACTGATACATTATTGGTCGGCAATAATGCACTGATGACGGACGTGGATTTTTCCAGTGTAGGGAATCATCCGATTTTAGCCGCAAAGGAACAACAGATGCCATAAACATATTTCCGTCCGATATTGTAGCGTCATCGAAAGATATCCTTTGCTTATAAACGCTTTGTCGGGATGATCCATCGCAGCCCCATTTGCTGATCAATGTCAACTTCTCAGGAAGAATTTTCACTTCCGTGAAAAACTTTGGTGTGGTTGACTTTCTAAACAGTTCAAATAATTTTAAATTGTTCAACGCCATGTTTTCAGTACTTAAATTGTTTAATGGTTTCAGTAATTGTTGCGCCAACTTTCAGGCGTAGACTAATCCAGGCATTATGCTTATTTTGCAATATATAGGCTTATGCTACCATGCCTAAAAATTTACCTGTTCCCTGCATACATATGGATTTAGGCTGAATAATGCAATTTTGATATTATGCACGTGTCCAAATAAGATTTGTGCTTACCTGTAGGGACCATAAGTCAATATTGTTCCTGACCATTTGTACGCCAAAGTATTGTTTATGTGAGGTACGTACCTGCTAATTTCAATGAGTAGTTTTTTTCAAACTATTAGATCAAACTACTGTCAGTCAAAACATATAAGGGATGGACGCCATACAATTTCTGCAACCATGTCTTTTTGAACTTTTTTACCTCTAGAAGCCAAACGGGCACGTACGGGCAGATAAAACCTTTTGAATTATTGAAAGAAATAATCAAAGAACAGGTTTTGCAAATATGGCAAATATAGAAAAATATAGTTTTTTTTTATTTTCCGTCAAAGTTGAAAAATAGTGAAAAAACGGATAGTTTTTAAATAGTGATTTACCAGGAGAAACACAAAGCAAACAGTTAATTTTTTTTTTATCATTATACATTTAATAAATACATCAATCAATACAAATAAAAAATAAGGCGATTCGTTACCTATTTTTCGTGATATTACACCTGAAATCGCAACAAATTGACTAAAAATTGTGTGGTTTTTTGAAAACCGAAAGTCGGTCAACTTTGAACGGTTATATCTTCTAAACTAAAAATGTGATATTATTAAGAGTGGCATATTTGAAATCGTTGAAAAGTTTCCTATAACATGGGTTTATTCAAAACTTCGTCGGCACTCATGAAAATTTTGATTTTTGCAACCTCGCTTGCTCTACGGGCGCCACTGTGCGACGGCAAGAAATTCTAATTTATACAGATTGAGACGTTCCGTTTCGTGACATTTAAATTCGGTAAGCATTTACATTGTAAGCAAATAACAAAACGGACCAGACGTTTCGTTAGGGGACGTGGACGTTCGGCTAACTCTACCTTAAGACATACGCGGCTACCCATGAAAACCACAGAAAAATGTAGTTATATAGTATACATTTTAGTATTCTTTATATCAAAAGTTTTTAAAAAACGGTAACAAATTTTAGTTAAATATGCCTTAACTTTAATGTATGCAAATAAGAGTTCAAAAGCGCTCTAAGGGAAAAATATGCGCCTTTTGGACAGTTAAAAAGTGCTAAGTCTAGCGCCTAAAGCGCTAGCCAACTGTTAGCTTAAGCAAAATCGGTAAAAATATAGAAAAAGCTTTATAAATTATATTTAAAAATTAGAAAGCACAGTTATCGTTTTAAATAATATGCAAATACTTATATACGTGACATTGGACTAAATGCTCGAACCGAATTCTAAATTTATTAAGGTAATCAAAACTATAATTTCATCGCTCCTTTTTTAAATAACTATCACTTTAATAAGCCATACAAACTGTATTAAAAATTTTTACATTATTAAATATTTATTCAAACATGTATAATAGAAATAGCCAATTATCATATTTGCACGTATGAATTTTTTTTTTTTACTGAAAATTATTTTTACGACATTCCTTTAAATTTTTAACAAAACTGGAATAATATTTTTATACTATTTCTCACAGATACACAGCAAACTTATCTTAAATCAAAAACAAAACAAAATTTTGTTGTGCATACAATTACTTTTCCTCTATCATTTGTTGCAATCTCAATTTATTGTTGTCACCGCTTCAAACTGTATAAATGTGTCTGAAGAGAAAGATTAGAAGGATTGTTTGCCACCCTTTACGATATTTTATATTGCAGTATTTATCGCTTACATGCATTTTATGTGTAAATGTTGTGCTTTTAAGCGATGCATCTATTAAAACTTGTAAAATTCATCAACATTATCGATAAAAACTATTTTATTGCATCGAAAGTTTAAGTATACATTTGAAGTTTAAGTAAAATTTAGCAAACTTAGTTTTGATGGAATAATTTATGTATATTTATTTTTTGTAACTGACTTGAGTTTTAAATATATGGGAATTTTTTAAGAATTTTTTTTTAATTCTGGTGCATAAAGCGGTATATGCACATAAGGGAATGGTTATACACAAAACAATTTTGGCTTTTAAAAATAGCAAATTATAATTGCACAAATCGCAATGCATTAAACAGTCAATGGTTATAATCGGTGTGCAAATAAGCGATAAGTAATGTATTACCTGCCTCAACAAACTTTGTATCTTCTGTTTTTAAGTACTTATTCTAAAAAAGCACAATATTTTCTCCTTTCCTGAGGAAAGTACAATTGTAGATAATGCGCAAGAAAAAAAATCCATTATTAAACGAAAACTCATATAAATATAATATTAATAATGCACGAAGGATATAAAATTCTTAATAAAATGAATAAACAAACTAAAAAAAAGAAAAAAACCAACAAATGTACAAAATCTATTGTTTAAGCCACTTCATATACAAGAGCAACTAAAAAATGTATAATAACTTTATTATTATTATCAAGAAAAACATCACCAACTTAGTATCAACAGCATTATAATTATTTTATCATTGAAATAATGTTGAGTCCATTAAATATAAAAAAAAAATAATATTTCTTCAACAATTGGTTGTTCGTTCTACATTAGATTTCTCATTGTAGTGTTCTCCCTGCTTTAAACTGTCTATAAAAGAGAAAGGATTCTTATCCAACACATAAAGAGACCATGCGTGTGAACGCTTTTAATCTTTTCATTTACTGCAAAACTGAGTAGATTCTACTTAATTATTATCACTGCATGGTAAAGCCTTTAAAGAGAAAAAATTGTATATAAAAAAAAACTGTTTGAACTGTCCTCAGTATTTGAACGACTCACTATGGAAAAGCATTGAATACTGTTTCCCTTTCATTGATATCAAAAGGCCACCTAACTAATCAACTTTTCTCTTTACAATTGATAAAAAAAAAGCTTCAGCTTTTCTTAAGTGGTTTTAACACACTTTGTACAGCGGACTATATGAATTTTTTACACAAATTTAAAAAATATGGTAACCCTTTGTATACTCCACGCAGTTTAATTCTTTATGATTGGTTTTTAGGAATTATTTGAACTTTTGCTATTAAGATTAAATAATTAGGACACCGTAAGATAATTTTGCTTAAAAAAAAACAAAAAATTTTGGCTATAAGTTAGAAAAGTTTTATTGAAATGATTACTTCCGGTTTCGCAGTGCGACAACGATAGACAGTTATTAAGATATCTTTTAAACTAATGCATATCCAACTTCAAAGCGCTTAAAGTGTTATAAGTATACTCTAGACTTATTTTGGATTTAAAAATATTAAAGCTAATTTAGTAAAACTTGACTACCAATATTGAAGTGCGTTATGCGTGTTAAGAATTTTGCATAAATATTTTCAAGCCTTTACAGTATAATGTAATTTTGGAAAACAAAACAAAAAAAAGGAATGGGTAGAAATTTTATTTAAAATTGGTCATTTTGGTTTTTGCAGAAAAAAAAAATTTTTTTTTAAGATCAAACGATTTTCTATAAAAATAGCATATTTTAATATTTTTGTTTTATTTGTTTCTTGTTCGAAACAGAAATTAAAAAAAAATTCTAAGACGGCAACACTTTGGCACCCCATAACTCGACAAAAAAAATAAAATTAAATTATTTGTTACCTAAATTAATTTTTTTTTTTGGGTTGTCCGCTTCACAAATGTCTCATATTAAAAGTAAAGTTTTTACGTTCGGCCGAATAAAAAAAAAATTACAATAAATAGTTAAAATATGTATTTATATATATCATACTACTATTATTACATTTTTATTAATTAAATTACCAAATAGACAACAAAAATTTAAAAAAAAATTCCGTTCACGTCACAATTTAATGCTATAACAAGTTTTGTTTTTTCAATTTTGATACCCACTATGCAAAAATGCGAAAGTTTAAAACTGTTAAGGTCCAACCATTATGTGCATGAGCTGCCCTAAGCAACTGTGCGAATACATGAAAATCATATGCTTCAAACCATATTGAAATTCAGGAATCTTTTTGTTAAGTTTAATTTAACTGTCATTAGCTTAAGCAAAGTGTAAAACTGATCGCACATTCCGTACGTAGTGCGATGTATTTTAATTTGGTTTTTTTAAACGAATTTTTTACAGTACCTTAACCCCCCATTGTGACAGGCAAGTGCAAGTGAAAAGAACTCAATACAGTCCCATTTTTAATAACACCATCACATTTTTAGAACTTTCAGCTCAACTTGCAAGGGAATTTGCAGCAAGTAAACTGAGAAATGAAGAAACAGTGTTACCGTGGATGTCTTCCGTATCAATTTACTAGTACAGTATTTTTCGTTAAGCTGCATTTCGCTTAACTGCATTTGTTGCCTGTCTGCACAAAATACAAAGTATTGTGTATGATGGCTAAATTTTGTTAGAAAAAAAGTCGTGTATGTGCATTTTGCTTAAGTGCATATTGTGGATAACAGCATTCGATTTTTGGTCAACAACGTTTATTATTAATACAAAATTTTTTTTTAAGTGCCTCATAAAAACTAAAAATCATGACTGCATCAACCGCTATTTTAAGAAAAAAAATGGGCAAAAAATTTTACTCTGCTAATGTGGTATATATATTCTGGATCCATGTATAATTCTAAGTCTGTCTGTCTGTCTGTTGAAAACACGCTCACTTTCGAAAGACTTTAAAGAATTGAACAAACTTGGTGTCAAATTGCTTGTAGTTACCCTAAGCCGCTTGGGATTGAAATCCAGGAAATCCAATAAGTAGGATCAGAGTAATGAATCGAAATATAGAACCACCACAATAAAAAATTGACAATTTTGTTACAAAAATTAACATAAATGGTGGTATAATGCACAGATTAATATAAGATATCGCACAAATTCGTTCTATGTGACTAGAAATCGTAGTGTTAAATTTCCATAATTTACTATATGCCCCATATAAAGCCTACACTCGCAAAACAGTTTAGTACGCCTTAAACCATAACAACTGACTCTACTGTAATACAATCTGTTACAGTCTTATAGGACTAAAAACCACACTGTTAAATTTCGTGAAAAGCGGTCCATAATTTAACATATAGCCCATATAATGGGAAACTATTGAAATATGCCAAAAACCGTAGAAGATACAGATATTGTGGTATAATTTGATCCAATTTAGCGTCATATGGCCAGAAATAATACCATGCAATTTTGTGGTAATCGGTCTATAACTTACCTAAGGTCCCATATTAAGCAGCCTTCTGAAAACCAATTTAAAACTATTAAACGCAATAACATATTGCACTACTATATCGAAATTTGTTCTAATTTAGATTTTTTTTATACTTGAAAACACTGTTCAGAATTTTGTGATGATTTGTCCATAATGTACCATGGGTCAAATATAAATTTCCCTCTCGAAAATAATTTTAGTTCGGCCAAAACTGGTACGAATCATGACATATTACTTAAATTTGTTCAAATAAAATAAAAAAGCTTTCTGATTGTCTGTCAATAATTGAACATATGTAGGTCTAAGCCGCAACGAATTTTAATACTGACGTCCGTTTTTATAAAGATTAATTAATAATTTATAGATCACATATAGAGTCCACGCCTGAAATATTCTAACTGTCGGTGAAGTGTATCAAAGATTCGGCACAGTCGAAAATAGCGCTCTACATTGTTTTTTTTTTTAATTAATTGTTTTTGTTTTAGATAAATATATTACCAAATAATGTGTCTACCGCTAACGTTAAATATTGACTACTTGGCAACATTTCGCTCACATTAAGTTTGATTAAGTTTAGTTGGTGATGACATTGAGTGGCTGTGTAGCCAGTCAAAAAATTCTTGTTTTTTTTTTTTTTTGATATTTCTCCTTATTTTCGTTAGTAATATGCACACACTACTTGCAACTAATTACTTGTTTTTGGCAACGTAGGGTGAACTCGCTCATCTACATTCTGGTTGAGCCTTTATATCAGGGATGTTAAAGTTGGTACAATTGTACTTATTTTTGGTAAATTTTGACCTTCTAAAGTACCGTGGTACTACCGTGAATCATTTGGTATAATTTAAAAATTTGTCATAGTTTTAGTATAGCAAACAAATTATTGAGTCCCTTTCATTACATTTATTTATTTCATCAGGATTAAAAAATACTTCTTTTAAATTGCTTTTTTCATTAATGCAATCAGAAGATGCTCGATGGCATGTATTTTTACAAAGGCTAACTTTTCTGTTCCGCCAAATAGCACGAAATATCATGAATAAAAATTTCACGTAGGTTCATGATTAAAATTGTTTTGGATGAATGTGATATATCTATCGTAGACCTTTACAAAAATTACATTCCCTTTGAAGAAATTTATTGCGGAACAGAAGTGGATTTACATATTTCTATAAATAATATCAATATTGATACTGTCAAAGAAATGAAAGAAAATGCGAAACAATTATATATAAAATTTTGCTAAGTTGTAAGAACCAAAGTCAACTTTAATAACGAAGTTTTAATGTGGTTCCATAAATTTACTCCTTAAAATGTCATTCCAGGTAAAACAAGTAGTATTGTACTTCTTCTAGCAAAAATGTTCCCGAATGAAATTGCAAATTTTGATTCTATCAACAATCAATTTAGAGCTTTAGCTGATGTCGAGCAACTGCATTCGTTAAAAATTGAAAACATTTGTATTTTTTGGTTGGCATTAGCTAATTTAAAAATGAGCTGAATGTCCATATGTTTTCTGGTATTTCTAGAGTCGTTGCTAGAATTTTATCCATTCCACATTCGTTTGCAAATGTGGAAAGAGTTTTTTCTTTTCGAAATATAATAAAAACTAGGGAAATAAACAGATTAAATGTGCAAACTTTATCAAGTCTCATACAAACAAAGAATTGGTTAAGATCGACAAATTTATGCTGCTTTGATGTAACAATTCCAAATTGTTTATTAACTAAACAAATAAGTGCCTGATTTTGATCTCATATATTTATAAGACTTTTATGTACCTTATTTTATTCATACATATAATGAATGTTAATGTTAAGTTTTGTTTTTACCATACAATTGAATTTTTATGTACTTTTTGTTGTTTGAATAAATTTTAAAAATATGGTACCGTAAAGGTCCAAAAAGTACATTTTTTTGGAAGTTGGTACCAAATTGAAAACCCCATTTAACTTTATATTATAACAATGACACTTTGGTTATTTATACATTTGTGTTCATACCACAATGCTTCCTTATTTAAGAGTATCATATCGTTAGGAACTTCATTTTAGTAGACCCAGAAAAAAACATTGTTAAAATATGCTTTTAAAATAAACTATATTTAGTCAATTCACAAGGTATCCTAACATGTCATATTGTCAAAATGTCCTAATATTTCACAATGGTTTAAAAATATTGTTGTACGGCTCAGCCGCTCAGCGCTGGACTTTTCTGATTAATTACGACAGCACAATAAACACAGCAAGCAACGTTCTATTTATTTAAGACACTTTTTGTTAACAAACCAACAACAATATTTTTAAACCATTGTGAAATCTTAGGACATTTTGACAATATGACATGTTAGGATACCTTGTGAATTGACTAATTGTGTTTTGCGCAACGGCCACAAACTAGTTATTGAATTGTTTATTTCAAAAATAAGTCAAGCGAACGAATTTAGATTTTGAGTAAATCAAAGAAAACTTCCAAACAATCTTTAAATTACTGCTACAAAATAATATTTTTCCTATGAAAGTTATGCATTTTTGCAACTGTTTGACAAACATAAAACTGTTTTTAATCTATATTGACATATATTAAAAAATAATATAAAATTTGCACCAGACAGAGTTCTGAAAAAGACTTTAAAAGTAAAATGAACCTTTTAAAGAATTTATTTGTGCTTTGCACTGTAGAGCATTCTGATTCCGTTGTAGGTCATGGAAAAATGTTCTCATAAAATTCTTAATATCCAACCAAGAAGGGTTTAAAAGCTTGTAAGTTTTATATTTTTTTCATATTATGATCTACAACATTCAAAAATAAGATAAAGGTATTACACAAGTCTATTTGTTTTTATTTGTGCTTTTGCACTGTAGAGCATTCTGATTCCGTTGTAGGTCATGGAAAAATTTTCTCATAAAATTCTTAATATCAAACCAAGAAGGGTTTAAAAGCTTGTAAGTTTTTTATTTTTTTCATATTGTGATCTACAATATTAAAAAATAAGATAAAGGTATTACACAAGTCAAGCGTCGTCACTTGACTTCTTTCTGTGCTTAAAAAGGTTTACTCGGTTTTTTAACGATGTATTTACCTTTACAAAACAGTAATCGCTCAATGCTGGTTGACTGGTTTTTGAAAAAACCAATTGAATTGTTGTTGTTATAGCAGGGCTGTGGAGTCGTCAAAGTATAGTTCAGACACCGATTCCAACCGCGGAAATTTTTTAACTTTGATGCTAAATGTGTATGAGACTGGTCCTTATTTGACTTTAAACTCTTTTTTTAGTGCAGTACCTTTTAAATGGTTAAATATAGCAAGAAATTGATTATGAAAAAATATCAAATCGATATTTTAATTATAAAACGTGCCGCATTGAGCTTATTTACATATACAAAAATGTTGGATTCGGAGTCGCCAGTTTTTGTAGGTACTACTCCGACTACACACCCCTCGTTTTATTTACAATATAATTTTTACAAAAATTTTCGCTGCAACTAGGATAGCCAGTTTTCAAATACGGAAAAACAGTAAGCCGAATATAAAAAAACAGTACAATTAAAGCAAAAACAGTATATTTTTAATCGAAAACTTAACTGTTTTACCAACTCTGTTTAAATATCAATTCATATTTCAATATATGGGCATGTTCTGCAAACCGAATATAAAAAAACAGTACAATTAAAGCAAAAACAGTATATTTTTAATCGAAAACTTAACTGTTTTACCAACTCTGTTTAAATATCAATTCATATTTCAATATATGGGCATGTTCTGCAAATCGAAATCATGAAATCGAACAAATTTTCAAAATTATCCCGTATTAAAAATTCATAAATATATTTCCTTTTATATACCTCATGCTTTGAGGATCAATTGCCTCTACGTAAACTACTTTTGAAATCAGGAAAAGCTACGTTCAGGCTCCATAGGTGTGCTTCGATCGGCATGACAGGAGCCATATGAAGTACCCCTCAGGCGGCCATGGATGTTTTTCTACATCTTCTGCCTATATAATAGTATGTGATGGGAATGACAGCCAGGAGCATTATAAAACTGAGAGAGTTAGGTCTGTTTGGAAATTTCAAGGAGGGTTATTCGCGGATCTTGGGTGAAATTGGTGCTGGCGGTTACTACCTGGGCTCGCCCGGCTCCACGAATTATGTGGGCACTAGAGTCGATGTTGGGTGTTTGCCAGAGGTAATATTGCCGTTTAGGGAGAGCTGACCAGGTCAGGGCAGATTGTATAGCGGATTTGCTATTTTCACTGACGGATCGAAGATGAAAGGATCGAGTGCGGGGGTCTACATTGAGGATCTGGACATCAGAAGGTCATGTAGACTTCCTGACGACTGCAGTGTATTTCAGGAGGAGGTTCTAAGGATTGATGAGCTTTTATGTTAACTTCAGATTAGTGGATGATTGCTGGAGGGCTCTAGGGGGAATCTTAGGGGATTATATGGTGAGCCTGTGCTGGGTACCGGGTCACTGCAACATCGCCGGCAACGAAACAGGTGATATGTTGCCGAGACTGGGCTCGGAAATGGAGTATCCTGGCTGTCTGGATGCGGTCAGGCCTCATATTGGTCTCTACTTTGGGAGAATCAATGAATGGGTTCCGAGCGGGACTTATCGGGCCTGGGGGAACTGCAGGATCTCGTGAGCTCTGTGGCCGGTGCTTACGAAGTCCGATTGGGATTATCTACTGAGAAGGAGTAGGGTCTGCGTCAGGACCACGATAGCTATTATCACGGCCCCTGCATGATAGGCAGGTTGGCAGTGAAAATGGGATCTTAATTGTCGGACATAAGTAGGTTATGCGAGAAACCCGGAGAAGTAGGAGATAGTTGAACACCTTCTGTGCCACTATCCCAGGCTGTAGAACAGCAGGCTGAGATGGCTAGATAGAAGATTCTTCCTCGAATTGGGAGATGTTTTGGGCTACGAGCTAGAGAACTTGACGGGATTCGTAATGGGAACGGCCTGACTGCGCAGCAGGAGACTGGGGACTGGGTAAATTTAGGGCAGTTTTCTGATTAGTACACTTAGGGAAAAAACGTGCTTAAATCATGATTTTACGTTCAAAATCAAATCATTTCAATATTAATAGTCTGTTAAATGCGAAAATTCTTAATTCAAGAATAAAATCGTAATTTTTTTAAGATCGCATTTAAGATTGTATTCTTGAAAAAATTCTCATTTTAAGATCGAATTCAAGATTTAAGATTGTGTTCTTCTTAGAAATCTTAAATCAAGAATAAATTCTTTAATTTTAAGAATTTAATTTTAATGAAATTCTTGTTTTAAGATCGGTGTTAAGATTGTATTCTAAAAAGTATTCTTATTAGTTTTTATCCAAATTCAAATGTCGAAATAAAACACAAGTTTGTATTTATTTTAATTTTTATTTATTTATTTAAATATGTATGGATGTGTATTAAAAATAAGGAAAACGTAATGATAATGTAATACTTATGAGTACATACATACTTATATTAACTTAGTTCTAACATAAGTCTTTCCATTATTAATTGGATATAAATGTAAAGGAGGGCTAGTAAAATCAGAAATTTTAATTATATATATTTTATTAAGTAAAGAACCAATTTCATAAGACTGAAAGTGGTTAGGTTGCACAAGATTAGGTTGCACAAGACATAAACTTCTTCTTTTTGAATTAAAAAAATTTTTAGAATTGCCTTAAATTCAATCTCAGAAATAAAAACTTCGCAAATTTCTGTCATTATAATTAAGAAATCTTGGGTACGAAGTGTGAGATCCTTTTTTAAAACTTCCTCAACTATGATTTGGATAATCTCGTCTCGCTTATCACTTTTAAGATATGTATGCAGGTTATAAGATTCTGGGATGCAATTGCCACTAAATGACTCAGTCAACAAAGAAACCAAACCCTACATATATAAAAATAAGAAACGAACATATAGTTTATGTGTAATCTGTTTAAAACTAGAAGCTACGACTCTTACCTTATCAAAAACATTTTTATAGACTGCTGAGTTTACTGAAGAAGTTGATGTGGAAAATGTATTCTGACAATTTTTCAGCCATTTATTTCTCTTCGATGGCATTGAAAGCGTATCTTCGTCTATTCCAAACTAAAAGCAAACTTATTAGTGGTGGCACTTACTTTTTTTTCTTTTTATTGTTATTACCTCTTTCTTTTTCCACGCAAACAACTTTTCGCGAAACTTCATTGTAAGTCCCAGAGGAGGAATCGCTTTTTTATGTCTTCTTTCTTCATGTTCTGCAAACTTTTTGAAGTCACTTTTGATTCTGAAAGAAGTGAATTTAATGTCTAATAGCAATAATACTATGAATTTAAACAATTTTTTATTTGCACATATTTCTTTTAATATTCACGTTTTCTTAACGTTTATAGTACTTACCCTTGAGATACTTCTGGAAGGTTTTTTAACAATGCGTCGTCTAAAAACTACGATGCAATTTCCTCCGGCGTACTAATCACATCATATTGTACTGGTATGGTTATAAACACCTTTTCATCTGTGGTCTGATTTTCTATTTTTATTGCCGTTTACAATAATTTTATATATCTATTTTACTTTTTTTTTGTAATACGTCTTCTTCACGCTTTCATTGATGTTAAATTTCGAAAATAATCAAGAATTAAATCTTAGCTTTAAAAGTATATTCTTAAATTCAAGAAACCGATCTTAAAATTAAGATTACGTTCTTGATTTTTAGCATGTGTTTTTGATTCAAGAATGCGTTCTTAAAGCTTAAGCCCACGTTCTTAAATTGAAGTATACGATCTTAAAATTAAGATTACGTTCTGGGTTTTTAGAATACATTCTAAAAATTACGAATTTTTGCTTAAATTTGAAAACGTCAATCTTACTGGCTAAATTTCAAGATTGAAATCTTAAGATTTCTGCAATCTAAATTCAATAATTTTGTTCTTAAATGTAGATCGTCATTTTTCTCTTAGTGTAGGGTTGTTTGCATATGTTGTACGATTTTCTTCAAATACATTCTCTATTCTTGTGTTTTTTCTTTTTATTTCTCCTATTCTTCTCTTACTAGAATTCTATCACTAAATAAGGCGTCACAATGGAACATATTGGTCTCTGGGTGAGGGTGTGAAGTTTTCTTCGCACCAACCTTTCTACCTAACCTAACCTACGTTCATTTTGACAAAAATTAAATTGAAATTCTTCATCGACTTCAGTTACACATGATTTTGATTTCCAGGACATGGGCGATAGTTTTTTATATAATTTTGTTTTTATTTGACATGAAAAACGAATTTAAACATAAATTTATATTTAAATACAATTGATGAAACAGGCGCTTAGATTCATGTTAAAGTTCTTTGTGCCAATAATTATTTAAATAACTTCATCTACAAGAGATTTAATTGCCTTTAGGTGATTTAAGAAAGGGGGGTTATATAGGACATATGGTTCATTTTTGATCTACCAGCACATCTGTTTTTCATGACTAGTAGCTATCGTTAAAGTGATTGCCGTCATTTTTTTTTTTTTTTTTTTGTCAATACCAACATTTAACATTAAAATATATTTTCTGAAGTAGTATTTCTATAGGAGCTATGGTCAAATATGGTAAAATGATAAGGATTAAAATAAAGTAAGTATGGATAAAATTTATTATAAATACCAATATAATATGATGGTTTATAGGCACCACGACTATTCCGGAAATAAGTTAAGCCTATAATAGTACACGGCATGTAAAAATACACATGCGCATGTGGTTCTGACGTAATTTTGACGTCAATGCAAAGCCACAATAAACATTGCGTGTTGTGTGATGACGTCAAAATTACGTCAGAACCACATGCGCATGTGTATTTTTACATGCCGTGTACTATAGACTTTAGTATGGGGGACATGTGCAATTATGTACCGATTCTCATAATTTTCAATAGCATCGTCCTTATGACCAAATTTTATAAACTTATCTTTGCGACCAGGTAACATAGACAGACAGCCTGCCAGCCGGCCAGCAGAACGGATGTACATCGTATGATTCTGAATCGATCAATGTACTAAAAAGTGTGCCTAGGGCCATTATTTTTTTGTGTTACGCAAATCAGCAGAAACGCAAAATAACCTCTCCATTATCACTATTGTGGTATGGGTATAACTACAGTATAAAGTACATAGCTGAGTGTGTATTTAAGTTTGTGATGGAAAAACTAAAATACTCAAAAACCCCGCAAAAACACATGTGTAAGTTGTAAACTATTACACAATAATTTAGTATGCATTAAGGATTCAATATGTGATATAAAAATATTTACACAATATTTTTGTTTGAACATGTCATAAACATTTTTATTTATTTAAGTCCATGATATTTTTTTTGATTTTTGTATTTGGATTATAGATAAAATATTAAAAGGACGTGCCTTACAGAATATACATATTTAAGTTTATATCTTTTTAAAACAAAAAATAATGCATTTTCATTTAAAAATTAATTTATAAAATCGCCAATTTAAAATAGAAAAATTGTTGCAGTGGACTTCAGTTTTGAAAAATATTTTCGCATAACAGCGGACAACTTAAATTGAATAATGTTATGCTTAAAAAAACTTATATAAATTATTATATGTATATTATTTATAATTGTTCAATAATCAATCTTAAATGAAAAATTCTACTTTTTCTTTCAGGATCCCAAACTAATCGTTACATTTGGTTCACAGGATTCACTAGAGGAGAAAACTGTTACCATTTGTCATGGCGCAGATTTCGTAAACTTGACATTTGTAAATTTTTGCTGTAGAAATAAAGAAATTGCTCAGGTGAGTAATCAATCAAAAAGTAAAATACAAAACTTAAATTAAACTAAACTAAACTCAGCTCAACAAACAACCTTTAAAGACCATATGTACGTTTAGCAGTTACTTTATACCCGTATGTGTGTATGCAAGTGTGGGTGAACAAGCATATGCATGAATGAATTTATTTAGATCCATCCATTCGCCTCATATTCAAATTTGTTAACT
Organism: Pollenia amentaria; assembly: GCA_943735925.1. Taxonomy (NCBI): domain Eukaryota; kingdom Metazoa; phylum Arthropoda; class Insecta; order Diptera; family Polleniidae; genus Pollenia; species Pollenia amentaria. The sequence continues at coordinate 251,131,579 of OX031007.1, read as the reverse complement.
TTTATGTGTGTGTGTATATGAGCATAGGCGCAAATGTGCGTGTAAAAATAAATTATTTGAAAAAATTTAATTTTTTTTACGAACAATTGTGACCCAGTTTTTATTTTTGTAACATTTAAATGAAATTGAGCAAACAGCATTTAATTTTATTACTTCAGGTTTTATAAAAAAAATACTACAAGAACAACTATCAACAACAAACAAAATTGAAAATTTTCACCTAAAATACAATGGAGAGGAAAACCTAAACTTTTGCAAATACATCATTTAATTTTAAATGGAAATTGTATACCCTATAGCCAGAGCATTAAAAGAATCGATTCTACTAAAAAAAAACGCTAATAATATTTATTCCAAGAAAATTATTTTTATTTCTTGGTATTCACTGGGCATAATACTGCATATTTTGTCATATATACATTAGACCTACTCCTTTTGGGTGGAAAGCAAAACTCACTTTTTGTTAATAGTGTAATAAGCGCTTTTTCTTGTAAGCGCCAACAACTAATTTTGCAGAAAATGAAAAAAAAACTTAATAACTTATAAATATTGGTTTAAGAAAAATTTTTTTTCACAATTCTCTAAAGGCTATAGAAACATTTTTTGAAAAAAATAACTGTGGAAAAAGTTGTCGCTTACATGTTTTGGCGCAAAGTGCAATTTGGATATTTTTTTAAACGTATTTATTATGTGTTTTATTCGACCTTTATTATTTCAAGTATAATTAAATTTTCGAGCTTGAGGTCTTTCTTATCAAAAAACTTTAAACGTTTATTCGAACCAATATTTCGGCACTTCTTTGAGTGCCTTCCTCAGGGTTTTTTCTTTCTTATATTACAAAATTTTAAAATTTTTTTAACATATTTAAAAATAAATGACAAATTAAAAATTTTTTAATTGAATATAAAAAATAATTATTTTTCAAATCAAACTTGATCTATTACAATATATGTAAATAAATTATTAACATCCGTTTTTTTTTTATAAAATAATCGTTTAAAGTTTATTGATAAATTTAATCAGGCTCAAAAATTTAATTATACTTGAATTTATTTAAATTTTAATTTTTTGTAATTATTTTTGTTAACAAAATTAAATCAGGTACCCCATTTCTCTATATCCTAGATTATGACTCTAAACTTTAAAAAAATTATGTTGCATCGTATTCGAAAAATTTCAAAAATAACTCATATTCGACAAATTTCATGTTTTTTCCATAAATTTTACGGTTTGTATGGGAGCTATGCGACAAGCGTTAACCTCGTAGGGTTCGAAAACGAATTTCAGACCAGAAAGGTTTTTTTATGAGTGAGCCATGTTAAGATATCGGGATAGAGCTTTGGCAGACAAGAAAAAAAGTTGCATTTTATTAAAATAATGGGGGCTCGAGGAACATTTAAGCTGTATAGGATGTACAGTTTTTTAGTTACTCAGCGAAAAGGTTCGGGTTTTCCGAATTTCCTGATTTTAAGGGCCTTGCACCGCACCGAAAATGCTCTCATTGACCTGAAACTTTCCACATTTTTTTTTAATGTTTACCTTTTCAGCTTTATATATAAAACACCATTCTATTTTGCATGCATATGCCAATTTGTATGGCGCTTACGAGTTTTTTCGAAATGGATTTAATTGTTTTTTTTTTCATACAAAGTTGTCAAAATGAGAATGCAATCGGGTAGCAAATGTAATTTTCTTCCATAAAAATAGAAAAGTCGTGGTTAAGGAAGCAACGCGACGATATGTATATTTTGTAAAGACAAGTTCTAATATATATAAGTATAAGTATTGCTGTTCAAACCGAACTGCGTCAAAACCACATTTTCCATACAATTTGACACACAAATTTGTAGTGAGAACGTTTTTTTAATGCTCTCACAAATAAACACTTATTTTCCCAACAGTGCTGCCATACTTTCATTAAATTTCATACATTTTGTAAACAGAAAATAAAAAATTAAAACAATTTAATGAGAGAAAATTCGAAGTTTCTACCGACGTTTTAATTATGAGCTTTTTTAATTTTTCCCTGAAGTTGAAGACTCAATTATGTTTGGACACTTACTTGTGGAATTAAGCTCCTTTTTTGTATCACAGTAAAAAGTAAAATTTAAAAAAAAAAATGTTATCAATTTTAATACCGACCTTTTGAATTAAACCATCTGGTTAAATAAATTACAGGTCATCTGAGCACAACTTTCAGTTAAAAAAATAATAATTTAAAATAGATAATAATTGATATTATCGTTTTATTACTCTGTACAGTGGTAGAATGTATATAGCAAAAAAATAAAACAGAAATATTTTTGTCGGTGAAATTGACTAACTACATGCCTGGCTGACTGACTGGCTGCTGTTTTTAACATGAATGAAACACAAAAGATAAAAAGGAAAGAAATTTGATTGAGTAAATGAACATTGCTTTAGTTGATTTTTCTAACGTTGTTGCAGTGGTTTTTGGTGTTGGCATTTGGCCAACAATATCCAATATTTACGGTAAGGTGTACACATTCCAATGATGATCGCAACTTTAATGCAAAAAAAAATCATAATAATGTTAGTATATTTTACTCTCATTTTAATTTTTTCAATGATGCAAAAATACTTCTTTCAGATTCACCTTTATAAAATAAACAAACAACTTTAAAAAAAAAATAATTTTTAAAATTTTAAATATGCACACTGTTCACCAATTTTGTGTGTGAAATTATAATCGTCAAACACACTAAACATTATTTTAATGGCTAAATTTAAATATTTTTTAAATAATTAAATGTTTCCCAAAATAAATTTTAGATTTGTTGGAAGCATCAATTTTCAATTGCGGAATAAAGGAAACTATTGATTTTCATGATTGACTTTTGACTTCAATTTGAGTTAAAAATTAGTGATATAAATCAAATTTACACCAGTTAACAAATTAATAGTTTTAATTTAATATTTTTTGATATTAACAATATTTTCTGCAGTAAAATGTTGTTGATGTAAGTAAACGTTTGGTTAGCTTGATTAAATTTTTAATTAAAACTGATTTTTTCTTGATTAATGGTTTAATTGAAAAAAATTAGCGCGAATTTTTTCTGTATACAAGCTGTTTATTGCTTATTGATTAATTTTTTTTTCTCCAGCCTTTTAAAAAATGTTGTAGTAAGATTTTTTACAATTACTGTACCATTTTGAGTAACATTAACATCATGTAAATGGAATTTCTTTTTAACTTTAAGAAGCAAATATTTTTTCTGGCAAGAGAACAAATAAAATTTTGCACATTTGAATATTTTAAAATTTCGCAAATAAATATACAATAGTTTTAGTTTTTGCTGCTTTTTGGATTATTTTTAAATGATTTAAGGTGGGAATTGGAACACGATTCATTGGAATAATCCAATTACATATATTGAAAATTATATTGCAGTTTTGTATGAACGATTTTCATACATACACATACGTATGAACGTGTATTTATGAAATTATTAATTTCAAATTGTTCATTCATTCATAAAAAATATTTATATTGAACTAATTTTTCAAAATTAACACAATTTAGACACTTTATGCAACTAGAATTATAATTTCAAATAAATTCTTTAAAGATCATATTAATCAGTATTGCAACATTTTAGCAAAAATTTATTTTACAATTGTGAAATACAAACATATGTACACAATTTCCAAATTATTAAAAAAATATTTAACTACATTTAACCGTATGAACACGTTTGTACGTAGTTTTATAGACTGTGTGCAAAAGAGCTGACCTTTTTTAAAAAGGCATGCAACGCATGAAAAATTACTTACTTCATGCGTTCTATGCATTCTATGCGTTTTGCTATGTAACTTGACCAAATAGGGTCGATTTTAATGCCCGAAAGATCCAGTGTGCCTCATTTGTATCTACGGGTGGTATAATTATAGAAGAATCAGAAACTCTTGATGTTCTGGGCATGAAGATGCAATGTGATGTCCGATGGACAAAAGATAAATTTAAGGCGTCGAAAGAAGTGCATCGGTTTTTTAAAATGGCGTAAGATATACTTCACTCCATCTGATCTCCTTACATACAAATGCAAATATACAAATCTCATGTGTAAGCCGGTACTTCAAAGGAGAGGGCGAAGGTTCTCATTGGTGACAGTAGGGTATCCCATTCTATTGTCGCAATGTGGGTTGTATTCGCTTGTTTTATCGTTACTACAATGGGATGTGTTCGGATCAAATTAGGGATTTGGCTCTTGAAACCCTTATTTTTGTTCGTAATATGTACACGTTTTTCCTCAAGAGCCCATCCTTTTGTGGTTGATTGGCCGGTGAATCGAACAACGCATTGCAGGCAAATTAGTTTTTTGGCTGGACTGTTCGTATGTGGAATAACCTTCCTGCTGAAGTCTTTCCTCTCACTTTCAACATGAATAAATTCAAGTCGAATATTCACAAGTACTACATCCTTTTTCCTCCCTCCCATAACGTATTTTCCTTGTTCCAACAGAATGTAATGCATTAGTAGGGACTCCTCTGAGTGCTCGTGCTAACAAAAAAAAAAATAACTACACTGATTCCACTTTTTTGACAGAAGCAGAAGCGCATCAACGAATTGAACGCATGATGTGAACCTCCAGTTTAATTCTATTTTATACGCCAGTTGGGTCGGTATTATCATAGAAAAGTTAAAAATATAAAATTGAACTATTATTGTGTTTTCGAATTAAATACTTAATAAATTATACCTCATCGTGTTAATGCACCATGTTTTACCTTGTATGAAAACAAAATAAAACGAGAAATAACAAGTAAGAGAGTTAAGTATGTCAAGGCAGACCAAATGATTTCTTACACCACAAAATTAAGAGAAAATTTTTTGAGAGTGTACCATATTTGTGACCTATCGACAATAATAAATCCGCCAAAGCAAAATTATTTTATGAGATTAAGATTCATGTGAAAGTTCTTTGTGCCGTAACTTATTTAGATATCTTCGAATTGTTTGCCTTTAAGTGTTCTTATAAACGCTGTTTATAAGGCTAATTTTTTGCGGCATGAAATAACCCTCCAAGAATTAACTCCAAGCAAAAATTAAATAAACCCCCAAAAATTTGTATAGAAATCAACAACAACGATTCTTGGGGAGTTATTTCATTTTGTTGGTTTATTTTTTTAATTGGGGGAATATTTTATATTTTTTGGGGGATTATTTCATTTTTAAATTTATAACAACAGCGCTTTTGGGAGCAAAGGTTTTTTCCTCTATGTCATACCAAACACCGGCTTCGCTAAGTAAAGCTGCTCTGCATAGCCGTCCTTCGTGCGGGCGCAAGGATTTTCCCCTCTATGAAACAACAAATACCGTCTAGCTGGCCTTTCGACTGGCCGAAGTTCAAACCATGATATATATATCGCGTAATGCTTAAAACCAAACCTATACAGTTAATTGTATTACACATATTGGGTCTTATTTCATTTCAGAAATTGGTATCTTATTTCATACGAAGCAAGACCCCAAAAAATAGGGTATTATTTCATATTTGTTTGGGATGTTATTTCATTTCATTGGTGGCTTATTATGTTTCCAAAACTGGGGTTTTATTTCATATGAAATAAGGCCCCAAGCTTTTGGGGTATTTAATTTTATTTTTGAAGTTAATTCTTGAGGGGTTATTTTATGCCGCCTTATTTTGTCATGAAATTGAGGTTATAGCATTAACATCTATTTTCGTGAGTAGTATTTGTCAAATATTGACCGATTCCAATAAAATTTGGTAAGATTATTTAGATTGTAATAAAATAAGTTCGTACTTAATTTAATCAAAATACCAACATTATTTGAGGCTTATGTTCACAAAGACTCTATTCCGGAATGAAGCTTATATGGGGATATGTGAAATAATAGACCGAATACCATCATTTGCCGCGTGTAAAAATGTTCATCAAATGAGAGTTCACAAAAATTTCTCTCACTAATAGACAAAAATGTACAAAAGTACGGTAACAATAAAAACCAAATTTCTACCCTAAACGAATTCGTATATGAAAGTGAAAATTCATGCATGATTTTATATTTTTCAACATTTTCTATAGTTTTATTTTATCCATATTTTTTTTTTTTATTTCTTTTGGTAATACTCGTTTTTAGTTTTTTATTGTTAACCGTTGAGTGCGGGATCACTTCTAAAGAAACACTTAACAAACAATTTGAAAACTATTGAAATTAGTATTCTATATGAAAAAACTAAATAAAATATTTTGATCTAAATTCCTTAAATAGAACGTGCAGCATTACAATTACAAATATAAATACATATATGTATCTAAAATTTCAAAACATTTTAAGAAAAAAGCGCTAATTTACTTGTTTTGCTAGCATAAATGGAAAAAACTTTCTAAATATTCAAGTTGTGATTACTTTTGATAATGTTGCATTGTCCAATAAAAAATGACTGAGGTAAAACTAATTAAATATATACTAGTTTTAAAAGATTTAAATTGATAACTAGACACTTAACTATTGCGAAAAGATAAGTAATAAAGTGTGTGTACTCGTAGATATATAAATACACATGGAAAAAAATCTGTCGAAAACAAAGTTGATTTTACATTTAACATGATTTTACAATATCTTCCGAACAACATTTTTTCTTTTCAAAAACCTTTAACTCATGTTAAATTAACAGTCCAGTAAATATGGTGCAAAATGACATTGATATTGAAATAACACTACGAATCAAGTAGAAACAACGTGAATTTCAAATAGAATCAATTTGATTTGAGTGTGAAATAACAGTGAGAAGAAGCCCTTTTGGTTACAAATGCACTATTTGTTTAACTTCTCAACCACTGACGTCAGATTGATGTCAAAATATTTAACTGACAGAAGGCAGTACGTCTCCAATAAAGGACTTCTTTCTTACCCTATTTGCGTGACAAGACCATTGCTGTCTATGTAGATCTATGCTAATGATATACCAAAACAGCTAAAATATTCCAGGATACAGATGTATGCTGATGATATTCAGGTCTTCCTTGACAGCTCTAAAGCTAAACAAAACTTTTCTGTGGGCGACCGCAAATGGTTTACGAATTAACCCTAAGAAACCAAAATGTATTATTATTTGTAAAAGCTCTGTCAAAATTGAATCTAGAATTGATGTTTTTCTGGCTGGCAGCAGAATTTGTAAATTCTGCAAGAAATCTTGGAGTGATTTTTAACAGTACTCTAACTTGGTCAGATCAGTATTGCACACGACCATAAATAAGGCTACTCTTGGCTAAAACCTACTTAATTTCCAACTCTGCTGTACTCATCAGAAATATTTTCTGGCTGTAACTCAAAAGAAACTGCTAAGTTCAACACAACTTTTAACAACATCTGACGTTACATATTCCGCTTGAAGAGATTTAATCATGTTTCTCAGTACTCCAGTCGGGTCTTTAATATTACCCTTAATAACTAATTTAAGCTTAAAATTCTAATTTTTTCTGCATAAAATTGCAACATCAGAACAACCAAAATATTTGCATGGCCGATTAAGATTTATGAGATCTTCAAGAGAAAATGGCATCATGCAAATAATACATCGGGATACGGCATCTGAGATAATTTTTCATACTAACTATTCGTCTCTGGAACCAACGCAAATAAATTTAAATATTTAGTTAATCAATTTTACTGAACGTGATCTGCTCTAAATGTCATTCGTAACTTTTATTTTTAATATTATTTCTCTATTCTTTATATATAAGTATTATTCTTTAAATTTATGCACTTATGTATGTGATTTCTCCTCATTGTGTTTTATTAATATATCTTTTCAGATTCTAATATTATATATTATTTTATAAATTCAAAATTTAATAAATAAATACAAAATACAATACTAACTTCTACTTTGAAAATGTAATGTATTTAACTAAATAAATTTAACAAAAAGGATACGGGAATTTTTCTTCATTCAATGAATTGTTTTAAACATCAAATAAAAAAAAATGTATGTATGTATTTCTTCTTGTAATGTTGCTAATGTTCTACACAAAACAAGTAAAACCACACCTTTGCAGAAATTTACTATGATTGTAAATCAACATTGCGCCATGTATATTCAACATTGGTTTTTTTTCAATGTGTATTTTATTTTAATTTACTGATTATGGTTTATTGCATAACATTTTAATCTTATAATTAATAAAAATAAACTTATTTGCATTGGCAATAAGAGCATTTTCAGTCAAAGTTTATGTTTTTATTCAAAATCGCATACAATTTGGGAAATTGCTAATTAAATTGAATAGAGAGATTATAAATTCGTATTATGAAAAAACCCCAAAGACATTTAACATTTTTTATTGTAAATATTAGGGTGGTTTAAAAGTTATCAGAAAAAAAATATTTTTTACCAATATCTTTTCTTTCCAAATGATTGGCATTAAAATGGTAAATTTTTATTTTTGAAAGTTTGGTCATACATTTATTTAATTTGATAAGTTTTACGTTGCGCATGGAGTTCACTGAATAACAATCTTCATTTTAGTATTCCTTAAGAAATATTTTGAAGTTTTTCGAGCTAATTTTTAGCTTCTCCAGAAAAAGTTTTTTCTATTGTTCATGTTATAAGAAACACATGTCAGGGTTTATATTTATGTTTTAAATTTTTAAGTAAACGGCATAAATTGGAATAAAGGATGTTTGATGCCCAATGAATCCAAATTATATCAGTATGTAGTTCCATAAAAAATTCAATAATTCCACTTAGAATATTTTTTGGCTATATATGTTAATACAGTCGAACTATCCTATAGTGAATCTCCACGGGGACAGACAATTAACTATATATATAATGTATGTTTGTATATATATTTGTGCCTTATAGGAGGCCAAACCACTTGACCGATCATCTTGAAATTTTCACAGAATATAACTGTGACCCTGGAAAAGACATTAGGCTATATAAAGTTGAGATTGGACAAAGGGGCGATGCCACGCCAATACAACCCAAAATTTAAAATCGTTATATCTTAGGCATTTTTTTGGCATAGGATGATGATATTTAGTACATATGGTGTAAGTATGAATAGAAATAAGCTCCATGAAAAAAGAGGGCGGAGCCACGCCCCTTTATAGAAAACGTAAAAACAACCATATCTAATAAACTACTGAACCGATCGTCAAATTTCCACAGTAGGCGACTGCCTTGAGTAACTGAACTTTAAGCTATATAAAGATGTGGTTGGAAAAAGGGGCGTTGACACGACTATACAACCCAAAACATAAAATCCTCATATCTTAGCCACTATTTGGCGTAGGATAATGATATTTCTATAAAAATATAAACAACCTTACATATATCTGGAGGACGGTTACAATAAGAGTTTTCCAATATGAAACAAATAACTTCGTTATCAATACACGACATCTGCCAAAAAGTCGGCTGGATTAGACGAGCGGGCGTGGCACCTCCCACACAATTACAATAAAGATTTCTATTTGAAGTACTGTAATAGTGAAAGTATTCCAATTTTGTACAAATAGCTTAGATAATAATCCACAACATATTTCAAAAGGTAATTTTAATGGCAAAGTAGGCATGGCACCTCCCATACGAAGACACTTGAAATTTCTGTATATCATCTGTTGAACGGTTACTATAAAATCATTCAAATTTAGTCCAATAAAAGCTTATGAAGCAATAAAAGCTTCAATTACATTATGACATTTAAATACATATGTCGGAACGTTGCTCTCCATCTCCAAAAAAGTTCGTAGTACATCAAGTGAAGAGGAAACGTTTTTTAATTTAATTGACGTTTTAGCAATATTTGCCATTACTTCACCGCCCAGTTCCTCTTCATCCTCATCTGATATGATCTGCTGTAATCCACGACTTTCTGAAACTCTGCTCAGAATATCTTCATCGGACGGAATACCCATGGTTTGCACATCAATATCTACACTAACATAGTCTTCAAATGATGCATCGATGTTAGCTACTTTTCTAAATGAAGCCTGTAGAACAGCTAAATTTGACAGTGGAAGAAAATCTTCTTCATCCCAATTACTAGTTTGAATCTACATGTCAACTTTTGAAAATCCTGCCTTTTGAAAACAGTTTGCAATAGTCTCTGGTTTAACATAGATATTCCACACTGTGCTTAAATTTCGAATAGCTTGAAGCAAATCTATGACAGGTTTGTTTTCTTCCATTTGTGACAATATGTTCATCAAAATTCGTTTTCTGTAAAGTTGTTTTGTATTGTAGATTATGCCTTGTTCAATTGGCTAAAGAAGAGAAGTCATATTGGGAGGAACGTAAACAAGTTTAATATTTTGTAGTTTATCATTTACGTCCTTTGGATGCGCAGTGCAGTTGTGAACAAAAAGTAGAACCTTTCTTTTTTGCGAAGCAATATTTTGTCCAGCCCTAAAATCGATTTGGAAAAAATTTCTCCTGTCATCCACGCTAGAGATTTTATTCCTTTAAAGCATCCAGGGATTTTAGCCTTTCTTATAACGAGCCGTTTAGTTTCTCCATACCAGTCATATTGCTTCCTACTAGGACAGTTATTCTTTCTTTGCTCTGTTTTCCACCAAAGCATTTTTCATTTTTGAATGCTAGTATTTTGTTTGGTAAGCACTTGAAAAACAAACCGGTCTCGTCGGGATTGAAGATGTCATTTGCATCATATTCTTCAATTTAATGAAAAATCAAACTTGAAGTTTGACTAGATAAATGGATATATAGAGCCGTTTCTGTCAAAGAGAAAAAATTTTAATTTGTTACACAGTGCTATTTTTGAAATTGAATTTTTCTATATGCGTGTAAAGCATTTATATATATATCGTTACCTTAATATAAAAAGGCCCCAACTCATCAAAAACACTTTTTACAGGAGAAGGAAAAAACTTAATAAAAGCTGAAATAATATAGCTACACAACCATTGTCAAAAAACATCTTTATTAAAATTAAACGAGGAATTCAGATTGAAATACATAATATGTATTTCTTTCGAAAAATTGTGTGTATGAGTTAGGCCTTTTTTTCTTTAGAAAAATTGTGTGTATGAGTTAGGGCTTTTTGTATTCTGCTTATAACTTCTTTATTTTTAATCTAATTTGCTTGAAATTTTAATAGAATGTGTATTAGCAACCATTCTACAATAATCAATAAAAAAACGGATTTCCAAAAATAATGAGTTGGGGCCTTTTTATATTAAGGTAACGATATATATATATATTTAATTTTTTTTTTTCTTTTTTTTTTTAATAAATTCTTTAATTATATTTACAAAATGTTATACAAAAACTATGTATTTGTTGGCCTGTTGCAATAAAATTTTAACGTAGGGAAAAGTATGGGGAAAATTTGTTTCGTTTTAGGGGGAAAAATGGAATTTTGTTTAGACATGCAGGGATTTTTTGCAATTTCTGCTGGCATCACTGTATATATTTGATGGTACGAGTATATCGCAGCTGGTAGCTGAAAACAAAACAAACAAGCGGCGGTTAGGAAATTCATTCAATATGAATTTGCAAAAAAAATAACGTGTCACAAGAACCTAGTTCATCAAGGGCACATCTGTTCCAGTTGTATGATGTAGATCTCAATAATGAGGAAGAATAAAAAGCCCCAAAACCGGACGATATGATTTAAGAACATAAATAAGTATTCACAGAAAAAAAGTTTCTTATCAATTAAAAAATGGTTTAAAAAGCATTAAAATTTAATTAATGTGATAATTGAATCAATTATTTTTTTAGTTGAAAGAAAATTAAAAATGTAATTTTAAGTTGTAAGGTTGTTGTTGGGAATTGTCAATATTTAAATAAATAAATTAACACATTTTTTGAAATGGCAAAGTTTTTTCATCATTTTTTTAATTAAAATTAAAAATATCATTTATTGAAAAAAAATATTCACAATTTTTAGTAATCAATATAATCATTTTGGCAATATGTAGGTGCAGAATCAACAACTTGTTTGTTTGATATTATGAATTTGGTATAAATTTGGTGATTAGAGACAATATTTAATTTTTTCTGTGTTATCAGTAAATCTATAAGTAAAGTAAATTCCAATTTTTGCTTCAAGCATGATATTTCACTTTATTGTCAATAAAATCAACCATAGATTTTCATGAAAAAAGCTTGTTTAACAAGTATTTAAAATATGTGTAGTTTTAAGAAAATGTTATGAAAATAGTAAGTTTTTTTCCATTTTAAATTTTTTATAAGTTCCTGAAAAATTAAATGTTTTCCAATTTTGCCAAAAAAAAATATTTTTCATCACTGCGGTCTAAATATCTCGAAACCGTTGAATATGTATATAAAAAACTAGAATTTTATTTGGCGTTTCTTGTCATAAAATTGGTTAACCCCTTCCCAAGTTATGATAAAATCGGTGGAACAACCTTTTCAAAATCCCCAAATTTTAGAAAGGAACAATGTTTTTAAATTTATCGATAGAACTTTTAATATCGACTGTTTTCGCAGCTAGATGACCATAACAAATTAAAAAAAATATTGTATATATATAAATATAGGCCCGTTTTCACAATATACCAATAGCTAAAGGTAGGATTTTATAGGTTAATGTAAATTATTACAAATTAACTTTAACCTAAAGTGACCGATAAATTAAAGGAAGGTTCATCCTCTCTGGTAGGTTGAAGAAAATTTTAATAATGGAAAATGTTTTATTCGTCGGATAAAATCATACGTTTAGCTATCGCTAAGTTGTGAAAACTGGCCATACTCTTTTTAATGTTTCTTGTTGCATAGTGTTATGTATTTAAAAATGTTTAAAGCGTATGAAAACCACATGCATCAATGACAAAGAGAAAATAAGAAGCTCTTTTTTAATAACACGAATTAATGCCTTAATAAACCAGTTAGGAAAGATTAATCAAGCCCTTATGTAGACAAACTCATACGACTGCTGACTGAATTGAAATTTATTATAAGATAAATATTTATGTTTTCGTCAGCTTAATTAACTTTATTCTTTAATTGCAGCATTGGTGTGACGGTCTAATGAGACTGGCGTACAACTTGGTGCAGTTAAATGGATCGGTGAATATGTTTTTGAAAAAGGCTCATGTAAAACTCTGTCTACAAACTGACAAAAGTGCTGAGATTCCAATTAAAAAGTGAGAAATTTTCTTAAGGGCTTTATATTAAATGTAATTTCTTTGAAACAATTAATTTTAGCATTGTGAAAATGTTTGCTCAGAACAAAGACGATCGAAAACGCGTGGAAAAGGCTTTAGAAAATACTGGCTTACCATCGGGAAAACTTGAATCGGTGCCCATTACAAAATTCGGTTTTGATGAATTTTATAATTTGTATAAAAATTTGACACAACGTAGCGAGGTGGAGAAAGTGTTTGACAATTTGTAAGTTTCTGTTCTCTGTTGTATTCAAGGCGAATTCATTCCAGGTAATCTCGGTAGTACAACAAGTACAACTCGTACAAAAACCACACGCAATTTGTTTTTGTAAAATCATTGTACAATGTCAAAAACCGAAACAAATCAAAACAGAAACAAAGATAATAAACAAAATTTTGACATCCAACAATTATAAAGCTAAAGAAAAAAAGTTACCAGCAGGGCTTTTAGGATCACCTGTAATGAATTCGCCTTGGTTGTATTAAAATATTTTTTTTTTTTTAGTATTTTAATTTGTTTAAACAAACGTATTTATTTTATCCTATTTTATGGCTTTAATCAAAGGGTAAAATAAGTATTCATGTTGTCGTCATAATAGTGTTTTTTCTATCCTTCTTCAGCAGTCGTTATTGAATTAAAATACATTTTCATTTTAATTTTTTACTTTCCATGATGCTTCTGGACATAGAGTGGGTAATGCAAAACGCAAATGTATGACCACCAACCAATTTATGGACTTTTTGAACAATACACAACGTGATCCAAGACTAAATGAGATTTTATATCCGTATGCTGACACGGAAAGAGCCAAAGAAATCATAAAGCAATATGAACCAAATAACATCAATAAACAAAAAGGAGTGTTGAGCTTGGATGGATTTTTAAGGTACGTTCATACAACACTTACGTTTTATTATACAGAATAGTTCTTTACTTTAGGGCTTTGTTCTGTGTAAATGGTTTTTTTATTAAAAACCCCCAAACTTTTGGTGAAAAGCGTTCTTTGTTCGGGAATTCAATTTTAATTCTAATGATTTGCGGTTTTTAAGAAAGTAATAAACTGCATTTAAAAATTATGCACATTAGGCGTTCAACACTTATTGCTGGTTATTAACTTTCAAATATCTTCTTTGTTTTTCGATTTTCAACAAACTTCCTCTATTCTCCTGAATCATATTGTTGTTTATTTGCTTGAAATTCAAAATATTACATAGATTTGAATTGTCTTTTAATGATATAAAAGAGTACATAGTATCCAACGTAATGTATTTGGGACTTCTTTTGATGTCTGGTCAATCTGGTGACAGTATCAAAAAAAAAAAACAAAGTGAAGCGCAACTGTAGAGGGCACCATACACTTATCAAAATAGTTACCAATCGCTATGATAGTAGATTAGGGATAATATGTTTGGATGTGTGACACCGACAATGCCTGATGGAAAACAAAAGGAATTTAAATATGTATAACGTCAGGCACACGTACAAGAGCTTGGCATTAAGCATTTTAATAGTGTATAGAGATTTAATGGAATTTATTGCATTTTTTTAGATATAAGAATATTCATTCACCAAAGCCCGATTCACCAAGTAATAATTTAGTTTGCAAATTATGGCCTTAAGACAATTATGTATAAAATGCATTCAAAAGTTGTCTAAGGATTTCATTGTTAACAAAACTTCAGTGCAGCGTTACCGTTGTGCTACTAAAGTAGCAATTTTCCACTTTTTCGACTGCTTGGATACTATTTTGCTACTTTTACAAAATGCACGCAAATATGATACTTTTTGCAAATCTTGCCACTTTTTTGATACTTTTTACTTAATTAAGAAATACTTTTTCGTACTTTCTGTTATATTAAAACTCCCAGCTTTAATGTAAGCCATGAACATCCACTACGTCTTCTAGAAGGCATCCGTACTCCTTCCTTTTTCCGCTGTGAGGTGGCGGCGAAAAACCATTGATTTTGACACTTCGAACCAATCTATTTTGGTTTTGTAACAAACGCTTTCAAACCGTAAACACTTACAATGCAATCCAAAATACCTCTGCTGTTTCTGTTGTGGAAATCACCACAAATTGGCCAAATTAAATTTTCTTAAGATTTTTTTTTAGAAAAACCGCAAATTTGTTTTTTATATAACACAACAATTGTACATAAAAGTTTTTGTATAAATTTTAAAAAAAATCATGGTATAAGGCTTATTTTACTTCTTTTATAGCTGGCGTTCCGATAATATATAAACATGTAATATATTTGCGCGTATAATTTTTGTTACTATTTTTGAAAACAAAATATTCATATACATTTGAGCGACTCAAAAAAAAGTGATTTTGTTACCCCTCTGAAAATAAAGGTTGATATGTTTTATGATGATTCCCAAAATATTTTGGTTCTAGCGTTGACCAGCCGTGTGCTGGACCATTTTTAAAAAAGGTCTTTTTTTCAGTTTTTCGAATTTGCTTGTACTTTGCTCCAAGACGACATAAATAAAATTTGTTATCATCGAAAAGAGTTTTTGAAGCAGCATCCAATGGTATATAAAACTTTACCACTTGCGAACCACTAATTGAGATATTTAACTAAATACATATTTTGGTTTCGGGTTTTCATACAAACTCTACGTATGTGGAAATAATGTTCTGCTTTTCAAATTGAATCTGTTTTAAAATAATGTTAATATATTTTTTTTTTGTGTAATTATTCACATAAAACGCGAAAATCGCGATATATTTTAGCTTTTTTTCATATATGTATAGGCAATATGGGTATCAAATTTTTTCATTTTTCAATTTATTAAAATGTGAAAAATACAATAAAAAAATATAAAATTAATAAAAAAAATACGTAGAATTTGTATGAAAACCCGAAACCAAAATATGTATTTAGTTAAATATCTCAATTAGTGGTTCGCAAGCAGTCAAGTTTTATATACCATTGGCTGCTGCTTCAAAAACTCTTTTCGATGATAACAAATTTTAATTATGTCGTCTTGGAGCAAAGTACAAAAAAATTCGAAAAACTGCAAAAAAGACCTTTTTTAAAAATGGTCCAGCTCACGGATGGTCAACGCTAGAACCAAAATATTTTGGGAATCATCATAAAACATATCAACCTTTATTTTCAGAGGGGTAACTAAAACACTTTTTTCGGCTCCATACAACTTGTGTCGGTATAATATACATACTTTGCTTTAAAAAATTTACCGCCACTATTTTCTTAGTGTCTCCGAAACTGCTGAAAATATAAAAAAAAAACTATTGTTAAGGTTACTAAAAGGGAATTTATTTCCAAGTCATTGTATCCAAATCGGACAAATCGTTCTCAAGTCATGATGAAATAAATTAGAATAATCAAATTATTTCTGGAAAAATATTAGTCAACAAAACACATAAAATTAACATTTTCCCTACGATTTTCATGATAAAAAAATAGATAAGATGTATTACTTTATACATACATATCGCACACTAAATCATAAACAGGCACAATTCAAAATTTATAAAAATCGATTTTTATTTTTCATTAACCAGTTCACAAATCAAATCTATAGCAACCACGAAAATATCATTCGTGTCACCGCCTTCTTTAACATTTGTGAAACTCAGTTTATAAAAAAACTGCAACAATGTTTTTGAAGACAGTTTTCTGCCTCTCCTAATCATTTTTGAATTTCGAGTTGTGCCTGTTTATGATTTAGTGTGCGGTATGTATGTGTTAAGGAATACATCTTAACAAATAGAATCTGGGAATTTTAGTTCTCATGTTGAGTTTACAGTTTAAAAAGCTTTTATACTTTAATAGTCTTATTCCTTTAATATTTTCCAGGACTATTTTCTATGCGCTATCAGAATTTATTTGTTTGTATATTTCTGTTACGAGGCATACGTTAGTTATTCTTTGGTTAGCAATGAAGTAAATTGTACAGAAAATTTATACAAGCCGCTACGGCCTCCGTCAGCTCTCTTTCTATCTTACAACTGGATAGTGCTTAGTAAATTTTATGTATTTAACTTAATTATTTTAACAAATAGAACCTGGAAATTTTATTTCTAATGGTGAGTAAAGTATAAAAGCTTTTTAAAATGTAACTTGACTTAGAATACACATTCGTATTAATATAAAAATATATAATAAAAATGAAACTCAACATGAGATCTAAAATTCTCAGATTCTATTTGTTAAGATGTATTCCTTTATACATACATATCGCACACTAATTCATAAACAGACACAACTTAAAATTTATAAAAATCGTCTTTTATTTTTCATTTACCAGTTCACAAATCAAATCTATAGAGACCACGATAATATTATTCGTGTCAATGTCTTCCTTAACCTTTGTGAAACCCAATTTAACAAAAAAAAAAAAAACTTTAAGTTTTTGAGCCAGTTTTCTGCCTCTCTTTATATCAATTTTCGAAATTATTTTATACTCAAAGTAATTTTTAAAAGAAATGAATTGATTATGTTCATAATTAGACTTTATTAAAGAGCAACTGTTTATGAATTCTTGAGTATATGACAGCAAGTTACAAGACTTAAAATAGAATATTAAATTATGGAAAAGAATTTCTTTGTTCAACCTTTATTATGCGAATGTCTATTTTAAACATTTTCCCCCTTCTTTAAAAAAAAGCATTTTAGATTTATGAAAAGGCTTATTAAATAAATATTCATTAAAAATTCGTTTAATAAACCTTTAATAAGCCAAAAATATATTTTATAAAAAATGCCTTTTATCTTTAGCAGCTGCACCAATTTATTATTGTGCATCCCTATCACTTTGAAAATGTTTTTATATTATAATGAAAAAGTTTCTACTTTCATATTAAATTTGTTATAAGAAAACATGTTCGACCTTTATTTCATTCACCTCAAAACTTTATCTTGAAAAACTTGTGACACCACTCAGTTGTGTTGACACATTCAATAAAACCGAGCGAACAAAAGTATTCAACAATGTCTCCGAAGAGTGACTGACATACTAAAAATACAAAAACTCAAAAATACAGAAGCAGTAAAAATAATATGAAATATAAACTAACAGACTTATTGGTCCGTGTACGTAAACATACACTTATATATGAATATACGTGTGTATGTATTTGTAAAACTGTCTAGTTGTGAAAAGGATGTCGCATAATACTTTTGTTCAGCAATTCAATGAAGGACAAACATTTAATTTTTAGGCTTTTCAGCGGAAACGTACAAAAAAAGCATTAAATGTCATTCAACATGCAAAAGGGGTTGTAATTTGCAGACTAACTTTTCCAAATTCTGTAACTCTTACAATATTTTATTGGGCAAAGACTAAAAAAAGTATCCATACATATTAATGCATATTTATGTGAATATGTGTAGCAAAATACGAGTGTGTGTACACTCGTATCTAAAAACCATTGAAGGTTATATACTCGTAATGAACGACAAAATCAGTTTACTGTTGTACACACGACACAAACAATGCTGCAACCCATTTTGTAAATGACATACGAATATTTCCGGTGCATACCTGTGTTAGCATTATGTTTTAGTTTTATATTTTTTTTTTTTTTGGTTTTCAATTCACTAACAGTTTTACAACTAGAAAATACTTACATTTTCAATAGCCAGTTTAAAAGAACAAGGTGATAATTCAAAATATGGTAAATTTTCAAGAAGGATTGATTCTAAAAGACCAACTAAAATATGCGTAAGCTTGCTTAAGCTTCTGTCAAAAATTAACAAAAAGCTTCTCAAATGTATTAAAAAACAAAACCAAAAATAAAAAACATTTGATTCCGTAACGGAAAGTGGGTTTTTTTTAAATTTTTACTATTAAATTCAACATTTGTTTTAGGTTTTATACAAAAAAATTCTATATAATGTACAAAGGAAATTTAAAATAAACAAAAGCTTTAAACTATTTGAGGGAAAAATGGGAGACTGCAGAGACACTGCTGGTTGTAAGTAGAGATACCGAACGGAAAATCTTATTCCCGGAATTTTCAGAATTGGCAAAATCCCAATATTCGGAATTTTTAACCTTCCTGGTATGAGAGATCGACGAAATACTTTTCTATGCATGTTTATTTTTCAGAAACGCCAGAAATATAAGTTTGCTGTTAGCTCCCAGATTTATAGCAAGTTTTATTTAAGTGCACTCCAAGTGTTTGTTTGAGGCGTCCGTACTGGTGTATTCAGTACAGAGAACCAAGCCGTAATGGCGCGGCGAGTTTTTTCAGCAAGGCGCGCCGCCTCCGAAGTACTCGGCCAATCGGCGGCGTAATTTTCAGTCGACTCCTTTTTGATCTATTTTTTTTCATATTTTGCCAAAATTGGTCATTCAATTATTTTTGGTTATTTTTTTAATATTATTTAAGTAAGTGAATACTTAATCAGTATTTAATTGAATTAGTGGCAGTGTTACGTAGCTTTTTATATTTTCAACAAGAAAAAAATGTTTTAAAAATAACTTATTTTCGGGGCCAGTTTATTATTTATTATATTGAAATTATTCTTACCACAATTATCAATGTATAGCCATACCGACAGTTTTTATAATTTTAACTGATGTTATAACTACAAGTAAACATCGTGTTAATATTGGTTTAAAATCAAAATTAATAACGAAAATGTTTTTCTTTAAATTACCGTGTTTAGGTCTTTGTTAAATGTGGAAATACAGTTTAAAAAGGTACAAACACTATACAGACAGGCACTGTATTGACAACTTCTTATAATTCGTTATGTATACGAAATCAAAAACGGATTTTTAAAGTATTTTAAATATTTTTTGCATTTCATTTGCATTTGAACTTTTGATTTTGTTCACAATATAAAGTGCCAGTTAACACAAAAAAGCTAAATTTTGTCCAACACACACATTAGAAAATGGGCTTTTTATGGAAATCGCGATTTTTATCAATTCAGTTTTCCCAGTAAATTGTGAACAAAATCAAAAGTTGTGCACCGATTGCAATGAAATAAAAATATCGAAAAATTTTTAAATAAATGTTTTTAGACAAAAACTGTAATTTTTCTCTCATTTTTATTTTATGAATTTTTAAAGAACAAAAAATGCCTTTTTAAAAAAAAATGTTATTGTTTTCAAAACTTCAACGATGTCTCTAAAGCTACTGGGCAAGGCGAAGTAATGTATACGGTGGTGTCGATACTACAACAAGTAACAACACCACAAACACAACAATATATTTTTTTGTTGCTTTCGTTGATCGATATGTCAAAAACACAAGCAACTTTTGACATTTCTCTCTCTAAGTCTGCACTCACACGTTTCATCTTTTGATGCTCAACTCTTGTGTTTTAAGGAGAGCGAAGCAAGAAGAAAAAGGGTTGATACAGATATGCCTGTACTTGGTCAGTACGCTTTGTGTTCTCATTCGTAGAAATATGCACAACAATGGCTGCTTGTAAATTTTTTCTTTTCTTTTTCTCTTTGGTTCGCTTTGAATAAAAGTGTTGTTGTTTTGAAGCAAAAAAAAGTTGAAGCCGGTTGCTGCGTGTGAACATAATGGCATCTTCAAAAGGGAATAGAAAAGAAGTTGAGCATCAAAAGATAAAACGTCTGGAAGTAGACTAAGTAAGAAAAAAAAAGTAGCACAGGTTTTCTTTCTGCGCCACCTGAAAGATGATGGGATGCTACTGGGCAAATTTAAAAACAATGTAAGCACGGCTTAAAGATAATATTGTTGTCGAGCTTCGGATTTTTTAATAAAGAATAATTAATTAAACCATAACCTGAATATGGTGAACCGTTTTCAAATTATTCCAATATATGTATTTAGTGAAAGTGCCTTCAATTTGGACATAATAATAGATCTCGAAAAGTCGAGCTGATAGAAAAAAATGTAGATTAGATTTGAAATCAGCGACCTCAAATTAGTAAAAAAAGTTCAATGTTGTTCCCTTGTGTTATCCATGTTTTTACCTTCCACCACCAGAAGTGGTGAATGAGGGTATAGTAAGTTTGTCATTCAGTGTAAAACTTTTTTATTATACATCTAAGAACCCATAAAGTATATATATATATATACTGACACCTTGAGTAATTCTAAGTCGTTTTAGTCATGTCCGTCTGTCCATCTGTTGAAAACACGCTCACTCCCGACAGACTCAAAAGAAAAGAACGCTTGGTGTCAAATTGCTTGTAGTTCCCCTGAGCAGTTTGGGATTGACATCCAGTAAAATCGGTTTAGTAGTATAAATCAAACTGTGGAACCACCACCCTTAAAAATTTATAATTTTATTACAAAAACTAACATAAATGGTGGAATAATGCAGGGAATGGTATAAAATTCGTTTTATATTACTGGTAATCATAGTGTTAAATTTCATGATGATCGGTCCATAATTTACCATATGCCCCATATAAAGCCCACTCTAAGAAATAAAATCATTAGTTTCTTATCAATTAAAAAATTTGTTTAAAAAGCATTTCAATTTAATTAACAATAGTTGAAAGGAAATTAAAAATATATAATTGATTTAATTAACATTTTAGTTGGTTTGAAATAAATTTTAATTAAATAACAAAAAATTTTAATTGATTTTTTCGTTTAAAATAAATAATTTAAACTTGTAAAATTGTTGTTGGGAATTGTCAAAACCTGAGCTATTTTTAATAAAATCAATTAAAACATTGTTTGAAATTTAAATTAAAGTTAAAAATATAATTTTTTAAAAAAAAATATACACAATTTTAAATTTTTACAATTTTTAGTAATCTATATAATCATTTTGGTAGTAGGGGCAAAATCAACAAACTGTTTGCTTGATTCTATGAATTTGGTATAAAATTGGTGATTAGAGACAATTTTTAATTTTTTCTGTGCACGCCAAAACCGTAGCAGATATAGTTATTGCGTTAAAATTTGTTCCAACTTAGCTTAGATCGCATATAAGGCAGCCTTCATTAACTTCACTTGAAACGCTAAAATTATTTTCACTGCTGTATTGAAATTTATTCTAATTTATGTATTTAAATACCAGAAATCACTCTACAGAATTTTTGGATGATTGGTATAATAAAAATTTTGGATTGATTGGTTCAATATAAATTCTTCTCCTAAAAACAATTTTAGTTCGGCTCAAATTGTTACGAATCATGACATTTTACTCAAGCTAGTTAAAATTTCTAAAACGAAAATCATAAAACTTTCCGATTGTCGGTTAATTATTTTATATAGTTGTAAACCGCAAATTTTGAAATTTTGCGTTCTACAAGCAGGCAGTAACTTTCTATTGTTTCTTTTTACTTCAAATTTACTGAATGTCCCTTGATTTCGAACGAATCTTTCTTTCGCTTAAATTCCATTTAAAACAAAAACAAATTTTAAAATTTAGGTTTTATGTAAGTTATGCGAACGAGGTTTTCCTTCGAAATCAAGAGGCATGCAGTTAGTTCTACAATAAAATAAAATTCAATAAAAATAAAAAAGTGCATTTATTCCCAAGAACACATTTTTAT
Organism: Pollenia amentaria; assembly: GCA_943735925.1. Taxonomy (NCBI): domain Eukaryota; kingdom Metazoa; phylum Arthropoda; class Insecta; order Diptera; family Polleniidae; genus Pollenia; species Pollenia amentaria. The sequence continues at coordinate 251,108,957 of OX031007.1, read as the reverse complement.
AATTCGCCATATCAAATCTAAAAAAAAAAAAAAAATTACGAAAAATTTAAATGGGATATAGTGCCGGTAAACGAAACTTGTGACACATACTATTCAGGTAATTTGTGTGATATTTTATTTTTAATATATAAGCGAAGAACATGTTCAAATAAAAAAGAACAAAATATTGCTTTCTTTTTTATTAGTTGGAATTTTCATTAGCCTTTGCTGCTTTTAATAAGGCGATTCTTTGCATAATTCTAGGAAGCTTGTCCGGAATATTTTCCCCGCTTATTATTTTGTTGTCATCTCTTAAAAAACTATGAATATGTACATTGGAAAAGCGGCGTTTTCTTTCTTAATATAAGTCAAAAAAAATCTTAAAAAACAACAGTATTGTAAGCAGTTCAACGGTTAAAATGTTAAATTTTATCATAAAGAGTTCTTAAAAATATCGAATTCGATAGTAGGAAATAAATATCGATGTATCGATATATGGGTATTTTAAATATCGGCGATTTATATCGATTACTATTTTTTTTTAATATCGATATATATTGCCCATCCCTAGATGCGGGTCGGTTGCTGTATGTCCTGATTTTAATTTTAAGGCCGACCGCTAATCCCACCTTTGATTTAAATATTTAACATCAAACGCTGCATAGCTTGAGGCTTTGAAAATTTTAAAACGCTACATGAATTTCTGTTGAAAGCAACAACAAATTTACAAAATATTTATGACATTGTTTGTGCTTTCAATGTTATTCTTTGGCGTTGCGCTGCGTTTTACATGATTAGGGCCCAAGTGTTTTTGGGATTGCAAAAGTTCATTTTGGTTTTTTTTACAAAAAAAAATGTTTTAGTTTTGTTTTTGTTGTATCCAAAAAAACCCATCGATTTTGGTGACTATTTTGTAAAAGTTTGGAAATCAATAAAATTAAAGAAAATTAATTCATAGTTGAGTTGTTTTATTATATCTTCAAGTTTAAAAAAAAATTTTATTTGTTAAGGTTTTGTTTTAAAAATAAATGCAAGAGGGGTTCAATTATCGGTTTTTTAGACCGCGAGCGGGTATATGTGTTATAAAAATTAAAACTAATAATTTTATTGTTACAGATATATTTACTTGTTTAAGTGCCTCAATCAGCTGAAATTTTAACGAGAAATTTAAAATTTCAATTAGTTCAAAATTATGTTGAACAATCATTGCAATAATATTTTTCTAGAGATGTTGCAAATGTGAATTTGGAGAAATCTATGTTTTTAATTATTTCAGGAGTAAGAGATATTCACGAATAATTGACACTAGAGCCATACTTTCTTACCCTAGTGAACCCAAAAATGTTTTAAAAAGGAAATATTTTTGATGTTTATAAAAATATATATGTATATTTTAATGGATTAGTCTTAGGGAATTGAAAATCCAGAACTCGGGAGCTTAGGACTCTGATCTACTTCATTACAAGGGGCTAAGCGTCTGTGTTACCATTGCTCAGTAAATGAAGAAAGAATACAATTTTTAATTGTCTTATAACATTGAAGAAATAAATGAATAAACTCCAGTTCAATTCATTCTTTTAAGACCCTGTGTTCTGTACATACCATTTTTTATACCCTTCACCGCAAATGGAAAAAGTTTATATAAATTTGTCTTTCCGTTTGTAATGTGTACAATATTTTCTTGTACCCTATAAAGGATGTTTATATATTCTGGATTCTTATAAGTAGCAGAGTTAATTTAAAGATGTCCGTCTGTACGTGTGTTGATTGAAATAGTTATATATTAATAACACATATAGTTCGGAAGTTTGGCTATTAATAAATCAGTCATGTAGGCCCAAAGGCGGAGATATGAGCACAAAAACAACGGCTGCCTTTTATCTTTATCCATAAATCTATTATACATATTTAGCTTTATTTTTAAAAGTTTTCTAATAAAAGGTCATCATAGTTTTTATTTTTTTCAGTTTCTCCTTTATTATGATTAGAAAAATACAAGTTGTGAAAATTGGCGTAATCGATTTATAAATGACCAAAATAATGTCTACATCTTCCAAAAATAATTGTTCTGACACAATAGCCAAAACGATTCATTATTGCATCTGGTCCCAATACAAGAGTCCTCTTACGTGTTTAATTTTGCTACGATAATGTTCATACAAAATAAGTTGAGTTGAAATTTTGCTGAAATATCAACTTTATGTGGGATTTGTTTGGTCTTAAAAATGAGGAATAAGAATTTTGACACAATGGCGACTACAAAACAAGATTTATATGCAACACAAGTGATTGGATGTGTACGCTCAAAATATTATATAACTAAATTCCACAGAAAATTCATTTTAAAAAACGGATCATTTACATTTCATTTAAAATAAATTAATTTTACATAATTTTTTTATTTTTTTTTTTTATTTAATAGCATATTTCGTAAAATTTAACAGTTGTTGCTTTAATAATATATAAATTAACCGATAAAAAATCAAACTACATTACAATATTAGTACGGAAAAACATTATTTTTTGGTAGTTAAAATAAAAATATTCCTAAAATAACAATAATTTTAATTAATCTTAACAGTACGAAAAACGAATTTAATAACCCACAATGAGTTACTGTAATAATTTTAAGAATGTAGAAAAATTTATATGAAAAACACTTAAAAAACTTAAAACTTTTTATATAAATTTTACTACAGGTTCAATCACTTGTGTTGTGAAAAGATTTTACATTTTACTTAAATATTTTCATATACAAAGTTTTTTTAGTATTAAAAATATGCTTAGAAGTGCTATTATTTTACAAAGTCCCCGCACGAATTTTCGCAGGGAGTTAGAGTTTTTAGATGAATACGGTTACAAAAGAAAAGCTGCAATGAAGAAACATCTATTTATAATCGATATTTAGTTCACATCGCCCCATATAAATGGCCTCCGAAATCCCGATTATTTCCAGTAAATCAACTTTCAAGAGTTCCTTAATAACTGACTGTCGTTTTGGATGAAAAGTGTTTTCTTGTTCAAAAGTTGCTGAGATATAAATAAAATCCCAAAAGTATTTCTTAATTAAAACAAAAATCCTAAAAGTTTTTATAAAAATATAATTTTTGAGGCTTCAGTACGACTAAGAATATGGAACTCACCACAAAAACATACAGGCACTAAGCTGCCCCTTTGTTCGCTCTATCCTGTTAAATGGATGTGAATCATGGAACTCTACGACAAATTATGTACAATATCTGCAGGATATTAATATTGCGAATGTTTTGACCGAACGTAGTTTCTAATAGAGACCTGTGGCAAAGAACAGGCGAAACAGCAATCCGCATAGAAATTGCAAAATGTAAATGGAGCTGGGTTGGCCATATCTTGAGAAGACCTCATGATGATTCGAGATATAGCCGCAAAAAAAAAAGTTTAAGCGACAACATTTTAAATTTTCGTTTTTTTTTAATAAATTAATTTATTGGCAACACTTGCATCATCTCCAAAAATCTCAAGATCACAGAAGGTACCGTAACGATTTTATAGCAAAAACAATTTTATGTTAAGCGCCAATTTGCATACAAAATTTTTATGAAATATAATAATAAAACCTCTTGTAAAATTTTGTTTTTGTCGCTTGAGCTTTATGGTTATGGCTCGATATATCGAAGATGACAATTGACTGGAATCCTCAAGGCAACAAGAGAAGAGGTAGACCCGCTGACGCCTGGAGAAGGCTACTGGAATCCGAGATAAGCAAAACAGGAAAACCTGTTCTGAAGTAAAACTAATGACACAGAACAGATCCGGATGGAAGGATTTCGTTATGGTTCCAACTTGCAGCCATAGGAATCAATATGTATATATACGGCTGGACCGATTTCGATGATTTGTACCAATTCGGAATGGTCTCTGACCAAGTAAGAAGAATAGCAAAAAAAAAATTTAAAATAGGTGGCGCCATTGAAAATTACTCAGTAGGAATTAAATCGTAAACTCTGCATTTGACGATGCTTTGATCTTTAGCAAAGTTTTTGAGCATGAGCCGGCGAAGGTTTAAAAGTTAATATGACCAATTTCAGACAGGTGGCGCCACTGAAAATGACTCGGCAAACGTGGTTTTGCCTAGAAAAGTATTTTACCTGATTCTGTATCTGTATTTTAAATATACACGAAAACAATACTTTTCTAGGCAAAACAACGTTTTCCGGGTCAGCTAGAATACTAAAAGGAAAGTTTAAAGGAGAGGAAGTTCTCATTCCGAGAATTTCAATGATCCTAACCGATATGCCATTCGAGTTTAAACGAATCCAATTTCCAATTCGCCTCGCATTCGCCATGACAATCAACAAATCCCAAGGGCAATCATTGAGTGTTTGTGGCCTAAATTTGGAGAACGACTGTTTTTCACACGGTCAACTCTATGTCGCATGTTCCCGTGTCGGAAAGTCATCCTCTTAGTTCATTTTCGTACCTGACAACAAAACGAAAAATATTTTTTATCACAAAGTGCTTCAATGATATTCTCTTAACTTATTCAATAGTTTACTTACAATTCACATTTTCATATTCTTTTTTTTTTTTTTTTGTAAATAAAGATAAATTATCTGCACCGAATATTACCTGTACCTGATTCTGTATCTGTATTTTACATATACACAAAAACAATACTTTTCTAGGCAAAACAACGTTTGCTGGGTCAGCTAGTATATATATATTTATACTTCATAAAAAATTTTTATATATATAAATACGCCTAACTTAAAACTTTTCGGGGCGATTTTTCAAATAAACGAGTACATCCATAAATCTTTTGAAATCCAAAACAACCAAAATTGAAACTATACAAAATTGCCTTTTCAATATTATCTAAGGTGAAGTGTATATCAACAATACTTAATGTACTACTCTTTCTTGACATACTCACATAGTGTGATGTGTGTAACACCTGCAATTGGTCCTATGCCCACCTGTTAGTATACCGATCGACTCAGAATCGCTCTTGAATAAATCCGACTGCCTGTCCATGTAAGCCTTGTGCGTAAAATACAGATCGCAATTTTAGAGATAATATGATGAAATTTGGTACATTGATTCTAATTATCATAAGAATCCAGACTATTGAATAGTTAGAATTTATTTTATTGCAATCTAAATCATCTTTCCAAATTTTATTGCAATTGGTCTATATTTACTATAGATTCCATACAAGTGTTTGTATTGACATAAAATTTGGCGACAGCAACTTTTATGATAGCTACTATGCCGTGTCATTTGTTGTTGTGCTGGTAGGTCCAGAATTGAATATAGGTCATATACCTATTATCCCCCTGCTTTAAATCACTTAAAGCCAAAATAATCTCTTAAAGATGATGATATCTAAATAATATTTGGTACAAAGAACTTTTATATGAATTTTTATCTCATAACATAATTTTGTTCCGATGTGCTCATTTTTACCCATGGGTACCGAAAAGGCCACACTCTCGTGAAAATTAATATATAATAATATATATCGGTACCTAAGACGCAAAAGGCCTTATTTAACATTTTAGAAAGTGTACAGGAGAAGAAAAAAGCTATTTAAGATACTAAATTTATAAATTGCTTTAAACTATTTATATTTAATTTTTCTACGAGTGGTTTTGACAATTGATAATGTTGCATATTACATAAACCGCGTTATTTAGGTATTTTAGCGTTTATGATATAATCGCTTTTGTAGATGAACCCGTTGGTGTTTTGTTAATAAAATCGCTATTTTTGTTCGAAAGATTTCGAAATTGGTTGTGCACATTTGTCTTGATGTCATACATTAGAATCAACTATAAACTCGATTTTTAATTTTTTGTTAGTTATGGCCGTTTGCCTTTTAGGTAACTGTGGTGAAGTATATCATTTGGTCGGGCTTAACCGCCTTTACTTTTTTACTTGTTATACCCTTCACCGAAAGTAACATGGTATATATAAGTTTATAGAGTATATTTCATAAGCTGAAATGAAAAAAGGCGTGACTAACAAAAAATACAAAATCGAGTTTTTTATTCATTTTTATAAATGCCATTAAACTACATGTCTTGACAAAATTTTACACTTTAACGATCGTGACTCTTTTATTAACAAAAAACAAGGGGGCGTAACTACAAGTGTGGTTTTTTGATCAATGCAAAACGACGTAATCACACATTTTTTGCAACAAAATATAATGAAATGGTTTTCTTTGAATACTGTTTGAAGAATTTAATGAAAGACATATAAATGCATGTTTTTCTGACGTGAGAAAAAACTTCGTTAAAAATGTTTACATTTTTTATTTTACAAAGTTTTTTGCTTCTCCTGTAAAATTATACTTTTGTTAGTTACGCCGTTTTGCATTTTAGCTAACGATATGTATATTCTAGGTCCTTATGCGTAGCGAAGTTGATTAAGGGTGTCCGACAGACATTGAAGAGTTTTGTATATCTATTATTTATATAACTGTCTGTTTTTAGCGCGCCATGGTGAAGGGTAGATAAGATTCGGCATCGCCGAATAAAGCACTCTTACATGTTTTTTCAATACTAGCAACAGAAGTGATATGTGAGCCTTATAGATTACTAAGTAGTACAAAATGTAAGTGCATAAATATTTTATGCATAAACCAGGGACCGCCTCGACCATTTTTATTGAATTTCCAGTAATTTTGCTGCTCTTATATTCTTTTGCTCAGGTGTACATATGTATGCTTACCAATTTTTTGTGTCTTTGCAGATACTTGATGTCAGATGATAATCCAATAATGGCAGCAAATAAATGGGATCTAAATGATGATATGAATCAACCTCTATCACATTATTTTATAAACTCTTCTCACAACACTTACTTAACGGGTCATCAGTTAACCGGTAAATCATCGGTTGAAATTTATCGCCAGTGTTTACTGGCTGGTTGCAGGTATGAATGAGACTTTGGTAGAATGATAAATGATATTGAAACATATTTGATGTTGTTCCTAATTGCTCTATTTTGCACTCTCTAAACACCCATCCACTCCCGCACAACCATTTAATGTTGGTGCTGGTATCAATAACGTCTGAAATAGATGTGTGGAGTTGGATTTTTGGAATGGTCGCACAGATGAACCGGTTATTGTACATGGTTATACATTTGTTCCTGAAATATCTGCCAAGGAAGTTTTGGAAGCCATAGCGGATAGTGCGTTTAAAACGTCAGAATTTCCTGTGATATTAAGTTTTGAAAATCACTGCAATCCAAGGCAACAGGTGAGTTTTTGCTTCGTGTTTTGTTGAAAAAGGGGATGGAGAATCAAATACAAACATTTCTAGTAGTAAAATAATAAAGCAGAATAATGCCCACTTCTACCCTCTTTTAATACAATTTTTTTTTATTACCAATACAAATAAATGGGAAAAAATGTAGTTTAAACTTTATTTAACAATTTAAATGCTTCAACAAAACCAGATGCTAACAAGTTACATATATTTTGAAATTGTAATGCTTCTTGTAAGTTTTTTGTTTTACGTAATCAAATATGCTTTTAAATGTAATTTTAAACTTTATGGAAATGTTTGATAAATGTTGTTTTAGTCTACTAAACTGGAATCATTACATAAAAAACTGTTCATTGTTTGTAAACTTTTATTATTATTGCTATTTGTATTGTAAATTTTAGGCTAAAATTGCTAATTACTGTCGAGAGATATTTGGCGATTTGTTGCTAGATAAACCCTTAGATTCTCATCCACTTGAACCCAATTTTGATTTACCACCACCATCATTGCTCAGACGTAAAATTATCATCAAGAATAAAAAGAAACATCATCATCATCACCACCACCATCATCATCACCACAAAAAAAGTTCGAGTGGTCCGGCAGTCAATAACAAGCAACTGATATCGGCTAATTCAGGTAAGTGTAATAGGTGAGATTTAAAATAGTTACAACTCCAAACTTAAATAACACCACAAGTTCAGTAATTGTAGAAATTATTCAGATTTATGTAGGGCTAGTTTTGCTAGAATTTGACACATTTTTCTGTCAAGCGGGGCACCCGTCGGGTCAACATAATTCTAGGACGCTGAATCCAGTGGTGCTAACCGTTTTTTAGGTTAGCCCTGTTTTTCAAGATATAATTCTACAGCTGCAAAAAGTCACATTACTGCCGAGCAGTCGCCCCTAAGGGGAAAATGTATGACCGACCTCCTGAAATATTCGAACTTTCTGTGGAGAGTATCAAAAATTCGGCACAGCCGAATATAACACTGTAACTTGTTTTTTTTAAAAGTGGGAACAACTTTTGCTTGAAACAATTTTTTTTAATTTTATATTCGGAGCAGCTGCATAAAATAATTTTGGGATTAGATTCTGATAATGCAGTAAATAATATTCCTGTAAGAGATGATAACAAAAGTGAAAAATCAACAATTCAGGAAATGTTGAATGCATCAATTGATAAAGAAAACGCTAATTCGATTTAAAGAAAATAATTTTCTTTAAAAAAAAATTACAAGTTTTTGAAGGAAGTGGTGAGAAAACTGAAAGTGTCCAGAGATTATATCTATAATATAGTTTACTATGAAGGCAAACAATCATAGAAAGGTTACGTGTGTTATCATTGACAGGACTCTTCTTCATTAATGTGCTGTTTTCACAACACAAGTGATTGAACTGGTAGTAAAATTGATATGAAAAGCACAATTTTTGAGTGTTTTTGATATAATTTTTACTACACGGTCAATCACGTGTGCTGCGGAAACAGCACATAAAATTAGAAATAGCTTTGCATACGAAGAATTGATTTTTTTTATTTTTTTACTAACTGCAACAGTTTGAAATTTTATTCCGTCTTATATTACGCGGAAAATTCCGGGAAACTTAAAAATAGATCCCACTTTTCCGGGAAATGAAAAAGTCCGAGTGAAGAAAAACTCTGATTATTAAACATTTATAAGAATGGCCGCTCTGTCTTAGCAGTTCTATAAAATTAAAATAATAATGAGAAAATATTATTGGGTTTTTAACATGGTAAAAATATTTTCCCCTTCATATTTAATTTAATTTAAATCTATTGATAACATTTACATACATAAAAACAAATTAATTGAAATGAAGAGTTAATAACTAACACATATTGTATGAATGTATGTATCGTTTGTATTGTAATAAAATAGTTACCCTTGATAAATTTTCCAGTGGATGCCACTAATAAAACAGCATCAGTTGCACCCTTATCATTGAGTATACAGCAACAGGTATCTATACAGGAAGATGGGAGTACAACAGCAACAACTGCAAATGGAGAAATAGGTAATGGAAGTAATCATGCGCCACCCTTACAAGTAAGTATAGAACAGATCGGATGAGAGAGTCTTAAATACAAATTTAAATGCAACTTATTTCAGCAAATACGACAGAGCTCCAAAGACAGTACCGGCTCTTCAGATACAGATAGTTCAAGTGATGATGAATCTCTACCTAATACGACACCTATTTTACCTAGTGGCAATGAACCGCCACCAGAAAAAGCCCAAAAAGAAACCGAAGCTGGAGCAGAAATTTCCGCTTTAGTTAACTATGTACAGCCCATACATTTTAGTTCATTCGAGAATGCTGAAAGTACGTTAAAGATATGTTGAATTTCTAAATAGAAATAACTTTAATTGCTTTATAATTCCAGAGAAAAATCGTAATTATGAAATGTCATCGTTTGACGAAAAACAAGCCACAACGCTGTTAAAAGAGAGACCAATAGAATTTGTCAACTATAACAAACATCAATTGTCCAGAGTATACCCAGCAGGTACCCGTTTTGATAGCTCTAATTTTATGCCTCAGGTAAAGAAAATCAGATGACTTATTTAGAATCGTTAAGTTCATTTTAATAACAAAAAAAACTTTCTCAGCTCTTTTGGAATGCTGGTTGTCAACTGGTAGCTTTAAATTTTCAAACATTAGACTTGGCTATGCAGCTTAACTTGGGTATATTCGAATATAATGGCAGATCTGGTTACTTATTAAAACCTGAATTTATGAGAAGAACAGATCGTCGCTTGGACCCATTTGCCGAAAGCACGGTAGGAAGAGAAAAATATTTTATTATTAAGAAAACTATTAATATTCAAATATTTACTTAAGGTTGACGGTATTATAGCAGGTTCTGTTTCAATAACTGTATTGTCGGGTCAATTCCTTTCTGATAAAAGGGTTGGTACTTACGTCGAAGTAGATATGTTTGGTTTACCAGCAGATACAGTACGAAAAAAATTTCGTACAAAAATCGTTCGTGACAATGGTATTAATCCCATATACGATGAGGAGCCTTTTGTATTTAAAAAAGTAGGTTGATACGTCTTTCACGCGATTTCTGATTTTATAAAGAAATACTTTTGCATTTAAGGTGGTGCTGCCAGCTTTGGCAAGTATACGTATAGCAGCTTATGAGGAAAATGGTAAATTTTTAGGTCATCGCGTTTTGCCCGTTATCGGTTTACGGCCAGGATTTCGTCATTTAAGCTTGCGTACTGAAATGGGCCAAGCTTTACCACTGACCTCGCTGTTTTTATGCATAGTAGTTAAGGATTATGTTCCCGATGACATTGCAATATTTGCAGAAGCTTTGGCAAACCCTATTAAATACCAAAATGAGCTTGAAAAACGTGACAAACAATTAGCGGTTTTACAGGAAGACACTGAACCTATAGCAGCTGAAGAAGATATAGCAAAAACGTGTAAGTTTTAAATGTTTTAAACTGCTTAAAGTATTAAACAATAAATATTGATTCTAATTGTAATAAATATGTATTTGTATTGTAAATAACACAACACAACTTTGTTAAATCCACACAAAAACTGCAACACTACAATACTGGATAACTAAACTCCCCATTACACACCTTCCAATTCCAACAAACAAATGTGATTTGATCCCTCACTATCTACAATTAACAAAATTCATCAACAAAAGTTGTTTTCGTTCAAGTAGGTCAAAAGAAAGAGCTTAGACCGGTAGAGTCAAATACTATAAGTCCAAAACATAGATCTAGTTTAACGGCAGCTGCTACTATGAGTGTGGAAAACTCAAATGCAAGAGACACTGCTGACTCGGCTAGCGCTGCCATGCAGAGCATTCAACATCAGCATTCTTTGGACTCAACGGCTCCTACATCCGTAAGACAAATTGAGTTTTCCCAGTTTGATGTAGAATCTTTGACGGCTGAACCATTAGAAAAAATATTAGAGCACAAATCCGTGCGTGAGAAGCGTTTAGAGATGGAAAAGAAATTGGAATCTTTACGTAAGAAACATGATAAAGAAAAAGTTAAAATTTGTGGTTCCAAGCTAAGTCCCTTGGACAGCAGCAAGAAGCCTAAGTTTGCTATAACTAACAAACTGGTGAAACGTTTAAGTAATAAAAATCTGTAAGTCTAAAACCGTATTAACGATATCATTCAATACAGACTTTTACTTTAAGAACAGAAATTGTTTATTTGTCAACAGTGAACCCTCAGTCGAAGTTCCACCCTGTGCCATGGATTTAGGTGAAAATAAAGAGGAGTGTGCTGGAGAAACTCTGCAGAGTCTTGAAGGCACAATTGATGAAAGACTGCTGAATTCATGTCGACAATATAGCCAACAATATCGTGAGTTACAGAAAAAATACCACGAGACAATTTTCGCCACTGCTGAGAAGGTCTTGCAAACCTCTCAGGATAGTCAACTAAAACTTTTAAAGACGTCACTAGAGAAGGTTAACAATGAAGTAATGCACCAATTAAGAGAAGCGAGAAAGGTAGAGGTGAAAAATTTGGCATTAATACATAAAGATAAAGAAGAATTTGTAAGGTAAGTTAAATTCTTAAACAATGTGCCGCCGAATGTATCAAAAGCTGTATCTATTTTGTTTTCGTTCGTACATCAAAAAAATAAGAAATATTTTTTATTTAATTTATTTTTACTTTGAGCCAACACTCAGGGAATACGCCTTACTAATGCAATGCACTGTGATAGTATTAGGAAAATAGGTTATGAGGAGAAGAAAAGAGGGAGTAGTGTCTGTGAACTTTTCATTTGAAATTTTTCAAATTGTAGGCGACTGGGAAGACTTCCGCCGGGAGTATATTCCACATACGGCTAGTTCGACCGAGAAACGACTTTTCTCTGGACAGTCGAAACCGAATGGGTGTGATCTGCTGGAAAGGCGAGTACTACGGGCATACACCCGCGTCTAAGGGATGAATTCGTCCATTTCCGCTGAACACTTACCGTAGTAATAGCGATAAAACAATAACTCAATAGAGCTGGATAGCCTACTATCATTGATGAACTTCAAGGCACTCCTTTGTAACCGATCCAGAAGCTTCAAGGTAGACCTTAAAGCACCAGCCCAGATATGGGAGCTGTATACCATTTTCGGTCGGGTATAGGCGGTATAAATAGTCAGGAGATCAGACGGAGTGAAGTAGTTTTGGCACTGTTTTAAGAAACCAAGACGCTTGAATGCTTCTTTCGACACTTGAACAACAAATTGGTTCCAATGAACATCACACTGAATTTTCATGCCCAGGACATCAAGAGGATCTAATTCCTCAATAGCTTTACCTCCCATGGATACAGATGACGCTAACTCCACAAGACGTCTGGGGGTCAACATACAACATTGGGTCTTACGAGCATTAAAATTGACCTTATTCGTAAGACCCCACTTGGAGATTGTCGTAAGGTCTTTATGGAGTGTCTCGTTCATATTCTGCCTCATAGCTTCAACCTCAGAAAGGCTTGGTCTATGATAACAGGAAAATGAATCGCAAATGCTGCTGTCATCTACAAAAGAATATAAAGGATTTGAAGTTAGACCCAGGAGGTCGTTAAGAACAGAGCCTTGCGGTACCCCTGCATTCAAGTGAAACTCTTCCGATGAGAAGCCATCTATAACAATACGTATAGAGCAGTCCTTAAGAAATCTCGATAAAAATCGAGAGAAATCACTACCGACACCCAACGCAATAAGATTCGAAACGAGTGCACCGTGCCACACACGATCAAACGCTTTGAAAATATCTAGGGCAACCACTTTGTTTTCACCAGAATGGTAAATAGCACAACTCCAAAATTCCAAAAGAGCCGCTAACAGGTCTCCCTTATAACGATTTCTACGAAAGCCATACTGTATATAACTCAAAACTCAATAAGACTCCAGATAATTTACCAATTGGTGATTGATCATGCTCGCCATGACCTTCGAGAGTGTAGAGCAAATTGCTAATGTCCGGTAGTTTTCAGGGTTTGTAGCCTCACCTTTTTTGGATTGGCTGGCCACCATTCAGCAAGAAGAAAAAACTCCTATCCGATACGAGTAGCTAAATAATGTTGCCAAAGGAAGAGACAACGACAATATTCACTTCTTCAGAACTACAGCCGTAACACTATCCGGCCCCGGGGACTTGTTTACGTTGAGGTCTTCATTAACTGCACGCACTCGAAAAAATTTATTGGGCATAGTAACGGAACCCTTTCAAGTTCGGGCGGTGGTTGATTGCCTTCCGGCAAGTATGCAAAAAGGATGGTTTTATCAACCGGGTCTGTGAATATTTGGTCATTTATTATAACGGTTGGTATTATTCTTTACCCTTTTAACAAATGACTCTTACTACCCCGCGAAACAGCAAGGACCTTCACATACAGACGTTGTGTCTTCGTACCGCGAAACTAAATTAAAAGTACATTTTTTATTTTCAGGAAAATATTTAAAAAGAGTGATATGAAAAGCAGGTACATATCGTTGCATTAATTTTAAATAAGGCGCATCTACATATACAATTTTTTCAAGTTTTGCATAAAATTTTATAAAAAAGAATGTATACAAAAGCTTATGGATATTTTTGGAATTATAAGAAATGTTGAACGTTTCCTTTCATTAAATGATTAAAAATTTAAAAAAAAAATTTGAGGTGTCCTTTCTGCCTGTTTTTCAAACTAAAATAAAAATTTTCGTTTAAAAATGGATATTGAAAACAAAAACAAATTTAAGTTTTTTTATTGTTGTTTCAATATATTTTTCCAAGCGAAAATTTTTATTTTATTTTGAAAAACAGGCAGTTTGTTTTGCGGGCTACTGTGCATATGTTTATTTAACACAAAGATGCAATTTTTAAACGATTTGCTTTTAAACCGACGGCACACTATTTTCAAATTCAAATTTTTATCAGTTCAGAATGAATTAATTGTAATACTTTTTATTTTTAAAGAATGAAACGTGAAGTTCGAAGATCTGTAGTTGAGCGTGGGGTAGCAGAACGCACACGTTTAATGGACGTTTATAAACAACGCACCGAGGATTTACGAAAACAACATGATATTGTTAAAAATAATTTAATGGAACACAGGACAATGGTATATAAAATAATTGAAAAATATAACGTACCACAAATGTTTTCCACACTTATCTTTTTCTATTTCAGGCTCGACAAATTGTCGACAAAGAATGTGAATCTCGCACTTGTATCAACACAAACGGTTTCTTAGTACTTTTTCATAATACCTCTGCCACCTCTACCTGTACATCCCTCTCGAGTAATGAACACCATCATCTTTCATTAGACATAAGTTCATCTTCAAATCAATTAGCATTATCACCTGCCCGTTCAAATAACAGTATATCCAATAGTACGGCAGCTAGTTCTGCCTCCGCAACGACTGGTGTTGCCATATAAATGCTAAAAAAAAAACATTAAGATAAAATTTAATCATTTTTAACGTAATTTAGTATAAAAATTAAATTTTTTGAAATACAGTATTTATTGTTGTGAAAAAAAGAGAAAAAACTACGAAAACATTAAGTGAATGGCGGAATAATGTTAATTGTAAAATTTAGTTTAGAAATAATTACAATACATAATTATAGTCAAAATTATTTTATATAGAAGTAAGTAAAAATGAAAAAGTAGTAAATAAGTTGCTTTACACCAGTGTTGCCACAAAATTAAATGAAAAATATCTACCTACCAGTCAGAAAAAAATTCGCTACACTTCAAAAAAAGTTTTTCTCACGTTGCACTTATATACGAAAAGCCCTAGAAATTTTGTGCAAATATTTATAAAATAACTACAATTTTTTATTGAGAATATTATTAAACGATTATTTTAAATTTTATTTTCCACAGATTTTTTTGGAAAAATTTACAATACTCATAATCGTACATACAAAAAAATAGTAAAAACTCCTAATAAAAAGTACCTTCAATTTAAAAAATTTTAAAACCCAAGAAAATATCCCTACACTACTGCTTTAGAGAAGAAAACACCCACATATATAAAAAAATGTTCCCTTCTTTTGGCAACACTGCTTTACACGAGTGCTGATTTTTTTGAATAATTTTATTTTAAAAATACATCCTGCTAAAAAAAACTCTGCTAATATCAAATTACGTGTGAGCTCAAAATAAGCCAATTCTAAAATGTTAAATATTAAAAACTTGTTTAAAAATTATTTGAGAATAATAATATTCTAAACAGTAATAATGCGTTTGTTGTTAAGTAGGCATGGTATAATAATGCAGGGGCAGTTACCAAGATCCGCCTTTAGAATCTCAAAAAACGAAATAATATGGTCTTTCTGTTTCTGGCACAAAATGTTGTCAATATGTATAAGTTGTACCACTCATTGAGAGTCACACACATCCATAAGGTGTTACACTTTTAACGATTACAAAAGAAAAAAAATCATTGTACTTTTTTCTTATATTGGTTTTAGGCAGTGTCAATTTCATATTTTTAATAAAAAAAATTCATACATTTGAGGGTGAAAAATTTAAAAATTGTTGGGTTTTGTCGGGCAACATTATTCAAACAAGAATACAGAGAAGAAAAAAGCTGAATAAAAGTAAAATTTATATCAGAAAAGGAATTGTCATTACTTAACTTGCACTATTGTGTATAAAACACATTTCGCAATGGGTTCAATTCTAAATATAAAAATGTTTATTTTTGCTAGAAAACGATGCGTAATGGTCATGTAGTAGTGAAATTATTATAAGGTGACCTCGATTACTCAGCTGTTTATTGTTTGCTTGTACGTGTTTATGTATAAAGTGTATCGAAGTTGATTGAACGATGTCCGTCTGTGTATCTGCCCGTGTGTATGCTAAAATGGGGTTTCCAGAGACCCCAGAAATGAAGGGGGTACGTTGTTATATATTTATGTCACATATACTCCGTTTAAATTTGCTATTTAAATTCAGCCAGATCAGTAGATAAATAGCTTAGATATGAACAAAAACACACGACTGCCTCTAGTTTTACCCATAAATCATTTGTTGTTGTTTTTTTTTCTTGTATCTGTAGAACGAGCCAAAGTTTCCAAATTAGGTACAAGCATCTTGGTTTTCAATACACATCCTCTGTAGAATGGGCGGGATTTTAGAAGTGGGCGTGGCGTCTGCCGTACAAAGACATTATATATTTCTGTATATCTGGAGAACGGCCAGAGTCAATGTTTCCAAATTAGGTACATTCATGTGCGTTATTTATTATACACAACATGCGAAAAATCTGTGGTTTTACGCCACAGAAATGTGGTTGGAATTGGAGAATTGGCGGTTGCACTTCGCATACAAAGGCATTATAGTGAACGGCAACACATTAAAGAAGTAAATCAGTTTTGATTTTAATACTCGCAGAACATTAAGTTAACAACAGTTAAACTTTTGCAAGAAAAATACGAATGTTAAATATAAAACTTTGTATTAAAAGCATTCATTTATTTAACGAACTAAGTTTTTCCTTTGAAATATACATAATTCGGTGTAAAGTGACTTATTTAAGTAGTGGAACTTAAGAATATGGGTGGAGTAGCTTTTATGTCGGTATTAGAAATAGAAAATTTTATAAATTAAATATACATACAACATAAATTTTGATAAAACTGTTAAAAAAAAGAAAACAAAAAGAAAAATTATTCATTTTTCATGTTCAAAATTAAATGAATGTTTACAAATAAAAAATTTAAATTTTGTTTGGTTTATTGCTTTTTCTGAATGCGAAAGCAAAACTTGTTTGGGGTTTCACAAGGTGTGCTATCAACTCATATCGTCATAATGTCCTAAATAATATCTTACAATTGTTTAATAAAAATATTGTGTTTCAAACAAAGTAAAAATGGTAATGCTGTGTTCATTGATTCGTCATAACTGTACAGTAGAAATCTAAATTTTAAGCGGTTGCCCACAGCAGTCATATTTCTTTTTATTTTATAATTAATATTAATATTTCTTGTAATCATTTTAAGACATATGAGCTTACAACTTTATGACTGACTACCTTGTGAATTTCCCCTATTATGCTTTTTCCACGGTAGAATAAGTACAAGTTATAGTCATTAGAAAGTTTGTTCTCAATTTTAAAGCCCATGTAATGCCAAACAAAAGAAAATAACGAAAAAAATTAAAACGAGCATTAAAAATAAAATAAATTAATTTTATTTTATTTTTTTTTTTAGTTTTTAAATATCAAAATTTTGTAATACCAAATTTTAATCCAAAGTAAATTTCAAATAGACAATAAATTAAATAAAATATAATTTTATATACAACTCTCCCTAATGAACCTAAATGGTACTAATTATACATACTATGGTTTTTTTCAGGGCTGTGGAGTCGTCAAAAAATAGTTCTATCTAAGTGCGACTCGGACTCCAACTCCGACTCCAACTCTAACTCAGATGCTAACGGCCTAAGATATAAAAATGAAACATAAAACGAAAACCCTTTATTAACATGTTTTTTTTATGACTTAGGCCGTAAATATATATGAGACTGGTCCTCTATTGACTTTAAAGGATTTTTTTTTTAATGCAATACTTTTTAAATGAGAAATTGATTCTGTAAAATATGTATTGCATCTCCAATTTCGAAGAATTTTTATTTCGGAAAAAAATTGAAAATCTTTTTAAATTTTTTATGCAGAAAAATTTTGGAGTCGCAGTCGCAAGTTTTTGAGGGCACTTTGACTCCGACTGCGACTCCTGTACAAAAACGTCAACTCCGTCTGAACAATTCCGACTCCACAGCCCTGGTTTTTTATAAATACGGCAAACTTTTTAACGTATAATTTTTTGTAACAGAAAATATTTTTTAAGACTCGTTTTTCGATGGGTTCGATTCCCGCTTGAGACTAGTCTGTTTCACTCCTACAATTAAAAAGGAATATATAATTTGTAATTGTATTTGTAACTCTGAATAAATAAGAAATTTAAAATAAATGAATAATTTTTCTTCTTCAGATACATTTATTCAAATGTATGTATACATTTCAGAAAAATATTAATTTTCTTATTGTTATAAATAGTTTGTAATAGTATTTAAGTGAAATAATAACAACAAGCTGAAAAAAATAACTATTACTTAAAAAATAGAAAAAAAGATAAATTTATTATATTTAAATGTGTGTAGTCAGTCAGTCTATTTAAATGTTTCTACTGATTATTACTAATTTTAAAACACAAAAAACTTTGGTTGTATTTAATTTAGAAAACAAAAACAACGTAAAATACTACACACATATTTAGTTTAAAACAAAAGAAAAAGGATAACAAACAGCAAAAGAAAACAAACTAGTCTTATTTCCAAAAACAGAATCTCAGATTAATAAGACAATTAACGATGCTTCCTTTACATATTTTTCAATTAAAAAGTATTTTAACCACTTTATATATCCTAATTTTTTATTTGTTCTTATTATTGTTATCTCTTAAATTAGTTACTCTGTTTTTAAAAACAAATAAACTAAAGAATACTATTGTATATACTTAAACAGGCTTTAAACAATAGAATCATAGAAGAATGACTAGAATCGAATTAGAGAGACAAAAAACGTAACTGGGCCGTGAAAAACCTTATCTCCATTATGATTGTATTTTGGTTGAAGGGTTTTCCTTAACCGTATTATTGGTATTTAAAACTATTTTCACTATTTGCACATAAAGTTGCACAAAATCGTATATCCTTTTTTTTATTAAACTCCAAAAAATTTTCAATTTATTTGATGGTGCCAATTGAACATCAAATTAAAACAATTAAAGTTAGCTAAGTATGTATTGAAAGAAATTATTTATTTCGTGTTTGTTACCAAAAAAAAAAAGCAATAAAAAGTGTTGTATTGAAATCACACAGTACTTAAAAGTGTAAAGAGAGCAATATTTTATTTTAAAATAAAAACTGTGAGCTTCCATTCTAGTCGTTTTCTATGATTTAATTTTTGATTGGTGTGCATGTATTTTATACATTTTATAGTCTATTCATTTAACTATTCCTATAGCTGTCAGTAAACAATATATGTATATGGGGGACTCAAAAGGTGTGCTATCAAGTCATATCGTCATAATGTCCTAAATAATATTTTACAATTGTATAAAAAAAAAATATTGTTGTTTTTCAAACAAAATAAAAATTTGAATGTTGCGTTCATTGATTCGTCATAACTGTTCAGTAAAAATGTAATTACAAGCGGGTTTTTTGTAATTTCTTGTAATTATTTTAAGATATATGACTTTAGAATTTTAAGACTACTTTGTGAACCCCCCAATTATTTGACAGTTAAAATGATAGTTAATTATAACTGTACTTGGGGAAATTGGCTATAAATACAAAAACTATTTTATTGTTGTTGTTATTATATAGATTATAACGTTATACTTTGTTTATAATTTTTTTTTATAGTTTTTAGACCCAGCACCGCCCAAGGGGCTTTGCTAAAGTTCACAACACTGAATCGTTCTTGGCATGTCCTTTCGCCCGATTCTGTAAGTCTGTCTGTGAGTCCATGTGAAACTTGTTTGATCGAAATAACTTTTATATAAATTTAAACTGTAAAGCAAAATTTTATGATGGTAGGTCTATATTTATCCACAGGTCCAAAATAGGGTTAACTCTCAAAAATAATTTTGCTATACAAGCAGTCGGTGTTATATTAATGTTTTAAATATCCTGTATCCTGTTCCTGTTCATGTTATGTTACATAAATAAGTGCTAAATAATATGCAACAGGAGATCAAAACGAAAGACTGGAGATTGTAGAAGAACAAACTATTTAATGGTTACTGAGCAATTACAAACTAAATAAAATGTTAATCCAAATTTTAAAAATATATTTTGGATATTACAGCTCAACTTATTTTTTCCTTTTTATCTTATTAATACAAAAAAAAACGTTTAAATACTTTTAAAACTGGTAGTTTTTCAATAATATTTCTTAAAAAAACAAATATTATTTTTACAAAATGTTGACCACAACTTTTCGCACAAATCAATTTGCATAAACCTGTTCTAAACACATCTCGATTTGTCTATAACGTTTTTTTTTTCTTTCTCTAATGTCTCGAAAATATTTTAAGGTTTTCTAAAATTCTTTTTATCAATAAAAAACTTACTAAATCGATTTAAAACAGAACTTCAATATATGTATATGTTTTTCTAACTCCCACTAGAGCATAGGGTGCCAGACTTTTTCAAAGGTGCACGTAGGGCGGAAAGTTTCTGATTGTCATTCACTTGGGAGTGCCCAGAAATGATTCCTCTGCTATCTGTCCAAGCAGCTCACTACTTCCGGTGATAGACCAAGTAGTTCCCGGGCAATGGCTTTTTTTGACTTCCGCTGAAAGCTAGCTAGAGTGAGAAGGCGAACGGTCATGTAGTCTGAATAGTCAAAATGCATCATGACGTCTCAGGCAAGTAGGTAAACATATATAAATGTTTGCTGAAGCATATGACTGCATCGTGAGATTGGTCACACAGATAACAGCACCAATCTAGGAAAAGAGAGCCAACAACAACTTTTTCTAAGAAATATATATACTTTATTGAATTTCTCTACAAAATACTGTCAAGGAATAACTAAGAACCATTTTTTAAGAATTGGGAAATTCAAATATTCTCTATACACAAAAATTTCGAAAACATATATAAACCGATATCTTCTAAAGAAATGTTTAGTAAAGAACATTCGGAAATTTTACTTTCTACTTTTTTTAATATATTTCATAAAGTTGCCAGGAATTGGCACGACTCCTAAAAAAATATATCAATTACTTAGTAATTTGAACAGAACCGATTTTCTTAAACTCTTATTAATTTAATTTTTATTTTACTTATTAGGCAGCATTTTTAGTTTTAGTCTATTTGTTATAATCCCTAAGTATATTTTTAAGGTGAATGCAAAAATCTTTTTGGTACTATTAATTACTATATGTATCTATATTTATTTAATAATTATATTTTTATAATTATTTTTTAATCTTAGAAAAAAAAATTGTTTTAAAAATTTTGATAATTTAAAAATTTCATTATGAAAATGATCTTGAAATTTGTTTTTATTTGAATCCATGTTATTATTGCTGCATGCCAAGTGTTTAAAATTTTAAAAATAAACTGAACAATCGCAGAAACAGGCACAAATTCTGAATTACTAAGTGTGATTATATAATTTAACTCTATTACTATTATGTGTGATTAATTGTTAAGATTTATTTATTTATGACCTTTAAGTTTGCTTTTATTGTAATATTGTATTCCTTATTTTATAAATAAATGTTTTTCAACACAATACAATGTCTTTAAAAAACTGTTTTATTCTACGATCCTCAACTGAAACTTTTTTACAAACCGATTTTTATTTTACCTTAATCTGCAACCACGTCTTTATTTTTACAACACCTTTCAAACTTCAAGTATTCTTATAAGTATTATTATAAATCAAAATAAATCAATGTTGATTTCACCTCTTATTAGATTAAAATGAAATTTTAACATTTAATTCTATAAATGACAATCAATATTAAAAAACCAAGTTTCCCTCACTATTATCAGTATAAGTCTAAGATTTCTAACCCTGTATATTGTATTCATACATATACGGCTTAAGGAATATCTCTATTACGTGTCTACTAGAAAAAAATAAATAGTTTATAGAGTACGAAATGATAAAGTTATTTATAAAACAAACAACTAATCTGTAACCTTAACTCTTTCTCTGGACGGCAAAACCACCTTCGATGTTGTAATTCGCATATTAAAAAAAATTAAATTTAATTATCTAAGAAGTTATTGTATAAAAACAAAAATATTATTATATAAACCACAAATTACGATTGGGTGATTCACAAGAATTTGGAAATGGTACAATAAAAAATGGGTGAGTTCTAAAACATAAAAACACATTGTAGTTATGCGGTTTTTATACTGTTCCGATACAAAGTAAAGTGCTGGGGTCAAATCACAGAATTCGATACCGATTAAAATTTCTATTCAAATTGTATTGCAATTTCTATCGATATCTTTGGGTGTATGTGAAACGGTAGCAAAGTACTCATGAAAGTAAAATTTTGACACTGTTGAAGTGAATTTCACTAGCCCCGGGGCTAGTATAAATTTTGACATTAGCGTAGAAATTTTTGACAATTTTAATTCACCATAGAACTTTGCTACTACACCCAAAGTAAAAAAAAAAAAACAAAGTTCAACAATGCATCAACAAAATTATAGATGAACAGTTTAGTTTACCTTTTGTTTGCGCATCGACATTTAAGTACGTTTGACAAAAAGCAAATAAATATTTCATCGTTTTGTTTAAGTGCATTTGTTTAAAAAAATCTATCAAAACTACGTGTCCGTTATTCAGCTCAAACTAGACACTACTGATTCGAAACAGAATAAAGCCTATAGTACACGGCATGTAAAAAGACACATGCGCATGTGGTTCTGACGTAATTTTGACGTCATCACACAACACGCAATGTTTATTGTGGCTTTGCATTGACGTCAAAATTACGTCAGAACCACATGCGCATGTGTCTTTTTACATGCCGTGTACTATAGGCTTAAAACTATGCTAGTCGCAAATTTTAACAAGCTGGGCACACTACTCGTAAACCTAATTCGATTGCGCTGAATTCAATGTTGATAGCTTCTTTTCAAAGTTAGCGCTTGTATTCGAAATAAAAAAAATTCAATACTAATTAATGTACTCTAAAACGATATTAGGGACACTTGTTCAATTTAAATCAATTCAACTCTTTTAAATGCAAATTTTCCTTATTTTTTCGAGGAAAAATGTATTTTTTTTTTTTCGAGGAAAAATTTATTTATTTTTCGCGAATTTTGCAAAACAAATTTCCTAACTCTATTGAATATTATTCTAAACCCTATTGAATGTATACAATATAAAAAAAACATTGTAGATTTTATTTGTAGAAAAAATCTTTTTGCGAAATTTTTTTTATTCACATTAAATTATGTAATTACAAAGTCAAAACATTGCAAAAAAATTAATTTGCACATAAAACAAAAATTACAGCTTCTTTAAAATGTTTAATCGTAAATACGAGCGCTAACTTTGAATTCAGCGTACTTGAATAAGATTTACCAGTAGGGTGTTCAGCATGCTACAATATGCCACTAAGAAAAAATTTTTTTTTTAGAAAAAAACCAATTTTTCCGCGAAAAAATCACATTAAATTGTATTTAACATAGTTAGATTGCTTTAAATTGAACAATGATACCAAAATTATAAAAAGTATTGCTTTATGGTACATTAGTATTAAAATTTTTAATCGCGAATACGAGAGCTATGTTAACAAACGGCTTTCACCATTGAATTCAGCATTCTCGAATTAAGTCGAATTAACAGCACATTAAAAAATGTTATTTTTGTATGAAAATCGCGATTTTTATCAATTTAATTGTCTCGGTAAAAGTTGTGACCCGATTACAATGAAATAAAGCTCATTTCATTCGAAATATAAGCTAAATGTTTTATACCAAAACTGTGATTTTTGTCAAAATTTAAAAGTTTTTATGAATATTTAATTGAAATTTTTTTTTTAAATTGTTCTGTTCGATATCAAAATTAAAAACAATGTAAACAAGGTTTAAAGATAATTTTGTTTTTTTTTTTTAAATGAATATGGTGCACCGTTTTCAAGTTATTGCAATATATCGTTACCTAAAACGCAAAAGGCCCTAACTAACCAAAAATTAAAAATCGACTTTTTCATTGATTCTGATGTATTCCATCAACACAAATGTCCACAACAAATATTGGAATCTATCGAAAAAAAATTAGCGATTTTATTAACAGAAAACACAAAGCCCTATCTACAAAATATTATACGATAAACGCTTATAGACAAAACTAACAGTTTGCACTATATGCAACATTGTTATTTGTCAAAACCACTGGTAGGTTTAACAAGAAAAATAGAAGCAAAATTAATTATAAACAGTTTAGGGCAATTTATCAATTTACCATTTTAAATAGTTTTTTGCTTCTCCTGTACAATTTTCAAAATGTTAGATAGGGCCTTTTGCGTTTTAGGTAACGATATGTAGTGGAAGTGTCTTAATTTTGGAAATAACGGTATGTCTCGAAAAGTCGAGCTGATAGAAAAAAACTAAGTGCATTCAAGTCAACTATTGCAAAACTTCGCATTTTTCAAGGCTAAAAATTGTGAAGTGAATTACTCTAATTTTAATTTTAATGACTGCGAATAGGAATGCATTCTGTCAGCAGTTCAGTTGCATTACAAATAATGTTTTGGAATTCACCCAGTGCTATTATTCGCGTTTTTAAATTGTAAAAATATATTTGTTATTAAAGCAACGCGGCTATAAAAGCTAACATAATTGATTTTCCAATAAATTCATTACAATATACATAAAAAATCAAAAAATAAATCACACAACTTCATTACATTTTTTAAATATATGTATGTATAGTAAAACGTATAGTAAAATAAATTGGTGTTTAAAAATTAGAAAAAACTTAAATAAAAGTTAAATTAAAAAGCAATATTTATTTATTTAAATGTCTAATTGGTGTCTAAAAATACTGTTTTAATTGCATGATTTGTATAAAATATATGTCTGTATGTCATATTTATGTACTGTTAGTCAGCTCATTATTGGTTTGACGCATTTTTCAAGAAGTTGGATGGAGAAAAACGACAAAGAAGGTTTGAATGAAGTTTTCTTAAAATATAGGCGAAAGAACTTTTTTTTAATATTTTTTTTTATATTTTTGTATTTTCAAATGTAAACTTCCATTCATGAAGTTAGAAGTATACAAGATTTTATTAAAAATGAAAAATATTATTTTGTACCGCATACGCCACTTTTCTAAATTTATTTTTAACAAGTAAGAGTAATATATTCGACAGTGCCGAATTTTTAAAACCCTCTACCGACAGTTAGAATATTTCAAGAGTGGGACCTATGGTAAATTATGGACCGATCTTCACGAAATTTGACAGTGTGATTTCTAGTTATATAAAACTGTAACACACCAAAATGTATTTCGTTACGGTCTTACGCGTTCCGATAGTGGGCTCTAAATTGGGTCTATGGTAAATTATGGACTATACACCGACAGTGTTATTCAAATGGCAATAGCATAATTTTAGTTTTCCGAGAGTGGGAATTATATGGGCTTTATGGTTAATTATGGACCAACCTTTATGAAATTATTTGATATAATTTCTAATCGAAGCATAAAACTTATCGGTCCATTTTTTTAGTTTTTATAAAGATTATCTAATAACTTCCCATCCCATATGGGGCCCACGCCTGAAATATTTTAACTGCCGATGTAGGGTATCAATTTTTTCCCTACAATCAAAAAAATGTCCCTTTCATTATACCCTTCACCGAAGGTAAAAGGGTATATATAACTTTTTCATTCCGTTTGTAATTTCAACAATATTGATATTAGACCTTATAAAGTATATATATTCTGGGTCGTTACGAGGAGCGAAGTTGATTTAGGGATTTCCGTCTGTCCGCCTTACGTTTGATAAGTATTTTCCGAAGACTCCAGATACGATAGGGACTAGGTTGTTTTACATTTATGTCACATATAGTCCACTATTACTTGCTATTGAAAATTAGCCAGAAAGGTCAGGACTAAGATATGAGCAAAAAACCACGAATACCTCGAATTTGGCCCATAAATCCCAAGTTGTTGTTGTTTTTTAATTCTCTTAAAAAAAATGGGCGGATTGGAGAAGTGGGTGTGGCACTTTCCGTATAAAGACATTTTACATTTCTGTATATCTGGAGAACGCAACGAGCTAAAGCGGTTATCAATACACATCATCCTACAAAATATGGGCGGGATCGGAAAAGTGGGCGTGGTACCTCCCGTACAAAGACATTATTGAAAATACTCAAAATTTTGGAATAATGGAAACCTTTTATATATAAAAATATCATAAATTTTTAGCAGAATATATTTCCCGAAAAGTCTGAAGTTTTTATAATATAAGTAAATGGTAAATTTCTTCCTTAAGACGTCGCACAGTGGCGCCATTTGAGTTTTTTCGTTGCAAAAATCATATCTTTGAACCGAATAAGATAATTGAACAGTTTAAACAGCATATGATAGATAACTGTTCAGCCTATGAAATGAGCGTTTGGAAAGGGTGCTACGCTTTGTAGGGGCCTATTTATGGGTTATCAAAGTTAAAATTAGTAGAAAAATCAATTTTATGGTAACTAAAAAAAATTATTTTTACATTTTTAGATTGTTTTTATTTTTTTTCTTAAGGGTTTTATGTTTTAAATTATTACCCAACAAATTAAAAAAAAAATTATTTTTTTTTTAAATTTATTTTTTCAATTTTCTGTAAAATATTCATCACAATTCGTAAGAGAAGGTATATCTAAAAAACTAACCATTTCTAAACTATAATTATTTTGTAACTCTATTCGTGACTTCACATACCGCAGGGAAGAAATAAGTGGATCGGAAGATGCTGCCAACATGTTGAAGAGGTCCTTATTTTGCCTTACCCTTGATGCTTTGAATGTGTTCTGCAATCTATATTTTTTATAAAATTTGTTAAGAGACTCCTGTGCTTCTTCAGAAAGCTCTCCAATTGGCAAAGACTGGTACTCAATTTTCACGGTTTGATTGTCAATTCCAATGATTCTAGTTACTGCCTCATCATTTTCAAAAAATCTCCTAGAAGTGTTTCCATCGTTTGAGTTACCGTATCCGTGCTTGGGACAGTCTACTTTTAGTCCAACGTGTTTAAAAAAAGCATCCTGTATTTGCTTCTTTCTGATCTTTTCCTTATCCTTTATTGATGTATTTTCATCGAAGTTTTCCTCCTCTTGTGGTAGGGTATATGCCAGTTTTAGCAAGAATTCCATACACCTTATCCTTGCGTGCAATGGTGACATTCCATATTCGTAATTCTCCTCATTTGTAGAATCGTTTAAATTACCAAAGTTCTTCTGACAAATAATAATATAAAATCGATAAAAAAAATATAAAAATAAAACGAAAAAAGGGGTTTAAATAGGTTTTTGCTAAATTTTTACCTCCAATATAATTCTGTCTATATATATGTATATGATAACTAATTGAAATATATTATAATTAAGCAGAAAAAGATACTAATCTTAAACTCTTTACAACTAATTATATAAAATTGAGATGTCACATATTATATATGAAATAAATTGAATTGAATTGAAAAAAGTTCTTCTGACTCTTTTTGCAAATCGGGCATGACATTGTTGAGGTTGTTCCTGTCAGTTCGTTTACGACTTTTCCGTCAACCATGGTCAGGTGGAACTCGTAATTGCATTCAATATATTTTCCTTCTCCAATTTGCAGCTTTGTAGGCTTAATCTTGCTTATTTGTTCTTCAATGTCCTTCACCGCAGTCCTTATGAGTTCTGCCGATTCCCTTGCAAACTGAAACATTATTGGTCGGCAATAATGCACTGATGACGGACGTGGATTTTTCCAGTGTAGGGAATCATCCGATTTTAGCCGCAAAGGAACAACAGATGCCATAAACATATTTCCGTCCGATATTGTAGCGTCATCGGAAGATATCCTTTGCTTATAAACGCTTTGTCCGGATGATCCATCGCAGCCCCATTTGCTGATCACTGTCAACTTCTCAGGAAGAATTTTCACTTCCGTGAAAAACTTTGGTGTGGTTGACTTTCTAAACAGTTCAAATAATTTTAAATTGTTCAACGCCATGTTTTCAGTACTTAAATTGTTTAATGGTTTCAGTAATTGTTGCGCCAACTTTCAGGCGTAGACTAATCCAGGCATTATGCTTATTTTGCAATATATAGGCTTATGCTACCATGCCTAAAAATTTACCTGTTCCCTGCATACATATGGATTTAGGCTGAATAATGCAATTTTGATATTATGCACGTGTCCAAATAAGATTTGTGCCTACCTGTAGGGACCATAAGTCAATATTGTTCCTGACCATTTGTACGCCAAAGTATTGTTTATGTGAGGTACGTACCTGCTAATTTCAATGAGTAGTTTTTTTCAAACTATTAGATCAAACTACTGTCCGTCAAAACATATAAGGGATGGACGCCATACAATTTCTGCAACCATGTCTTTTTAAACTTTTTTACCTCTAGAAGCCAAACGGGCACGTACGGGCAGATAAAACTTTTTGAATTATGTAAAGAAATAATCAAAGAACAGGTTTTGCAAATATGGCAAATATAGAAAAATATAGTTTTTTTTTATTTTCCGTCAAAGTTGAAAAATAGTGAAAAAACGGATAGTTTTTAAATATTGATTTACCAGGAGAAACACAAAGCAAACAGTGAATTTTTTTTTTATCATTATACATTTAATAAATACATCAATCAATACAAACAAAAAATAAGGCGTTACCTATTTTTCGTGATATTACACCTGAAATCGCAACAAATTGACTAAAAATTGTGTGTTTTTTTGAAAACCGAAAGTCGGTCAACTTTGAACGGTTATATCTTCTAAACTAAAAATGTGATATTATTAAGAGTGGCATATTTGAAATCGTTGAAAAGTTTCCTATAACATGGGTTTATTCAAAACTTCGTCGGCACTCATGAAAATTTTGATTTTTGCAACCTCGGTTGCTCTACGGGCGCCACTGTGCGTCGGTATACAAATCTGACAAATTGGTTTAAAAATGGTTAAGTTATTAGCAAAATCCTCCAAAAATGGTCTAGAAAGCATCAACATTTTTATAAAAACTAAAATTTTAGAGCTGTTATTTGACCTTTGTATAAGTCTAATGTACCAAAAAGAGTCTTTAGTATAACATATTTGCTGAAAAACTCGGAAAATCGGTTCAGATACAAAAAAATGATGCCCAAAATATAATTTTTTTTTTTTTTTTTTTTTAAAATACCCTTTTTCGGGAATCATAGGTCTTTCCGAGTCCAAGTTTTATTACCAAGGTTAATCGTAAATTTCTTCTTAAAGACCTCGGTATATAAATCTATCAAATCGGTGGAAAATCGGAGTTATGACCAAAATACTGAAATCCCAATATTTACTCTTTTTTATATAACTAAGTTGTTGTATTTGTTCGAATCCCATTCGATTAATTTTTTTTTTTTTTTCTAAGTATTTATAAATTATTTTTATTTAAATAAAAAATTTACCAGTTTTCTTATTTTTACTTTTATGACCAAAACACTTATATCCTTTAAAAAACACTCTTTTTATTTAAAAAAAACACTCCTTTTTTATAAAATTTACAGTTTTGTTCTTAATAAATGTGGATTTTTTTCTGTGCCTAAAAATTGTATATAAAAACCAAACACAATTTATTTAAGATAAAACCCTCAAAACAAGAAATTTCGACTTAAGCCATTATTATTTATTGTAACAGATATTTTATATATGTATATTTATATAAATATCCTTTTGTTCTTATCGCACCATGGTGAAGGGTATATAAGATTCGGCATTTTTTTTTTTTTTATTATTATTCCTAAACTTAATCCCACGAAGCTTTTTGCTTGTCTGCAGGAGACAAGAGTC
This sequence comes from Pollenia amentaria, assembly GCA_943735925.1. Lineage (NCBI taxonomy): Eukaryota > Metazoa > Arthropoda > Insecta > Diptera > Polleniidae > Pollenia > Pollenia amentaria. Next base: position 251,079,144 of record OX031007.1, on the reverse strand, counting down.
TCTGGCGGTAATCGAACCCCCAACCCCGGTACTGGTAGACTAGCTCACTGCCAGCTAGTCTACCGGGGCACACAAATAGCCGAATATAGCACTCTTAGTTGTTTTTTTTAGCAACCGGCAAACAAATACATATTTTGTTAACAATATGTAAATATTGTACATTTATTTATAAGGGTACAAAGTAATTAAAGCCTTTAATAACAACAACAACAAAAATATTTATGTACAGTAGAGCGTACCACCTAAGAAGCAAAAAAAGTGCGCCGTACGTCCCCTAATAAAATGTATTTTTGGAAGGCGGCTTGGTAAAACATTTTTATACCCTTCACCACCACTAGTGGAGAATGAGGGTATACTAAGTGAGTCATTCCGTGTAAAACTTTTTTATTATACATCTAAGACCCCATAAAGTAAATATAATCTGGCTCCTTGGGTAATTCTAAGTCGATTTAGCCATGTCCGTCTGTCTGTCCGTCTGTTGAAAACACGCTCACTTTCGAAAAACGCAAAAGAAAAGAACAAACTTTGTCTCAACTTGCTTGTATTTATCCTAAGCAGTTTAGAATTTAAATCCAGCAACATCGGCTTAGTAGGATCAGAACTATGAACCAACATGTGGAACCACCACCCTGAAAAATGGATAATTTTGATACAAAAACAATTTAGTACGCCTAAAACCGTAAAAAATTACGCTATCATACTATAATTTGGCACGTCACAGTTGTATAGTACCTGAAATGACACTGTAAAATTTTTGGAAGATCGGTCCATAATTTACACTAGGCCCCATATAAACCCAACAACCGGAAACCCCTTAAGTACGCCTAAAACCGTAATAAATAATGCTATTTATTTAGTACGCCTAATACCGTAACGAATTACGCTATTCTAATAAAATTTTATCTGTAATATTGGCCTTCCCAAGACAAAGAATATATCATACCTTACGAGCCGACTATAAATGCCAAAGATATAAGGAAAAATTCAAAAAGGCGTTTTCAGGTACGGCCTAATGTATATGCTATATAAATATTCAATTTCATATAAAAATTCAATTTCAAAAATAATAATGTAAAAAGGTAAGTTATAACAATACTTACGGCATTATTCATAAAAACTTGTGACAGGTTTGTAAACTGTTTTTAACCAAAACTTAATAAATTTTTGTATTTATAAACGGTTAATAGGGTTTTAAACCGTTAAATACCATTAATAAAATCGAAATTTATAAGTCATAAAAACTTTATTATTCGATGTACCCTTCTTTAACCCAAAAATCAAATGGAATTATGATAAATGTTTGCATTTGATGATATATTTTTTGTACAATATATTTGTAAAATAGTGGAAAGTAAGTTGCTGCCAAAAAAATCTCAACTGGCAACAGTAAAACATATCCGCTGTAAATATTTCATCTTAAAGAAAAACCAATTAAATATATTGTTATTCATTTTTTATATTATTTGTTTTGATTTAACATGTTTCAAAATGATTGATGAATTTGCATGAGGTCATAAAAAAAGAAATGGTGGTTTCATTGTTCTTGAAGATTTTTTCTTTTTTCTAGAAACGTAAGACTCCTTTCAGACTCGCAAGTTACTTGCGCCACTTTTGGTTTGTAAATGTGAGGGGTTATTTGCAATTTTCACCAGCTGTAATATATTCGTTAATCACTCTAAACTTTAGTTCATTTATATACTCGTATGTGTACACATTTCTTGCAAAATGTTTTTTGTAAATGAGAATGAGAAATGAGAAGAATAAGCTTATCATTCGAGATTGCCTACAACATGACAACAAATATGATTGCAAATGACTTATTCTCGCTATAGTTTTGTAAGTGTTTTTGAGAATGATGTCCTAAATTTTGTTTCATTAGTTAAAGTCTGAAGTATTTGTGTTTCATTTGAAGATGGTAGTGTTTCAAACAGTGCACAGTTTAAAAAAGGTATTAATTTATTTATTTATTGTGTAAAAAATTTTCCAAACAGTGACAATACTTATAGGTAGACTTAAGATGGCAACTTCAGTTGTGTTGCCAGCAGCAAAATCAGGCGACGCCACTGAAGTCAAAATAAAGCGTGATCCATTTCGAGGTTCCCTACTTTTTAAAAGAAAAAATAACACAGAAAATTCAAATTTAATGGGGAATGTTTATTATAATTTGAAAGAACATAATTTGGCATTTATTTTTTGAATGTTGGCCGTTGCTACGTCGCAGATTGTCCATCCGTTGAGTCCAATTTTCGATGACTCGTTCGAGCATTTCGACTGGTAACTGGCGAATGACACGTGTGATGTTTTCCTCCAAGGCCTGAATCGAAGCGGGTTTGTCCGCATAAACTTTAGACTTAACATATCCCCACAGGAAAAAGTCTAACGGTGTGATATCACACGATCTTGGTGGCCAATCGAACAGCCCAAAACGTGAAAGTATGTGCTCACCGAAGTGTTCTCTCAATAAATCCATTGATTGATACGATGTGTGCGAAGTGGCGCCGTCTTGCAGAAACTAAATGTCGCCGAGATCAAGAGCTTCAATTTCAACATCAAATAGTCGGTTACCATGGCACGATAACGATCGCCATTGACGGTTACGTTCGCATTGTCATCATTTTTAAAGAAATATGGACCGATGATTCCACCGGCCCACAAAGCACACTTAACCGTTGTTTTTTCTGGATGAAGTGGCAGTTCTTGAATCTCTTCAGGTTGCTCTTCGTCCCAAATGCGGCAATTTTGTTTGTTTACATACCCAAATGGGCCTCAATTCTGAACAAAATTTGCCTCGAAAACGTCGGAGCTTCTTGGAACTTTTCAAGAGCCTATAGAGCGTAGCCATGTCGCTTGGGAAGGTCGAGCGGCTTCAGTTGTTGCACAAGCTGTATTTTGTACGCTTTCAATTTAAGATCTCGACGTAAAAACCGCCAAGTCGTTCCATACGTCAGTCCGAGTTGCTGCGAACGGTGCCGAATAGACTCTCCACGGTCTTCGTGTACACTCTCAGCTTCGGCCGCTATATTTTCTTCAGAGCGTGCTGGACGTGGTCTATTCGGTCGAATATTATCCAATAATGAATGCTGGGTCTCAAAATGGGTGATGGTGTTGCGAATAGTACGCTCAGTAGGCCGGTTATGTTGACCATAATTTGAGCGAAGTGCACGAAACACATTCCTCACAGAACGTGAATTTACGTTATAAAGTTAAACGATTTGTAAACGTTGTTCAGGCGTAAGTCTTTCCATTATGAAATGCCAAACAATACTTAACAAAAATAACATGACAGCATGACACGACTCACACGTGATCTGTCAAAAAAAGGCTATTGAAAAAGTATTTCCACTTGAATCACCAAAACATTTTTTATATTTTAACATCAGCGGCGTTTCCCAATTTAACTGCTATCAACACAACTTCAGTTTAGTTGCCCACTGTAATCGACCTATCAATTAACTTAAAAATACATGTTGAAATGGAACAAAATGAATGCTTAATATCTCAGAAACCATAAAAAGTTTCGCGAAACTGGTTTTAGGTTCAGTAAGGGGATATTCAAAATAAACAAATGGTGAGTAGGTCAAACAAGTATTGAGCTGACGATATCTATGTTTATGTGTGCGTGTGCTTTAATGTTTTTATTATTTGTATATGTTTAAATTTTTAAATAGCGAAAAGTATGTACAGTATACATGTTTTTTGATGTTGTAATTTTTTACTATTATCATACATAATACATACTCATATGTAAAATAAGCAAATCAGAGTGCTATATTCGGCTGTGCCGAATCTTTGATACCCTCCACCAACAATTCGAATATTTCAGGAATGGGCTCTAATTTATATAAAAATGGACGTCAGCATTAAAATTGGTTGCGGTTTAGATCTATATTAAATTATTGACCGACAATCAAAAAGTTTAGCTTGAGTAAAATATCATGATTCGTAACATTTTTAGGAAGGGAACAGGGTTGTCAGATTGATTTTGAACTTTTTCGCCAAATTCAATGTCAAAAATCGCCAAAGCATTTAGTTTTTAGTTTTTGACAATAATATATGTATTTTTAAACTTAATTTTTATTTAGAACAAAGTAAAAATGATTAGTGAACACAAAAAATGTGCAATGTTTGAAATATTTTATAGTAGTCTACTTAAAGAAACAAAAAAAGAATTTTTGCGGTAAGTATTAAGCAAATATTGGATATAAAATGCATTTGTATGTAGTTGCAGTTCTATTATATATCTAAAGCGCTATATACTTCACCGAGAAGACTCCCTTTTTGTCTTCTTTTTTGGAATACATTGTGAAAGTACAAAAGCAACATGTACTATTTACATTCATATAACTTTTAACTCGTAAAAACGTGTCGAAAACTTCATATCGCATTCTACTTCGAAGGCGAATTTTAGTGGAGTTCATTATTTCAACACAGGCATTACTGGTTATAATAACCAGCATATAAAGAACAGCCAATGCAAGTTCCTTAAAATGGTACGTACCTGCCGTATCCTTGTAGCTATAATTTGTTGGTCTAAACTGATTTAAATTAGATTGAATATCATCATTAAAATTCTCTTTCGGTATTTTTTCCATTGTTTTCATTAACATCCAAAGGTACTTTAGGATTCATAAAACTCTTTTAAATATCTTTAACAACAACGAATTTTATCTGTGATAATTTGTCACATTTTATAGTGGAAAAATGTTCATAAACTTGAATTGTATTCATTTTTTAAAGAATTCTACTTATTACTTCTTTTAAGTGCACATTTAAATTTAAAAAAAAAAAATTTCATTATCTTCATCGGCCATTTCAACATAATTTAGTTTTAAATACTGGTCATTCTAAAATAAAAAAAATATTATTTCTTCGTATTGAATCTAATAAATTTCAAAACAAATGGCTCATCAAAAATAGCCAACAAAATCGCCAAATCGAAAATTAGGTCGCCAAACAAGTTTGAAAATCGCCACGTTTGGTGAGAAATCGCCACATCTGACAGCCCTGGAAGGGAATTTTTATTGGACCAATGGTAAAATTTCTGGTATTGAAAAACATAAATTTCAATACAGTAGTCAAATATGTTTTAGCGTTTACAGTGAATTTCAAAAGGCTGCTTAATATGGGATGTAAGGTCAATTATGGACAGTATATCGCAAAATGGCATGACATTTTTTCTAGCCACATGACGTTGGAACAAATTTAACCGCAATATCTTTATCTGCTTAGGTTTAAGGCGTATTTGTTTAATTTCCCAGAGTGGGCTTATTACTTATTACGGCTTTAGGCGTAATAAATTGTTTTCCTGGTGTAGGCTTTATATAGGCCATGGTAAATTATGAACTGATCTTCACGAAATTTACTAGTGTGATTTCTAGTCCAAAGCTGCGACGTACCAATTTTTATTACAATAGCATCACTTGTTACGATGTTAGGCCTATTAAACTGTTTTCCGAAAGTAGTCTTTATATGGGACCTATGGTAAATTATGGACCGATCTTCCCCAAAAGTTTTACACCATGACCTTAAGTCATATGGAACGAGTTTGTGCAATCAATCCGTCCATTATGACACTTTTACACTTTACACTTTTCTTTTTAGTTTTTCTAAAGTGACGGGACAGACAGATGGACGTGGCTTAATCGACTTAGAATTACTCAAGGAGCCTGTATATATATAATGGGTGATTCAAGTAGAGATACTTTTTTCAATAGCATTTTTTTGACAGATCGCGTGTAAGTCGTGTCAAGCTGTCATGTTATTTTTGTTTAGTATTGTTTGGCATTTCATAATGGAAAGACTTACGCCTGAACAACGTTTACAAATCGTTCAACTTTATTACGAAAATTCACGTTCTGTGAGGAATGTGTTTCGTGCACTTCGCTCAACTTATGGTCAACATAATCGGCCTACTGAGCATTCTATTCGCAACACCATCACCCATTTTGAGACCCAGCATTCATTATTGGATAATATTCGACCGAATAGACCACGTCCAGCACGCTGTGAAGAAAATATAGCGGCCGTAGCTGAGAGTGCACACGAAGACCGTGGATAGTCGATTCGGCACCGTTCGCAGCAACTCGGACCGTTATCGTGCTATGATAACCGACTATTTGATGACTGATATTGAAGCTCGTGATCTCAGCGACATTTGGTTTCAGCAAGACCGCGCCACTTCCCACACATCGCATCAATCAATGGATTTATTGAGATAACACTTCGGTGATCACATAATTTCACGTTTTCGGCCGGCCGATTAGCCACCAAGATCGTGTGATATCACACCGTTAGACTTTTTCCTGTGGAGATATGTAAAGTCTAAAGCTTATGCGGACAAACCCGCTTCGATTCAGGCCTTGGAGGAAAACATCACGCGTGTCATTCGCCAGTTACCAGTCGAAATGCTCGTACGAGTCATCTAAAATTGGACTCAACGAATGGACCATCTGCGACGTAGCAACGGCCAACATTTGATAGACATAATCTTCAAAAAATAAATGCCAAAGAATGTTCTTTCAAATTTGAATTTTCTGTGTTTTTTTTCTTTAAAAAAGTAGGGAACCTCGAAATGGATCACGCTTAACTATATGGGGTCTTAGATGTATAATAACAGAATGACAAACTTATTCACCACTAGTGGTAGTGGAGGTTATAAAAAGGATTCCTATATTTTGTAATAGCAATAGTGATCAAAATTAGGAGTTTTCATAAAAAACTAAATTAGATTTGAAATCGATTTTAAAAATAATTTGTATGGATATTTAGGGCGTTATTCTATAAATCCCTTCAGCTCACGTTAAGTTATTCATTAATAAAAAATTTTTGGAGTTTTCAAAGATTTGTACGAAAATATGTTTTAAGAGAGCGGAAACTCTTTCAAAAATTAAAAGAGTGAAGTTCAAAATACATTTTATATCTAAATTATTTTTTAAAAATACGACAGTTAAAATTTTTTAACAGTTAACATTTATGAAAGAAATTAGAAGAAAAAAGTAGTTTTTCAAATCGTTAGTTCTTTAAAAAAACTAATATTGAATATTGCAAACACTTGTAAATTTTGCTACTTATTAACGCGCAATAAAAAATTTATACAATAAGGAACTTTAGAGAAGTATGGAATTCTAAAGCAAAGAAAACAGTTGCCTGAAAGCTACAAAAATTAAGTTTATAAGAACCTAAGTAACGTAACTTTTAAAAACAGATTCCGTGATATTGAAAATGTAAAACACAATAATACCCCTATTACGGTTTACAGCAAAATTTTAGTGCAGTTGAAATTTTGCTTTTTTACAACTCATCACTAGCAGTTGTAAAGTTAAGGTGTGTAGTTTCAACTCAACTTAGTTTCAACTCAACTGAGTTGTAAACCGTAATAGGGGTATAATTTTGGATACAATTGACAAAAAATTCACCATATTTGTAAAGCCAAAATACATCACAAACAATTTTAATTTATTTATATCGATATACGTTGATTGTGTTGACTTTTCAAATTTATCCTATTTAAAACCAAAATTATTGTTGAAAACTTTCGAAAGTGACAAGTACCAAGGATAGATTTTTTGATAATTGAAAGATAATATTAACGATATAATATTCGACCTTTATTATTGCAACTATGTATAATTAAATTGTCGAGCCTGAGGTCTAAATTTTCAAAAACTTTACACGTTTATTAGAACCAATATTAGGACATATGTAAGTCAGATTAAAAATATTACAGCACAAATACAGAACATTAAATAAAATACAGTACAATTTAAGGTTTTTGGCTAGAAAATAATTCACAGAGAACAAACCCCTTAAATACAGTACTGGGGGGCTACTCTCTATTGCGATCGCTCTATCACTTTCGCAAAATTGTTTGAAAATGAAGCAATACAGGTAATAAAAATCAACGATAGCGCAAATTTCCAGTAATGAAATGGCAAAATATGTAAAAAAAAAATTTTAATTATAAAGTTTAAATAAAAGAAATAGTGATGATTTGCGAAAAGAAAAAGATGCGAAAGACAAATGCGCATTAAAGAATACCAATAATTAGATTTGCTACAATTTTCTTTCGCATCGTAATAGAGAGTAACCCCCCTGGGGTCTAATCACCGCATACGATATCGAGCAAAATTTAACGAAATTTTTCATTTTGGTATCGTGACACTCGAATGAAATCTGTCGTAATTTGAGCTGATAGAATTCGATATCGAGTAACCAAAGACATTACATCTCTCGAGTTTTGATTCGATACGTCAATGTGTATCGTATGCAAAAAAAAAGATAGTTTACTCGATACGTCAGTTTACTCGATATCGAATGCGATGATTAGACTCCTATTCTGTTAAAGGCAGAACGGATGGTCAGCGAAGTGATACATCTACAATCATGAATGAATTTTGAATTAGTCATATTTGCTGTAAAAAAATAATATATCCATTACCGAATCTGTAATCTGCCTTACTTATGTATTTTCAATAAAAATCTTTTAAAGGCTTGATTTAGTTGGTTTAACATACAAAATGCCAATTGTGGTAAAAGGGGGTATGAAAATTATTTTCTTACTGTAAGATAACGTTGATTATGGCTTATTATTATAAATTAAATATGCATTTTTATGAATTGTGTTGTTGGTGTTGTAAATATAAATGTTTTTACTAAATTAGTAAAGAAAGAACCCACTCTACATTTCTAAATTAAAACTTAAAATTTTATTTCATTGTATACATCTTTGATTAAAACAAATCAATTGTTTTTTTTAGTTTAAGATTGTGCCTTGATTTAAGAACACTTTTTAGATCGAATTAAAAAAAAATCCAAAAACTAATAAAATAAATTTAAAACGCTATACTTTTCTACAACTATGTATAACTTTTTTTAACTAAATTCTTATAGATACTAATACCTCAGTCAAATACCAAAGCCAGGAAACGTGTTTAAAACAAAAATAACCATTTTCCATTTAAATCAATCAATCTTATTAGTAGTAAAAACTGCACACATTTATTTTATTCGTAATAACGGGTGTTTTTAATGTTAAAAAAGTTTTAAATATAATAGTTCATATGTTAAGGTCGTAATATTTAATACAAAAGAATGGCAGATAGGACACGTAAATATGTATATGTAATCACAAAATAATGGTGATGTTTATTTTTTACTTTACCAACATATAAATGTAAACGAAATTTCTAATCACTGATATAACAATAAAAATCTACACATTTTAACTTCATAGGTGTTAAATTAACAAACAATAGTAATAAAAAATATAAAAATATTTGTCGTTGTGATTAAGAAATGATCACGGAAACAACGTATGGAAGAAAAAACTTAAAATATTTATTAAAAAAAAAAAAAGGAAACCTCTATTTAACATGCAATTGTTCTAATTTAAAAATTATTTGTTTATTATCATAAATGTTAAATAATGATTCAAATTACATGAACTTTTTAATATCTTAATTTAAATATATAAACACAAAAATATTGTCTATTTAGTTGAAATGAATAAAAAGTTTATTAATGAATGATGGATATGTATAATGAATGAATAAGATAAACAATTAACATAAGAACAAAAAAGTGTTTGATTTTATGAAAACATGGCAAAAATTCGTTGTTAAGTTAGTTTTACATTTGGGTTCAATTTTAAAGTATATTGCAATGTGTTTTTTTTTTTTTTTTTTTTTTGTTTTGGTTTTTTTAATCTAAAACTCTATATAAAAATTTTTACTAAAAACACTATCTATAAAAAAGTCTGTTTTGAGATTTAACAAAGGCACCATGGTTTACACGTAACTCCTCCGATTAGTGACTTAAAGCATTTGTACAAATGTCATACTCAACATGGAACCTAAAGCTAAACCACAGCTAAGAGATGCCGCCATTATGGAAGATGCCATTTCCTTTTCATGCTGCATTACACATCTGAATAAAAATAAAACACAAAGTAGAACACAAAAACTTAAATCTTATTGAACTAAAGCTTACCTGGGAGCCATTATTAGCAAAATATTTGTCATATAACCATTGGTAAGAGCAAAAGTTATCATCATAATAATAAAAGCCACATCGGAGTGCACAAGAATTGGCATAAAATTGTGTAAATGGGTGTTTGAACACAAAAAGAATGGTACATACAACATACGTAAGATCACCATCATTAAAACTGTATGAACATTTTTACGGGGCTAAATAAAATAAACAAAAAAGAAACATTTCTATCATTTGACATAATTTTTATCAAAATAAAACTTACTTTTTCAAAAATACCACAGATAATACGACCAAAATAATCACCGGAATTAAAAAATAAATAATTCACCACAGGCATATAGTAAATATCTGAAAATATTAATATATATTTTTAATTGCAATTATTTAAAAAATTATAGTAATTAATTAAAAAATAAATTGTCTTAAAATAAATCTCTTACCGTTCCATGCCTTCCCTTCGCCATATTTCTCAGATTGCATGAGTATTGTAACCGAGGGGTAAACAGAAAGCGTCGTAGCAAATAACAAACAAATAGTGACAGCATGTACATAAATTTTGCTAAAAACTTCTCGTACATTTGGATCCAAAGCTATGCCTCTGTCAACGGTACGACTATGAGTAGGATTATCATAGACAATTTTAAATCTATCGCCACCCTGAACATAGTATTTAAAAAATTCCTTTCTTTCCAAAATTGCATAGCAAATGATGTTGACTAAAATCAAAACACTGCCAATAATAAAATAAATAAATGCCGTTGCGTTTGGAGCAGCTCCAAAAGTCAAGACGACCAGGAATGTAAGAGCTGTAAAAATCCCACCTAAAGCCTGCCCACTAACAACGGCCGTCATATATTCGGAGGGAAACAAACCAGCAATGCCAAAAATTCCACCAGACATGGTTGCCGAACAAACTTTATGCCAAAAGAGTAAAAAGGATTTTATTTTTACAATTAACTATTTTATACTTAAATTTTACTCACTATTAATTATAACCACAGTGAACAATGTTATTAAAAAGAACTGTTCTTGCCATTTATCCGTATTGACCTCCACAAATGCTGTTGTTATTATAAAAATCAAAAGTATCACAATTAAAGTTCCTAACATTTTCAAACGTAAAGAAACATTTTTTCCATAGATTGCGTTGAGTATTAAAAAAGTTGTGCCCGAAATAGAAGCGGTTAGAGTTAAATCGCAGGCAAAACTTTTTTGTAATGGAGTTAAATCGGGATTCGTATCGGTGGTGTCATTTAATGTGGTGTTACGAAACTTAAACATCCAATACTGTATTTTTAAAGGAAAAAATTAATCATTAAATAAAAATTTTATGTCAATAGATGCTGTTATTAAAAAAAAATTCTTTATATGAATAACAAATAATGAAGTTGTTAAAGCTCATAATTGTATTTATTTAAGCTTTTCGCGTTGAAAATAAGGCCCTAATCATGTAAAACGCAACGCGACGCCAAAGAATTACATTGAAAGCACAAACAACGTCATAAATATTTTTGTAATTTTGTTGTTGCTTTTTACAGAAATTCATGTACCGTTTTAAAATTTTTAACGCCACAAGCAATGGAGCGTTTGTAATTTTAAAAAGCAATGTGAATTTCTGTAGGAAGCAACAACAAAATTACAAAATATTTATGATATTGTTTGTGCTTTCAATGTTACAATTTGGCGTTGAGTTGCATTTTACATGATTAGTGCCAAAATTGTTGCATGTTTTTGCAATATTTTTAAAAAATGCCTTACTTTCATATAAGGGCATATTTTGCATTTTAGCAATCAATTATTAGCAAAAATATGATTTTTTCAATTGTTTTAAAGTTAATGCTTTATGTGTATTTTTGAGCATATTGGTCGATGACATAATGCAACATTTCCACTTTTTAAGTTTTTTGTTTATTTAAAAAGTTACAAACGCCAAGAAAAGATTGTATGAAGAATATGTATATGAAGATCAATACGAAAAGTGGGGAACAGAATAGTCGCTGTTGTTCAACGTTATGAATAGCGCTGCAAGATGTGTTAATTTAAAAATTATGAAAATTATTTTTCTCTTGTAAACAAAAAACATGAAACAGGTGGTTTAATAATTTTATGCCAGCTCAGTCAAGAATAAAAAATTATCAATAAATTTTAATTCATTTCATGTTAATAAAAATAATTTAATGAAAATTTAATTCAATGAACATAATTAAGCCTGATTTAAATATTGAAATTTTAAACGGCTAAAGTAGCTCTTTTAAGAAATCGAATAGAAACTTTTTGTATTTTGTTGTTAGATTTAACAGAAGAATTTCTATTTTTTACATTTGATCTTTCAGAACGTCTTTAATGTAGAAAAAAAAATATGTATGAATTTTTAGAAATTTCATTTGGTGCGGAAGGGTTTAATGACAAAATGATCAGCAAACACGATTTTTATCATTAATTTAGTATTGGCTATCACGTGGTTATAGGTACATTTTTTGTAAAAAATGAGTCATAACCCTAATGTACATAATTATATAAATGTATACCTTACACATCTTAAATGCCAACGGATTTTACTACTCAAAAAGTCTATATCGAGTTTTTGATTGATTATTAAACTACATATTCGCGCATAAAAAATAATTGAAATTTTAAACGTATACCTATTTAAAACTAAATGTCTAAACAAATTTCTTTAATAGATAACTGTTATACCACAACAAGTCTTTAAAAACAATAAATATCGTACTGGCTTCAATTCATTTTTTTTTTCTTTATTCAAAAAATTTTTATAGTGGAATTGTTGCTTATTGTTATGAACCTCCACCATTTAAGGCCGTGTCAGATACAACTTTGTCGCTTTGCGTGACGTTTCTACCTTCGGCAGAAAAACGCAAAGCAAAAGGTGTATGCCACAATGAAAACTTTGACAACACTCACGCATTGTTTGTTTACTTATAAAAGCGGTTGGTAATTTGTACATTTAATTATTTGTTACAAAAATTTAATTGGACGGTTTTTTGGAATTGAATTTGGCAAAAAAAATTAAAAAAAAGAAAATTATACTAGCCAATTGTCAAAGCGCGCAAAAAGATGAGAGTTGGCTAACTTTTTGCTTCGCTCCGCTTTGAAAGTACTTTATGTGACATGTTTCGTATAAGTATGTATATTTTATCTTAGATGTCAAAGCGAATCGGTAACGCAACGCGAAGCAAAAATTTTATCTGACATGGCCTTTATTGTTTTTTTTTTTTTTTTTTTTTGTGCATATAAACTTGCTTTGGTATTTAGGTTTTTAAGGAAAATAAAAATATTTAAAAGGTCAATATAAATGTGTTTTATATTAATAAACAGATTATTTTGCTGGGCGTTTTGGAAAAAAAAGGATTTTAAATTTTTGCATTTAAAATCTTGCCATAATTATTTATTTTAATATCAGTTTTTTTATGTATTCATATGTATATATTAATGATCCATTCAATTTTCATTTCCTCAGAAAATATAAAAACAGTATAATTTACATGCGGAAGGAAAAACATAATACATATCGCCCACTAACTCATAAGCATGCACAACTAAAAATTCAAAAATGTTAAGGAAGAGCAGAAAACTGGCTTCAAGAACATGGTGGACATATTTTAATCAAATTAAGTTTCAAAAATGTTAAAGTAGAAAACTTAAAAAAACTAGTGCCGTAAACGAAGTTTTTGTGGTCGCTATAGATTTGATTTGTGAATCGTTTTATGAAAAAAATATTTTGGATATATTTTGAGTTGTGCCTGTTTATGATTTAGTGTGCGATATGTATAGTTATGTATGTACATTAGACCGACTCAAGTTGTATGGAGCCGAAAAAAGTGTTTTAGTTACCCCTCTGAAAATAAAGGCTGATATGTTTTATGATGATTCCCAAAATATTTTGGTTCTAGCGTTGACCATCCGTGAGCTGGACCATTTTTAAAAAAGGTCTTTTTTCAGTTTTACGAATTTTTTTGTACTTTGCTCCAAGACGACATAAATAAAATTTGTTATCATCGAAAAGGGTTTTTGAAGCAGCATCCAATGGTATATAAAACTTGACCACTTGCGACTTTCTAATTGAGATATTTAACTAAATACATATTTTCGTTTCGGGTTTTCATACAAATTCTACGTATGTGGAAGTAATGTTCTGCTTTTCAATTTGAATCTGTTTTTAAATAATGTTAATTTAATGTTTAATTTAACTTGTTTGTGAAGCATTTATATAGCTAAATACCAACTTTTGAAACTTTTTTCTGTTATGTTAATTTTTTAGAGTTGTAAAAGTGTAAAGTATTTGGGTACTTAGAACGGGTTTTAAGTTATCAATAGTAAAAATATTATTCATGCTCTTTTGAATAAATCAACCCAGACACAAATTAGTAAAATAAAAAAAAACAATATGAAAGATTAAATAAAATAATTTCTTTGTATTTTCCTTAAATGTTCATGTTATAAAAAGCATTTAATCGAGTACCGAAAGGAAAACGAGTAAAGTAGTCAAAAGTGTAAATATTTTTCAACACTTCATCAAGGTATTTGCCATCAGTTGTTTTTTATATTTAACGATCTTTTTCAAATTTTCCGTTCGCGTACTTTTTTGGGTAACAGCTTTTTTGAGAGTAATTTTTCAGTGCATTCAGTAATTACTCTTTTACTGCATTCTACTGTAAAACTACTCGAACGCACCTATTAATGCCTCTTTTTAGTAAAATCATTATAATCAAACTTAAATAGGGAGTAGGTACATTAAAAATAAAATTTAAATTAATATAAATTATCATCAGATAAAGATAAACTTGATCTAGTTATTTGCAAAAATTTATATAGTATATGTACATAATATGAATATGCATTCATATTTATTTGTTTAAAAATTTCCTCATAATATTTTAACACTATTGTAAAAACAAAGAAAACAAAACAATTGATAAGAAAAGTTAAATAAGCATGTACATATTAATGGAAATATTGTCTTAGAAATATATACATATATGTATATATACGGGTGTATTTGATAACAATAGAAGTTCCATTATTGTACTACATATTTCAGTTACTCTCATGGGTTAAAAAAATAAAATAATCTATCATGTACATACATATGCATATTTTAATGCAAATGATTGCATATAATTTGATTAAGGCTTTTTATGTCATTACTTCAATATTTAAAAAAAGATTTTTTTTTATTTTCGATTGTTTCACTCAGGTCAAATGAACAGGAATTAATAGGCAAACAATCTAAGATACTAAAATCATCATGGGAAGTTTTCTTTTAAAACAAAATATTGTTAGTGCAACGTTTAACCCCATCGTGCAACAAAATTTGTCAATATGTATAACAATAAATGAAATCATTATAAAAATATATAAATAATCAAATGTAAATTATAATTAAAGCTTAAAGTAATTTAGAATGTTTACTTACATCTTCTGCAGTAATGAAAAAGTTCCATGGAGTCATGGTCGCAATACCTAGTAAATAGAATACAACGTAGGTATAATTCCAACGATCGTTAGGAGCATCTGAGATATGAATATGACCGAGTAGGTCAATATTGTGGAAATCACCATCATAGGTACGCTGGGGCAGGGTAGCAGGCATGAAATTTACATTATCACGTTGCGATGGGTCATCTATAAATCCGCCCGCATAAAAATCGTCATTGTTTTGCCCATCATCAACAGCGAGTGATTGTTCATTATTGACCAGTACCGCGCGATCATCACCACTGATTGTATCATATTTCAGCATTATTATCCTCTACGTTTTTGGATTGCAGTGACCATTAAATACTCCTATGTTAAACTTAATTCAAATTTCATTTATAAATTATAGTTTTGTCTCCTTGTTTTTAAACTATTTTACGTTGTAAATAATTGAACTTCATAAATTTATTTTCTCTGGTCGCACGCCCCGTTAAAATGTTGGTTAAAATATTAATTTTCTTATCGCTTCTGCAATTTAGACTTTTTCGACATCAATATAAATAATAATGTAGCGTTAAATTTTAATTATGTATGTTGCACTTTGGCACTTGTTATTTATTTATTGCTGAACGTATTTCTTTCACAAACAAAACAAGAAAAAGAATGTTATCACAATGAACTGAAACATGAGTGAATGAAAAGGTGGGAGCAATAAGCCAGCTGATCAGTGTTTTTCGCCGTAACTCTAAAACTAAGAGCCAGTTTTTGACTTAACGATCAGCGATTAACTTAAAATTAATCTTTCATAGCAATTTTTGAGTAGTCGATTATACCAGTTTGTCTGCTAGCTAAAAGTCATCATCCAGACTTGCAATTTTTAAAAATTCTGTTTTGAAATTGCATTATATATATATATATATATATATATATATATATATGTTCCTTTAACTCCCACTGGAGCATAGGGCGCCCTATGAAATTGCATTAGTGTCCAGTTTATGAAATTGTTTATGAAATTATAGTTTTGTAATTTTTGGGTTACAGTTCTACAATATTTACAAAAACAATATGAAAATTTTCTGAGTTGTTTTTGTAATTGTTTAAAATTTTAGCGCCTTCAATATATGCTGTTAGTGCTGCCAATGTTAACTTTAAAATACACTTTTGAGGCGATGAGAATAAATGGTTTAGAAAATAAACATTTACCGACCGCTTGTCAAATTTTGTATCCTACTCAATACATTTTGTTTTTACATGATTCGATTTTTTTTTTCATTCAATAAATTTTTTAACATGTCGTAGTACATTGTATCACCTTTAAATTAGGTCTTTTGAAAATATTGCCGACCGATTTTTTTTTTTTTTTTTTTTTTGTTTTAGTAGCTAAATAAATTCCAAAGCAATTGAGCCTTTTTCATGGAAATTGGTGCATAATTTTTGACTTTATTCACAATTGTGATAGAACAAAAGAGTAGAAATATAAATTTACATACAAAACTAATCACACAAATTCAAAAGTTTTACAATAAATCTACTTATTTAACGTTTTTAGCTGTTCCCTCACTAAATTGTAAATAAAATCAAAAGTTTTGAACTTATTTCTATGAAGAAGGGCTCAATTCCCTTGGAAAATATTTAGCTACATACGACTGGACAAAAACCAGACTGTTATTGTATTTTTATTTCTTATGAGGTCTTAAAAATAAAAAATTAAAACTTTATATGTTTGGGCCAAGCCTTAATGATATGTCTGAACCTTCTTAGCAAATATAAAAACAATGTTTATACGACTTCAAGATAATTATGGGGACTTTCGAATTTTTTTTACTAAATAGGGAAACCCCTTCTCAAGAAATGGTACTATATGTAGAAAAAGTATCTTTATTTTTTACACAATGCAGATTCGCGTTCAGCGTTCCGGATAACTGTAGAAAACACTTTCATTTCAACAAACGAAAATTTTATCAATATTTATACAGCTGTGTAATTAGTTTTTGCCTTCCTATTTTAGTTAATTTATATTTTTTTTAATTTTTTGTATTTCAATACATAAAATTATATGCAGGCTGTTGTCCTATAAATATAAAAACTTATATATGTTATATAACCAAAAATTTTGTAAAAATATGATAAATTTTTCTGATTGTAATATTAAAAGTATTTTGAATACTAAAAAAATTAACAACAAAAAAATTTAATATGTATTTACTATTTTTAGTAACTTGGAGGCCACACGATCAATTTTTGTCTCTCAATTGCTTTTAATTTACTCCCACTCTCATTTTTTTTACTAACACATTCACAGTTTTTAAGTCAGGGATGTCAGCGTCATACACAATTGTGTCAGCAAAACTCACATGTACGCTTACGCTCTTTTATTTTGCGAGCGTAAAATGTAATTGTTTACTGCAAAACACTCTCAATATCGCACGATCGCACGGCCTGTTTTAAGGCCTCTAAACAGAAATAATATATTTATTATTTATTATCTTTGTTTCTGTTTTGTTTTATTTCTGTTTTCAACATTGTACAATGATTTTAAAAAAACAAATTGCTTGTGGTTTTTGTACGAGGTGTAGTGTACTTGTTGTAGTATCAAGAATAACTGTGATGAATTCGCCTTCATGTTGTGTTTATTGAGCTTCTGTAAACTTCAAATTTGAATTTTATAAATTAGTCTTGTGGACAGCGATAACGAGCATACAAGCGGATGAGTTTATTAAAAATTTAATCATCCAGATAGGGAAAATATTATTGAGTTCTGGAAAAATTTAGACGGGGCACTATATCCTGTATTAAAAAAAAAAATTCCTTCAAATGTTTGTCGCTTTTTTTCCTCAATATATCTTTGCGAACAACTATTTTCCGATTTGAAATACATTTGCTCAAAACAACGCAATAAATTAACGTCCGCAAACCTAAAAAATGTTTTGTTGTTTCGAAACTGCAATATAAATTTAGAAGATATTATTGGTAAATAAAAGTATATTTCTATAGGCTAGTAAAATCTTCTCTTTTTATAATGGTGGTTAATAATTATAGAATATTTCTAAACTTAATGGGGTTATTATTTGCATTAGTATGTGCAAATGAATTTTCATTGTTGGCATTCGCAAAGATATGTTGAGCACCAAATTAAAAATTTTGGAAAGAATTGTATAAGGTTGTAAAAAGACTTCAAATATTGTCAAATGCTCAATTTTTCCAAAAAATAAGCAAATTTCTGCGAAATGCAGGTTCCAAATTAAATTTATTTAAATAATAACTGATTGTGTCTGTCCATAACTCAACATTTTTCGATAATTGTATTATTATTAATTGCTCTAAAGTCTTCATAGCAAAATATGTATGTTAATTAGGCCTCGCAACCGCAGATTCCTCCCGCTGGTAATGTAAGAGACAAGAGTATTCGCACCAACACAATCATAATTGACACCACTGTTTTAAATTGACCACGAGATTGCGCTCAATTTATCTTTCCATTTGTTTGGAAATTTTACGTTCAATTTAACAGCTGATTACAAGTTTAGTGAGCAAATTTTTCGTTTGTTTTTATAAATTTTTTTCTTGATGATATCTTGAAAGTAAATTGCTTACAGATTGCGTGCAGACCACGTCACAGCTTTCAATTTATGTAAATTTTGACAAACAGTATAATAGACTATCAAGAAAAGATCAAGCTTTTCTGTAGCCGCAGGGTAAAATTAACAAAGGCGAATTAGGTTATTTTGACAGTATAGATCAAGGCGAATTTAAAAATGGTAAGTACAACTCGTCAAGAAAAGAAAAGTTTTCAAAATTTGTTCGATTTTAATTTCACTCGAATACGATTTTCAGAGCATGGCTGATAATTTTTTCATATTTTTACATTTAAAATATCCATCCAAATTTAACTAAACTGGCTGAGTAAAGATTAATCACATATATGACAAGTGATTTAAACTATCAAAAGTCTTATTGACTATATACAAGATACCAAATTTTGCAATTATTAAAGATATTTATACCTTATACCTATTAATGTATGCCAATTTTAAAGTTACATTTTGTGAATACAATTCTTACTAATAGCTGCTTTACACTTTCACACAAGTCTTACGTATTTTGAAAAAAATACAAGCCTGGCATGATAAGTTTTAATTGTGTTTTGAAAATTTTTTTCTATTTATTTTGTTTTGTGTTTCCTTACATGCATGGTTGATATTTTTCGTTTTTCAATGCAAGAAGTGGAAATAGTACAATCATAAGTGACAAAGGAAAGAAGTTTCCACCGAGCTAAAAAATCTGCATTTTTAAGCCATAAAATGTAGATAAATCTGCACTTCTGGCATCACTGCTTGGTCAGCTGCTTTTGACAACAAGCAATTAAATTGCAAGAAACAAAATGCATGTCAAAGCGAATTTCAAAAGGCAAGTGCCACTTGTCAGCCGTCCGTCAGCTGTCTCAACGGCGTATTCAAAATATAATTCGCAAACGTCAAAAATTATTTATTATGTTTATGTTTTGCGCCAAAATAACCGAAAACAATTTCTGAGAAAAATTTTCAGCTGTTTTTGACAACAAGCAAGTAAAGTGCAAAAACAAAATACATGTCAATATTTGTAGTTGTAGATATACACTTATCTTCTTTAATTTGGCTTGGTATAACTTAAGCGGACCATACACTTCCAATATAATTGATTTATCTTTCCTATTGAACAATTATATCACCAATGTGTATGTGATATTTGAAGGTGGCACAATACTTTGGCAAAAATCAAAAGACTTTATGTTTTTATTGCGCAACGAAAAGAAGTTCAATATACTGTGGAATGTGTTGGCAACATTGTTCAAATTTGTTTTTCAGCAAAAACATCCCTACAAGAAATGAATAACCAAAACGAAAAAAAATGTTTACTAACACACTTGCAACAATTTTATATTGAACTAGCATTTAACCCGCTACTTCGTTAGCGCCCCTTTTTCTTATGTAGCCATATTTTTACGCCAAAGTTTATGTTTCTAGGTTTAAACCCGCTACTTTGTAAAGGGACGATTTGTACCTCTAAACGTTCGTATTTCGAAAATTTTTATTTGTATTTTTTAGATACGTTGCGAATGTGATATTTTTTTACTTCAATGTTTATTGGTTTAATAGATAGATATATATTGATTCCAAGTTGGAACAAAGGGCCGTTATAGATAGATGGCGTGGCAAAAAAGTTTTAAGATACAGGTTTACTCCCCAAAAGGGTCTAATTTCAAAAAAGTACCAGACACCGAACCGCTTATTATTTAAATGAACATCAGGTTAGGGAATTTCCCGTTTTAACCTTTTTTACCCTCTAACCATAAAAATT
The DNA here is from genome assembly GCA_943735925.1 of Pollenia amentaria. Classification (NCBI taxonomy): domain Eukaryota; kingdom Metazoa; phylum Arthropoda; class Insecta; order Diptera; family Polleniidae; genus Pollenia; species Pollenia amentaria. The sequence continues at coordinate 251,058,375 of OX031007.1, read as the reverse complement.
TTCAAAACTCCCATCATAGGTAATCGATTTCGCGAGAGGCCAACCTACCGGGCAAATTTCAGCATTTTAGTTCAGGCGTTTAGGTCGTGCGATGATGAATCATGCAGTAACTTTACAATTTTATATTATATACATAGGTAGATGAAGAAAAATTTTTTGAAAAAAATAACAGAATTAGGTACGATTTTCACCCCTTAAATGTTCAAATTTCGAAACGCATCAAATTTGTATTTGTATTTTTTAGATAAGTTACGAATGTAATATATTTTTTATTTTAATGTTTATTGGTTTAAAAGATAGATGGCATAGCAAAAAAGTTTTAAAATGCAGGTTTTACAAGTTTACTCCTTATTTCAAAAAAGAGCTAGACACCTGTCCGCTTATTTTTAATGAACAATAATAGGTATTAAATTTTTGTGTATTCCTTTTAGTTTAGCAGATATGAGGTTAGCGAATTTCCGTTTTTACCGCTTTTTATTTTTATTGAACCACAATAAGTATTACATTTTTTTGTATCTCCTTTAGCTTAGCAGATATGAGGTCAGCGTGATCGATTTGGCGAGAGGCCTGCCTTAGGTCCAAATGTCAACTTTTTAGCTTCAGGCGTTTAGGCTGTGCGAAGAAAATAAATAGATGAAGAAAAAATATCTTGGAAAAAGTAACAAAATTACGTACGATTTTTACCCCTTAAGCCTTTGAATTCAGAAAAAGTACAAAATTTTCACTTGGCATTTTTTAGATAAGTTAGGAATTTTATATAATTTTTATTTCTATGTGCATTGATTTAAACGGTAGATGGGGGACAAAAAAGAACCAAAATTCAGGTTGTACACTTTTACTCCCTAAAAGAGCCGAATTTCGAAATAGTACCAGACACCTGTTCTCTTTTTTATTTAATGAACAACAATAAGAGCACAAAATAAAGTACAAAAAAGTACCAAAAATTGCCTCTTACAGATGCTCATTCAACGCTTTGCTTGTTTAATTTTATGTGTGTAGCTACAATACTAACAAAAATTCAATAAGTACCTGTTGGCAAATAATACAGTACGAAAAAGTACCAAAAACCACTCTTACAGATTCTCATTCACTTGGGAACTTTCATGTTTAATTTTATGTTTATAGGTCCAATTTTAACGGAAATTCAAAAAGTAACAGGTAAAGAACAAAAAGTACCAAAACGCCCCTCTTACAGATTCTCATTCACTCAGGACATTGCATTTTTAATTTTATGTTTGTAGATCCAATATTAACGAAAATAAAAAAGGTACCAGTTAAAAAACGAAAAAGTACCAAGAAGATCCCTCAGAGGTTCTTATCCACTCAGGACATTGCATGTTGAAGTTTATGTTTCTAGGTCCAATATTAACGATAATTAAAAAAATTGTCAGTTGTGGAACCAAAAACCTAAAGTAAGAAATAAAATTTCCCGTATTTCCCCTTTTTGGTACTTTTTTCTCCCCATTGAAGCATAAAAAATTTCAATATTTTAGTAGGAGCCAATCATTTAATAGGTATATGTCAACGAATAAAAAAAAATGATTTGTAAAAAAGTACCAAAAATAGTAACGGTTTTCACTCCCTAAACGTCCGAATTTCGATAAAGTACCAAATTTGCATTTGGATTTTTTAGATTAGTTTCAAATGTGATATAACCCTTATTTCTATGTTTATTAGTTTAAAAGATAGATGGGGTGACAAAAAAGTACCAAAATACAGTTTTACCCGTTTACTCCGTATTTCCCCGTTTTGGTACTTTTTTTCTCCCCATTGAAGCATGAAAAATTTTAATATTGTAGTGGGAGACCATAATTTAATACGTTTATGTCAATAAATAAAATAAAATGTTTTATAAAAAAAGTACCAAAAATAGTTACGCTTTTTACCCCTTAAACGTCCGAATTTCGAAAAAGTACCAAATTCGTATTTGGATTTTTTAAATAAGTTTCAAATGTGATATAACCCTTATTTCTACAAGATTAATTTAGGAAGTTTTTAATTGTCGCGAATTCTTTTCAAAATCAAGATTTTTTGGTGAATGTCAAGAATTTTGTAAAACTGAAATTAGCAAGCCTGCTTTATAACTTTTTAAGTACATTCTGGTACTGCCAAAATTACAAAAAAAAAAAAAAAAAAAAAAACAACTACAATTCGTGTTGGAGCAAGCCAATTGTAGTGGAATGTTAGAAAGATAAATTAAATGTTTATTGTTGTGGCTTTGGTGAAGCTTGGTCTTATTTGTATAATATTTTTAGCTTTTCTTAAGTCTTTGGAAAAAGTTTCCTGATGAGCTGGCCTAAGCAACCAGCGAAATGCGCATAGAAACTAGCTTTCCCACAACAATAAATGTCAGTGTCATAATCATAAATAAAGATTGGTAGTTTAGCACGTCATTAATAAATGAATTAGTTAATAATAAATTTTGTATTCCCGAAAATAACTTTTGATAGCATGCTTTTTTTTCGCAAGTTAGTGTTGCAAAATTGATCACAATTGGGTCATAGTCGCACTTTTAAATGTTTAATAACCCTCTGTAATAGTTATAGCTTTCACGTAAGGAAATTACTTGCCAATTTACAGAAAAAGTGTGTAAAATTTTTGTGAGAAAGTTACCGCTTTGAACTGTCGAATAAACTAACGCATAAAACAGGATGAGAAGAAAAGTTAACACAAAAAAATATATTAATATGTAATGCAATGAATAATAAAGCAGAAGAGGTAACTATTTTATTCTCAGATTTTTCTTTGTTTAATTATTTTGCCTTTAACATTTTTGAAAAATATACGGATGTATGGACGCTGAGGTAAGGCAATACCTCTTTTGTAAGAATTAAATTTTTGATTAAATAAACTTTAATAAAAAAAAAAAAAAAAAAAAAAAAAAAAAAAAAAAAACATTCAAGGCGCACTTTACATTATTTGGTGTAGCCGACGGTTGTATTTTCGCCGCCGTCGTTGAAAATTTTTCAATTTTAGTAAATTTTTTTTGCCGTCAACGATATGCACGACTGGCGTTATCAACGTCTGCAATTTCACATTGGCTTAGAGTGGAATATTATGACATTTATAATGTAACGACGTAATTTCTTTTGATATTTTTCGACATTAGTGACAGACACACTTTTTTCTCACTTTTCGAGAAACGATGGAATATTTGGTTTCGCATCTTTCGGATGCGAGAAGTTCTCACCAAAGTTACAGAGCATGGGTACTTTATTGCACTTATGATTCGCTTTACGACAGACATTATTCCAACTGTAATATACGACACACACCTCCTCATAGAGGGTGTGCGCTTTTCAAGCAATATTTTTACTGGGTCTTCTAAGTATATGAAGAATCTATCCATTGCAGTCTTTTGATGTGCTCTTATGCGGCCCCTGCACGTTGCAAATGGTCGTACAATTCTTTTTCATTTCGACATGTTGTTATATTCTTCCATAAAATTGCGCATTCCAATTACTTCTTTTTCACACATATTGTTTACTTCGCTCGATGTTGCTTACAAAACGTCAAAATGAAAAACGGAATAAAAAATCACCATCACACGTACCAATTTGATAGCAAATGTATCGTCAGTTGAATTAAAATCAGATTTTTTTTTTATTTTTTTATCCAACATTTGTACTGATGCAAAGTTTAAGCCCTATCAAAGGTACTTTGGCCTTTTAAATGTCAATTTGGCCCAAAAAAGAAAAACTCCAAATGCATCACTGCTGCCAGCTGTAGTGAATTCGCCTTACAACAAGTCAACAACACAAAAACAACAGGTTGCTTTTTGGTGGTGTAATGTCAAAAACAAGGTGAACTATTATCCATGTAAAATAAACAGGTGACATTACTACGCCAGATGACGATTTTTTGCTCTTGCATTGTTTGTGCAATCTTATGTCAACATTCTGTGTTTACAAAAAGTCTACGTTTTGTGTTGTGATTAGTATTTTGTTTGTAAGTGTTTGATAATTATAGTTGAAAATAAGTAAGATATTGACTATCATTAAATAAAAATTGGCTAAAATTTATTTATTTTATCACGTTCAGCGGCATGCTTTGAATTTTGTTTAAAATAATTTTTAGCGTTAGCTGGGACTAATTTCCATTTTTGTTGTATATGTTGCCTTAGCATGCCACCTGCATTATTTCGTCATGGTTTTCTCTTCACCACCATCGGTTTTTTATTCATTTCTGATTTACAGTTTAGGTTTTCTGAATTGCAATTGACTAATCTGAATTACAATTGACGCTTTCTGAATTACAATTGACAATTTCTGATTTACAATTGACGCTTTCTGAATTACAATTGACGCTTTCTGAATTACAATTGACGCTTTCTGAATTACAATTGACTAATCTGAATTACAATTGACGATTAAGAATTACAACTGGAAACGGTTAAGAATTACAACGGGTAGAAGCCGGTTAAAACTTTACGCCAACGAAAAAGCCTTCCCTTCATCTCGCTTGCCAACAAACTGCCAATTTATGCCAGCATAATTAGTTTTATTATATTACTACTGATATAATTGTCAAGTTATAGATGGAAATTCAAATAGGTTTTACCAGTATTAACAAATGTATAATTTAAGTGTGAAAGTTATTTGACAAAAAACCTCATTACCATTTTGTACAGTTTATTTTTTTGGTACTGAATAATGTTGATAGTACAGTTCTTAGCGCAATGTGTCGGTAGTGGCAGTCTCCATTTGGCACTCTTGCGTGTATGGTGAATTTAATTATTTGCCAGCTCGCAGCGAATAAATTTCAATTCACCACAGTACGGTGGGTTATTATTACGGGAGACTAGAATGTAAATTATTTTGCTTAGTAAAAACAAAAACCTTTTTTATGGCTCTGGTCGCATACTTTAAAAATTGCAGTAGAATAAATTCATGTATATTTTCGTCGAATTTTTGTTTTATCTAATAGATGTCTACTATAAATTTAAGTATATAAAATATCTTTGTTTATAAAATCATTGTTATTTGTAACTACATTTGTATGTATATTTTATTAAGTTAAAATGTTTGAAAAGCATTGAAAAAAAATATATCCTAGTTCTTTACTATTTATTTAGAATCTATAGGTTTAGTTAACACGATAGATGGAGTCGCTTAAATAAATACTACACGGAAAGAAGATAATTTTCTAAACTAATTAATTTCGTTTCTTAAAACAAGAAAACCAAAAATGAAAAAAATATTTATTGATCTTAACTTATGTACCTTGTTCGTATTTAGTAATTTTTTTTATATAAAGAAACATTTTCTCATGTTCGAAAATTTCATAAAACATGAAATACAAAAGTAGCAAGTTTTAATTAAAAAAAGAAAGATATTTCTGAGTTCAAGCTGCATTTATTTAATATTAGTCTGGTTTTCTTGATTTTTAAATAGAATTAAATTTCTTGGATTAAGGAATAATTTTTGTTTTTTTTAAATTTGCTTAAATTTTTTTTTTAAATTAAAACTTTTTTTTTAAGCGGGTACTTTTTTTTGTTCCAAAGAAAACTTAGGTCTTTTCCTTTAAGGTAGTTCTGGTCGCTTTTAAGGCAGCGAATGGGTTATGTATAAAAAAAAAAATTATTTCCAAGTCAAGACGAGGATATTTCAATTTTTAGCATATGCACTATTTTGAATTTTTTCCTGTTTCTGTGTAAGTGTTTCTAAAATCGTAAAAATAAAACTTATGCTGAGAAACTAGACAAATTAACCTCTCCGACGGTATATAACGTACCTAACTAGACTCACTAGGAATAGACTCACTTTTTTTCTATAGAGATGTTGACAAATTAAATTTTTTTATTAATTTGTAATAATAATTAAATTAATATAAAATAATAATAATAAAAACAAAAAGATAAATAATCAAAAAAATTAATCTTAATCACATAAGATCGTTTTATATCATAACTATTTTTACACTTAATTTATTGTAGCTAATGAAGTGTTGAAGTTTTGCAAATTTTCAAATACCCAGTCTTACCTCCTCTCTATTTATAACCTTTATTTTCTGCTTTTTTTTTGCCAATCCTTTCTTTTCAAAAAAAGTTTAGGACAAATTTTGCTAACACCAATAGATAATAAGTTACATGGATAAGAAAGAACACCGGTTTGACCAAAATGTCAAATGTTGACCCCCTCTAACTCAGAAACTTTTTGAACGAATTTGTGTCTAAACTACTATCCAATAGGACTAACCTTGGTGTAAATTTCATCCAAATCGGAAGACATCGATTTCAAAAGTTGGGTCACTTGACATGAAATCCCCCATATTTATAAGTTCATATACATATATGTACATTAGGGTCCGTCAAAAAAAAATTTTTTCTCGTAACGACTTCTAATAGCGTAAATATTTTGTATATTTGTCTGCATTAGACTCCTGTAAAATATTATTAATTTATTTTTAGAGTAAGAGCCCGCGCTTTGATCTTCATTTTGTTAAATTTGTTATATAACAGCAGGCGCGGATTCAGGGGGGGGGGGGGGGGTGGTGAAAAAAGGAATATATAATTATATAACTGTCATATTTCAAGTGCATTAATAAGAAAAGTTCTTTGATGTACAAAAATATATAAAAATGAGAGAAACAATGGTGAGTCCGTAATTTTTTTTTAATATAATGTACCTATATAAGTAGGGTGCCCCGGTAGGCTAGCTGGTAGTGAGCTAGTCTATCAGCGCCGGGGTTGCGGGTTCGATTCCTGCCAAAGACTCTGGTCTCCTGCAGACAAGCGTATAGCTTCGCGGGATTAGCATAGGTAATTTAAAAAAAAAAAAAAAAAAAAAATATATCATTTATTACCTTCAGTCAAAAAGGATGTAGTCCAATGTATAAATTTTATAGGAGAGAGAAAAAACTTTCTAAAGTCTTTAGTTCTGAATATATTTTATGTCTGTAATTCCAGTTTTGCTTCATTGACGACTCTTTATTGGCTTGCAAACCAACTAAAAATAATACATTTATGTTTTACATAGCTTTTTGTGACTTATCACCTTTTCTTTTATATATTTTAAACTTTTAATGTACATTTTAGTATGTCAATTTGCAAAAATAAAATATACTATAAAATTATTTATTTCAATGTTGACTATTAACAAATTTTCACATTTTAATGGGCCCTAGCGCTTTTTCTTTAGCATTTTTGAACTTAGAACTTTTACATATCGTTGCAAAGCAAGAAATAGAAAAAAATATTTGTATTTTTTCTGCAAACGATGTATTTTTGTTTACTCTATTGAACTGTATCAAAAACTTAATTTTCAAAAATTGTGGTATTATCGAATTTACGACTGAAGGTACATATGTATGTATGTATGTGCAGCCAAAATTATTTTTGTCTTTCCATTGTTATAAGCTTTGAAATTCCTTTCTAAATAAAAATAATTTAAATAATAAAATTAACTGAAATCAACTTAAACCAGAATAATTATATATTTATCTTTAGATTTAAACCCAAACAGATCGACTAAAATTCATAACTTAATTTTAAAATTAGTGAAGCATATTCCTTCTTCCAAAATTTTGTTAACAATTGCATATGCATTTTTGTTGGTCGAAAAACTGGTCAAACAATTTAGTATGATGTAGTCAAATAAATTGTTTCAAATAAAAAATATTATTAAAAATACATAAAATTATTTTTATAGCCAAAACCTTATTTGAAAAGCTTAATTTATTTATTTGAACTGATCTTATATTTTATTTTACCTTTTTGTTAATTTTTTTTTAATATTATATAAACATATCGTTTTTAATAAACTTTTAAAAACAAATTTTTCACTTGTTTTGTATCATAAAAAAAATTTAGTTTGCCTATATTCTCAAAAACTTTTAACCGGTACAATGTTTCCGATAGCGCAGCGGCTGCTATTGCTTCGCCTGTATTGCAAGATATCTCTCCTAGCAGTGAACCAATTTATAAATCAAATATAAGACCGGAAAGAAAAAAAGTACGTAATGAATGTTTTCAAGACCAGAAACAGCTAGACCTACTAGCTTTATACTTTGACGGCGTAAAGATAAGACTCTTAATATTATTTAAAAAGATAGCTAGGAAATATAGACAGAGACTGATTGAGGAATATGTATCTGTTAAGGAGCCAGATTCAGTTTATGTTGGCTATGCAACACCAGATCGAAGTACTTCTAAAAATATTGAAATGTCAATTAATGCCCTTCCTTCGTCTCAAAAAAATGAATAAAGAAAATTTTATGGAAATTCGTTGTAATAGTACAGTCACTTACACTGGGAAATTTAACGGAGTAATAAGAGTATTGGCAAAAAGACTTCAGCGCCCACTGCAATAGATTATTTACATTTGAACGAATTGCCATTAAGACATCTATTTAACAAGCTATATGGTGTTACCAAGGAACCATATTCGCATGCTGGTCCTATTGGCAACATATTAGAAAACTTCGAAAAACTTGCTTCTGTCGATGTTGTTGGGTGAAACAGTGAGAGAACTGGCAGCTAGACATGTTCATGAAGCACGAAGCTCACCTCATACCCGAAAGCAACCTCGCGTCTTTGAGGCCCCTTCTATAAATTTTGACGCAAGTAACCACTTTGAAGTTATAAATTGGAATCAAAAGTTTTTCGTACCAACAATTCTTCGAAACATCACTACTGAAGAAATAAATGCGGCAGTTGAGTGTCAAGAAGTGACAATCTAATTTTTTTAAATGCCCAGATTTGACAGTATACAAGTTTTTGTGACCAAAAAATAACTAATAAAGAGTCCGCCATCCAACGTTTTTTTTTGGGTCCGTCATCTAACGTTTTTTTTTCAACTAGTGCTTATTTCGTGAATGGTAACACTTAGCTCATGTCTGATTGACAGATAATTAGTTTTATCCTTCCTTATGATTGTGTGTACGCTTGGACAACGCTGGGAAATATTGCGACATTACTTTGAAAATATTGGTATTGTTGCAGAATGTGTGCGAAAATTGCGTACGGATTTTGGAAGAAGAGAAGCACCGTCAGCTCCGTATGTTCGTTATCTTGTGAAAAATGTGAAAGAAAGTGGCATCCTCATCGATAAACCAAAGCGTGAAAAGCCAAAAACAGTGCGTACACCCGAGAATATTGCTGATGTGGCAGAAAGTCAATTCACCGTCGTTCTCAACAATTGAACATTTCGGAGACATCATTGAGACGAATTTTGCATAAAGACCTTGGTATGGCGCCATTTGAATGAAATTATTTTCCATTATTAGCCGGAAGGATTGTACTTTCAAATAAAAAAAAAGAAATTTGAGAAAATATTCAGTAGTTTTTTTTATAGCATTTTCAAAAAAAAAAAGTTATTTAGCGGACCCTTTAATATTTCGTGTTTTTATTGTTTTATGTTGTATAGGAACAAAAGTTTTATTTTTTTTATGTGTAATTAAAAATGTGTTCAGTTTTAATTAATAATAAATAATTTATAGTAAATAAAATATTAAAATTTAAAAAATGGCTTTTTTTAAAATACTTAATTCTTACGAGCTCCGGCGCGCGCTCAAGATGTTACTTTTTTTAACTTTGTTTTAGCATTTTTTATTTGTTTTAACGTAAGACAACAAAATATTTCTATTAGAATATGATTCGAGAAGTTTCTCATACATCAGTGACCCACCCTAATGTACATATGTATATTTTTATATTCTGTTTTTTAATAAATATAATCAAAACACATCCAGTGTAAGTGATTCTTTTTAACGACTTGTAAAAAAAGTTTTTTTGATCGAAAAATAGTTTTTTTTTCAGAAATAAAGGCCCATTAAGCTGACAGTAACAGCAACGTTGCAAATCAGCTGCTTAATTTTGTTCTATGTAAAGCAATAAGAGCTATTATAGTTAGTAGTAAGATGTTACTTAACCGTACTGTCTAAATCTGTAGAAAATAGATATTTCTTACTGAGCTACCTAAACAAGGGCGGCAAGCGTTGTTTTAAACATGAAAATTCTATTTCAAATACATTTTCAATAAGACAAATCGACATAGCGATTTGTCAAATAGGATTTTCCAGCCGGGTGATGTCGAATTCGTGTTCTAAAGGTTTTTTTCGTATAAACTTTATGCAAATGAAAAGTTTTGACATACAAAAAACGCTTGCCGCTCTTATTTAGGTACCTCAGTTACTTTTTTTACTGAACGGTCACATTACTGTTACTGTCAGCTAACTGGGGCTTTAAAAGCTGGTCATTCCCCTTTTTCATAAGTTGTATTTTGTTCTCATGAAATAACAAATAGCATTCTTAGAGGGTTGGCAAGACATTTTATACATGCACCTTTTCTGAAGGTGATATTTTTCGAAAAAATTATAACGCCATCGTCTTAAGCGTACAATTTTTACCTTGGATAGGATATATTTAAAGAACATGAAATCGGCGTATTTTTTTTAACATACCTACTAAAACACCTTACCAATTAACGCGTAACATAAAATAAATTTTTCGACAAAAACTCGTCCAAAATCTGAAGTAAAATTTTTTTGGGAATAACTGCTATCGCCATCTTTTTAAGCGTACAATTTCACCTTTAAAAGGTAATATTTAATAAAAAAATTAAATCAGCCGATTTTTGTTATTACCTACTAAAAAAACCTTAAAAATAAGAGTTGAGAAAAAGTCAGAAAATTTAAATTTGGGCGCCTGGAAAATTATTTGTTTGGTATGTCGTAGTGGATTTTTTTTCTCATGCCAAAAGCTATCGAAAAATAGATGGCACAATATCGACAAATTGTTGTCCTTACAAAACGGCCCGGCCCGCTCTAATGTAAATAGATATACTTACAAAAACCCTATTTATTCTATGAAAAATATTAAAACAATTAAAAGTTACTATTAGAAGGCTAAACATAAAAATTTAGATTTATTGCTTAGCTTTAAAGTTTCTTTTTTAGCTCTATTTCAAAGATGATTTAGCTTTATATTATCTGTTTAAAGGCAAGTACGTTGAAGAAAAATAAGCCGATTTTCTTTTTCAACGAAAAAGTCACGTACTTTTTGACCCGCCCACGTATTCGCTCTGTAACACTACCATATTGTTGCTACTGCAGCTTTTGTTCCATTGATTTTCATCAATGAGTGAAATAACTTATCTGTTTTTTAGTTTTTCAGATTCAAGATTTAAGTAGTGTAATAAGTGCGATAAAAAAGGCACATCGATTTATGAATTTTAATTAAAAATTAAAATTAAATAATTAAATAATTAAAAACAAATATATATTTCTTTTTAAAGATAAGACGAAATGTTCACTTTAATATTTTTATTACTATCTTAAGTGTTCTTACTATTTTAAGTAATTTCTTATAATAAAATAACAATAAAAGCTTCTCACATTCTCCAAAAGATTTTAGTGTTGTTCGTTCGGTCATTAATCAGTCATGAAGGTCCTGTTAGTGTTGTGCGCTGTGGCTATTAGTGCAGCTTATGCGGGAAATATTAATAGTATACCTGGGTCAGTTTTCCTCCAGCAACGTGTTATCAAGGGTCATGATGCTAAACCCCACTCTGCCCCCTACATAGTCTCCTTAGCTCCAAATAGCAACAGTGATCACGACTGTGGTGGCACTATTATTGATAAGGAGTGGATTGTTACTGCTGCACATTGTATTACCGTTAACCCAGTGGGGATGGCAGTAATTGCTGGACTTCATGTGCAGGGTGCGTTAAGCGAAATCACACAACAAAGAGTTATTGATTTTGGCAAAGTGCATGAGTCGTTTAGTGGCGTTATGAAACCTTACGATATTGCTTTACTACATGTTGACCCGCCTTTTGAGTTTAACGAATTTGTTCAACCCGCTACATTGCCAGCGCGCGACTATATCCCTGCAGGTAATGTCACTCTTTATGGATGGGGCCGAACCAAGCCGTTTGAGCTTGCTACTGCCAAGATCTTGCAAACTGTGGAAACTCGAATTGTGGATTGGGCCTTGTGTAGGAAACGCTGGTTAAATAACATGTATATAGTCGATACCAATATCTGTTCAGATACCTTAAATGCTGGCATCTCAGCATGCATGGGAGATTCCGGTGGCCCTTTGGTAATAGAGACTGAAGATGCCCCTGCCGAGTTAGTAGGTATTGTATCATGGGGCGTCGTACCCTGTGGTCTTGGAAATAAGCCAACCGTATATACCCGTGTTTCGGCATATATCGAATGGATTGCCAAAATAAAGAATGCTTATTACGCAATTTATTAATTAAAAATTTGTAAATTTTTCAATTCCTTCAATCAATAAAAAACCTTAAAATTAAAGAAATATGTACAGCATGAAGAAAACATTTTCTTTAAGAAGTTCTGAAATTCAGCTGTTTTTTTTATTCATCAAAACTTCTGTTTATGTACATCTTCTTCTTTAATTCTAAAAACTTATTTTACTGGTTTGGTTAAAGTGTTGATCAATCAAAATTGATTGTAAAATTTCTTTGTGTCAATTTTGTTTGGTCATTTATTTTTTTCTGTTCTACGACAATTGTATGAACATATTTGCTTTTATTATTTTATTAATTCAACATTTTTGTATTTCATTTGTCGTTGCCTTTTCTTTATTAATAAAAATGTATTGAATGAATTTGTTTGTATTTTCTTTTATAGTAACCCTGTAGGAAATGTTACTGGTGTATCTGTACTGATTCAATACCCACACATTATACCCCAGACAATGTTATTTACTATAGACATTTAACGTGTGCGTTTCATTCGAAATCTACTACTGACGGTGGTAAGATTGACTAGGTAGTTCTTTTGGGACCGTATGTAGACATTGGAACCAGAGAATCACTAGTACCTTTAAGAAAAGCTAGTCGAAAGCTTTTTTTAACATTTAATTAGTTTATTAAAAAAATAAAAATACGTATTCATCACAAAACTGTTTTTCGCATTAAAGCCAAAAATTGACAATTACGCCAAAAAGTCACCAAAATAGTTGTCGAAACTGGTGACATGGAGACACATGTACCCCGGTTTCCTTAAGGGAAATTAACAGAAAGCAAAGGGAATCAAATTTCAAAAACATTTGGAGAAATAAAATTTTAAAATAAACATTTTAAAGCTTGTGCCAAAGACACTCTGAAAGTGTTATTGCCTCAAATCAAAGTTTGTTTATTGTATTGAGTTAATGTCTAAGAGCGGTGCTTGTGTAAGTATATACGTAACACACGCGATCTGTTTAACTCTCATAGATTGAATTACACTTTTCATTGGGGCTGAAGATCGCGCTGTAATTAACATCGATTATAAAATGTTACACGTTTATATTTTGCAATGGATTGTAAACCAATAATTCTTTAAGATTATATTTTATCTAAGACTTTGTTTAAGCAGAAATACGAATAATTTTTATTGTTAATATTAACCATAATATGTTCGGAGGCAATTATATATATAGCTGAGGCCGCTTGATGGAGGAATAATTTAAACATTATATAATCGCCTATTACAATAATATGGTAAGAGTAACCATAACCACAAACAAGAGTTGAACAGGGTGTAAACTCTTAAAGACGGTTCAGGAAATGTCCGTGCACAATATACTGGCAGTGCCCGCCCACAAGATATTGCTGTTTTGTATCGCTCTAACATTTTGGAATACATACAATACGACCAAGCAGTAGTCTTGGGCTTAATCGTTCGTTTAGGTGACCGGTCATTATCGTTCAATTTGAAATCGTGAACGAGTTCGTTCATTTCGTTCAATCGTTCATTTCAGGTCACTTGGTCTTTTGTGTCAGTTTGTCTTTTGGGTCAGTTTGTCTTTTAAATCAGTTGTCGCTTTCTTTCATTCGTTCACTTGTCTTGTCATCTTTACTAAACAAAATGTGCATTTAAATAAAAGCTTGTTTTTTTTAAAAAGGCTGTTTACTTTTAATTTATTTTAAAACTAGCATTCGTATTCTCATGAGTCCTTTCATTTGATACCCATTTTGAAGGCAAGCATTAAAAACTTAAGTCAAATTTTCAGGATTGACATTAAAACACATTTATGTTTAAAATCGTTCTAAATATAAAATTCTCTTCTTCACTAAACACTTAAATGAAACTTAAGTCACCGATGTGGTAAAGAAGCAAAACGTTTTCTTGTGTTTAGTATTAAACAAATATTGGATATATATATAAAACGCTATACACTTCACCGGCAAGGCAATTCTTACTGTTTTTTTTTTTAACAATGAATATTTCAAATACCGTGTGGAGGTACAACAAGTGCTATATACATTCATATAATTTATAACTCGTAACAACGTGTCAAGAAGTTCGTATTGCACTCTATTTTAAAGGCGAGTTTTAGTAGACTAAATTATTAAAAAGAACTCTTTTAACACGTACATTAGCAGTTGGAATTACATGCATATAAGCAAGTTCTTTAAAATGGCACGTACCGGACGTATCCTTATAGCTATAAACTTTTTGTAAAACCTGATTTATATTAGATGGAATACCGTCATTGTAACGGTAAATTTTGTCCAAAAGTCTCAAAACAAATTCATAGCTTATCAAATAGCCAACAAATCGCCATATATATTATAAGCCGCCAAAAAAATCGCCATATCGCCAAATCGAAAAGTAGGTCGCCAAGCAATGTGGCAATGAGTAAAAGAAATAAGTATATTATACTGGCATAATTTATATCAAGAATGATAGAAATAAAGATTACGACATCTGACATGCATAAAATTATTTTACTGCGCATGTAGTAACTCTGACGTCACACAGCCTGCGTTCTCATTGGCTAAAATTGTTTAGCTCTCAAACTGATATATTTATGGGTAAACATAACAGTGGGACAAATTATAATTTTTGTATTTAGATTATTTAAAATTAAAGATTTTTTTAAGGTTATTTTTTCATAGTTTTATTTATTACATAAATATATACATACATACATACATAATGTACATTAACTTTATCTTTACTTCATAAATTAAAGCAGACGGAAAAGGGAAAATACTTTTATATCAAGAATTTTAGTTTCTTATTTTATTTAGTTCCCTCTTTGGCTTGTTAAAATTTTATGCAATCTCGGCATTTAGTAACCTCATTCGAAAATACTTCCTACATCTAAAAAAAAGTTTTTTCATGTCTTAACTTACTTCAAATTCCTTTCCTTCTAACAAATGATTTTACAAATATTTTGCTTTTAAGCAACAATTTTTGCCATTTAATTGCAAGAAGATAGCATCACATGATCTCAACGCTTCTATTAATGCACTTGATGGCTTACTTAGCCCACCTTCACTTAGGTGGTTAACCCATTAATAAGTTAGGTTATCTATTATTTTGGTGCACGATGATTGCTTAATCTTATTCATAATAATTTAGTTATGAACTGCAAAAATTTAATTTTAGTTAACTTACCCATTTCAAATTAAAAGTTTCTTTCAAAATCTTCTTGTGTGAAATGTATAGCACAACTTTTTTCTTTATTCAAAATTACTGATTTCACTCGCTTGCAAAATATTAGCCATAGCTTAGTTTGGGCTGAATCTTTTGGAAAGCTGTAAAATGATACAGATATAGCCAAAAATGTTAGCATATTATTACAAACACGCTTAACTTTATTACTTACTCAATTACTCACTTGTTTTTTTTTGCTGTTACTTTATTTGCATTTGCCCACTGCACACTTCATATATTCACTCTATTCAATTTTGAAAATAAAAAAATATTTATTAAAATCAAGGCGAATTCATTCCAGGTAATCTCGGTAGTACAACAAATACAACTCGTACAAAAACCACAAGCAATTTGTTATTGTAAAATCATTGTACAATGTCAAAAACCGAAACAAATCAAAACAGAATCAAAGATAATAAACAAAATTTTGACATCCAACAATTATAAAGCTAAAAAAAAAATTATCAGCAGGGCTTTTAGGATCACCTGTAATGAATTCGCCTTGATTAAAATTATTAGTTTGTTTGACAATTAATATAAAATTTTTTTTATAACTCTCTGAGTAAATTAATTGTAGGGTAGCCAACTATCACGCAATACATACATTTTTTACAAGAAATGATGAATTTCACATATAAAAAAGCCTTTATAAGGGAAATACTACGTCATCACATGCGCAAGGCGTAATCTTGTTTTCTATCATTCTTGATTTATACAACCCAATAATATTGTTATTTCTGTTCAACCAGTTGCCCGGTAAACACGTGAACGACTGATTAAAAAGACCCAAGTGTATTGACCGAAATTGAACGATGAAACTGAACGGCCTGACTGATCCGTTCAATTGAACAAGTTCGTTCATGACCGACACAACTCTACCAATCAGTATCTTTGGAGATCATAATTTCTACCGGTAGTTTTAAACAATAATTTCACATACAAACATTATTATTACTATTACTGTGGTCGGCATCTTCATAAATATGAGCAAAACAATGTACATACACTGGAGCCCCGATTTTCGTCGTTATTGTGGAACGGGGAAATGTGACGCAAACCGAAACGACATAAATCGGGCCACTTGTTTCTATGTAAATGCACTGATTTTTGTGTTGATTGGGTAGAAAATTAAAATATTTAGCAAAAAATTTTATTGTTGATAAAAAAGTCATATGTTTACGTTTTTTTTTTATTTACATATTTTAGCAAGTTGGTTTTTTTTATTATAAAGAAATGAATAAGAATATTTTAAATATAAATAAAATACATTTTCATAAAAACGTAAAAAATATATGTAATTCATTTATACATATTAACAAAAACATTAAATAATAAGTTTTTAAAAATTAAATAATAAATATAATCTCAATTGAGATTGATTAACTTGCGCTATTTTCATCTGATTAATTTTTAAATGTTGTCTCAACTGCATATTGTTTTTACTGTTGTAAGTGCTAAACCCAGGATTCTTGCTATGTCAACAGCTTTTTCACTTGACTTGACTTATCTAATAAAATAAAATGGGAATTCCCCTTTTTACACGCAAATATAAAAATTCTTCGCATGTGATTATCAGCATATTTGTAACACGCGACTCGCTTATAATAAGCGCTAACTTATTAGCGTGATTCTTTTTTTTTTTTTTTTGGGTTTTAGATCGCGACTGTTGACAGTTTTTATTAAAAAATGTAGCAGCGAGAAAAAAACTATACTCGTTTTTGGGAAAAATGACTTAAAGTGAAACAAAAATATAAAATGGAACTTTCTACAAAAAAAGTAAACTTTTATATTAAAAATGTAATTGTGTTGATTGCATAAATTTTTCGCATTAAAATAACTAATATCAAACTCACTTTCATATTAGAAAAAGTTACACCACTTAAGTTTATTAAATAAACAAATTTTGTTTGTTAACAAAACACTTTTTAAAACGAAAATTGTAAAATTTTCAAACAAATTTGTTTTGATAAGTTTATGTATGTTTATTATTGGTGTATGCCAGCATTGTTTTATTAATGCACGAGAATAGGGTTGCGGTTCTTTTGAGCTTGACATAAAATTTCGTATTAAGAAATATAAACAAAAAATATGTTTTAAGATGTTGGCAACAGTATAATCTCATATATATTTGGCACGTACACGAATTAACGTAGGCGGCACGACAAAGTCAAACCGCGTTATACAAACGCTATTCATTACGTATTCGTCCATCAATTAAAAACGCATAATAAAATATTTAACAAAATTTCGAAATTTTTGGATCTGGCAAGCCTACCTGCACCCGATATGTATATTTTCACGCGTAAAGTGAGGCCATATTGAAAGAAGGCAAACTACAAGGAACTTATACAATAACTTTTTTTCATATCAACAACTCGGATGCAACAAGCGAACTACGAAATAGTTGTTGATTTTTTATGTCATGCTAAGTCTAAACGATATGTTGAATTAACACATTTTATTGAAAAATTTGCTACCAGTGCGCGAACTCATTTTAAATGACCATAATTTACCGTACGCCTCATATAAAATGTACACATATGTCTGAACATGCAAAATTCAACATATCGTGTAGGCCATGGTTGAATACTACGTAGCTACTAGGGTATTCATTTAAGCGAGCTTTTGCTTTAATCGGTTAATCGCTCGATTAATATACCGATAACTAATCGGTTAATATTGTTTTTAAAAATTTTTTTTTTAAATCAAGTAATTTCAATACACAAAAATGCATAAATTATCTATTATATGGATTTTATTAGTAAAAAAGCCAATAACATAACAAACATAACAATTCTTGAACTAAAACGAACAAACAAAAGAATAATTCATAAATATGTAATACATATTTTTTAATTAATACATATTATGTACTGTAAGATCATTTCATTTGAAATTTCAATAGTTTAACAAGATCTTATAAAATAATCTTTTATACAAATAATTTTATTTAAATTTTTAGGTTTTAAGCGTTTATTTTCTTTAGTTTGAAGAAATCAAAAGCAACCAATAATACAGAATATCTAATTTCTCAGTCCTTTTCCTGTATTGTTCTAAACACATAAAATATTCAAATATTTCATTAGTGTTGTTTTAATTTTTTAATATTTTTAACTCTTCTGATTGTTTTGGTTAATTCTGTTAAAAGATTGATATCAAAAGATATGAAAAGAAACACATAACTGTACGCATACAAATAAAAAGTACGTCAAAAAAGAAGCTGTTGACAGCAAACACTTATTGAAAGTGCAGATCACTGAACACCTTCTTTGTTTGTATGAAACAAATATTTTCTAAACCCATACGTGTTGTATATGAGACGAAACAAATAATTAAAAACACAAAAAACATGTTATAATACTACAAAAAATTAAAAATTTTGTTATATCGGTTTATCGGTTAATCGACATAAATTAACCGGTTTAATCGTTAATCGAAAAAGGCAATTTTAAATTAACCGATCAGTTAATCGGGTAGTAATTAATCGGTTAGCCGAATGAATACTCTAGTAGCTACATATTAACCCCCATATTCATAAAAAATATTTTAGGCTTATGGCACTCTTATGAAACGAATTTTCTATTAAAATTTGTTTAATAAACCTTTTATTAATCAAAAATATTTTTTATGAATATGGGGGGGGGGGTAAGTATATATTGGTTCAGTAATAACATTATTGTTGTGCTGTGCGGTTCGGTCAAAGACAAAACAAGTAAGAAAGTATAGTCGGACAAGTCCGACCAAGTGATACGCTACACCACAGTAAATAAAAACTATTTTTGCTAGTCTACCCTTTTTGAGACCCATGGGCAATCATGGACCCGCCTAAAATTGTGTTATGAGGACTAGATTCATGTAAAAGAAATCCTCATCTATAAAAGATTTTTGAATGGTGGTTTATATGGGTCCTATGATTATGGTTGGACCTAACATGATATCATTTTGTCATAACATCGTAAAAGTAATTATCGCCAATTCTTATAAGGAAATTATGTCATCAAATTATGGCATTTAAAGCACAAATTATGCAAACATGTTTTAATTTCTTATCATGTGCTCCGCGATCCAGATCATGGATCACTTAAAATTAGGCTATTCTGCGATATGGATTGCTATTCGTTCAATATATAACACGATACCGAATCGCGTCCAATAAACATATAATTATTAAACGTATAGGCCCAACATATGCCTATATGTCATTTTCTTAAGCAAAGTGCCAAACTGACATTCCGTACGGAGTCAGCAGTGTTCATTGTTGAACAAATAAAATAAATTGAAATCGATTAAGAAAAATGAGGAAAATGGCTTGAAATCGAAGTGCGTTAAAAAGAAGGCAACAAATAAAACAAGTACAATTATTTGCAAGACAGGGTAAAAATTCGTACTATTAGTAATTATTAAAAACTCGTTTTTGCTAAGTAATTTTGCGCAAGTTTGAAGCCTATGTTTTTTTACATAAAGACCGCAAACAAATTAAGTTCATTTGAGGGCAGTCGTGATCGAATACTTTTCGAATCAAAAGAAATTTTATTTCCTAACCTTTCAGTCGATACTGAACGAATCGAAATTATTTTTTCATTGTTGTATAGCATTAATTTGAGTTTTCAAAGACTAAAAAAATAATTCCGTTTTGTTCAGTGTCATATCTTTTCAATCGAAAAAGTATTCGATCACAACTGCCATAATTAGCCGCCTGAAATTTTTTTCAAATATTTTTTTTTTAATTATTCGGTGAAAACTTTTAATAAAAATAGTGCAATACAATCCAAACGCAAAGCAATACACTTGATTTCGATTT
Organism: Pollenia amentaria; assembly: GCA_943735925.1. Classification (NCBI taxonomy): domain Eukaryota; kingdom Metazoa; phylum Arthropoda; class Insecta; order Diptera; family Polleniidae; genus Pollenia; species Pollenia amentaria. The sequence goes on along the minus strand of OX031007.1, from coordinate 251,038,178 downwards.
CCAACACATGACCGATTGTCCTTTCTGTTATTTTATATAGTCTTTTAGTTTTTTGTTTATTATTCAACGTTCTTAATAATAAAATGCCATTGTTTGTCGTATATGTTGTTTATGAGAATAGCTTCAACTCAATTTTGAAATTGCAATCGATTAAGTTGATTGTTGATTTTTACAGGTGACTTTAGTTCAATGTGACCAACTAAATTTTTAAAAACTAATAAAGTTGTGAAAAGCTCTTATTCAACGTACCCAGAAAAATTAAATTAGAATTTTCATATTGATCATTTTATTATATATTGTATGTGAATTTATGTATGTAAAAAGCGATGTTTAATATAAATTTGTTGGCAACGTTACCGTACAATATGGTCCTGTGTGTGATGTCGTAAACTCACTCTCAATCACCCCCAATACTTAAACAAGTGTGTGGAAACCCATTATTCTTATTTTTCATGTAGTCATTGTGTCAACCGACTGGTTTCTAGGAGCAAGGATAAGAAAGAGTGATAAACAAACACCAAACAGCACAGAAATACCAATAATCTAAATGAAAATTTAGTATGTAGTTGCAGGATATTGTTTAAGGTGACTGCGTGGAGTGGGTGAGCAAGTATGTGTGCTTGTATGAGTGTGTCTGTGTAAACAAGTTTTGTGTATAAAATGCACTTTACTTGATTAATTTTCAATATTTGTCAAATGTATTTTCAAATAACAATTCAAATTACTCCTACACTTTTCTCTTTGCTTCAGTTTTTTCTTTAACACTGACTTGCAGAGTCAGTCAAATCAAGTAAGTACATATTTTTGTTGCAAGTTTCAAATAAATAAGATGTTAGGAAAACTATATTGTTGTTGCAACATATTCTTTTGACACGAATATTTAAAGAAGTTGTGGTTTTTGGCAGCATGCGAAGAAGATTAAAAAAAAGTACAAACGCATATGACCTTTTATTTTATAGAATTTGGTTTGAATATTGTGTCGATTGTTTTTTATTTTCTAAGAATTTAATCAACAACTTCTGTCGTCATACGTATAATTTATATTTGGATTGGAAAGTTTTCCACAATAGACTAAAAGGCAGAATAAAACGAAAAGCCAAAAACAGACAGACACAGGGCTTTTAACTATTGCATACTACATGCAATAAGCAAAGGTTGACTAGTATTTGCTGAATTGGTAACTACTGATTAAGACTATCATCAACCTAAGGACGAAAACAATTCTTTACTTTGTTTCTTATTAAAAAATATACGAAAAGAGACAAATTCTGTACCAAAAACCTCAAAACCACAACAAATAAAATTTTTTTGCAAAACAATTTCCACGTTACACAGTAAAACATTTATTTCAATTAAAAAATTTGTAATATTAATTAAAAAATTAATTAAATTTGCACCATTAACCAAATTAATAGTATCAATTAAAAATTTAATTCACTTGATCCAACGTTTAATTCACTTGATTAATCGTTTAATTCACTTGATTAAATTGGTGACAACTTTTTAGATTTTTTTCTGTGTACTTTCTCTTTGAATATGGATTGTTCCCTTTTTTAATTTTTTTTTAAAGCCAAATGATGTAAAAAAACGTTAAACGAAAAATTAAAATCGATAATATTTGAAGAAAAGATTTTTTTAAAACAATAATAGATGTGTGCAAAAGCTTACGACAACTGATTAATAAAGAATATCTGTATTATTCATTTTAATAAATACCTTCGATTTGCCCATATTTGAAAAACTATTTCCACATTTACGAATGATACAACTATTTTAAGTTTGAATGTCATCCTGCAGGTGGCTTCCGTTAACCAAATGACTATAAGTCAAGTGGAAACTTAGTTAAAAATGTTGGCGAATTCAAGTAAACGAGTTAAAACGTAAACAAGTCACGTTTACACGCAGAAGAGGATATTGCCCACCTATCTCACTTAATAATGTTACAAAAGCCCAGTCAGATTTTGTTACAAAACTTGGTAAACATTTGGATAGACGGCTGCCTTCGCGTCGACGCACAGTGGCGCCCGTAGAGCAAGCGAGGTTGCAAAAATCAAAATTTTCATGAGTGCCGACGAAGTTTTGAATAAACCCATGTTATAGGAAACTTTTCAACGATTTCAAATATGCCACTCTTAATAATATCACATTTTTAGTTTAGAAGATATAACCGTTCAAAGTTGACCGACTTTCGGTTTTCAAAAAAACACACAATTTTTAGTCAATTTGTTGCGATTTCAGGTGTAATATCACGAAAAATAGGTAACGAATCGCCTTATTTTTTGTTTGTATTGATTGATGTATTTATTAAATGTATAATGATAAAAAAAAAATTAACTGTTTGCTTTGTGTTTCTCCTGGTAAATCACTATTTAAAAACTATCCGTTTTTTCACTATTTTTCAACTTTGACGGAAAATAAAAAAAAACTATATTTTTCTATATTTGCCATATTTGCAAAACCTGTTCTTTGATTATTTCTTTACATAATTCAAAAAGTTTTATCTGCCCGTACGTGCCCGTTTGGCTTCTAGAGGTAAAAAAGTTTAAAAAGACATGGTTGCAGAAATTGTATGGCGTCCATCCCTTATATGTTTTGACGGACAGTAGTTTGATCTAATAGTTTGAAAAAAACTACTCATTGAAATTAGCAGGTACGTACCTCACATAAACAATACTTTGGCGTACAAATGGTCAGGAACAATATTGACTTATGGTCCCTACAGGTAGGCACAAATCTTATTTGGACACATGCATAATATCAAAATTGCATTATTTAGCCTAAATCCATATGTATGCAGGGAACAGGTAAATTTTTAGGCATGGTAGCATAAGCCTATATATTGCAAAATAAGCATAATGCCTGGATTAGTCTACGCCTGAAAGTTGGCGCAACAATTACTGAAACCATTAAACAATTTAAGTACTGAAAACATGGCGTTGAACAATTTAAAATTATTTGAACTGTTTAGAAAGTCAACCACACCAAAGTTTTTCACGGAAGTGAAAATTCTTCCTGAGAAGTTGACAGTGATCAGCAAATGGGGCTGCGATGGATCATCCGGACAAAGCGTTTATAAGCAAAGCATATCTTCCGATGACGCTACAATATCGGACGGAAATATGGTTATGGCATCTGTTGTTCCTTTGCGGCTAAAATCGGATGATTCCCTACACTGGAAAAATCCACGTCCGTCATCAGTGCATTATTGCCGACCAATAATGTATCAGTTTGCAAGGGAATCGGCAGAACTCATAACGACTACGGTGAAGGACATTGAAGAACAAATAAGCAAGATTAAGCCTACAAAGCTGCAAATTGGAGAAGGAAAATATATTGAATGCAATTACGAGTTCCACCTGACCATGGTTGACGGAAAAGTCGTAAACGAACTGACAGGAACAACCTCAACAATGTCATGCCCGATTTGCAAAAAGAGTCAGAAGAACTTTTTTCAATTCAATTCAATTTATTTCATATATAATATGTTACATCTCAATTTTATATAATTAGTTGTAAAGAGTTTAAGATTAGTATCTTTTTCTGCTTAATTATAATATATTTCAATTAGTTATCATATACATATATATAGACAGAATTATATTGGAGGTAAAAATTTAGCAAAAACCTATTTAAACCCCTTTTTTCGTTTTATTTTTATATTTTTTTTATCGATTTTATATTATTATTTGTCAGAAGAACTTTGGTAATTTAAACGATTCTACAAATGAGGAGAATTACGAATATGGAATGTCACCATTGCACGCAAGGATAAGGTGTATGGAATTCTTGCTAAAACTGGCATATACCCTACCACAAGAGGAGGAAAACTTCGATGAAAATACATCAATAAAGGATAAGGAAAAGATCAGAAAGAAGCAAATACAGGATGCTTTTTTTAAACACGTTGGACTAAAAGTAGACTGTCCCAAGCACGGATACGGTAACTCAAACGATGGAAACACTTCTAGGAGATTTTTTGAAAATGATGAGGCAGTAACTAGAATCATTGGAATTGACAATCAAATCGTGAAAATTGAGTACCAGTCTTTGCCAATTGGAGAGCTTTCTGAAGAAGCACAGGAGTCTCTTAACAAATTTTATAAAAAATATAGATTGCAGAACACATTCAAAGCATCAAGGGTAAGGCAAAATAAGGACCTCTTCAACATGTTGGCAGCATCTTCCGATCCACTTATTTCTTCCCTGCGGCATGTGAAGTCACGAATAGAGTTACAAAATAATTATAGTTTAGAAATGGTTAGTCTTTTAGATATACCTTCTCTTACGAATTGTGATGAATATTTTACAGAAAATTGAAAAAATAAATTTTAAAAAAAAATAATTTTTTTTATAATTTGTTGGGTAATAATTTAAAACATAAAACCCTTAAGAAAAAAAATAAAAACAATCTAAAAATGTAAAAATAATTTTTTTTAGTTACCATAAAATTGATTTTTCTACTAATTTTAACTTTGATAACCCATAAGTAGGCCCCTACAAAGCGTAGCACCCTTTCCAAACGCTCATTTCATAGGCTGAACAGTTATCTATCATATGCTGTTTAAACTGTTCAATTATCTTATTCGGTTCAAAAGATATGATTTTTGCAACGAAAAAACTCAAATGGCGCCACTGTGCGACGTACAGAAACCAAAAGACTTCACTTGAAGTTACCAGCCTCTAGAATTTACTGCTTAATAAGTTGCAATTCGGAACTAAACCGTTTAGAAACTGATTTTGATATATGGTATCCAATTGTGGGAAACCAGTGTCGAGCTTATCCAGAGGGCACAGTCGAAAATACTTAGAATCATGACCAGATCGCCGTAGTATATAAGAAGTGAGAACATCCAAAGGAATTTAGAGATTCCTCGGGAAAAAGACGAGTTTTGCAAAGCCCTGCTAAATATATTATTAAACCGGAAAACAATCCAAATCTGCTTGCAATGCACCACTCAACATCAAACGCGGGTAAGGATTTTAAGAGCCGATCTTTCACTCCCCTACGTCGAAGACAATATATATATATATATATCACTGTTATATTACAGTGCGACTTATTTTTAGGTTAAAGATTTTACTACCTACTTGAGAGTCTACATTTCCCCCGGAAAATGTGCTATTCCTCTCAGGAGGGATTTGTTAAAGCAGCTCGAGGAGTCCGACCTCTAAATCTGCTATGTTAATTTAATTAACCTTAGCGCACCTGAATATACCGGCGTACGTTTTATTTCATACATTTAAAAAAAGGTCGAAATACGAGTAGCTTGGACGCGGCCAAGGTTGAAATGCTTGGTGTCTGGAATTCTTTGATTTCTTGGCGCTGAAGGATTTACCAAAGTCCTTGTTATTCCGACGCTACGGGGGTCAGTAGCCTCCGATACTTTGGTATCGGACTAACTATTGGTTGAAGGGCTGCTCTCTTTGTGCTTGAGATAAGTTCCGATGCGCACTTGTGTGACACACAAAATGGGTGATGATGGGTGTTGGGAGAGACGTAGTTGTTGTGGATCGGATAAATTATTTAGTTAGGACTGTGTTTATAGATACGAGTATGTTGATGGATTTTTTAATTGGTGAAGGGTTTTAACCACTAAGTCACCGGTTTCTTAGATCTTCATTGTTGAGTATGAAAAAGAGTGGATTGTCTCACTAAGTGTGTGTTTTACGGAATGTTGCTTTTGTACAGAGTGTGCTGCTCTCATGGGGGTGTGTCTTTGGGGATCACATTTGTGGCTTAAAGACGCATGTAGAGAGCTCTTAAACAACATGTGATATTGCTTTTGTGAAAGTTTGAATTGTGGGGAGGAATCTCAATGTGCTGTATACTATTCTAATGCAGGGGATGTACGAATTTTAAGCCAAATTTTAAGCTCAAATGGCTACCTGTATGGTTGGCCCGTGTGGATTGGATCCACCTTGAAGTAAGATCGCAAGACAGGTATTCACGTTAGTCAATCGACAAATCTGTAAGAAATACATAAGGCAGATTCAGCTAATAAATCTGTGGTAAAAAGGAAAAAGTGCTTAAGGTGATGGAGTTAATGACGTCTCTGAAATCTTCACCTTCATAAGTACATATGGGCAATGTTTCAATTATCTTGTACGATATTTCCATAAATTATAGCAAAATGAATTTTTGCTAATATTATTTCAATGTGCTATTATATTTGGAATAAGCCCTTAAGTTTTTCCGATCTGTGAGACAAGAAACTACAAAGATAATGATAGAGGGAGAGAATAATCATTACATATTAGAATAGGAGTAGTTTTTCAAAAATCACCTTTAAAGTCTAATAAAAGCTCTTCTTCAAAACTTAAAAAAAAACAGACTTAAGCTATGGTCACTCTTATTAAATGTTTGACCAAATAAGCATAACCATTAGTTTTCCTAATAGTTAGAGAGACTTTACATGGTCAAAATATAAAACTGATTATACTGCTAGACATAGCAAACAACTTTTGGTTGTAAGATGTGGTATTATAATCAAAATAAATATTGGAATTAAAAAAAATTACTTCTTGTTTTCCGGCTGGTCCCGTACTTTTCCTTAAATATTTGCCAAGTGTGACCGTAGATCATTTTCCATATTGCCACAGAATTATTAAAGTATGGAAAGAATAAATTATTTATTAAAAAAAAAAATCCAAAAAATTATTAAATTTTAAAATTTTTTTAAATAAATAAAAAAAATATAAAATCAGAAAAACACTAAAATATAAAAATTATAGTTCAAAATATATTTTTATAGAAAACAGATCTTCGAAATAAGAACTACAAACAAATTTAAACAAATACGCATTTAAAAAAAAATAAATCCGGAAAAAGAGGTTCAATTGTGATAAATTGTAAAACAATTGAAACCGCTTTGTTAAAACCATGTGGCAATATTAAACATATTTTTTTTTAATCTATTAAGAGGGCAACAAGCCGGGCTTCTTGTGTATTTTTTTTAAGTTAAAGAAAAATTATCTGTAAAAGTGTAAAATGTTTTTTGCGTTTAAATTTAAAATTTTTATTATCGGTTAAAAGAACAATTTATGTTATTTACTATTTGAAAATAATATCATGTAAATGTGGCCCATGTCTACGTCTGAGGTGGTCTATTCGGACTGTCCAAATTTAGGCAACTCGTTCGATCATAGCGACTGGTATCTCGTAAATAACACGAGAAATGTCAATCGTAGCTGGCTTTTTCCTAAAGACCTCAGACTTTACACATCCCGAGAGAAAATAGTCCAAAGCAAAACGTGAAATTAAGTGCTCAGCAAAATTATTTCTCAACAAGGTCTTTGGTTTTTTTTTTTTTTTTTATTATTCCTACACTAATCAGAGCTCACCGAGACCATGCGCTTGAATTTCAAGAAGCACATAGTCCGGTAACATGGTGCGATAATGGTTACCATTCGCGGTAACATTCCGTCTTCGGTCTTCACGTAGAGACTCAGCTACAGCTGCTATATTCACTTTACTACGTGCTGGATGTGGCCTAACCGGTCGAGTATGATCCACTAAAGTAAACTGGGACTCAAATTTGCGAATGGAGTTGACAATAGTGGATTCAGTAGGTCGATTATGCACACCGTCAGTTCCTCGAATTACGCGAACAACTTTTCCCACGAACACTGATTTTCGTACTACAGCTGATCAATTTGAAGACGCTGTTGTAGTGTGATTCTTTTTATGATGACTTTACAAACGATACTGAACAAAAATGACAAAGCAATTTTATATGAGACACGCATGATCTGTAAAAAAGCATATTGAAAATCAAACCTCTATGAATCATCCTTTATTTATTTGTAACAAATAGTTCACGAGAATTACGATTTATATTCTTAAATAAAATGTTTCAATGAAAAAATTAAGTGTTGCTGATAAGAAATCGCTAGTTTTTTAATGCTTTTCAGATGCCAGATTGTATTTTTTACATTTAAAATTTGTTTCCTTTTTTTTGTAACTTCTTTAACAAAATCCAATTAAGAACCACAATCAATTCATACACTTTATAGTTATCTTAGTCCCATTCTTGTTTGGCGATTTTTGTTAATTTTTCTTTTTCATAAGTATTCACGATGCATTAAATGAAATATTTACAAAAGGCAGTATGAGTATAGATACTCTTATTCCACATATTCTATGGAGTCCTTTGTACCAATTTGTACGGGTCGGATGTTCGATTTGAATTTCTAAAGTTGTTTTAAATTTTATCGTGCTACCGTTTTCATTATTTCTCTTATTCCTGCCGCTATTCATGTTGCCTTTTATTGTCGACAATAGTGTACTACTGACTGGTCATTTTAAATGTGATGTTTTTTATGCACGGTTTTTATTGTCCTTCGATATATCAGAGATAACCAAAGCAGAAAAGTACAAATAAAAAATAAAAAAAAATAAAACATTTGTAAAAAAGTGGCAAACTTAGAAACGGAAAACAGTATGTAAAAATTTTAGCAGTTGGCAATAGCATTTGTATGCTGTATTAAAAGTCATACAAATATGCACAAATACATACACATACAAAGTTATAGTGAACAGTGCTGATAGAATAAATCTATGTGTATGTATGTTCATATGTGCTTGCAATAGTTAGAGGTATCAATGTGTTTGGTATGAGTAGCCATGAATCTCGCTCGCTTTTAAACAGATATAAAAAATACAAAAATCTATGGATAGTATCATTTACATACACATTCAAGTAGCAGCAGCAATTGTAACACCATATTTTGTATTTGTTTATTAGACCTGCTCTTAAAAGATATTTTGTTGAGTGGGTAACATTTTGTTAATTTCTATCCGATCCAACTCTTGTAAATTTTTAAGTCCATCGAACAACGAAAATCCTTACCAAAAATCGTTTAAAATTGAAAAAATTGTATAAAGAACTAAATTTTTAGGATTTTGGAAAAATTTAACTTTTTCTTATTTATTTATATTCGCCCTCTCCAACAAGCTGTACGAGATGATATTCGAATGACAAGCGACCAAGTTAGGCGATATATGAAAACAAGAGTACATTACTGACATCTGTTCGTCCCATAAATGTCTATTGTTTGTCTGATTGACTTGGAATTTTGAACCAGTGTTTTTTAAATACTACTGAATAAAATTGTATCCAGCCGAGTAAAACTCTTTTTGGGGCAGGTATACTTTTCATCTTCTTGTGCATAACAGTGGGTTTAGACTTGCAGACTAGATTTTTTCTATTTAAAAGACAGTACACAGTGGAAAAAAATTGGAAAATATTTTTCAAATAAATTTCACATTATTGAAATTTTTAAAATGACCTTAATAGATTTGAAGTCTTGACTATGGACTATACGGATCTTTCAAAGATAAACAAATTGTCAGCGTTAAAACATACACCATCCTGATGGGTTTGTAAAGTCTATCGTCGACTTTAAGACTCGAATACATCTCTAATATGTAAAACTTCATTTAAATCGGATTAGCAAAATGAAAATAAAATAAAAAAATAAATTTGCAAGTGCACGTGGATTAAAAACTGAACTGGCAAATTACTTTATTTTGATTTTTTGCGAAAACAATAAAGCAATTTGTTTTTGTCTTTAATTTTGTTTTTTCTTAACCCACTTACAACTACAATTTATGTTGAGAGAATTTCAACTATTTGTAGTGGGGAATGTAAGAGAAGATAAATTCACTGTTTTATAGTTGTCATTTTGTTTAAGCTTTGATATCGTTGCAATTAAGACTTTTTGGGTGTATGTAATTCTCATTCCCTCTGTAGTCTTGTTTTCTGATAGCTTTGGCTTTTCTAAAATTATTTAGGTGAACGTTTCCTGATGGTCTGGCCTAAGCAACCAGTGAAATGCGCATAGGAACAGCTTATTCTCCAACAATAAATTTCATTATTTTTATCAATTATAAAATAGGGAATTAAGCACAACAAACAAAACCTGCAATGAAAAATTATGTATTCCCAAAAACAACTTTTTTTTTGATAATAAAAACAAATTTTGAAAAACAATAATATATATCTATGTTTAAACTCTAGCTTAATTCCGCCCACTGTGCAGGAATAGTGTATGATTGAGCAAAAAAAAAAAAAAAAAAAAAAAAAAACTGTTCATTTCAAATGTGTCTGTGTGTAAGGATGTTTGAATTGTCTATTAAAAATTATTTGTATGTATGTGCAAGAAAGCTTTTTTTCTTTGTTGTTATTTTCTATTGTGTTTACGTAGCACATGCATAAATCACTTTCAACCGAACAACAACAATAATAAAACACCAGAAGCAATAAGAACAACAATAATAGGGGCAGGAATAAAACCCATACATACATAGTGGTACTTAAGGCCGTAACTCAACAATATGTAAAATAATCGTATATACGTCCATAGATGCAGGTTCAAATATGTGTGTGTGTGTGTGTAAGAAATGCTGGATAGTGATAAAAAAAAGAAATCTAAAAATAATGTGTCCTTTCCAAAATCTTGTACGTCTCTTTTTGAAAAGTAATGTATGTATAGTTTTGTGTATGCGTGTGTATGTATTTGTGCTATCTACTGGACAATTGGTTTCGTGGTCATTTTTACAGTTTGGTTATTGTTCTTTCGTCCTTTTTTTCATTTTCACATTTATTGTGGTTACGGTTTCCTTTTGACAAATAAAAACTTCTGCATTTCTAAAATAAGACAATCTAAGATTCTTTAGTTTTGTTCCCATTTTTATGAATTTAAATTTTATGTTCATTTAACTTGTTCGGCAATTATTTTTCAAAATTAAGATTTTAAATTTCATGATTTTGTGTTGGAATAAAAAAATTTATTTAGAAAGTCCATAACAATGTTTAGAGTCATACGGTATGACCAGAAATACAAGTATTGAGCAGAATGAACAAGATAATTGAAAAGAGCGGAGGGGGTTTGTATATTGACTTCATTATTCCCTTTGTGGCACATCGAAGTAATTAATGTAGAGCCTATTAAGAAATTCTATAAAAATTCTATATAAATCTATATATAATTTATTGAAAAATTCAAAATTACGTATTTTTAACTGCTCGATTTTCTTAAACAAAACGACGTATCATCACTCTTGCTAAAGAAAAATATAACATTAAAATTTTAAAATTTTCTTTATGAACAACTGCTGGCTTTGATTTTTTTCATCGCTAATGTTTTATTTATTATTATTATTAAATTAAACGGTTATTACAAAAGTGAAAAGAAAATCAAGGAAGTGTTACAATAATAAAAAAGGAGTTCTATAACCAAAAATTGTTTTAATGAAAATATGCAAGTGTTTAAAAAAAATTAACAAAAAAGCTGAAAGAAAATAAAATCGAATAAGTGGCAAAGAAGATTAAATTTATCAAAATGAAATATTTGCGTAAGAAAGCACAGCGAAATGATATCTAGATGCACGTTAAAATAATTTTCGAAAATTTAAGTACGCAAATATTTTAAGGTTTTTGGCAGATGTCATGGGACCAAAAGAAAGTTTATGTAAATTCAATCACCTGACCTGATCCCTATTTATCACTTTTGGGATCTTTTAAAACGATAAGTTGGCAAAAGCAACGCTCGGAACAAGAATGAATATAAAATTGCCCCCAAAGCTTGAAAGGAAATATCTCCAGATTTTATAGAAAATTTGGTACGGTCACTGCCCAGAAGACTGTAGGCGACGATTGATGCGAACGGAGGTCCAACAAAGTTCTGATTTTAAGAAAAACAAAAATGTCTTATACATATCGCACTTGTTCTTCGAAACAGAGTCAACTCAAAATTTATAAATTTTCAGTAGAGACAAAAAACTTCTTTTTTTTAATATGTATTCTTATACTACAAATGGGGATAAACCTGCATTTCTTAAGGCAAAATACTTGAGCAATAGATCTAAGATTTTTACAGTGGCAAAAAGTGAAAATTGAAAAATTTTCAGTTGACGCTGTTTAGAGGAACAAGTGTGATATGTGTTTACAAAATGTTCAAATACTTTTGTACCTATGAATTTTACTATTTTTTGTTTTTTCTTTTTTTATTTAAAATTGTTGATTTTTTTTTTAAATGGAATAATAATTTTTGTTTAACATAACTACACTATGGCCAATATCGCCAATTTTTTTTTGTTTAAAATTTATCTTTAAAATTAGTTTTTCATGTCAAATAAAAATACAATTATATGGAAAAATATATTTAAATATGAATTGATATTTAAATAGAACTGGTGAAATTGACCATTAATGTTCTTTAATTTTTGATATGGGCAATTCCCATATGAGAGAGGCAAAGAAAAAACAAGTTCGCTTAAATAATGTAGTAAACTCATTTAATTTCTTAAAGACGTAACGTGACAAAAGGTGTACTTTCCTTTGAAAGTGCCTACATTGAGCTCCAACAAAAAATGCAACAAATAAGCAAAATAAACTTTATCAATGTCGTTACTTTTTCAAACACCTTAAATCAAACAAATCAGATATAATAAATACTTATTGCCCAATATTACAATATTATTAAAATTTTATTTAAGGATTATTTTTGTACAGGTTGCGAAAGAAAAATATTCATATCTTAAAAAAGAAATATAACACCTTCTTCAAGGCTTCAGGATTTTCAAAAAACATTTTGAGGTATTATATAAAAAACAGCAAAAAAAAATTTGATTTTTGAATTTGTCCGTTTTTAAAATTTAATATTTTGCAGATATTACATTTTTTAAGAAAAATTTTGTTTTTAATATAATGTTTGAAGCTCCAAGTATTCTCTTTAAAATGACATACAAATCATCTTCGTGTGAGAAGTAGTTTTTGAGCTATTGAAAAAATAAACTCAACACATTCGGATAATTCGGCGAAATTATGACATTTTGAATATGACATAACTTTTGAAAAATACTTTTTAAATTTTGTTTTTCGTTAATATATGTTCCTTATAGGATATATCTCTCTTTATATCTGAAGAACGGCAAGAGCCAAAGCTTTCAAATTAGGCACACGCATTTTGCTTATCAATACACAAACTCTCTTAGCAAATAAGCGTGGTTAGAGAAGTGGGCGTGGCACTTACCATACAAAGACATTATTAATTTCTGTACATCTGGATACCATAAAAAGAGCTAAAGTTTCCATATTAGGAATAAGAATGTTGGTTATCAGTACACAGCATCTTACAAAATGTGGACGGGATTGGAGAAGTGGGCGTGGCAATTCTTATACATAGACATTATAGATCTTTTAATATGTCGATAACGGCAAAAGCCAAAGCTTCCAAATTGGGTATCAGTACGCAACATCCGACAAAATGTGTGCGTGATTGGAGAAGTGGTCGTGGCACAAAATATATTTTTTTATAGAACGGTAAGAAAAATATTGTCCAAATTTGGTGCACATAGCGGGGTTATTAGTATACAACCTCTATAATTATATGGGCGGGATGGGAGAAGGGGGCATGGCACTCCCCGAACAAAGACGTTATAGATTTCTGTTTATCTGGAGAATGGAGAGAGCCAAAGCTTCCAAATTAGGAATATTCACCTTGGTTATCAATACACAACATCCGAAAGAATATGGATGGGATTGGGAAGTGGGTGTGGCACAGAATAGATTTATGTTTAACTAAAGATCGGTATTTATATAACTTTCTACTCCTTTTGCGCAATGGTGAATGGTATAAAAGATTTGGAACAGCCGAATTTCCCCACCAAATTTTATTCAAATCGAATGGGGTCAGGTCCCACTCTTGGTCGACTTGACATGAAATTACCCATATAATATTATAAATATGTACAAATAGTTATGTCCTTAACTGTATGTATTGTGAAACTTTAAAAGAATAAAGTTCGTCTGTTGAGAGCACGAAAGTCTTCGCTATAGAAGCCAAAGAAAGATGAAATTTAATAAAAAACTAAGTTATAGACGACAAAAATGTTTACCTACATACAAAGAGACCATCATCCGGATTAGGACTTTTGGCACTGTAACGAATAAAGCTTAACTTAACAAATTCAGCACAAATAGCTTTTTTATACAAAAAATGCTCGGTAGCAAAAATTGCCCAATTCGGTCAACACATGCAAGTTGAAATTTTTTTTAATTTTCGAACAATTTTTTAATTTTTCGAACTATTGGCCTAATAAAGCCTTCTCAATTATTTTTACTAACACTTAAATATAACTTAAAATAAACCCACCTAAAAATGTATCTTTTGTATTCAACTGCAAACTATTTTAAGCCTTTATTTGCCTTTGGCAACGATACATATGGAGGTTAAAATAAAATTTCAACTCTTAAATAAAATAAAGTGATGCGTTTAAGTTTTTTCTTCTTCAAATAAATTGTATTTCCTTAGGTTTTTAAAAATGAATGCATAAATTATGAATACATATTACAGCATTTAGTTGTTCAGCAAAAATATTAAAAAAAATTTAAGAAAAAGACTATAAAAAATAACTGTGTAGTTACTGGCACATGTAAGAAAAGGCAACATTTTATATTTTTTTTAACAAATTGGGAATGGTTTGCAGTTGCTGCAAATTTACGACTTAAGGGGTAAAAAACAATTTCAAATCCTTTTGCTAAGGTCCAAAAAATATTTTAGCTAAAAATAAAATGAGAAAAAGAAAAGAATTTTGTTTATATGAAGCATCTTAACGCTTGAAAAAGCAGAGTAATATAAATATAATTCATTTGAAGAAGGAGTTTTTTTTTACTGTTTTATGGTAATTGAATTAGAAAAAAGTGCCCGTATATATGCCATATTTGCTGTAACTAATATGGCCAGAAAAATGTTGTAAAAATAATCTTAAGCAGGAATTAAACGAATTAAGGTAGAACTACTTCTCCAAAGAAACTTCCAAAAATTACTTAAAGTTTTGTTTAACAATTTTTTTTTTTTTTTGTAAAAGTGAAAATTTGTTAGGTCTTATAGATTTTAAAATGAATATATTTATATTTACCGATTTTTATAAGTTAGAGAAACTCTTCTTGTATTTTTAATATTTTTATTTTATATGTTATTTGACATTCTGTTAAAGTGCAAACACGTACGAGATTTCGAGCGAAATCTAGTTAGATTTGACAAGATTTCACATACAAAATTAAACCTATTTCGTAACTAGATTTTGCCAAAATCTTTTCAAATCTTCTAAGTACCAAGAGATGCAACTGTGAATTTCTAAGTAATGGACTAAGAAATACAGCACTGTGTATTGCAAATTTGACACTTTGTCAGAAAATAAAATTTAAGTGCGGGAGTAGGAAATTTATTTTTAAGGTGTAATGGACGCAAATATAAATAAAAATGTAATAATTACAAAACAAAATAAGAACTTATTCAGAGCAATCGCACCTACTAAAAAAAACCACAGATAGAGGCTCTGTTAATACATTTTTATTACTCTATCTTGAAATAAAATCTTGCCAAGTGCCAATTTTCACTATGGACACTACAAACAGACGCAGTTTGTGAGTAAGGAGGCCACGCTGTATGTGTGACACACTTTACTTTTTTCTTTCTCGCCTACAAACTTCGTCAGTCCGGCAAGAAAAGTCCATAATGTAAATCGGGACTAAAAGAGTTTTTAGACGGCATGCACTTAGCAGTATGCTTGTCAATTTTCCCACTCTAAAATGCTTATAAATGCAAAAAAAAAGCGTAATTCGCGTTTTAGATACTCTAAAAATCGCTGAAACTAGCCCGAAAAGGACTAAGTTGGTATCACTTTAAGCTATTTGCTTTTTTTTACATATGTTAGTGCTGGATGAAAAGGAGGGAAAGGAAAAGACCAGGGCTATGGAGTCGGAGTCGAAGTCGGAGTCGAAGTCGGAGTTGAAGAGTCGGATTTAAGGCTTTTGTACCGGAGTCGGAGTCGCAGTACCCACAAAAACCTGCGACTCAGACTCCAAAATTTTATTACAATAGCATTATTTATTAGGTTTTTAACATACAAACTGTTTTCCGAGTGCAGGGTTTATATGGGGCCTAGGGTAAATTATGGACCGATCTTTACGAAATTTGACAGTTTTATTTCTAGTCCTATAAAACCATGACGTAGCACTTTTTATTTAATATGAAAGCAATATTTATTATAACTCTGATCGGATTTTGCTAGATTTTTATCCCAAACTGCTTAGGCTAACTAGAAGCAATTTGACACCAACATTGCTCTTATCTTTTGAGTGAGACGGACATGGCTAAATCGACTTAGCGTTACTCAAGAAACCAATATAGGAGTGCGTAAATAAAAAAAAAAAAAAAAAAAAAAATATGCAACTTATTTTCTTTCTAGAACTAAAACAAATTGATGAATTTTTTTATTTTATATTTATATGAAAGCAAATAGTATTCAAATTCATTTATATCCCAAGTAATTATAACTTCAAAGTGTTTTAACAAACAATTTTATTTTTTCTTTAATTCCTTTCATTAGGGCTTTTATTGTGTCATTTGTTACCATTTTGCAAGCAATTGTCGACTTTCTCTTAAATTGTTTTTAATTTTTAACAAGACCTTTTGTGTCCCTCAAATGTTTTTTGTTAATGCCCAATACCTCTCAATAGGGCGGAGTTCTGGGCAATTTGGTGGATAAGCTTCTATGGGTACATAAATAACATTATTGGTATTGTACCACTCAATAGCTTTTTTGCTATAGTGACAAGTTGCAAGATCTGGCAAGAAAAATATGGTTACCCCATGTTTATTTAAAAATGGTAGCAAGCGTTTCCGGAGACACTCGCTAATGTAAATATCGGAGTTAATAGAGCCGTTAGTAATGAACGAGGGGCTTCTTTCACCACATGTGCAAATTGCTTGCCATACCAAATATTTTTTTGGGAACTTCGATTTTTTTTGTACGCGAAATTTTCTTCAACGTTTCCTCTAGAATTGGCAATATAGAATTCTTGACCAGGAAGCTGCGAAAAATCAGTCAATACATATGTTTCATCATCCATTACACAGCACTCACTACTATAGAAAAATTCTTTTTGTAAAGTTTTTGCTCTTTTTTAGACTCAACATTTTTCTTTGCATTTCTATCAGACACTTTTTGCACTTTAAATGTCTTAATGCCAGCTTTCTTTTTAACCTTTCTGACAAAAGTTTCAGAGCACCCAACTTTTTGTGCTACTTTTCTCCCTGAAATATTAGGGTGTATTGAAAAAGACCGTATTATTTTGTTTGCTTTCTTTTGGTCAGAAAATCCTTTCTTTCTTCCACTTCCACGTTTTCTTTCAATGCTAAAAAGCTCTTTATATAGTTTTATCACTTTAGAAACTGTATTTCGGTTAACACCTACGAGCCTAGCTATTGTTTTTTGCGAACAGCGCGGTTTTTTATTTAAAATTTCAATTATTTTCTTACGATATTCTTGTTTGGCGTCCATTTTCAAAAAAAAACTAATTTCGTTATAGTTATGACATTTAACACGTGGCTAATGATACAAATGAGTAACAAGCCCAATTTAACGGTATTAATTTTTTATAATTATTGTAAAAGTTATAAGCCTTAAAGTATGCCTAGTTTTTTTTCGTGCGCACTCCTATATATATACTTTATGCGGTCTTAGATGCATAATAAACAAGTTTCACACGGAGTATAAAACTTAGTATACCCTCATTCACCACTAGTGGTGGAGGGTACAAAAAGAGTTTAAAATAAAATAAGGACCAGTCTCATACATATTTAGCATCAAGGATAGAGTTGGATTCGGAGACGATTTCAGCATTTGGAGTCGGAGTTAGTACTTTTTTCTGACGACTCCACAGCCCTGGAAAAGACAATGCCGTTTTTGTTCCTCTTACTCCCAAAAAATTTAAGACTTGAACGCTAAAACTTGAAGAGTGTGAACCAGCACTTAGGGAATAAGTTTTTTTTAGGCCAGCAGAAAAAGGAAGCGAACAATATATATAAATTCTCCTCGCTAGTACAAGATGCACAATGCTATAACCCATTTCGTTTCATTCAATTCTGTCCAAAGCAATGCGATCTATCTCTTCTTCGGCTAACCTGGGGAGTCCATTCAATATAATTTCTTGTTGTAGGCTTCGTTAGACATGACCAATCCAGCGCCATTTTCTTTTAAGAATATATTTTCCTATTGGAGTTTATTTTGTTTCTCTCCACAGCCTTTTGTTGGATATTGTTTGAGGCCAGAATATTCTTAGGATTCTTCGCAAACATCGGCTTATAAAAACTTGCTGCGAGTTTATATCTATATATCCCGAGTGGCAGCGTCCGAAGACTGCCATCCATGAAGGAATTCGGATTTAACGCAAGAGTTGAAAATATTAAGTTTGGTTCCTCTTGATTAAGTAATTATGGGCAATATGGTTGAAAAGCCGATGCGTTTACAAAGAGTGACAGTTTGGGTTTATGGGCTGGCGGTGTCATCGGGCCGTAATTCTTCGAAAATGAGGTCGGCCAAGCAGTTACCAAGAAATTTCTTCTAGTTTTTAATAGAAAACGTTCTGTTACTTGAAGAGTTTAGATCCAATATATTTGTATATGCTATGCTGGTCTTCGTACCAGATTTTTCAGCTTAAATTGTGCGGTTGCGATCTTTGCTGCCATGCAGTCGAGAAATGCCTGCTCTTATTTTAGTAACATTTTATGTATTGAGTTAATGATTTTTTTTGTATTGTGATTTTATGGTCAAGTCATAATTAAATAATTGTTGCAATTTCAACACAAGAAAATAAATACCCACTATAGAGTCTCCAAACAATATAACAAATGCGCAAACCTCCGAAAAAATATACTTCACACATACAAATATTTTAACGGGTGCAAATAATAACCAAAAAGGTTTATGGGGTTAAATTTATGCACCATTATGTTCTTTCTGCTGCTGTCTGGTGTTGATGTTGGCGCTCTCCTAACTGCCATGGTTTTAGTTAGTTCAAGTGGTTATAAATTTTAACCAAACAAACAGCAACAACAAATGTTATATTGTTGTTGTTAAAAACATTAACAAATACCAAGAATTTTCAGTTAAACCATTAAAAAAAGGCGTTTTTATTTTTCACTTTGCTTTTTTCATTCAGATGACATAAATTCTTAAAGGTTTTGCTCCACTTTATGATCACAAAAAATCCTACAAATAAAAATAACGAATTGCAGAACACAGCATAAAATAAAAATAAAATAAACTCAAGAGTGCCATTAAATTTGTGACGCACAAAAAGAAAAGGGAAAAATAATTTAGAAAAATTGTAATAAATCAAAATAATTTATTTTTTCAACAAATTACCAAATAAGAAAAGTCTTTCAAAAATAAATAACTTAATACGTATTTTATGCAATACCTTCCTTTTATTGTTGCTGTAGCTAATACTAAACTAAAACCAACTTTATCACCAATTTTCCTGTTAGCCCAAATCACTCTGCATGAATTTATATTGTGTCAAAAGGATAAAAACAAAACTCCAACGGAAACGCCATCATGAAAAGTGTAAAGTGATTTTGATCGAATTTTGTATAAATAAAATTTAAAAATCATTCTCCTCTTTAGAAAAGTGTATACCCTATATAGGAAATGGAGGTATGCTTAGTTTGAATCAGACAAATTTTTTGCTTAAAGAGGTCGACGTTAATTCTACTTTGTTTGAATATTAATTCATCTCTGAACATAAACTTATTGAATACAAAATCTTAAATAACTTGTTATGGTAAAACGGGGAAAAATCAAGCTTTAATGGGTTTTTTTTTTAAAGTATAAAAGCCTAAAGGCCCAACTATAATATGCTTAAGTTGGCTTAAGCAATTGTGCGAATACATGTTAATCATATGTCTCAAACCCTATTGAACTAAAGGAAATTTTTTGTTAAATTTTATGAAACTGTCATTGGCTTAAGCAAAGTGCGAAACTTATCGCACATTCCGTACGAAATACAATGTTTTTTGATTTTGTTTTTTTTTAATGAATTTGAGCGGCTTTTTGTTAATTTTTGAGAGAAAAAAAAACAAAAACTGCTTAAGATTTTTTTTTATATGATTTCCATAAGAATTATTGGCTATATTGGTTTTATAGGTTTGATTTATACTTTTTTTTATTACGTGTTTGAGACCGGAATTTCACTTTAATTCAAAGCTTGAATTTCACTGTATTTACATTGTTATGCTCGACTGGACTTCCAGTATCCGTTTTGCTGGAGTATGCTATTGAATTCCAGTGTAATTCAAGTATAATTTAAGGCTTGAAAATGGAAAACCAACAATATTGTTATTGGGTATGCATTAAAAACAACATTATTTGTTCAAATATAATTTGTTTCCATACTTTTTTATTGCAACACTTTATAATACAACCTTCAATAAAAATAATAATTTTCTTATATTAAAAATTTTTTATTTTTTCGAATCTATTCTATGAGTTAAATTTCAGTTATGTATTTTATTTTATACAATATACTTCATTGCTATCCAAAGGATAGCTAAGGTAAAATGTAACAAGAAGATACAAGATAATAGTCTGGTAGTGTATAAAGTCATTCCTAAAAATTTAAGGAATAGAACTATTACAAAAAAGCTTTATAAAATACATAACTGAAATTTAACTCATAGAGAAAATTCGAAAAAATAAAAAATGTTGAATATAATAAAATAACTTTTGAAAAATAAATAATTCCCAGATTCTAATAGATAATAATAATTTTCTTTAATTTCTAAACAAATGAATAGCAAATGCGAAGCGCAGTAGTTGCAACAACTCATCCGTACAAAATGTTTAAAGAAATGAACATTGCACCAGCATGTTTGTATGGTCTATGTTTCGAGCACGACTTAACGACACTTGTTTGTGTCAGGATGCTGGATTAGTGTATGACCTGCTTAAGTAAGCTTAAGCACACTATAGTTGGCCATAAATTCTATAGTTTGCTTGTACAAATATAGAGTTGCTAATCTATTTTTTCATTTAAAAAATTTTGTAGTAGGATAATTAAAATTCGTTTTTACAAAATTTTTTATCTCATTTTTATTTTTGTAATTTTTTCCTTCTTTTATTTAAATTATATGATGAAGGAGTTGAAGGTTTTCTGTCATCATCCAGCAACTTGTTTGAAATCTTTTACTTTTTCCAATTTTCTGTGGGTTGCTTTGTTTCTGATGTGGTTTGAAGTTTAAATTATTCGTGGTTTGGTGGTTTGTTAAATTTCCAAGTAATTTTCTTGTTCATTTTAGGTTGGCAATAAAAAGCGCTTCGACTAGTAAAAGTAGCAGTAGAATACGTCCTACATTTTTACATATTTGGAATTATTTGCATTTTGATGATGACTTTGACTTTTTCCTTTGCTTTGTATAGTCATCGCACAAAATTTTACGTATGAACGTACGCCTCTACGGTCTACACCAATTTGATTCACGTAATTTATAAGTAATTCATGAAATTCAAATGAATGTCTTCGGGTTTTTTTTGTTATGAATTGGTGGCATTGAAAGGTGCCTGGCTGGGCGTTGCAAAGTGCCTATGTAAATTTTGGTGGTGACATAAAAAAAAAAAAACAAAAAATACGCAACAATAAAAAAATGTCTGTGTCGAAAATGCTTAAAAGTTTTAGAACATTTTTCAATATTTTGATGGGGGTAAATTTAAATATAATTTTGCAGACTATTACGAACTGGCGATATTCAAACGTAATTAAATGATGTTGTTTATTAACGAATTCATTAATAAAAAGACAAGTAACTACCATGAGAATTATTTGAAATTATTTTAGAATTATTTACAATTTAGAAACGTTTTGTATTTTAATTGTGTTTTATGTTAAAAAATTTGCATACTCTTTTAAATTAATATTCATGTAATTTAACACGTAATTGGTTGGGTCAGGGAATAACGTTTTTTTTTTCATTATTCTAAATTACACAGTAAGTAAACTTTTAAGCTTATATATCCATTTTACCGAATCCTCCAAAAAATTTAAAAACCAATAAAGAATAAACCAATATTAAGTTATTAAAATCGGGTATAACGATAACTTAAGTTCTTAAGGGTGTATTTAAAGATTGGAATATGACAAAATAATTTAATAATAACAAATTTTGTACCAAATTTTTCTTCGATTTAAGATCTATAATATTTTAGAGAAATCCTCTTAAATGATATAAAATGAATTAATATGTTTTTTAAAGATAAATTCTCTGTAAAATATATTGCATGTACATAAAACAAAATCCTAAAAAGTAATAACTTTATTAATTTTATTAACTAATTGTATTCCTGTGAAATCTAATATTTACAAAACAATTTAATTTATATTTATCCACAATTCATATCAATGCATTAACAATGCATTACATTTTCATCTACATTAACAATAATATCATGATGAAAAATCTACTCCAACTGCAGAAGCTTCACATTCGTTAATGAAACATTTACAGATTTCTACCAAAACTGAATAGACATTCTTTACATGACTAATGCCCAGTTGTTATACAAACGTAGATTAATTCACACACAAATATGTAGATGAACACAAATACATTTGCACATTCATACATGTATATTTCTCAAATTACACATTTTAAATGAATGAACTTTATGGACATAAATTAATTTTGAAAGTGTCATTCAAATAAATTAAAGCTCATTAAAAATTTACATTATAAATCTAAAGCAAACAATATATTCAATGTATTTAAGCTAAAATAAAAAGAAATTTATGCATGAGTGTGTGTATAGGACACATGAAAGCAGAAATACATATGCACACACATACACTCAAACAAACAGGCAGACAACAACTCATCAATAACCAAATATTACGGAAAACTTGTCATCTATACCCAGCAAGCACAAAGTCAAACTTTTAAAAAAGATGCTAAAGATTTACAATATTTGGAAATAATCACTTCTCAATTTTATATGGAATTCTCAAGTCTACTACAAACTTTGCAAGTCATCGTCAAGACTTGCAATTTGTGTTGCAGCAATTCTTGGGTTTATCGTTGAGCGGGGTGAAAAGATTGGGGAGGGGTACTCAATTTCATGTGCAATTCTGCAGTTCTATTTTGTTTTCTTATTCTCACCGTTTTTAACTTGAAGTTTTGTGTAGGTGTATTTGTATTTTTATGTAAAATGTTAAAAGGAGTAGAGGAAAGGCAAGAAAAAAATACAAAAAGTGCAAAATTATAATTTCATAATCTGGGACACTATTGAAATTAAAAGGCAGAATTTTTAAAAATTGCAGCTACAAAAATTGCAAGTTTAGACGATGACTAATGGGTTATAAATCAGTGGGTGTTTAAACGCTGGC
This sequence comes from Pollenia amentaria, assembly GCA_943735925.1. Classification (NCBI taxonomy): domain Eukaryota; kingdom Metazoa; phylum Arthropoda; class Insecta; order Diptera; family Polleniidae; genus Pollenia; species Pollenia amentaria. The sequence continues at coordinate 251,014,953 of OX031007.1, read as the reverse complement.
TTAGTTGAACTTAGCTTAAATTTATATCTAGTTTAAACTCAAAACTTGTTAATCAGTGTCCCATGTATTATATGTAGTTCAAAAGGTAACATATTGTCATATTCATATGGTCTGTAATGGTGGTGTAAACGCCCAATTTTATGCTTTCAAAGATGGTTTATATGTTTACTGACTTATAGATTTGTTGGCTTAAACATATTGTAAACCAAGAAGAGAGTTTAACATGCTCCGATTTATTAGCCCTAAGTGTTTCAGAAAGAAAAAAAATATTGAATAACCCAGTTACTAATATTCCGAGTACTCAACATTTTAAGTCAAAGAATAACACTGAATTTTCTTTCGCTTCCTCCATAATGTACATAATACAGAATTACAGACAGAGAGGAAGTTAACAGACTGGTAGACTATTGAGTGTAAAACAACTTTCTCATGGTATTAAGTACTTTACGCAGCACCGTTCTTGTTTACCCTGTAATATATTAAGGGGTTGGTGGTGGTTTGCTATGAGGTAAAAAAAGAAGGAATATATATATAAATGTTTATATATGCTTATATATTGTTTTTCCTAGGATTCCATGGAGGAACAACTGTGATATAGATTTACATGCGCACCTGCACTACGGCCTAATCTCATGGCGGATCTTAACTATTGCTTAGGAGCAGCAGCTATCTAACCTCCAGTGCTAGTCATTAATCCAAATCAGTCCTGCACGTGAATGTTACTTTACCCGCGACTTTTTGTTTAAGCGGCAACCACTACGTGCTCTCTGATAGTATCTCCTCGTCAATAAAGCTGATTTTCGTCGAATACTTTTGTGTGCCCATGCCTTGAAAAAGGCACAATTTCGAACTCAATCAAGTCTTACACCAACCCCAATTAGTTCTGTCTTTTGGAAGCGTTCATCTCATTTTTAAAATGGATGAGGTTCCGAAGAATGTCAGCGCCAATGTTAACTAAGTAAGCAAGGCAGAATGGTCAATTGTCAACTTGAGAATCCAGAAATAACCACAACCTGATTTAAGAGGAGGATATAACACCAAAAGGTAAAATATCTTTAGTGGTTTCATGAATAAAAGGGTTTTGAGACGAACCGGGAATTTGCCGATTTCATTTGAGTCTGGTAACGGGCCGCCAATAAGAGCATTCATATCTGCTATAGGACTATTTTGGCACACTCGGAATTGAAAGACCCTCCGATACTCTCCTCTTGAAATCGCTGTCTGCGACTGCTACAAGTAGCAGCTACAATGTATGTATATCTACGTATAACACTTTTTAAATTATAGTGAACAATATTTACGATTAAGTTGAAAATAAAAAACTCAGATTTCTTAATGGCAAAAGAAAATGCATCTTGAGGTTAATAACTATGAAACGGCTGGTTACAGTAGCGGATGTGGTTTCAAACCCGTCTCGATTGATGATCAAATCCATTTTCTTGTTGGGTATTTAGAAGTCTGCATATGTTTGTAGTGATTTATATTTTGTAAACAATATAATTTTATCTTGATTTGTATAAAATTGATGAAAATGTATTGTTATCCGCACAAAAATAGATGCCAGCACAATGGGCTTTTTTTCAATAACTTTAAGATTTGTATAAAATCAGCTTTTCTATTACACGTAAAACGATACTGAAATAGGAATATGAAATATGCAAAATTAAGTTTAATCGGTTAAGTCAGACCATTCTTTTATCATATTTCTCTACCACTGGAGCATAGGTTCTCTACTATTCTTCTGTATCTGACTACTCTATCAGACCATATAATAAACTTTACCACAGTTTTTACAGACATATTTTCGGTAGAGTAACCAGTTTAGAAACATGAGCATTTCTGGACCCATCAGAACCAAATTATATTATGAATTTGAGATACAAATTACAGTTATTTGAGCCGAATATTTTTTATGGCATATTTTTGTCTTAAAATGATTGTAGGGAAGAGGTTCATATGGTACTTATGGTTATTTCTAAATATCCTTCGCATCGTTTAGTTTAAGAGTTATTTAAAAATAATTTTATTTCAAGTACCAAATCTCATAAAAAAAATGATGGCATTAAGATTGTGGAACAACTATGGACCAATTCTAATGAAATTTGATAAGGTGATTTAAATTTTAATAAAATATTTTTAGTATATTCAACATTTTTCATTTTTCGAACTTATTCTATGAGCTAAATTTCAGTTATGTATTTTATAAAGCTTTTTTTTGTAATAGTTCTATTCCTGAAATTTTTAGGAATGACTTTATACACTACCAGACTATTATCTTGTATTTTCTTTATACATTTTACCTTAGCTATCATTTGAATAGCAATGAAGTATATTGTATGTACAGAAAAATTTTCAATTATTAGACACCAGCAAAATGTAATGCATTTTCTGGCCCGCTACGGCCTTCGTCGACATTCTTTGTGTCACACTGGATAGTGGTACTTTATAAATTGAATGTTTTTAACTCAACTATTTTAACAAATAGAATCTGGGAATTATTTATTTTCATAAGCTACATACAATATACTTCATTGCTATCCAAAGGGCAGCTAAGGTAAAATGTAACAGGAAGATACAAGATAATAGTCTGGTAGTGTATAAAGTCATTCCTAAAAAATTAAGGAAGAGAACTATTACAAACAAAATCTTTATAAAATACACAACAGAAGTTGAGCTCATAGAATAAGTTCGAAAAATTAAAAATGTTGAATATAACAAAGTAGCTTATGAAAAAAATAATTCCCAGATTCTATTTGATAAAATACTTTTAGGTTAAACTTAATCTGGATACCAAGATTCAAAAAGGGTTTATTGGTTCAAAGAAGTTTGTTTTAGGGATGTGCGCAATTATTGACCAATTCTTAGCAATCTAAATGGGATTCGTCGCATGTAGCAAATTTCGCTAAATTATATTTAAAAGTGCGACATGTTATTTACAATTTCCACTACTCTATTGTTTTTACAAACATCGAAAACAATATTTTTACCGACAGTTATCGACTTTAGTGCTTTAGTAAAGAAATTTGTAATTTGTTCATACTTCTGTATTCGAACAATAGTAACATTGACAGACAACCAACGATCCAGTCGGACGGGCGGGAATCAAAAGATCGTTTCAGAGATTGATTTTGGTTCGATATTTCTATGTTTAACAACACAAGCACAAGCACATGATATCCTCCGCATTGTAGTGTAGTGTACAATAACGTGCAACTCTGAACAACTTAATTCATATTCATATTCATATTTTATTGATAAATGTAACATGGTAAATACACAATAATTTTAATATTATATGTAAGTTAAGAGTTTAGTCTATTTTCTGTGACTTTTCTACTTAATTATGTTGTATCTGTACAATGTGATAAATTTCTTAAAAATATTAATTTAATAAGTTAAGGAAAAATTTTACAAAAACCTTATAGAAATATAAAAAAAAAAAAAAAAAAAAAAAAAAAAAAAAGTTTTATAAAAACGGGAAAAGTTGATAGTTAAAAATACACGGTTAAGAACATAAAGAACTGATGTGATCATGCGAGGAGCCGGCACATCTATTAAAAAATTTTTCTGTTATAACAGATATCTTATCCTTGACTAGCGGGATATTAGAAAGTGAGTGAAGACGCGATGTTGAAAAATAAGGTGGTAAATTATAAATAGTTTTTAGAAGTTTATTTTGGCTAACTTGCAACCTTTTCAGATGACATGTTGATGCATCATACCATGCAGGAGCAGCATAAAAAAGAATTGCATGAAACACAACTTTTAAAATTAACAATTTATTCTCAATACTGAGTTTAGATGTCCGATTTATAAACGGGTATAATATCTTTTTAGTTATATCGATTTTATTAATAATGTGGCTAATATGTTCGTTAAATATCATTTTTTTATCGAGAATAACACCTAAATATTTGACATTGGTATCCCATGGTACATTAACACCGTCAACTGTAATATTATGTTGCGGTAAGAAGCAATTTTTCCTCTTTCTGGTAAAAAATATTGATTGGGTTTTTAAAGGGTTAACTAATATTTTCCATTTTTTGAAGTAATCAATTACAGTATTTACTGATATTTGTAAGTTACACAGAGTATCATTAGATAATATATTTGAGCTTAAGATTGCCGTGTCATCAGCAAAGATGGAGGACTCACAACCATTTAAAGAAGGAAAATCAGATGTAAAAATATTATAGAGAATTGGGGAGAGACACGAACCTTGGGGACATCCTGCCGGAATATCATATTCGGCAGAGAACTTATCGCCAATATGAACTCTAAATGATCGACTTGTCAGGTAGCTTTTGATTAGCAAGACTGTATGATTATTTAAACCAATTGTTAATAGTTTGTGAACGAGAGCGTCATGCCAAACTGAATCGAATGCAGACTTTATATCTAACAATACCATGGCCGTAGATTTACCACTATTAAAGTTGTCTTTAACGATTTTTTTGATTCTGACTAATGGTTGTGTCGTGTTATGTTCAGATCTAAAACCGAATTGTTGAACCGGGAGGATATTGTTATCGTCAATAAAATTTACAATTTCCTCCTTAATAATTTTTTCCAAAATTTTACTCATAGAGTTTAGTAAACTTATTGGTCTATATGAGCCAGGACTTGAGTGATTTTTTCCTGGTTTTGGGATAGCAATTATTTTTGCTTTTTTCCAGACTAGTGGAAAGTGACAAAGCTTAATGCAGGCGTTAAATATACGTGAAAGAATATCCAATCCACTTTGGGGGAGAGCCTTGAGGCATTTGTTAGAAATACCGTCTATGCCTGGACTCTTCTTATTTTTAAGATTTTTTATAGTGCTCCTAATTTTTATGGTACTAACAATGTTTGGGGTATGCTCCGAAGAGCTTTCGGTGTTTAGTACATTTATAGAGTTAGAGACCATCTGAATTGTATTCATGTCACTCATATTAGTAGAAATAGAATGGTTCAAAAGAAACTTTTGAGCAATTATTTCTGATTTTTGTAAATTTGTTGTGTACAAATTATCGTTTTGCTTGAGACTTGGAATACATTTAGTTTTCTTCCTAATAATTTTAGAAATGTTCCAAAATTTTGGAGAAGATTTATCCAGACTTTTAAGCATATTATTCCAATTAGAGTTTCTGAATTTGGATATATTGTCACAAATAACAGTATTTAAAAAGTTTGATTGTTGTTTATATAAAGGTAGCCTAAATCTAATCCAGTTCCTTCTTGAATTGTTTCTTAGAGTTATCAGATTTAAAATATATCTTGGTAAACGTTTTACATAAAAGCTCGACATATTTTTCTTTGGTACGCTTGCCTCGATAGCATTTTGAACTAATGATGTAAAATTCGTAACAAGTTCTTCTACATCATCAACATTATTTAAGGGCACATTTGACAAATTTGAAACATTGTTATTAATGTACCTTTTAAATGTATTCCAATTTGTGTTTTTGTGATCATATTTTAGGTTTTCACTTGATTTATAACTCGAATTAAAAGTTAAAAACACTGGTAGATGATCAGAGCTTAAACTGTTAAGAGTAGTAGCCGCAGAAAGTTTTTCTGGTACATTTGAGAGAAAAAAGTCAAGTACAGAAGGATTTACATTTCTACTTGTTGGAATAAGTGTAGGTTCAGAGGGATAAACAATATCAAATTTGTTTGTTGTAATAAAATCATGTATTATGTTTCCCCAACAGTTGGCTCGAAGGCAACCCCATGATTGATTTCTGCTGTTAAAATCACCTCCTAAAATATAATTTTCTTGAATCATTGCAAATTTCCTTAGATCTGATTTAAACTTATTTTTTTTAATTTCCAAAGGACCCGCAGTTCCCCCTGGAAAATAACAACTAAAAATCTTAACAGTAGAGTTATCATTTAATTTGACTGTTATACCTACATTTTCAATTAACTCTGTATTAATATCCGGTAATAGTTCATGACATATATTTCTACGTATTGCAATTGCTACCCCACCACCCTTTTTTCCTTCACGGTCTTTACGATAACAGAAATAATCTGAATGATACATTGAGATATCTTTGTTTAGCCACGTTTCACTCACCAAACCTATATCAACATTTTCCCTAATTAAGAAATCAAAAAATTCATAAATTTTAGTACGTATTCCTCTAGAATTCCATATTACTATCTTTAAATTAGCATTCATGGTAGAAATTTAAAAGCTAAGTTAGTAATAACATTAAACTGATCACTTTTAGTTTTACAGTTTTTTAAGTTTTCAATTAACTCAAACGTTAATGTTTTAAGTTCCTCTAAAGAGAAGAGATCATTTGAAGCATTATTTGGTGATGCATTATTTAATGTTGTAATATTTTGTGTTGTACTATTTGTACGGACCACATTAGCAAATGAGTTGCTAGTTGACGGATAATGGCTTTGAATATTTACATTCTGAGCGTTGTTAGCACGAGCTTGTGGGTTGGATTGACGAGTAGGCCTAGAATAACGTTCCTTTAATCCGATATAAGAAGATCTACTAGGGCAGGTATTATCGGTAGATTTATGATCTCCTCTACAGTTTGCACATTTGACAGTTGTCGATGTGCATTTAGAGGTTTCATGGTCACCAGCACAGGTAGCACAAAATGTTTTGATGTTGCAATTATTCGACCCATGCCCAAACATTTGGCAATTATGGCATTGTGTAATTTTGTTTGGCATTTTCGATTGATAACTCCATTTAACACGAATGTAGTTAATACTTTTAACATTGTTTCTCAACTCCGCCAAAGATGTAGTACCTTTTTTAAGGTAAACAATATAGAGTATGATTTCTCGGTTGTTGTCTGTTTTACGGTAAACACTTTTGACGTCCGTACATTTTAAGCCAATTTTAATAAGCTCTAATTTAACCTTTGCTGGATCTAGTTTGTCCAGACCTGATAATACGACCTTATAAGGTCTATTATTCTTTGAAGTGTAAGAGAAGTATTCCACTTTATTAGCTTTTAAGTACTTAACCGCAGCTTCATAGTCATATTGGTTTTCACAAAACAGTTTATACCCGATTGAAATTTTTCTAATCGAATATTTAATAATACGACTTTCCTTACAAAGTGTATGTATATTATCAGTACTGGTTTTTAAGATTGTTATAGGTGGTATTTGAGTTTTAGGTGTAATGGATGGCCCCATATCATCATCTGTTTTTTCATCATCATTAAGTGTTTGTAATGGTTGGTAATAATTATTATTTACAGCACGTTTTGCATTGCTGTTAACCTTATCAGCTGGTAGTCTCCTTTTCGAACTCATGTTCGATTGGGAGAGTTTTTGTTTACAACTCTCAATGTGAATCGTCTCTCAGAAAATGTAAAGCAAAACACAAAGAAAAAATTTGTAACACAAAAAATATATAAAAAAAAAACTTGTCAAATGGATTAATACTATTGTTGTTGGACAACAATAGTAATTTACCGAAATGTTTTTAAACGTTTATTATGCGCAATCTGATCTTGTATCGTCAGACAATCAAGAGAGACTGAGAACAACTTAATGGTTTCGATTTATATCATAATGTATTTTATCACTTAAAAGATGTCTTTTATCAAAAATCAAATAATATTTTTATATTTTCTAAATATATTTACTTACTTAATATGCATTAAGCTAATCAACCCATAGTGTTTAAAATAACACAAAACATTATACATTATAAATAACATTGCACATTGTTTGCAATGAGGTCGTTATGATGTCGAACATATTGATGTTAATGTCCAAGATAAGTGACACACAACGGGTGAGTAAGAGGAATCCATAAACTATAATAAGTGGTATAGTCGACCTATTATTTACACAAATGAATTCCGAATTGTGAATATGAATGATGTTTATAAAGGTGGTTGGTTTTGTTGGTTGTCGGCTGCATTTCAATTCATAATGTATGATTATGTGTAGAGTTGAATAGAAAATACCTCTAAGGTATGAAATAAAATCACTTCACTTATTGTTAGTTTTGTAAATTGATGCTCTACAGCCAATAGTGCAGAGTTGACTTAGACAGAGATAGATGTCCTGTTAAGAAAGTTCACTAACCGTTTAATAATACAAATACAGAAACTATTATTTGCACTCTTGTTTAAAGGTATGTGTATAAATGAAAGTGTAAAGGATATAGGATGCTATAGATAATTCATAAAGAACATTCACACACTCACTCACTCGAAAACAAACATAATTATAAACAGTTGCTTGTGCATACATACATACCTCTTCCTTAATGAGATAAAAGCTTTGGCATGGTGAACATTTTAAACAGGTGTTTGTTGTGATGCAAAAAGTTTAATTGTATGTCTATGCCCCTCTTCTGGAGTTTCCTGATAATAATGTTTGTAAATGTGTTTGCAATTAAATGGCTGATTGCTAACAACACAAGCAACAATAGTAGCGATTTGATTAAAACTGAACACACTAAAAGAAATTTTATAATAAGAAAGCGTTTTTTAATTTAAAGAAGGCTTTTGATAATATATTGAAATTCGATTAAAGAAAACATGTGTACGACTAACTGAAATTCATGTGAGATATTGTTTTCAAGGAAAATTATTTGCTTAATTGATATGATGTACAAATTCTAATTAATTTTAGTGTATTTGGAGTCAGCGAAATATAATTGTACAGTAGTTTGTTTTAAGTTGCTACACGTGTCAAAGAGTTGTGTTATTAAAAATTATTTTTATGCCACTCCACTGTACGCAAAATATCGTCACACTTATATTGAGAAAACCATTTTAAACCCGTTTTTTCAAAAACAGTTACTTATTTAACACCCGTTTACGTGGTAAATTATTGTGATTATATGCATCTAAATGGTTCCTCGTGTTTGTATGTCTTTTCTGATGATGCAGTTTTGTTATTTATGTAAATTCTCATTAGCCTAATTAAACACGAAATGGTACAATGTGTAAATACCACTGATACATACACACCTCAATTTAGGTGTGTTCTTGCATTTATTGATTTGCTCGCTTACACATATAAATATTTTACTAGGGAGATCGAACGGTTATAATGCGACCGACCGGTTTTTTCAGTATTGCGTAAGCCAGTTGTTTTTAAATCTCAATTTTTCGAATATCGAGTAAACCGGTTATATTGGTATAATAAATTCTTTTCATAACGTGCATTTTATATAAGTTTTCATTACTTTTGTTGTAAATGTACCCGTTATTACAGTATTTTTACTTTTTAAGCCAAGGAGCATAATGGACGATGTTAATACAAATCGCTATTAAAAGCGTGTGTTATTGTAAAAAAAAACTAAACACCCCTATGGGAAAGCGAACTAACACTAAACTTGTTACGTGACAAGTCCCTTTAACATGGCGATGTCTACGAGGGGTTAAATGGCACCTTTCTGACACTTTGTAACAGGTCACTGATATAACCTTAATGTACACATCCAATTTTGGTTAAAATAATGCCTGTCGCAGAAATTGTCCCATATGAACCATGTCAATATGATAGATCTCCTTCATATATAGTAATAGATCTAGAGAGAATCAGCCACTACCCGCACAAAATTCAGTCACATGAATAGTTTTGTGCCAATTACCTTTCCTCTGGACCAACTACACTCTAAACACAACATTCCGACGGAATCAACGATATGGGAAAAATTCACCAGGGGGCTACTCTCTATTGCGATGCGAATACAATTTCGATGCGAAAGCTAAATGCCAACTTGGTACTCTTTATCACTTTCGCAAAATTGTTTGAAAATTAAGCAATACTGGTAATACAAATAGCGCAGATTTCCGGTAATGAAATGGCAGAATATGTAAAAGAATTGAAATTAAAAAGTTTAAATAAAAGAAATAATGATGATCTGCGAATAGAAAAAATAAAAAGATGCGAAAGACAAATGCGCAAACGCATTAAATAGTACCAATCACTAGATTTGGAGCAAATTGGAAATTTAGCACGTCATAGAGAAATCTTATTAATAATAAATCTTGTATAAAATTTTTTATTATTATATTGCTGGATCAATTATATTATTTCATTATGCTTTTGTATTGCCTCTTCTTAATCCTTATAAATAAAACACATCATTGTATTTTTTTTCTCTCTTGATCGATATATTTCGAACTAAGAGTTCATCTTCAGGATCTATATTAATTACAATGATAATTCTTATTATATACATAAATTTATAAAAATTAAACAATCTTAAAAATCTTACCTAATTTATATGATTGAAAAAAATGTTTATTACATTAATAAAATAAAATCTAAAACTTCATAAAATTTTTAATAATTACATTTAAATCAAATACAATCTACTATACTGCTATACATATATGTATATAATTTACTTTTTTTAAAAGAGTTATTAAATTACAATATGTTATAATATAATCTTTTTTATCAGTCTTATAATTACAAGCATTTTGCTCATACATTACAATTTGATTAACTTCATGAACTTGTAGTTTAAATTTATTTCTTTCTTGTTTCAGAATTGTTGCATTATTAAAATCAAACTCATGCTTGTTTGATCTAGCATGTTTAGCTAGTGCTGATAAATTATTTTTTTCACTTAAACTTTTACAATCATTTTCATGTTGTTTTAATATTTTAATTAATTTTTGAGTAGTTTCTCCTATATAAACCACGTTACAATTCTTACAGTTTATTTTATATACCACATCAGATTTTTGTCCAGTTTTAAGTTTATATTTTAGATTTTTGAAAAATTTTTTATTATTATCTTTTATTGATGGCTTCATAGCAAGTTTTACATTTGGCGCGAAATATTTACATGCTTTAGATAAATTTTCAGTTAAAACTGGAACATACGTCATTGATGCAAAATTAAGGAATGAGCCAGAAAATATATAATTGTTACCGTCATAGTCTCAAAACTATGTTTTGTTACTGAAGTTGGTACTTATGTTTAGCATAGCCAATTGAAAAAGTTGTCCGATACATAAACTTCGCACATCTGACAATCTCTATATATAAAATTGTAACGTTACTGACCGACAAACTAAATGCCTGAAGCTAAAAACTTGAAATTTGGACCAGGGGTTGGTCTCTCCCCAAATCGATCCACTAAGACGGGATTTTTGGAAATTCGAATGTTTAGGGGGTAAAAAGGGTAAAAACGGGTAAATTTGGTAACCTTATATCTCCAAAACTAAAAGAGATAAAAACACTTTAATACTTATCGTTGTTCTTTTGAAAAATAAGCGGACAGGTGTCTGGTGCTTTTTGGAATTCAACCCTTAAACGGAGTAAACGGGTAAAACCTGTATTTTGGTACTTTTTTGTCACCCCATTTATCTTTAAAACCCATTAACAGAGAAATAAGGGTTATATCACATTTCAAACTTATCTAAAAAATCCAAATACGAATTTGGGGCTTCCACTACAATATTGAAATTTTTATGCTTCAATGGGGAGGAAAAAAGTACCAAAAAGGGGAAATACAGCAAATTTAATTTCTTACTTTAGCTTTTTGATTCTACAACTGGCAATTTTTTAAATATCGTTAATATTGGACCTAGAAACATAAACTTAAACATGCAATGTCCTGAGTGGATAAGAATATATGGGGGAACTTTTTGGTACTTTGTGTTCTTCAACTGGTTCTTTTTGAATTTCCGTTAGTATTAGACCTCGAAACATAAAATTAAACATGCAAGGTCCTGACTGAATGTAAATTTGTTAGAGGGATCTTTTGGGTACTTTTTCGTTCTTTAACTGGTACTCTTTTAATTTTCGTTAATATTGGACATATGAACATAAGATTAAACATGCATGGTCCTGAGTGAATGCAACATAAACTTTGGCATAAAAATATGTCCACGACAGAAACGAAGTAGCTGGTAAAATGCTAATAAAATATGAAAGTGATTTGCCAATGGCAACGAAGTTTGTTCACACGGTTGTCAGATATGTAACAATACTGTTGGCTTACGATGGACTGACAATGCGTTTTTGATAACGTTGTCAAACAAAAATTGCAAGTTCATATGGTTGTTACAAATTTTTAGCACATTTTACTGACAATCGTCTGTACAAAACTTTACCTTTCAGAATTATTTTGTTTTTATTCAAATAAACTTTTTTTTCAAAAACTAATTTGATTTTTGTGTTTTCAGTTCTTCGAAAAAACCGGCTAACTAGGCGTTCTTTTTAATAAAAACTATTTGCAATATGCGAAACCCGGTTTTTGAAAAAAGTCGAAAAATCTATCTCCCTAATATGTACGTTAAAACGCAGTGCAGGGTTTATCAGAGGCGAAAGATGTCTTTTTTTAAAAGTTCAGGATTTTAGCGTTGCAAAATTTTAACAAGAACAAATAATTTGTTTTTAATTCAACAGCGTTCTTGGTTTTTCTATGATCGCATCAGGTAGCCTTTTAAAAGGACTTCCGAAAAAAACACTTTTTTATATCCGTTACCGTAAGAAAGGTTAAAATTTGTTTATTTGAGTTTAACTCCTTGTCTAACGGGCAATTTCACTAAGTTCAGTTAAAACTAACTATAGCTTTAACTTCCAGTTAACAATATTGTTTTGACAGCTATAACTGATAGTTTATTATAACCGAACTTGTTGAAAATGGCCGTAAATGTTTTAAAAAAACGAAACATACCACGTAATTACGATCTCAAATTCAAACGTATTATAAACCACAGATTAGCTGACTCAAAAGTAAAATGGTATTTAAGTCGTACGTTGACAAAGATCTCATCTTATTTTATATTTCGGTTATGACCGAATTGTCATAGAAAAAGGAAAACTTAAAATATAAAAAAAAAATTATTTTTAGTTTTTTAAATATAACATTTGAAAAGGAAATAAAAGGAGAGAAAGACGAACAATAATATGAATAAATTTGGAACTTTTTAATATAACAAAAAACGTTAACCACAGAGATGTGGCTAAACGAATTGCGTTTTTAGATATTTACGAAGTTATATCCTACGTTCTTACGACGTACGACACAATTGTGTTCCTAGCGCTTATTAAAAATTTTCCCTTGAATTTTTTAAGAATATTTAAAGAACTATATTGTTTTTATTCGGTTTATTAAAAAAAAATTTTTATTTTACACAATATGAAATGTGCCTCAGCGCAACTTGGACATTATTGAGGCTAGTTAGCAAAAAATGTTACATAAGTTTTTATATACAACAAGATTTATAATAATAAAGAGAAATTGTAAAACGAAAGAAAAAAAAAATAATAGTAATTATGTTGTTATATAATTACATATGAAATAAATTTTCACAATCGAAGCATTTCTTTATTCTGGAGAAGAATTTCTTTAAAACTTTTTTTTAAAAATTTTAATACTTTCAATGTTTTTAAAATTCTGAAGAAGATTACTGAACTAATAACTACTCATTTGTTCAACCTTTCGCTTCGTTGTTTCCAAACTACATTTTGCAATATGGAGATTCATGCTATTTCTTGTGTTAAATACGTTTACAGAAAAAATTAATAATTTTCACGAATCATCAAATTTATACCAAATTCATAATATCAAGCAAACAATTTGTTGATATTGCACCTATTACTAAAATGATTATATTGATTACTAAAAATTGTAAAATTGTGAATATTTTTTTTCAATAAATGATATTTTTAATTAAAAAAATTATCAAATAACTTTGCCATTTCAAACAATGTGTTAATTTATTTTATTAAATATTGACAATTTCCAACAACAATTCTACATGTTTAAATAATTTTATTTTAAACGAAAAAAGTCAATTAAGATTTTTTGTTATTTATTTTAAAAAGTTATTTCAAAACAACTAAGATATCAAAATTAAATTTTTAATTTTTTTTCAACTAAAAAAATAATTGATTCAATTATCATATTAATTAAATTTAAATTCTTTTTAAACCATTTTTTTAATTGATATAACATTTTTTTCTGTGTTTCTTTTGTTCATTTATTTGAAAGGAAATAGCTATTAAATATTTTGGGGACTCTAATATTTTATTAAATATTCATACAACGAAATATCACTTTTTTAAATGTTATTTATTTTTTTAAGTCGCAATTTCTTAAATAAAGGACAGATGTTGCGATCATTAAAAACTGTCTATGCAGTGTTATTCTGTATGTTGGTTAATTTTATATTTATATTGATTTTTTCATGTGTAAATATTGCTATCGACTTTTATCGACTTAAGTACTTTTGTCAACAATCTTGTAATCAAACACATATCTTTAGCAAATATTTGCGTTTATATTTTTGAACCGCAGTGTATTATCTACATTTGTAAAATAAGATATTGTGTTGAAAGCGCAGATAAGATTCCACAATAGGTGACTAACCCAACAGTAGTTTTCTCGCCAAGCAATTGGTAGAGTGTTTTTCGATTATCTACCAAATTTGAACTACTTCGTCACATTTGGTAGTTACTAGGGTATTCATTTAATCGGACTTTCGGTTTTATCGGTTAATCGCTCGATTATTTAACCGAGGTTTTGGTTTAATCGGTTAATAATCGGTTAATTTTGTTATTAATCGGTTTTTTATCGGCGTTTTAGCATAATTCGGGTACGCTGAGTCCAGTGGTGCGCGCGGTTTTTTAAGATTGGCTCTGGTTTTCGAGATATACCGTTATTTCGAAAATGGAGGAGGTTGCACAACATATGTTCGCGTAACTCAAAAACGCTTTAGCTTATTGAAAAAAAACGAAATTCCGCAATAAAATATATAATAAAATATATATATAATTTTTTTTTTCGAAATTTTTGTTTTTTAAAAATTCATAAAAAATTGGAAAATGAAGCTATGCTTCTAATTTTTTGCAGACGTATATAAAACTCAATTCCAAGCCATTAATGATTAAAATCTGTTTGCAACTTTTGATTTTATTCACAAAAGTCGACAAATTTTAATTAATTTAAGAATTTCATAAAACGCAATATTTGTATGGGAGCCCCCCTAAGGGATGGTGATAAAGGGAAAGTATAATTTGAGAAAATGTTAAGAACAAAAAACTAATGGAGGTCAGTCATACATTTTATCCCCCTAGGGACAACTCCTGGGCATTTATGGGACTTTTTCTTCAATATATTTCTAGTCTGCATTGAACATTTTGTATGGAAGTCCCCTTAAGGAATGGAGATAGCGGGTGGGTATGTTAGAAATAAATGATTTAGATGAAAAATAAAGTGGGGTTGGTCATACATTTGACCCATCTAGGGGCATCCTAGGCTTTACAGGGGCCAAATTTAAGAATTTCATTAAACGGCCATATTTGTATGGGAGCCCCCCTAAGGGGTGGAGATATATGGCAACTATGTTTTAAGAAAATGTTAAGAACAAAAAACATTGGAGGTCGGTCATACATTTTATCCCCCTAGGAGTGAATCCTAGGCCTTAGAAACAAATGATGGGAATGAAAAATAAAGTTGCGCTGGTCATACATTTGGCTCGTCTAGGGGTATCTCAGGCGCTGCAGGTGCAAAATTTAAGGCTAGGGTTCTACGCGTATAACAAACAAAGTTCCAAACAAAATAAGCTATAAGTGGTTAAAGTCTGTCTACAACTTTTGATTTTTTCAGAAAAGATGAGATTTTTTTCAATGACATTCTAACGTTTCAGTTTCTAAATGCGGTCAGCATAATATTGATTAAAATTCGCCAGTTTTCAGACCGATGATTTCCTCATACATTTTCCATTACTGATTTCACACAATTCCAGGCCAATAGCTCGATATCATTCAACGCAACCTCAAATTGATGGTCCTTCATAAGACGATGAATGTCCGGTCCATTAAGAGTTCCATTTATGACTTTATTTCTTAATTCTAAGAATTTTTTAATCGGTAACTGTGGATTTTCCAAAATTCCTACCGCAAAGTGAAAGTGTGGTAATAATGCATGCATATTTCTTTGGAATAGCTAAATTTGAATATTTGTTCTTTTGTTTTGTATTGTTAATGGCACAAAAAACGCATTTAAAAAAATTTACGTCAAAATGTCATTGAAAATAAATTTTCTGCATTGGCACATTCTCCATATCGGCCCTTTGCTGCAATAGAGTCATAACTCAAATTTGAATTTCTAGCATCTTAATATTTAATTCTCCTCCCTAGAGTTGAATATAGAAGATATTTGTATGAAATTTTTCCACAATATGAAGAAGCGATATGGTGATTAACTCCACATTATTAACTAGTAGGCGGCCCTATGTTCCACTGTGAGCTAAAGCATTAAATACATTAGCTCAAAAATCAGCATTTTTGCTCTTTTGCAGCAAAGGCTCGATATATACATTATGTTGAATAAAGAATTTAACAATTAAAAAAAATCCTATGAAATGCTCCATATAAATTATATTCTTCATATATATTGAAGAAAAAGTCCCATAAATGCCTAGAAGTCGCCCCTAGTGGTATATAATGTATGACCGACCTCAATTAATTTTTTGTCATTATCATTTTCTCAAGACATACTTGCCCCTTATCACCCCTTCTTAGGGGGGCTCCCATACAAATATTGCGTTTTATGAAATTCGTAAATTAATTAAAATTTGTCGACTTTTGTGAATAAAATCAAAAGTTGCTAACAGATTTTAATTATTTATAGTTTTGTTTGCAGCTTAGTTTTTGATATGTCTGCAAAAAATTAGAAGCCTAGCTGCATTTTTTAAAAACAAAAATTTCGAAATTTTGATAAAAAAATAAATTTTTCTTTCAAAAAAAAAAAAGTTATGTTTCAATAACGACTACTCATATTAGAAAAAAAGTTTTATTTTCGGTTTTTTTTAGTAATTTCAATTAACTAAACCGTTTTTGAGTTACCCGAATATATGTTGTGCAACCTCCTCCATTTTCGAAATAACGGTATATCTCGAAAGCCAGAGCCAATCTTAAAAAACCGTGGGCACCACTGGATTCAGCGTACCCGAATTATGTTAAAACGCCATGGGCCATGCTTGTCTGTTTTTTCAACTAGCATAGTGTAATCAAAAGCAATAAATAAGTTTTCTTAAGCATAAAAGAAATAGCTTGTAAAATTAGGTAAACAGTTAAGAAAGAGGCCCATTATTTTTGCAAAAAAAAAAAAAAATAGCAAATGAAAAATGTTCACTTCAAAAGATAACTTTTTAGAGTCAATAGCGATAGTACTAAAGTAAATTGATAATATACTAAATACACAAACGATCTAATTCGTTATAAAATATAGACTATAAGTTGATATTAATGTGAATATTACCATTGGGGGACACCTCTTACCAAACGATGTAACTACATTAATAAGAATTTAATTGCAAATGCGATCGATTTTTGCTACATAGGGAAACTATTTAGATAACTTTTCGATAGAAATTGGTTGCAGGGTCTATACCTACACACCAACATAGTGGAGACTGTATTATGCGTTTGTACTGATGTGTGTAAAACTATAAAATATTGGTCCTAGGCCGACCTTTTAGTATACTGAACGACTCAGAATCACTCTTTGAATTGATCTAATGACGCCCGTCTGTCCGACTGGCTGTCCCTGTAAACATTATGCGTAAATGAGAATACGCCCTTTTGGAGATAGTTAACGAAATTTGGTATGTGCCTTTAAATTGACATAAGTCACAATTCTATGGTGATAATCGGTCCCTAATATCACATAGCCCTCATTCAAGTTTTTTCCGGATCAAAGCCATTTTATTGTATTGGTATTTACATTAAATTTGGTCCAAAAATATTTTATTGTTTTTGTTTTAATGTGCTTAATTCCCAATTCGATACACAAACTATAATTTATTGTTTGCGTGACAATAACTTTTGGGATACCTTCTATGTCATGGTAAAATATGGTGCTGGTAGGTCCTAAATGGACCCCCTTCCGAAAGTCATTTAAAAAAGAAAAAGTCTTATTAACGCAGATGTATTTATCGATATAATATTCAACTCAAAGGAAACTTAGGGCCATTATAACAACCTTATACCAACGTTCCTGATAGTTTACGCTACCAAAAGCTACACTGATAGAAAAGGCGTCATAACGCTGACGTTATTTGACATCAGTTCGATGATAAGTGTCTTCGTTTTTGACCCCATGACACTTTACATCACTGTGAAGTCAGCTTTACCTTCACTTGGCCCAATTGTCATCAGTGTCAACAATTTTTAATTATGTCATCAACGTTATCACAGCAATGACGAATCGAAGTCGGTTTTATAAGGCACTGTCATCAAATTGAGTCATTGTAATTGACCATAAGTCAAATTGAGAGAATATCTTTATTTACTTACCCGTTACGCATGTTTGTTTCACTTTTAATTTATTCTGCCCGAATTATAAGACACCAGTAGAATGCCCGATATGGTTTTCGTAATAACTCTAATTAAAAAATTTGATCTATTTAAATAAATAATTACAAAAAATAGAATATGGGAATTTTTGTTTTTAATTTTACTTTTGACACATGAAAATAATGTTAATACTATATTATGACATGATACATTATGTCATCGCACTGATGACAGTTTATTATCGCATTGATGACAGCTTGTCATCGCACTGATGACATGATATATTATGTCATCGCACTGATGACAGTTTTTCATTGCAGTGATGACAATTTTTCAATGCACTGATGACAGCTTGTCATCACACTAATGGCATGGTAAATTATGTCATCGCACTGATGACAGTTTGTCTGTACTGATGTCAAAATACATCAGCGTTATGATGCCTTTTCTATCAGTGTACACAAAATGTGGCGTCGAATTGATGTCACTGTAGTTATAGCATAGATGACGCATTAAATATGACAAAAATTTACGATGACGTTCGTCATTGGATCGATGTTACTTTTTGTTTCATTGATGCCATTTGTAATAACATTGATATCACAATTCGGATGTTAGAGCATCATCAATATGAAGGCGCATTTTGTATCGTGAACGATAAAGCGACGATTTAGTTTTCTCCATTGTATCAACTAACCGATGAAATGAAAAATGTAATTCATATACTGTAGCAACAATGCAGTAGATATCGAATTCTTTTGATTGTTTAAAATACGCAGTGGGAACGACTTTGTTTATTTCTTGAGTTAAAAGCGGATATTAATTTTTTTTTGCTTTTTATTTGTTATTTATAGTAAATTGTTTTTATTGTGCAAAATTATAAATTAAATTTGTCAAAGTTAATAATTTAATTTGACATAAAAGTTTCATTGAAGTAACCATATCTTCAGCAGAAAATATTGAAGGCTCAAATTGTTAAAGTTCACTTGTTACCATAAGAATAAGCCTTAGATTATCAGTCACATTTTAGATTAATGTTAACTTGTAATAACCGAAAACTTTTTATCTGTCAGATAGCATCCCAAAATAGCAATATTTTATTTGTAACAATGGCCCTTATTTGATTTTTTTTCTGGCAGCACCTTGACAATACTTTCTTTATTGTTTTAGTTTGAAGTGACCCGAACAAAGTAAAATAATAGGAGTTTTGCACAGTTCTTAACGACCTTTTAAGAATTTTCTTAATATTTTCGTTAGTTAAAGGTATTCTAAAATCATTGGCTCTCGATGAAAGTTATGGGCCTTAACTTTCATTCAGGGCTAATGTGTAAATCAGGCCTCTATGTGTATGTGAAATAATGACCGTTGAACTTATTTTTATATATTATTTAAATAAAATTCTAGTGTAAATTCCAAAATTCTTGATATATCAGAAAATTGTTAATAAAAAGTATTCATCGTAACAGTGACTTTATATTTAACTATAATAATGATGATAATTTAAAATTGGCTTCTTAATATATCACTATTAGGATGGTATTGTTTATGAAAATTATAAAAACACTTGTAGTAATTTGAAACTTTAAAATCGTACCCTGAAATAAGTTGATTTTCTTGACAATTTTTGGAACTTATTGCTTTTTAGATGCTCTAAGATTGAAAATTAAGGACACAAACGTTTTTACATATCTACCAAAGTCTAACTGATTTTGAAATAAAAACCATTTAAAAGTTATTATTGCTTAAGCTCAAAGATCTCAATAGTTAGGAACCACCTTAATAGTCATAAAAGCCTTCATTCATTCAATTGTATAGATGTAAGTGCGCTTGAATTTGTGTTTGTGGTTTGGAATTGCGCGTGTCATACAACCGCAATTCATCATTTGATAATGCAACTAATAATTTCCATTTGATCACGTCCACTGCAGTTCGTTGTTGGTGTGTATGAATGAATGTATTGATTATGCTGCGATTGCATTTGTAATGCAATATAGTAAAAATATTTCGACTATGCATAATAATTTGAAAATTATTCAACAAGGTGTTAAATTGGCAAATATGTTAACAATGTAATAATAACCGAAAATTAAGGAGAATTGGCTGGCAACCACAGTTATCACAACATTTTAAATTATATTTCGGAAAAAGTTTATTTCCTGACAATACAGATTTACACTTAACTAACAAGAATAAATAAATAACTGTTAATACCAAATGTTATCAACTTTTTGTTTTTGTATTTTTTTAGTAAAAATATTATTTATTTCCTAACCAATCAACACACAAAAACAAACTCTTCAAAAGTATTAAAATAAAATAAAACTTTATCTATGTTTTTATGATGCCCTCAACCGCCTCCTCAGTAATTTTCAAATCCACAGAGTGTCATATTTTTTTTTTTTTGGTTTGTGTAACAAACAATTTGTGGGCGAAAACATTTTCAATATTTTTTGTTTGTTTTCTGTTTATTATTTGTTGCTGTTAAAATGACAACAACTTTGAATAAACTATGTGAAAATATGTTAGAAACCCTGTCAAATTCAATCAACAGTAATATGACCTCCCCAAAATATTGTTATTTTTTTTTGTTTTGAGAGAAAAAAATAATTTGAAAACTTTTGTATGTGTTCGATAACCTCATACTTTTTTCATCTTATATCCACCAATTTAATGTCCTGTTATGGTGTTGAAATACTGCCACCATGTTGAACAATTTGAGGACATTTAAAAGATATTGGTAAAGTTAAAAAGTATTTGAAATACGATTTGATTTGTATCTACTTATCAGTTAAAGGGAACTACGAAGTTCGTTATTAAAGATCATTCATTAGTCAACTAAAGTGCAATGCGGTCTAAATTTTGGAAGAATTAAAAAAAAAAAATTTAATGTCATAATTAGATAATAATAGAAAACTAAATTTTTCTGTCATTAAAATAAGAACATTTGGCAACCCTTTTGCAATGTATAAAATCATGATGATGGAAATGTAAACACTTTGTTCATCATCAAATAGAAAACAGTTATTTTTTGTGAAAAGTAAAGTAGAACGAAAACAAACTTTTTTCCAACACGTTTATGAAAAGTTTTTATTTTTCTTTATCTGCGTTCAAACCAGCGTTGCCACTTTTCTTTAACAATTATTCAAAAATTAAACTGGTTTTGATTTTTTTTTGGAAAATTTGCAATGCAATTTCATTTATTCCAGAAATTCAAGTAATCTTGTATTAAACTTACTTTTGTTAAAATTTCTGGCCAATTTTACTTTTATAATATTTGTCAGTGGGTGTGGTTTTCGGTACTACGGTTTAGAATTATGTTCCTACAAGCTTTTTTAAACTAGTATATGGATAGCAAAATATTTAGAAAAAAAAACCTATTTCAGAGAGACATTTGCATAGGAATAACACCGATTGCGATCGGCTTAAAACTTTGTAATATTGTCTTCCCAAAATGTTGCCCTATAATTTGAGTTATGCACAATATTGGTGTAAGAACATTTTTTTATACAGGTTCCTTAACATATTCCTAATAACCTGGACTCTTTTTCATTACTGAGTAAGTTGTGAGAAAGATTTACTTGAGCACCTGCCGTGGCCTATCTCATGGTGGATATTATTCTACATTTGGTGACACGCAAAGCGTTTACCCACAAGTGACCACGAGTGTGAGAACAACCAATACAAACAGGTAGCAATTAGAGAGCATAATTCGGCAAGATTACACACTTGCCCCTTGTTCTTATCTCCGCCGCTTTTGGATTAATGCTAACAGAATCTCTTAAGTAGTAACAGCACCTAGGGATATTCCTCCCTCAGGCCGAACTCTCCCACAATTGGTGAAAAATCAGTCCTATAGTGGGATATTCAGGATATCCCATTTCGCGACTTTAGGTCATAGGAAAGGCATTATTTAAGCAACGACAATCTTCCTGCAAAAATTCTTGCAAAAATCATTCTTACAAATGCCTCAATCAATAGTCATACCGGTGCCGCGTCACCGGGGGCTTCTGACTCCCGTGGAGCTAGATTGCAAGAAATCACGAGGATTTCTTGAGATCTGTCTATTTGGGTTGTTTGCTGAATCCCAGGTATTGACTGCACCTTATTATGCCCCGAAGGATGTAACACCAAAAGGTAAAATAACATTAATATAATCCCTAAGCCCCCCGGGGCGGGCTGAGTAAGTATAAAATGTTCGGGTTTATTTTTGTAACGATGGTTTTTTTTTGGAGTATTTTTTTTAAATTCTTGTCATTGTTGTCAAACCGCAATGCCCCATCAAGGTTAAAGGGCGGGAAAATCGGAAACAAAGAGAACCCTTATTCTAGAAAATTTTAAACAATAATTTAAAATTTCTCTTCTTCATGTTAAAAATTTTTTAATGTTTTTTTCTGGCCATAACTTCGAACATTAGTCGCAACTTACACTATGCACATTTCTTGCCGGACAGACGAAGTTTGTTGGCGAGAGAGGGGAAAAGAATAAGCATACATCGTCGCCCCTTTACTAACAAACTTCGTCTGTCCGGCAAGAAATTTCCATAGTGGAAGTTGCGACTAAGTTCAAACATCACCCCTTCGTCAAAAAATGTTGATGCAATTTCGTTTAATTGTCCGCTTTCCTTTTTGCGTTGTGCTTTTAACGATGAAGAAAAACTGGAGTCAATCTTATTAAACGTATATGTGATAAAAAAAAATAATATTTCGCCACATAATCGGAAATTTCAGGGAATTTAAAATACAATTTTTTTCGGAAATACCCGGTAGTACTTTTATTGGAACCCAAAAGATCCAGAACCGCAAAAAACTGCAATCAATTGGGCTCGAAATCAAAACGATTTAAACCCAACTTATATCATTCTTCGATTTCAAAATTACTCCAGATTTGCAATGATTGCAATCACAAAATTGCAATATTTTGTGATTGCATCTTTTTAAAATCATTCATTTTAGATATCATTGAATGAAATCAATTTAATTGCAATCAATTCGATTGCAATAAAATATTAATTGAATTAAAATATACCACCAATAGTTCGAAGTGGGGTTTATATGGAATCTATAAGTTATAAATCAATCTTTACAAAAACAATCCTCACAGTATCACATCTTGTTGCGGTTTCAGCAGTTTAAAAGTCTTTTACAAAACGACATTTAAGACTTAATTTGATCTTATTTAAAGAAAATATCTTGATTTGCTTCAGAAACACTATAAAACGTACTGACGTGAGGGGATTTTCTATGGGACCTGTCGTAAATTATGGATCGTTCATCTAACGATTTTGAAGTGTGTTTTCTATTTTTACAAAGGCGCTACAAACTAAGTCTCTAAAAAGCTAGTCTCGAAAACAAAATAACAACAACGACTTTAAGGGGGCTTGTTAATTTTTTAATAATTTTTAATCCTGTTTTGGGGAATTGTTTCATAATAAAATAGGTCCCTAAATTTTGTAAATGAAATGAAACCCAATTAATATTTTTAGAAACGTATTCCATAAATCATTCAAATTGCATTTCAAATTAATTTTTTTCCGAATTTAAAAATCCGTATGCATAACAACCGGCCTTTGTCCGGGCGCAAGGATCTTCTCTTTTATATATCAAACATTGGCTTTGCTAAGATCTAAAATTTCAAGATTTCATATTTTAGATTGTATGTTTTTTTTAAGTGAGAATTCCCTTCTTTTAAGCAATTTGTTCCGTTTTGAGTTCGGGAATAAGTTCATTAGGAACTTCGTTTGTAGCGCCACTAAAAAAGCATAAAAAAGTCGAAATTTTAAAACAGTAATAAAATTTTTAGTATTTTGGGCGTCATAAAGTGCTTTTCGGGAGGCCGATCTCCCCAAAATGCAGCTTGATTTCTTATCTTAGTGCCTATTTACATTTAGTGATTTTTGTCACTGCAACTTTTTTCGATTCTTTGTAAAGTTGTAAAATTGCATAATATAAACGGGTCTTAGGAAACTATGATGGACCAAATTTTTCTACAATAACATTATTCGCTACCAATTTTAAAAAACTTTATAAGCTAAAATTGCCATTGTTGACAATTGAAAATTATTACAGTTAGGTTTTTTTTTCCAGAAGAAGGAGTTTCCTTTTGATTGCAATTACTGAATTTTATTGCAATTAATTATTATAGGAATTTATTTAAAAAAATTTATTTCAATAAAAATCGTAAAATTTTTTTATTAAAATCATACAATCAATTTTCTGATTTTGAATGCAAAAAAATTTGCAATCATTAACGAGAAATCATGTGATTATTTCGATTGCAATCTCTTGCAGCTCTGCCAAGATCCAACAGAAGTACTACCGCAGAGTAAAATATTTACGGAAACAAATTTGTTAAATTTCATTTTATCTTAAATAATTATGAACATATAGTCGTGTACTCTTTTTACTTAGTGATGGTAACTCTGGTTCAAACAGAAGCAAAACAAAGTTTAAGAATAAGTTTTGTCGTTGCTACAGAGGGGAAAAGGTTTTTCCTCCAAAGTAATCAAACTGGACTTGGCAGATTTTTTAATGCAGAACTTTTGTTTATAAGTATTAAAAGAGGGAGAGGGGTGAACTTTTATCATTGTTTAATAAATTTTTGCTTATGAACAATTTTATAATCGAATTTAATTTTTGAGCTTTTACTTGAAAAATAATGTGTGTAAAATATTATTAGATTTTTTCAAAAAGAAATTGTCGATTTGGGCTTATTTGAAAATCAGAATCAGAAATGGAACTTAAAAATTTTAAAAGTTAAGAACATGTTATTATTTTTATTAACTTCTTTAAATTTACAATTCTTTTCATTTGATTAAAAATGTTTTTTTTGCCAATACTGCATTTATTCAATTAAAATAAGTACTTTAACAATTCTTAATTACATTTGCAATAAGCAAGATACAATTTCATCTATAAATGTACATATTTGTATCTTTTACACTAATTAAATCATCATTTTCTTACATATCTCATGAGTTTTTTATTTTCCTTTTTATATTTTTCCTTTAGTAATGTTCTTTGTACATATTCATATTTAAAGCAATAGTTTTGTAAATAGCAAAAGAAAAATAAATTTCTGTTTGATTTTCTAGTGATACATCTATTGGAAAAAACGTACATATAGTGTATGTCTTAATTTGGTAATAATGAGGGTGTTCAGTTTTGAATGCAAAAATGGAAAACTGCACTCATGTTGAAGCGGGCGGTCCTAATCTTTTTTTGTATTGTAGTCATTTAACATTTTTTTGAAAAATGACGGTTGCGCATGATTTAAATTTGAAGTAATAAAAGTGGAGTTCAAAGAATCCTAATTGATTATTTTAAAAAGAGATGTAAATTTTAGTGCTTTTTGTAAAAAATAACAACATTTTTGTTAAAGTGATTAAAAGTTGTTTAAGTTGCACCTTAAGTTTTAAAAGTTTTTCTTCTTGAATATTTACAACTTTCTATTTTTGCGATAAAAAAAAAGATGAACTGAATGCCATTAATGTTAAAAAAATAAAATGCACACACATGTATATGTCGAGCATTTGCTGCAATAGAGTCATAATTCAAATTTGAATTTTCAAGCACATTAATGTTGAATTCTTCTCTCTAAAATTGAGTACATAAGAAATGTTTACACAATATGAAGAAACGAAATTGCGATTAACTCCAAATTATTAGCTAGTAAGTGGCCCGTTGTTCCACCGGGAACTAAAAACTAATTACATTAGCTCAAAAATACGAATTTTTGAGTTATGACTCTATTGCAGCAAAGGCTCGATATATATAAGAAGCCAAAATGCACTTACAAAAACTTTTTGCTATAATATCTATACAACTTAAATAAAATATCCTCTACACAGATGAAATCTTTACCGGTGTGACCGTCGTCAATTTATAGGCCCTGAGCCTTTCTTCGGCGTCCATATCGGTCACTTTGAAGGGGCGATTCAATCATGGTACGCACGAGAATTTTTTCACATGGACTTCTTCTTCCGGGTTGAGACTGTCTAAAAGATTTGTATACCTGTCCCGCGGCAAGACAGGTAAGCTACTTTTAGGCTCTTTTAAACAACATGTTGGTTAAGTTATAACAAACAAATTTATATTGTTTTTAAACCATTAGAAATAGCAAGAAATATTTATAACGTTATCAGAAGATTACATTAAACTTATTTATAATGGTATTGTGAAAACTTATGGATTATTTAAGGAAGAAATCAAAACATATCGAAGAAATCGTGGTTGGTAGTACACCTGAAATATACGTTTATCATTCTCAGTCTGAGGTATGTTCAAAATATTCTATACGATTAATGAAATGATTAAGTTTTAATCTTGTCAGTTTTAAGTGATTAGTAAATCATTAAAAATTTTTGATAACACTCTGCTAGAACTTGATACTTTTTATGAAACGAGCGAGGCACCTAGGGTTTTAACCTAATTCGGGTGGGCTGAATCCAGTGCTGCTAACTGTTTTTTTTTAGGTAAGCTCTTGTTATTGAGATATACCGTTATTTCGAAAATGGAGAAGGTGCACAACATATATTCGCGGAACTCAAAAACTTTTAAGTTTTTTGAACAAACTACCTTTCGCCTATCTCTATTCCTTAAGCATATCTGCATATCTGTATTTTCCAATTTTTTTTAATGATTTTTTAAAAAACAAAAATTTCGAAATTTTGCAAAAAAATTATAATTTTTTGCAAAAAAAAAAAAATATGTTTCTAAAAAGACTTCCCATATAAGAAAAAAACTTTAACCTTGCTAAAGGGAAATTTGTTGTTTGCTTGTTTTGTTTGATTTTTTTGTGGAAGAAATATTTTTAGTATATATATGATGATATTTATATCAAAGTATATTTTATTGTTGAATTTCGGTTTTCTTAGTGTGTTCAGTAAACTAAGCCCTTTTTGAGGTACGCACCTCCTCCATTTTCGAAATATCAGTATATTTAGAATTCAAGAGCTAACCTAAAAAACGGTTAGTACCACAGGATTCAGCGTACCTGAATTAGGTAAAAACGACAGGTGCCCGGCTTGTCTGTTTTTCAACAAGCACATTGTAACTAACCATTTTTGCGATTTTGATGTGATTAGAGCTTGATCAAGTTTGAGATAATTAACTCTGCAAATGTGAACACAACATTAACAGATATTTTATTCTTCATTAACAGATATTTTATTCTTGAGAAACAAATAAAATTCTTTCGGTGTACATATTTCATATAATAATCTATACAACTTGTGCTATATATGCACTTGTAATAGTCTGTCTATTTTTTATGCAAACCACGAGAAGAAAAAAAATTATTTATACATTTACAGTGAACTTTCAAAGTAAATCCTTAAAACTTTTCTCATTAACAACAATATTGTAAATTATACGGATTTTCTATAAAATAAACACAAAAAAAAAAAAAAAAAACGATAATATTATGAATACAAAAATGTACTGATAAATTAATACCAAAAAGTCTAAAGTGTTTTTTTTTGCAGATAAAATTTCTATACAATTTCATCTGCCAATTTGAATAAAGAGAGAGGATTTACTCGTTTTTTTTTTACTATTTAATTGAAAATTATTATATAAATCCAGTTTGTAGCTGTAGAACTAAAGTTCTATAAACTTCTGTGAAAATCCTTAAAGTTTTTATATAAATATTTAAATAGTTTAACAAACAAAAATATTTCTGTATATTAACTGCAATAATTATAACATGACCAACACTTGTAATTTAATTTGAATATTGTGAGAGAATAAAACTAAAAACTCCTCCAGCTGCAAAATTTATAAAGTTCATGTAGATAGTAAAACCCAGTGGGTAATTTAAGCCTTTTTGTTTAAATGAGAAAGTTTATATAAGTATAAAAAAATTAATGAGTATTATATAAACAACATCCAATACGCTGAAGGCACTACTTTAATGTCCGACAGCACATTTGGTCTTCATAATCTGGTCACAAGGCTCACTTCATGTCGTGAATCATATGGACGGAATATTAGTATTCACAAAACAAAATATATGATTACACAGATAGACATTGAAAAAGTTTTTTTAACCACTCCAACTGCTTCTAATGTTTTTTTCCAACCTGAAACTAAATATGAACTCAGCTTTCTCCCATCATGTCATATTTATCAGTTAATGGTCCATTTGCATTTTTCGCTCTATGCTTCTCTTTAAGCCGCCTCACAGAGTCAAGTACTATATACTAATAATTCCAATTGAACCAGCACTTAAACCTGGCTGGCGGTTGAAAGAGTGAAATATCTTTGTACTTTAATATCGTAATATCAAAGGGTAAATAATTTTTACAATCAACATGATGAGGAATTTTTTATATTCCCTTTCTTAATATACAAATTATCCATTTTCATACGAAATTTTAAAAAAATTTTATACAAATGCTAAATAAAACGCCAAGTGCTAAATGGAAATTTTGCAGCTAAATATAAATTTTTAATGGTTAATGTATCTGCAAAATTGCCAAAATGGTCACATTGCCGTAGTATTAAGAAGGATAAATAGAACCCGAAAAATTATAAGTCACATCTAAAAGCGAAAACTGTCATATCAAGGTCATACGAATGTAATGCGAAACCCGAAGTATTGAATATTGCAGAAAACAATGGACAGAATTCTAGAGTACTGCGAATCTTATAACAGTTGCTAGAAAAAGATACTTATACAATTTTTGAAAACTTAAGCGCAATGTTAATTATCTGAGGAAACGTAGATTTTGGTATTGGTTGGTCGCTTACATTCGGCCATCGGATAGACAATAAAGAAGAAGAAGAAGATGCGAAAATTATAAAAAGTTGGGTCTTTTGCAAATTTGCAAAAGGGGAGCAGGGTCTATTGAATTAGAAACTTCCAACAGGTACGTTTTATAGTATTAAACTGATTATAAAAGTATCTAACTACACTTTAAACCACTCTTATATACATTTTATACAATTATTTTCCTTAACTCTTTTAACTTAAAATAAAAAATGAGGGAAAATAAAAAGGTGTTGAAAATGTTTTTTCAATCCCAGTCAGCACTAGAAGAGAGAAATAAAGAAAACATAAACTTAACCAAAACAAAAGAGTGCAACCAAAAAATATTATCACAGTCTTCCTTATCATCAATATTTAAGCCTTTCAACGCCCGTATCTGCAGAATCTTTCTCATCAAATTCCAGTCATCAAAAGCTAAAATTTTTTCTTGCCTCCTCACACTCACAAGAACTCTGCTTAAACTTTAAAGTACATACTCACAAAAGCTTAATATAGTTTCTATAAATATATATATATATTGAAATGTATGAATATCTATTACTGTGTAGTTTATGTAAATAGATTTATCCTACATATACATATGAACAAATTTCAAAAAATATTCGCATAGTCACTTAAACAGACAGACGGATAAAAATAACTTTTAATGATGAATTTTAAAATTTTTGGGTGCTGGAAAACTTTTAAATATTCATGAAAGATAAGTTCTTCCCTTTTTTTGTGTGCAATTTAAGATAAATTCCAAAAAAATTCTTTAAATTGCAATGTTTAAGAAATGGAATGAATATACGTGTCAGTGTTGCCAAGAGTGAAAAAAAATTATACTGATGTTGTTCCAAAAAAATTAATAATCTGGGGACCCGGGTAGGCTAGTCTTTCAATGAGAGGATCCCCACCTTACACAACGGGATACATTTTTTTGTATATTTGCTAGGGTATTCATTCGGTTTACTACCCGATTAACTGATCGGTTAATTTAAAATTGGCTATTTTCGATTAACGATTAGGCCGGTTAATTTAGGTCGATTAACCGATGTAACAAAATTTCTAATATTTTGAAGTATTATAACATATTTTTTTTTGTGTTTGTAATTATTATTTTGTCTCATATACAAAACGTATGTGTTTACAAAATATTTTTTCATACAAACAAAAAAGGTTATCTTTATTTTATATACCCCAGCTAGAATTTGCGTGATATTTTTGTTTTAAAATAGCTCAAATGAGCCTTTTCAGATTACTTTTGATATTAAAAACTGATGAAAATTGATTCATTCATATATTCAAATAATGATTTCTAAATGTTTTGAATTTAAAAGTGATTTATCACTAGAGCGACTGAAAAAGGATCCACATATGATTCATACATATGATCAAAAAAGAATCTGTAAATTGTATCACAAATTATTTTTTTTAAAGTTTGGTGTCAACAGCTTTTTGTTTCATGTACTTTTTGTATGTAAGCGCTTAGATAGTTGTTTCTTCTCATTACTTCTAATATCAATATTTTAACAAAATTAACCAAGAAGTGTTAACAACTTAAAAAATAAAACAGGACTCTCATGACATGATGGAATATTTCCTATATTTAGAGAAATCCAGGAAAAGGACTGATATATTAGATATTCTGTATTTTTGATTCATCCAACATCACCGACAAGTGAAAGAATTATTTCCAAGTCGAAATTTATCAAAACTAAAAGAAAAAGAATCGCTTAAATCCTAAACATTTAAGCCAAATTATTTGTCTAAAATATTATTTTATAAGATCTCCTTTAACTATTGAGATAACTAATAAAATGATCTCCCAGTTTACTTTCCAATTAAAACATAATATTAATGTATTAATTAAAAAAAAGTATGTTTTACATATTTATGAATTATTTTTTTGTTTGCTCGTTTCTTTTTGTGTTTGCTATGTTATTATTTTATTTTACTAATAAACACCAAATAATTTATAATAATTTATGCATTTTTTTTTTATTGAAATAACTTAATTTATAAAAAAACTTAATTAATCGGTTAACCGATTAATAAAAATTTAACGATTATTAACCGATTAAACCAAAACCTCGGTTAATTAATCGAGCGATTAACCGATTAAAGCAAGAGCCCGATTAAATGAATACCCTTATATTTTCAATATTATCACTCTAGTGTTATTTTAAACAAAAATAATTGCTTAATTTTTTAATTAATTCATTTATTAATGATGTGCTAATAATTCCAATTTATGATAAAAAACACTGAAATTTATTGTTGTGGGAAAGCTAGTTTCTATGCGCATTTCGCTGGTTGCTTAGGCCAGCTCGTCAGGAAACTTTTTCCAAATACTTTAGAAAAGCTAAAAATATTATACAAGTAAGACCATAAAGTGAATAAGAATTTTAAACACTCAGCTCTTACTTGTAACAATATCAAAGCTTCAACAAAGACACACCAATAAATAGTGAATTTTTTCTTTCTTACATTCCCCTACAATTGGCTGGGTTTTTTCCAACAATTGTAGTTGTAAGACGATAGAAAAAACAAAATTAAAAAATAAAACAAGTTGCTAAATAAAGCAGCTTGAGCTGGCCTAAGCAACCAGCGAAATGCGCATAGAAACTAGCTTTCCCACAACAATAAATTTCAGTGTTTTTTATCATAAATTGGAATTATTAGCACATCATTAATAAATGGCTTAATTTTTTTTTTAATCAGAGACCAGTCGATAATTGTGTATGGTTTAGAGAACTTATAAAATAAATTGAAAACTCAAAGATATAAATATTCAAGCTCGAGGTCATCAGTTTTTACATAATTTTTATTTATTTAGATATTTCCAATATTTTGAATATCATCATCAGGGACAGTTAAAGTGCACTGCGTGCACTCTCAGTTCAATCATGGCGATAGTAGTAAACACTACATAAGTAATACGACTTTTTGTGTAATTTTTTATTAAAATTTAACTGTACCTGATGATGATATTTAAAGAATATCGAAAGATTTTAATAAATAAAAATCATTATCAAAGTTCTTTTTGGGAATACTATTATTTATTAAAAGATTTTGTTTGTTGTGCTTAATTCCCTTTTTAAATAATTGATAAAAAATACTGAAATTTATTGTTGGAGGCCTAAGCAACCAGTGAAATGCGCATAGGAGCAGCTTATCCTCCAACAATAAATTTCAGTATTTTTTATCAATTATTTAAAAAGGGAATCAAGCACAACAAACAAAATCTTTTAATAATAAAAATCATTTAAAACTGATGACCTCGAGGTTGAACATTTATTTCTTTGAGATTCTATAAAACAGAAGGTTGAATAAACACCAACTTTTATTATATTGAAAACTTTTCCGGTAATTTTTGTTGGCTCTATTTACATTTATCATCATCAACTTTACATTTTATGTTAAAGTTTTGGTTTTTATATTCTCGTACTTTTTCTTGCAGACGCTTAGTTAAACTATTCAATTCTGTTTTTAAAGGTGGGAATCTGGTTTTGCCATTTTTTCCGTATTAGGTAAAGGCTTAAGTAATGATGTGCTAAACCAAGCAACTTATTGTATTTGGTACAAACATTCTTCTCGCTTTCCTGGTTCACCTTCTATAAACAAATAAATTGGTGAGTGGTCAGAGCTTAGATCTGAACTATCTTCTATACTTAAATTATTTCTAGACAAGTGCCTGGTTACAAAAAAATCTATTAGGTCAGGTTTATTATTTATATCGGAGGGCCAGTATGTTGGATTGCCTGTAAATATAATTTCGCACCACAATTTATTTGCTGCCGCATATAAATTTCTTCCTGTAACATGTGAATTTTAAAATGTGCAAGAAATCAGCTGCCCATTTTTGCCTTAACATGTTACATCGAATCTTAAAGATGCGATGTCTATCACCAAAGGGGATTTGTTTTATCTTTGGTACGTTAAAAAAGATTAAAATAAAAAAAGCAGGCACATCGAGCAAATAATGTGGTCGAATCTACTTATAAATATTGGATGGATGAATGTTTTTAGAAAAAGGACAAAGATCGAAACAATCGAAAATGAAGCCTGCTGGAACACTGGCTCCCCAGTAGATTTAACATTTGCTGCTGCAGATAACATACAGTATAATTGATGAACAAAATGAAAATTTAAGAGAGTCTCTTGACCCTGTAAGGATTTTATCCTTAAAACTTTATAAACCTTAAAACGTCAAAAACCAATTGGCAAAGAAAGATTTTATAGATATCCAACACAATATTGTGGAAAATATTGTAAATCCTATTTTATATAAATCAATAACAAATATAAAATACCTTTTACGAATGCCTTGGAATTCTTTGTCCATTATTATTCAAATTTTAAACTTTTCTTTGAAAAAAGTAGTAATTTTAATAAATCTGTTATTTATAATAAACATTTTTATTTTTCGAATGAATTCTATGAGCTAAATTTCAATTTTTATAAAGCTTTTCTGTAATAGTTCTATTCCTTCAAAGATTATGTTAATTTTGATCAGAGACGGTCAGTTCATAATTTCACGTAGTCCCAACCAACGCTTTTCTAAATTTATATTTGTTTATCGTATTGTTAATTATTCAACAAAATTATGTTTTAGTATGACCACTAAATAATAAGAACTTGGATTTTTTTTATTGATACTTTCCTTTTGTTTTAGTAGCTGCATAAAAGGCAATTAAAAACAATAATGAAAGAAAGACCACAGTATAGAAAGCCTATTTGGGACCCATCGACTATCATGGACTCGGCAGAAGAAAATTATATTATAAGATTCAGAATCATGTATAAGTTCTTTATGCCAATTATTTATTAGATATCTTTATCTTATGATATTTGTTATTTCTTTTAGTGATTTTGGGAAGGAGGTTTTATATGGGACCGACGGTTTATTTCTTTTATCGTAAAAGTTATTGTTGCCGATTTTTATGTTAATACCAACATTTATCGTGAGTGGTATATATATGGGAGCTATGATAAAATTGGGACCGATTCCAATAGGGGTTGGTTCGATTATTTATGTCGCAATAAAATAAGTTTGGACCAAATTTAAGCTAAATACCAACATATTAAGATGTCTTATAAGCACAAAGACTCTATTCCGGAAATATTCTTGTTCAAATTATATCTGAAATTGCGACCTGAAATTGGCACACAAAGTTTACATGCATAGCCAGTCAGCAGGACGGATGGACATCGTTCAGTTTCTCAGTAGTTGTTTAGTCTATCGGTATACTAAAAAGTGGGTCACATATTTTTAAGTGTTAAACACATCAGCAGATTCGCATAATATCCTTTTTTCTATTGTGGTGCGGGTATAAATATCTAAGTTCAAAACCATTATAAAGTTATTAAAAGTGGCAACGTTGATTCCTACTCAAAAATGCAAACACTACTGGCTCTCATCTCAGTCAATCCTTTTGTTGCTTCAAACTTTGTATGAAATTTATATCCGCGTTTGTATAAGTGAAAAAGGTATAAGTGTGAGTTTGTATTTAAAACGGAGGAAACTGGCAAAATTGTTGAAAATGGAAACTGACAGCTGCCATTAAATATTCACTATAGTAAAATTTTGAACCGAGTATAAAGAGGTGATTATGAATTGAATTTCAAGTGACTTTTTTAAACTTTTATCTCAATTTTTTCTTTATCGCATTTAGTTTTTTTTTTGTTTCTCAGTTTCTTATTGCCTGCATATTTAATCATTGAATTATAGATAAATCAAACTATTTGCCTAAGACTTGAGGAAAATGGTATTTGAATATTTAAGCAGACACTTTTTGTTTTAGGGACTATTTTATTGAGGAAGTTGTTAAAATAAAATTAAAATAGAACTACTTACTTATTGAGTAAAGTTAAATTTTAATAAAATTCAATTAAAACTTATGTTGTATATATTTAAAGAATTAAATTTTAAAAATATTAATTTATATACTTCTTGTGGTTTTTTCTTTATATTAAAAAAAAATAATTGATATATAAAAATATTTCTTAAAAGTTTCCAACATTGTTTTCTAAATATTAATAAAAAAGGAAATTCTCAAAAAAAAAAAAAAAACATTTTTATAAACCTTTTAGTAACATAACTCACCCACCCATAAACACAGAGTTTGCCATGTCATAGAAATTAAGTGGTGACTTTTTTCTATTCCAAACACGAAAAAAGCAAAAAGCCATTTACAGCACAAAACCAAGAAAAACAAATGAAAAACAGATTTTGCTTAGAAATCATATTGGAAAAGAAAAAAATGTACATTGAATTCAAAAACCCACTCAATGTTTCATTATTTAAGGCCTAAAATGGAAACCAAATATAGAAGAGAAGAAAAAAATATTTTAAGTAGAAAAGTTTTTCTTGCAAATTTCTCAAGATAAATTTTTTAAGTGTATGCCAGTGTAGTGGCCTTCATGTGTAAAAGAATTTTAAATAATAATACTACAAAAGCATTTGGATAAAATCACAGTTCTTTTTCAAGCTAAATAAATTCGTTTGTAATTTTTAAATACATATCCAGTCTAGAAAAAAATCGCGGGTCAAGATCGTTCAACTTTTAAGTTAATAACAGAGGAAATAAGTACGATTTCGTTGTCTCTCTGACTAAAGATAACTGTGATATTTTTTATTGAACTGTTGGTTTTTAAATGATAAACAAATTGAAAATTTAAAATCAATTACAGCAAATGTCGATTAATTTCATGGTTCAGGCTTGCAATTTTTGTTGCAGCAATTCTTGAGTTTATGGATGAGAAAGAAGTCTAAACCATGACCATCAATACCATAGGGTTAAAGATTGATGTTTGACTATTAAGTGGCAGGCGACGCAGTGGCGGAAACGGTAGTACGGTAGGAATGGGAATTATGATGATCGGAATGTGGTTATTCTAGAAACATTCAAATACGACTCCAGTTCAATCCCGTGTTCAGTGTAGAATAAAATTACCAACAAATTGTTAAAATTTCTTTTGATTGTTTTACGCCATAAGAAAAACCTTTGAAGAAAAAAAATATTGTTCCGCCCTCTTCATCGATGTTTCTCAAGCTTTTGATAAAGTCTGGCATGAAGGGTTATTACATAAATTGAAGCTAAATTTACCAGTAAACACACACAAGCTGTTAGAAAGCTACTCAGTCGGTCGAAAGTTTATTATTAAAGAAGGTGCTTTTATAAGTTCTCCTCAGCCAATTGACGCTGGAGTC
This sequence comes from Pollenia amentaria, assembly GCA_943735925.1. NCBI lineage: Eukaryota > Metazoa > Arthropoda > Insecta > Diptera > Polleniidae > Pollenia > Pollenia amentaria. The sequence continues at coordinate 250,978,733 of OX031007.1, read as the reverse complement.
CCTCAGGGAAGCATCATGGGCCCACTGTTATACCTAATATATACCTCAGACATGCCAACAAACAACCACACCCTAACTTCAACATTTGCGGATGACACAGCTTTTCTAAGCGTACATGAAAACTGCCAAGAAGCATCTTGTTACTTACAGGATCACATATTTGAACTAGAAAGTTGGTTAAAATAATGGAGGATAAAGATCAATGAGCAAAAATGCGTAAATTATGCAAATGTCATAACGTCCGCGGACATTACGACACTGCTCTGTTGGACATTATGACACTTATAAAAGTGTCATAGTATCCATTGATATTACGACACTTTTTTTTAAGCGTCATAACGTCCATCGACACTGTCACAAGACGTTATGACATGCCACTTAAAGTTCATTGGTTCTTTCAGTAGAATTGTAAGTGGTATTTTTGCTTATTTCTGATTACTTAACACATTATTTTGTAGGCGAAGTTTTTACTGGGAACTCTAAAATTATTTCTGTTCCAAAATTATCATTCATTTAAAGTTATCAATAACCAAAATTTGTTGACTAAAAGCCGCTGTAATTCATAAATTTTATTAACTTTTGCCTTAATCATATTTTCTTAAACAAAGACCAGTCAAAATTTTGCAATTCATTCATTATATTTTTAAATATGGAAAACACATTATTATCATTAATTTTCGGCAGGTAAAATAATCCCTTAAATTACTCTCAACCACAGCAAAAATTTAATAGCAGAAAATCTTAAAAATTGCAAACAAAATTACAAAAATGAGAGCTGTAGGGTTTTGGGAGTTAAAAATAAATAAAATTGTTGAACGCATTAGTTTATGGTTTAAAATAAATTATATTAAAATATTTAGTTTATAACTAAAATGCAACAGTAGCAAAGCACACACAAACATACAAATATTTGCAATATATATTTTACCCATATTCAGCATGCGAAACTATTATCTGTTTGTATGAGTATAAATTTTTCATGAGTTATGGAATGTCAATTAAAATTTATCTTGTTGCCAAAAATATTTGTAATTATGGTGTAATAAAAATACATTTATTTATACAATGTTGTAAATTTTCTCTTAATAATTTTTATTCCCGCAATATTTTTTTGAATATTTGAAAATATGATTTGGGATAATACAATGTTGGCTTTTAACGCTCCATCCCTGCAAGCATTTGCTATTGCGGAAGTTAAGAAAGAGAGGCGCCATTCCATTACAATAATTTTAAATCATATCATTAACCTATTGCAAGTTGCTGTATGGGAGAATTGTTCCATGGAGTAGATTTGTCTCTGGGAGTCGTCTTCCACACGATATTAAGAAGTTTTCGTCTAAGTAAAAAAAAGTGATCGGGAAGAGTTTTATTTATATCTCAAAGACGGTAAACAGGTCGTCGTCCAGGCTTGTAATTTTTGTTGCTGCAATTTTTAAAAAAATCTGCATTGGATTTGCATTAGTGTCCAGATTATCAAATTATAGTTTGGCAATTTTTGTATATTTATCTTGTCTTTTCTTTTCTTCTTTTTATGTTTTATATATAAATGCAAATACACCTCCATCCAACTACAAGTTAAAAAGTATGAGAATAACAAAACAAAACGAAATTGCAGAATACATGAAACTGAGTACCCATCCCCAATCTTCTCACCCTCTCTCACCCATAAACTCAAGAATTGCTGTAGCAAAAATTGCAAGTCTGGACGATGACCAAGTCTTTCCGTTAGAGTTATGATAATTTGATAACAGTACCCAACAAGTTATCCGTTATGTGATTACACTGCCCAACAGCATTTTTAGAAAACAACAGTGAGCCTATAACTCTGAAGGGGCATGTTGAGTAGATCATTATTGAAGAATAATATTATAGTCCATATTATAGTCCTAAGATTTTTTACAGTGGGTCAAAGTTTTAACTTTTGGTAGAACGAAGGAAGCGTTATACTAAATGCAAAAAATGTTTCAAGTTAATGTCTGAGGGAATTTTTATTGTCAGAGATATTTTGTGGAATTTTATAAATATAATTTTTGTGAAAGATCTTAACCCCCACCTTCTGTTTTAACGGGTCAAGTTGACCTTTTTTCAAAAAACAAGAAAATCCTTTTCAAAAAGGACTTTTAACGATTAAAATATTTTACGAAAATGTTTGCTGCAATTAAAAAAATTATAAAGATGTTAAATGCAAATTTAATCGTCACTTCCTAACAAAAGTTTTAGAAAGTAGGCATCGTTACGTATATTTTTATGTATGAATTACAGCAATTTTTTTGTATAAGTTGGCGTGTAATTTTGGTAATTATGTGTATTGTGGTGTCTTTGGCGAACCCCCACTGAAATTTTCTGGCAAAAATATTTGATGAATATTTAAATTCTTAAATGTCCTTTTTCTCGCAAAATGGTAAAATGACCACTAAAGAGAGGAGATAGAAGGTTAAGATCTTCCCCAATATTATCCTCCTTAAATTTCACGAAACAACTCTGACAATAAAAATTCTCTCAGTTACAAACAAAAATTAAATTTTTAAGCCACCGTAAAAAAGCTCAGATCAGCTGGACTATATGTTTATTCTACAGAAAAAATATACTCAACATGCTCGATCAGAATTATATGGTAGTTATTCTGCTCTGTAAGCGTGTAAGTCTCCCATCTACCTTGAAAGCTTCTTTCAAATGCAGCGACTTCTTGCGAACAGTCCCGTAGTTTCAGGGGATAAATGCGTGTAACGAAATTGCAATTTTAGTGACTTAAAGAATCCTACTTTATTGTAGCAGTCCAGCAAAAGTATCTAAAGTTTTTCCTGGGAGTCAAAAATACATTCCGTTTTAATGTGCAAAGGTTTCAATTCGTACTCTTGATAAAGACACTGAAATTTATTGTTGGTGGGATTAGCAAGTTTATATGCGCATTTCACTATCTGCTTAGGCCGATTATCGGAAAAACTTTTTTTCAAAAATTTTAGAAAATATATTAAACAAATAAAACTGTTAAGCAAATAAGAATAATAAGCACTCAAATTTTGCTTGTTAACAAAGGAATTCTTTTTGACATCAATACTCTTCGTTAACAGTAGATGTAAAAGATGAATCTTAAATTAGATTTTTCCTTCCTTTTGAGTATTTTTTTTATTTGCACACGAAAAAAACACGTTTGAATACTGTTGTTAATTTAAAACTAAAATTTTTTAGTGGTAAGCATATTATGGTCATATTTGGCCATAATATGTTAAGAGCCATTGGGTGGTTAATATAACAATAATATGGTTGCCGGTTCCAATAATATAATTAAATTAATTATACTATGTTCAAAAATATTCTTTAAAAAATGTTTTATTGGAGGTCACTATTTTGAAATATTTTTACTCTGTGAGTAAATTTGAATAAAATCTTGCGCAGTACACTTAAGAACATCGTGACTTATCTTGACTTCGGACGTCATCGTCACACTTTTTATTTAAATTAGAAGTGCCAGAAATATAGCAAAAGAAGTCAGGACTGTTAACATACGACCGCAACATTTTAGAAGTTGGCTATTAAATTAACGAAAAAAATATTTTCCATTTGCAATAATCATTTTCGATACTTTCGGACTACAAAGGAATAAGAAATTATATATCTCTACTCCATTATGAAATGATGTGAGCCGGGTCAAATACTTTTTTAAAAGTATTGAGTATTTTATATGATTGACGATCACTTTAGTCGAACGGCGACAACAAATGCTTGCGTGGTAAGATCTGAGCTGTCAGCATATTTGTGTTTATTTGCATTTGTATCGTGTAATCGACCAACGGTCTAAATGTTTTATGTTGCTTTACAAAAACAAACCTGTAAATAAATTATACTGGCAAATTTGTGCTTCATCGTAAATTTAAAAGCCTAATATGCACAGCTACAGTAAGCCATCAATAAGTTTAACTTTATAATACTGCAGACATTTTATTAATAAAGGGGTTCAGAAATTGAGGTTATACTGCGTGTTTGTATGTACGATATTTGTTTATGATTTGGTTGCTACATTAATGACATTTTATCTAAAAACTGTATAGAGAGAGAAAAAATATTGTTGGTAATTAAATTAAAATATTTTTATTTACATAAAATTTTTGTATAAAAATATGTGCTATCTTAAGTATGCAAATATTTTGCATAATACAATTTAAGAATGGAAAATTATTTGAACGCATGTTTTTAGACCGAACCTGAACCTGAACTTGGGTAGATTTATCAGACCGAACCTAAATCAAATTTTTTTTATAAAGTCAAAATTTTAACTTTTGTAATTTATTTATTTCATAAACACAAAATTAACAATTAAAAAGTTTTTGTTCCTTTAATGGGATGTTACTACAAATACAAAAGAAAAAAAGTTCTTACTTTTTTTTTAATATAATTTTTCGAACCCGCAACCCCGAGCTGATATACTAGTTCAGCCGACCGGGGCACCTAATTGTTGTATGTATGTATATGTGTAGGAGGCCATAAGCTCCACGACCCAGAGGATCTTTTGTGCAGCCCATGTAACTCACCATGTCAGCCTATTACCCTGCCTGGTGAAAATTCTTAACTTTCAGTTGGGCTCATCATTAGCCCCCCGAAAAATTTCCGCCTGGTAGTCCCCAAGGCGGGACAGCAGCAGAACAGATGTTCTGACGTTTCGTCATCAACCTCACAAAATCTGCATGCCCTGTTACTTGAATTGCCCATATAGAACTGGTGGTATCTAAAACCACAGTATCCCGTGAACAGGCCAACATGCAGTCTAAGTTCCTTCATCTCAAGCAGAAGTAGCCTACCTGCCCTGCTACGGGACAATGGACTGTCTTAAACCGGAAGTGGACAGCTGTAACCTGGTCCGCGTACCCGCACCACCAGGATTGGTCCACCCATTGGTCCCTATTTGGTATGATGATATTAAAATACCTATCCAATACCAGACTAGGCAGCAAATGATCCCCAACCAGAATGGATGGATCATTCTTAATGATTTCAAGGATCCGCATGTGGCCCACAAAGTTGCCTGCCTTGTACTCAGCAATGCGCGTAAGTTTTGCTTCAATTTATGCCAGTCTAGCTGGTAGTGAACTAGTCTATAAGTGCCGGGGTTGCGGGTTCGATTCTCGCCAGAGACTCTGGCCTCCTGCAGGCAAGCGTGGTGCGTCGCGGGATGAGCATAGGGAGAAAAAAGATACGTAAGACTTGTGTGATAGTGTAAACTGGTCTTAAGCGATACTTTTTTCACAACGTCGTTTTTAAAATAAGTTTAAAATATATTTAAATTTACATATTTGATTTAATTTAAATTTAAATAAATAATTTTGCTACAAAAAACCTTCCTGGCTAAACTTTTTTTTTACAAAATCTATTTTTTAAATACCAACCTAATTTCATATAAAAGTAAAATTGTCTACTGTTTTGCATACAAATCTTATCAAAGAATTTTTTTTTGTATTTTTATACTTTGCGAATAACAATAAGACACTTAATGAGTTGAAAACGGATGTATTTATTTTTGAATTTTTACTTTCTGCTGTCGCTTTGAGGTTCAACTTTTTTTTTTTTTGTAAAAACGAAGAGAATACAAAACATAAGTAGGAAAATTATAAAGCTATTGTAAAAAGGATAATATAAAATTTAAAAATATATGAAATAAAGCATAAAATATACAAAAGGTAATTTTTGCTAGGGGGAGCCCTAAGGAAAATATGTTTGGAAAATCAAAAAATGTTATGTGTCATAAAGAATACAAGATTGTGCCCCTTAGAGTTGCTAGGAAAGTATTGGGTCTTGCTCTGTTGTATTTTTGTATTATGGCTTAAAAAACACTGCCACATGAGGAAAATGGATTGAAACTCCCGGAAATTTCAATGTAAAATTTTTGGTTTCTAATGATGGAAAATTTTGTACAAATTTTATTTAGTCTTAATCTCACATTTAGTGAATTAAAAATATGTGATAGCGAAATATTTAAGAAACCGTTACTTACCCTGGTGGTGTTTTAGATTCTTAATACTTGTGCTAGAGATATTTTAATTTAAAACAGTGATGAAAATAAGTTTAATTTTATATGATAAATTTTATTAACTTTTTTTTTAATTTTTTTATTAATGGTTTTTATATTCATGATTCAACTTGCAAATTTTGAAAAATGTTCTCCCTAAAAAATCTTTTTATATCACTCATATTATTTAAAGTTTTCATGTACTGTTCTTTTGTGAATAATTGCTCATGATAAAACTGCAAAAAAATCGTGTTGAGCGCATCCACACGCAGAGAAAATATATGGTTTGGCATGGTTACAGCAACTACACAATGTTTATTGAAACAATGTATTGTTGTTGTAAACAAAAAAGTTTTATTTTTATTGAATATCACCAATATCTTTGTTTCTGTAAACATTTCAATGATTATCGCAATTATAAATTTGAGTACGGTTCACTGAAAAATAATTATATTTCTAACAACTAAACATTGCTTACTTTGAAAACGTATTATTTTACAATCATTTAATGATATATAATAAACATTACACCATATTATGATAACATACGATTATATTATGATTACTGTAATCATATTTCGAATCATAATATGATTTTTTCAGATTCATTGCAAGTATGATTGGAGTGGTTGTAATTCTCATTCGCTTTACATTTTTATTTGCATAATATTTTTAGCTTTTTAAAATTCTTTGGAAAACAATTTCCAGATGATCTGTGTATATGATTAAATTTAACCATAACATAATCATTTTGTATCTTAATATGATAGCTTCGAAACCTATTATAATTAATATGATAAGAGTATATTATAATAATAATAATTATAATATGATGTAATGAAAACAAATTATGATTAAGGGAAAAATATTATGATGTAATATTACGAATATATTTGGTCATAATATGATATTCTATGATTCTAATAATAAGCATAATATGTTTTGACAACAATCATAAATCTTATAATAATATGTTGCGTGCATATATATCATAAAATCTTTTAATTGGTTTCATAAATCCTCCCTCTGATAAAAGAATAACATGAGGACAATTTTGAGTATCTTGATATTCTAGAGCCTACATATAAAATTAAAATCGTTTTAAGTTTGATATATAGAAAAAAGTGTTTTATCAATTAAAAAAAGGTTTAAAAATTATTTAAATTTAATTAATGTTATATTAATGATAACTGAATCAATTGTTTTTTTTTTTGGTTGAAAGAAAATTAAAAATATAATTTTGATTTAATTAAGCAAACAATTTGTTGATTTTGCACCTATTACCAAAATGATTATATTGATTACTTAAAATTGTAATATTGTGAATATTTTTTTTTCAAAAACACTTTGCCATTTTAAACAATGTGTTAATTTATTTAAATAAATACCGACAATTCCCAACAACAATTCTACATGTTTAAATTATTTTATTTTAAACGAAAATATGTTTAATGTTTAAGTTGTTTTGAAATAAATTTTTAATTAAAATTTTAAAGAAATAACAAAAAATCTTAATTGACTTTTTTCGTTTAAAATAAAATAATTTAAACATGTAGAATTGTTGTTGGGAATTGTCGGTATTTATTTAAATAAATTAACACATTGTTTAAAATGGAAAAGTGTTTTTGAAAAAAAAATATTCACAATATTACAATTTTAAGTAATCAATATAATCATTTTGGTAATAGGTGCAAAATCAACAAATTGTTTGCTTAATGTTATGAATTTGGTATAAATTTGGTGATTGGAGAAATTTAATAATTTTTTCTGTGTATATAAAGACATTTACCCCAAAATGTTCTTCTTCGATAATGGGAATTTGGTTTATGGAGCCAAGAATGTCGTTACTTAAATTTATGTCTTCAGTAAAAGAATCAAATTTAAAAATGTGATAGTTCTTCATAAATGCAAATGATCATGAGTACAACACATGATCATACATGTTTGTGTGTGTTCCTAAATTTTTATTCAACAAGCAACAAGTGCATGGAACAAAAAGTTTAATGACATGAGAAGTCAGCATAATTTTGAATTCTGCTGTATTTTGAACAAAGTTATTCTACCAAGAGTTTAATGACATATATCAATTATTGAGAAGTCAGCATGATATTGATTTCTGCTGTATCTTGGAGTAAATACACAAACATGTATTATTAAATATTTTTAGTATTTTTATGAGGTGAGTTAAAATTAATTATAGCGAGTAAGAAAGTAGTGAACTTAAGTATGGGGTAGACTTTAGAAGGCACTCAAAATATTCCAATCTAAACTTTTAGATAAAAGATCAGTTTGAACAAATAAATGAATTAATGGTTAACTTGAAAGTAAAAAGAACAAGTGGTATTTTATTAACCGTTAATAATATATTGGGAAGAACTATCACATGGCGAACCTGCCCATCGAAAAGATCCTCCCCATCTATAAGGTCCTGCCCATCTAAAAGATCCTGCCCATCCGAAGATGCAGCCCGTTGGAAGATCCTGCCTGACGTCAGGGAATCGGAGGTTAAGCTTAGTAAATAAAAAAAAAATAAATTTACATTCAGATATGGTCAGAAAGTGCATGGGCAAGTCTGTAAATTTAGTTTAAGAAAAAAAAAACAAAATATAAAGAAATTTTGAAAAGTGCAGGAAGTGCCTGAGCATTCCTTACATACCAAAATTTCATTTGTTCTAAAAAATTAACAGGTAACTCTTAAAAAACACGACAAAAAAGCAGACAAGAAATATTTTGTTCGGGATAGGAAAGCGTCGTGATTATCTGTTTAAATAAATAAAAAAGAAGAATGCTTATGGTGCCAATGCAGTTAGGATGTCTTATTGATTTGATAGCTGAGTACAAAATAGCATCTAAACTATTTTATCCTTAAAGCAGTCGTTGGAGGAGATTTGAGAGGAGTTGAAAGCTGCTGAAGAACGCACAAAAAATAAGGAAGAAACGGAACAGCTAAAGAAAGCAGAAATTTTAGACGTTGGCCCCAACCGGTTAAATTGAAGGCGGTGGAACCATTTATTCCGGTAGTTTCAATTCCAGTAATTAAGAAAAATCGAGGTGATTTTATAAGCCGAATTAAAAAAGGCTTAACGTATTGAAATCAGAATTAAAACATACGGAATGCTTTATAACTAAAGGAAAATCTAGAAACACACATACACATGTATGATCATGTGTTGTACTCATAATCATTTGTATTTATGTGCACATTACAACAATTTTCTCTTGAGTGAGCTCTACATCAATTTCTGCACATAAAATATTTTCACATGCAGCTCATTTTCTCTTTATAAAAGTTTTAATTTACAAACGTTGTGTGTTGTTGATTTATTTAAAAAAAATTGTATTTTGCGATTATTTCGAGGAAAAATGGTAGAACAGTTTTTACAAAAAACTTTAGTTGTCTAAAGGCAATGTGTCAGAAAACCAGAGAAAGTGGATCTACCTTGAATTCTTGTACCATCTCTATTTCATTGTTATTGTTGAAATTATTGCATACTAAATATTCATAATAAAGAAAAGTAATAATTTAAATAGGTATTTAAATAATTTTTTAATAACGTCATACTCGTAACAAAAAACTGTGTGTTTAACTATAATATAAAGGATATTTCATAGATATATATAGAAATTTTGGAAAAATTAGAATATACATTTATTAGTTTATACATCAGTATAATTGCTTGTTTGTTCTTAATATTTTTTATTTGTATTTAAATTTTTCAATGTATATTTTATATGTATAAACATCCTCCATGAAACGAAAGTCCTTGTAAACTTCTTTAGTACATTAAACAGTCTTTTGTGAGTCCTTTTTTAATATTTACTTTGGCATAAAGATGAAAGTTGTCTATTTGTGTTTTAAAGCCTGATTCCTGAGTAGTTGTTTGTTAGAATTTCTTAGTTTCCACTATTGTTTTTCTTATTATTTTATGTTGTCGATTCATTTGTATTTATCTTTAGAATAAACAAACTAATGTCAAAGTAAAGATTCTGCTTTAGTTAAGTTTTTGTTCTTTTTTTACTACTCGACTACTTATAATTTTCCATTTCTATTTCTTCTGATGTTTTTGTTATTTGCTGCCGATGATGTTGCTATTATTATTATCATTGTTTTTGTTGCAGCTGTTGTATTTTTGTTGACATACTAGTTTTAATAGTTAAATACTCGTGCACAGTGTTGCCCCTTTAGAAATTAAGATAAGCGTCAAATGAATTGTAAAAACGGTTTAAAAATAACGCAAAAAATGAGAACTTGAATAAAAACGGTTTTAATGAAATACTCAGATTGATTTAAATTAATGCTTAGGTAATTCGTAATTGCAACAACAAACTTGTTCTTGTTCTTGACCGTATTGAATATCCTAAAATTAATTGGCTGAGCTTAAAGAAAGTAAATTTGCCCAGAGTTAAATTTCGGCTAAAATCTACGAAATTTTTTTTTCGTTCTTAAATTTTGATAAAATTACATAGGCCGACAAAATTTGGAAACAAATCGAAACCTTGGGACTAACTTAGACTTTTCTAAAGATTTAAGCTGTGCTGAATCCAAAAAAATTTTTTTTTTAAAAAATGCCAAAAACTCCATGAATATAGCGAAAAATCGGATATGTCAAACTTCAGATAAATATATCTCAGAGATGGAACAAGATGTGTACTTTCAGAGTACATATCAGGGCTTACAAGTTAAGATTAATTCGAGCGGTTATAACGTCTCAAATGTGTCGGAAAACAGGGGGTTTTAAACTTAAAGCGAAGATATCACTGATGTGATGGAGAAATTCTGATTTGGATTAAGAGCAACTCAATACTCTAGAAAAAATAAGTGATCCCTATTATTAAAAATTTTAAGCCTTTTAAAGTTAGGGAATAAAAAAAAATCAAGAAATAGTTATAGTTATTAATGAGAACTTTTATATAGTACAACAATTGACGGCGTAATGTGCACTACATCATAAGGGGCGTTATTTATGGGCGTGGAAAAATGTTAAAACGTCAGTACGACGGCCTTCAGCTACTTCACCCAGGTACTAAGATGTATTGCTTTACGAAAACAAAATATCAAAGTTAAAGGATTTTGGCTGAAATCTCCCACTGTGCATTGGTCTAAAAAATTCTTTCCACTTCAGCATTTTTGTAAGGAAACGAACGTATACGAATAATAAAGTTAGCTAGCAACGAATTTTCCCCCAACTGCAATAGGAAATTTATCAGTTCTTTCCTTATTTTTCCCATTTTGCAATGTTAGATTTATTTTATTTACTAGAGTCGAATCATCAACAAAATTTAAATATCTGCTTGGTTGTTTTTTTTTCTTAAATAATATCCACACGTACTAGCGATTTTTTTTTGCAGCAATCTTAAATTTGACGGAACTTTACATCTTATGTCAAGTACAACATATTTTTTTGAACATAAGAACTTAAATTCCAAAAAAACCAAATCACTTGGTTGCAACTAAAAGCGCTACTTAGAAATGGAGGAAGAGTCAACAATACCCTCTTTTAAAAACGTGTACTCGGAAGAAAATGCGAACGAGACTAAAAATGCGTCATAAAATACCCGAAAAGCGCCAAAATGGCAGCACCGCTCGAGTTGATAAAGAGAGATAGCGAGAGAAATTAGAAAGAACATAAAGAAAACCAAGCAGCTGCAGCAGTAAGTAAGAATTCTGAACAAAAGACTTATGAAATACAACAAACAGATTTTCCATAGAGAAAATAAGTGAATGCATGAAAAAGGCTTTTTAATATAAACCAAAAGTAAATATCTCTGCATGTGCATTAAGACACACATAAACATTCCAGTGTATTTACATAAATGTGAGTACAGATTGAAAAGGTTTTTAATAGCATTTACATCATACACAGCTAAAGCCTAAAATGAAGTTGTGTTGGGGAGCAAACTACCCTGCAAACACAATTTGTTTAAGCGAAAAGATTTTTTCTTTGTTCAGATATAATAATTTATCAAAATTTTTTCAGAACTCTTTTACATTCATTTTCACTTCCATTTCAAGATTATTCATATAAATATGAAAACCAACATAGTATATTTTAATGATCTCTTCCTATTTTCCTTCAACATTTGATAGCGTAAAAGCAGTGTTGCCATCTTGACGCTTTTCGGGTTTTTTGGACTCGTTACCCTTTTTTCCGGATTCTCCTTTTTAAAAAAACTGTAGTTTTTTGATTCTTTTAACGTTTTTTGTGGCGTTTTTAGCTTTATTACATCTGTGTAATTTTGGGTTTTTATGCAATTAAAGTGCTTTTTTACAACAAATTATATTGGGGAAAAATCTTTTTCAAGAACTAGTTTACTCTATTATTTGTATTCTTCCGTGGCCATACTTAAATGCCGAAGTGGAAAAGGTGCCCCGGTAGGCTAGTTGGTAGTGAGCTGGTCTATTAGCGCAGGCTTTGCGGGTTCGATTATCGCCAAAGATTAGAAGTCGACTTTAAGCCAATCCTTATTGCATATTAAATTAAATTGCCTTAAAAATAATTCAAAGAAATCTTATTTAAAAACTTAAAATGTATATCATTAAATTGAAATTTTTATTCTATAAAACGTCATCTTAATTTTGTATATCAATAATTTGTTATTTTATTTTAAGTTTTTGTTTACAACAATAATTTTTTCGTGATAAATTGAACTGGTTTTTTCATTTATATAAAATTAAATGAAAATTAAATTTTCGTTAAATTTATTTCATGAAGGGAATTATTTTACAACATGAAAAAATTAAAATTTGTTGATAATATTTTTTCTTGACTGTAAGTGGGATCGAACTAGCAACGCTTTTTTGTTTACTCTTAAATTTAATGAATTTATAATGAAATATTTATTTTAAAATTTAAATTTAATTTTTTATATATAAAGTTTTTTGCGCCAATTTGACCCTCTTTTAATTAGTCAATTCACAAGGTATCCTAACATGTCATATTGTCAAAATGTCCTAATATTACACAATGGTTTAAAAATATTGTTGTACGCAGTGTTTAAAATTCAGTCGCCAGTTTGTATTTTTACACATGCAACTATACTGAAAATAGTTCGAACCATCATTTTTCATCACCATTCATATTTAAAACAGTTGAACTGTGTGCGCACAGTTACTGAAAAAATAGTAACACAATTCATTTTTTTTCAGCAGTCAAAAGAATCAGCAGCAGACTTCCTCCATTTTAAACACACAGACTGCTGAACTTGCGACTGAAAACCAGAAGCTGCTGTGTTTACAGTTGACGTAAACTCTTTTTTTAGTTTACTAAACAACGTAGCTAGAAACTGGCAGTTCGACTATACAGTAACGTAAACACAAACTGGTTTGTTGAATGAATTGAGGAGTAATGTTAAGTTGAAAACACATTTGTTTTGTTGTTTAAATCAAATAAAAGAAAGGAGAAAAACAATTATTTATAGAATGAAACAAATAATTTGTAATATTTCGAATGCCAATTACAATACATACTTTTTATTTAAAAATATTAATTTTTGTTTTATAAATTTTATGTAAAATTAAAACACTATTTTTTAACTTGATAATAATTCAGTGAAAATCTCAACCATTAAAACACATTAAAGATAATAGAAAATAAGATTTTCTATAGTAAAAATAGTAAATATAAAAATTTTTCCTGTTACTTTAAAATATAATATTTTTCTACTAAAATTTTTTTTAACTTTTATTAATTGAACAATATTAAATTGTACCTACAAACTTAAACTATAATAAACACTAGTAAACAATATTAATTTTTACACATTTATTAAAAAGTCTCAAAAGCAAGGTCGCGAGTATTATTATTAGAATGGATTAGATTTTGATTTTCAGAAATAGGTTTTGATTTTGAACTTCAAATGATGAAGATAAATATTATATTTAATTTAAGAATGTTATGAACAAATTGTTTAAAAACATTAGATTTATATGGCAATTGTTAAAAACTATGGTCGAAAAGTAAAAAAGCCAAAAACAGATTATTCATCTAGCCACCAATTTTTTTTGGTTTTAAAACATTGTAAACTACGAACTACTGTATTGGAGAATACTTGTGTCGTAACTTACATTATAATTATTTGTTTCATTGCAATTTACCGCTTTTATACTGGCCCGTCTATAATTCTGATATAAGAATATTATGCCATTTTTATTTTGTACAACCCCTATACTATCGCGGTACATATACAAATGCATCAGTTTGAAAAAATCCTTTTTGCAATGTCCTATCTATATATATAACTGACGTTATTGACTGACTCACTGACTGATTCATCATCGTACAGCCTAAACGCCTGAAGTTAAAAACTTGAAATTTGGACCAGGGGTTGGTCTCTCCCCAAATCGATCCACTAAGACGGCATTTTTGGAAATTCGAATGTTTAGGGGGTAAAAAGGGCAAAAACGGGTAAATTCGGTAACCTTATATCTCTAAAACTAAAAGAGATACAAAAAAATGTAATGCTTTTCGTTGTTCTTTAGAAAAATAAGCGGACAGGTGTCTGGTAGTTTTTGGAAATGCAGCCCTTTAACGGAGTAAACGGGTAAAAACCGTTACTATTTTTGGTACTTTTTTACAAAACATTTTTTTTATTCATTGATATATACGTATTAAATTATGGGCTCCTACTACAATATTGAAATTTTTTATGCTTCAATGGGGAGAAAAAAGTACCAAAAAGGGGAAATACGGGAAATTTTATTTCTTACTTTAGGTTTTTGGTTCCACAATTGACAATTTTTCTAATTATCGTTAATATTGGACCTAGAAACATAAACTTCAACATGCAATGTCCTGAGTGGATAAGAACCTCTAAGGGTACTTTTTGGTATTTTTTTGATCTTCAACTGGTACTTTTTTAATTTCCGTTAGTATTAGACCTTGAAACATAAAACTAAACATGCAAAGTCCTGAGTGAATAAGAATTTGTTAGAGGGATCTTTTTGGTACTTTTTCGTTATTTAACTGGTACTTTTTTAATTTTCGTTAATATTGGACCTATGAACATAAAATTTAACATGCATGCTTCTGAGTAAATCAAAATCTGTAAGAGCGGCTTCTTGGTACCTTTTGGTCTTTAACTGGTACTATTTGAAGTTCCGTTAGTATTGGACCTAAAATCATAAAATTCAACATTAAATGTTCTGAGTGGACAAGAACCTATAAGAGGGATCTTCTTGGTACTTTTTCGTTTTTTAACTGGTACCTTTTTTATTTTCGTTTCGTCTGAGTGAATGAGAATCTGTAAGACGGGCTTTTTGCTACTTTTTGTTCTTTACCTGTTACTTTTTGAATTTCCGTTAAAATTGGACCTATAAACATAAAATTAAACATGCAAGTTCCCAAGTGAATGAGAATCTGTAAGAGTGGTTTTTTTGGTACTTTTTCGTACTGTATTGTTTGCCAACAGGTACTTATTGAATTTTTGTTAGTATTGCAGCTACAAACATAAAATTAAACAAGCATTGCGTTGAATGAGCAAGTGTAAAACCTGAATTTTGGTTCTTTTTTGTCCCCCATCTACCGTTTAAATCAATGCACATAGAAATAAAAATTATATAAAATTCGTAACTTATCTAAAAAATGCCAAGTGAAAATTTTGTACTTTTTCTGAATTCGAACGTTTAAGGGGTAAAAATCGTTCGTAATTTTGTTACTTTTTCCAAGATATTGTTTCTTCATTTATTTATTTTCATCGCACAGCCTTAACGCCTGAAGCTAAAGAGTTGACATTTGAACCTGAGGCAGGCCTCTCGCTAAATCGATCACGCTGACCTCATATCTGCTAAGCTAAAGGAGATACAAAAAAATTTAGTACTTATTGCTGTTCAATAGAAAAAAAGGCGTAAAAAACGAAAATTCGCTAACCTCATATCTGCTAAAGTAAAAGGGATACAAAAAATTGAATACCTATTATTGTTCATTAAAAATAAGCGGACAGGTGTCTAGCACTTTTTTGAAATAAGGAGTAAACTGGTAAAACCTGTATTTTAAAACTTTTTTGCTATGCCATATATCTTTTAAACCAATAAACATTAAAATAAAAAATATATCACATTAACTTATACAACTTATATAAAAATTGCAAATACAAATTTGATGCGTTTCAAAATTCGAACGTTTAAGAGGTGAAAATCGTACCTAATTTTGTATTTTTTTTTTTCAAAACATTTTTCTTCATCTACCTATACAATATAAACGACCTAAACGCCTGAACTAAAATGCTGAAATTTGCCCGGGAGGTTGGCCTCTCGCCAAATCGATTACTTAGGATGGGAGTTTTGGAAATTTTTATGGTTAGAGGGTAAACAAGTTTAAAACGGGAAATTCCCTAACCTGATGTTCATTAAAATAATAAGCGGTTAGGTGTCTGGTACTTTTTTGAAATTAGACCCTTTTGGGGAGTAAACCTGTATTTTAAAACTTTTTTGCTATTTATTAAACCAATAAACATTTAAATAAAAAAATATCACATTCGTAATAACGTTTAGAGGTAAAAATCGTCCCTTTACAAAGTAGCAGGTTTAAACCTAGAAACATAAACTTTGGCGTAAAAATATGTCCACGAAAGAAAAAGGGGCGCTAACGAAGTAGCGGGTTAAATGCTAGTACAGTTGTTACCCGTTTACTCCTTATTTCAAAAAAGTGCTAGACATCTGTCCTTATATTTTTAATGAACAATAATAGGTATTCAATTTTTTGTATCCCTTTTACTTTAGCAGATATGAGGTTAGCGAATTTTCGTTTTTAACGCCTTTTTTTCTATTGAACAGCAATAAGTACTAAATTTTTTTGTATCTCCTTTAGCTTAGCAGATATGAGGTCAGCGTGATCGATTTAGCGAGAGGCCTGCCTCAGGTCCAAATGTCAACTCTTTAGCTTCAGGCGTTAAGGCTGTGCGATGAAAATAAATAAATGAAGAAACAATATCTTGGAAAAAGTAACAAAATTACGAACGATTTTTACCCCTTAAACGTTCGAATTCAGAAAAAGTACAAAATTTTCACTTGGCATTTTTTAGATAAGTTACGAATTTTATATAATTTTTATTTCTATGTGCATTGATTTAAACGGTAGATGGGGGACAAAAAAGAACCAAAATTCAGGTTTTACACTTGCTCATTCAACGCAATGCTTGTTTAATTTTATGTTTGTAGCTGCAATACTAACAAAAATTCAATAAGTACCTGTTGGCAAACAATACAGTACGAAAAAGTACCAAAAAAACCACTCTTACAGATTCTCATTCACTTGGGAACTTGCATGTTTAATTTTATGTTTATAGGTCCAATTTTAACGGAAATTCAAAAAGTAACAGGTAAAGAACAAAAAGTAGCAAAAAGCCCGTCTTACAGATTCTCATTCACTCAGACGAAACGAAAATAAAAAAGGTACCAGTTAAAAAACGAAAAAGTACCAAGAAGATCCCTCTTATAGGTTCTTGTCCACTCAGAACATTTAATGTTGAATTTTATGATTTTAGGTCCAATACTAACGGAACTTCAAATAGTACCAGTTAAAGACCAAAAGGTACCAAGAAGCCGCTCTTACAGATTTTGATTTACTCAGAAGCATGCATGTTAAATTTTATGTTCATAGGTCCAATATTAACGAAAATTAAAAAAGTACCAGTTAAATAACGAAAAAGTACCAAAAAGATCCCTCTAACAAATTCTTATTCACTCAGGACTTTGCATGTTTAGTTTTATGTTTCAAGGTCTAATACTAACGGAAATTAAAAAAGTACCAGTTGAAGATCAAAAAAATACCAAAAAGTACCCTTAGAGGTTCTTATCCACTCAGGACATTGCATGTTGAAGTTTATGTTTCTAGGTCCAATATTAACGATAATTAGAAAAATTGTCAATTGTGGAACCAAAAACCTAAAGTAAGAAATAAAATTTCCCGTATTTCCCCTTTTTGGTACTTTTTTCTCCCCATTGAAGCATAAAAAATTTCAATATTGTAGTAGGAGCCCATAATTTAATACGTATATATCAATGAATAAAAAAAATGTTTTGTAAAAAAGTACCAAAAATAGTAACGGTTTTTACCCGTTTACTCCGTTAAAGGGCTGCATTTCCAAAAACTACCAGACACCTGTCCGCTTATTTTTCTAAAGAACAACGAAAAGCATTACATTTTTTTGTATCTCTTTTAGTTTTAGAGATATAAGGTTACCGAATTTACCCGTTTTTGCCCTTTTTACCCCCTAAACATTCGAATTTCCAAAAATGCCGTCTTAGTGGATCGATTTGGGGAGAGACCAACCCCTGGTCCAAATTTCAAGTTTTTAACTTCAGGCGTTTAGGCTGTACGATGATGAATCAGTCAGTGAGTCAGTCAATAACGTCAGTTATATATATAGATAGGACATTGCAAAAAGGATTTTTTCAAACTGATGCATTTGTATATGTACCGCGATAGTATAGGGGTTGTACAAAATAAAAATGGCATAATATTCTTATATCAGAATTATAGACGGGCCAGTATAAAAGCGGTAAATTGCAATGAAACAAATAATTATAATGTAAGTTACGACACAAGTATTCTCCAATACAGTAGTTCGTAGTTTACAATGTTTTAAAACCAAAAAAAATTGGTGGCTAGATGAATAATCTGTTTTTGGCTTTTTTACTTTTCGACCATAGTTTTTAACAATTGCCATATAAATCTAATGTTTTTAAACAATTTGTTCATAACATTCTTAAATTAAATATAATATTTATCTTCATCATTTGAAGTTCAAAATCAAAACCTATTTCTGAAAATCAAAATCTAATCCATTCTAATAATAATACTCGCGACCTTGCTTTTGAGACTTTTTAATAAATGTGTAAAAATTAATATTGTTTACTAGTGTTTATTATAGTTTAAGTTTGTAGGTACAATTTAATATTGTTCAATTAATAAAAGTTAAAAAAAATTTTAGTAGAAAAATATTATATTTTAAAGTAACAGGAAAAATTTTTATATTTACTATTTTTACTATAGAAAATCTTATTTTCTATTATCTTTAATGTGTTTTAATGGTTGAGATTTTCACTGAATTATTATCAAGTTAAAAAATAGTGTTTTAATTTTACATAAAATTTATAAAACAAAAATTAATATTTTTAAATAAAAAGTATGTATTGTAATTGGCATTCGAAATATTACAAATTATTTGTTTCATTCTATAAATAATTGTTTTTCTCCTTTCTTTTATTTGATTTAAACAACAAAACAAATGTGTTTTCAACTTAACATTACTCCTCAATTCATTCAACAAACCAGTTTGTGTTTACGTTACTGTATAGTCGAACTGCCAGTTTCTAGCTACGTTGTTTAGTAAACTAAAAAAAGAGTTTACGTCAACTGTAAACACAGCAGCTTCTGGTTTTCAGTCGCAAGTTCAGCAGTCTGTGTGTTTAAAATGGAGGAAGTCTGCTGCTGATTCTTTTGACTGCTGAAAAAAAATGAATTGTGTTACTATTTTTTCAGTAACTGTGCGCACACAGTTCAACTGTTTTAAGTATGAGTGTGGTTGAAAATAAAATACAGTTCTTTTTTTTCAGCATGTTACTGAAAATAAATGACATTTTTAGCAAATTTTGACTGCTATTAGCAGTTGTTCGAAACCCTGGTTGTACGGCTCAGCCGCTCAGCGCTGGACTTTTCTGATTAATTACGACAGCACAATAAACACAGCAAGCAACGTTCTATTTATTTAAGACACTTTTTGTTAACAAGCCAACAACAATATTTTTAAACCATTGTGAAATATTAGGACATTTTGACAATATGACATGTTAGGATACCTTGTGAATTGACTAAATGTGTTATTTGCAAAGCAAATCAACAGATTTTAAGCGTTTTTGTTCGAGTTCTCATTATTTACTCTAAACGTTTTTTTACCCTTTTTTCATTTTTATTTTTACCCTTTATATCCGTTTAAGGAATACACATGACCGTTTTGGTTCTAAAATTGCACCACTGTATAAAAGACATTGCCTGTTAGCAAATGCGTTATAAATCATGAAATATTTTTTGTATATATATTTATTTTTTTTTTGTTTGGACCAGCACTCAGGTGATGGACAATGCAATGCATTGTGTTGGAACTAGGAAAAAAGGTTGCGGAAAGGAGGATAGAGGGAGTAGTGTTTGTGAACATTCGACTTGAACTTATTCATGTTGTAAGTGAGAGGGAAGACTTCAGCAGGATCGTTATTCCACAAACGAACAGTTGGGCCAAAAAATGAATTTTCCCTGTAATGCGTTTTACGATTCACCGGCCAATCGACCACAAAAGGATGGGCTCTTGAGGAAAAACGTGTATTACGAACAAACACACGGGTTTCAGGAACCAGATCACTAATTTCATCAGAACACATCCCATTGTAATAACGATAAAACAGGCAAATACTG
Organism: Pollenia amentaria; assembly: GCA_943735925.1. Lineage (NCBI taxonomy): Eukaryota > Metazoa > Arthropoda > Insecta > Diptera > Polleniidae > Pollenia > Pollenia amentaria. The sequence continues at coordinate 250,958,324 of OX031007.1, read as the reverse complement.
TCACGAATGAGAACCTTCGCCCTCTCCTGCACTCGGTCGAGAAGCTCCAAAATAGACTGAAGCACCGGCCCATACATGAGAGTTGTATTCTATTCGCGGTCGTATTTAGGTGGTATAAATAGTAAGGAGATAAGATGGAGTGAAGTATATCTTACACCGTTTCAAAAAACCGAGGCACTTGAATGCTTCCTTCGACACCTTAAATATATGTTCTGTCCATCGGACATCACATTGTATCCTCATGCCCAGGACCATATCACCCATATATACAGATGAGGTTCCTTGATTCGTCGCGCGTTTATACGTCAGCACGCAACATTGGGTTTTTCGGGCATTAAAATCGACCCTATATCATTATGAACATTAAAGGTTTGCTGGGTAAGTAATGTTTCCTCATTTACGAAACGAGCATAAGAATATTTGTGAAGTGGTATCATCAAATTTTTGCTATGAATTGGCTGCATTTGATTTACATTTATTTTTATTTCATTAAAATTTGTCTTATGAAATTTAAGAGCCAATATAATAAACGAAAAACGCAGTTTCCTTATAATTTTGTAGCAAAACTTTTGAATAAAAAGATAGAAAATTTATGGATATCCTGGAATTCTTGTCTTTTATTTGACATTCATATGTTTATTTAAATAGAAAAACATTTGCGATAGAAAAGTACACAATGCATATTCATAAAACCTTTTCGGACTGCCTATTTACATATGAAAACTAAAAGAAAATGGTGTGCATGCTTTTAAAAAATAAAGTCCTTTTGTGTTCATATTTAAACACACTCTTACGCAAACTTGCACACAGAAACAAAAAGGAAAAAATATTTCAGGCATATTAAGTTTATGTGTGAGTGAATAACTGTGTGTATGTAAATCTGTATATACATGCATACATAATAAACTAATACTCAAGTACAATAGACTTACATCCATACATACTTCATAAGTGTTCACTTCTTTGATAGTGGGAGTATATTATGTACATAAATACATTTAAATATGCCTTGAAGAGTATGTATGAGTGTATAACTGAGCGTTTGAATGTTTTAAGTCTATTTACTTTTTTGTTATTCATCAGAAAAAAGCAAAAAAAGAAAAACGTCACATACAAACATACAGAAAGAAGCTAACAACATGCATAAACGAATAACTAAATAAATGACAGACTGAATGAATAAATAAGTGAGTGACTGACTGACTAAATGAATGAAAGATTGTTAAATATTTTTTATTTAATTTTATGAAGATTAAGAATAAGATGTTTGAATTTATAAACTCATCCCCATTATTTCTCTAATTTAGCCTTAATAACTTTAATGTATGAATGTCTGTTGTATATCTTTCTTGTACTGCTGAGCAGCCGCATGTTATTTGAGAAAAAATTTACCCAAATCTGCGTGGTGGATGAACGAGTTGTGGGGGCGGTTTTATTCATTTAAAATCTAATCAAACGATTTTCAAGCTAGTTTAAGGTTTTGTTTGTAGTTGTTGTGGTTTCGTAGCTTTTTTGTGAAAAAGAACTTACAGTGTTGTTCAAAATGTATCTTAAATGAACATTTTAAGTATCATCAAAAATAATAAGACGACATTCATTCAACTATTTCAACATTATAATTTATTGAGGTTTATTCTTGTCTTTATATTTTCTTAAAACTGTTCCTATTCATATGCTTTGATCTCCACTTTTCATATTTATATGTGTGTATGGGTGTGTGTGTGTGTGTGTTATATTTTCTGCAAAAAGACAACTAAAGAAAAGTTTTGAATTTCAAATTGTTAATTTGAATAGGGTTACACTCTGTGCTTTTACTAAAATGTGGTAAAACTTTTAATGTCAATTGAATAATTTTTGTGTACATATTTACATTAGTGTGAATAAATTATTTCAAAAGAAGTCTTTTGTTTATAAAATAAATCAGAGCGAACTACAGAAGAAAAAAATCATTGTCATATATTTGACAATTCTATTTGTTAATACAATTTTTTGTTTTCAAAATGTAAATAGAAGTTAATGAAAGCAGGATTTAAGATTTAGTCAAAGTTAAAGATGTTTTATTTTATTTATTTATTACGAGTTAGATAACAAATTACATTCTAGCTTAATTAACCGATCAATAGTAAGTAAGACCTTTAGCCCGTTGTAATGAAACAGACCATTGTCTTTGGCAGGGTCAACTTGCCTACCGGGGACCCACTAAATGTAGTATCCCAACAAAGAGGAAGGTTTGATTTCATATTGAAAGTGATTTGAAATCAAATCTTTTGTCAGACGATAAACTTTTGAAAATGATTTGAAAATCATAGCATTCACTACAAATATTTCAAATGGAGAAATGCGTTTATTTTTAACTCTCTAATGTTTTTCAAATGTGGTTTGCAATGATTTATGAAATATAAAGCTTCGTTCACAATGGCAACAACTTGACGTTCACAATTAACATTTTCAAGTAATTTTTTTTTGTTTTTGAAATTGTTTATTTGTTGTTGGTTTGTTTTGTTTGATTTTTTTTTGTGGAACAAATATTCTTAGTATATATATGATGATATTTTCAAGTAAACGTTAGCAAATTTTGCCCACAACAATATAACAAATTAATTAATATTTTTTTTTAAACATTTTGCTAACATTTTCATTCAAAACTCAATAAAATTATTATAAGCGTAATTTACAATTCCATACAAATTGTTTCTGAAGTCGAAGTAGACTCAACTTCTTAAAAAAACTTTGGTTACATTGAAGTTAAAAAAATTAAAGGAAAATATATGAAATACTTTGGGAAGAAATAAGATGGAAGAAAAAACGAAACTGTTGCTGCCACTGTGAATGAAGCTTAACGCCAGGATTACCGTCTTGGTCTGGCCAGACGAAATTTGTGTTTTGCTTGTAATATTTTTCGTATATAACAAAAAATCAAAAAAAAAAAAAAAAAAAAAAAACAGGGACGTGAATTCTATGAATGATATGTTCTGAATCGAATGAAACTAATTTGGATTCGATTGGAGCAAATATGTGGGGTTAAATTCCATTTTTAGGTAAAAGTCTATGAAATGACCCTCTTGGTCTAGCCAGACCAAATTTTTTTTCCTTGAAAGATATTTCAAATGGAACAAAATTTTTAAAAAATTAGGCAGATACGTGAATTCTAGAAATGATATGTTCTAAATTGAATTAATCAAGTTTGAATCAGAAAACTACGGCCCAATATGCGCTTAGTTCAATCTAACTACAAAAACCTAACGCAAAACTCGTTTTAGCTGTGGTAGATGCGAAATAGCAATGCGCAAAATTTAAGACTACATTTTCGATGACTTGCATATGGAATAAAATAATAAAATTATATAATAAATTTGTATAATCTCAAGTATTTAGCATACGTTCAATAAAAAATATATTTATTTACTTTTTATTTAATTGGGGGTTTAAGCTGTACAAATTGGGGTCTGGCCTACCAAGAGGAGAACTTAGTGTCAAAAAGTTAACGAGAATCCTAGGGTTAAATGAATTTTTTTTAAATTTAAATTCATTTATTACTTAAATAAATTGCCAGAAAGATGAAGTAGCGTTCTTTCTGTCTTCATATTCTTGGAAAGACGAAATAGTAGGCTCTTTTTTTATTTTGATGATTGTCATGGCCCTGCGTAGCACCGCGATCGTACAACAAACTTATAATTTCTTCAGTTCCTAGTTTTATTTTTATTCGAATTCTTACTCAATGTAATTAATTTTTTACTCAGAAATATTAAATGTATTTTCATTAGAAATTAAGGATTTCTAAAGGCGAATTCACTTCCCTTAATACCGTCATTTGTTTATGTTAACATTTATGTATTTTTCGCTTAAGCGTTGCCAAGTTAATTTTTGATTTCAGAATTACATTTCATAACAATTTAAAATAAAATTCATAAAATCTTGTATGTCAATTATTTATATTCAATTCATTATTAATTTGAATGCAAATATAGATATCAAATAATTAAAAATGGTTTGAGAACTGTGCTTGATATCAAATGATAAAGTCATATCATATCAAAGGTTTGGCTTCGTATTTGTTGGGCTATGTACGAGTATGTAAAGGGTGTTTTTTATAGAGGTATTAAACTTTTGAAATCTAATAAAACAAAGATTAATTTTTTAAATTGACATGAAATTTAATCTTTAATGAAAGATAATCTTTTGGCATCATAATTAAAATATGACTTCTGGCCTATGACCGCCACGGCTGGCTCGGACGTTATTTTCAGTTAATTTTTTCAATATTTGTGGCCGAAAATTATTCGGCGAATGTTCTCCTCCAAGTGGTTAATTGTTCCGGTCTTATCAGCGTAGACTACCGTCTTCACATATACGCACAGAAAATATTCTAGCGGGTCCGAAACGTGAAACCATGCGGTTACCAAACGTTTCCTTCAATAAACCAATTGTGGCACGAGGTGCGTGACATGTTGTGCCGTCTCCACACAGCTCCTGCACATCATGGTTATTTAATTGATGAACGAAAAAGTCTGCAATCATGGCTCTATAGTGGTCAACATTGGCTGTAACGTTCTTACCAGCTTTGTTTTTAAACAAGTAAGGACCAATGATTGGACCAGCCCATAAAGCACACCAAGCAGTCAGTTTTTCTGGATGTAATGGTGTCCTAGCGGATTATCATCGCTCTTAATGCGGCAGTTTTTCTTATTGACGTATCCATTAAAACAAAAGTGAGCTTCATCGCTAAACAAAATTCGCTTATGAAAATTATTATCAATGGCAAACTTGTTTTAGGCCCATTTGGGCAAATTTGGTAGCGTTGTTCAGGCGTCAGTCTATTCATGTTGAAATGCCAAGCCAAACTAAACATAAATCACTTGACAGCTGACAAAATGGCCGCTAGTTAAAAAAGTGTTCGCAGCTTATAAAAAAACACCCTTTATATATGCCTTTAAAATCAGAACGCTTTAAATGCATTTCTTTCAATAATTTTATAATTAATCTGCGGGCTTACAATAACTTTAAATTATGAGTACAAATTTTAAATTAACAGTTTATAATTAAATAATTTATAAATAAGTTTAAGTTGAAACCGACAAAAAAACACCCTTTATATATGCCTTTAAAATCAGAACGCTTTAAATGCATTTCTTTCAATAATTTTATAATTAATCTGCGGGCTTACAATAACTTTAAATTATGAGTACAAATTTTAAATTAACAGTTTATAATTAAATAATTTATAAATAAGTTTAAGTTGAAACCGACAAAAAAATAAATTGCTGTCATGAAATCCAATGTTATGGGATTTTGTTCGAACTGAAATTAGTGTCGGTTTTAGGTGTCGCAGAAACCAATATTATCGGGTTTTTATTGAAAATTAACCAAGCAGCTTACAGCTCTTGTTTTTTTTTATTCGAAATAAATATATTTGGTTAAAGTTTAATATTTTATTTTATTTATAGTTAGTACAGTTAGTTTCTTTGCATAGATGGAAGTAAATAAAATTGGTAAAATAGAATTTTTTGCATGTCTCTGGCAGTCTCCGGCAGCTGGCTGCTGCAAACTCGCAATAGTATACTCACTTTTTTTGCATACAGAAAGTTTGCAACAACATTTATTTATTTTATTTATTTATAAACAACAATTTTTTTTTGTATTTTAAATAAATTCGCTTTTTATTTTTACAAAACAATAAAATTACACAAATGTTTAATACATAAATATGTAATACAACGATGGCCCTTATTTTATATGTTTAGTGTGTTACCATTCTTATTTTCTTTTCTATAATTTTCCTCTTATTAAAAACACAACTTTTAACAATATTTTAGCGCAAAAATCATAATTTAGAAAATTATCAAACAAAAATTGCATTTAAAGCTATAAACACATTAGAAAAAACATAAAACAGCTGATTCGAGTATCGGTTTTTTTGTATTCGAAAATAACAAAACCGATTTTTTTAATGACACCAAACGAAACCAATACCCAGTAAAAAAATATGTGTGTTTTTTAAGAACTTGAGGGAAAAAGCGCATAATCGAGCGCTTCAATAAGAGAGCTCTTATACAGCACTAAATGATAACGAATATTTTAGTGGTGACAACGAAGAAGGTTTTAAAGCGAAAAAAAATTAAATAAAAATATATTATGGTTTACGAAAAAGCTTAAAAAATGCATTTAAACCAGTAAAATCAAAACATTTATGAATATGTTAATATAGTTAGCCCTTAAAAGAGCACTTTAGGAGTGCCTTATTTGCATTTTTTTTATGTTAAAAGAAGCGCGTATTGTCAGCAGAAAATAGTCCTCCAAAAAACCAGGAACACTCCATACAAAAATCAGGCATCCCATCAGCAGGTTTGAAGCGATTTGAGGTATTAATTCATACATAAAACCTGCTCCTTTTGGAGCACATTTTTCACTGTGTATTGGGTTGAGAAACTGACAATTAGCAAAACCGACTTGGATTCTATGACACCCCTGAATAACCCTTATTTGCAAAAAGGTCCCTTTTTGTTGCAAAAAAGGGATAAGTATTTGTTAGCAATTAACCGGTCGCCTTTGGTAAATTCATGTATATTCTAACTTTCTTGTGGCTCCAACGTATAATTTATAAATGTGTCATCTAAAGTAAAAAAAGTTTTTACCAAATTGACTTAGCAAATAAAGTACAAGCTCGAAGCGGATAATTTACGTTATAATGATTTTAGCCAAGTATTCCATTCTAAAATATGAAATGATACATGAATTAAAAACCATGAAAGTGCGTATTTACCGTATAATGACATTGATTGTTTTACTGTGCGTGAATATTAAATACCTCAAAACAGTAAATGACAAAATTTCAGTAACAAACTTGTGGTTGGAAGATAAAACACTTTTTAAAACCAGACAAAAAATTATCTCATTAAAATTTTAAAAACAGGTAGTGCACTTGTACATTTATTAAGCGAACGAGTAAAAAAACTTAATTAATTAACGTAAATTTTTCGTTTTCTCAATATAAGAAAAAACATAAAATATTTCAATGTTAAGTAAAACCTTAAAATTTACTATTTTTTATTATATTTTTCCAAAGCAACAGTTGTAAGAATAATTTTGTTTTTGTTTTAGTTGTATCTCGTATTTTATGCTTGACATTATCACGTTCCATTGTCTTGTGAACTGTGTAGATACTTCGGAAGATGTACATACGTTGTTTTTTTATCTTAAGATTGTAAGATAAAGCAAAAGCAGCAACATTAGCCAGTCAGAAGTTCTTTCCATAAATCTGTATTAATGTAAAAAATTTTACGGTACATTAGGAAAAGAAGGGACATTTAAAGGATTATAGTTTTATATAATATTTTTTTTTTTTTATCATGGACATGTATTCAACATACGTGTACTCACGTTTTTATGTTAAATTAAAAAAAAAATATATTTTAGAAAATGATGTCGTTTTGTTATATTTTTTGTGTATATTCAACATAAATGATATTTAAACATTGAGTAATCATATGTAAGAGATTAAAAATAATATTATTTTTACATAAATTTTCGACATTTACAAAAAAGTGTTTTTTCAATTAAAAAATGGTTTAAAAAGTATTTCAATTTAATTAATGTGATAATTGAATCAAGAATTTTTTTTTAGTTGAAAGAAAATTAAGAATTTTATTTTGATTTAATTAACATTTTAGTTGTTTTGAAATAAATTTTCAATTAAAATTTTAATTAAATAACAACAAATCTTAATTGACTTTTTACGTTTAAAATAAAATAATTTAAACATGTGGAATTGTTGTTGGGAATTGTCAATATCTTATTAAATAAATAAAGACATTGTTTAAAATGACAAAGTTTTTTGATAATTTTTTTAATTAAAATTAAAAATATCATTTATTGAAAAAAAATATTCACAGTTTTACAATTTTCAGTAATCAATATAATCATAATATCAAGCAAAATTTTTTGCTTGATATTATGAATTTGGTTTAAATTTGGTGATTAGAGAAAATTTAAAATTTTTTCTGTGTTTATAAGAAATTTCTTATTTCTTTAGTAAACATTTTTAATTTGTAAACAATAAGTCATTGGCATTTCAACTAACTTTTATTATACCCTAGACGTATGAGTAATATTTAATTAAATTTAGTTTGTTCTCTGTATTTTGTGCATGTGAATGTATGTATATATTAATACCCTAAAGAAATAACTTAACAAACTATTAATTTTAACCTTAAATTATTATCGTTGTATTGTTATTGCTCTATTGCTTCTACAACTACAGTACCAATCGCAAAATGGTTGATTCTTCGTTTTTTCTCTATTTTAAAATAGTTAAATCGCTTACAATTCAAAGGGGAGTTAATTAAAAATATTTCCGGTTACGGAAGAATGTTATAAATCTTCAATGTTTATATACATTCATATAAACATTAGGCCGACTCACTTTGTTAAGAAAGCAAAGAAGTGATTTTGTTATACCCATCAAAATATTCCTGGGTTTGTTTGGTAATGATTTCGGAAATAGTTTGAATCTAGTTCTGTGCGTTGGTTAAGTGGATCGCTTTTAAAAAGGCCCATTTTTAAGTTTTTTGGGCAAATTCTTATATAATTTCCTAAGATTATACGTATGAGGAGCTTCAAAACAAAACGTATTTTATTGCTAATTTAAAATTTTTGGCAAATTGAGGTTTATTTATTCGCCTCCTTAAAAACTGAATGAACCTGGAAATGTTAAAAAGTGTTTTTTGCTTATCAATAGATGCATCAAACTGCCTTAAGTCACCACATTAAGGCCCTAATTGTGTTAAACGCAACGCAAAGCCAAAAATTACATTGAAAGCAACAACAAAGTCAAAAATATTTTATAATTGTGTGGTTGCTTTTTACAAATAATCATATTGTGTTTTAAAATTTTCAATGCCACAAGATATACAGCGTTTGAAATTAAAAAATTCAATATGAATTTCTGCACAGAAAAATTTATCAGTGGTTTTTTATCAATTAAAAAAATTGTTTGAAAATTATTTAAATTTAATTAATGTAATAATTGAATCAATTATTTTTTTAGTGGAAAGAAAATTAAAATTTTAATTTTGATTAAGATAACATTTCAGTTGTTTTTAAAAAAAGTTTGAATTAAAATATTAATTAAATAACAAAAATTTTTTTTGGATTTTTTCGTTTAAAATAAAATAATTTAAACTTGTAGAATTGTTGTTGGAAATTTTCAAAACCTGAGCTGTATTTATATAAATCAATTTACACATTAATTGAAACGGCGAAATTTTTTGATCATTTTTTTAATTAAAAAAAAATATTCAGAATTTAAAATTTTTGCAATTTTTGGTAATCAATATAATCATTTTGGTAATAGGTGCAAAATCAACAAATTGTGTGCTTGATTTTATGAATTTGGTATGAGTTTGATGATAAGAGACAATTTTTAATTTTATCTGTGTGTAGAAAGCAACAGCAAAATTAACAAATGTTTTTGACTTTCTTTTTGCTTTCAATGATATTTTTAGCGTTGCGTTCCGTTTTAGACAATTAAGGCCGAGTTCGCCGACCGTAAATGTAGAAATGTAAATGTAATGTTAACAAATGATAATTTCTGTTATATGGAAAACAATGCAAATGCATAACTGATTGTTATTTCACTTAACCGTAACGTGCCAAACTGTAGAAAATAGAATTTCATTTTAAGGTTACGTGACATTTTTAGATAGTGATGTATTTTAAATGGAAATACCCACATTTTGGTACATTTTTTTTGGAAATAATATTTGTGGACTTTTGACAAAACAACATTCAATACAACATATTTTCATATATACAAATATAAGTCTAGATATATAAAATAAACAAATGTATACATATACAATAAAAAATATATAAAAGGGTTTTAATGGTATCAAAACCTTGTTTATGCATGCACATTTGCAAATATTATATGTACATGTGTAAATATATGCCATAATACATATTTATTTATTTTAAATCTATAATATAAATATTAAATTATTTAAATATTTATACATACACAAACTACAGTTTTAATACCATTTTAATAACTTGGTACTTTTTCTGCACAGCGGTCACCATTTGACTATTTTTAATTCCCATCACGGTGTGTGTTGTTTTATGCATACTAATGTTTTTTTGGTTTATATTTATGAAAAAGAGATGATAAATTTTTACATGTTCTATAAGTGCATAAGTGAGCTTACAGTACGTTAGGGTACGTTAAATTTCATTTTATTACATTTACGGTCGGCTAAAGCGGCCTTTAGGGCCTAAATGTTAACGATGTTGGACATCTAACCGCTTTTATGTCGTAAAAAGTTGTTGTTAACATATAAATAAAAAAGTACGTTTTGTTTTACAAGAAAGACAAAATGATGGATTTTTAATATCAACGCCTTCAATACGAATATAGTAAGAACTTAGTTGACAAGAACTACGAGCTTCTTGAATAGGACATTTTGGCAACACTTAAACTGTTTGCATATGGTTGAATCTGATATTACTGGATAATTTCAGCATCCTTTTTGGGATTGAAGTTTATTTGCAGAATTTAGTCTTACAAATAGGTAAGTTTAGTCCTTCAAATGATATATACTCAATTATCGCAGGTACACATTAATTTCTTAATATTCAACCGAATAATGAAACATTTTGAAAATAAGTCCCCCAGTATGTTCATATTTTTACCAGGGGAATGATGACATGGGAATGACAAATATTTAACAAACTCACTTAAAATACAATTTAAATACTAACCACCTTCAAAAAACTGGAATGAATATTTAAATTACACTTAAAAGAAGTTTCACATAAGTATAAACGATGCTGAACATTTTCTAAAAAAAACAAGGTTCATTACGACCAGTGCGACCAGATCTAAAAAAATTTTACAGCTAAATCTGGCATTAGACATGGCCAAAAAATGCTAAAAATGATATTAAAAAAGCTAAAAATAATGCTAAAATATTTTAAAGAATATTGTTAAAAATGTATTGCCAGTATGAAATTTTTTTCGAAACTTATTCATTTCAGTGACATATTTTTTAACGAAATTGAAATAAATGGTTATATTTAACCAAGTGGGTAGGTTTTGGTAGAGCATCTGATACATATAAATATGACGCACAGGTAGTTGAGATTAAATTTTAAATTTCGGGGCCGCAAACCTCTGGGTTTGCAAATTTTGAACGATTTTATTTCTATGCTATACAAAGTTTTTTAGATCATCTTAATTCTTAAGGTTTATGAAAAGTTGAAGTATTAAAGTTACTGTTTTTCAGTAGTAAAAATGGTTTTAAACATTTACACTATAGAATTTTTATCCAAATACAAGTAAAATTCCGTTGTACTTTTATATCGTCATATCAAAGATCAAATAATATTTGCAATCAACATGAATATTCCATTTTTTGTAACAAAACAGTTAAGATGTTTCGTAATATAATAATTAAACTTAATTTTGGGTACATCTATTTTTAGTCAAAATGTATTATAATTTATAAAAAAAGATAAGTCAATAAAATTATTCGTCAACATTTTTAAAATAATGCTAAAAAAGCTCAAAACATTTTATAAAAATGCTAAATAAAATGCCAAGTTCTAAAGAAAATTTTGTGCTTATTAAAAATATAAAATGCTAAATGTAGCTACAAAAATGTAGCTATATATATTTGAACCCAAATATTATAAAAATTTAAAAAAACCAACTTGTTAAAAAATGCGACACTTTCTTCAAGCGGGCATCTCTTTTAAATGAGCTCTGTCATCCCGGCAGCGTTCAATTCCGAAATTGTTGAGTTTCTATTGTGTATGCACTAAATCGCTCAAAATTGTATAGCCAATTATATTAAAACTCAGTTTAAAACATAGAACATCATTGCCACATAGAGAAAAAAAATCATAAAAATGTTTTTGCGGCTTAAAAAGTAACAACATAAATTTTAAAACAAGTTCGCTTTTGCATAAATTTTAAGACCAAAATAATGATCCTCGTTGCAATAAGTTTTTATCTTTTCAAAGCCGACTTTAATATAAAATTTTGATACCCATTTAGATCCTATTTTAAATAAAGTATCTTCTAGATCAACTTTTTTGCTTTTATATATGTATTTGATTAAAATTAAAATTTATAATAGGAATATTTTTTTGCAATAAATAATAATTTCATTAAAAAACAATTAAAAATCAGATGTTTACTTAATGGGCTGTTTTCACTATACAAGTGATTGAACGTGTAGAAAAATCTATAGGAATAGCACTCAGTTATTTGAGTGTTTTTCATATAAATTTTACTACAGGTCCATTCAATTGTGTTGTAAAAACCGCACATAAATAACGTTATACGTAAAACCAGAACTGTGGTGTCTGAGTCAGAATTCAGGTTTTTTATTACCGGTTATTACAGTTAAGATGTTTCGTAATATAATAATTAAACTTAATTTTGGGTACATCTATTTTTAGTCAAAATGTATTATAATTTATAAAAAAAGATAAGTCAATAAAATTATTCGTCAACATTTTTAAAATAATGCTAAAAAAGCTCAAAACATTTTATAAAAATGCTAAATAAAATGCCAAGTTCTAAAGAAAATTTTGTGCTTATTAAAAATATAAAATGCTAAATGTAGCTACAAAAATGTAGCTATATATATTTGAACCCAAATATTATAAAAATTTAAAAAAACCAACTTGTTAAAAAATGCGACACTTTCTTCAAGCGGGCATCTCTTTTAAATGAGCTCTGTCATCCCGGCAGCGTTCAATTCCGAAATTGTTGAGTTTCTATTGTGTATGCACTAAATCGCTCAAAATTGTATAGCCAATTATATTAAAACTCAGTTTAAAACATAGAACATCATTGCCACATAGAGAAAAAAAATCATAAAAATGTTTTTGCGGCTTAAAAAGTAACAACATAAATTTTAAAACAAGTTCGCTTTTGCATAAATTTTAAGACCAAAATAATGATCCTCGTTGCAATAAGTTTTTATCTTTTCAAAGCCGACTTTAATATAAAATTTTGATACCCATTTAGATCCTATTTTAAATAAAGTATCTTCTAGATCAACTTTTTTGCTTTTATATATGTATTTGATTAAAATTAAAATTTATAATAGGAATATTTTTTTGCAATAAATAATAATTTCATTAAAAAACAATTAAAAATCAGATGTTTACTTAATGGGCTGTTTTCACTATACAAGTGATTGAACGTGTAGAAAAATCTATAGGAATAGCACTCAGTTATTTGAGTGTTTTTCATATAAATTTTACTACAGGTCCATTCAATTGTGTTGTAAAAACCGCACATAAATAACGTTATACGTAAAACCAGAACTGTGGTGTCTGAGTCAGAATTCAGGTTTTTTATTACCGGATTCGGAGTTATTGTCGAAGTGCCAACAAAAACTCGCGACTCCGTCACCAAAATTTGTCTACTTTACATATGTTAATAACTATATTAAAGCTTATTTTAATTTAATGATCCCTTGACCACAAAAAGGCTTTTTACTTCGCTCGTTAGATCAATTTTAGAATACGGCAGCGTTATTTGGGACCCGATCTATAATATCCACAATGATCATATCGAATCAGTTCAAAAACAATTTTTTATTTTCTGCTTAAGAAATAATTATAGAGGATGCCTGGTACTACCTTCATACTCAACAAGACTTGCTGAAATAAATTTACCAGCTTTAAAAAGCCGTAGAATGATGCTTAATATACTTTTATGTTCAGTCTTGTAAATGGTAGCACACATACTGAATTTGTATTGAGTAACGTAAGTTTTAATATTCCTCAACACTCACTTCGTTTTTTCAATCCTCTATATGTCAGGACGTGCCGAACTAACTTGGCTATTTCAGATCCACCAAGAAAATTATGCAGCTGTTTCAATGAAATGTATAATTTTATCGACTATTCTCTAAAGATTAAGCATAAAAAGCAATGTAATACTATTTTTAAATCAATAATGTTTATTCTTATATTTCTTTCTTTACATAAATGAAAAAAAAAAAAATTATTATGTTAATACACTAAGCAAGTCTGTAAGGAATTTGTCCATAGACTTAAATTAAATTAAAAAAAAATTGAATAAAAATTAAATAAATTAATGCGGCACGTGTTAGAATTAAAATATCGACTTGAAATTTTTACAGAATCATTTTGTTGTTATATTTAGCCATTTAAGAGGTACTGCATTAAAAAAAAGAGCTTAAGGTCGAATAAGGACCAGTCTAATATACATTTGACAGCAAGGTTAGAGTAGGAGCCGGGCTGGAGTCGGAATTGGACTTAAAAAAATTTCAGTAGTTGGAATCGGAGTAAGAATTTTTTTTGACGATTTCACAGCCCAGCGTAAAGCATGTATAAACATGATGGAAATATGTAGCACCAAAAAATCTAAAATTTAATTTAATAATTTATATGTATGTGTATTACTACCTGGCCCTTGAAACGTTGTTCTGCCATACAAATTATTTCTAGTGAATATTTTGGTTGTTCAATAAAACATATCGAATGTATTCAAAGTGTCTAGGAATTGGATCTATGACAACAAAAATCACCAACCATTTGATTTTTCAATTCAATGAATTTCATTGACATTGATTGATCTCTGAAAAGTTAAATGTGCTGTAGAAAAAAGTAATATGGGCATTTCCTCGGAGTAGTCAACCAGGATGGGAAAATAGAATGTTGATAATCAGCGGGTTTTATTGTTTATATGTAATTATAAGAAAAGTCTATATTTTTATAATAGAATGGTATATATGCTATGCTACGATATCTCAGCTGTTTTACTTGAGGAAATTGGGCTGGCAAATATTTCTTTTTAAGCTACTTCTAAAGACGTTTTTATATTTAATTATTTTACATGCAAAAAAATTTGTTATGTTTGCACTCTTTCTTTAAAATCTCTCTATTACATTCAATTAAGAAGAGAAAAGTGTAAGGAGATCAAAAAAAGTTCGATTAACGGTTGATAAACGGTTAACACATATGGAAAAATCGTACGTTCGCGACCGGTACTTAAGCCAATTAAACAAAAACCAATAAAGATATTTTATTGTGTAAATACGGGATAGAGACGTTTAAATATTCCGTTCCATTTCGCAGATTTTTACATTTCAATACTGTCAGCCAAAGTTGTCTTCTATTTTGCGTACGTTCGTGACCACATGTTTATAACTATGATTATGAAAACTTAAACTCGATGAAATCTATCTTTTGCACTAAACATAGAGCTACCAAAATCTATCGAATTGCAAAAAAATGCTGGGAAAAGTTTTGTTTTCTATATAATGTGTACATCACACGTACGTTCGTGACCCCAGCAAATGCCCATATGTTTTTTTCTTCAAAAAATAGGAAAATGAAATTAAAAGAATCAATATTAATTTCCAAAAACAATTGAGTGTACGATATTTTTTTGTTAGTCTGTCTTAGCCAACACAAAAAAGTTCGATGGTTTGCCCACGAGAGAACATGCCATGTGTAGTTGTTCATGTGAAAATCTTGGTGTGCCCAAATCTTGGCCGCAAACAGACATTGTTTGTCCTTGCAACTTAGTGATTGGCGTTTCAAGGGCCAATCTAATGGAAAATTGAACGCGTTTAAAATTAATTCGATTTTCTGTTAGAATCGGTGAAACTTGTGGCTTTCGAAAATTTACCATTCCAAATTGTGGTTTCGATAAAATTTTTCATCAATTTTGTAATGACCAATCGCGTACCATTGCACAGTCCTGGTGGGTTCAAATTCCGAAGTAAAATAATTGCAGATCCAGTAGTAGAAGGTGTGGTCACATGCCTGGCAGATCCAGTGAGTGCAAAAACTTTGTTGGATAATTTATAGCTTCTTTTGCATCACAAACTCTATCGATCGATTTGTTTGATAAAAAGTTACCTGACAACGATTGCTGTACGATTGATGTCCACAATTTTTGCTGCCAAAATGGCTCTTTTTTTGTAACGTGTACTAACATCAGAAAATATGACGTCAGTGAGAGCATTTTGGGAGCAAAAATTGTGCAGAAATAAGTGGGAAATTGTGTGCATCCAGCAACTTTTCCATCCCAGATATCTAATAATTGGTGTATTTTTGTTGCCAAAGAAATGGAATAATATTTCTGGATAAGGACATTCTAATGATATAGCGATAATTGTCTCTAATCACCAAATTCTTTCCAAATTCGTAGAATCAAGCAAACTAGTTGGGGATTTTGCACCTATTACCAAAATGATTATATAGATTACTAAAAATTGTAAAAATTTTAAATTGTGAATAAGTTTTTTTCAATTAATGATATTTTTAATTTTAATTAAATAAATTATGAATTGATTTAGTTAAATATAGCTCAGATTTTGACCATTCCCAACTACAATTCCACAAGTTTAATGCCCGTAATTTCTACAAAAAGATAGCTGGTCGTGTTCGTACCTAACAGATACCCATATCTTTACATATTTCAACATTTATTTGCCTTCGTGTTTTTACCCGAAGTTTTCTTTTGAAATATGGCAGCACTTATACCATTGATTTCTAGACAGCTAGATTTCTTTTTGTTAAAATTACGGGCATAAATAATTTTATTTTAAACGAAAAATCCATTTTTTTTTCATATTGAATTAATATTGTAATTCAAAATTTATTTCAAAACAACTAAAATGTTTGGTAAATCAAAATTATATTTTTAATTTTCTTTCAACTAAAAAATAATTGATTAAATTATCACAATAATTAAATTGAAATACTTTTTAAACAATTTTTTTAATTGACAAAAAACTACAGATAATTTTTTCTGGGTACGACCTATTCCAATACTTACCAAATAGAAATTTGGAGGAGCTAAACACAAACATTGTTATATATATATTTATTAGATTGAAGGGGAAAAAATATAAATGTTTGATAAACCGCCCAGCTCTCGAAAGAACGACACTGGACCCTAAATATTTTGGAAGCCGTTAAAAATAAAACTTTTAGGGATTTGAAACAATTACCATTTTATGTGAGTCGGTCTAATATATATGCTTATGTATGTAATATAAATGCTTTATTTCCACCACACATAGACATGGATATGTATGTAAGTATTCACACACCTACATATGCACATACTTATTCGTATACCTTTCCTAGTAATAATATATTTCTGTCGATAAGAATTCTAACTGTTCACTGAGAACTTGTATTTCCGTTTACAATTTGCAATACACAACTTGGAGGAAAAAAACTGAGAACTGCACAACTACACTTGTAATGAATGAATTATCGTGCATGGGAAAAATTTAAAAAAAAGAAGCCAGAATCTTATTTTAAATTGGCAATTGTATAGTCGTATGTTTGAATACCTGTATGTTTTTTAGTAATTTTTTGTCGGTTTCTTTCATTAAAATAGTTAAAAACAGAAGTTTACTTACAGGAAAATAAAAAGAATAAACAAAAGTTTTTTAAGATCTTTCTAAACTTTAAAATTCTGGACCATATGGAGACATTGGTATCAGAGATTCACAAGGACATTTTAATAGCTGCTAATAAATATTTTAATTTTGTCCGTCCAGAAGGAGCTTGGGATAATCTGGCATTGGCAGGAGATAAACTTATGAATAAGTATAGATTTGATTAATTATTGCTAGTTTATATTTTAGTATATGAATCAAAGGATCAAAGGTGACAATCTCCATTGTTTTCCATAATCTAATGATGACATATGGTTGCTTTTGGTGAATTATTATGATGTGTGAATTTGGCAATATCAAAAAACCAATTTTCCAGCTTTAATTTATGGTAAAAAAATGCCAGTTGAAACAAGGATAACAATCTCCAATTGATTTGTGCACTTTCCGAAAAATTGCACCTGTTTTATTTTTTTTATACATTTTTGTAAGGAAAAATTAAACTAAATGAAAAAATGTAATTTTCGAATTAATATTAAAACGTTCTTCTTCTTATTGATCGCTTAAAGTTACATTATTGTTTTTTTTATTATTTGAAACGCAAGTCATTTGTAAAGTAGCTGCATGCAAATCAGTACAGATATTGACAAAAAATTCCAGCAAAAAATTTTTATTCATATTCGATTATCTTAAATGAAGTAATTCTCATTTGGTTAAAACAAACTCAACAATCTTACATTTGCTTAGTGCTTTTATTCCCAAACCTTGGATTGTTTTGTAGCAAATAGCAAAACACTAAATTACTATGCAAACATCTATGGAGATAAAGGTTTTTGTTTTTATTTTAGAAACTACAAAAATGGAGATATTTTTTTTGGTTTCTATACCCCTCATATGAAGATTCTATAATTAACTTTTGAGAAAAATCTTTTACAACTGGAGCTAATGTTTGACTTCGTGTTAAAATTTTAATTTTAAAATTAATTGGAGATTTGGTAACTCCTTGAGCTAAGAAATTTTTCATTAAAAATATTTGAAATGTTCGAAATTTGCGTGAAAATATTTTAATATGTCTTAGAAAGTAATGAGGTTAGGTTAGGTTAGGGGTCGAAAGGAGGACGAAGAATCAAGATGCAACTTCATATCTGTGGCGATATACACCTAGGCCACTATCAGGCCTGATGTGTGCTCCTTAAAAATAAACATGGGGGATTGAAGTAGATAGTGCTACCACCATCCTATAGTGAGGGGCTATGTCGGGCGTTAAGAAACCCAGTTTCCCGGACGTTATTCCTTAAGATTTTCCAGTCAACGTTCCTCAGGGATCTGGACCCAGCATAACATCGCTCCCGAGGTGTTTGGATCGTAATTCGGCGAAGGCCTGACAATATCAGGGAAAGTGTTCCAGCATCTCGGTGTCCTCGCAGCCAGTTCAATTTGATGCAGTTGTGCCCGCAGTCCCGCATGACCAGTCAGGATACGCACCATCATACTAACATCGGACTTACTCCCGCTAAAGGAGGATTTTTGCCCTCCTCTCGTCTGGGTTACCCCATAAAGTGGGCTTAGTTTTAAAATTTAAGCTAACAAATGAACTTACAGAAGTGAAACAACCAACTATTCTTAGGTGTTAAATCTTTGAAAGCTTTCTCGACCTGATTTTTCAACCCCCATTCTAAAGTAATAAGATTTAAAAAAATGTCAGTTAAATTTTAGATTTTGAAAATTTTAATAATGAAACTTTATTTGCAGACAAACTCCGTAGGATAACACAGGTTTGATTTAATTAACATTTTGTTGTTTTAAAAAAAAAATTTTATTAAAATTTTAATTAAATAACAAATAATCTTAATGGATTTTTTCGTTTAAAATAAAATAACTTTAACTTGTAGAATTGTTGTTGGGAATTGTCAAAACCTGACCCTGCGGGAAATTTGTGTCAATTGCTCTTAAAGCACTTATACCGTGACCAGTGAACACAATTTTATAATTAAAAGGAACGAATTGTGATAAGACCTATCACTTAACTGGTGATAATGTGTTTAGAGTGTAGTTGGTCCAGAGGAAAGGTAATTGGCACAAAACTATTCATGTGACTGGATTTTGTGCGGGTAGTGGCTGCTTCTCTCTAGTTCTATTACTTTGAACGAAGGAGATCTATCATATTGACATGGTTCATTTGTGACAATTTCTGCTACAGGCATTATTTTAACCGAAATTGGATGTGTCCATTAATGTTATTTCAGTGACCTGTACAAAGTGTCAAAAAGGTGCCAATTAGCCCCCCCGTAGGACATCGCCATGTTAAAGTGACTTGTCACGTGACAAGCTTAGTGTTAGTTCCCTTTCCCCAAGGGGAGCTATATTTAATGAAATCAATTAACACATTGCTTAAAACGGCAACGTTTTTTGATCATTTTTTTAATTAAATTTGAAAATATCATTTATTGAAACAAATCACAATTTTCAATTCTTACAATTTTTAGTAATCTTAACAATCATTTTGGGAATAGGTGCCAAATCAACAAATTGTTTCCTTGATTCTATCAATTTGGTGATTAGAGACAATTTTTGGTATTTTCTCTTTAGCACGTCACATTTGCAAGATGGCGGTATATTTGTGTTTTTTCATGTGTAATTCTCTTTCAGGCAAGTTAAATACAGGCTCGATTAAATTGAGTTATATCTTGTTAGAAAGGCTAGTAAATTACGAGCCGAACAGTGGCTAAATGGCTTCGATGGAATAAAAACATTAATGAGTTATAGTCGATCAAATCTAAAGTTTTATGAAAATTTTTAGGTATTTAACCAATATTGTCATTTCGGAAGACGATTTTTCCACAATTAATAACAAAATGCATAGCTTTACCATTTTTTTATATAGTCCATTTGATCACAAATATTGGACCGAAATCGGATACAAACTGAGAAACTATATAATAAAAAATCCGGTTAGCCACTATTCTGCGCCTAGTCTAGTATCCTTTTAAACGAAATATAACTCATTTCACTGTGGATGGCACCTGAAAAGAAAGTCTACATCGAAAAACGCAAATGTGCCTTTATCTGGCAAATGTGACCTGGTACATTTACACGAAGTTTATATTTGCATTATATAGACCAACATCTACCTGTTTTGTATGAATTAAAAAAAAGATTTTCATCGCAGACCTGTACAATCAATAGCAAAAGCGGGATACTGGATAGCAAAATGCAAAACATAGAAAAAAACAGACCACTTGTGTTATCGACTGTACTTTAATTTTTATCTCTAATAAAAATGTATAAAAAAACACATGTGAAAAGATGTTTATTTTCAGCCCAACACACTTAAACTTACGGATACAATGCAATCGAATGTTTAAAACACATAAATTAGAAAATAAATAGCAGGAAAACGAAAATTGTTAACTTATCTTCACTTGACTTTTCTATTGGTAAATAGAATAAAATTTAAAATAAAAAATAAAGAATAAAAACAAATGTTCACAATGAAGGTGTTGATTGTTTAAACTTGTAGTTTTTGCTTTATATTATTTTTTTTTTTTTTTTTTTAACAAAAATCTAAAAATGCATTCATTCATGTCTTTTCAACCTCAATTGTAAAGTCTAGAGACTTTTGTGCTAAGAAAATTCAATAATAGTGTTGTGCGAATAGTTTTATTTATGTTAAACTAAATAGATATACAAATGAATGTTTTACTTCCATTCATAGAATAGGAAACCGTAGGAAACAATAAATAAGGAAAACTTGTAGAAGCAATAAAAAAAATAAATGTGTACAAATAAAAGTTCACTGAACTTTTCAATTAAAAACTGTTCTTTTTTAAAGGTGGAGAATTCTGGTATTCAAAAATAAAAAACAAGCCCTTTAATTAAATAAAGAATTTTTAAGAAAGTTTTGTTGAAATTTGGAGTCGAACTTTTCATTAAGGCTTTAATCATGTAAAACGCAACGCAACGCCAAAGAATAACATTTAAACGCAAGCAATGTGATAAATATTTTGTAACTTTGTTGTTGCTGTCCATAGAAATTCATATACCGTTTTTAAATATTCTACGCCACAAGCTATGCAGCGTTTGAAATTTTAAAAAATTAAAAAATATTTATGACATTGCTTGTACGGTTTATTTTACACTTACAACACTTTTAAGCATACTACGATCTTAAAGAACTTAGTTCGAGCCACGAGTAATAGCGTAGACAGACGACAGCCTGAATTTGCATTATCAGTCTTAATTCAAATTAACGCTACAACTTTTTAACTTCTGCATCGAAACAGCGTTTGTTTAAAATTTTAACGCGTTTTTTATAAAATATTTTTTTTTTAAATTTTCTATCTTTTTGATAGTTCAATGGCCGGTTTCTCAGTGTATAGGCAAAGGCCTGCTACCAAATCTCGACATAAATTTATTAGAGTAATAAACTGTCCGTCCGTTCACGATATTGGTTTTCTCAATAAGCCTAGATAAACATTATCTTCAGTGGGAAAAACTTGTTAAAATTAGATGTGAAACTTCAAGCCCATTGAATTTAGACCCCTTTCAGATTCGGCAAGTTGGTTGCCCAAGTCAGTCGCCGAGTAAAACCAAGCCTGTGCTCAATTGTTTCCCCATTAACCCGACCTTACCGCTGACATCTACAAACCAAGAGTTTTGCAAAGACTTGCGCAAGTAACTTGCCGAGTCTGAAAGGGGTCAACATTTCTTTAATATGCATTACAGAAAAAACCCAATCGCCAAGTCGGAAAATTGCTAAAAAAAAGTTTACATTATATTAAAAGCAAAATACGACATGGCGCCAAATATGCCAGCTGTTTGACGCTTGTAAATAAATGCAGTTAAAGAATTACAACAGTTTTAAGAATTGTTGATGATGTAGATATAGTTTATTAGAAACGTATGCATTTTTAGGTTATGCTGTTTTAAATTTATCAAGAGTTACGAAGGCAACAGATAGAAAAGGTGTACAATAGCAAACTGTGAATTTCACTTATGGCTTAAAAACTTTTCTCTATTTGTAACAGAGAGTTTATTTTTATTATTGTCATTATTATCGCTTAAAAATATTATTTTTGTCATTAGTATTATTTTACTTTTATTTTATTTAAATAAAATTTTGATTCATTTAATTTTGTATTATTTCTTTTATTTGTTTACCTTATTTTAAGTCACACTGTAATTGAAATTTAACTACTTAATTTTTATATATGTACTTTGTTCTGTAACTGAGTTTAATTGTTATTATTTACTTTTTATTTTTTTAACATTGAGTATTCTTGTTTATTTATTGTTGTTTGTTTCATAATCATGCAAAATTAAGTAAACCTCTAATTATGCCGTTATAATAACTCTCAATATGTATAAATTGTCACTCAATTCCAATATTCCAATTATTCCTTTTATTAATTTCCAATATGTAAGTTGACCTATAAAAGGCAACACATTAATATAATCGATCTTCTTTTGCTGTTTGACTACCGAATAAACAACTTTAAATATAAAAAATACAAGCGTTTTATTTTTTTTTGTCTATCCAAAATTTATTTAATCTTGCTGGCGAATAGGACAATTTATGTCTGTTCAAGCCTCAAGTATTAATATAAAACGTGGATATAAGGAACTGTGGTCAGTTAGGACATTATTGTCTGACTTTGACCCTTTCCAAAGAGTCTCATCCTCTACATTGGCGCCCAACGAAAAACTCATTAAAATCACAAAAAAAAAAAAAAAAAAAAGCATCCTGATCTTGAGAAGCCTGTTCATTCATCTAAAGGTAAAGTATTTGCATTGTTTGTTAATTGTGTGTATTGTGGTAATAAAAAAAAAAAGCAAAATTGAAAATAAAGGAAAAGTGATTAGTGCAAGGTGACAAATCTTAAATATAATCCTAAGCAAAATGCGTAGAAGTCCGCGAAATACTCCCGCAAATACACGCAGTATGTCTCAAAACTCATCCAACCAAAGTGAAAACCCAACTGGGTCACGTCCGTCCACAGTATTACAAAATGACGGGGATAGTACGTTCAATACTGCTGAAAATTCTGTACCCGCACAAAGTCCCAACAATTCGGTTAATATTACTTTAACTCAAGGTCAATTTATGGAATTGCTAGGAGGTTTAAACATCAGATCAGAAACCAAAAACACGTTTTCAAATTGTAGTGCTCGTTTTAGTGGCGGAAGAAACACTTCAAAAGTAAATGATTTTATTGCCACTATTCTTGTTTATAAGGATGCAGAAAATGTATCAGACTTTCTTGCTTTAACAAGCTTACCATTATTGCTGGAAGGCTATGCTTCCTCATGGTGGCAAGGAATTAAAACTGAAGCCACAAGTTTTGAAAAAGCAATAGAATTATTGCGAAACGCTTTTTCACCCCCTAAACCAGATTGGCGTATATTTTCTGAAATAAGTCTTGAAAAACAAAAGACATATGAATCAACTGATAATTTCGTTTGCAATAAACGGCGTTTATTTGCCCAATTATCTGAAAAATTATCAGAAAATACTATGCTTAACATAATATATTCGCAACTTTTGGTAACAATTAGAGACAAGATTGCCCGAGATTCTATAAGTAGCTTCCACGATTTATTAGAAAAGGCAAGAGAAGTTGAAATGTTAATAAAAGAAACGTCAGAACCAAATGCTATTTCCATACCCCAAACCGAAAAGAAACTAGTTCGTTGTTCATTTTGTAGGAAGAAAAATCATACCGCAGAAATGTGTTTTAAGAAAATTGAAGCTGATAGACATGGCAAACCAAAAGTTCAGGAAAACGTTTTAAATTGCTATGGTTGCGGATTAGCTGGTTACTATAGGTCGAATTGTCCAAACTGCAACAACAAAAACACAACTAATAGTCCGGAAAAACTCGACTTTAATGCTATTCATACAACAATAGTTGGTCGAGATGTCCCTACAGTTAATATTAATATAAATGGCTTAAATGGAGAAGCTTATTTTGACACAGCTGCACGCACAAGTGTTGCAGGTTATTCCCTTTATCAAAAGTTGAAAAAGAAAAATATTGATTTTCAAAAAGTTTCGGCAGAAATAATCTTAGCAGATGGTATTCCAAGAGAAGAAATAGTCTATTCAACTATTGTCCAAATATTAATTGGCAAACGTCTTAAACGTATTCGTTTTATTTGCTTACCAAAAGCTAAAGGAAACCGTACCCTTATTGGAATTGATTTCCTAGAACAAGCCGGCATTGTCCTTGATTTGGCCCAAAGAAATTGGTATTTTAAAGATGATCCAAAAACAATTTTTGAATTTAAAATGGATAAGCCCAAATTAATAAAACCTTTTCCGATTTCTCAACTAAACATCACAGAAAACTCCTCTGTTGATAATTTTTTCAACTGGTTTGAAAACACAAACACAGTACGTAATGATGGCGAACATACGCCGGAAAATGATGAAATGTCGTATACATATCATTTTTCCCCAGCAGCTATTAATAAAATTTTCGAAGATAGCATTCCTGAGGGCACAGAAACAGATGTTTACGACTGGGACCTTTTTCCACCCTTAAAGAGAAGTAAATTAAAAGAAAGTCCAAAGAAAATGTCAAAATCGTCTGTAGAAATTAATACTTTTGATATAAAACTTAAAGATACAGAAGGATCAAATTTATCAAATACAGAAAAGGAAATTTTAAGTACCTTACTTAAAAAGTTTCAAAGCGTTTTCGAGGATAGATCAGAACCAATCCCACAAATTGAACATTTTATAAATACTGGTTCACACCCTCCGATTGCATGTGTACCATATCGTATATCTCCAGTAATGAAAGAAAAATTAAAAGTTGAAATAGATGAAATGTTAAAAAAAGAAATAATTAAAGAAGAAGAATCTCCATGGGCTTTTCCCGTTGTATTAATCCCAAAGAAAAATGGAAACTTAAGAGTATGTGTCGACTATCGTCGCCTTAATGCCATCACCACTAGCGACAAATACCCACTTCCTCGAATGGACGATTTATTGCACGCAGCGAAAGGAACTTCATTCATGTCAACGATTGATTTAAAATCTGGATATTGGCAAATCAGAGTAGCTGAAAAAGACAAAATTAAAACAGCGTTTACTACACCTTTTGGAATATTTGTATTTAATAGAATGCCATTTGGTCTTAGAAACGCGCCTGCAACTTTTCAAAGATTGGTAGATAAATTTCGTTCTGGACTGCCGCAAATAACCATTTTAGCATATCTGGATGATATTATTATTTGTTCTGATAGTTTCAAAAGTCATATCAATGATCTGGAAAAAACATTCGAAAGAATAAAATCGTTTAAAATTCAATTAAATAGAGAAAAATGTCATTTTTGTAGACCTGAAGTGAAATATCTCGGTCATTTATTGAGAATAAACGGCTTAAAACCAGACCCTGAAAAAACAGCAGCCATATTGCAAAGGCCATACCCCAAAAATCTAAAACAGTTAATCTCATTTTTGCAGACGTGCTCCTGGTATCGTCGGTTTATACCAAATTTCGCTCAAATTTCTAAACCCTTATCCAGTTTAACAAAGAAAAATGTAAAATGGAAATGGAGTGATGAAGAAAGTGTTGCTTTTGAAAAACTAAAAAGCCTCTTAGTGTCTCCACCAATATTGCAGCAAGTGGATGAAACAAAACCATTTTTCCTAAAAACAGATGCTAGCAATTATGCGCTCGGAGCGGTTTTACTTCAGGGGGAGAAAGAAGAAGAACATCCGGTTGAATATGCTAGCAGACTTTTACTTCCGGCGGAAAGAAATTATTCAACAACAGAACGAGAAGCACTAGCCGTTGCACAGTGGCGCCATTTGAGTTTTTTCGTTGCAAAAATCATATCTTTTGAACCGAATAAGATAATTGAACAGTTTAAACAGCATATGATAGATAACTGTTCAGCCTATGAAATGAGCGTTTGGAAAGGGTGCTACGCTTTGAAGGGGCCTACTTATGGGTTATCAAAGTTAAAATTAGTAGAAAAATCAATTTTATGGTAACTAAAAAAAATTATTTTTACATTTTTAGATTGTTTTTATTTTTTTTCTTAAGGGTTTTATGTTTTAAATTATTACCCAACAAATTAAAAAAAAAAATTATTTGTTTTTTTAAATTTATTTTTTCAATTTTCTGTAAAATATTCATCACAATTCGTAAGAGAAGGTATATCTAAAAGACTAACAATTTCTAAACTATAATTATTTTGTAACTCTATTCGTGACTTCACATGCCGCAGGGAAGTGGATCGGAAGATGCTGCCAACATGTTGAAGAGGTCCTTATTTTGCCTTACCCTTGATGCTTTGAATGTGTTCTGCAATCTATATTTTTTATAAAATTTGTTAAGAGACTCCTGTGCTTCTTCAGAAAGCTCTCCAATTGGCAAAGACTGGTACTCAATTATATCTTTGCCATGCGCCAATATTTTATGGACGGTCGGGGTCAACTTCTTCTGTGGATACATTTCTGCTAAAAGAGATGCAGTTTTCGACGCATATTCATCATATTTTGTAGAATTGACATTTTCTTTGCAGTTTAAAACATCCAAGATCGTTCCCAATCTTTTCACGATTTGATTGTCAATTCCAATGATTCTAGTTACTGCCTCATCATTTTCAAAAAATCTCCTAGAAGTGTTTCCATCGTTAGAGTTACCGTATCCGTGCTTGGGACAGTCTACTTTTAGTCCAACTTGTTTCAAAAAAACCATCCTGTATTTGCTTCTTTCTGATCTTTTCCTTATCCTTTATTGATGCATTTTCATCGAAGTTTTCCTCCCCTTGTGGTAGGGTATATGCCAGTTTTAGCAAGAATTCCATACACCTTATCCTTGCGTGCAATGGTGACATTCCATATTCGTAATTCTCCTCATTTGTAGAATCGTTTAAATTACCAAAGTTCTTCTGACAAATAATAATATAAAATCGATAAAAAAAATATAAAAATAAAACGAAAAAAGGGGTTTAAATAGGTTTTTGCTAAATTTTTACCTCCAATATAATTCTGTCTATATATATGTATATGATAACTAATTGAAATATATTATAATTAAGCAGAAAAAGATACTAATCTTAAACTCTTTACAACTAATTATATAAAATTGAGATGTAACATATTATATATGAAATAAATTGAATTGAATTGAAAAAAGTTCTTCTGACTCTTTTTGCAAATCGGGCATGACATTGTTGAGGTTGTTCCTGTCAGTTCGTTTACGACTTTTCCGTCAACCATGGTCAGGTGGAACTCGTAATTGCATTCAATATATTTTCCTTCTCCAATTTGCACTTTGTAGGCTTAATCTTGCTTATTTGTTCTTCAATGTCCTTCACCTTAGTCCTTATGAGTTCTGCCGATTCCCTTGCAAACTGAAACATTATTGGTCGGCAATAATGCACTGATGACGGACGTGGATTTTTCCAGTGTAGGGAATCATCCGATTTTAGCCGCAAAGGAACAACAGATGCCATAAACATATTTCCGTCCGATATTGTAGCGTCATCGAAAGATATCCTTTGCTTATAAACGCTTTGTCCGGATGATCCATCGCAGCCCCATTTGCTGATCAATGTCAACTTCTCAGGAAGAATTTTCACTTCCGTGAAAAACTTTGGTGTGGTTGACTTTCTAAACAGTTCAAATAATTTTAAATTGTTCAACGCCATGTTTTCAGTACTTAAATTGTTTAATGGTTTCAGTAATTGTTGCGCCAACTTTCAGGCGTAGACTAATCCAGGCATTATGCTTATTTTGCAATATATAGGCTTATTCTACCATGCCTAAAAATTTACACGCAGAGAAAAAACATGATTAATGAATGGTCACTGCGACCATTTTTATTCATATTTACGTTATATGTTTACCGTAATAAACTTATTGTAATCCTTATTTAATTTGAAAAAATATTTTTTCCCCTTAACATTTTTTAATTCATTATAATAATATTATATGGTGTTTTACACCTAAAAAGTTACCATGATCTAGCTAAACATATTAAATTAGGTGAAATATTTGCTACTATAATGTATATATTTTCAACTATACAATTAAAATCATAATATTAGCTATACACAAAAGATATGTTTGATACCATCATTTTTGTTCGCTTTAAAACACATTCTCTAAATGAGCAAACATTTATTGTCAAAACAAACTGTGTCTGTTTAAAAAGCAAATACAATCTTCTTCCACATCATTTTCAGTCTGCGAGAGTCAGTTAATCGGGAAACATGAATGACTTCAAAATAATTAAAAGTTTTTCGGGAGAAAAAGGGGTTGCATGATTGCAAAATTAATTATCATACATTTATTGAAACAGGTAAAGCTATTAGTATATATACATATATATATAAATGTATGTATTGAATTTTATTTATTATTATAGCTGTATATATATGTATGTTGTAATTTTATTGAAACATAAAATTTTTGAAATTGATTTTTTTATTGGTTTTATTGTTCAAATAGACATTTTGCATGGGATTGGGAAAAATAAATACATGGTAAGGAAGATCATTTGTGTTTTTCTTCTAAACATAATAATATTTTTGAGACAATAATAAGCTATAAACATGTCTGAACATATATTGTTACTGAAGACATGTTTGACACAATCATAGCCACAAACATTAATGATAGTTTGCGATTGTGATTGTATCAACCATGTTTTTTCTTTGCGTGTACCTGTTCCCTGCATACATATGGATTTAGGCTAAATAATGCAATTTTGATATTATGCACGTGTCCAAATAAGATTTGTGCCTACCTGTAGGGACCATAAGTCAATATTGTTCCTGACCATTTGTACGCCAAAGTATTGTTTATGTGAGGTACGTACCTGCTAATTTCAATGAGTAGTTTTTTTCAAACTATTAGATCAAACTACTGTCAGTCAAAACATATAAGGGATGGACGCCATACAATTTCTGCAACAATGTCTTTTTGAACTTTTTTACCTCTAGAAGCCAAACGGGCACGTACGGGCAGATAAAACCTTTTGAATTATGTAAAGAAATAATCAAAGAACAGGTTTTGCACGTATGGCAAATATAGAAAAATATAGTTTTTTTTTATTTTCCGTCAAAGTTGAAAAATAGTGAAAAAACGGATAGTTTTTAAATAGTGATTTACCAAGAGAAACACAAAGCAAACAGTTAATTTTTTTTTATCATTATACATTTAATAAATACATCAATCAATACAAACAAAAAATAAGGCGATTCGTTACCTATTTTTCGTGATATTACACCTGAAATCGCAACAAATTGACTAAAAATTGTGTGTTTTTTTGAAAACCGAAAGTCGGTCAACTTTGAACGGTTATATCTTCTAAACTAAATATGTGATATTATTAAGAGTGGCATATTTGAAATCGTTGAAAAGTTTCCTATAACATGGGTTTATTCAAAACTTCGTCGGCACTCATGAAAATTTTGATTTTTGCAACCTCGCTTGCTCTACGGGCGCCACTGTGCGTTGTTTGGGCAGTTAGAAAGTTTCGTGGCTACATTGAGGGTTCACAGTTATCCGTGTTAACAGATCATCAACCTCTTAAATGGCTTTTTAGCCTTAAATCTCCAACTGGACGTTTAGCTCGATGGGCTTTGCAACTGCAACCCTATAACATACAGTTTGGTTATACGCCAGGGAAAAAAATATTGTTGCAGATACTTTGTCAAGACCACCGTGTACCAATCACCCTGATATATCTTGTGAATGTTTTCTAATTTCAATAGACTTTCCTCGCCAGGGATCTGCAGAAATAAGAAAAGCTCAACTCGAAGATGAATATATCAAAACAATAATTAATGCATTTGAGAAAAATGATGACAGTGTAAACCTATATACAAACAGAGGTTATATTATAATTGATGGAATTCTATACAAATATTGTGCCGATCAGGATTCTGAGAATGGCCAACTAGTAGTTCCAAAATCGATGAGAAAAACAATTTTAAATAGATTTCATGATGATCCAATGGCAGGTCATTATGGCATCGAAAGAACTATTAATCGTATTACGCCCCACTACTATTGGCCAGGTATGAAAACTGAAATTACAAAATATGTTAAAAGTTGTATAATATGTCAAAAATATAAGATTACTAATTTGAAACCAGCTGGATTATATCGCACGGTATCAAGGAATCAAAGATTTGAAGTAGTAGCAATTGGTCTTGTTGGACCATTACCACGAACAAGTCAGGGTTATCAGTGGATTTTAATTGCCGAAGATATCTGTAGCAGATGGGTTGAATTGTTTCCTTTAAGGCAAGCTACCGCAGAAAATTGTTCAGTTGTGATATTAACAGAAATCATACTGCGCTATGGAGTACCAAGACGAATTCACACAGATAATGGCTGTCAGTTTATTTCAGCTATTATGCAGAAGCTCACATATTGTTTAGGTATTGAACAAACATTTACTCCAGTATATCACCCTCAGGCGAATCCAGTTGAAAGAAAGAATCGTGACTTAAAAACACAATTGTCTATATGCGTGGAAAAAGAGCACACATCGTGGGATTTAAAACTTCCCATGATACGATATGCAATGAATACGTCTAAATGTGAAAGCACAGGTTATACAGCTGCATATTTGACATTTGGGCGTGAGAAGCACATCACGACCTTAAATCAATAATTATATCTGAAAATTTTATACCACAAATTACACCACATTTAATAAATCTTGCAGATACTTTACAGGAAGCTCGAGAGGAAGAAGAGAAAGTACAAGACAGAAACAAAAACTACGTCAACTTAAAACGAAGACACCCCCAAGATTTTCAAGTGGGAGACAAAGTTCTTGTCGCAACGCATGTTTTAAGCAAGGCCGATAGCAATATCACATCCAAGTTTGTACCTCGTCGAGATGGACCATATATAATTACAAACAAAAGAGGGTCATGTTTTACAATTGCCAATGAAGACAGTCCCGAGAAACCACTTGGAGTGCAACATGTATCCGACCTAACACCATTTAATGGACCCTCAAATGAACCTATATATCCTATTAGAAGAAGAGGTCGTCCAAAATTTGTCACACGATCCCCAAATGCAAGAAATGAAGAATCCAACCAGCCTATCAACAAACATGCATCAGCCGACAACTCTAACAAAAGGATTCTCAGGCCAAGACATAGCAAGGCAGCGCAATAAAATCCAGCAACATCATCGAGACGATTTCGGATGCTGAGGGGGAGGCTGTAACAGAGAGTTTATTTTTATTATTGTCATTATTATCGCTTAAAAATATTATTTTTGTCATTAGTATTATTTTACTTTTATTTTATTTAAATAAAATTTTGATTCATTTAATTTTGTATTATTTCTTTTATTTGTTTACCTTATTTTAAGTCACACTGTAATTGAAATTTAACTACTTAATTTTTATATATGTACTTTGTTCTGTAACTGAGTTTAATTGTTATTATTTACTTTTTATTTTTTTAACATTGAGTATTCTTGTTTATTTATTGTTGTTTGTTTCATAATCATGCAAAATTAAGTAAACCTCTAATTATGCCGTTATAATAACTCTCAATATGTATAAATTGTCACTCAATTCCAATATTCCAATTATTCCTTTTATTAATTTCCAATATGTAAGTTGACCTATAAAAGGCAACACATTAATATAATCGATCTTCTTTTGCTGTTTGACTACCGAATAAACAACTTTAAATATAAAAAATACAAGCGTTTTATTTTTTTTTGTCTATCCAAAATTTATTTAATCTTGCTGGCGAATAGGACAATTTATGTCTGTTCAAGCCTCAAGTATTAATATAAAACGTGGATATAAGGAACTGTGGTCAGTTAGGACATTATTGTCTGACTTTGACCCTTTCCAAAGAGTCTCATCCTCTACATATTTTTAAATTCTATGGAAACCAAACCAAAGTTTTATATAATAAAAATTTGCTAGAAGTCAAAACCATTTCCCGAATCCTGTTAGAAATTATAAATTTACATTTTCCAGTTTACTGTTCTTAGTTTCTGATATATTTACTAAATTTCTAATTTTGTATGTATCATAAACTGGACAAGGTATGCTTGGTAGGGTTGCTCGCAGTACCGATTGCAATCGGAGGGCCTTGGGTCTATCGTCATACCCTTAAAAGTATGTAAAAAATCCTCCTCAAAGAAGGCGTATCTACCAACCCGTACTACCGACAAAGCTAAGAAGACACATCTCTAAGACAGTCCAAGTCATGAAAGAATTGCACACCAAAGCATCTTAGTGTGTGCTCCCGTAGACGCAAGGAAGGTGTTGCACAGATTGCTTTTCTTCTTCTTAGTTTAAATAACTCCCATAGTAGCGATTTCGTGGGTAACCCATAGCTTCTGAAATTCCACCCACCAATCGTACAGTGCTCATTAAGAATACCTATAAGAATCGTAATCGAATTTCCATCAGGGCATAATACAAATCTTGACCATTTCTCTTCCAGGGGTGGCCATATCATTCTGGATATTTTACAACTGGTGATCGAACACTTTTTAACGTCTCATGGAATGCACATTTATTAATCTCTCTCAGGGAGGGAAATGTCAATGCACGTCACTGTTTCGTCTAAGAACAAACCATTTGGTGAGCATTCACTTGCATTATGTAGCCTCTGATACCTGCATGTCTCGCAAACCATATTAAGTGGGGAACAGAATAGTCGCTGTACTACAAGGTTACGAATAGCGCTGCAAGCTGTGAAAAGTTAAAAATGGCAGTTTCAATGTATTGTAAACAGAATACGTAGTTGTAGTAGTCGTTGCAGTTGAAGTTAAAGCGAACATTTTGAAGTTTTTAACTTTGTTGCGCTACAGAGCATTCATCAGCTTCAGCTACTACAACAACTACTTTATTTTGTTCCAAGCATAGTTCAACATTGTTTTCTTCGAAATGGTTAAGAGAATTTATGCAGTTGTTCAAACATCTCGACTAAAAATGTGACTAAAAAATATTTCGTAATTTGGCTAAGCATCCATCCTCCGAAACTAAAGCACCCTTTTAATATTTAACCTTAATTAGTTAAAAACGCTTAAACGAACAACCGCATTTCCAATATGAATTAATAAATACTCCATCTAGCGGGTGTTCTTTTTAGCTGCATGCGAACTTAAAATGACAAGACAAAAAACCTGTTGGAATGAAATTTTTATATATAATCTGATAGATAATTTCATGGCATTTATTTTTTAAATATAATTTTT
Source organism: Pollenia amentaria (assembly GCA_943735925.1). Taxonomy (NCBI): domain Eukaryota; kingdom Metazoa; phylum Arthropoda; class Insecta; order Diptera; family Polleniidae; genus Pollenia; species Pollenia amentaria. The sequence continues at coordinate 250,924,709 of OX031007.1, read as the reverse complement.
GGCATATGTCTGTCGTGGTTACAAGTGAAACGGTTCATTCGGTATGTACAATTTTCGATACACTTTTTCCAATAATTCTGGCCGTATGGTGTAAATGGCGGCTTGAATATTGGATTCCAATACTTTAACAGCTGCTGGTTTTTCGGCATAAGCCAGTGACTTAACATAGCCCAACAAAAGGTACTACAGAAGCGTTTAATCGCTCGAACGATGGGGTAAGTGAACGGGACCACTTCTGGAAATAAAGTTGCGACCAAAAATCGTTTGCTAAGTGCGCTGTAATACAAGTTGCGCCTTCTTGTCGAAACCAAATGTCGTTGATATTTAGCTGATTAATTTTTGGAAACAAAAATTCATTCATTCATGCTTATTTCGAAAGAAATAAGGACCGATAATACCGCCAGCGTCTTAACCGCACGAATCAGTCAGTTTCAATGGATATAATGGTAATTCGTTAGTCTAAACCAACACCAACAAAAGACAAAACAGTTTCTTTTTTAACTAATACGCCAACAGAACATTAGTTCATTTGAGACAGCCCATACCAAACAAAACTACCGCAAAACTTTCTTTTTGGGTTACTGCGACAACATATTGAATGCAGAAAATACATGTAGTTTGATAAAACATTCTCACACAGAGTAAGACAAAGCAGACTAAATTGAACCTCGTTGCCCATAATTGCTTGCTTTCTTATGACTTAACCAACACCAAATAAGACAAGTTAAAAAGAACGAAAAAGATAAAAAACATTGTAGCATTGCTGTCTGATTACAGGTTATCTTTTAAGACAGACAACAACTTTGTAAAACGTTTTTTATGGTGTGGGTTAGGATCAAACAAGGGTGTAAAGAGAAAAAGTTTTGTCTTTTGTTAATGTAGAATCAGTCTTAACGGCTTGAAGATTGTCGTTGCCACAAATATGGTAATTTTGAATATTGACGTAGCCATTTAACCAGAAAAGAGTTTCATCACTAAATACAATTCCATGATAAAAATGCTCATCTTCGGCCGGTTTCAAATGAGCCCAGTCAGCAAAAATGCAGCTCAAACGATGGTCTTTCCCCGAGCTGTATTGTCTAGGTACGTAAGGCAAGATCCTTACGTAAAATTTTCCACGTAGTCCAAGGACAAAGGCTAACAAGTTGAGAAAAACGACAGCAGCAATTTTCTCTTCGGTACGCACATTTCTTTGTGTTGTTAAATCGAGAGGAGTAAAATTATTATAAAATTGCTATGCTTTATGAATTCCGCGAACAGATTTATGTTTTTCTAAAGTAAATTTCCTCGATTCGCGATGACTTGCCAAACTTTACTGAACAGAAATGTCAGCACAGTTTAACATTCTCAAGCCATAATTATCGGTATCGATAGTTCTAATGCAGCTAACAAAATACCCGATAATTTATATTTATAGCCTGGAAATACTTCATAGAACTATAATTTCAACAGCAAATATCATTAAAGAAAGATAACTGTATGCCCAATAAATAAAACTGAAGCAGGAGAAAATTTCATCGATTCTTGCAAATACTTAAAATATCCTTGAATTTTAAGGAACAATGGTTTATTCAAATAAAAGTTAATCAGCGCATAAAAATGTTATAGAAACCATGAGGAGCTCCTTTTGGCATTTATTTGTAGTATTAATCATTCGTCAGGTAAGTCAGAATATTTTGCATATTTTTAAGCAATTTAGTTTAATTTCTGAGTATCTTTATTCGTCTTAACATACCATTTTATAGTCCATTTGATTTCATTTGATTTATAGTAATAATAATACTGCAGAAATTTTTAATAGATACAAGTAAAAGTACCGCCCACTAAATAATAAGCAGCCAGTTTTTTTTTCACAAATCAAATGGTTCACAAATCAAATGGAGCCGACCATCTCCTTTAATATTTGTGAATCTTAATTTGATAAAAAAAATTGCAACGATGTCTTTGAAACAATTTTTCTCTCTCTCCTAAGCATTTTTAAATTTTGAGTTATGCCTGTTTCTGATTTAGTGTGCGATATATTTTATAATTGAAATTTTGTTTATAAACAAATTAAATATTTCTTTATCCATTTAATTCTTGCTTTATTGTATCATGTACATTCTAATTTTTTATTATAAAGAGAAACAGAATATTTGTATGTCATACAAGTTTTATATAACATCTTCCTGAAATATACAAATATACATTTACATACATTCAGAATAAGACGAGTTAATAATATTTTTGGTTGAAAATCCGTTTAATATTCATCGTGATACCCAGAGTTTTGTGTTGAATTAAACAATTTGTTGTGTGTGTGTTTTTGCGTTTTTCTTATTCTTTTTGAGAATATTTTTCTTTTTATTTATTTATTTTTTGTTGTTGTTGTTTGTTGAAATCGTCAAAAAAGTGAAAGAAGACACGACATGGAAATTTGTTAAACATCAAAAAGTACAAAATGATTATTAAGAAAAAGGCAAAAAGGTTGTTCAAGAAATAAAAATTAGTTTCTCTGGATATGTCGGAGTTGTTGTATGTGTATGTGACTACCACCCAAATGCCACATCAAAGTGTAATCGTATAAACTAAATACTAATACACTTGTTCACTCTCATGATACGTACACAAGTACAAGATGTGCATGTGTTCTTTTTTTGGGGAGATTTTTAAGGTGTATTTGTAGACAGTGTTTTCATATTTGGTGTTATTTGGAAAATATTTGGAGTTTTTAACAAATCTCAATTCTAATCAAATTATCATTCAATTAATTCTACCGATTTCCTTAATGTCTTAACCAATATTTATTCAAAATTGTTATAACCACAGTAGTGAAAGAAAGTAACGTGTAAAAAAGGCCCAAATTAGTTGCGAAGGCATCTTTCGAAGAAAATCACAGGATGCGTTTTTTTTGTAGTGAAGTGGCAATGTGTAAAAACAGGCCGCTTCAATCAACACAAATTGGGTGATCAAAACAAATATAACAAAATACAAGTCACGTTAAACAAAAGCATTAGTTCAACAAAAAATCAAAGTTCAAAAAAGGGAGCCCTGGTAGGCTAGCTGGTAGTGAGCTAGTCTATCAGTACCGGGGTTGCGGGTTCGATTCCCGCCAAAAACTCTGGTCTCCTGCAGATAAGCAAAAAGCTTCGCGGGATTTAGTGTAGGAATAATAAAAAAAAAAAAAAAAAAAAAAAAAAAAACGATTTGTTTTGTAATTTTTTTTACTTATTTAAATATTATTAACAGCCTGTATGTAGAAAGCGACTCGCTTATAATAAGCACTAACTTATTAGCGTGTTTTTTATTTTGGATTTTAGATCCCGACTGTTGACGATTTTTATTAAAAAGGGTAGCAGCTGTCAATAATTTTGATTTGTTATACGATTTGCCTCATCACAAATGTCAAAGTTGGGCAAAAATGTAATTGTCTTGACTGCATACATTTTTCGTATTAAAATAACTAATCTCAGACTGACTTACATATTAGAAAAAGGTACACCGAAAAGCTTAATTTGGTTTTTTAACAAAACACTTCTTTTACCAAAAATTAAAAAAATTTTCAAACAAATCCATTGCTTGGTCGCGAGTAAGCTTTGTCGTGTTCTACAAACAGGTTGTTAATTTTTACTACAGTTTTGCAAATTAATCTGAACTTAATTAGTTTGTGTTCATTGTATTGCGGCATAAAAGATTGAGCAAACAGAAATGCAAAACGGGCAGCCTTCGAATAAAGAGACATAAAAAACGCAATATCTTCCGTCTTGTAACACCTCTGTATAGTACTCTGTGATTATAACTCAGATGGGATATGCGCGAAAAGCTGTGGAATAGACATTTCAAAAAACTTTGATTCAGGGTTTTATTCGATTTTTGGGTATTATTTTGACCGACTGCGTATTTGCTATTACGGTTATTTGATATTTTAAGGTCTATACAGTCTTCGTCTCTCATACGAGGCATTATTGGTGAAGCAGACATAAAAAAATAAAATAAAAATTGCCCAAAATTCTTCATAGATACGCATGTGTCTATGTATTGAAGAAAAAATCCCATAACTTCATAGGATTCCCCCTATGGAGGTTAAATGTATGACCGACCAATAGTCTTTCGCCCTAAATATTTTCTTAAAACGTAATTTCTCGTTATTTTCACCCTTTTAGGGACCCCCACATAAATATGGGGGCTATGGAACTCTTTAAATTTGCATAACTTTAAAACTTAAGAAGATCGCAATTTTACAGAATAATACCTTAGGCTAATTCGGATTTAAAAAAAAATATAAAAAAGGTATTGAAGTTAGAAAAAGTTTATTTTAAATTGGTCATTTTTGGTTTTGCAAATGATTTTTTTCACTTATCTTGATTTTTTTTGTTTTATTTTTTTCTAGTTCAAAACGATAATTTAAAAAACCAATTTTTAAAAAACGGCAACACTTTAGCACCGCATAACTCAACAAATCAAGAAACATTTATATCTACTAGAGCTATATATGAAGAAATTTGGACAAAATTGTTTTTGTGGTATTATTTTCTTTACAAACTTAAATTAATAAAATTCTATTTGTTCCGTGGACTCACTCGAATAATGTGACGGACCCCATTTTTAAGCAATTGTGATATGGTCGTTCCTCTTAAAGGACTATGCATGAGAGAAGGGACTTAAGTTTTCGCTAAAATTAACCTGAAAAGTCTCGGGGACATTGCGAAAGTCAAAATCTAATGTTTATTGAACTTTCATTTCAAAGCCTGTAGCTCGTTTCTGTATTTCTCGCATCGCAAAATTTCTTACATTAAATAACATTTAAAACAAAATTTCAAAAATTGTTTTTGTTTTAAATGTAATTTTCTATGCGAACGTTAACGTTCGATATCGGCGAACGGGCAGTAAGTGTGAAACCAAAAATTCCATCGTTTCTCGATTTGTGAGAAAAAAGTGTTTCTGTATTTGAATGCGAGAACAGACAACACAGATTCTGTTTTAACTGGAATACCAGTAATTAAGTGTCAAATCCAAGCGAAACGTCAACGAAATAAATAGATATAATAAAAAGAGGGCTGCCAGATTTGACGATTTATCGTCATTTTGACGATTTTTGTACCAAAATTAGCAAAGTGCCGATTTGCTGATTTTTTCTGTCGCAATATTATTCAGTCTTCGAAATAAAATAATTTTAAATAGTTTAATATGTTTGTATATTAGGCACCACAGAAAAACGATATCTTTTAAAACTACGCAGCTGAAAAATTTATCGGCAAAATCAAAATTTCGAAGGAAAACTGTTTAATTTTTATTTCCTTAGATTATTTTATACATTTGATTATGTGATCAAAACATTAAACACTTACCCCATTTTTCAGTCAATGCACTTATAGGAAATTGTTGCCTTTTTTTGGCCAAAGTGTTAGATTTAGTTCAATATGATATTTTGTCACGCCTTTGTGTGATTTTTTCAGGAAAAAAAAACAATCTGAAATTTTAAATTGTTATCGGATTAAAGAAAAAAATTTTTATTTAAATAGACCTCAAGCTTAAGTATGTATGTATGTATAAAATACACATGTATTTTACCTATGAACTTTAACAATTTTTTTTTTGTTTTAATAAAAATCGAACAAAATTTGTCAAAATTAATTTTAAATTGTCCAATTTTTTAAAACAAAATAGACGATTTTTTTATTTTTTCTTCGGAAATTAACAATTTTTTCACAAATTTATCTGGCAGCCCTGCATAAAACGAAATAACAAAAAATAACAATTGTGTTTTATTCATTTTCATCATTTAAATTCTTTCTCTTCAAATAAGAAAAAAAAATAATACACATTCTTGTGTACATACATACATACATGATTTGTGCTCCATTTTTTGAAATTTAATTTTTCTCGCATCAATTTCAAATGTTACTTATTTTGACAGTTCTTGTGAGAAACTTTTAGCAAAAAATTGATACAGAAACACTTTTTCTCACATCCTTCCAATAATTGTTGGAAAATTATTTTAATGACAGATAATTCTCCCAAAGTAAAGATACAGAAACACTTATGTGAGAAAAACCATTTTTTGTTTCATATTGCACTGTTTTTGTCATAATTCACTTGTTTCATGAGGGAAATTTTAAGATGCGAGAAATACAGAAACGGGCTACTGGCTTATAATTTTTTTCAATAGTTTAAATGGGTATTATTAATAAATAAAAGATGCGAGTTGTTCGCTCTTTGAATAACAAATGCGAATTTCGCTTACAACTCTTCTTCTTACATTTATGAAAAATTTTTTGCTTTGAAAATTAATACAAAAGCTATCAACAATTTAAAATATCTCATTATTTTAACAATTCCTATTTTGTTAAATTATTTGTTACTTTAGGTTCCACAAAAAACCATTTTTTTTAAATTTTTGTTGTTTTTTTTTGTTAGTAGTTTTTTGTTAACAGACTTCGTAACGAATTAGTTATGTCAATGATTTATTTGTAGTTGGCGTAATAGTTCAAAATTAATTACGTATAAGTCAGATAATTCGCTCTCAATATTGTGTTTGACGAATTATGTAGCTTGGATCATAATTGGGCTGTGAGTTACGATAGAGAGAGTGAATTAACATTAAAAGGAAAGTTGTACTTATTGTATATAACACCTATTTTATAGGAACCATATAATTTGCACTCTTGTTCTTAATGTCAGAAAGCTTTTTCACTGTGCAGTTGTGCGGAAATTTAAAGACGTGACAAGAAATATTCATTTTTGTACACGGCATTGTAAGTAGCAAAACAAGAAGAATAAAGAATTAAAAATATAAAGAAAACCATACAGAATACATTAAAGAGGAGCTAGAAAATTTGTTTGCTAAAGACACACAGAAAACATAAATAAAAAGGAAATAATTAAATAAGATAAAGATCAAGAGAACATGAATTTAGTTTTAAATAAGAACACAACTCATCATTACCGAACACTGAGTCTGTGTGTAGTTGTTTATGTAAAATAGAATTAATGTGTTCTTTTTTTACGTTGTCATTTACAAGTAAGAAAATACTCCTCCTTTGGTTATTTTCTGTCAACGAATACTCTTTAACAAATGGAGCTTTAATTTGTAACAATTGTCCCTTTAGCTTTGGCGTCAACGAGTAAAAGCGGGAAAACTAATAAAAGAATACGAAAATTTGGGAAATGTGAAAAACTCTTATGCAGTTAACAAATCACCAGCATTTATTAACTCTAACTCGAACTCCCACTGCTGCTTGTCGTCTGTCTGCCAGTAGTTTTGTTCCCTCTACTTGCAGTATTTGTGTGCCGTTTTTACTGGTTTCAAATATTATTTTGAGGTCACTTACTGTACTCGCTCGTCTTTCTTTAGCAGAAATGCAGTCTGGTAAACTACAAACGTGTTTGGTGAAAAGTCCATTTGTTCGTTTCTCTCCCCCACTCTATTTATCTAACCACTATTACGGCTGTTATCAACTGTTTGTGACAACTTTCCACATTTATCGTCTGAATTGAATGCTTGTTTTTTGTTATTATTGTGCATTTCCATTTTCCAGCTCTTTAAGGGAAGACACAACATAAATCTAACTGTGAATCTTGCAATGATGTCTTTCTTAACTTTCTGCAAAATCGTAAGAATATAATTTCTTACAAATGACATTTTATTGACCATTTGAGATTTGAAGATGCGAAAGTGTATTTGTGAAGATAAAAGTTAGAAAAAAAATGAACGTACAAAGAATCAGATAAGAATTGTTGAAGTATGTTTGCACAATAAATTTGATGTGAATGGGTTGGTTTTTTATAATTTGAAAAACAAGATTTTTTTTCGTTAAATAATTTGACTTGCATTAAATTTAAAATAAAAATAAAACAGATTGAAAAGTAAAACAATCGAGTCCGTCTAATTTACTTAAATGTTTATGGGGAAAATCATCAAGTACAATTTGAGATTTACAATTTTTTTAAGTTATTGATTGAATTAAATGTAATATAATGTATGATAAAATAAAGGGTGGTTAAATTTTAAGGGCCGATGTTGATTTTGAATAAAACAAAAATTATTTATGAAATTATTGTCATTTCTTTTTATTATGGTAATATTGGTATAGTTCAATTATGTATGGAAAAAAATATCGGCCAAATGGCCGCCGCGACCTCGGCGTCACACCTCCATCCAATGGTTCAAATTTTCGATGACGCTGAGGCATAATTGAGGTATCTATGCCGCTAATGTGCCGAATTATCTCATCCTTTAGCTCTTGAATTGTTGCCGGCTTATCGACGTACACCTTTTCTTTCAAATGACCCCAAAAAAAGAAGTCCAACGGTGTCAAATCACATGATCTTGGCGACCAATTGACATCGCCACCACGTGAGATAACAAGGCCATTGAATTTGTCGCGCCAAAGAGCCATTGTTTCGTTAGCTGTGTGGCAGAGGCACCATCGTGTTGAAACCACATATCATCCACATCCATATATTCCAATTCGGGCCATAAAAAGTTCGTTATCATCTCACGATAGCGAACAGCATTCACAGTAACTGCCTGACCGGCCTCATTTTGAAAAAATACTGCCCGATGATGCCGCCAGCCCATAAACCACACCAAACAGTCATTCTTTGTGGGTGCATTGGCTTTTCGGCAATCACTCTTGGATTATCATGCGCCCAAATGCGACAATTTGGTTATTGACGAATCCACTGAGGTGAAAATGTGCCTCATCACTTAAGATGATTTTCTTTGAAAATTGACGAATAACTTTAACGCGTTGCTCGATTGTGTATCTTTCCATGGTTCAAATTGAGTTAGTCTGATATTGAGAAATGTCAAATGAAATGCAGAAAAATACTTGTCGTTTAGGTGTGGTTCCACCCGTTATAATAATTTGAAAAAAAATTCTGGAGTAACTGCCTGTTCATCTATTTCCGAAAGAATACTTCGTTCGCTTAACTTACATTTATAACAAAAACAAATTATAAAATATTGTTTTTGTTTTACATGTTAGTTAAGCAAATGAAGTCTACGTTCGAAATCGATGAATATAAATAATGAATAAGTTTGGAGAAAGCTTAAGACACAGAAAAAAGTCTTTTATCAATTAAAAAATGGTTTAAAAAGTATTTAAATTTAATTATTGTGATAATTTAATCAATTATTGAGCAATTCCATATGAAAACGATCAAAATTGGCAAATTTTTGGACGACCCCTCTCCGATTTTAAAATAAATAGTCTCAATCGATTGCCCAGCAAAAAATAATGTACCTACATATTTTTTTTTTTTTTATAGTGACTGGTTTAGTGGTGGTGTACACCACTGTTAGTGACAAAATTGAAGAATTCTTCATAAGGGACCTCATTGAAAGTTGTTTTAAAAAAAACTACTAAAGCGATCGCAACGAGTGATAGCTCGTTGGAAAGGTATTGAATCAGGCTTTAATTGAAAAATAAAATTTTTCTAATTTTTCTTAGAAATTTACCTTTAAATTTTCCCAAGAAAATTAAATTTTCCGATTTTCCACAGAAGCTCCTAAATTTTCAGGCTAATTTTTTTTTTTTGGATTCCTCATAATTTTTGCTTTAAGAATCAGCAATAAAAAAATGGGCCCCGACTCCTTGTTTGGACAGGAGAAGAGCATTTAAGAGACCACCTTGTTAAAAATACATTTTAAAAATTATTTTACAGTTAAAAATACATTTATGAAGAAAAAATCAATTTTTTTTTAAGAGCCCCAAGTTGAGTGTGTAGTGAATATGGTCTGCCTGCCTTCACAAGATCGGCCATAAATCCATGGATAATAGCAGCAGTGGCATGTAATAGCACACCAAACCCGACTGAGGCTACAGGTCATAAAATGTTTTGTAAATTTTTTAAATTACCAGGTAATAAATATTTCGCCTAAAATGACACGTGCAGAAACAAGTCATAAAACACGGATTTTCCATAAATATGGCGAAATATTTATTACCTGGTAATTTAAAAAATTTGCAAAACATTTTATGACCTGTGGTCGGCTTATTGGCAGTAACCAATTAAGTCCCTTTTAAAAAACATTTTATGACCAGTAGTTCACGCAAATTTTCCTATTAAAGAAAAGCAAATATCGCTTATTTTTTTTACCTATTTTTTACCAAAAAATAAATATAAATACATCACACGCTCTGAGTCAAATTTCAGTTGAATACTAAACGTGAAAGTGTTAAAGTGTTTTTTTTTTGTAAAGTAAAGAGTGAAGCTGTAAAGACAATTTAAAGTAAAATGAATAAATTTTGCTGCAATCCGTTTAACAAGAGTGGACATCGTTCGAAAAAGATAAAAGTATTAAAATTAACTGGTGTTTCGAAGCGATACATGAATGAATTAACTATACAATACGGTGAAGAAGCAGAATTCATTTGCCCCAAGTGTAAAATCGATTTGTCTCAACAAGCAAATGCATTGAAACAAATGCAGCCACAATCCGAGAGTGAAATGACAAGTGAACAAAATGTTTCATCTGATAGTGAGGCAGACATTCCGATGGTCAATATGTCTTTGAGTCCTTTGAATGAGGCTATTACCACTTTAAGTGAAACGCCTATTAGAAAAAGAAAGTTGCGAAGTGAAACATACAGGAAAGAGAAAAAAAGGCAAGGTTATGAGTGCAATCGCGACAATATTTGATGAAGGCTCTGATAACGAATGCAGTCAAGCAGATGACGTTGATGACCGCAAACAAATGATTGAGCAGTTGAAAAGAAAATTCAATTTAGCGACCACTTTTCCGGAGAAATATCTCATTTTATCTGTGCTGCCTCAATCATGGTCTATACGCAAGATTTCTGAACAGTTTCAAACATCTTTTTACATCGCGAGAAGAAGCAAAGAATTAGTTCGACAGAAGGGCATATTGGCGACTCCCACCAAGAAATTTGGCTAAAGGACCCTCAGCGAAGCAACGGTGAAATTGATTGAAGATTTTTACTGCAATGATGACAACAGCCGCGCCTGCCCAGGTACACGTGACTATGTTATCACACGTGAAGATGGATAAAAAGTACACAAGCAGCGCAGATTATTATTATGTAATCTATCCGAAGCATACCATCAGTTTAATGAGAAATACCCAGCAGAAAAAGTGGGATTTTCTAAGTTTGCCATCCTACGACCAAAAGAATGCGTGCTGGCATTAGACAGGCACGGAACGCATTCAGTCTGCGTTTGCATGTTTCATCAAAACATCAAATTAATTTTCTTTCCATGCAAGAAATTGAAAGTATTTCACGGTGAAATTGAAACATATAGGGACCTCCTGTCGAAGTCGTTGTGCGCATACCCCACGGAAAATTGTCATCTGTCCAAATGCGACAATTGTCCGAAGAGCAATATTTGGCGGAAAAGTTTGAACAGCTGTTAATTCAGGAGGTGCATTTCAAACAGTGGATAATTAGCAGCGGCAGATGTTCCCTTGAGACCGTGGTAAAGCAGATTCCGGAATTCATCGAGGAATTCGGATTCAAGTTGAATGAACTGAAGGCGCACCATTTCATATCCGAGATGCAATCGAAATTTCTAAAGGAAAGTAAGGAGAAATTATCCCAAAATGAATTCATTGTGATAAGCGACTTTGCCGAGAATTACACTTTTCTCGTTCAAACGACCAGTGCACGGTGCATCCTTTTTGCATATATTTCAAAAACGAAGATAACGAACTACAGACCGTAAGCCTTGTTGTTGTCGCGGAGAGTTTAGCTCATAATTATGTGTCCGTTTATTTATTTCAAATGAAACTGTTTGAATTCTTAAGATCAAAATTCGATGCAATCGACAAAGTAACGTTTTTCTCAGACGGCGCGGCTTCTCAGTACAAGAATAAAAAAAATTTTTACAATCTTTGCATAATTGAAGAAGAACGAAACTGCAAGGTCGAGTGGCACTTTTTCGCGACGTCCCACGGTAAGGGCCCATGCGATGCGTTAGGGGGAACCCTAAAACGCATGGCGACTAAGGCAAGTTTGCAAAGGCCATATACTGACCAGATCTTAAATGTACAACATTTGTTTTCGTGGATTCAAAACAAGGAAATTGCCATTAACACAGTTTTATGCACTCAAAAAGAACACGATGCCATGGAGCGACGAATTCAAAACAGATATAATAATGTCAAAACTATAACTGGAACGCAAAAGTTTCATTGCTTCATACCAAATATTTCTGATATGTCAATTAATGTAAAGCGGTACTCTTCGTCTGCCGACGTGCTAAATTTAAAGTAACTTTAATTTTATAATGATGCCAAGACAATTGAAATTTTTAATAAATATTGTAATTAAGTATAAGCAGCAAAATAAGAAAGATTTTTTCTTCATAAATGTATTTTTAACTGTAAAATAATTTTTAAAATGTATTTTTAACAAGGTGGTCTCTTAAATGCTCTTCTCCTGTCCAAACAAGGAGTCGGGGCCCATTTTTTTATTGCTGATTCTTAAAGCAAAAATTATGAGGAATCCAAAAAAAAAAAAATTAGCCTGAAAATTTAGGAGCTTCTGTGGAAAATCGGAAAATTTAATTTTCTTGGGAAAATTTAAAGGTAAATTTCTAAGAAAAATTAGGAAAATTTTATTTTTCAATTAAAGCCTGATTCAATACCTTTCCAACGAGCTATCACTCGTTGCGATCGCTTTAGTAGTTTTTTTTAAAACAACTTTCAATGAGGTCCCTTATGAAGAATTCTTCAATTTTGTCACTAACAGTGGTGTACACCACCACTAAACCAGTCACTATAAAAAAAAAAAAAAATATGTAGGTACATTATTTTTTGCTGGGCAATCGATTGAGACTATTTATTTTAAAATCGGAGAGGGGTCGTCCAAAAGGTGATCGCTTTCATATGGAATTGCTCTATTATTTTTTAGTTGAAAGAAAATTAAAAATATAATTTTGATTTAATTAATATCTAAGTTGTTTTGAAATAATTTTTTAATTAAAATATTAATTAAATATCAAAAAATATTAATTGACTTTTTCGTTTAAAATAAAATAATTTTAACTTGTAAAATTGTTGTTGTGAGTTGTCAATATTTAATTAAATATATGAACACATTTTTTGAAAATGCAACGTTTTTTGATAATTTGTTAATTCAAATTATTGAAATGAAAACATTTATTGAAAAAAAATATTCACAATTTTACAATTTTTAGCAATCAATATAATCATTTTGGTAATAGGTGCAAAATCAACAACTTGTTTGCTTGATATTGTGAATTTGGTATAAATTTGGTGATTAGAGAAAATTTTTCATTTTTTCTTTGGAGGTATCTGTAATTAAAAAAATTTTGTTTTCAACCTTTTTGCAATAAATTTTAGTTTTAACATTATTAAGATAAGTTTATTTTTATTTTAATTTGTTTATTATTCGACCTTTTTATTTTTATATAAAAGTAGTAACTAATTAATGTCGACGTCCACTTTAATGTTTTAATTGGAACTCAAATCGCGTTATAGCTCATAAAAATAATAATTTAAAACGAGTTAATTCTAGTTAGATCAGTTAACCTTGAAAGGTTACTCCTCATATTAATACATGGAGGTTACTCTTCGTCGTATCGGCGAAATTTTAAAAAAGATTTTTAAAGTTAAAACTAAACAGAAGTTATTTTAATTAAGCATTTTATTCAATAATAAAATTCAGTAAAGCATAAAAAATAAAAGTTTTTCTCTACTTAAAATTTGAACCGAGAGGCGGTTAGGCCTTCAATAGGCTTGTATTTTGGAAGGATCAGGGAATGGATTCTGGGCGGGACCAATCGGACCTGGGGAACCGAATGGACTGCCGGGTATCTCGGACGCTGTGGCCGGTGCTTAGGAAGTCCGATTCGGAGTCGCTGCTGGGCAGCAGTAGGGTCTGAGACTTAGGGCGGATTTGTGTTGAGTGGGGTTTATTTTGGGTTTGTCCGATATCTTCTACACTTATCTATCATTTTTATCTTTTCTTATGCTTTCGCTATTTTTTCACCAACTTTCCATCTATCTATATCTAAACAAGGCATCACATTGGACCATATTTGTCTCTAGGTGAAGGTGTGAAGGAAACCTCATACCAGCCTTCTACCTATCTACCTACCATCCTGGGTTAATAATAATTTCTTGTTTTTAAGGGCTAATAATAATTATTAGAATTTTTTTTAAATAGAAACAGAAAACATTAATTTCGTAGTCAAGTTTTAAAAGAAAGATTTAACTACTATAGATTTAAAATTGAAGTATGCTTGCCTTTATTCTGTTTACCAATACGTATGAGAATTGCAGTAATGGGTTAAACAAATATTCATAGAAAATTAGTTTAATAAACCTGCTATAAACCCAAAATATTTTTTATGCATATGGGTGTTAATTTTTAATTCATTTGGTTTAATTTAAAACATTTTAAAGGCCTTATTCATAAAAAATAAAACAGCCTTATAAAAGGTTTATGAAAAGAATTTCTCAATGAAAATTTATTTAATAAACCTTTTTTTAACCCTGTCTTATTTTTTTATGAATAAGGCGGAAATATTTAAAAAAAAGTTATTTTTTGTTATTGTAAACATTTTTCAATACATCCAATGAAATCAAGTTTATAGCCTGCTTCATTTAATTAAATAAAAGCCAAAATATAATTGAGATTGAAATCGATTTTAAACTAATTTATGCGAAATGACAAGTATTCATTTATTTTCACTTTAACAGCAGCAAATCTCATTTGAAGCCTTTTGATGTTTCCACAACCCTGATGTCACTAGAAATTTATTTCTTTAAATAAATGAAAAACAAAAATACAAACTAAACAAAACGAAGTGAGACTTTAGAGGAGTTTAGAAAAATTCCATTCCATATACATTTACGTTGCTTCTATTTCACTTTTCGTTTTGTTTATAAATTATCAATTTTCTGTCACAATTTTTTAAACATACAGATACATATTCACACACACTCATGTAAGAAAATAAATAGTTGTAAATCGTTGGGTATTTGAACTTTACCAACATCATCATTTTGCATGATAATCATTTTTATGGCACAGTGGCAGCGCAGGTTAACTGAATGGATGACAGGTCCTAACAGTATGAAGCTTGCAGTGATGATTAAACATTTTATTAAAAAAGCTGAGCGGTTAAAAGTTTTATATAGAAACTAACAGTGGATCGTTTTGCTAAGATTTCACGTGAAAAATTGTTTGACACATTACTTAAGATTACAACTTTCAATATTATTTTGAGATTTTCCTGTTTAAAATCGTTACATAAAATAAATTTGTTTAAATTTGATGAGCTCTAAAATTTTTACGATATACTTTAATGTATGTATTTTTCGTTCAGCCCACTGTGCACATCTAGTATTACCATTTCTGTTTCGAAAAACTTTCCACTCACTGTTATATTTTATATTTAATCCTCATTCCTTCTATTTTACATGTGTTTCAGTGCATGCATGTGTTAGTTCAATATATACGATTTTTTCTCTCTCTGTCATGACCGCATACATCAATTTCGTAAACTAAATGAGATTTTAAAATTGATTTGCTTCCGTGTAGATGAGATTGTGTATATATGTGTTTAACCGAACCAAGTGGTGTGAGTTTGTATAATGTAACGAACTGATACCCATCAAACATTTCTTGTTCTATGCCACAACAATTTTTGTTATCAATGATTAATGTCTTGTATAAAAAATATTAATCAGAACTCAGATTTTTAAAAAAATGTTGCTTATATTATGAAACGGAAAAAATGTTTTGACCCAAAAGAATGAGAAACGTTGATTTCTGGCACACCACAACTTTCAAATGAATCTTGTAAGTAAGAAAGTCTTAGAATGTAAGTGTTAACACAAACACCCATTAAGTCCCTTACATACAGAGATTCGTAGGCGGAATTGGCAGCTCAATTTTGAAATCGGAGCTTCGGGATAAAGTTGAAGTGAAATAGAACAGAAAAAAATTATCAGTATTCAGTAATGTTGATTTAATTAACATTTTAGTTGCTTTGTAATACATTTTTAATTAAAATATTAATTAAATAACAAAAAATCTAAATTAATTTTTCCGTTTAAAATAAAATAATTTAACCCTTAAATGCATGATTTTTTCTTTTTTTATTTTAATTTAAATACTGATTTATATCACCCACTGCATTTATATCACCCACTGCCAACTGAATATAAAAAAAAGCAACTAAAAACAAAGTAATGTCTTTTTTTTATTCATAATGCTTGTGTGTGCTTAGGAACGAGCTTTTATTAATGGACACACATCGGAACAAAAATAAAATTAGCTAGAACTTGTATGTAGACAATTGGCAACAGTATGCATTTAAGGGTAACAGCAAAATCTAGCACATACCAGACTTCGAGTCAAATCTTGTTGGGTTTGACAAGATTTCCCATACAAAATATTGGCCAAATCTCCTTAAATCTACTCAGTACCAAGGGATGTAACTTTGAATCAGTGATGTTATAGACTTTTTTGAAAAGTCCCTGCGTAGCCCGAAAAACCCCTATAACTTTTAAATGATAACATATCAATGCAAATAAAACCGTTGGTGTTAATGTATGTTAATTTTTTTATAACAAATGCATACTCACTATTAAATCAGTTCGTATTATAAACAAAACATACAAAAACCGAAAAAAAACAAGTGATTCAATTTGTATTCTGTACTTTTGAACTTTGTTTGGATACTAGAAAAATTAAAAATTGACTTGTGATTTTCTAACAGTCTTACAGGTGTGAGGATTACACTTTTTTTCAATGATTTTCGGTGCACTGGAACTTTCTTACATTCGTCTTGTAAGAAAGATCGGACAATGAAAATTGGAGATGCAATGTTATGACTAAAGGTTTGTTCAGACCTAACAAATATTTGACGAAAGAGTACAAAAAAAAAAAGAGTGACCAGTAAAATGATAAAATGTTAGATCTATTTTTTAACAAATTCTATTGATTTACTAAACTTTATTTGTGAGATGGTTATTATATAATCTAATTTAGAAACTGTTAAATGATGTGTGATCTACCCAAACTTTTTTCAGAAGCAAATATTGTTTTAAATAAAACTAGAGGTTACGTGCAGGACGTCACAATATTTAACAGGTGTTTAAACCCCTTTCGTTATTTGTAATTTCATGTGGCAGTGATACATCATAGATAGCTAATTTCGGCTAAAGGTGGAAAATTTAATTTTCATTAAAATTTTTCATTTTGGTGACTTTATCCAAAAGTTTTTGGTAGTGATCTCAAACAAGTTATCTCTTTATTGGTCTGAAAAATTAAATTCTTGTTTCACAAATTTACCATAAAATCAAAGTCGAAATGGGGGGAAGATCACTCAAAGAAATTTAGCAATTTGTAATGTTGCCGTAACAACAATTTTATAAGTATTTTGTCACAAATTGAAAAAGATTGCCAAATATATACAGTTTTTCCACATTTGTGAAAAGTCCCTACATTTTAATGATTCAAAATATCTGCCCTTCTTTACCCTTCGGCCATTTTGTAGAAGAAAATCCTAACGAATAGCGATTTTTCACTACGTACAACATCACTGCTTTGAATTGCTTAATAAAGGACTAAAAAATATTGCATTGTGTACGTAAATTTGATACTTTTGCAGAAATTAATAAATAATGAAAGTGCGGGACTATAAAAATTATTTTTATATATGAATAACATCACAAAAAATAGATTTTTCACAGTAAACGCTCATGCAAAAAGAAAAAGCTGTGGCGTGCTGATAAAGATGATCTCTTAGAGCAGTTTCTTTCCATTAAAATCGTTTTTTTCGAAATTGTAAGTTTTTTTAAAAAAATATGCCATCACTGCCCGTTACACATATTTTTTTTATCACTTTTGTTGTATTGCCCCTTTGTTTAAAGAAGAGCTCGCAATTATAACACACCAGCAGCATGCCCGATATGGTTTCAACTTTGAAAAATTTTATGTATTTAACTAAATAATTTTAACAAATATAATTTGGGAATTTTGGCTTTTTATTTTCCTTTTTAACCATGAAAATAATGTATGTTCCTCTTCTTGTACGTTGCTGTTGTTTCTACACAAAACAAGCAAATCGTTTTTACCTACTTGTGTAGTATTGTTGTTACTATAACAAACTTTTACAAACACAAGCTTATGTATGCATATCGAATGTTATGCTAAATTTTAAGTACGACTCGTACTTAAAGTAAATGGAAAAAACCTTGGCATATTAAAAGTTTTTTCTTTTCGTGAGGGAAAATGAGCAAAATTTGTTCTTTTGCATACAGCAATTAGTATTCTAGACTGTTCGTAAGAATTTCGTAAGATATCATGTGTCTTGTGAACATCGTTACCGGTCATACTTAAGATTTTTGCAAGCATATAAATGACGCTAAATTATTTAGTTATTAAGTTAGTAAAGAAAAAGTCATCAATATCGGGAAATAAATATTTTATATTATGAACCAAGAAAAGAAATTAAACTTATTTTCTGGGGAAATCCTGGTCTAACTCTGGTCATTTATCCACGAACGTACAAGCAATAAAAAAGTTATACAGATCCTTATATTCCTAAGATCTACTGGAATTTTTCAAACGACATCAAAAGTGCAACTCCGCAATCAGACTACTCATTATGGCGTGCAGCTAGAAGTCTCAATAGACCAGTTATCTCTAAGCCACCATTAAGAAACTTGGAAGTTGGGCAAGAAATGATATTGAAAAAGGAAATCTGTTTGCTAATCATCTGAAAAATGTTTTTACCCATAATATATCTCACGATATAGCAGTCGAGTAACCGCCTGTAAATGTTAGAGCAGCTATTCCCCTAAGATTCGAGTTTAGAGAAATCGAAAATGCTATTTGTGATTAAAACACCAAAAAGGCAACAGGTATTGATAAGATCAATAATAAAATGCTTTTGGAGCTACCAACATAGCTGCCAGATAAAATCGTAAAATTTTGAGGAAAAAATCGTCAAAATCGTCAAATTGACTATGCTAAATCGTCACAAAAATCGTCATTGTAAAAAACCACTCAATTTTTATAAGTTTTGAAAATTAATTGTTATTTTTAGTTTTCGTTGCTAATAAAATTTTAATATATTCCGCCTATTTTTGAAATTAAATAAAAATGTTCGTTAAGAAACTTATTATTGAAGTAACACAACCAAACATTTTTCAAGGGTATTGGCATTCATAAGAAAACTAATAAAATAAACTAAAACCACAGTATATCAAACACCCATTTTTCACGTCGAAAATCCTGCTTAAGAAATTAAGTCTGGTAAACACTAATAAAATCAGACTTTCTGAAAAAAAAGTTTACCTGCTGGAGATCGAACTAGTACCTAGCTAGTACTGAACTAGTACAAAGATCACCAGTGCTAGTTCTCGACTGTACTTTTCTATACTATCTTAATGCTCAAATTAGCATTGTGTGTTCTTAGAAAATCACTAGTACTATTGGTTCTAGTCGTGTACCAGTACACTTGGACCCAATTGGATATTTTCAATAAATTTTTTTTTTAATTGAACGCATGTTTTCCTGATTTGAAAAGAGGTAGTGGTAAAGGTTAGTGGACCTCAAGATATGAGGCGTATAAAAAAATATTTTTATAAACTTTAAACACAGGATAAATTTAAAATTTTGTTCGATTTCAATTTCTCGTGATTTCCAGTTCCAGAACATGGCCGTAAAAAATTTATAAATAAATTATTTAAAATCAACTTTAAAAATAAGTATCAAAATACGAATTTTTGTTTTTAAAAAAATTTTTGCACAAAAATTCTATCAGTTTACAAGTTATGCTAGAACTCTTAAAAATATGCATCGTGCTAAAAAAACAATCGTATTTAATATGATGAACAGCTAAGACATGAAAGTTACTGCCAATCAAATAATTCAAATAAAATTATATTAGAAGCTTAACTAAAATGTGAATTTTTTTTTTAAATATTTGTAAATTTGAACAAAATTTGTCATTTTAACACTAGGATTCTCGGTAACTCGGTAACCACTAAGTTCTCCTGTTGGTCTGGCCAGACCCCAATTTGTACAGCTAAAAACCCCCAATTAAATAAAAAGTAAATAAATATATTTTTTATTGCACGTATGCTAATTACTTTGGATTATACAAATTTATTATATAATTTTATTCCATATGCAAGCCATCGAAAATTTAGTCTTTGATTTCGCACATGGCTTTTTCGCATCTACTTCAGCTGAAACGAGTTTTGCGTTAGTTTTTTGTAGTTAGATTGAACTAAACGCATAATGTGCCGTAGTTTTCTGCTTTGATTTATCATTTTTTGAAGATATCATTTCTAGAATTCACGTATCTGTTTTTTTAATCTTTTGTCCTACTTGAAATATCTTTCAAGGAAAAAAAAAATTTGGTCATAGACTTTTACATCAAAATGGAATTTAACCCCACTTATTTGCTCCAATCGCATCCAAATTGGTTGGACGGTAATCCTGGGGTTAAAATCGTCAAATTTGGGGTATAAATCGTCCTATCGTCAATAGACCAATTTTGTACCTAAAAATCGTCAAAATGACGATAAATCGTCAAATCTGGCAGCTATGGCTACCAAGTATAGCAACGAAAATTATTCTTATTATTTTTAATGCTATTTTACGCCTTCAATACTACTCTCAAGACTGGAAGTTTGCCTTATTAACCATGATACTACTAGTGTCAAAATTAACGCGGAGTTTGAATGAAAAAAGATGTATTCTAAACCATTAATTCGGTTTAAGAAGAAAGCACAGCACAATTGAATAAACTCATGCTCAGCACTTTTTATCGATGTGTCTCAAGCTTTTGATAAAGTCTGGCATGAAGGTTTACTACTGAAATTGCAGCAAAACTTACCAGCAAACATACACAAGCTGTTAGAAAGCTACTTAGTCGGTCGTCAATTTACCATTAGAGAAGGCGATATTTAAGTTCTCCTCAGCCAATTAACGCTGGTGTCCCACAAGGTAGCATCCTGGTCCCTTTATTATACTTAACTTATACTTCGGACATGCAAACAAACAGCTACTCCCAAACCTCAACATTTGCGGACGATACAGCTTTTCCAAGCGTACACGCAAACTGTCAAGAAGCATCTCGCTACTTACAGGATCATATATTTGAACTGGAAAGGTGGTTAAAACAATGGAGGATAAAGATCAATGAGCAAAAATGCATATAACATTCACATTGCGCCGGGAAACATGCCCCCTATTAAAATCATTATATCATTATATCATTATATAGATTGCCGTTTAACGTGGAAATCCCAATTTGGTGCTACGGTATTGAGTTATGGGGCACTGCCTCGGCTTCTAATATCGAAAAAATTCAAATGCGCCAAAATAAATTTCTTCGAATAATCACTGCCTCAAATATCCACAAGCATCTCAATGTGACATTAATAAAAACTATGATAACGAAATATGCAGTAAAATATTTAAAAATGCTGGAACTGCACTCAAATCCATTAGCTCGAAATATTTAAATTATGGCGGCAACGCTCGCTTAAGGAGAAGAGATTCACCCAATCAGAGGAACGATAAAGAATTACATATGTGAACAGTAACCGCGATAACGAAATCTTTTTTGTCTGCCACCGGCAGGACATAAAGTAATATAAGGATAAGATTTGATTAGTTATTGTTAGTTCATATTTAATATATAAAGATTCAATAAATTAATACCGGAAAAAAATCAAAAGTTGTCAGTATGAACTTTAACGAAATTCACAAGGAAATGTTTAGTGGGTTTTTTAATACACGAGTGTGGTTGAGTGTTTGTGTACAATAGAACTTTAAAATATTTATTTTCAAAAGCCATGATATAAATCACAGTGGTTTTTATTAAAACCAAAACACCGTAAATGTTATAAATTTCATGGATTTCATTTGACTTAAGTCTTCAATTACAAAATGTCGAAGCGTATAATTTTTTATGACATTTTCTTTTTCTTTAGAATTTATTTTTCTTTTGTTAAATTAAAATCCTTTTTAAGCATTAGGATTATGTTAAAAAGTATTAGTGCATAGTAGGACTATACGCTGGATTTAAATGGTGCGTGACATTTTCAAATATTATATAATATTAACGAAATACATATGGGCTCTTCCACAGAAATGCTCTCTTTTTGTCACTCTACGCGACTTAGCAATTAAGCTTGTAATTTAGACCCATATTGTTAAAATTTTACCTCTGTTTCACTTAATTAGGCTTAACACTAAAATACAAAAATTTACAAAATATATATAAATTATTCTTTGGAAATAATTTTAAATGTTGAGTGGCGTAACGTGAAAAGAAGAAGAATTTTCGGTGAAAATGCCCATATTTAAAATGTAAGACCGTTGCCTCGAAAAATAAATGAAAGTGAATAAAGCATAAAATTTATTAAATCATTTGGCATCTTATTGGAAAAAAATAATATTTTCCTTTTTCAGGAAAAGTTTGTCCTTTGTCAATAACTTTACAAAATGTTGTCTTTAAAATTTAATAAAAATGCGAGTTAATGTAGTTCAACCACAGTTTTAAATGAAATTTTTATGACTTGACTACTGTTTGATTTCAGTTCATCGTGTTTGTCTTTATAAGAACGTGTATCTCTTTACATATTATTTTTCTGTTGTCGTTGAAAAAAACCAAGAAAACGAATTTACCACATAACGTAAAATAAACACATTAAAGTTGCAAATTGAATTTCATTTAATCTTCATGATTGAAGTGTCACACATCCTCTGCTGATATAGGAAAACACCAGCCACTAGTGTATGACCGTAAATGCAGACCTTTTCACACAAGCATATTAAAAGTGCTGAAATATAATTAAGAGAAAAGCTTGAAATTAAAAGTTTCTCTTTTTAATTTTTTTTTTATTTTTCAATAAAAAAAAAACTTTTGATCAATAAGTGTAAATGAGATATTTATGAGTCAAGTAATGGGTGATGTAAGTAAAGATACTTTTTTCAATAGCCTTTTTTTTGACAGATCACGTGAGAGTCGTGTCATGTTATTTTTGTTTAGTATTGTTTGGCATTTCATAATGGAAAGACTTACGCCTGAACAACGTTTCCAAATCGTTCAACTTTGTTACAAAAATTCACGTTCTGTGAGGAATGTATTTCGTGTACTTCGCTCAACTTATGGTCAATATAATCGGTCTACTGAGCGTATTATTCGCAACACCATCACCCATTTTGAGACCCAGCATTCATTATTGGATAATATTCGACCGAATACGCCACGTCCAGCACGCTGTGAAGAAAATATAGCGACCGTAGCTGAGAGTGTACACGAAGACCGCGGCGCCGTTCGCAGAAACTCGGACCGTTATCGTGCCATGATAACCAACTATTTGATGCCTGAAATTGAAGCTCATGATCTCGGCGACATTTGGTTTCAGCAAGACGGCGCCACTTCCCACACATCGCATCAATCAATGGATTTATTGAGAGAACACTTCGGTGATCACATAATTTCACGTTTTGGGCCGGTCGCTTGGCCACCAAGATCGTGTGATATCACACCGTTAGACTTCTTCCTGTGGAGATATGTGAATCTAAAGTTTATGCGGATTCAGGCGTTGGAGGAAAACATCACGCGTGACATTCGCCAGTTACCAGTCGAAATGCTCGAACGAGTCATCGAAAATTGGACTCAACGGATGGACCATCTGCGACGGAGCAACGGCCAACATTTGATAGTCATAACCTTCAAAAAATGAATGCCAAATAATGTTCTCTCAAATGATTATAAACATTCCCAATTAAATTTTAATTTTCTGTGTTTTTTCTTTAAAAAAGTAGGAAACCTCGAAATGGATCACGCTTTATAAGAATTATTTTAGTTCGATATTCGATATGTCTTTTGTTCATGAAAAATTAAATTTCCTCCTGTAATACACGGGTGCCTGTTTACCTATTCGATATGTCTATTTTATATGATGTTATTTCTCAGTAAAAAAGCAGGGTTTATTTATGAATTCATACCTCAAATCGCTTCAAACCTGCTGATGGGATGCCTGACTTTTGTATGGGGTATTCCCGGTTTGGAGGACTATTTTCAGCTTAAATAAGCGCTTCTTTTAACAAAATAAAACATGCTTTTACTGGTTCAAATGGCTCTTATTCAATCGTTTTCGTCAACCATAATATATTTTTAATTTTTTTTCGCTTTAAAACCTTCTACGTTGTCAGCACTATAATAGCAGCGGTTTTGTATATTTCATTCGTTATCATTTAAGAGCTCTCCGGTCGAAGCGCTCGATTATGCGCTTTTTCATTTAAGTGCTTCAAAAAACACAAATTTTTTAACTGGGTTGCCTTTTAATTTTATATTCATTTAGCAATTTCTTTCGGTAACTTTGTAACGTTTTTACTTAAAAGGACACTCTGGTCTAGGTTCTTGCTCAATACACACTACCGATAATGATTGCAATGTTTCATTAATGGTTTTAAGTCAACAATTTCATTATTTACGTTTTAATTTTTATTCACAGTAAACAAAATCACAGATTCCATATAAGAACTGAATTCAATGTCGCATTGTAAATTGAAAAGAAATGAGAAAATAAGAATTTAAATATTTGAGTAACAACCTCTTGCAACACATGGAAAAGGAACTTACAAAATCTGTTTATTTCTACGACATTTATTCGTTTGCATGTAGTTGTACTTGTACACAGTAAAATAAACAATCAGTATGCATACAAGGATATACGGGATAAATAGTTTTCTTCCTCTTATTCTTACACATACATATGTGTGTATGTATGTATATGTAAATAAGTCTGTAAGTATTCGCAAAGATTACATTATTTGCTGTTTTTCAGTTTTTTTTTCTTGTTCTTGTCACATTCTAATTTATTTATTTTTTCTTATTTAAAACGAAAGATGTTCTCCCTTGAGAGGGAAGTAGTGATAAATAAATACAATTTACTTGTTCTTCAATAATAAAATTGCAATTTTTTCAATATAATTTAAAAGGAATTTTTATAGAAAGCTTTAAAATGCTTATTTTTTTTCGGCTTAGCTGAAATTTTATTTCTATGATTATTTTTGGCCATTATTTATCAGTTTTTTTTTTTTGCTATTTATTTGGTGACTATTACCAATAATATGGATGGTAATTTAAATAGGGTCCAAAATAAAGTAATTTTTATTGAACAGAAGGGAAGAATGCTATAAAGATTAGTTTATTGTAGACATAATAGGATCTTATACTTCAATAAGTATAAACACGGGCAACAATTTTTTAGTTGATTTTTTTAAAATCTCATCGTCCACCGATTTTAATGAATCCCATGTCGTTTTAAAGGTATTTTTGTGTAATATTATGGCGGCACGAACGAAGGCCCCAATGAACTAAGACCCCAAAACGAAAATGAACTAAGGCCCGAAAAAGGGGGAATTAGTTCATAATGAAGTAAAACCCCAACGATGGTATGAATTAAGCCCCCAAAATGGGAATGAACTAAGCCCCCATTAATGGGGACTTAATTCATTATGAATCAAAACCCTAATGTTATTATGAAGTCCCAAAGTAAGAATGAACAAAGTCCCCAATAAAAAAATTCAAAAATAAAGTGACTCTTGTTTTGTTTTAAATATTCAAAACAAACATTATAGTTATATAATACGAAAAAAAATATCAAAGTATTCAAATTTTATACATAAAAAAAAAAAAAAAATAACAAAAAAACAAAAATTTTTCATTGTTTATATAATAATTAGATAAATTTGTATAAATACTTAATGAATAAGAAGTCAGGTATATACCTACATGGTGTCTTCCACAATTGTTCGGCAGTACGGGCAGATATAATTTTGCATGCCTTTGGTGTACCATTCTGTAAAAGGGAAAATCCTTAGTTATCATTGCAAAAATAACAACTAAGAAAACTTTATTCAGCGAAGCCACCTGCCGCGTCCTACTGGAAGAGAAAACCCGTAAGCACGGCCGCAGGCCGCCACGCAGAAAAACTTTAGCATGCGAAGCCAGATTTCAATACTTAACTTTAGTAAAAGGGAAAATCATTACCTTTTAATTATAAAAATAAGAAAACTATTAATCAATGTAAAATGCAATTTGGAAATATTGCAATTTATTACATTTTTCAGAAAAAAAATTCTTTTTTTTAACGGTATAACGGTTAGCAATTTGGAAATATTGCAATTTATTACATTTTTCAGAAAATGAACTAATGCCCCAACTTTATTTGTGGGACCTTAGTTCTTTTTTTACAAACTGGGGTTTTATTTCATTATGAATTAAGCCCCCAATTCAAAAAATGAAATAAAACCACAAAATAATGAACTATTTCCCCAAAAACCGTTGTTGTTGTTCCCAGTACAAATATTTGGGGCCTTAGTTCATTTTCGTTTTGGGGTCTTAGTTCATTGGGGCCTTCGTTCGTGCCGCCTAATATTATATCTTTTTATTTTTGTTTTAATATATTTTCTCAAGAGAAATTTTTTTGTTTCTTTTTTATTTCAAACTTATTTCTTACAGTACAATATATGTGGATCGAATTCAAGAACAACTTTATTGCGGAAAGCATTTTGTGTGAGGGCTATGCGAAATTATTGTCCCATTCTCACTATTTATGATAGGCATCCTTTTTTATTCAGCACATACGCATAACACCCTGTCCAACTTTGGTGGTGTGGGATTTTATGGAGGGCGTTTCTATGGGTCCCATGTTTGAATTTGGAAGTACCAAAACAAAATTCACATAAAAGCTTTTAAGGAAGTTATGGCACTAAAATCAGTTTCGGCAGTGCTATTTGTATGTGAGCTATGTTACAATATGGACCGATTCCACAAAGATTTGGTAAGATGATTAAGGTTGCAATAACATATTTAAAGGTAAAATTTAATGTTAAGTCCAACATAATAAAATAGAAGTTAATGGGCACAAAATAACATAGTTGGCCACGTCTTTAAGACATCCTTAAAGACGGATGCACGACAATGTTAATTCCTTCACGACATGTGAGGGACAGCCAGAACAAATCGTCAACAACATTATCGAACAAGTGTCGTGCGAATCGTGCACGACATAAAGAAAGACATTGCCGCTCTTCATGTAGTTCCTTCGTATTTAGTTGTGGAAAGACGACAAATTACAAGACAATGTCGGTCATGTTGTCGCGTATAAACTTCTTTAGAAGACAGTGCAATAGACAATTTCTATTGCACTGTATTTTATCGTGCACGACATTTTCCCCAATATTGTCTTCTAGAGATCCTAAGTGGTAGTGCACATGTCGTGCATAAATCGTTGACGACAGTTTTGCCAACTGGAAATATTCCGGAAAGATTTTTTTGTTACATAGTGATATAAAATTACAATTTTAATAAGCACCATTTTTGCTCAGCACAAACGCATAATATCCTCTCTGCCTGGATCTCCTTTTAGTGTACCAGTCGACCTTGTCCGTTTGGCTGGCTGGCTTAAGCCTATAGTACACGGAATGTAAAAACCCACATGCGCATGTGGTGCTAGATTGCAGTCGATTGTGTTATGGCTGGACAAACAAGTACAAATAAAAACACTATCCTCCTGAAAAACGGCAGATAGTATTTTAATGAATAATGGAGCTTCAATGGTGGCAGGTTTGCAAGGGAGGAGTATGAAGGTTTCGCTTAGCATCTTGCTAACGAAAGGCATGAATTATGTATGGCGAGTTCTCTTTTTGACGCAATACATTTTTCACACAAAAAAGAAACAAAAAAAGAATTTTTTCAACGGATATAAAAGTTTGTAACACATGACATTTTTGATTGTTGTCGAAACAATTTTATTGGGTTGTTATAATTATATAATTTATAATTTAATTTAAATTTTGTACATGAAAAATTTAATTTCCTCCTGTAATAGACGGGTGCCTGTTTAACTTTATGGTGAATTTAATGGTGTTTTCAGTAACGATCGAGCAAGCTAATTGTTATCAGTGAAACGAAAGAGTTTTACGGCATATGGCGTCGTCTTGTTTAGCAATATCAATCTTATCCAATTTCGACCATTATTTGATATTTCAATCACCAGTAACAGCCTGTTTATAAAATTAATTTTACAAATAGATATTACGAATTATTTCTTTTCATAAGCAACTTTATTATAATCAACATTTTCATTTTTCGAATTTATTCTAGAGTTAAATTTCAGTTATGTATTTTTATAAAGCTTTTTTTTGTAATAGTTCAATTCCTTAATTTAAACTACACGAAGTCCAGTTGGCTTTCACGCAAAGAAGTAAATCGTTTGTGTCGTGTAACGTGTTTCTAACTTTACGTTTGGCTTAAGGGCCAAAAAACCTGCACAAGGAGTTTAACAACAACAACCAGATATTTATACGAATATTAAATATTTTTCATTTTTGTTCAAACAGACTTCATATGCTTTTCATGTGTTTCATTATACCGTTTGTGTGGCTTATTTTTCCCTTCACGTTTTGATTTGTTTTTACTATTAATAAATACTTTTTAATCTAAAATTTTGTAAGTCTTTGTGCCAGCAAAAACTGGTGATTTCTATTAAGAAAGCGAAATTGTGCAAAATTAAATTCAGAACTAGTGGTGAATGAGGGTATACTGAGTTTGTCCTTTCGTGTGATACGTTTTTAATATTCGTCTCAAACCCCATAAAATATATATATTTTGGGTTCTTGAGTAAGTCGACTTAGTCATGTCCGTCTGTCTGTGGCCTAGAACTATTTAACAAAAAAATAATATTGGTGTAAAATTGTTTCTAGTTCTTCTAAGCAGCTTAGGACTATTTTCCCCACAATCGCTTTTGTAGGGTGAGAGTTTAAGACAAAAATGTGAAACAACCTCACTAAGACATTTGCACAAATTCATTATAATTTATAATTTATATGACTTCCTAATAATTCTATAACTTAAAGTCCACTATCGAAAAACTCTTTAGTATGCCTTAAATTATACTAAATAAGACTTTTGGTGAAATTTGGTCTATCATAGCTCTAGATAATGGGATATTACATTGCCGACTGTTGTGGAAAAAGTTCAAAAGGGCAAAAGACGCCTAAAACCGTAAGAAAATTGTATTGTGATTAAATTTGGTCCAATATAACTTTATATGGATAGGACTAGCATGATAATTAGTTCATTATTCACCATATGTGCCATAAAAAATACCCTCTAAAGAGTATTTTCAAACGCACAATGCGCTAACAAGTTGTATAGCTCTATTGGAATTTGGTCCGATTTAGTTTTACTAAAAGTATAAAATGGCACTACCAAATTTTTTTAAATGATCGGCCCACAATTAAGGATTAGTCGAATATTAGACCCCCTAATTAAAATAACTTTAAAACGCTTTAAACCGAAACAGATAATGATATTGTATTGCAATTTGTCCCAATTAAGTTATATATGACTCGAAATAAACAAATATTTTTTGTGATAATCGGCCCATAATTTAACATAGATCCTACATAAGGCGTTATTAAATATGCCTTAATCTCATTTAAAGCCCACTTCTGACATATTCTTACTCTCGGTGGAGGTTATCAAAGATTCGGCCCAGCCGAACAAAACACTTTAAATTCCCAGTGGTAAAATAAATGAGTAGACAGGCCTAATTTAGCAGACACAAGCCCTCCTCGCCGCATTCTATACTTATTTATTCATTGGGAGCAATCCCTTCTACACTCCATATAATAACAAACTCGTTGCCTTTCCAAAAAAGGGAGGTCACTAAAAAAAAAAAAAAAACTTCCTCTCTCCCTTCTTAAAGAATTGAGTAGGGAATATAACTTAATATTTTGGAAGGTCTTTCAAAAAGAAA
This sequence comes from Pollenia amentaria, assembly GCA_943735925.1. NCBI lineage: Eukaryota > Metazoa > Arthropoda > Insecta > Diptera > Polleniidae > Pollenia > Pollenia amentaria. The sequence goes on along the minus strand of OX031007.1, from coordinate 250,894,924 downwards.
TGTATAATTTCTAGAAGGCATTCTTCTGATGGCATTATATCATATGAAGCGAAACTTTGAAAAAGCAGTTTAGAGGCCTTCAAAAAGGCCTGCCACTTGCGGTCCTTTCAATAGTTACCGCTGGGTGGTTTAAAAACGAAAAAAAAACACAAGCACACATACAAACAAATTTATACATACGAAAATTTAATAAAAAAAAACCAACCAACAACCAAATATAAGATATTCAGTGGAAATAGAAGCGACACTGAATGTAAGGAAACCCATTTGTTTAAAAGGAATTTTTCCATTTAGGATTCTTCTCTCATTTAAATATGTTACATAATCATCCCACAAATTTAACGCCAGCTTATAGCTCTATAAATAAACAACGTATTACTTGGGATTTACTTAATGTAATGAAATTCATACGACGTATTTTTCACAAAACAGTGCAGAAAATAGAAACATGTTCCTTAAAAAAAATCTTGAAAAATAAACCAAATATGTGGTGATTTATTATGGAAGCCTTATGAAATCAGTTTTTTAACAAATATTTCGTAAAGTTATGATCACACTTAACAACAACAAATATTTAGTGCCCAACACCACTATGGTGATTAAGTATTTACTTAATTTTACATAACTTTTGCTGTATCAAACAGCGTCATAAATTATAATCATTATAATTCTACTACGATTTTTTTTTGGAAATTAAGTTAAGTAAACCAATAATTACTGAAGCTCTCTCGCGAATAACATTGTAAATTACAAAATTATTATTTTTCAGTAGAGAAAAAAATGTTTTTAACAGGTAGAATTATTGATTTTAAAGTTTTTTTTTAAGATTTTCATAATTAATAATAATAAAAACTTTTATGGAAAATATCAAGAAATTTTAATTTCAAATTACATGCAAATTTACAGTTTATAATTTTTTTTTATTGGAAAAACGTTTCATATCCATAATCCCGATGGCTTTTAAAACGTTGCAAAACCTAGTTCATTTGTATTATTTTATTAGTAGCTTACAACGTTCTTCCACTGACTGACTCTTTATATCGCATTTTGACGGCTTTAAGGTGAACAATTTTTTGTAATTTGATGTTTAAACAGTGTAAGAGAGTAATGTTAACGGTAATCTGCGAAAAAACAGTTTTTACAAAAAGTGATTTTTACAACGTTCGCGGTTTTGCTTCAATTGTTAAAAAGAAAGTGGAGGATTGCTTTTCTCGGATTGAAGTGAAAAAACAAACCTTTAGGCCTGTGCAATTTTAGTTTCAAATGCTTTTTAATAGATAAATATTTTCTTTTTAATTGAAACAAGAATATGAATGGCCAGAAATACTCTTGAATTCAGCAACTTTGCTTAAGTAGAGCAAACAGTACGAATGATTATTATTAATTTCAGAAAATTAATATCGCTTATACGTTTGAGAAGTGATACGAGAATTTATATAATAACTGCCGTATTCATAGAAAATTTAAATTAATTTGAATTGTATTTTAAGACAAATTTGTATGAAATTTTTGAAAACGGCAGTATGTATTTTTCTTTTCTAATTGATACAATTTATAAAATCACTCATATACCTATAATTAAAATCAACACTGTTAAATTTTAATACATTTAATCATCAATGTAATCAATATACAGACATATGTATATACTGTCGATTAGAAATTGAAGTAATTTCCAATAGTAAATAAAAACGAAATAAAAATAGAAGCAAAATGAAGAAAAATAAAAATAAAAATAATTTATTCAAGAAGAAAAATAAAACAGAAATTATATTTGTTTATTTTTTAATTGCAATTTAAAAAAGTAAATATATTCACTTCCTTTTCCAAAATTTAATAAAAAAACACGACATATTCAGAGATGAGGAATAAATATATCCTTTTAAATTAATATTTGCTCCAGCCCCAAAACATAATGGTATAAACACAAATTTGCTTGTTCCATAAACTCGACGACTAAGACACAATTAGAGCGAAAAGAACAGCTGTTAAAGACATTTAAAATTATTTGGAATTTGTATATGTAAATAAAAATTATAAAATGCATTAATATCATATCTAATATTTATGTACAACACCGCTTAAAAAGTGTATGAAGAGTACGGCTTTTTTACTTTATCAAATATAATATCACTGATATGCGTTTTTATAACCTTCACCACAGGTGAAGAGGGTACACAGAAAGAAAAACACTCGGGATAAATTAAGCTTTTTATACTTTCTTTAAGTACGATCTGTACTCAAAAGTTTAAGTACGCAGAACACTTAAACGTACCCAAAACAATCCCCAATAAAATAACTTTCGAATATCAATCCCTGGTTTTCTCAAAATAAGTATAAAATTCTTAATCAAGTGCAAAAAAGATTGAACTTTTCGTTGTTAGTGCCACTCTGAGAGTAAAATTACAAAATGAGCTTATCAAAATTTGTTGTAACTACTACAACAACACCACAGGTAGCTAAAAAACGATTTGCTTGTTGTGTGTAGAAACAACAAAAACAACAGAACAAGAAGAAAACACATTATTTTAATATTTATGTCTTAATCAATTTAACGTTTTAAACTTTAAAAAGTAAAATTGAAAGCAAGAGTTCCCATTAAGTTTATATTTTAAGTTAAATATGTACATTAAGTTTTTAAAGTAAAATTCGTATCGGGCATGATGATCATAATAATATTCTTCTTCTAATTTCACCTTTGGTTTATTTCAAGTACGAATCCGGGATTAAATCAACATTATAATACTTAAATCAATCCCATTTTGAGATTGATTCAATCTCAGTTTTACTTAAATCAATCTCATTTTCGGATTATTTTAAGTACGAACTCGGGATTTAATATGGATGTTGAGTATATATGTATGTATATTCTGAGTCCTTATGCGTAGCGAAGTTGATTTAACGATGCCCATCTGTCCGTGTGTATGTTGAAATGGGTTATCCGAAGACGCCAGGTATGATAGGGACTAATTTGTTTTATATTTTTGTCACATGTTCTCCGTTAAAGCTTCAGCCATATCGGTCCATAAATGGCAGATAAACGAGCAAATAACCACGACTGCCTCTAATTTTTACCAAAAAATAACTTGTTGTTGTGTTTTTAATTTGTTTTTTATGTGTTGAATTTGCTCAAATAAAAGAATGTGTATTAAACGAACAACCGTAATGAATTGATGTTATTGAAATGCTTTTTTTTCAATATGCGTTAGTGGCTGGGTAATCTCAGGTGCTACGTTAAACACGCTTTCTGCTGGTTCTAAGTTTAAATATTAATTAATATTGTTACGAAAGTAATTTTAGTTAAGAACTAGCTTTGTTAGTTATCTTGTATTTATTAGTTATTTTGTTTTTGTTAGTAATTTTATTACTTTAAGTTGTTATTGTATAAGTTATGCATATTCCTAATGTAAAAATCACTGTACAGAATTTTCTAGTACAAATGTAATGTTAAAATTGTTATGCTTGATTGTACTTCAACCCCACTGTAATATATATAATTATTGAGCCTTAAAGTATACCTTAGTTTATTGATGTATAATAGCTCAATTTGAATTCAGCTATAGAGCTATAGAGATTGCAATTGTGAGTTAGTTTCTAAGAGCTGTAAATAAATATTGTTTAATAAATAAATAAGTTTTAAATAAAAGTTGTGAATTGTAAAAAGTGTTTAACCCTAGTTAGATGACGTTATTTCTTTGTACTGAAAAGATAACGTTACGCCTGAAAGACGTGTGCTAGTTTATATCCTTTAAAGAATATCACCGAAAATAATATTGATAAATTTTTTTGTTAAAATCATTTATTTATTTAATTTCTTTTTAAATAAAGTAATTTTTAAACAGAAAACAATAATAAAAATAAAATTAAAAATAAAATGCAATAAGTCATAAAAAAATATCACAACTTAAAGAGTTATTTATAAAGGACTTCAGCTCGGTTCTAAAAACTAAAATAAATCATTTTGTTGTACTTTGCTTAGATAATAATATCTGTACCAAAAAAAATAATGAATTCAAATAGCATTATATGCAAGGTTTACAAACTAAATATTTGTGATCGCCACACACAGGTGCATTGCATTTTAAACATACCATTTTGAACGTACGTCGAATTTTTGATGGACAGAAACCACAGTATTTTCTCTTTTTGTTATTCAGGCTGTTCTCCACTGCTACTGTAACTATTGTTTACTTCATCTGGTAAATCATTTTTAATGTTGCCGCGCAAAGTTTTCGATAAAGTTTGGTGCATTGAACAATTTCTGAAATTATTTCGGTAGTAAAAAAAAATAACGAAGTATGAAATTGGGTCGTACAGTGATTTACATTCCCAAATTAGTCCTCTTGCCGCTCGAACTATATTCATTGAAGAAATTCGGCCAGCGCTTTGACCCTCTGATGTAGTCCAGATGTGCTTACTTTTACGTCTTATGGTGGGATAATATGTAGTAATAATTGGCTATATGCAGAAGTAGTAAAATTATTAGGTTCTTAAGGATTTTCTTAAGTTGGTGGTACATTCTCATCAGCATCAAGGATGTCAACAAGCTTGTCTTATACATCACGTTGAACCTAATCCTCCTTTTATTCATCTATCGATCTGCTCACATTTTCTAGTGAATCTGAGTCGTCCAACACGCTTTTCAAGAGCAGCAATTTCTGCGTCGTCCAAGCCGCGCTTACAAGACATTTTTACAGCTAATTTAAATAACAAATACCTTAAAATTCAACCAAAACAAAAAGTTATTTTTGCTACAAAAGTTACACTAAATATAACGATACGATAGGTTTAAATAAAGGAAAGGCAGTAACGTAACAATATGTTATCCATATTTTGTTTACATGTATCAGTTTCCTGAAACTTATTGAAAAAGATTTAATATTGCAAAAAAAAAAAGAATTTAGGACAATATTATCAGGCCTGTCACACATTCCGAGCGAAATGGTTTTAATTTCGTGGTTGCGATTCTGATCGAATTCTTAGCAATTATTTAATGTTTATAACAAAAAAGAGATATCTAAAGTATGTATGTCTGTATTTGCTAAAAATAAAAAATTAAGCAATTTTTAAACTAGAAAGTAAAAGCTGTAGCGTAACAAGAGCGGAGGGCGGAACGTTTTTTTCTCTTAACTTCTACGTTGATATGACATAACTAAACAAGACCGCCAACGTTGTGTCAAGAACAGTAGTTTTTACTTCTTTGTTTAATAAAATCCACATAATAAAATTAAAAAATAAAGAAAACCCCGGTATATTGCCAAAAAAAATAGGTAAATAGGCATTGTTTATCAACAACAGCTGCCAACTTCAGTATTAAACGCGCTATCAAAATCCAATTTTCCAATTGCAAAACGTTGACGCCACGCTATTTAGGAATGTTTAGTACAAATTGTATGGGCATAACAATTTTTGACAACTAGAAAATGCGTGCCGCTTTTGCTAAGGTACGGCTCAAAGTGCCCCGTCCCCATATAATGCGGGCAAAAGCAGAGTTCTTACCGCAGAACTACAAAATTAAGTATACTTATACTTAATATTTAAGTTAAAAAAAATTTTAAATTTGAATAAAATCGCTGCAAGGATACGCCTACTTCCCATAAATCCTGAATTAAAAAAAAAAATTTGATATTTAGCCACAATTTATATAAAAATGTAGCAAAAACTAGGATCTGCTCAAAAATTATTTGGCTTTGGTGCGTTCCACTGTAAATTAAAAGTGAAAATAATAATTTCTACTGATAATTCTATTTAAGGTACTGTGATAGCTTTACAAAAATATATAGAACATAAATATTCTAACCACTTTATTAATCTTTAGTTTTGCCTATGGGGCAGATCACTGTACGGCTGTAACTTTGTTTACAAAAACACTCAAGGAAACGAGAAGGAATAAACTTATCGCAAAACGATGAACGTATGTTGGCCGACGCATTGCCACGCATATACAATATTTATTATTCGTATACACAAATGTGTGTTTATTTCTGACGACAAATACTCGATGCAAAAATCTCGTCCTTCGTTTCAATTGCGTTTATGCCATAGAGCAAAAATAAAAGAACTTAAAAAAAATTTTATTGCTTCAATATTTTATTGACAATTTCTCTTTATTTATTATCGTAAGTTTTATAAAAATTGCTCTTTTTTTTAATAATCTGTGAAAAGGTTTTTATTAAAAAAACTTTTGATTCAGTTTATTTTTATTCCCTTTATGATTTCGATATAAAAATAAAACTGGTTTGTTGGTACTGGCTCGAGGGCATATACTCATTTTGCACAAACACCAAAAACTTTTTTATAACTTTTCATATTACTTTTTCAGAGCTCATACTTATATACAAACATACACATATATAGAAGTTTATAGTTAAAATAAATGTAAAAATAAAACAAAGTGTGAAAATAAAATTATCATTGAAAAATACAAACACGTATGACTGAAAATAAATTTTGTAGTTGTGGTAGAATATTAAAAAGCCCTAATTATTTACAAACATTTTTACCAACTGCCTGTTGAAAATAATTTATGGAAAATAATTTAAGAACTGACGGTTTTTATAAGGAAACTAGCATTTAACCCGCTACTTCGTTAGCATCTCCTTTTCTTTCGTGGACATATTTTTACGCCAAAGTTAATGTTTCTAGGTTTTAACCCGCTACTTTGTAATAGGTACGATTTTCATCTCTTAAACGTTCGAATTTCGAATATGTACCATATTTTTATTTGTATTTTTTAGATACGTTACGAATGTGATATTTTTTTATTTCAATGTTTATTAGTTTGATAGATAGATTGCGTGGCAAAAAAGTTTTAAAATACCGGTTTTACCCGTTTACTCCCCAAAAGGGTCGAATTTCAAAAAAGTACCAGACAGCTATCCGCTTATTTTTTTTGATGAACATGACGTTAGGGAATTTACCCGTTTTTAGGTTTTTTACCCTCTTACCATAAAAATTTTCAAAACTCTAATCCTAGGGAATCGATTTAGCGAGAAGCCAACCTCCCGGTCAAATTTCAACATTTTAGCTTCAGGCGTTTAGGACGTGCGATAATGAATCATTCGGTAACTTTACATTTTTATATTATATAGGTAGATGCAGAAAAATGTTTTGAAACAAAAATAACAGAATTAGGTACGATTTCACCCCTTAAACGTTTGAATTTCGAAACGGATCAAATTTGTATTTGTATTTTTTAGATAAGTTACGAATGTGATATATTTTTTATTTTAATGTTTATTGGTTTAAAAGATGGATGGCATAGCAAAAAAGTTTTAAAACAAAGGTTTTACCCGTTTACTCCCAGGGCCGAATTTCAAAAAAGTACCAGGCACCTGTCCGCTTATTTTTTTTATTGAACAACAATAAGTACTAAATTTTTGAATAAAAAAAAGAGTGTTTTGTAAAAAAGTACCAAAAATAGTTACGGTTTTTACCCCTTAAATGTCCTCCGAATTTCGAAAAAGTACCAAATTCGTATTTGGATTTTTTAGATAAGTTTCAAATGTGATATAACCCTTATTTCTATGTTTATGGGTTTAAAATATAGATGGGGTGACAAAAATGTACCAAAATACAGATTTTACCCGTTTACTCCCTATTTCCCCTTTTTGGTACTTTTTTCTCCCCATTAAAGCATAAAAAATTTCTATATTGTAGTGGGAGCCCATAATTTAATACGTTTATATCAATAAATAAAAAAAAATGTTTTATAATAAAAGTACCAAAAATAGTTACGCTTTTTACCCCTTAAACATCCGAATTTCGAAAAAGTACTAAATCCTTATTTGGATTTTTTAGATAAGTTTCAAATGTGATATAGCCCTTATTTTTGTGTTTATGGGTTTAAAAGACAGATGGGGTGACAAAAAAGTACCAAAATACAGGTTTTACCCGTTTACTCAGTTAAAGGGCTGAATTTCCAAAAAGTACCAGACACCTGTACGCTTATTTTTCTAAAGAACAACGATAAGTATTACATTTTTTTGTATCTATTTTAGTTTAAGAGATATAAGGTTACCGAATTTACCCGTTTTTAACCTTTTTTACCCCTTAAACATTCGAATTTCCAAGAATCCATACTTAGTGGATTGATTTGGGGAGAGACCAAGCCCTGGTCCAAATTTCAAGTTTTTAACTTCAGGCGTTTAGGCTGTGCGGTGATGAATCAGTCAGTCAGTGAGTCAGTTAGTAACGGTACAATTTTATAAATATAGATTGTCTGTGCGAACGTAGTAAGACTTATGTGCTGCTTCTAGGTGACAAGCAATTAATTGTGTAGTAAAATTTATATGGAAATCACTCAGTTTTTTGAGTGCTTTTCATATAAATTTTACTACACAATCAAATGCATGTGACCTGGAAACATCATATTAATGATGAAACAGAATTGAGTCTTCAACCTCAGGCAAAAATTCTTAAGCCCATAATTAAAACGTCGACCGTAGCTGCAAATTTTCTCTCATTTCTTTCGTTTTCTTTTGTTCTTTTTTTTCTTTATTTACAAAATGTATGAAATTGAACGAAAGTATGGTAGCATTTTTGGGAGAGCTTGAGAAAAAACTTTTTCAGAATAAAATTGATTTTATTTCTCGACCGCATTCTCCGGCATTATTTTATGTCAAACTGTATGGAAAACATCGTTCAGTCCCAGTTCTGTTTCGTCATTTATTCTCCTCAGTCCCAAGAAAAAATTAACCGTCGGATTTTTTCAAAAATATTTTTTTAATGCTTCTGAAATAAACAATATCATTAAAGTTTTGTTTAAGAACATAAAGGACGAACGGATTCTGACACTTGATTTTTCTTAAACATTTTTATTCTTTTTTTTTAAATAATTCATGAAAATAATTAGACAGTTCAAAAGTATTCTATTATGTCATATTGGTTGTATTGGCTTTAATTTAATGACTGTCATATACATTTTGTTTTATTTTTCATATTAAAACATAAAACATATACAATTTTTAAATGTTTTTTTGATATTTAATTTTGGAAATATACACTAAATTATCAAATGATTATACCACATTGTGTTCACAACAGTGCTATTTAGCATAAGATAGTATTTTAGTACTAAGAATCTTTAACAACAATATTATATATTTTTTAGGTTTCTATACAAAACATGTCAAGTTAGCTGTATAAATGGTCATAAGATGAACGATTTTTTGAACACGTCTGCAGATGTTAAGAAAAGTCCCGTAGTCTGCACATTGGGAACGAGCAGGTTATATGTATCTTTATGGATCAATTACCATTTAGTGTTTATGTCTGAGCAATGGCTGATGCCCATCCCAGTTAAGTAAAAATACTCTTCTTTTTAAGTATTTTTTTTCTTTGGTTTGTAAACTCATTTTGGCCTCTTTTATTTTTCTATCGTTGTCATAAAGCCACGTAAAGACACTGTCTTTTCGCGCTTTATTTTTATATAGCTAAAAATATTTAAGTACAATTAAACTTAATACAAAAAGCGTTGATGAAAAAAAAATACAAAGAAAATTTTGTATTAAATTCTTCTGTTACAAACTCTACAACAAAACGTTAAGATCAACTCTTCTCGTGCATATAAAATTTAATATAAAAAAGTCCTACAAACACAAATACGTATTAATTTAAAAAGATTTCCCTTTCCCCTCCAACAATATCAATAAAAAAATTTCACACTTGATTTGCTGTATGAAAAATTCAAAAATTCTAAAAAAAGGAATGAAGAAAAACTCATACGTTCAAAATGAAAAACTCAATTTTTTATGCGTTTCAGTCGGGATAATAAAAACTTTTTTGTTTATGTTCTGTTACGTTTTAGTGCCACTATTATTTTTTATTTTGTTGTTGTTCTTTAAGCGTTGTAACATCACAAATTAAAATATTCACAGGCACTTTTATTTTGTAATCAAAGAAAAGAGATCATAATTTTTTTTTGCCGTTTAGATCTGAAGATATCACCTCGCACATACTTTAAGTTCTCTTATGTTTTAAGTTTTTTTTTTAATGCGTGCAAAGAGTTTTTGTTGTTGTTTGAAACAAAGTGTGAAAAGTGTTACGTTCCATTTTATTTTTTCTTATACGCAGAGAAAAAACATGATTAATGAATGGTCACTGCGACTATTTTTATTCATATTTGCCTAATATGTTTACCGTAATAAACTTATTGTAATCCTTATTTAATTTGAAAAAATATTTTTTCCCCTTAACATTTTTTAATTCACTATAATAATATTATATGGTGTTTTACAACTAAAAAGTTACCATGATCTAGCTAAACATATCAAATCATGTGAAATATTTGCTCCTATAATGTATATATTTTCAACTATGGGGGGATTCACAAGGTGTGCTATCAAGTCATATCGTCATAATGTCCTAAATAATATTTTACAATTGTTTAAAAAAAAAATATTTTTTTATGTTGTTTGAAACACAACAATATTTTTTTTTTAAACAATTGTAAAATATTATTTAGGACATTATGACAATATGACTTGATAGCACACCTTGTGAATCCCCCCTATGTATGCAATTAAAATCATAATATTAGCTGTACACAAAAGGTTCGTTTGATACCATCATTTTTGTTCGCTTTAAAACACATTCTCTAAATGAGCAAACATTTATTGTCAAAACAAACAGTGTGTGTTTATAATGCAAATAAAATCTTCTTCAGTTAATCGGGAAACATGAATGACTACGAAATAATTAAAAGTTTTTCGGGAGAAAAAGGGGTTGCATGATTGCAAAATTAATTATCATACGTTTATTGAAACAGGTAAAGCTATTAGTATATATACATATATATATAAATGTATGTATTGAATTTTATTTATTATTATATGTTGTAATTTTATTAAAACATGAAATTTTTGAAATTGATTTTTCTATTGGTTTTATTGTTCAAATAGACATTTTGCATGGTATTGGGAAAAATAAATACATGGTTAGGAAGATCATTTGTGTTTTTCTTCTAAGCATAATAATATTTTTGAGACAATAATAAGCTATAAACATGTCTGAACATATATTGTTACTGACGACGTGTTTGACACAATCATAGCCACAAACATTAATGATAGTTTGCGATTGTGATTGTATCAACCATGTTTTTTCTTTGCGTGTATGTAAATACATATGTAGAATATCAGATAAATGTTAATAAGTTTTTGTAATGAATACTAAAAATTAACGCAAATAAATGTCTTAAGCAAGTTAAAAAAGTTGTTTTCCTGGCAATCATATTTTTTAATTTACACCGCCCTTAGGCGGGAAGGTTATTAAAGGCTTATGCTAATTTTTGCAACGAATAAAGTTATTAATGAAAAAATACATTTTAGTATAAAAGTCGAATTAGAATAATTTTCTGACTCTCGTGTCTGGTTGGTGGATTTTTTTTTTGCAAACCTTGTGCACGAAGAACCGCAATTTTGTAGATAATTTAACACGTTCCTCACTCTGCAGTTTTTTGCGTTTTCTGCCCAAGCTCAGGAACCAAAAAAAAAAAAAAGTCTCACATATGTATGTTACATGAGTTTTCTAAATCGAAAATTTGTGTCACATATTTGTAACAAACTTCAAAGTCACTTACAAGTGACATGAGTTTTAAGTAAAATTGGTGTCACATGTATGAGTCACTAAATGGTTTGATGTTTATAAATGAAAATTTTTTTATTAAAAATTTATTAAAATTTATTGCCGTTTATGGATGTAGACATGTAAATGACTATCCCAAATTTTAAAGCAACGATATGGACATAATCAAATTAATTTCCCAGTATCTGCAGACTCCATTTATTTAGCAGATTGCCAGATGTTTTGTACTGATAACCAAACTATGTGTGTCAAATTTGTAAATTTTTGCTGTAACCCTTTGCCAAATGTACTTAAATGTTAATTGTCTTTCTATAGGAAGTGCCACGCCCACTTTTCCAATCCAGCACACTTTTTTTTACAGATGTTTTGTATTGTTATCCGAGCTATTTGTATTTAATTTGGATGGTTCCCTCTCCAGATATACAGAAATCTATAAAATTTTTGTGTGTTAGGTGCCACGCCCACTTGAAATTTTAAAAATAGTAATAGCCTTTGTCAAGTGACGGAAAGTTATAAAAATAAAAGTGAGTTCTTATAAAAAATAATAAATAACTACTCAGTCTATACACAAACCGCAGAAAATATATTTATATCACATTGTAACAGAGAATTAAATGCACAAGAAATTTGCTTCCAACAAACTTTCACGAAATTATAGGTAAATAAATTTCAATAAATATCTAATATGTGATATCAGTTCCCGTGTCACATTTACGTGGCGAAGAATTGAAATTTTATCCCCAAACTCTGTCCAATATTTTTAGCGGCGATCCCCAATACAAATACTCATTAATCACAACAACTTTTAAATTCAAGGACCAACTCTGAAAAATCTTAAGTGTTTTAAATAAACAAAATGTTCAATTTTAAAATTCGGCCGGATGCCCAGAAATAAAAACTAAAAAATCCGCTGTTTTTTTGAGATTAATGGTCAATCTCACGATGTCACACATTAACGTTCGCATAAAAAATTACATATTTAACAAAAACTATTTTTAGAAATTTTAAAATTTGTTTTTGTTTTAAATGTAATTTTATATGCGAACGTTAACGTGTGACATTGGGGAATTGGCTACAAATCTTTCCAAAAACCCACTTCTAATTGAAGGACTTATTGCAATAAAATGATATGCCACAAAAAAATCATTTTGAGATAATCGGTTTCAAAATTAAATTATACTGTACACCCTTTTAAGAACTCCTTTTCAACAACTACAATCACATAGCTACTGCTGGACAACAGCATCACAGTGCAAATCGCTGTATTCAAAACTTTATGGATTATGATGTTACTGCAGAAAAAAATTTCACGTCTTTTCAATGAGAATTAAATTACTAGTTTTAATGTGCAATAACGTGCTAAGCCTCTAAAGTACAAAAATCATATATCGCTGGATTTTGAGATGTATTCATTGTTCCTTCACAAAACGTCTTTGTATGAAATAATTGTTGCGCAACTAAAATGTTTGATGATGAAAATGGAAGGACGAATAGAAAAGTATACTCTGTTTTTCGAGTTAGTTGAGAGGAAGAACAAGAAAGAAAGAACGCATACTCATTTACAATCTCATTAAGACTCAATCTATGACTTTTTTATGTGTATTCAAATGACGCTCTTTTTTATAACAACGTTTGCTGATGACGAAAGCTTTAAAAAAATAATAAATTTTAAAACACAAAAAGCGGAGAGAGGAGAAAAAATTTTATTTGTTATGCTTTATTATATTTTTTAATAAAGAAATTTCTGTTGATTTTTCTTTAAAAATTGTTTGTTAAAAAAATGTCGTCGATTTGACGAAGAGTAACCTTAATGTGCTAAAATGAAGAGGGTTAAATGCTGCAAAACAAATGTTTCATAACATGGACGAGGACAGCTGTGTGAAAGTTTTACATAGATACCGGCCCTAGGGCCCATGGTGGATCTCAATCACTGAGTAACAAGTGATGCATTTACACACCCAGGTAGCAATTTGCCTATAATCTTGTGTCGTTACTCGTTAAGGATCCAGAGCTTTCTAACTCTGCTGCTCTTAGAATAAAGCTAGCAGCATCTGTCGGGTTACAACAGCGCTTAGGGATAATTCTCCCTCAGGGCCAATGCTACCACGAGTGGTGATAAATCAGTCCTACAGTAGGAGTTTCAAGACATCCCTTCCTACAACTTTGAGAAGTAAACAAGAATCACATCCTCATTCCCGAAAGTATATATTCAAAAGATAAATGAAACTTCCTTAAATACAATCTTCCTAAAAGATAGAAAGCATTTTCCTCAAGAAGCGTACAAACGAAAGTCTTAACCAATAGTCAGTTTTGTACCGTGTTCCTGGGTGCTGTTAGCTCCCGTGGTAACTTATGGGTCTCTGGTCAGACGCAATCACTAGAGATCGTTAAATTCCTTGGGATCTGTAAATTTAGGATTTTTGCCGAATCACTAGTTTACATTACACATGATTTCACAGAGGGATGTAACAAAGGTGAAATATCCTTTAGATGGTCCCTACAAGCCCCCGGGAGAAATGGACGAGGACAAATTAAACTCCTTTTTTCATTGTTTTTTCTTATATTTTTAGCTAGCTGATACATTATTGACCGATCTCTGTTATTTTTTTTTTAATTTTAGCTTCTTAGCCCCATTTTATATGTAATTTCTTTAGTTTTATTTTTCGAAACAATTTAATTTTTTTTAAGCTTTAGTGATTATGTGTATAATTCTTATAACAATTTCTCCACAGTTTACCACTTTTTTATTTGTAAATTTTGCATGTGGCCTCCTTTGTTTGCTTTACTACTGTTTGTTCAAATAAACTTAGGTTTTATTTTTTTATTACATGACTAGTTCTTAGAATTTGTAGAAATGAGTTGTATAATAAACTGAACATAAACCTACCAATTGGTGGTACTGAATATAAAAGATAAAAAAAATGTTAGAAAAAAGTTTGTGCAAATAGAAAACATAAAAACTAAATAAAAATATGAACTAAATCATCATAAATACTGGTGCAAATACATGTGAGTTCAGCAATAAATGCTTAAAACAAAACGAAGAGAAAACTTTAGGACCAGCCGAAGTGCAAAATAAATAAAAGAATTCTACAAAATAAAACAACAAAATTGTAAAAGATCGTAATAAAAATGTTGGAAAAAATATACTAAAAACCCATCTGGTGGTTTTGTGTACAGTTTTACGCATTTTACATACAAACAGACTTACAAATTGATTAGAGAAACTGGCCATAAAAATAAAAGAGAAAGAAATTTAGTTAATCCGTAATGCATTTTAAAATGAAAATATTGGTTGAATAAATAAGAATTTCAAAAATTATTTTCGGGAATGAAATATTTTATTAATTAATTCATTTATTAATAATGTGCTTATAATCCCAATTTTTGAATGAAAACACTGAAATTTATTGTTGTGGGAAAGTTAGTTTCTATGCGCATTTCGCTGGTTGCTTAGGCCAGCTCGTCAGAAAACTTTTTCCAAATATGTACTTTAGAAAAGCTAAAAATATTATACAAGTAAGACCATAAAGTGAATAAGAATTTTAGCAATATCAAAGTTTCAACAAAGACACAACAATAAACCGTCAATTTTTCTTTCTTACATTCCCCTACAATTGGCTGGGTTTTTTCCAACACGAATTGTATTTGTAAGAGGATAGAAAGAAAAAAACAAAATTAAAAAAAAAAAAACAAGTTGCTTAAAGAAAGCAGCTTGCCATTTCAGTTCTTTATTTGCCGTGCACTTGCAAATTTATTATCAAAAATTATTTTCGGGAATGAAATATTTTATTAATTAATTCAGTGTTTTCATTAAAAAATTGGGATTATTAGCACATACGATGGGTTTGTTTAATAGTGCTATGTTCTCTTCTAAAGCCGAATTGATGGTTAGGAATACATCTATTTACATTTAAAATTGGGGCTAATTTTGACACTAACAGCTTCTCAAACAGCTTTGATATATTAGACAATAAGCTTATAGGTCTATATGACTCAACTGTTGTAGGATCCTTCCCTGGCTTAGGTATTATTGTAACTAAGGATACTTTCCATTCTTGTGGGTAGTATTCAAGGCGTAAAATAGCATTAAAAATCAAAAGAATAATTTTCTTTGCTATGCTGGGTAGCTCTAAAAGCATTTTGTTGCTGATCTTATCAAACCCAGGGGCTTTCTTTGGGTTTAAATCATGAATAGCCTTTTCGATTTCTTTTATCTCAAATCTAAGTGGAACAGCAGATCTAACAGCAACAGGTGGCAACTCGACTGCAATATCGGGAGATGTATGCGGGGTAAATACGGTTTTCAAATGATTAACAAAAAGATTTCCTTTTTCTTCATCATTTCGTGCCCAACTTCCATTTAAGTTTCTTAATGGTGGTTTAGTGATAACTGGTCTATTAAGATTTCTAGCTGCACGCAATAATGAGTAGTCTGATTGAGAAGTTGCATCAAGTTCCTTAAGATATTTTTCCAGGGAAGCCGTTTTCATACCACTGTGTATTACTATTACAAAATTCCATACAACACATGATACTTGCACTAGAGTACAAGTGAAAAAAAATATCCAAAGGGGAGAAATGAAAGCAACAATCTGCAAGCGTCCCTTACTCGAATCGCATCCTTGTTAGATTCACGACATGGAGATCCTGCCACTAAACCAACAATACAGACGAGCCTACCAATTTCCTAACACCACGAAAGTTACACCCAACCAACATTAGAGTAACATCCACCCACATATGCACACATTATTGTGGATCTCGATATGTGATATGTGCCCACTTCTATCTCTTGATGCTATTTTGTGGTTGAGTAAATAGTTGTTGATAGCGCATCACCTTGTCTCACCTCAGAAGTTATACCAAAATCATTGGAAAGGTCGTTTGTATTGCTACTAACGTGAATAATGAATCGAATTTTAATTGCTTTTAATGTTTGATCTTAATCGGTATGTCGGTCACTTTTAAAGCACCGTAGTTTCTCAAATCTATAATAGATTTGTTTCAGAATAGTTTGTTATACCGTTTGTACACTTGCATCTATTTCGGAGCAACGCATGGAAGATGCGGAAAATGTGAAACCTGACTTCAGACTGGAAACATCTGACATCTACTATCAATCAAAAATGTCACCATTTCTGAAAAAAAAAAAATTTTTTTTTAAAACTTTTTTCTATACACGTGCTAAAATTTTAAAAGTAAATACCAAAATGTATTTGTAATTTATTTTGTGTAGTAACGTAAAAAATATACAAAAAAAAGACTTGCATAGAAGAAAAACTTGAGAAATGGTAACGTTGCTTTCAAGAAATTCAATTTTTTCAATGATGACACAATAATAAGTGCCGGTTCACACTGTTCAAGTTTTAGTCTTCAAGTCTTGAACTCAAGACTTGACGGCTAAGACTTGAACAGTGTGAACCACACGCAGAGAAAAAACATGATTAATGAATGGTCGGTCACTACGACCATTTTTGTTCATATTTGCCTAATATGTTAACCGTAATAAACTTATTATAATCCTTATATAAATTGAAAAAATATTTTTTCTCCTTAACATTTTTGAATTTACTATAACAATATTATATGGTGTTAACACCTTAAAAGTTACCATGATCTAGCTAAACATATCAAATCATGTGAAATATTTGCTACTTTAATGTATATATTTTGAACTATACAATTAAAATCATAATATTAGCTGTACACAAAAGGTTCGTTTGATACCATCATTTTTGTTCGCTTTAAAACACATTCTCTAAATGACCAAACATTTATTGTCAAAACAAACAGTGTGTGTTTATAATGTAAATAAAATCTTCTTCAGTTAATCGGGAAACATGAATGACTACGAAATAATTAAAAGTTTTTCCGAGGAAAAAGGCCATGCATGATTGCAAAATTAAGGAAATAAATTATAATACGTTTATTGAAACAGGTTATTTATATATATATATATATATATATATAAATGTATGTATTTAATTTTATTAATTAATATATGCTAAGCTGTGTATGTATTATTGTTCAAAATTCTTGTTTATTTTTCCTTTTTATTTATAACTTATGTTGTAACTTATAAATAAAAAGGAAAAAAAGAACTTTTAAAAAAGCCGTTTAAAATTCAAACGTAAAAATGCACGATTTTTATTTCGTCAAAATACTTATGCCGACAAGTGTATTTTTAATAAAACATAAAATTTTTTAAATAAATTTTTTATTGGTTTTATTGTGATAACCATGTTGCATGGTACTGGGAAAAATAGAAACATGGTTAGGAAGATCTTTTGAGTTGTTCTTCTAAACATAATAATATTTTTGAGACAATTATAAGCTATAAACATGTCTGAACATACATATATTGTTACTGAAGACGTATTTGATTTTTAGCTCTACGTAGTTCTTATGGGAAAATTTCAACATCTTTGCAAATTTATGGTAGAAGTTTGATATTGACAAGTGTAAAAAGGTTATAGGCCTACAACACTGGCAGACAAGTTTTGCTAAAAATTTTTTAAAATGTTGTTTTACCTGTGCAGTTTATTGTTCGACTCGTTTTGCTATTAATAGTAACTGGTCCCCTTTTTTAATCTTAAGTAGAAGAAGCAAAAAACAATAGTCCACGAAGTTGTTTTACTTTTATGCACTTCAGTTGTCCATATTTCCATCTTTTAGCCATTGTTTTTTGTTTTCCTTATTATACTTTAAGTTGGTTATTAGCTCTCACTTGGGTGTCATTTGAGAAGAACATCAGCAGTATTATATCGCCAATATTATTGCCAATGGGTTATAGTCATTTTACACGAGCAACCCTCACAATTGGATGTTGCAACAGTTGTTGTGTGCTACATGCTACAAACGGTCGTCTCACATAGTCAAAAGATTTTATGATGCTTTTGCTAGTAACATTAACAAAGTGTGTATATTTTACTGGCAACCCCACCTACAAATTGTTTGTTGTCTATTTTTATGACCTTTGAGTCCTTATGGAAATCATTTTGAAAATTGAACGTAGCAGCTGATGATGATGTGTTACAGGATACTAATTTATCCAAGTTTTTTTTCGGCTATTACTTTTGTTTTTTCCATTTTTATTTCTATCCCTACAATTTAACAATGAATTGTGGTCATAAAATCTAATTTTGTAAGAAAATTACATTTATAAAAAAGGAAAATTACATACATACATTTACGAATGTAGTGTAGTTATGTCTGTATGGGTATAAAAGAAACAAGACCCTCTTAAGAAACAGTTTAGGAGAAAAAAAGGAAATACAGTTATATATTTAAAGACATTTGTGAGTTTTCATATGCAACAGAGGGGAAGCGGGCATTTAAGTGCACAAATGTGTTTGTGTCTGTGTATTTAGTTGAAATAGAGAAATAAATTTTCTTAATATGCTGCTTGTGTTGAATGTTTATGATTGGCACACATGTGTGTTAAATGACATTTTTACTATAATTTTATGAAGTCACCACAAACTAAAAACAAAACGAAAAAAAGCAAAAATACTTGCAAAAATAAGCAAAAGAACATAATAAAATCATCTTACCAAAAAGAGCGATAAAAAATCTTTCAGTTTTGTGAATTTTTATCTCTAGAGTTGAATGATAAATCTTGAAGTTTAAGTTTTTTTTATGCCTTTAATAACATTCAGCGTAAATTTGTAAGAAATTGTTAACTGTTCGTGAAAAACTATAAAAGAAAACGTTTAAAAGTGTTCTTAGCAAAAAAAAGTTCAAAAACAGTTTCATTTGAAACTAAAAACAATTAAAAAGTTTCAAATGTAATGAAACTTTTTAATTGTTTTGACCATAGTCCCAAGCAGTGTTTGCAATTTAGCCAATTGTTATCATGCTTAGTCATAACTTAGCGATTAGCCATTTTTATTTACCAAAATTTCCTTTAATTTGTTTTTTTTTTTTTTAATTTTGGACCAAACCCGATGTGATAATAATATAAAGTTGAATTCTTTTTAAAAAAATTATGCAAAACTTATACAGCAAAAAAAGTCGATTCCTTAGTTGATAAAAATTTTTTATTTTTCAAAAATTTTACTTACGATACATACACATATGTATATGTGTAGGTAGGAGTTAAACTACACTAAGTCACATTTTTAAAATTTTACATTAGACCACAAAAACATGTTGAAAGTGATAAATGCTTCTATCTCTGTATTAAAAATTTGCCTTAGCCCGAATATTTTATAAAACTCTAATAAAATTACATCATATAATGTTACCGTTACTTATTAAAGTTGACTTGAATGGACTTAAATTACACTTACTTTTTTTTTTTTTTTTTTTTTTTTTTTTTAAATTTGTTTATTTAATCAAAATTGTATGTTATATATAATCAACTATAAATAAACAATAGTACATACTTAAAAAATGTAATATATAAATACACTGTCCCATAAAAAGGGCACTTAAGTACAGCCAGTATTAGAATATAAATATATTTTTTTTTTTTGGTAATATTGATTTTTTTAATTTACAATTTATGTATTGAATAATCAAATATTCAGTGCGAGGAAAAAAGTTGGAAAAAAAATCTCACTACAATATTTTATAAAATAAAAGTTAAGGTCCTAGGTTAAAAACAAAGAAAAAAACTTATTCGGTGAGCCACCAATATTTTTTATTATATAAGCTTGGTTTGTTTTTATCTGTTACGTATAAGATTTGACACTACTACTGTTCTCCGTTGTTAATTGTTTACTTGTAATTGATTTAATGTTAGCTCGTCTATAGATGTGATAAACTATAGGTATGCCTGCTTCGTTTTGAATAAAACCATTTCTATCAAGAAAAATGAATGCTTCTGGTGGGACGAAACCCTCCTGAAGGCTTTTTGATATGTAATTGTCACTAGCATAATAGGGGGCTAAGATTAGATTATTCTCGTTACATTTAGTACTCTTTAAAATGTGGTTTCTAATTAAATAGATAATAAAAATGTCAATTCTGCTAACTTGAGCCACGTTGTACAATCTTTGATTTGATATGAATTTTTTGTAATTGCCATTTGCTGATCTGAAAATGCTTCTAAGGCATTTTCTTTCAAAAAGTCTAATTTTTTCCATATAAGATGGGGAAATGTTGTACCAAACTTGGCAACCATAAGTAAGTATAGGCAGTATGGTAAGTGAACGAGTTCTTAATAAATTAAAAAAAATTTGAAGAGCCGCGACATTCCGTTACTACGAAGCAGGTTAGTAAGGGAGCATATAAAAGAGTAATGGTAACAAAAACTTCAATGTGCAAAGCTGATCGTTACATTCAACAATTTTTATATGCGCTGAATAAAGCGCTTTCTGTGTCAAAAATGTATTGATTCAAAGTGGGAACTCGCCGTATAAAATTCATGTCTTCCGTACGTTTCTCCCTTACAAACAAGCTTCGTTGGAAGCTCCATTTTTTAATGGGAAATCACTGAAAAAATCCCTGATGATGATCTTCAATGAAGATCGAAATATTGGAATGAAATAAAAATGAATATTTATTTACAAAAAAAAAAAAAAAAAAAAAAAAAAAAAAAAATAATCGCTGGCCTCAGGCTTGATTAATTTTTGTTTATTTAAAATTGGGAAGATCGAACAATAACACCAACTTTTATTAGATTGTTTATATCAATCACCCATTAAATTTGTCTGACCGACATCGCTCCGAATTTTTTTTATAACATGGGCCTGGCCAGACCCAGGTCAATACAATATGCACAAAGTTTTTATTAGTCAAATTGCCACGCCCACTGTGTTTAAATTTACACCTCTTTCTCGATTTCTTGTATAAAACACTGTGATTGAAGAATACATAAAGTTTCGTTCTAATATACTTACTCCCATATATATAAAAAATGTCTTAGATTTATAGCAGGCTTATGAAACGAATTTTCTATGAAAATTTCTTTTATAAACCTTTTATTAATCAAAAATATTTTTTATAAATATGAGGGTTAATGGTTATATGAAAAAACTGGAAAACACTCAAAAAAATGCCTGGCCAGGCCCAGGTATACACTTAAGGATTAATCTTTTTACAAAACTGGCAGCACTGACTCAAAAGCATGACACTATTTTTAAACCTATAACAAAATAGTGTAGCGAGTATTAAGCGTTTGTGCTGGTGTTTGTAACCTTAATATGGTGGCCCTAGATCCACCTTTTAGCATACCGATCGACTTAGAATCATTTTTTGAATCGATATAACGACGTCCATCTGTCGATCTAGCTGACTATCTATAAAAATTGTACGCAAAGTTTAGGACATTTTGGACTTAATTTGATGAAATTTAGTACCTGAGTTCTAATTTTCACAAAGATTGAGCTAATTGAAAATGGTGAGAATCGGTTCATAGTTTTACATAGCACCCATTCAAGCTTTTTTTTCCGGAATAGTCTTTGTACACATACACCATTTTATTATGTTGGTATTTCGATTAAAATTGGTCCAAACTTATTTTATAGCAATATAAATCGTCTTACCAAATTTTATTGGATGTGCATGCTTGACCATAGTTCTCTTAAAAAATAAATTTTGGCGACAATAACTGTTAGCCATAGGTCCCACATTAACCCCCATCCTTAAATCACTTAAAGGCAAACAAATCTCATATATTCAGTTTTTTATTTGACCTTATTTAATTTAATAAATGTTTATATTTATTCAAGCTCAAGGTCCTTTTAATATTTATTTTTTATTCTCAATATTTCGCTGACCTTTGGTTACCATCGTCAGGAAATTAAATATATATTTAATATATAAAAATATATATATATATATAAATATATATATATTTCAATATCAATCAGGAAATTAAATATATTAAATATATATATATATATATATATTTTTATATATTAAATATATATTTAATTTCCTGACGATGCTAACCAAAGGTAAAAAATAAATATTAAAAGGACCTTGAGCTTGAATATATATAAACATTTATCAAATCTCATATAGATGAATAGATCTAAATAATATTCGGCACAAAGAACTTAAACATTACTCTTTGCCCAGAATTGCGTAAAACACAACGCAACGCCAAAAATTACATTGAAAGCAAAAACAAAGCCAAGCATATTTTATAATTTTGCTGTTGCTTTCTACAGAAATTCATATTTAATTTTTAAGTTTAAAACGCTGCATTTCTTGTGGCGTTGAAAATTTTAAAACGCAATATGATTATTTGTAAAAAGCAACCACAAATTATAAAATATTTTTGTCATTGTTTTTGCTTTCAACGTAATTTTTGGCGTTGCGTTGCGTATTATACAGTTAGGGCCTTAAACTCATAACATAACTTTGTTCTGACGTGTCCAAACCCAGAGAAAAAACATGTTGAAACATGTTCATCTCCAACAAAACTAATTAAAAAAAAAATAATTAAAATTTAAGCATATTACCCAGTGGTGGAAAATTCAAAAATTAAGATGTACTGACCCCCAAGCAAAAGAGTACTTTATAAAACAATTTGGTACTTTTTATAAAACATATTTCTTATTAAAACTATACTCAAACAATACAAAACTTTAAAAAAATATATTAATTTTCATATACAAAATATAAAATTTTGGTAAACAAACACAGAAAATCAATGTAGAATAGTCGAAAACGAGGTTGATTTTACATTTTTCGGTTACAATAACTTGCTAGCAATATTTTTCTTTTAAAATAAATTTAATTCATATTAATTTAACATTGTAATAAAGTTAGAGCAAAATGACATTGATATTGAAATAACACTAGGATTCACTTTGATTAAAGTTATATCAAGTTTCACCAACGACATCGTGAAACAAAAATGGACAAAAATACTTTTAAATAATGTCGATTTTTTCTGGATTTTCTAATTACGTAGAACCCATGGTCATTAGACCGACTCATCTAATATGGGCAAAAAAGGTAAAGTTGTACCACCTTGAAACTATGACAAATATGTGAGCTAAACCGCGTCAAAAAAGGTCCAAAAATTGCATTTTTCATGAATAAAAAATTCGGTAGATTTTTTTTTTTTGTTCAATGTATGACACAATATAATAGATATTTAGGAATTCTTTGAAAAATCCAACCACAGACTCTAGATACCGACATTTTTGAAAGTTTTAATAAATTTACAATTCTTTGTCCTACTATTTTCATTTCCAATACGTCGGTAAAGAGGTATCGATCACCGATTGGGTTTGTAGTCAAAAAATTTACCTTCTGCATGGTCTTACTTTTTGTAAGTTCTCTTCGACTTCATTAAATTGTCATAGTATAAAATTTTTTTTGGCCCTATCAAAGTATTTTCGACCTTTTAAATCGTCAATTTGGGCCAAAACAAAAAAAAATTAAAATACATGACTGTATCTTACCTTTTGAAACAGATAATTTCATGACTGCAGTGAAGCCACTTAACGACTGAAGATATTTCACAACGAACGAAAAAAGGCTTAATTGAACTAATGACAGACTTAGTTCATTATTATGTTATTTTTTTTTACAAAGCGCAAAAAGGTCCAAAATAGATTGTTTTTCTAGCAATACACCAAAAATTTTATTGAGCATAAGATTTTTTAAGATTCAATTGAATTAAGATACAACTCTTTTTTTAAGTTGTATATCCATAAATCACTATCTAAAGGATATTGTTATGTTTTAATTGTTACGTTAGAAATAATTTTTAGGCATAACACATCAGGTCTTTCGCAGCATAAACAATAAAAATTATGCGTCTTATTTAGATTTTATTTAATATGAATAAGGCAGTGGCAAGTATCTAACAACACTATATTGAATTTTTTTTTTTCATAACATGATTTAGCGGAAAAAACAAAAAATGTAACCATACCGAACCAAACGTTAAAAGGGACAGAAAGGGCTAAATAGATATAACAAAAACGGCAAAATTTTGGAGGTGACCACTTAAAAACGAGCTAAGATTAGACCGAAAATGGCTTAGGTGTCATCACTGTTAAGATATGTATTTATTTTGATGTTGTTACTTCACAAGTTCGATATTTTTTAAAAACATTTATTAATTTTTTTAAAAAAGTTTCTTCTCTAGTCATTTTCCTTCGAATAGTGGCACTAGTAATTAGTTAGAAGGTTTAAACCGAATGTCAGAAAAGTTATTGTGCTATGATTTTCTGAAAAAAAACTCGAAAAGAATTTAAGAAGAGGTAATATAAACATTGATATATTAAGAATTATATGTAGTTTTTAGACACAATCGGTCTATAGACTTTTGAATTTGTACACTTATAAACATAAACAATTTTGAAATTACAATTTCAACTGATTTAAATTCCTAAAGGACTCATTATTATGTTTCACCACTATAATAAAGTACAAAGAAAAATACAATAAAGGGAAGCTTTTTTTCTATATATTAAAGAACAAATACAAAAAAAGAACGATTAATGCAATATATGAGTTTATGTTTTCAACACTATTATTACTATTATTATCTTTATCTTTTATATCATTTATGACAACATCAATTGCAGCAACATCATAATCATATTCTATTCTATTGTATTGGATTCTGATAGAGGAACACAAGTAGGGAGAGAAGAGGAAGGAGGTTTGTTGTTAATATTCCTGCATTTGCCATGCTCGTACTAGATACGACAATAATAAAATGATGACATGCAGTTGCAATAAACAACAATAGATTGTGGTAAATAATTGTATCAACTACAACAACAATAATAAAAGCAAAGGCAGTAACGACAACAGCAACAAGGAACATCAGCAGCAGAAGTAGCATTAAAAGCAACAACAGTTGCACAAACGATATTATATTGCAACATAATTTTCTCATTTATCAGCAGTAGCAAAATTAAAACAAAAACAAAAAAAAAAAAAAATTAAATAAATAAAAAGCCAACAATTTCAACTGCAGCAAAAAACCACAATGAATATGGTAATGTACATAATGTATGTCACTGCAATTCATACATAAAACTATAGAGAATAATACCCTGCAGCTTAAATCGTTACTAGTTAGGTTTATTACTAGTTATTGGTTGTAAAAATGGGAAAGATAATAATATGCACATGATAACTGCCCAGCTTTATATGTGAAGTCTGAGACGAATTCATACAAGGTGGTCTTATTCTGAAAACGGGTACAAAACTGTAAAACAAACATTTTAATTAGTGTTCAATTTTAAATTATGTGTTTTGAAACGTAATAATTTAAAAACGTTTTAAATATCATAATTCTACGTGAAAATTATAGAATTTGTAAAAATTCCCCATAGCGGTATGACACATGGTTAGTTATCAGCTGTTGCTAACGTAGCAAGCAAAGGTCACCTTGAATGACTTCGCCTTGGTAACGCCGTTTTTTGTAGAAAAAACAAAAATACTACGAAAGTTGGTAAAAAACGACTTACCTATTCCTCGTTGTAGGAACAACAACAAAACTACAAAAATATATAAAAAACAATTTACTTGTTTGTAAAAACTCTTCTTTGATTAACTATTAAAGCTGCTTGATTCTCACTTTCAGATATTTCATCCCTTTTTAAATTTCTTTCATATATGCACAACTGCATTACTTATTCATTTAATGTCTAATCACCTTCTCGTGTAAGCATCATCCAAAGCGATTTAAAAACTTGAAATTAACTAGGCAAAACGTACAAAAGTTTACATATTAATAAAAAATCTTGCAACGGATTTTCATTTTTCAATTGTAAACCAATATTTATTTCATTAAATAAATTTTTTAATTTTGAAATGTGTGCTGAGACATCTGGGTTCTTATTTTATTTGAATGAAAAAAGCTGTGTTCACATTTTTTTTTTTTTTTTTTTTTTTTTATTTCAATATAATTACGACTGAGTAAAACTCATTTAGTAATATTACAATAGGAGGTAAAATAGTGTGACGAGTGATAATTCATTAATTATCCTCAAAAAAAAGTTATAAATTTATGTACTTGTGTACATATATCTAGTTGACCAGATCCATTGGAAGGGTCCTCTGTAGTCTTCTGTATGGGTTGTGAGAGAAGAAGATTTCATTAAGATCTTCATTTGTGTGAAGCTGAAGTTTTGTAGCGTGCTTTTGTGCATGGAGTTGTATCTCCTCAGTTACGGTGTTTATCCCCAAATCTCTATGAAGGTCGTCGTTACGAATGAACCATGGAGCATTGACGATAGTACGTAGTATTTTGTTTTGTGTTTTTTGAATAATTTGTACATTAGTTTTCTTCGAACAGCCCCAGAGCTGTATTCCGTACGTCCATATAGGTTTTATTATTTGGTTATACACCATGAGTTTGTTAGTGAGAGATACATCAGAATTACTCCCAAGTAACCAGTATAGTTGTCTGAATTTTAGTTTAATTTCCTGAGTTTTTTTTTTAATGTGTTCCTTCCACTTTATTTTAGTGTCGAGAGTCATGCCTAAGTATTTGGCAGTATTAGCGAATGGTATCTTTATGTTATTTATATATAATGGTAGGTATTTAATTTTTTTGTTGGTGAAGTTCATATGAATAGATTTACTTTCATTGAGTTTCATCCGCCACTTCCTGATCCAAACTATGGTGTCTGAAAGTGCATGTTGTACTTTGTTAGTTGATTCTTTCTCATATTTTCCTGTTGCTAGAATTGCAGTGTCATCTGCAAATGTTGCTATTGTTGCAGATTGGGGTATGGGCAGATCTCTTGTGTATAGCAAGTATAAAATAGGTCCAAGGACACTACCTTGCGGTACACCGGCTTCTATATTTTTTAGGTTTGAATATTCGTTTTCCAATTTAACTCGAAAATGGCGATCAGCTAGATATGACTTTAAAATTTTGTAAAATTCTTTTGGTAGATCTTTGTGCAATTTGTATAAGAGTCCTTGATGCCAAACTCGATCAAAGGCTTGACTTACATCAAGAAATACGGCTGAACATATTTGTTTATTTTCTAACGACTTTTCAGCAAAGTCTATAATACGATGGACTTGTTCTATTGTAGAGTGACGCTCTCTGAACCCAAACTGATGCTTTGGGATCAACTGACGTTGTTCTATTATGTACTGAAGCTTTGTGTTCACATTTTGAAAAGCTGATCTTTTGAAGTTGCTTCAAATTGTGGCTTTAAAGCTTTCCACATCTCAAAAGCGCATTCCTTTTATCGGTAATTGTGCTTGTACTAATACTTTTAGCATAACAATTTGCCTTTCTAAATATTACATATGCTGGTGGACCAATATAATGGTTGAGTCAAAGACAAGCAATGGTTTCGACCTCTACTACACAAGCAGAAATAGTTGCTGCTAACGAAGCCGCCAAAGAGTTAGTCTGGTTAAAAAGACTATTTAATGAAGTTATAAATTTAAATCCTATACCAAGTATTCAAATTGATAACACTGCTAGGGATGGGCAAATTGAAAAAATATATCGATATATATCGTATCGATATTTTTTAAGAGTATCGATATATATCAATTAAAAATATCGATATATCGATGTATCGAACGTATTAAGCTGAAATTATTACTAAATTTAAAAACTTAATATACCTATGACAATACATTTTTACAAAGGCGCAAACGTATTACATATTACAAAAAAATTTTAAAAAAAGTAAATACAAAAAAGTTTTTACTTATTCGCCATATGAAATTTAAAAAAAATAATTAGGATTATATAATGCCGGATTATATACTGCCGGTAAACAAAATTTGTAACACATACTATACAAGTAAACTGTGCAATATTTTATTATTAATTAAAACAAAATATTTTTTTATGATTAACATTCCAACTTTCATGAGTCGATTCTTTGCATAATTCTAGGAACCCTTTCCAGAATATTTTTTCCGCGCTTCTTTTTTTGTTGTCATCTCTTAAAAAACCAAGTCATAACTGACCTGTGTAATCTATGAAAATGTACAATGAAAAAACGCCTTTATTTTCTTAATATTAGTTAAAAAAAAAACCTATGATGCAATTCTTAAAAAACAACAGTATTGTAAGCAGTTGAGCAACGGTTAAAATGTTGAATTTTATTATAAAGTGATCTTAAAAATATCGAATTCGATAGTCGTAGATAAATATCGATGTATCGATATATCGATATTTTTAATATCGGCGATATATATCGATTATAATTTTTTTAAATATCGATATTTTGATATATCGATATTTATTGCCCATCCCTAAACACTGCTGCAATACGTTTGGCATGCCGTTTGTGCACAAAATCCTGAACTGCATAAAATAACAAAACACATTGCAATTAAGCATTTCTTTATACTGGAGAAGGTAACAGAAGGTAATTTATTAGTACAACAAGTATCAGAAAATCAAGCTGCCGTTATGTTAACAAAACCGTTTAAAATTTTTGTGTAATTTTTTAAATGTTAAAAAATTATTTAAAGCAGGGAAAGTATTAAAATAATGGTTTTTAATAATTAATGTACATGTTCAAGTTTTACTTATGTATATGTATATTCTCATAAAACTCAAGTATGTATGTTTTTATGTATCATAATTATTTATGTCTAATATTTGTTACTTGAATAAAAACTTTACTTACAATCGTTTGTTGTATAAGCTACAATAACACTACAAGAATAAACACACACGTTTTTGGTTAGTTAAGAGTTGAAAAATTAGTTTCATATTTAAAAAATAACTAAAAACAAGAAAGATTCCCGAATACTTTTTGTTAAAATTGATGAGAAAAACTACACCGGCCATTCTGCTGGTTTCTTATAATTGAGTGTTCCTCTTTTAAACAAAGGGGAATTCAATAAAAGTGAAACATGGAAAATAAATAATAATATTCTCTCTCTGGTTCCAGGGGTAACTGCTTAGAATTATTTATTCTAAAATTAATACATTTCTATAAAGTATGAATAAAACATTGAGGGGCACTCAAACGTTGAGTACGATATATTGATATATTAAACAAATTAAAAGTGCAACTAGTTTTAAATAAAAACCAACCAGTATATTTGTAGCTAAATGCTGGTCACTTTGTCTGCAGGGATATATACCCACACATATACATAGATATGAATTTATATATAGTCAATATAAATATGATTGTTAGTATGTTGCATGCCAGAAAACCACAAATGACTTTATATTATGCTTAAGTATAACTTCCGTGAAATACTGCGAATATGCAAAACGACGACGTCGACGAATGCAATACAATGCAACTTTATACAATAGAGTACAACAAACAGTGCAATCCTCTGCACTTAAAAATCAACAATATCACCATCATCATTTCTCATCTCTAGTCTGCCTTTCAGCATCTCTCCCTCAACGTTATTATTTGCATTATTTGTAAAACAAAAATCATCAACGTCATAAAATGGGGAACCTCCAGCACCAATCTTTTATCCTTAGTGTGTCTTGTGTGTATGTGTGTTGCATGTACGAGCACATTTTTTTTTCCTGCCACAAAAGACTGAGTGAGTGACTAAATGTAAAAATCTAAAAGTGAATATAATGAAATGCTTTTGCATATGGGAGTGTGTGTGCATATTGTACATTATTAATATTACTGGATGCAGAGATTTTATTTTGTCAAATGCTCTAAACGACAGTAAATATAGTTAAATTCCCTTAACAATGAGACTGAGTCTAGTTTCATCCCGTAATGCATTTGTTTTTTTATACTCTTCATAATGTTGAAGGGATTAGTTGTGGTATGACTATCCAGGCTTATAGATTTATAGAGTAATTTAAATAATTAAAATTTGTTAATATTCAGGGGAATAGGAGTAGTTTTTGTTTTTAATAATCTATTTTTTAATGACTGCGTTTTTAATAAAAAAATGTCTAAATGAATTTTTTAATCTTAAAAATAAAATTTTAGAAAGTCGGGAAACATGAAAACCATTTTGTTCTTTGGTACGAAAGACCACTTTTTTCTATTTGAAATTATTTTTATTATGTAGAGTCCTTTTAAAGTGTGTATAGTATACATTGTTATATATGTATCAGTGCCGTATATTTGATAGTTTTAAATGAATCGATTCTTACTCTGAGGGAAATTTGTGTCAAATGTTCCAACAGAACTGGTCCTGGGATTTGTGAAAATAGAATAGGAACAAAATCAAATAATTAATGACATTTGAAATGAAAAATTATCACTTAATTGGTATATTAAGTAAACACAAACAGCTAGATTTTTAATTTCGGTTTTGCTTTTAAATTTTTTTTATATAAATATTTTTTTATTTATTTATTAGGACTGTTTTTGTAACAGGTTCAGTATTCACAGGGGGTGGGATACATTTCTTAAGGACTATTTAAAAGTTTGTTCTAAAATGAATTCTAAGACTTTTTTATTAAAAGAATACCAAGGACTACCATTGTAGTAACTAATAACACGTTTATTGAGAATAGATGTGTGAGTGGTCAAATTAAGGCTGTTAGGTGTCTATTAACCTCCTCCAATGACAACCCCAGATAAAAGTGATGGGTCCCATTCATATAAAGTATTAGAACTAGAGCCCATCTTTGCCACCAAAGAAGCTATTACGGGACTACTTTAGTGTCAGTTCGTTTTCATCTAGGGTAGTTACAGATGCAAAGCAAAAACTACACTTTTAGTCGTGCAAAAATTTAAAGTCCTGCATGAGAATATGTTCACAAAAACAAATTCTTCCCTATTTTTTTTTTTATTTAGACCATTAATCAAAAATAAAATCAATTTCAACTCTAAATTTAATTAAGTAAATAAGACGTTTATGTAGTTAAACAGCATAACTGCAAAAAATATTGCTAATATCAAGAAATGTTTAATTGATACTAATATTTTGTTTACTGATGCAAATGTAATTAATTTTTTAATTAATATCATAAATTTTTTAATTAAAATCGATTTATATTTTTTTTTGTAAACAGCTTCAGCTATCAGTTTTAAATATATTTAAACAAGTACTGAAATTATTTAAATAACACTATTAGTTATACACAAAAAATCTTTACCATGCCAAGAATTGTTAAACGTAATAAAACATTAAATTTTTTTTTTTCTTGTACTAAACGGAAAGGTAAAGAAAAATCTTTCGTCGATCTGAATTATTATTCTTATTTTAAAGAACTCGAGTGTTTTAATTGACTACGTCTCTGGATTCAACATTCCGAGACCTTTTTTGTTGCCGGAAATTAATAGAACATTTTTTCATTCAGGGAAATCCGGGAAATTTTGGACATTTTCGATTATTTCCGAAAAAGAACCACAAATTTTATTTAAAATCGTGAAAAAATTGAAAAAAGGTGGATGCATTTATTTTAATAAAAATTTTAATTATCCAAACGTTTTTGTGGGCGGTGCGAAATATGATCCCAGGAAATATGGACGCAAAATACTAAATGAAAAATGGCCCCAAAACTTTACATGAAACACACTCAATCACTCAATTTTGGGACAATTTTTTTTGGGGTTTTTTGCATTTAAGTGAAATGAAAATTACCTCAATATCAAGGAATGAATAATGAACCCGTTGGGACTGTTTTGCATTTTCTAATATATAATGCAAATTTTAAAGAAAGAAAAAATTACCTTCCCCAAAAAGTCAATGTAAAATTTTCGGATTTTTTGTTATTAACAAACATCTAATATTTTATCAATATTCACGTTCAAAATAGAAGTGAATATTGCGGTACTTTTGAAAAAGAGCAACTAAAATATAAAAAAAATATTCCTGAAGTTAAACTATTTTTATTTTTTAAATACTTCTTTTTGATAATGAACTTATATTCAGAGGCCCAAAAACTTTTTATTTTTTATTTCCATATCATGTTAAATTCTTTGTTGATTAAAATTTATTTTGTATTTTTTTCGAAAAAATCATTGATTTTTATTTAAAATATCCATCACGATGAAATAAAAAATTCTGAAACGATAAAGCTGTGGTTTTTAATATGTAACCGCGCATGTCTTAAACTCAAGTTTTTCAGGAAAGCGGAAAAAACTTTCTAGATCGAACTATGGGCTAGGTATTGAACTTTTTGAAATTGGTCATTACTTAAAAAAATTGGAATTGGTCCTTATTTTTTCAGAAATTTTAAGAACCATGTAAAGAGCGTTTAAAATTAGGCAATATGACATCAACATCTCAAAATCTAAAAAATGGACATACCCTTGAAAACCACAGAAATATCAGAAAAAAATAAATTGTCAAATAGTAATTTCCTTTATTTATAATATTTTAAATTAAAATTTTTTCAAAACAAAAAATTTGTATATAAAGCAGCTTAAAAATTACAGAAGAACACCAATCGATTTAATACCACCCAAAAAAGAGGGGTGTTGCAATTTTGTAGTGTTCATCTGTGTATATTTATGTGTATCTGTCCGTTTCATCGTGTTTGTTTGAAATGTGCCGATGAAGAATGTTCTTAGCTTTGTTTGAAGAAAATCGGTATAGCCGATTAGAAAATATCTTCTCTTTTCCAGTTGTATCCTCTTAAATATGTGTGTCTGTGGCACCGTTGCTCCAAACGCTACGAAACGATTAACTCTTACCTCGGTAAGTTTCGAAAACGGAATTAAATGTATAAATAAAAAAAAATTCTTATTAATTAATTCATTTATTAATGACGTGCTAAATTCCCAATTTTTATTTTTGATAAAAACACTGAAATTTATTGCTGTGGGAAAGATAGTTTCTATGCGCTTTTCGCTGGTTGCTTAGGCCAGTTCGTCAGGAATCTTTTTTCGTATTCTATTACGTTACTGCTTTCCTTGTATGATAATTTATTTAAACACATTTGCATTATATTTAAATTTTTTCATCCGATGAAAATATATAAATTCTTTTTCAACTTTTGTGATAAATATCATAAACGATTCTTATTTTATTTTGTTTCGTAAATAAAAAGAAATATTTGGTTTCACATAAAAAATCCAATTGCATAAATAAAAATTTTAAGTTCTATGATTTTTAATGAAAGTTAAATTCAATGAACTTAATCCTAATTAAAATATCGAAATTTGGATTAAAAACCATTAACAGTTCAAAAAAATAACCTCAATGCTAATTATTAAATTCTATATTACAAATTATATACAAATTTCTATGATGGTATTAAAATCCCGAATTATTATGGCCTAGAGGAAAACATATTTGAACCCGGCCGAACTACCAACCATCGTGCTATTTTTTAAACCATAATTGTGCAACTATTCTGGATATTAAGATTCTTGGATTTTTAAATTCGGGATCTTAGAATTCTGGATTTTAGAATTCGGGATTTTAAGTTTCGGCCATTTCTTTGTGTTTTTTTTATTTTACCTTTTTTTTGGGGCAAAAATTCCTTAAAAGAGAAAAAGTCATAAATTTTTTGTAGAAAAACACGATTTTGATTTTAAAGAATTAAAAAGAGCAGTAATGTTAATATTTGAGAGCAAGACTATGCGTGTGTACATATATGTTTAGTATAATAAATTACATTTTGAACCTCCCAAATAAGACAACTATGGGTCAAGGCTTCCAGATTTGATAATTTATCGTTATTTTGACGATTTTGGGGTCCCTAAATTTGACGATTTATACCCTAAATTTGCCGATTTTTTAAATTATAAATTTTGTACTAACTTACAAAAGTTTTTAGTATTATTTCTTTTTTTTACCAACTTCTTGGATATTTTCGTTTACTTGGTTGACACTAACTGTCCCGTGTAAGAAGTTCATAATACAAATATAAATATAATAGTTTACTCTTGGGATTCTGGTAAAAGATCTATTTTTGAAACATTTTTTTTTTTACCACTGAAACAGAATTTCAGAGAAAAATCCGTTAACGATATCTCTCAGTTCATTTTTCCAATTTTTTGTACTTTTTTATGAATGATTAAATTTGATGATTATTGACTGTTTTAGTCTAGATTCTTAAACCTCTGTAGCAAAATCGGTTATATGACACCCAATACAATACAAGACAAGCAAAGTTATCTGTTGGCAAGCCTCGAACAGATAACTTTGCCGCTTTTATTAAAACTTTCATTTATAGTCAATAGGAGTGAGAATAAGAGTTTTATTTTTAACGATTATTTGACACAAGAGCTTTTTATTTCAAATAAAACAGAAAATTTTCAAATTATAACAAAAGCTAGTGTTATTTTAAAATGCCGATTTTTGTGACGATTTATGTAAGTCGATTTTACGATTTTGACGATTTGCCAGTTTTCGACACTTTTATCTGGTTTCGAAAAACTTTAATAAAAGGATCAATGCGAAAACTGTATTTAATTTAAAGCAAAGGAAAAATATTTGTACAGAAAGTTAAAAAAAAACTAATTTGTAAAAAGCACAAACAGAAAATATTTATTAAAAATTACATTGAAATCAAAAGCAAGGTCAAGAATATTTAATCATTTTGTTGTTGCTTTCTACAGATAATTATACTGCGATTTAAAATGTTCAACGCCACAAAATATGCAGCGTTTGAAATTTAAAAGTTCAATATGAATTTCTATAGAAAGCAACAACATAATGATAAAATATTTTTGACTTAGTTTTTGCTGTCAATGTAATTTTTGGTGTTTTACACAATTAGGGCCTTATATGTTATATATTTTCTAGCCCGCGACAACTTCCCTGATTTGTTCTTCTTCGTAAATTTCATTTACATATTAAAACCAACAATTAAAAAAAGCAAATGTTTCACAATACGGACAGGGACTAACTTATGCCACTTCTAAAATCTTGGTCTTGTAATAAAATTTTGCCAAAATATCTTGTATATTTTTGCAAAAAGTATTGAGGGTAGGTGCAAAATTAAGCATAAGCCCACATAGACGCCCTTCTGAAAATAACTTTCCTACGAATAAATATCATATAAATGTTGCTGACTAGATAAAATTAAGCGCAAATAGCTCTTAAATAAATCTCAAACTAAAACAAACTTTTATATTGCACGGTCCATTAGTGTCTATGGCTCCTAGATTATGTCACAAGTCATATTCGATAGGGGCTGCCGGACTTGTTTGTTATATTTTTAAATATATTGGAAAAGATGATTCGGTTTGCATAATTTCTGACGCCTCGTATTTCGGCGAGTATTTATAAAATACATATATATTTTGATATAAGTACTATATTACTATCA
The DNA here is from genome assembly GCA_943735925.1 of Pollenia amentaria. Classification (NCBI taxonomy): domain Eukaryota; kingdom Metazoa; phylum Arthropoda; class Insecta; order Diptera; family Polleniidae; genus Pollenia; species Pollenia amentaria. Next base: position 250,859,253 of record OX031007.1, on the reverse strand, counting down.
TTGGAATTATTGATACCAGCGACTACGTCATTATCATAATCTGTAAATTAAATTTAAATCTGTTTACGTACAAGAACATCTGGGTGCATATTCAAATACTGTAGAAGAATGAATGTATGTATGCACGCGTAAGCATTCCAAGTAGTGTACGAGCATAAAAAAAATTAATATTTATTGAGTACTGTGCTAACGATGCACCTTATAGAAATAGAGCATTTTCAAAATTGTGTTCGAAGTTACACTGGTTCACAAATTTTCAACATTTTGCCGTTAACTCAAAAATTAAGTGTTATCTAAGCCAAATTGGGGCTGCAATGCACGATAATAGCATTCAACCATTTATATTGGTTTATTCTTAAGAAGCATTTTCGAGACATTTGCGGAATGCGCTTCTTAATAATATTAACTAAATAAAAATTTCTATCGGGCATGTTCTGAAAATCACGGGCTTTTAAAATCACGCGTGTGATTTTGAGGTGTTCTGGAAAGCATTTCGTTTTTATGTTTCTCGGTATGCATTCGGCAGTTGAAAAACACGCCAAAGCATACAAAAAACGGAACACAAACATATCAAACGTGTGATTTTAAAAGGCACATGTGTTTTAAAATCACGTGATTTGAATAAAAGTGATATTCAGAACTGGCCTGTATGTTAGATTTTTTGGTCGTAAAGAGATTTTTGGGAGACGGGACTAATACATATGTGTCAATTCTGGACCTACTATTGCTATGCCAAACTCGCTGTGATAAAATCTATTGCAGACAAATATATCACTACTGGCATTTATAAGGTGGTTACACGTTTTCGGGAGTGTTACTTGGATCTACTGTTAAATTTGAAACGGTTCTAACAAATTAGAATGAAGTCTAAATACTAATATAACTAAGGACTGTTTTACACTATCACAGAAGTCTTACGTATTTTGACGAAAATACATGTCTGATCTAATTAATGTTTGGAAATTTTCAAAAAAAAAAAAAAAAACAACTAACATGATTCGAATTTTAGCTAATCGGCATCCGGGCTTTAAAACCATTCATATAAATGCGCAAAGTTTTTTTTACCAAAAATCGATGAATTCCGTTTTCTTTTTGAAAATTCATGCATTGATGCAATATGAATTTCGGAAACATGGTTTGCACCTGAAATTTATGACAGTGTGTACGAGATAGATGGTTATCGTATTTTTAGAGCAGATAGGCGTAACAATAGCGGAGGTGTAGCAATTTACATAAGGAACACCATCTCATGTAAACTTATTTGTTCATATAATGAACCCGGTGATGTTGAATTTATTTTTATTGAGGTTAACTATCGTGCGAACAATATGCTACTTGGGTGTGTCTATAGGTCAGATAAGTATATGCAATTGGACACACTTGTTGATAAATTAGAAAATATTTCTGTAACGTACTCTGAAGTTATTATAACTGGTGATTTCAATTGCAATTTGCTTGAAAATGAAAATCTAACTACTATCATGTCTACACTAAATTTATCCGCTGTTAATACTTTTAGGCCTACGCACTTCTCGACCACAAATAGTACATTACTCGATTTAGTTTTTGTTAGCAACGAACAAAATGTGTTACTATATGAGCAGTTAGCTGTACCTTCTTTTTCCAAACATGATTTAATTTTTATGTGCTATAAATTTACAGTGGAGACAGGAGTTAGAACGTTTAGTTTTCAAGACTTTAAAATAATTGATTTAGAAAACTTATATCGTGATCTCATTAACTCTGAATGGGATCGAATGTTCTATTTACCTACGGCTGATGAGCAAGTTACCGTTCTCAATACATTAATACTTCAGATGTATGACAATCACGTACCGATAAAAATTAAGACGGTTAAAAATAGAACTAAGCCGTGGTTTACTAATGAAACTAAATTGTTAATGACTTATACCACATGTGGAAACGATACAGAACACTCGAACTGCATAATAAATTCTGCGTAGCACGAAAAGCCGTTGTTTCAAAAATCAGACATCATGATAAGTCTTCGTAATATTTTAATAAATTTAATTCGGCAGTTAACACTAGAAGTAAATGGAAACATATACGAGATATAAGCGTTAGTAAGTCCGTTGAACGTTCAGTAGAAGTTGATGTTAATTTGATTAATAAAAGCTTTATGAATATTCCTTTTCCAACAGTCCAGTTCGACTTTTACGATAGAAATACACATTTAGTTTCGTGCAACCAGCTAAAATTTCAATGCGTAAATGCATCTGATGTTGCTAACGCTTTCAATGCAATTAAATCCAATGCAATAGGATTAGATAATATTGATCCTAAGTTTGTTAAAATTATTCTGCATTGGATTATTCGATATATCACCCAACATTTTAACACCACAATAACCACCAATAGATTCCCAATGGAGTGGAAACATGCCAAAATTATTCCAATACCTTAAACCGGATCTGAATATCGTCCAATAGCAATTCTGCCATATCTTGCTAAAGTTTTTGAAAATTTATTGCATAAACAAATTTATGAGCATGTCAATGCTAACAATTTATTAACTGATCGCCAATCTGGATTTAGACCACAACGTAGCTGTATTACAGTACTAACTGATGTAATAGAGGAAATTCGTAATAATTTAGATGATAATAAATTAACGTTCCTTGTGTTATTAGACCATTCAAAGGCCTTTGATACTGTACACCACTCAATGATATGCATGAAATTGTTGAAACTATTTAATTTTTCAACACTAGCAGTGGAATTAATATCGTCGAATCTCTCAAATAGATCTCAATCAGTTGCAAACAATGGTTCTTTATCACGAGCTTTACAGGTAACAAGAGGTATCCCTCAAGGCTCTATTCTTGGACCCCTTCTATACTCATTATATGCTAACGATCTTCCCCAACATATCAGATATTCTAAAATACAAACGTATGCTGACGACGTTCAGCTGTATCTTAGTAGCAACAGAGATTCAATTACGACAAGAATACAAGAATTAAATCATGATCTTGACAAAATATATACATGGGCTTTAGCTAATGGCTTACGTCTTAATCCAAGCAAATCAAAGTGTCTAATAGTATGCAAAAAAGCAGTTAGAATAGATTTTGATATAGACATATTGCTTGGGGGCTTAAAAATTGATATTGTGGATTCAGTAAGAAACTTGGGAGTAACATTTAATAAACATCTAACTTGGTCAAATCACATTACTCAAGCGTGTGGTAGAATATACGATATGTTGCGTAATTTATATGCCACTCAGCACTGTACCCCTTTGAAAATAAGGATATTACTAGCAAAAACTTATCTCTTGCCTGCACTTTTATATTCGTCTGAAATTTTTACTGGTTGTAACACAAAGGACATGAGAAAACTTACCGTTACGTACAACAACATCATCCGCTATATATTCTCTTTAAAAAGGTTCGATAATGTATCGCAATATTCCTGTCGTATTTTCAGTATATATTTTTCAAACTATTTACAATTTAAAAACCTTATTTTTTTTTACAAAATTATTATGACAAAGGAGCCAGATTACCTTTACAAACGTTTACAGTTTACAAGATCGTGCAGAGGAAGAGGTATACTTCAATTTCGTCACCGTGACCATGCATCTGAATGTCAATTCTTTATATTAACCATACGTCTCTGGAATCAACTTCCAAATAATTTGCAAACCACTAGCAACGCAATAAGGTTTAGAAAATTTCTATTAGAATATTTTTCGTAATACTTGTTTGTTTAATTCTAAGGCAAAATTATTTTATTTATGTTATTATTTTATTTGATTATTTATTAAATTTTAATTCTGTAGCTAAAATTTACATTCACTGTTATTGCAGTATCATTTTTAAATATTCAACTCAATTTGTTTAATTTAACTTGTCTGATTCTAATACTATATATTGCTAATTTATAAGATATTGTGTCTTGTTGTATTAGAAAATCTAATTAATAAATACAAATACAAATACTTGTCATGGCAGGGTTGTATGTTCCTCAAAAATTTTAAGACTTGTCTGATAGTGTAAAGTACCATTATTAACGTTTATTGAATACCACTCGTGAGAGAAGTTTGTATGGGGACTACAACAACATCGACATCGTAAACTTGGCAGTAAGATAAAGGTAAATAAAAATTCTAAGATTGTTTTTCAAATCTTATGAATTTGGTCCGATTAACAAGGCCTCTCTATACATTGGCAGAAAGAGAAACTACATATATATTAGACTGGCCATAGCGTTATATAGAAAAAATTAAAAATGTTAAATCCAAAAGTTTTCGCACTGAAAAATATGAGGTTGGAGATAACAATAATTATGCATATTTTTTTTTTTTTTTTTTTAATTCCGAGTACCTCCGGGTACTCCAAAATTGTCCAAAAATAGTGACAAATGGGTAATGTAATAAAAGTTTGGGCTCAACCCGGAGGTACTCGGAATTAAAAAAAAAAAAAAAAAAAATATGCATAATTATTGTTATCTCCAACCTCATATTTTTCAGTGCGAAAACTTTTGGATTTAACATTTTTAATTTTTTCTATATAACGCTATGGCCAGTCTAATATATATGCAGCAGTTAACATTTTGTACAATTTCGATGAATAGTTCTCGAGTTTTTTCAAAATAGCTAAAACAACTGCAGGAAAACACTATTTTGCTTAACTTTTTTTGAGCTTCAATTTTGTACCCTCTATCACAAGGGGTGAATGAGGGTATACTAAGTTTGTCGTTCGTGTGCAACATTTTGTATAGATTTTCTGGCTCCTTGAAAAGTTCTAAGTCGATTTAGCGATATTCGTCTGATTAAATGGCGCTCACTTTCGAACGACTCAAGAGAATAGAGCAGTATGGATGCCAAATTCTTTTTAGTTCTCCTGAGAAGTTTGGGTTGAAATCCAGCAATCGAATTTGTAGGATAAGAGTTATCAGTCCAAATGTGAAAATCAGTCCCGTGAAAATTGATAATTTTGTTACAAATACAAATATAAATGGTGTCTAAGCGGATGAAATGGTATAAGGCTTTGCACAATTTCGTGTTATATAACTTCAAATTATGCTATAAAATTTTGTTAAGATCGGTCTATAAGTTCGTTTAGGCTCTATATAAATTCCACTCTCGAAAAAAGCTTTTAGTACCCCTAAGACCGTACGGCATAATATTATTGAAAAAAAGTTTTATAAGACTAGAAATCATAGAGTCAAATATCGTGGCGATATGGCCATATTTTGCCATAGGCCCCAAATAAAGCCCACACTCGGAAAACACTTTCCCGTGTAGTCCACTCCTGAAATATTTTAACCGCCGGTAGAGGGTATCAAAGATTCCGAACAGCCGAATATACCACTTTTACTTGTTTTTGTGTATATTGTTTTGTTTTTTTTATGTAACTGAAGCACCGCCGCGAAAACCGTTTTAAGTTACAAAATAATTATTTTTCAGTAGAGCAAAAAATCGTTTTAAACAGGCAGGATTTCTTACTTTGATTTTTTGATTATTAAAAAAATTATAATAAAAACTTTTATGCAAAATATAAAAATTTTAATTTTAAATTACATCTAAATTAAGAGTTTATAATAATTTTTTTTAATGGAAAAACGTTTCATATCCACAATCGCGATGTCAGTTAAAACGTTTCTCCACTAAGCAAGCGGCTTTTAAAACGTTTTTCCACGTTGCAAAATCATTTCGTTTGTATCTTTTTGTCAGTATCTTACAACGTTCTTCCACTGGCTGACTTTTTCTATACCATTTTAAAGGCGGTAAAGCGCAAAACTTTGGGCGATTTGATGTTTAAACAGTGCAAGAGAGTCATGTTAACGGTTATCTGAAAAAAAACTGTTTTAGCAAAAAGGGGCTTTTACAACGTTATTCGCGGCTGTGCTTCAGTTGTTAAATGTAAAATTAAGATTTTTTTCGATGGAAATGGTGTAGCCATGTTTATGTTTATTGCACACATTTGAATGAAAAATCATTGTGTGGTTTTTTTATTTTTCTATCAACTGAATGATTGATGTTTTTTTTTATGTTAAATGTCTTTTAGTAGTTTGAGTAGATACGTATTGTACCAGAGAGAAATGAAGTAGATGAAACTTTTATGACAGCAGAGGGCGTTACAAGTACTAGAAATTTTAATATTACTCAATAAAATGGATTGTCTTTTTCTCTTCACTATTTTGAGCTGGCAAATGCCGAAGAAAATGATTAACGTGGATGTGGTGATAGATCAGAAAAATAAAACATCCAAACTTCTCTGATGCAATAAATCGTCAATAAATTCTTTTTGATGAATAAATGTTAAGAATTAAGAGTAAATAAAATTACAATACACATGTCAATATAAAGTCAATTTAATGGATTAGTTTGTTTTGAGTTTCTTTAAGTAATAATAAAGATATTCATAAAAACGAGTTGAAAATCTTTAAAAGTAAAATAAAAACTGTTTAAAGACAAAGAAAGCACTTTTTTTTTTATACAGTAAATTCTTCCAATATAAATATTTTTATCGGTGGTGTTTCTTAAAGAAACAGTTTTTCCATTTGTCTTTTTAGTTTCACCAGCAATTTGTTTTACTTTAGAAGACAAAATAAAATAAAGTAAAGATAGTTAGTTATAAAAAAAGTTTGTATAGCCGTAAAACACTAGCAGCCCTTTTTAATTGAGTTGACATCTTATAAAATCATTCAGGCTTAAATAAATATATGGTTGAAAGTTAATTATTAAGCACAATTTGTTTGACTTCTTTTAAGATGTTAATTAAGAAATATGGTCGTATACGGACGACATTGTAGCAGTCAACGTATAAAAATACACTGACAAAGATATTTAACTTTTTTTTCACCCAACAAACATAATAAAGATTAAAGTATGTTTTATATTTTTACTAATGTTTCAGGTTTACATTTCTATTCGATTTGAGAAAAATGTTTGACGAATGGCAATTGGTTGTGTTAGAAACATTTGGAGCTCTATATATGATTCAAGTCTTTCTCAAATGTTTCTAAGTGCTAGTTCACACCCTTCAAGTATTAGCCGTCAAGTCTTGAGCTTTTAAGAGAGAAGAAAAAAGAGAATGACATTTCCTTTCCTCTCTCTCCTTAAAACTCAAGACTCGACGGCTTAAATTTGAAGAGTATGAACCAGCACTAAACATTTGATTTAAAATCATTCCCTAGTTGAAATCACACTAATTTGTTTGCTGGGTAATCAAACGTTTAAACACACTTATAAATTTTCACAGAAAGGACAAACTTTTATCAAAGAGCTACGCCAGAAGTTAGACACAAAAAAGAGTGTAAGGAAGAGTATGAAGAAAAACCATAAAACAAGTACGAGACCAGCATAACTCAGCGGTGTTAAAAAGACAATGAATGAAAAAGGAAAATAGCACAAAATATACAATATAAAGAAACTATTCACTTCTGAGGCTTTTTTTAAAAAAATGGACTTATGACATTTTGAAAGTGACCTTAATATGACACCTGACAAAAAGTGACACACTCACTTTGAAAAAATTATTTAATTTTCCAAAAATATGTGATATTTGAAAATATAAATTAATCCAAAAATTTCTAAATGAAAGCAAATATTTATTTCATTATTTAAGTTTTAAACTATTAATTTGTCCGCATACTTAAGTGCGAAGTCGAGTCGCTTTTTTCTGTTTATTTCAGGGACCGAAATTAACAGTTATTTTAAATTTTAAAACAAAAAAGCATATAGAAGTAAATGCTGGCAAACTGATTCAAGTATACCATATTGATCTTTATAAAATATTATGATATTTAAAGCTTTGATTTTTATTTTTTCGATCAAAAATTACAGTTATTTTTTGATTACATTTTTTTGGGCAAAAGAAACAGTTATTTGTTGAACAAAAATTACAGTTATTTTTTGATTAAATTTTTTTGGGCAAAAGAAACAGTTTTTTTTTAAACAAAAATTACAGTTATTTTTTGATTTTTATTTTTTCGAGCGAAAATAAAAGTTATTTTTTAATGAACTGTACGTGTTATAATTATTGAGTTGTCATAAAATATTTATTTAAATGTGTGATCATCATTGGGATTTCTTATGTGCATTAAAATAAGTACTTAAAGTCAACTAAATAATTAAAACACGTCCTTTTTCGCAAAACAATTCACACCGTTTCGTTGTGGTCATTTTCCAAAGTTTTTCGAATTTCCCTGGCTGTCGGTTTTGGATTTTACCTAACAACACTTTTCATAAATCGCTAAAATGTTGGGTGGATGTCCAGTTTTTGGCTTGCTTACTAGGAAATGAGACTCAGAAACATTTTTTATTACAGTCTGCACTGTACACTTGGGACGTTCAACTTAAGCTATTCGAATCTAGGAATTCCCATCCATCTCTCCGATATCCCATTTCCCATTTGCCGATATATGGGTATCGGAGATATTTTTCTGTCGATACGCCGATCGTTTTTTTTTATAGTTTTTTTGAACAAACAATTTATTTCCCAATGCTTATTTTTTTCATAACAACTAAGAGCAAAAAACAAACAGAATAATGAATTGTTTCTTTTAGTTCTTAAGCTGGAGTTCGGTCCACACCATGCGTTTTATGCGTATGTTTCTTTTTTGACCTTTTTTTCTAGAAAAAATGCTAAACAAAGAAAGCAATCCTACTTCATGCTTTCTATACGTATATGCATCTTACGCGTTTGCTGTGTAACTTGACATAGAATCTTAGACTACGACTTTTTGGATTGATGCAAAAACGCATTAAACGCTTTGTTTGGACCAGCAGCAGAATTCTCTGCTAATTTTTAATGATATGTGTGAAAACAAAAATCACTTCGCTTCAAGTTTTAGTTTTCTTCGAAGAGACCACAAAATCCATAAACAAAGTCGCTGCTACATTTTCTGACGCTTTTCCCCCAACTTACAGTCTTTGAACATACGATAATACGATAAATTAATAAACTGAGATGCAGAGTAATTTAGAGTCCCAAAAATTGCCGATTTACGTAGCATAAGCTCTGAATGAAAGGTTTGAGTGTTTAGAGAATAATTAAATCTATTGTTCATCTGTAATTCTTTACCTTCAATACAAAACTAGAAAATTTCAAAGACAATAGATCGAAAAAACGTCTTGCTGAGCTACTCAGCATGGCTCTACATTCCGAAAGCGTTGAAGACAGGGTCACCCCTGCACCTAAAAGAACTGACGTTTGGAGCGTTTGTGCAAATCTCAAGAGAACATTTTGAGAAGGATGATCCTATGTCGATCCTACGCTGTGGCTCAGCTAAAGAAGAAGTCTAGATATACTTTAGATTTTCTTATTTTTCTAGATCCGCTTGTTTACTGGCGCAATTAAATGCTATACTAAAAATTTAAGACCATGGCGCAGATATACTTAAGTTGTCAAAAGAGCTCAGTCGCATCTGAGAGACAATTTTTTACTGCAGGTCTGCTTCAAACGGAGTTGCGAAACGATCTCCGCAAACATTTTGAATACTCTGTTTTTTAAACAAAAATTCAACTAATATTTGAATATATATAGTCTTTAACACAGTTTTTTTTTAAATTAATAAATTTTACCATGAATTTAAATTCATTTCGTAGTTTTTAAATTCCCAAATATTAATTATCTCTTACACTGTAATTTTGTATAATAAAGAAATTACTCTACTTGAGTGTTGTTAATTTTACGTTAAATTTAAATTTTATATTCGTATCGCTATCGGCGATATTTCTTCTTGAGTATAAGAGGCGTATAAACCAAATGTCCGTTGCTTTCATACCCATTTTAACAAAAGATTAAAATTGTTTCCTAAACTTACTGCAGTCTTCAAGAATTTGACTACAAATTAATCTTTTAACATATTCCGTATATTATTTCTTCTTTAGATCTAATTCATTTGAAAATTTTTAATATTTAAAGTTCTTTGTAGTTTGTCTTTGACAGTGTGTCGATGCCTTGAAAATGCCAGCAAAAGTATCGATCAAAAATCCCAGGTTATTCTTTAACTTTAATTTAAGAGGCGCACGTTCTATTATCAGTGTGACTGAAAATAAACTAACCAACTACCGATACATTTAGAGTCACGGAATGAGGGCTATACTTAAGTTTCACGGTTCCATTTGGACTATTGTTTAGTTAACAAAACTCTACTATTTGAATTAATTTCCAAACTTAATTATTCTTTTAACTTAATATGTCACATTTTGCAGTGTTCACTTAATATATATTTTTGTTTGCTTTTTTTTTTTTGAAAAAGGTTAAAATTTGTTCAAAAAAACATCCTTAAAATTGCCATTCATTTTCTTGCTCTAAAAAGCACACGGTTCTAGTCAAAGTAATAAATTCTACAGAAAGTCCGCTGACACGTGACTCATAAATAAACACATGAACCCACACATTTATTAAGAACATTTTATTTTAATATTTTTCCCTTCTCCAAAAAAAGAAAAAAATTACATAATAAATAAAGCCTACAAATAAATTTTAATTAAATATTGTAAATATTAAGACAAAGGCAATCTGAATAACATTTATTAAATAAATAACATTTAGTTGAAGTCAGAAATTCAAGTAAATATATTTATAAATTATTGTTTGCAACTTAAATGAAGTTGCAGAAAATACTAAAACATTTTTTTGGATTAAATAAACAATATTACAATTTTTTTGGAAAATTCAGTAAAACAATACATGATATCCAACCATAATATGTTAAGTATGGCTCTATTCCCGGTAACTTTAATGAAAAAATATTGATACGATTTACTCAATTATTGAGCAATAATTGTCTTCGTAAGAAAAAAAATATGATTAATCAGTTTAACAATGTACTACTTTTTTGGACCTATGGATAATCATGGACCCATCGGTAACTGAATATCTACATCTATATGAGATATTTTCGCCGTAAGAAAATTTCAGTGACCCTACGAATACCAAATATTGATGCAACATAGCAGCTATTTTCCATTTTGTATCACTACCAATATTTATGAGGAGTTTGTAGCAATAATTACGGACCGATTCTCACCATTTTCAATAGGCTTTGTACTACATTTCGACCTGTACATTAGGGTTATAAATAAATAAAAATTTTAAAGTAGAAAGATTAGGAAAATCATATCGGCCATGCTGCTGCATGCTGCATGAAACAAACATACATATGTATAAGCGGTACTTTAGGTTAGATTCAAAGTCTCACTTTCGTATTATTTCAAGAAGAATTTGGGATTTTAGTAAACTTAGAAATTCTTGCATCTAGCGTACAGTTTGAGATAAATTTTTGTCTTAATGTTACTAAGGTCAAACCCTTTTTTGAATTATTTTAAGTACGGGGCACTTAAATAATCCCTACGTAAATCAAGCATCCTGTACAGAGAAAAAAAATGGTTTCAATATCAAAATTTATGATATTAATTGAAAAGTTAATTAACTTTGCACCAGTAAACAAATAACTAGTATTAATTAAACGTTTGATTCTCTATTTTCAACTTTTAATTCACTTGATTAAACGTTTAATTCAAGTGATTACATTTTTAATTAAAACTGATTTAGTTTTTTTTTATATATTAATTGGTGAAAAATTTTGGAGAATTTTTTCTGTATACTTGTTTTAAAAAATCTGTACTTAACTTACTATTGAAACCTCTTCGACTTGACCTAAGCACGGATGAATCGATTGTTCGTTTAGGTGTGGTGGTATATAAAGACAATACAGAGGTGGGCCATGTAAAAAACCTTCAAAGAACAGAGCCAACAATGCCTAAAAGGAAACCGGTGCAGGACCTTGCAGATCAATGTTTTAACAAGCACTAAAGTTAACGTAATTTATTTCTTCTTTAAAATGTAATAATGTTCATTGCCTTTATTTCGAGTTACTGTTGGAAATAGTGTCAATTGATGTTATTTTTGCTGATCATGTTACCCGTCGATATAAATTTCTATATTGATTTCTCTATTTATGTTCAAAATAAACTAATTTAGTGCAACGTTATTAAGGACCGAGTGTTTATCATATAATAAACTAAATCCATATTATTGGAATATTTTAAAATTACAATATATAATTTATAAAAAAACAACAAAAATTAGGAACAGTAAGGGGCAAACAAATTATACATAAATTTCATCATTTTGAATATTTAAATTTCTCTACTTGAACTTCAAGAAACACATAAAATGTAATGGGACAACGTAAATTATTATTAATTCATTTTTGTCTTTTTTTATAATTTTGTACTTCCCATCATAACAACAAACTTCTTTGCTGGCCTAACTAAGTACTACCTTTTTAATGAATTATATTTAATATTCAAATTCATAATAAATGAAGTGTAGTAAAAACATTTTTTTTATTCTTAATTTTTTGTACTTTTTACAATACTTAAGTGCTTAAAAACCACAACACCACCCACAGCAGTTTTGAAAGCAGTAAGAAAATGTTAATTTAAAACACATTTCAAACTCAACATTTTTTAATAAGACAATTTGAATGTACAGAAAATATATTTATGTCCTAATTGTTGAGAAAATGGAAAAAAGTGGAAAGCTGAAAATAAAGTGGAAGACTTACTCCATACAGGAAACAAAATTATAAAAAGGCATAATTTAATTTCTTGTGTTTTCGACCAAAAAACTTTGTTTTTTTTTTGTTCATAATAAGCCCCTTTGAGACCAGCAGCAGCTAAAATAGAAGCAAAAGTAGCTAAAATGGAATCATTCATTTAGCATTCCCACTCCAGTTGCACATAAAAAAAAAACGTTAAACAAATACAGTATATTTAACAAACTGTAACATAATTTTAATTTTTTTTTTTTTTTGCTAAACGTGAAAGAGAATTTTTAACAAACTTTTAATGAAGTCTCTTTTAAAACCATTTTTTCATTTAAGCTCGTTTTTTAACGTGTTAAAGTTTTGAGGTTTTTACAGCCGCATCGTTCAAAATACAAAAAAAAAAACTTATAATTTATACACTTGATGATGGTTGGTTGTTACCTTTTTTTTTGGTTGGCCCTGCTTAACAGCAACAAAAAGAAGATTTCATTTTGATTTTTTTTTTCTCTGAAGCATCTTTTTTCTTTTTTGACATTTAGAGCCAAAATTTACCGTAAAAGTGGATTTTCTCATTTATTTTGCATATTTAAAGATGTGGCAACAAAATTAATGAGCTTTTATTTGCACCAAGCCAACCCAAGCCAACAAAAGAAACAAACTGTTCACACAAACAAACTCATAAACAGAATATTAACTTACCCGAGTTCTGTGGAGAAACCTTGATGATGAATACTACAAAAAATAAAAAAAATAAACAAGTTAAACAAAAACCTACACAAAAATCATAAAAAACTAACATCATCAACTACAAAGTATGGGCATTTTGTTACATTTTATAGCCAACAAAACAAGGAAAAATAAAAATCCTGCAGCATTCGTTTTCATTTAGGAAGCGCAAGATATTACAAGAGATTTTTTATGGTCGAATAAAACAATACCAACCAAAAAACATTCCGCATCAAATGGCCAAAATAAAAAGACAAAATTGTTCATCTAACGGCGTCTAACAGGTCTTAAAAATTCAACAAGAAGACAAAACGGTAATAAATGCTCATTAAATGAAGCATTACTGCCCATATTAGTTAAAGTCACGCATCACCCTGAGATTTCATTAGGTATTGGATGTGGCATGTGTTGGTAAAGTAATTTATTCTGCACAGTAGTTTTTTATAATAGAAATGGGGATACATAATAGCTCTGTGAACATAAATCCACTGGGTGACAAACAATGCGCTTACTAATCGCATTGAGTGTGAGAGGAAAGAGAACACCCTGGTAGCTATTTAAGTGTATAGTCCGGCAATATTAAACGCTCGCCCCGGAATTAGGAGCTCAACCCTTCGTTGCATGATTTAATTCCTCTCAAAATAAAAACGTTTCTTTCTTACATAAAAAAAAATTAAAATTGATTTTAATTAAAAAATTTGTGATATTTATTAATAAAATAATTATATGTGCAACAGTGAACAAATTAATAATATCAGTTAAGCGTTTAATTCATTTGATTAAACGTTTAATTCCCTAAATTAGTAATTATCAAAAAGGTAAAATTTCCCCAAAGATAATCATCATGGAAGACATGACGCATTTCCCGCAAGAATTATGCTAACGGAGACCTCAACCAATCGTCAGACCTGTGCTGTGCAGCCGGGGGCTACTGACTCCCGCGTCAGCCGATATGATCTCTGGTCAGCCGCGATCGTAAGAGATCGTGAAGATCTACTGTAATATAAGTAAATTGGAACACCTGAGTATTGGCTGCCAGCAAAATCGCCTAACGAAAAAACGCCCATAGTAATATATGAACGAAAAATAGTCCAAAAAATAAATATGGAAATTACATCCAAAAATTCAATATATAAAAGACCCAAAAAATATTGAAAAATCATTAAATTTTTATTTAATAATTATTACAACGTAGTTTTAAGCCTACATACTAGGGTATTCTTTTAATGGGTTAGTCGCTCGATTATTTAACTGAGATTTTGGTTTAATCGGTTAATTTTGTTATTGATCGGTTAATCGATTAATAAAGTTTTTTTTATTAATAAAGTAATTTCAATAAATAAAAATGCATAAATTATTTTTTATTTGGAGTTTATTAGTTTTAAAAACCATAACATATCAAGCATAACAATTATTGAACCAAAACGAACATACAAAAATAATTCATAAATATATAATACATATTTTTTAATTAATACATATTATGTGATCTCACTTAACTGTGAGATCATTTTATTAGTTATTTCAGTAGTTTAAGAAGATCTTAAAAAAATCTTTTAGATAAATTCTTAGGATTTACGCGATTATTTTCTTTAGTTTCGATAAAACTTGACTTGAAAAAAATTCTTTCATTTATCGCATATGTTGGAGAAATCCAAAGCAACCCATAATACAGAATATCTAATTTCTTAGTACTATTCCTGGATTTCTCTAAACATAAAAAATCGTTCATTATGCCATTAGAGTCTTGTTTTAATTTTTTTACATTTTTACACTTCTTATTGTTTCTGTTAAAAGATTGATTGATGAGAAGAAACAACCCAGCGGGAAAACTCAGAACAGCATCGTACTTCAGGCCTTATTGCAGGCCTGCTTAGAATGTTTAAGATTTAATTACCGTTCTGATCTAACATAGAAGGCATCGGCTCTCCGTATAAAAGATAAGATACACATTCCGCATGCCCTACTTTGAGAAGGGAGAAGAGAATTTAGATCCCGTTATAGAATCACCATTCTCTGGAAAGCTTTCAAAGATCCATCAATTTGAATGCCTGCCAGAAGCTCTGTCGAAAGAAGCGAGAGCGGAAGGCCTACCCCGCAATAACAACGTGTGTAAAAAAGATATGAATATGCAATGAAGCGAGCAGGCCTTGTACATCCAAAAAATGGAGTATAGTATGAGACAAACAAATAATTAAGAAACACAAAAAAATATGTTACAATTCTACAAAAAATTTAAAATTTTGCAACATCGGTTAATCGACTGAAATTAACCGGCTTGATCGTAAGTCGAAAATAGCCAAATTTAAATTAACCTATCAGTTAATCGGGTAGTAATTAATCGGTTAACCGTTAATCGGTTGAATACCCTACTACATACTTATTTGGGTTGGGGTCATATACCCGAAACTTAAAGTTCTGGACCCAAAATCCTGAATTTCACAATTCGCGGCTGGGCCTGGCGCAAGAGTTTAAAATTTGGTCAAAATGAGAAAACGAGAAATCGCCCAAAAATTGTTTCAGCCATGTTAAAAACGAATTATTTCTCAATAACTACGAAATACAAAACCACCCAAATTTGAACGGAACATTTTTGGGCGGTTTTGCTGGCATCCTTGAATATTTTCAACCACGTCCGATTTCGTGGTGGTTTGTGAAAGAGGATTGAAATGTTGAACATTTTCGATTCATTACGTCATTCCACATTTTTAAAAATGCACATCGGCCATAAACAAAATCTCTGAAAACCACTGTATCCAAAGACATTTGATAAGTGTGCGTGCCATTTCTTCAATTTGTTTTTGTTTCTCAGTCGAAAAAAGAGTGTGAAAAAATAATGTTTTTTTTCGCTATTTTGTCTATTTATAGCTATTGCTTCTCTTTTTTTGTGTACATATTTCTAACTGCGAAATACGCAAATCCTGGAGGGATTTTCTTGCCAAAAGCCTTTGTTATTTATTTGCTTATTTTCGAGTTGTAATAAATATAATCTTAACCAAAAGTTATTTGTTGTTATTGACTAAAACATAGAACTTCCATAAATTTTCATTTTGCTCAAGAAAATTTTAAGACTTTCACAGAAGTATAGACGTTTTAACACTTTCCCAAACATTTAAATTTGCAAATAAAAAAAGAATATAAAATTTTACAAGATGCGGTGTACACCCAAAAAAGGGCTCAAATGAAAACGTTGAAGGAAATATGTTTATAAAATATATTTAAATTTGGAAATATAGTGATTTATGTTGTGCTAGAAGTATTTAAATTTGAAGAGGAGGTAAATCTAAATTTACTTGTATTATAGAAAATTTTGCCTTAACAAAAAAAAAAAAAAAAACCATTAACGGATCTTTATTTGAAATGGGGTTTACTTTTAGCCCCTTAAGCATTCATAGGTTTCCATATATAATTCAAACACAAAAAATTAAAGAAAACCGATTTTAAGCTTTAACCTTCTCACAAAACTCTTACTCTTTGAGTAAACTGATAACAAAACTGTATACTTTATGTTAAAAGTTAACGTCTCTGTATGTTCGAGTTCTTCTTTATGCCAGGATTCATGTAAAATTAAAACACAAACAAAAATATAGAATTTTTCTAACATCCCATTTGGCTAATTCAATATAAAACATGACACCAATTGTGTCATAACTATAAGAAACAACTTTATTTGGTAAAACTTGCAACACCACAATATACTAGCAACAACTGCAGACATTTTTGCAATGAAACGAAAAACGAAAACAAAAGTGTTGGAAATTATATACAGAGAATAAATAAAGTTTTATTTTCTACTTTCAAGCACAGGCTGCTGTTTTCAAAAGTAAAGTTCTACAAATGTTTTCAGCAACATGTTGTTGTTGTTGGTTGGTGGTGTTGTTAATACATCTAACTTGGAAATGTAATTCTTGTTGGTGTTGTATTGTTTAGTTAGTTGTTTGCAGCGGAAGCAGTGTTTTATTCTAAATTTCAAGTATTAAGTGTGTTTAGTGTGAAGTACTTATCTTTTACTTTAACACCATAAAGCAAAAGTAAAATTAAAAATATATTTCATTAGGGGGTTTATAATTTTCAAACTGTTTCTACCAAGTGCATTTTTATCTCTGTCCAGTGTTGATGATTTAGGAATCTAGTAGATTTAAAAAAATGTATATATACCACATTACATTTTTCATATGATTTTGAAAAAATAGGAATCACCATAATATTTGAACTTCTATAAACACAGTGCAACTGTATAAGCAAATAGAAGAGGGGTAAGAATGTTGGCACGCATAACTAAAACAATGGAAAAACCAACAACTTTGAAATTGCATATTATGCACTCTGATTTCAATTCAAATTATGCATGGGGCTACAGTGGCATAAGAAAACTTAAGATGTACAAATTTAATTTTTTTTTGCTTAAAACTAAACAGCTAACAAATTAAATTAAAGGATTTTTACAGATTTTAATAAATTTAAATTTAAAATGTTCTTTTTCATTTAAAGATTGATTTATCGTTAATAATTTGTTATAGAATTTATTGCGCCACAGTTTGTGATTTATTTAAATTTAAATAATAAAACAAACGTTAACGCAACTAACGCTTTTTAGTCTCAAATTACTGTCTGGATGGTTTCTGTTTCCAAACCTTTTATTAATCCTTTAAGTGTTTCAGTAATTTTTGGTGAAGAATGCTTATTTCTTAATTATTTTATGTTAGGAAAACCATAACTAATTTTTAAAAATTTAATTTCATTTCTTTTGTGATGTGAATTATCCTATCCATCGTGCATGACCTGATACTCGCATGATTGTCAAATCGCATGTAAGTTGGAAATCGCCTAAGGTTTCTTTGTATGTTCTGAAACTCACGCGAATTGGCAGTAAAAATATGTTTTTGTTTTTAGGAAAAAATAGCCGGATACTTCGTTCACTGGACTGGGCACAAGAATGCAATGGTCAGACAAAATGATCAAAACCAAAGAATATTTTTAATATCTTTAGGCCCAACTCATGTAAATCCCAACTCAACGCCAAAGAATAACATTGAAAGTAAAAACAAAGTCAAAACTATTTGTAATTTTGTTGTTGCTTTCTACAGAAATTCGCATTGCGTTTTAAAGTTTCAAACGCTTGTGGCGTTGAAAATTTTAAAGGGGTACATAAATTTCTGTAGAAAAAATATTTATGAAATTGTTTTTGCTTTCAATGTAATTCTTTGGCGTTGCGTTGCGTTTTACATGATGATTAGTTCCTTAATTAAATTTTTAAGAAAAATTATCTATTTTTGATCAGAAAATCATATTAAGTTACATTTTCTCATCACCTTATTGTCATCTCTCTTGCGAGTTCAAGTCACAACTAACATATGATATGCGATATTGGGTTCCCCGGTATCAGTACCGGGGTTGCGGGTTCGATTCCCGCCAGAGACTCTGGTCTCTTGCAGACAAGCGAAGAGCTTTGCGGGATTAGCGTAGGAATACAAAAAAATATGCGAGAGTCAGAACATATACCTATTGATTTTTCAGATATAACAATAGTACGTAGTTCATGTAAAATAAGCACGAGCTACAATAAGTTGCATGCAATTGACTGTAGATTTGTATTAAATTATTGTATATCTTTTGAAAATCAATTAAAAAAATTAAAATTTATAACAAACGTCGAATTTTTAGTTCGCTTTTTTCGGAATTTAAGGTTTGACGCTAGTTTCTTGGTATAACATTTATAAACCAGATCGGAGCTAAGTTTGATTATTATTATTACATGTTGTTTTGAAAACAACAGGTATTTAATTCTATTTGTACTGCCATTTTGACAATCATTTAGTTTTATGTTTTAAGATATAATATTTATATAACAAAAAATTTAAAGTCTATTTATATACATTACGCATAGGCAATCATAAACTTGTTTGCATACATCACTCATACGCCTTCGTAACATCTATTTTAATTCTTACCTCCGATGTTACTTTTGCATTATTATATTTCATAACTAAAATGTCAAAAGTAATTAAACACGTGTTCCCATTAAAAATCAGTTGAAATCTTGTGGAATATTCTTTATCAAATTAAGTTACGATGCGAGGTGAATGAAGTTGGTGGTATAAAATTAAGCCGCCACATTAATTGCAAGCAACAGAAGGCTTTATGACTGTGTGAGTGTATACACGTTTTTTTTTATTTTGTGGTAAACATGGAAGTGGTATACTAAACATATTTTACATACTTGTTGAAAGAAGAGATAGTTGAAACTTAAAACTTTTTATGTTTGTTAATTAAGTTAGAAACAATTTTGTTAACAAGAAAGTTTATATTAAATTATGTTTTCAGAAACCTTGAGAACTCGTATATTTAACTGGATAATAAAACAGTTTCCTTTCTTTTAATTATTTTTAATATAAATACTTTCTTAACTTTAAAATGAATATAAGCAGCCATGTCACAGAGTACAATTCCGTTCGGAAACGGAATTCGTTCTGTATTTTGGTTCTTCAGAAAATTACGAAAAAATTTTGCGGAATGAAACCATTTTTGTTTTCATGAATGGATTGGGAGTTTTCTGTATCTTAATGGACAAATAACTATCAAAATATATTTCCTATCCATAAACAAATATGTTTTTTTTCGGTTCCGAAAGGAATTGTACTCTGTGACATGGCTGAAGAATGCAAAGGAAAGCGTAATGTATTGATTCAAAATACATTCTGGATGGGTTTTTGAGATCTCAGTTAAACTAAGTTTAGTTAATCTGAAAACAGATTTGTTCCTGCATTTACAAGTTTGTATACAAGATTTTGATGAAACCGCTAAGTTTTGCTTAAGATGTTATGATATAAGAAAAAAAATTACATTTCGCCGGAATCCGAGTTTCAACTACGTTAAACTAAATTTAAACTTAATCAATATCTCTAAGACCCGGCCTTAATATGTTTTAATATTTTTTTAATGTATCTACTTAGTTTTCATTCAATATGCCAAATATAACAAAGTAAAAGTTATTCATTGTACTTTTTTGCATTATTATTCTTTTAAATAAGTCAAAACTTAAAACTTATTAAGCAAAATAAATGTATTGATCCCAATAATAAGATTTTATATTCAAAATTGAAACCTTTCCACATGCATGACTTTTGTTTAAGGTAAAACCCATTTATTTATTTTATTTTTTTGGAAAAAGGTCCCGTATAGAAAAGGAAACATCAAAGCATATAAATTAACCTTTAATGAAAAGGTTGATAAATGTTTAAGGAAATCATTTACATATTAAGGATTATCCTTATTAAATAAATTTTGATTCGCACACACACACACACGCACACAGACATTTATACACACTTACCATGCATTCATGTGATTAAAACATGAACGGAAAAAAGGAGCTCAATCATAAGTAAACTAAATACACGCATTAGTAATTCGCATGTTAACAGAGCATACATTAAACTGATTAGGATTTCCATCTTAAATGAACCCTTTTTTATTCTGCGTTCAACCCTTCTACAGAAATAGAGTTAAGTTTAAAATAGAAAAAAACACTTGTATTTGCGTGTTAAAGGCCATCTTTTTATTTTGTAAGAAATACGGATGCCCACATATACACACTTTCACCAATACAAACAAATACACGTAACCAAATTATACATATATCTATACTTTTCAAATAAACTAAAAGCAAAACTTTCTTTTTGAATTAAGACAATTTGTTTTTTCTTCAGTATTTTTGGTTTTTCCCTTAAGGAAAATTCTTGCACCAACAAGGCTAATTTCCCAAACATCAACATACGTGTTCTAAACTTAAAAGAACAAGTATTTTTGCACTTGTAGTCAATAGCAAAAAAAAAAAAAAAACACAATGTCTTCTAAGGACTCGAATAAAAAGAAAATAGTCTCAGAGTAGTGTGAGAGAGAGAGCGAGAGAGCAGGAATGATATATAGAATAAGCGTAAAGTGTGCAAGCATTAAATATATACATACAAACATATGTATTTAGGTGTTTTTGTATGTGCTCGAATATATTTGTACTTTTTGAGAAATGAGAAAAATTGGAAAATTTTCTAATGAAAAATTTAGTTTTGTGCATAAACTTTTAATCTCATGCATAATAAATTTGCACATACATACAAACGTACATATATAAGGTGAATAACTGTTTTATCGACTTACATATAGGCGTGTGTGTAGGAGTGTAGTCTCAGCAGCCTTTTAAAAGAGGAAAACCACTACGGGAAAAGACCTATTCCGAGTTCAGCAGTTTCTTTAAAATAAATATCTATTTGTCTTACTGAAATTTAAAAATTAGAGGGTAACAATTATAACAAAAAGTATAAGAGTATAACCAAATTTAACTATCACACAGTTAGAATTGGTATACAAAAATTAATTTTTATATAAGTTTGTTATTTCCTTTCAATTTGTACAATATTGATCTTAGGCGTTATAATCTATTAAACTGTTATAATTCCTTATACACAGACAAATTCAAAATTGTCTCTAATCACCAAATTCATACAAAATTCATAGAATTAAGCAAACAATTTGTTGATTTTGCACATATTACCAAAATGATTATTGTGAATATTTTTGTTTCAATAAATTATATATTTAATTTTAATTAAAAAAATGATCAAACAACTTTGCCGTTTTAAACAATGTGTTAATTGATTTAATCAAATATTTCTCAGGTTTTAACAGTTCCCAACAACAATTCTGCAAGTTTAAATTATTTTTTTTAACAAAAAATCAATAATGATGAAGTCTAGATTGTTATATGTAGCACACGTAGTCTGGAATAGGCTGCTATTAAAATTCAGCCAGATCGGCACACAAATGGCTGAGATCGGAACAAAAATACACGACTGCCTCTTATTTTTACCCATAAATCTTTTTTTTTTTTTGGCCATAAACTTTTATTTTTAAAAGTCTTCTGTTTTCACTTTTATCTTAAAAAAAAAAACAAAGTAGAATACTAGTATGGTGGGCAAATAACTACTCTTTCCTATGTATGCACGCAAAGAAAAAACATAGTTGTGGTAAACAAATTCTAAGGTCAACTTATTATGATAAGATTCATGATTTTATTCAACATATTACGATTATTATTGAATCATATTATGACCAAATATATTCGTAATATTACATCATACTATTTTTCCCTTATCCTTATTTGTTTTTATTATATCATAGTCTAATTTAATGTAATCATATTATTATCATGTTAATCATAATAACTTAAGAAGTAATCATATTAAATCTAAAACCGAAAAATATTATTGATCTATGGGGGATTACATGTCAAGTGACCCAACTTTTGAAATCCATGTCTTCCGATGGATGAAATTTGCACCAAGGTTAGCCCTATTGGATAGTAGTTTAGACACAAATTTTCAACAAGATCGGTCAAAAAGTTTCTGTGTTACAGGGGTTCAAAATTTGACATTTTGGCCCAACCGGTGTTCTTTCTCATCCATGTAACTTATTATCTATTGTTGTTAGCAAAATGTGTCCCAGACAAATTAGATAGCTATTTCTTCAAGCTTTCGAAAAAGAAAGCTTAGGTCTTTTCCTTTAAGGTAGTTCTGGTCGCTTTTTGGGCCGCTAGTGGGTTATGTATAAAAAAAATATTTGTAAGTCAAGACGAGTATTTTTAAATTTTTTAGCATTGCAAATGCTAACAAATTGGTGCAAATTTCATCCAAATCGGAAGACATCGATTTCAAAAGTTGGGTCACTTGACATGAAATCCCCCATATATTTATGCTTATTAACTTACTTTTTAACTTAACGTAAAACTTTTACAGATATTTGACATGAAAATATGATGCAACTTCAAACATAATATTTTTAACCTCTTTTTTCATAAGTCGCAATTATTTATGAATTATTCCATAGAATATTCATTCTTTTTCTCTAAAATAACACAAAACAATGGTTAATATTTTTGCACCATTTTCAAACAACATTAAACTTTTTTTTAGCATTGATATTTTATTTTGTGACACTTTACAACTTTTTCAATTTCTTTATTTTTTAATTATTTAAACTTGGTTTTTTTAATGGGTATTTTTTTAAAATTGTTTAACGCCTGAATAACAAATAATTCGATAGGCATATGTAAAACAAACGACACAACTGATGCAAAATGATTTGACAAATGGCGATAACAAAATATTATTAGGGTAAAGATATTTTTTTTTATTCCTACGCTAATCCTGCGAAGCTCTTCGCTTGTCAGCAGGAGACCAGAGCCTCTGGCGGGAATCGAACCCGCAACCCCGGTACTGCTCACTACCATTATGAGTACACGTATAGAAAATTATCATGTTATGGCTATTAAATATCAGTAAATGGTTGTGAGGAATATAATATGTTTTCAAAGTTATCAAATTGTTATAAAAATTTTTATTTTTCAGTGAGCCATACTCAAATTTATAATTGCAATAAACAATGACATGTTTACAGTAGCTATAATATTGTTGATATTAAGTAAAAATAATAATATTTTGTGTTCGACTACAATATATTATTACAGTAAACATAGTGTAGTTGCCGTAACCATGCCCAACCATATTTTTTCTCTGAGTGTGTTTAACTTTCAGTATTGGGCAAAATTCCCTTTTTTTTTTTTTAGTAGAACAAAAGTCAATACAAAATATATTGGGCAAAAGTGATACAAAAATACCACATGTACATATTTTATTTCTCCAGAAGAGGATTAGGGTTAAATATTGCAAATGAACCAAATCGGCACATTACTTCACCTAACCCCTTTACAAAAATTCCCGAATTTAAGGTTTGGTATGATTTTTAATTATTCGTTTACTTATTTTTTACTTCATGTCAGTTGTAATTTTTTAAATTATTTTTATAGGAATGTGTCTGTCTAATGCTTTCTTCCGTCGTTGTATGACGGCGTTTACACGGTGATCACGGTCTTTTTTAACTTTCTTTTAAAGCTGTTAACAAAATTCTTTTACATTTACATGATGACTTTTGAGAATTGTCTTTTTTATATTGTTGTTTTATGATTTAAAATATTTTATTTATATGATAAATTTTATTTGAAAATAAGATATATTACCAAAATTTTAAATGACCGCAATAGAAAATTAGAAAAAAATGAACAACAGAATTCATTACTTTTTTCTATCCCTTTTTTCTTCATCGAATTCGTCTAGAAAGAAACAAACAATTTTTAAAGACATGTTTAAAAAATCATAGTGTTAATTTTCGAAACAAAAATGCTATAATTATAATTAGCAAATTTTGAAAAACTTTTATAGCTGTCATCGTATTTCTTCAAATAACACATACAAAAGCTGTAGATAACAAACGATAGATAGACTACAAACTATATGACTGCTCTTTAGGGGAAATAATTTAACGAAGATGAAAATGAAGATGTTCGAAAACTTTCTAGAAAATATGAAGACTTAGTGGAACACTATAGATCTAGCGAAAGCTTTACATTCATTTTAAATTCAATAGCTTCTAACATCCATTACTTTTAAGCTTTAGATGCTTATCTTTGCATTCCCTGGTATAGATTTTAAAACCATTTTGATGTAATCCAGTTTTATGTTAAAAACAGTTCGCGACCACTAGTTCCACCAGTTTTCTGGCAAAGATGAATTCAATAAAATTTTAAAGAAAAAAATTTTTTTTATAAAAGTAAAATGAAACTATGACAAAAACAACGACTTTTATCAGGTTGGAACACAATATCGATCAGAAAATTTCTTTTGTATATTAACATTGAACCCAAAAACAAATTTTTGTTTTTTATTTTTGTTTTCATTAAACCATTAAATTTCTTATTGACATTGTGGGCCAGGCAGTTAAAGTTCGAAAATTGCTAGAATTTATATATCCTTAATAATTTTCGATTGCAATTGCTTTGCCTAACAAAATTAATGGAATGTAGGGTACTTACCAGAAGTAGTTCTAAAAGCTTCAAGCAGGGTTTCTGTTATGCATTTCATTCTTTACAGTTAAATGTTGATGCTTTTTGTAGAAATCTCTTTAAAGCATTTAGTTAAAAAAGTTACATGAAACACAATGGAATTATTTTCGAAGTCTATGATCCTTGTGACATTTCGTTTTCTTTCAAGCATATTCTTTTAATTTTCGCAAGATACAATGTTCGATCATTCATATTTTTTTCTTTGGGAAATGACGAAGGAATATCTACAAAATTACATTTGTGCGCTTCGATATAAGACATACAGAGAAGCAGTAAGGTAAATGAACGAATTCTTAACAGATTTTATATAAAAAATTGCATATAAAAGACTACGACCAGGGTTAAGCAAAATACATTTTTTGATGTATTTGAAATACAAAACACATTTAATACAAGACTTAAATGTATTTAAAATAATTATACAAAATACTTTTTTTTTATTTGAATATATGTATGCGCCCTAATAGGCTGACATCCAAAACGTCCTAATACAAAGTTTGTATACAGTTTTACTACTGCATTTTAACCATGTACATGTACAAAGTGCTGAAACAATGCAAATATGTCTTTTGTTTATTTAAACGATTTGAAATGTTGGTAATGCAATGGGCAATATTAAAAATAAACATGTAGTGTTTGCAAATGAAATGTTAAATGTCACAAAGCATCAATTTTAAAATCGATGCCCGATTGCTGTTTTTCTGCGTTACAAATACTTAACAGTGATGTTTTGGAAAAGTTTGCATTGTATATATTTTGTACTGCGACGTTATGAAACATTTTACTCTGTTCTAATACAAAGCAATTGACGTTTTGGAAGTCAGCCACACTTCCTTTCATGAACACTAGATTTTTATTTGATAAGTGTGTGTTTTTAAGCCCGATAGAACTAACGAAGGTGTTAACTGTCAAACGAACTATCATACTGCGTTTACTTTTTGACATTTATGATCAGCATACTCTGGTTAACCATCATGAATAGGTTCAAGCTTGAAAAACGTTACCAGATTATGCAATTTTACTTTAAAAATCAGTCATCGATTCGTGGTTTTGTTGTCTACCACACAAAATTGCAAATTACATATGGATTGAAACTAATCCACAACAGAACCTACAGACTCTATTAAATCCAAAAAGCACCATTTGCTGTTTCTTACACACTGGTGAGTTCATCGGATCTTATTTCTTCAAAAATTAAGAAGCCGATAAACAGCTCGAACGATAAGTAAAACCACCTAAAGAATATCTTATCTGTTCCTGATAAGCACCGACTGGTGTTAAATTGTAAAACACGCTGTTTATATTTGGAAAGCTACGAGTATCTGAGCCTGATAAACTCTTACTCCAAATTGTAGATTCTAGGTAGAGCAGTGCCCCTGTTGACAAGAGCAAAAAAATAATCACCTTCTTTACTAGTACTGCTGTTTCTACTGCTCTTGGACACAACTTCACGTTTTATTTAATATTCCCCTAAGGCATTAATTTAAAGATTTTTAGTTCTTTGCCTCTTATCTGTTGAAACTAGAGTGCCGCCAAAGTAGCCATATTTATTTCAAAAATGCCACTGGGCGCTGAGGCCACCTATTGTAATGAATTAAATTGAAAATAAACTTAATAAATAAAAAAAAAAAAAAAAAAAAAAAAAAAAATACAAAAAAGAAAGCCTGTAGAATATTTTTTCAAAGCTCTTTTATAAATGTTTTATAATAAAGACTTGATGCGCAAAATGGTTACTATGAAGCCGATCCTATCAGGTTGTTACTGACATTGGGGTAGGCAGACATTTTTCATAATAACAATTGATGCCCTGAAAGTAATCTTAAGATGTAGAAGTTGGTTTAAACACTTATATGTATTTCGCTTAACATTACAGTTCTATTACCCCACTTATCAAAAGAGAGTTTCATCTTGTGGCAAATGCTTAACAAGAATCTTCCTAAAACGAGAATATTTTATGAATTTATTCATGTCCGGCATGGCAAAAAAACTTAATGTTTAAGACAACTTATTTTATATCTATTAATATCAAATGTATTTTGTTAAAATATATTTTGAGACCAAATATATATGAAATACAAAATACCAAGTACTTAAGCGACAGGTATTTAAAATACAAAATAAATTTTGGGAATGTATTTTAAAAAAAAATACAAAAAAAGTATTTGATATACTGCCCAACCCTGACCACGGCATTCCCTTACCACTGCATCAACAAACATTTTGTGGTATAAAGCTGTTTGTTACACTCCTCATTTATATGATTTGAATATAGCGCTCTTGAGTCAAAAATGTATCAAAGTGGGAACTCGTAATATAAAATTCATTCCCTCAGTAAGCGTAATGGTAAGTGAAACTTTTGCAGTTCTCGCTTACAAACCTGCTATAGTTTGACCTCTATTTTTATTTCGATTCTATTTGTAATGATAGAAGGATTAATCGAAAATTAAAACTAATAAAATGATATTTTTAGGCTCAATTAGCTAGAAATAATAACTAACAGCCAGGCCCCCGATGTCGATCGACAACTTAAGCGAGCGACAACAAGTCACTCTTAAGCGACCCACTGACTATCGACTTGTCGGTCGACAGGTTTTACGTGTCTAACGTAATTCATTTATTTATTGTCAAATGACTGTATTGTCACATCATCAATTCCTTAAAAAAAAAAACGCGTGTTTGGAGTTAATAATCGATAATACATATAAATTAAGCCAACAAATAGAACACTGGCTACAAGCAAATTAGAATTGACTGTATTGCTACATCATCAATTCCATAAATAAAACGCTAGTTAGGAAATAAAAATCGACAAAACATATTAATTAAGCCAAAAAAAAAAAAAAAAAAAAAAAAAATAGAACTCTGGCTGCGACCAAATCAGAATAAAAAACCAAGGAGTATCCAAAAAAAACAAACAAAGCAGTAAATAAAAAATCATAGTTGGGGGTAGTGCACTAAATATTGATTTAAATCAGCAGTGCACTATCACTGAATAAAACTGCAAAAAAGTAGTTTGCACTCTTTTTTTT
This sequence comes from Pollenia amentaria, assembly GCA_943735925.1. NCBI lineage: Eukaryota > Metazoa > Arthropoda > Insecta > Diptera > Polleniidae > Pollenia > Pollenia amentaria. The sequence continues at coordinate 250,831,011 of OX031007.1, read as the reverse complement.
CCAGATTTAGAGATGAAAATTAGTGATATTGCAAATTTTTTCACTATTACTAAACGAAGGTTGAATGGAAAAATCTGCATTCAATTCAAATATTGCAAAATTTGTACTTGCAATCAAAAAAGCTGCATATAAACAGACTCTCACAAAAATTTGAAAAATCTAATTTTGTATGAGCATAATTTTTGATTCTTGTTATGATATGCATAAGAAAGGAAATCAAACAACATGTCAATAATTTGTCAATAACGGAATATTTCATGGCTTTAATCATGAAAAAACAAGTTTTTGTTTGTAAATTAAGTGCAAAATTTTAAGTTGCACTAAAATGAGTAAAGAGCAAAAAAAATGCAATAAATTGGGGATTGCTTTTTCTTAAATCAAACTATTTTTTTTTGGAGTGCACAATTGTTTAGCATCACTGTCACACTTAGTGAGGCTGCTAATTTTTAATTCATCACACAACATCAACAGAATGATTGCAATAATGTTGCACTATCACTACACTCACAATATTCTGTACGTAAAATTAACTGAAATTGTAATATAAAATCAATAAATATTCAGTTAAAAACCGGTATACTTATCTTTCATTTATTTTTAAAGAAAAGTTCATTTAGTTCTTACCTTTAAAAATTCAACTGCGAATTGCGTAAAAACAAATGAATTTTCAGTTATTTTATTAAAATTAACTATCAAAAAATAACTGATAAATTCCGTAAAAACAAATGAATTTTCAGTTATTTTATGTAATTCAGTAATATTATATAATACAGGTTTTGCTTGAATTTCTAAAAAATACCAGACACCTGTCTGCTTGTTTTTCTAATGAGAGAGGGAGAATATTTATTTCTATTCACTTACCCCGTTATACATGTTTGTTTTACTTTTGTTGTACTGACGTTTTTGTTTACAGAATAACTTTCAATTATATGACACCAGCAGCAGCCTGATATGGTATTCGCAATTATTTTACTTTAAAAGTTTGATGTATTTAACTTAATAATTTTAACAAATAGAATATGGGAATTTTCTATACAAAACAAGCAAATCGTTTTTACTTTTACTTTTTGCCACAGATCTATAAATAGATAACTATAAATTAATTTTTTGGTAGTAAATTATATAACATAACTGAAAATTAATTTGTTTTTACAAAACTCGCAGTTGAATTTTTGACAGTAAAAATTTAATGAACTTTTCGTTTAAAATAAATGAAAAATAAGTAGATCGGGTTTTAAGTAAATTTACAGTTGTTTTAAATTTAATTTTAATTTAATTTTACATACAGAATACTTTTACTTAATCAACTGACAATATTAAATGCAACCGAAAATCCGTATTAATGTGCACTTAGTTTTTTGAATAAATGTTAGAATCAGTTAAAAATAAATTTGCTTGGAATTTTAAATGTTTACTTATTTAAAAATTACTGAACGGAATACTTCTTGAAAAACCTACAGGCAGTTACTGTAATAATATTGTGAGTGTAACTCTGAATTGCAACTGCAAAATGAGTGCACTACCCCCATCTATGAAAGAAATATATATTATAATATAAAATGGTTTGTGTTTAAAATTAAAATTTTGCTAAATATTGTAGCAAAATTCCTATGACGACAACTGCAACACAAGTGACTGATTTTGACATTTGTGATCGCATCATATTTCTTAGTGGGCCGCAAATTTGTTACGTTAACGGTCACATGCATTATCGATCGACTTGGCGTGCTGAAAATTGTTAGTGGGCCGCAAATTAGCTGTTTGTCGTTGAAAATCCAAGCGAACAATAGCGGTCGAAATCGGGGGCCAGTCTGTTAAGCATTTCATAGTTTAAAAATAATTGCCAAAAATACCCGCAATTAGGGAACCGAAAACCCTAATTTCTTTAAAATTCAAGTTGTATTAGTTTTAATGTTTCTGCTCATGCATAAGGAAAAAGGGTTTAATACAGTTTACTACGTGTAAATGATATAATTTGCAAATTTCTTACGTAGTTTCTGTTGTTCTTCTTGTAATTGAAGTTTTTAAAAAGTTTTGTGAATTTTTTCTTACTTTAGAAAAGATAAGAATTAAACATGCTAAGATAAGACAACAACAAAAACGAGGAATTTAGCTCTTATTTCTGCAGCATTACAAAAACTTTTTATATTTTTAAGAATAAAAAACTTCAATTTAAAGTTAAAAAGCCGCTGGTTATTCGGTAGATGTGTTATACCACTATGGGGAATAAATTAAAAAAAAAATAAATTAAAAACTTTTAATATTTTATTAAAAATTTAAAAGAAAATTTATTAATATTGATTACAAAAACTGTTTAAAGTGCTCGTTTAGAGTATTTTAATTATAAAAACGTATTTTAGATTCTGACTTTACTGCTATTAAAGTTGATAACATACAATACAGTGTCATTTATTTTCTTATATTAAATTTGAATTTTACTGACCTTCAGAAAATTTTGTACATGTCCCTGAATTTAAAGTCCTGTTGTATACAAAAATTATGTACTTATTAATAAAACATTGTTTTTGCAGTCACATGAAATTTAATTTTATACTTGACTTCTATTTTTCGCTCCCAATTCTCCTTGCTCAGCTACAATTATTTTCTTTCTCCCTGCGGCACCATAACAGTGTTTCCAGATGATAAATTTGTCCCCGAAATTAGAAATGTCACTATTAATTGGGGAATCAATTTTCGAGTAAAGGGATTTGATAATGTTTGCAAATCGTAAAACCTGTTGATGTATAATATTAAAGGAAAAATTACTGTTTCTTATGTCTTTCCCGAAAAGTTCTTGGACATTCCTAACTTTTTTTAAATATTTTTAGGAAAGCGAGTTCTTTGAGAAAATGCTGAATAATTTTTAAAATTTTCATTACCTTTAAAAAACTTAACCCTTATTTCATTTCTCGGATTTTTTCTGCTGTTTGGTAAACTTCTTAATTACGCTTTAGAAAATTTTTACAGCATTTGAATGAAATATATATAATATAATGAATATTTTACGTAATATTAGACGTGTTCCTTTGCTGAGCTGCCTAAATAAGAGCATCAAGCGTTTTTTCTATTTTAAAACTTTTATTTTTCATACGGTTTATACGAAATGAACCTTTAAAACGCGAATTCAATCTCATGGTGTTTTCTATTATACACAAAAAATATCACCTTCTGTAAAGGTGCATGTATAAAACGTCTTACCAACCCTGTTATAATGCTATTTGTTATTTGACGAGAACAAAACAAAAGTTATAAAAACGTGGAATGCCCCGTTTCTAACACCCGACAAAAAATTTGTTCTTCATCATTAAAGCTAATTCTTGGACGCTTTTTATGTTATTTATCGAAATTTTTTTTAACGACTTAGCGATATCAAATAAATTTTAAGATTTATTTCCAATTTTTAAAAATTTGCGCAAACTATAGCCATGATCGCGATAAAAGCGAGTTTTTCTGATTCTTTACAGATTTTACGATTTTTAATAAAAATTAGACTTTTCTATCATGCCGCTACTAGCAAATTCTTGCGAATTTCCGCCATTTTAGCAATTTTTGCCATTCCTCATAGTTTTAGGGACTTTTAATCAATTTGATTTGATGGCTTGTTTGAAATATTACAAATTTTCACTATTTTTGCAAACTTTTCCGAATTTTTGCAATTTTCGCGCTATTTTGTTCCTCTTTGATGCAATCTTCGTCGTTGGTATGTCACTATCAACCCTGTCGATTTATTCAGGGCAAAAAGTGCTATCTATACCTTATGCCATTATAAAGGGTACATTTTTTTTGAATAAATCATGCAACCCTTTTAGATAGCAAAACATTTTTAAGAAACAAAAACTGAATTATATTTTTTAAATAAAATGACAAATTTTTTTTTAATAGAAAAGAAAACACAATTTCTTAACAGATCGCTAGGTCTGTTTTTTTACTTACAATGTATTGGCAATTGAATTATTATGTAAAAAAACCCTTGACGTCCCTATTAGGTAGCTAAGTTACTTAAGTAGCAGAAACTAGCAACGAGATAGTGAAATTTAAATACACAAAAATTTTCTCTCAATTAGGGTGTGTGTGAATCCGGTAGCAAATACTCATGGAAGTAAAATTTTTACACTGTTGAGGTGGACATTTTGACATTCGCGTAGAAATTTTTTACATTATCTCACTTTGCTACCGTTTCACACACATCGTTACTCCAAAACAACAAAAGAGTAAATTATGGCTTTGCCTAACAAGTAAGTAAGGCATTTTTAAAGTATCCAGCTGTCATTTACAAGATTCCGTTTTTCATCATTGTTTTGGACAACTCATTTGCACTTAGCTCTTTCTCCTTCACACAAAGAAAAAACATGGTTGATACAATCACAATCGCAAACTATCATTAATGCTTGTGGTTATGATTGTGTCAAACACGTCTTAAGTAAGAATATATGTTCAGACCTAATGTTTAAAGCTAATTGTTGTCTCAAATATATTATAATGGTCAAAAGAAAAATGCAAACGATCTTTCAAATCATGTTTCTATATTTCCCAACACCATACAAAATGTCTATTTCAACATTTTATATGGTTCCAATAAAAAATTTAATATTAAAAATTTATTTTTTATTAAAAATATATATGTATGTACATATACTATGCATTATATATACATTACAGTATAGCATATATTAATAAATGACATGCGTGCGTGTTTTAATTTAAAAATTTTATATTGCGTTGTGTGTTACAAATATATCCAATAAAATCGGGCCTTCTTTTTCTAGCACTGCTTAAACGCGAACGTTGATTGTTGTAGGCATCGTACAACTTACCTTTCGCTAAGTGACCATTTATTTGTAAATGGTACATAGAAGGCTTCTTTGGTTTCAGAGGGAACAATCTCAAGTATTGACTGCGACAACAGTATAAAATCGCTCCTAATTATCCTGTAAGACATATATAATAGCAATAATGTATGTAAATATGACAAACGTAGGAATAAACGATCTTACCTTCTGTCCGAATTGACTATAAGCAAAGACTATAGATTTATATATAGATTTATAGTCTTTGCTATAAGTATAGATGACACTATTGCTTTTGCAATGCCAGTTTTTGATGTTGAAAGACTTGGAACAGTTTCTGTATAAAGCAATATTAGTTTATTTAATTTATTGAATTATGTAACTTTTATATTTATTAAATTTTAAGCACTAATTACTTTTGCTTCCTAATGACTTTTTGGCTTTACCACGATGCATCAACCACTTTTAATGTTTTTTCTTTTCGTGGCTAATGATAGAATATTGTGTCCAAATTTCTATGCCGGTTTCAATGTTTTAGGTTTTTTGGCTGCAAGAAAGATAACGTAATTCTAAATTTATACATTTATGTTTTTATTTTTGTAATTATATATAAAAAACTTACCAGTTTCAATAAACGTAAATTATAATTATTAAAATTATTATTTATTTCGTTCGTTTTGCAGGGCAGCATGGCCTTTTTCTGCCCGAAATGCGTTTTAACTATTTTCTTAAAATTCATGTTTCCCGACTTACTGACGCTCGCGGACAGATAATGACGTTGGAGAAAATTTCAATTTCTTTATAATCACACACTGTTTGTTTTGGCAATAATGGTTTTCTCATTTAGAGAATGTGTTTTAAAGCCAACAAAAATTATGGTATTAAACATACCTTTTGTGTGCAACTTATATTATGACTTAAATTGTATAGTTGAAAATCTATACCTTATAGTAGCAAACATTTTACATAACTTTATATGTTTAGCTAGATCAGAGTAACTTTTTAAAAAATTATTATAGTGAATTTAAAAATATTAAGGACAAAAAATATTTTTTCAAGTTATATTAGGACTATAATAAATTTATTACGGTAAATATATTAGGTAAATATGAATAAAAATGGTCGTAGTGACCACTCATTAATCATGTTTTTTCTCTGCGTGTTAATTTAAGAAAATTATATGTATGTAAGTATGTATATAAGGATTTAATGTCAAGTGACCCAACTTTTGAAATCGATGTCTTCCGATTTGGATGAAATTTGCACCAGGGTTAGACACAAAAAAAAAAAAAAAATATTAAAGAATTAAAAAAATTAAAAAAAAAAAAAAATATATATTTTTCAAAAGATTGAAGAAACAGCTATCTAATTTGTTTGGGACAAATTTTGCTTACACCAATAGATAATAAGTTACATGGATGAGAAAGAACACCTGTTTGGCCAAAATGTAAAATTTTGAACACCTCTAACTCCGAAACTTTTCGACCGATCTTGTTGAATTTGTGTCTAAACTACTATCCAATAGGACTAACCTTGGTGCAAATTTCATCCATCGGAAGACATCGATTTCAAAAGTTGGGTCACTTGAAATGAAATCCCCCATATATATAAAATAATTTTTTTTTACATTTTCAAACATGAAGCAGGCGTTTAATAAATTTTAGGCGAAATTTTCGACAATTTCCTTGTCTTTCAAATTTGTATGCTCTTTTTTCACTCTTTCGTTGCAAGTTTTTCCAGTACGTGAACACTCACTTGTAACAGTTATTGAAAATAATCAAAAATTTATGTTATTATTGAAAAGACCTTTTCTTAAATTAAATTATTGCTATTTTTGCTTCTATTGTAAATGAGGCTTAAATAAGTTTACACAATAATAATACAATAATGTTAGAAATAAGGATTACGCCATCCAGAAAAGAAAATTTAAATAATCTACGATTTTCACACGAACTGCATTATGCCATTAGCCTTTTGGTTTATAATTTCAAGCTGGTTGCTGTTTAATTGCGGGGTTGTCTTATAAAGTGCATACATATCTTATAAGAAATTCGAAAATCTAAGGTTCTTTTAAACTTGGCAACCCTTGTCGTTCATAGATTACTTCATCTTACGGAAAATCATGCGCGTATCGTTGCCTTTATTTCTATCATTCTTGACAATAAAACACAATATCTGATCAAAGTAGGGGATGTAAGTTTTTAAAAATGGATATTGTTCATGAAAACTTTCTGGCAACACTGCGCAGTAAAAACAATAAAAAAAACCCACAAATACATTTGCAGACTATTTATAAAAACAACAAGAGCCTCATTGTATTTGTATATGTTTCTTCGGTATAAATTTGTATTTTAACAATATTTTTGCCACATCACTGGTGTTACATTTCTTGTGTTTGGATAATCTTCACCACAGCTGGAAAATTTTTACATACATAAGTCTGTCATACCGTTTGTAACTTCCACAAAATTAATTCTTTAATAGTACATATATATATATATTTATGCTGGATCAATATGAATAGGGATATTGATGTAACAATATCCATCGCTAAGCGTGAAATTTACTTACTGAAGACCGCATACATGATGGGGCCAAGGCTGTTATACATTAATACTGCATGTAGTATCGAAGAGATTACTATTTCAATTCAGCCTAACTGGTCCATAAGTGAATGAGATATGAGTAACAAATCACTATTGTCTTAAATTTTTGGAAAGCCTATACATTCTTATAGGCACTCCATTACATTAAATAATTCTAGAAGAATATTGGTAGAAAAAAAAAATTACTACCGCGGTTCATAAATATACATACACCAAAAACGATTTTTTTTATCCCGAAATATAGGTTTGAATTAATTATAGTGGACCCATTCTCTATTTCACAGGGGCCCTATACAAATGCCCTCCGAAAATGAGGAATAAACTTATTTATAAGAACTTTTTTATATTGAAAATGAACCAAACCGACCAAGTATTAAGCCTGATCCACATTAGGGCTTCCAATCGGGAAATTCCGGGATTTCAGATTTTTAATCCCAGGATTTTCGGGATCACGATTTTTTTTATATTTTTATTATTTTAAAATTTTTTTCATTAATTTGTATAAAGACTTTTTAACGTGCATTTGGTAACCAAAAAAAGTTTTTGATACATCCTGTTGTTAAAATAGTAACAAAATGCCTATACCAAAACCAAAATAGTTACAATAATATTTGTAAATGACAGAAAGTGTTTTCTGTACAATAAAGAATTAAAATATGAATTTTGTGGAACACTCTAAAAACACCGACAAAAGTTTCGTGAGATCAATGTTGTATATTCTTACGAATTATATTGAAATAATGAGATGTGTTTTTCTCAACTTAGTATTAAATACACGACTTTTAAAAGTTTGCACTACATAATTTCCAATAGTATGTATTATAAATTAGTCAAATGTATTTTAAAAATTTGCTCAATTGTATTTAAAAATTTTCCAATTTTTTTGCTGAAATTGTCCAATTGTATTTGAAAATTGTCCAAATGTTTTCTTGTACACAATTTTTTAACATACATTTGGACAATTTAAAAATATATTAAAATAATTTTTAAATACATTTGGATAGTTTTAAAATACATATGCAAAATTTTAAATTGCATTTGAATATTTAAAAATTTTTTTTGACAATTTTAAAATATATTTGAAAAAATTTCAAATGTTTGGAAGATTTCAAATTACATGTAGAAAATTTAAAAATATGTATATTTGAACAATTTTAAAATTAATTTAGAAACTTTTAATACATATATAATTGACATGGTGTAATTTTTTATATCAATAATCAAATATGGATAAGAATAAGACTTTTATGTTTTTTCGCTAATTTTTTGTTACATGATCTTTTTGAATTGTGATCAATTAATAATTTAAGTCTGTTTTCGTTATATATTTTACAAATAAATAATATATGCGCATGAAATATTTATTTTAACTGGAAAATTAAGTTGTTTTTGAAACAATTTAAAAAGTTTTTTTATATTGGATACAAATATATACCGTGAATCCCGGGGTTCAAAATAGCCCGAAAATCCCGCGATCCCGAAATATTTACTTCAATCCCGAATTCGGGGATTCGGAAAAACCAGTCCCGAATAGAAGGCCTAGTCCACATATAAATGTCAACTACGAAATAAAAATTTTTGACTAATGCGATTAGAAAAGAAGAAGATAGAAAAGAAGTATAAACAAAATTTAAATATACCAGGGCCCTGTTTCTCAAAACTACAAGTTACAACTTACAATTGAAATACGTTAAAAAAGCAACAATTTTACAATATTTGTTTTTGTTTCAAATGTATTTTACTTGTAGATTTGTAATTTATAGTTTTTAGAAACAGGGCCCTGGTATATTTAAATTTTGTTTATACTTCTTTTCTATATATGAATTATTTTGTAATTACAATGGGACTAATAAAAATCTACTCCCGAAATACAATTTTATTCAAACAAATCGACTTTGCAAAGTTCCTTTAATGTCTATTTTTAATTCGTTTAAATAGAAATGGTTTTATCACCAGAAAAGCAAAATAAAGTTATAAAAAACAAAATCCAAAAGTGCTAAAAAAATTTAAGCAAAAAACCTAAAAGTTTTTATTCGAATCTAATTTTTGAGATTAAAGTGTGTCTTACAGGAAATTTTTGTATAAATTTTTTTAAATTGATTTGAAAAGGGTATCTAAGATTCGGTAAAGCTTCTTACTTGTTTTATCCTGTAGTTGTTGGTGTTTTTGTAAACATTTTACAAGAACAAAACACATGTACACAAAATCCACACAACAGTAAGTTGACATGTATACATTTTTTAGTTAAATATTGTACACAACTATACATTGGAGGACGGTATCACACACATGGGCTGTATCATTTTATATTAAAACATACTTTTCTGGAATCTAAATTAAAAAAAAAAAAAAAAAAAAATAATAAAAATGTATGAAACAACAAATAAAGTTAGTCGAATTCATGGTAATCTAAGCCGAAGTATTACATGTTTCAGCCTTACCCAGTTAACAAAAGCTTATAGTTTAGATAAATGTAAACCCCTGCATTCGTTAGCGAATATTTAATTTATCATAGAAAATTTGTTTTGTAAACCTTTATTAAATTTAAAATATTATCATATCATTCTGAGGTTTTTATTAATCTAGCATTCAGGTTGATGTCCCAAGAAGGTTCTTAAATTTTAATATTATCAGAATTCATGACGAAGCCAATTTATAAACATAAATGAAATGTTAATAACAATAATAAGTTTGTCGCACTTGCGTTGATCACAACAAAGTTTCTTTTTGCCATAATTCGGCCATTATTTTTCTTTCAATATATCTTTAGCTAGTTAAACGACAGTAATCTTAAGCCCACGATTACATATTGGGTTACTTCGAAATGTTTCTATTATTGCAACAATGTTTATGTGCCTCATGTTGTGTGTTATTTTTAGTTTTTACATCTAGTTCTCATATCAATGAGTTAGTTGTTTTAATACACATACATATTTGTACAAATCCAAATTTATGTACACATACCGACAAAAGTCAAAAATCAAAACTTAATGTTATTAAAATTTTCATTTTTCGGACATTTCCGCATGTTTACACAACGGATGTGAACAACATCCGGTTCATTTGCTGTTTTTTTATCTCCATGTTTTTAGGTTTTTGGTAAGAACAAATTCAAATTCAAGTGAGAGTGTTGTTCATTCGCCACTCTTATTTAGTTTTACAATGTATTACGTTTTAAATTTACTAACAACATTTCAGAAAATACAAAATATTCACAACAGTAATAAAAAAATGGATAAAAAATTTATGAAAAAAACATGAATTTGCGTTTATGGTTTTAGTTAAAATAATGGGGGATGTTTTAGTTTAGAAGGGATTTACTTTGCGTTGGATAAAAAAATAGCTGTAATACCGGACGTTACCAAATTGACCACAAAGGTCAACTACCACAAACATTTATTTTAATTTTAAAACTCATTGCATATAGAAGAAAGAAGTTTTTTAGGGGTGGGGTGAGAAGGTTAAATTCTTAAGGTGTAATAAAGTTGGTCTGAAGCTAAAGGTTTTCTTGACTACGTTAAAAATCTAAATAAATTATAGACTAGTCATGTAACTACAAACCGATTGCCTGACCTTTCTACAACTTATCAAACGCCATACGTAGGAAGTTTCTAATAAAACAATGCTAATGTTGTTACTGTAACTTAAGTACTTTTTGTTCTCACAGCACAATTTGCATAACCTTAAGGAGTTTTTTCTTCTATTAAAATTCTGTACTCCACAATGTTGTTCTTGGGAGCAATTTTGTCTGTCCATTAGTCACATTTTAACATATTTTTGTTTTTGAAAGACATGATTTCATATAAAATTTTATGTGCCAGTACATTGTTGTGTTTAAAATTAAGCAACAAATAATAAAAAAAATAAAAACATTTGCATTTTATATTAAAAGCAACATTTGTTGCTACCACATCAAGCGTAATGTATACGTAACTCGTACTTTTGCAGGACAATAATATATGAAAAATTTTAATAAAATAGACATTAAGGTCCTTTTGTTTTCAGAACTTAGGAATACGTTTTACAAATATAACGCAAATATAATATGAAGGTTGTTCAAAGACCTTTCCTTTGAAAATAAATTTAGTATGAAAATATTTGTAGTTTTAATAAATAATTATTTATGTAGATTTGGTTTTAGCCTATTTTTCATTATTGATGCGAAAACAACACTTTATATAATAAACAAGTTTTAAGCTGTTCGCAATACTGTGCTTTTTTCTCTGCATTACCTTTGGGAGCATATGGCTTTCACAAAGCATCTCTACCTAACAGAATTTGTTGTAGTTGATTTCGCGTCTTCCCATGTCACTGTCCCAATTCTTGAAGTATCGATCTATTTAGTATTGTTATTTTGCCTTGTATCAGTTTCATCAATGAGTTTTTATTCCAACAAGTATATGATTAGTCTGCTGTAGGAGGTAAGATTGGAAGATTAGTGCAACCTTACAATCTTACCTGCTATAGCAGATCCAAGTTTTTGGAGTGTCGATCAGCTTATTCTGCATTGTATCTGGTCCTTTAATCGGTTGTTGTTCCAGCTAAGTAAATGATAGGTCTGTTGTAGCAGGCCCCAGGAAAATGGGGCTGCCATCTGTCGTTACCTAGAAACAATCTCTTCGGTGTATTTTGATAGTGGTGGGAAGCGTTGCTAATTTTTTGATTACCATGAGTTTTATTTGTAATTTTCGGTGTCATTTTTGTAGTGGTGGAGAGACTTGCTGATCTTTTGATTGTCATGAGCTTTAATTTCACAAAACTCTAAACCCAGAATGAAAACGTTTCGTCCTCTGCAAGGGATCGAAAATAGGGTGCTTGATCTTGTAGGCAAGCACATTAACCACTTCACCACCGAAATACTGTGTAAAGTCAGGCTATTACATTCTGGGAAACTCTTTATAAATTTAGCTTAATTTTAGTTTAATGTAACTGCAAATATACATTAAAACAATTAACAAAGGTTCTAAATTTTTGTTGTGTTAATGGAATTTTAAAACTAAAACAAACCCTGATTTGTTTAAAGTAGAGTACCGAAACGTTTACTCATCGTGCATTCATGAGTGAGTATGAATGTTTTAAAATGTTGCTGCTTGTAATTATTAAAAGAATAAAAAAGTTATGCTTTTGCTCACTCATGATCAATGAGCGAACAAATATTTTTCATGTGTGAGCAATTACAATTTTTTCATTTGAATAATTTATATTAAAATTGTCCATAAGTGTAAAATAACGTGAACAACGCACTTCATTCAAATTGTTAAAGAGTGCTCTTCAATTTGCACGAAAAGCCTGTGTATGTATTTCTTAAGAGTAAAAAGATTAAATATATGTATTAGGTATTATTTATTGTTTTGTTGTTATGAAATTTTTTTGTTGTCTTTACCAGCCAGTACAGAAAAAATTCTCAGCAATTTATTTCAAATACAAAATCAGCCGCACCAAACTTTTTGTGGTTGCATTGGTTTCTCGACAATCACTCTTGGATTATCATTCGCCCAAATGCGGCAATTCTGCTTATTGACGAATCCACTGAAGTGATAATGTTTCTTATCGCTGAAGATAATTTTCTTCGAAAATTTACGATATGCATTTTGATTTGAACGCCCGTTTTCATAATAAGCCTGAATAACTTAAACGCGTTGCTCGTGTATCTTTGTGTATCTTTCCATGGTTCAAATTGAGTTAGTCTGAAATTGAGAAATGTCAAATGAAATGTAGAAAACAACTTAACGTTTAGGTGTGGTTCACGGACTCACGGTTTTTTTTTTTTTTTTTTTTTTTTTTTTTTATTATTCCTACACTAAATCCCGCGAAGCTTTTTGCTTGCCTGCAGGAGACCAGAGCCTCTGGCGGGAATCGAACCAGCAGCCCTGGTATTGATAGACTAGCTCACTACCAGCTAGCCTACCGGGGCACTTAAACACCTGTACTTGGAAGATAACATATAAAACGGAGGCTGTTCCATCGCCAAATCGACCACTATGACGGAAAAAATAAAGGCTCGAATGCTCATATAAACTGAGATGTACATTGGTTTCTTCATATTTACAAGATAATTTATAGCCGAATTTCTTCTTTTGGGGAGACACTAGTATTTATAAAATAACAAAATTATTCAAGGATTTTATGTACAGACCAGTGCTGTTATACGCAGGGAAATTCGTAGGGATTTTCTTCTTAAAAAATGGCCGTATGGAAAAGAAGGACAGATATTTTGAAATCATTAAAATGTAGCGACTTTTCAAAAATGTGGTAAAACTGTATATATTTGTCGATATTTTTCGATCTGTGACATAATACTAATAAAATTGTTGATACCGCAAAATTACAAATTGTTAAATTTTTTGGTAAATGCATGCCCCCATTTATTTTTGGAATTTATAGAATTTATTTTTTCAGAGCAATAATTGATAACTTGTTTAATATGGATATCAAAAACTTTTGGAGTAAAGTCACCAAAATGAAAAATTTTTATGAAAATTATCTCCCATTAAGTCGAAATGGCCTATATTTTTTTTTGTTACTGCCACATGATAATACAGATAACGATCTTTAAAATAAAATTTAGTAAAACAATAAAATTTGTTAAAAAAATAAAGCTAAAATTTGATTTTTTTTGGATTTTTCCGTCAAATAATTGTTAGGTCTGAACATACCTTTAGTCATAAAATTTTACCTTCCAGTGCACCGGAAATAATTTAAAACACCTGTACGATTGTTAGGAAATCATCAACGGCTTTATTTGCATTGATATATTATCATTTAAATGGGATTTTTGTAGCAACAATTTTTTCCAGTGTGTAGGGGAAAATAGGGATTTTTTCGGGCTGTGTAGCGACTTTTCAAAAAAGTTTGTAACATCAATGGTACAGAGCTACGTTTGTTTGTAAAGGTTTAAATTTCTCAAATAATGTTTTCTTCTAATGACTTCATCGTAACTATATCGCACGTAATATATGCTATACAGATCACATTACTGTCACGAAATCTTCATAAAAAGACCATTCTTTAGTGCACTGGCGAGGAATGATCTTCAGTTGGACCCAAATATTATATTGATCGCAATAGCTGTTAAAAACGTGGTTCACATAGCACATTACTGGCATAACACCCTCCTCTTTTACACAGATATTTTTAAAATGAATATAATTAAAATATTATCCAATATTAGTATATAACTATTGTTACAGGGTGTCTGGTAGCAAATTTATATTTTCGAACTTAAATAAAAAACGTAATAATTGACACAAAGTTTTATTAAGAGCATTGAACGATGGAATGGAAATGCCGATTTTATTTTTTAAAGAGTATGTCATCCAAATATCTTCCGTCGAGTTGAACACACTGTTCAAAACGGAGCCTTGTATTCTGCGCCACACGCTGCAGTAAACTTGGTTCAATTGAGCTGATTTCTCGACGAATATTTCCTTTAAAGCCACAAGAGATTGGGAATTGTCCTTATAAACCCTCTGTTTGAGGTAACCCGATAAAAAAATTAATGGGAGTTAGATCGGGCGACCTCGGTGGCCATGGGATGTCCCCAAAGCGACTGATCAGTTTTTGGGGGAAACTTTCCCGAAGCAAATTCTCCGAAGCTCTGGCTGTGTGTGCAGTCGTCTCATCCTATTGAAACCAAGTGGCCTCGAGAATTTTCGAAAAAAAAAAAAAAAAAAAAAAATAGTTCAATTACCTCATGCGGGGATAAGGCACACAAAACAGTTACCCTGGGGCACTGAAATGGTTTTTGATGTTTCAATCGAAGGTTGCGGGTTCTTGGAGACCAGTAACGGCAGTTTTGCTTGTTGACTTGGCCGTTTAAGTGCAAATGAGCCTCGTCACTACAAAAAATGGGATTTACAGTGCGAAAACGCTCCAACATCGTTTCACAAAAATTTTTGAGTAAACCAATTTCATTTTCTTTCAGTTCTTGAATGATTTGAATTTTAAAGGATGGAACTTCAGATACTTTTTTAAATTTCATGAATAATCGCTCTTGGAAGTCCCAGTGAGGCTGCTCTTTTCCTTATTGAAAGTCGCGGATTTTCACGTAAACTGCTTTCAACCAGTTCAATGTTTTCGGGAGTCCTTGAAGATCGACTTGGCCCTGGCCTTGGAACATTCAAAACCGAAGCAGTTGCTCGGAATCTCTGCACCCATAAACGAATTAAATTTACACTCGGTGCATCACGTATTTGCCGAATACAGAACTTTGAACAAAATTGTCGACGAGCAATTCCGTAAGAATCATTTCTTTTAAAAAATGTCTCCACAGCGAAAGCGGGATGTTCACTCGACCACTGCAACATCTTGACTGCAAATCCGCACAATCGAAAATACTAACGGCGCCAGCCTCCATCCGCACCGTTTATTACTTTTTGAAATAATCGTATTTAAAAATATAAATTTGCTACCAGACACCCTGTATTATAAAAATGTTTATTTAGTTCTTTGCAAGGCGAATTCATACAGGTGACCGCATCATGAGATAGAGTTATGCTAGCAATCCCTATTTGTAAAATATTTTGTATTTTGTTTTTGTAAAAAGTTAGAGAGAATGTCAAGATAATTTGTTGATAACATAAGCAAGGGACTTTTTTTTGTTTATAAAATATACACAATTGCTTTAGTACGTTAATCTTTTTCCTGTGTTGCAAAATTTTTTGTGGCTCCACTTACTCCTTACGCATTTTTTATTCCTTGATTTTACATTTTATATTCACTTTTTTTGTTTTATAAAATTTAAATAAGTTTTTTTTTCAAGTATTTAGATTTTTTATTGAATTTTAAATTTTAACTAATTTTTTCACAAAATGTAAACAAAGCTTGACATTCAGTATAAACACAAATAAATAAACATTAAACAGATGACTCGAAAATGTCACCTGTATAAATTTGCCTTGGTTCTTTGGGTTTAACTGAAGTATTACCATTAATTTTGGTACCAACAGCTTTTATCGGCACAGAAAATTTGCACAATTAAATAAAAAATATGTACAGTTTATATGTTCATATGTATATAAACTAAAGTGACGTAAATATTTTTACACAAATTATTGTTTAGTTCTATATGTGTAGCTTTAACACCGTGCTCAGTGCTGCCATAGTTTTTTTTTTTATAAAACTGACAATTTCCAAAAATAAAAAATTTATTTTTATTTTAAACAACTTTCATAATATGATAAATTAGTTTAAACATCAAAATTAAATGACAAGAAAAATACTCGTATATAAAGCTTGAATTTTTTTATTGTATTTATAGAATTGAAAGCAAAAACACAGAAAAAATTATTAAATTTCTCCTATCAGCAAATTTGTTCTAAATTCATAATATCAAGCAAACAAGTTGTTGATTTTGCATTTATTACCAAAATGATTATATTGATGACAAAAAATTTTAAAATTTTGAAAAAATATTTTCAATAAATGATATTTTTAATTTTAATTAAAAAAGTGATCAAAAAACCTTGAAATTTTAAACAATGTGTTAATTTATTTAAATAAATATTAACAATTCCCAACAGCAATTCTACATGGTTAAATTATTTTATTTTAAACGAAAAAAGTCAATTAAGATTTTTTGTTATTTAATTAAAATTTTAATTGAAAATTTATTTCAAAACAACTAAAATGTTAATTAAATCAAAATTAAATTTTTAAATTTTTTCAGCTAAAAAAATTATTGATTCAATTATCAAATTAATTAAATTAAAATACTTTGTAAACCATTTTTTTAATTGATAAAACATTTTTTTCTGTGAATACATTTTAACGTTTATAAAACTGAAATACTTTTTATGAATAAGAAGGCTTATCTTTTGTTGTTTTTGAATAAATGTGCATGTGTTGCTTTTAAAAGGGAGTATGTGTTATAGCATAGTTGCATTAGAATAAATTTGTGTTAACCATATTATAATTAAATACTTCTTTGTATTAAAATTTAAACTGTTCTTGGGAGTTAAAAACTTACAAGACTGTTTTTTAAGTACTTAAAAAAAGTGAAAAAAAAATCTATAAATCTTCACATTTGGCAACGTTGAATATGCTGTACTCTAAAACCACAGTTATGAAATAATAAACATATGCCAACACAAGGTGTAGGTTTTCAACGTTAACAAGAAAAACGAGACAAGTTGCAACCGGATGAAATATTTGTTTAAAAAAAGGATGCTTCGAGTCTCGATAGGAATACCTTTCCATTAGGGTTTGCTCCCTTTTGCTGCTGCTTATTAGTTTTTGTAGAAAATTTTTTGGTGTTTCTCCTTCTGCTGGGTTATAGCGGTGGCTGTTGCTTTTTATTATATTTTAGCACACATGTGTTGTTATGCGGTTTTTAGAGTCCTTGTAATCGGATATGACTTTGGAAAATTGTCTGAGTGGGCGTTAAATTGCCTTACAACAAAGGGGGAGAAAAACTTACGTAAGGGTGTCGAATTTTTTTTGTTGCAAGGTTGTGTGGCGTTATAAAAGAAATATATACATAGATACATACATAATAACAATTAGTGACCATGTAGACAGGAATATGAATTTTTAATATAATAGTCGTTAAAGGTTTTTGGTATATTATCAATAATTTTGTATTGCAAACACATATTTATTTTTATAATATACAATGCGGTTTTCTTTAAAACTTTTTTTTGAACAATAAATATCCATTTGTTGCATTGACATTACTAAATTTTTTTTGTAGAAAAATCCTTTTTCAGTTGTATAGAATAAAACCTTAACTTTAAGATGAACTTATGGACTTCCAATGATTAAGGATTCATTATTAGAACTTTCCATTTTCTATATCGGCAATTATAAAACTAACGACAAACTTACCTTCTTCGTAGGAAGAATATAAAGAAAATAACTACTAGATAATAAAATAAAATTTCATTTACGATTTACAAAAAAGTTAAAAATGTGAAAAAGAAAAAGGTCCTTATGAAGAAAAATGGAGAAAAAAAGTTGCATATAATTTTTTACCAGAACATTATTAAACATCATTTCTGCAAAGCCAAGAACACAGAGACTTGTGCCGAAACAAACATAAATATGCAAGGCTTGAGGATGAGAGAGAAGAAAAGGATTGAGTGAATATATGAACGTATAAATGCCTCTACATACTCTGGTTTAATGTTGAGTATTCACTAGAAGAATTAATTTTTTAACACTTATTCATCCATATGGCAGGTGGGCCAAAATACAAAGGAGAAAATAAAATATCCCACACATGTTGTTAAGTAAAATGGAAACAAATGCCAACAATGTCAAGGTGTACGGGCATTTGTGTGTGTGTATTCCTGTGAACGTGAGGAAATTACACTTGAGTACCTTTCCCTAGAATGTAAGTATGTATATGTGTAAGTAAGTAGAAACATGTGAAATGTTTACCATTATAATCCCTGAAACACATGTTACTACTTGCCTTTGGAGAGCATAATATAATGAAAAGGGGCTTCTATGGCTTTTAATTTGAAAACTTTTAATTTTAATTGGTTTTTTGTTTGTCTTTTTTTTTTTTTGTTTTTTTTTTAGGAAGACTTGTTTATGCTTGTTATTAAATATTTCATAAACTTTTGATATTTATATTGGCTTTTGATTTTGTTCCATTTGATTTCATAAATGAAAGTTCAAGTGAGTTTTATTTAATTTTTTATGTTGATGTGGTTACAGTTGGCCATTCTTCATTTGTGTCCGTTGGACCAAACTAAAGTCATTTACAAATGAGTTGCTAGTGGTTTTATCCTCTTTCAAAAAGATATCGCCCACAAAACTGTACGTGTTTAGTTAAGCCAATGATCGGCACGCTATGCCCCGTGGGCATTTTAATATACATAACACGACTGTTAACGAAACACTTCAAAGGGTGTAAAAACCATAATTTCATTCAGTTGTATGTTGCATTCGAACAATCAGGTTGCCGTCGCTTTTTTATGGTAACACAGAATCATGTTAAGATCTTAAAACTTTTTTTAATACACAAATATTTGTTAACAAATGTAACCACGTTGCCAGATTTGAAAATTTTTGTGTCCAAAAATGGCCTATGGACGAATGATACCCCAAACTTGACGGTTTTTATATGACAAATGTTGTATTAATTTAGAAAAGATATAATATCATATTTTAATAGTTTAGCAGTATCTTTTATGTCTTAGCACTTCCTAATACAAAATAAGGTTTATTTAAGCGCAACGAATATTATTCTTTGGCATTTTGCTTTCTGGTGCCGTTTGAAACATAATAGTGAATCTATTACCTGAATTCAATTAGCAAAAATGCTAAAATTGTCACACTTGTATTCATACTAAAATACTTTTATATTTCGTTTTTCTCACACTTTCTGCGCTTTTAATTAGTAATTAAGCGAAATATTTCGATGGTTTTTCACATTTTTTATTTATTTTGCTTAACATTGTTTCTCAAAGTTTTTAGTAATGGATATCAAGCTGTTTAGCCTCCCACTCCTAATTATTGTTTAGTAATCAGAACGAAAAGATCTCTTAAATTTTCCTTAAATGTTAAATGTCCATCAACCGAAGTGAACTCATTTCTAAATTATGAATTGGGATCGGAATAATCTTGAAATTTCATTGACCCATTCCAGTTGTCGATAATTTTCGTACGATTATTAGACAATTGCTGGAAATTATAGTTTATCTAGAATCATTAAAATCAACTTAAGTAATTTTCATAAATTCTTTTTGTGGCGGCACAATGTTTGTCTGTTTTTTACTTTATTGAAAGAAGATTTTATTTTGCGCTAAAGACAAAAGGGTTTTTTTTAATAAAAATTTATATTTTTGGTTTCATTTGATGTTTTTTTTACACTTTTATATTTTTTTTTTTCTTTAGGAACGAATTAACAAAATTTTCTTAATTTTATGGTCTGGTGGAATCATTGGTCATTACTTCTTTAGAAACGATGCTGGTCATAACGTTACAGTCAATGGTTTCCTGTTGATTACTGACTTTTTCTTTCAATAATTGAACAACCCTGTCTATTCTTTTGCAGATGATAGCAACCTTTGCCATTCGTATTCATTTGATTACAGACCAAGTCCGATGTTGGTGCTATGAGGCAGTACATGAATGATACGCTTGGCTGAGACCTTGACATAATCTCAGAATGGGGTCGTGCGAATAGGGTCGAGTTTAATGCCCGAAAGACCCAATGTTGCGTGCTAATGCACAAACGGGCGACGGATCAAGGTGCCTCATCTGTATATATGGGAGGTATAATTATTGAGGAAACAGAATCTCTTGATGTTCTGGGAATGAGGATATAATGTGATGTACGATGGACAGAACATATATTTATGGTGTCGAAAGAAGTGCCTGGGTTTTTTGAAATGGTGTTAGGTAGACTTCACTCTATCTGATCTCCTTACTATTTACGCCACCTATATCCGACCGCGAATGGAATACAACTCTCATGTGTGGGCCGGTGCTTCAAAGTCTATTTTGGAGGTTCTTGACAGGAGAGGGCGAAGGTTCCAATTGATGACAGTAGGGTAACCAATTCTAATGACTCCCTTGAGCACCGTCGCAATGTGGTTTGTATTTGCCTTTTTTATCGTTACTACAACGGGATGTGTTCTGATGAAATTAGGGATTTGGTTCCCGAAATCCATATCTATGTTCGTAATACACGTTTTTCCTCAAGAGCCCATCCTTTTGTGGTCGATTGGCCGGTGAATCGTACAACGCATTACAGGGAAAATTCGTTTTTTGGCTGGACGGTTCGTATGTGGAATAAACTTCCTGCTGAAGTCTTTCCTCTCACTTTCACATGAATAGATTCAAGTCGATTGTTCACAAGCACTACTCCCTCTCTCCTCCTTCCCATAACCCATTTTCCTAGTTCCAACACAATGCAACGCCTTAGTAGGGGTCATCCCCTGAGTGCTGTTCCTAACCAAAAAAAAAAAAAAACACGGCACACAGCTCGTATCCGCCCCCAATGACTTATTGAAGAAACCGCATGGTTTCACGTTTCGGACCCATATATTGGCCTCCAAGACCGTGCGATTTAACGCAGCTAGAGTATTTTCTGTGGGGAAATGTGAAGACACTTGTCTACACCGTTAAGCCCGAAACGATTAACCACTTGGAAGACAACATTCGCCCGTTATTGCCGATATACGGCCATATGTGTTAGAAAGGGTCATCGAAAATTGGTCTTCCAGATTAGATTACGCCCGAGCCAGCCGTGGCGGTCATAGGCCAGAAGTCATGTTTAAATTATAATACCAGAAGATTATCTTTCATATAAGGTAAATTTCATGTCAATTTAAAAAATTCATCTTTGATTAATTCCATATCAATGTATATACCTCTATAAAAACACCCTTTACATATGTGACTTCTTATATCAAGTAATGCTTAAAACATTTCAACAAGTAAAATGGGCTTGTTATTATTTTTTCAATAGGAAAGATGGAAACAAGATAGAACATTTTTGTTTTACCAACCAAATATAAACTAAGACTGGTGACCTATAGCATTTTTTCAAGCAAAATAAACACAACACACATATTTTAAACATATGAACATTTTCATATAAAAACCAATCATAACATTACGTCCTACACATTTTCTCTCATCAAAACCGCAAATAATCAACAAAAAGTCACGTATCCTTACACCTAAAGGATATAAAAAATACCCAGAAAAAACACAAGCCAAACATCAAATGACACTTAGCCAAGCAAATAACACACACATTCATACATGCATTCGTATACGTCAACGCTTAGTGGTGTATTATGTGATGTGATGCCATAACAATAATAATAATAACACAAACAACAACGAAAAACAATACCAATACCAATACATGTACAAACAAAATACGATGAAACAAACAAATAATAAAAACGAAATACACTTTACACCAGAGAGTGAAAGATAGAGTGTGGCCACCAACCGGAATAGTGGGGCAAAGTATATAAATAAACAATACCAAAAGCTAATAGAGACAGGAGGGATTAATAAAATGTGAACATAAAAGCAGATAATGAGAATTCATAAGGGAATTTCTTTCCAGAGCCACAAAATTCAACTCCACAAAAAAAGAAATTTTTATGTTAGAGTGAGAAAAACACCTCGAAATTTAATTAAATTAGTAAAGTTTTATGTTTGACACATACGCACATGCAGTCACTGACATTTATTTTAATATTTACAAACATGTGCTAAACTAATCCATAATATAGTTTGCTATTAGATCGTATTATACGGACACAATTAAGTTTAAGTCTCTTATACACGTAGTATATAAATTTTTTTTTATGTCTAAAGGAAAAATACAAAATTTAATATTGATTTGAATTATGAACGCCAATTATGACGTTTAGGTTCCTTTTCTAATCGCGTGTCTTCTGCATAATATCATTCAGGTTATTGGGTGCCCCGGTAGGCTGGTTGGTGGTGTGTTAGTCTACCAACGCGGAGGTTTGAGGTTCGATTCCCGCCGAGACTCTGGACTCCTGCAGAAAAGCGTAGAGCTTCACGGTATTAGCAGAGGGGGAAATAATTTTATTTCCGCCTAACAAATGTATTTCAATGCATTTTTCTTTTTTGCTTATATATTTTGTTTTTGTAAAAATAGGTTCTTTTCTTTAAGTGTCTTCTAAAGTGCATTTGTTAGTAGATTTTTCATAGATCTTAAATTAGATTTTATACTCATTATAAAATGAACAGAGAAAAAATTGGATTTATAGGAATTTTGCAAACATTTGAAGTTAAAATCTACGTTAGAAACTATTTTTGCAGTAATTTAAAAATATCGCTGACGAAACAGATGTTGGTTATATTAAATTGGGTAAATTAACGACCATTAACTTTCTATTTCGCAAAAACGTTCCTTTCACGATTTTGGTGCTAATTTTTCATATGGTAAAAGGCTCTACGAACTAAGTCCCGAAAACAAAAATATCTTATGAATAATTTTTAAGTTTGTGATGAGAGATTGTTTCATAATGAAAGTCTCCCAAGCTTGTAAATGAAATAAAACCCAATTAATATTTTTAGAGATTTTTTAGGGACATTTCGTATATCACAAAAATTTAATTTAACATTTCAAATATTGATATATGTAATGTTTAAGTGTTGGGGTCATATGCCCGAAACTTAAAGTCCCGAATTCCAAAATCCTGAATTTAAAAATCCCGGATCGCCTTCCGCCTGTCGCAAGGCTTTTCTTCTCTATTGTATATGTTGTCCATATTTATAACTGTTCAATGGAAATTGCTACAGGGAGATGATCCAAAGCCTGTTGCGGCGGAAAATTTATGATTTACACGTAGGGAATATGTGGCTTCAACAAGATGGTGCTACTGGCCATACAGCAAGAGAAACAATGGATCTTTTTAGAGGAAAGTGTTGAAATCGGATAATTTTTTGCAGATGGGGTGTAAATTTGCCACCTTCATCGTACGATTAGAAACCTTTAGACTATTTTTTGTGGGGTTTTTTGAAATTAAAAGGGTACAGAAATAATTCCATAACAGTTCAAGACCTTAAAAACAACATAATCGAGCAGATATCAACCATTGACAACAGTTTATTTAAAACGACACCCTTTATAACAAATACCATGTTCGCTAACTAAAGCTTCTTAATGCGGGATTTGATCGCACAAATTCTTAGTTTCCAACGAATTCGTTAAAATAATATCTTACCGATGCTAAAACTCATTTTTTTGTTAATTTGGCTACTAGAATTAGTAAATATATTCTACACAATATATTTCAACCCCGGGTCGTTCTTTATAGTTATGTATAATGATGCTTACATTATATATACCACTAACTAGAGTGTAACTTGAGCATATATGCTGTGACCCAAAAGATGGTGAACAATACTTGATCAGGTTGAAGTAAGGGGAAAGCCTGATGGAAGACCGAAGCAGTTCTGACGTGCAAAATATTCTACGCAATAAGACTATTTTTGTAAAAACAAATCGCGACCTTAGGACAACAAGGTTCTATCTTACATGTAGTTTAGGTGCAAATAGAACCTTGTTGTCCTAAGTTTACGAAATACTTATTAATATAAATAAATATGGAACATAATTAAAGTCTGGGTTTTGGCAATGCTTAACCCGAACACAATTAATAGTTCACATTTGAGCAGGCCATTCTTCCTGGGACCACATATTGTAGCACCAAATTTAAAAAAAAAAAAAATGGAATTTAAAGAAGGTCAAAAGGCTCAAATAAAATAAAGTTAAGGCTAAAAAGATTTTAAATGAAATAAAACCCAATTAGTTCCATTGTTAAACAATTTTTTTTTGAGTCAAAAGTTATTTTTGGGAATTACATATATTATTATTAATAAGATTTCTTCATGACGTGCTAAATTCCCAATTTATATTTTTAATAAGTACACTGAAATTTATTGGTGAAGGAAAGCCTATTCCTTACGCATTTCACTGGTTGCTTAGGCATGAGTGTCGGACTTTAGAAAAACTAAAAATCTATATATATAAAAATGAGTTGTCCTAAATTCGTCATTTGATAACTCGAGAACCACTCAACCGATTTTCAAACGTGTACATGCGTTGGAAAGGTCTACTTTCACTGATGGTTTATAAAGAAATAACCATCGAAAAATTTCTACGAATATGCGTTATACGCGCACTTTTATGATGGTGTGTTTTCTCTATATAAAATTTATATTTTCCTTATGAGAATTACATTTTGTCGGTATAAGGCTCTGCTTGCTCGCGTCATTTGACTTATTTAATTTCTATGTTTTTATTGCTTGTCATTTAAGTTTACAGTGCGAGCATTGACATTTTTTAATTATTGATTTGTAGTCCTTCAGTTAAAATTTAAATCTTAATAATGTGGTTTTCAATTTAGATATTAATATATGTTTTCATTTATACGAAAATTCTAACCAATTTGTTGAATATTACGTATCTAAAAAATACATTTTTGAAATTAGAACGTTTAAGAGATGAAAATCGTACGTATTAAAAAGCAGCGGGTTAAGTGCTACCACTTAAACAAGTTAAAACCTAGAACCATAAACGTTGGCATAAAAATTGTCCACGAAAGAAAAGGAGACGCTAACGAAGTAGCGGGTTAAATGCTAGTATTATGTATGTATTAGGTAATAAATAAATAAATTGGCCCTATATTAATTTTAAGCATTTGTGTGGATTTTATTTTATTTTATTAATTGGGCCTTATTTACATTCTTTTAATATACTTATGTGAGATGGTGACGATGAGATGTATATAATTACACCGTGTGGAAAATTTTAGTTCTTTTCTTTTTGGTAGGAAACCAAATTAGTTTTGTACCGTGAAAAAGCCGTCACACCTCTGAACTAAGAAAGATAAAATCACAAAATTTTTAAATATGTTTAAAAATTATCTTAAAAACTTTTTAGAATATGGAACGATATATTTTTAAAAATATATTTTCTTATTGTATTTGTTCAGGGTCATAAAAGTTTATATTTTTATAAAATTTTACAGAGCCTTCCCTTTGATATAACACCCAGTTTGCTAACAATATAGATACTAATTTAAAAAAAATATTTGAATTAAGCATTTTTTAAAAACGTTAAGTCCCAAAAAGGTACAAAAGAGGGAGAAATAAAAAACCAGTACGCAGTTTGACTATGCTTTGTTTCTTGATAATAAATGACTTTAAAGTGGTGCACGCAAAAAAAAAACGGTCAAACGGTGCTATTCGTTTATGAACGAATTTTCCAATTTTTACTGTATGGTTTAGATTTCCTTCTTATTTTTATATTGAAAAATAATAAAAAAATTTTGCAATGCAAAAACACGAAAGAAATTTTATTTTCGAAATTGTGGGTCAGGCAGTTAATCTATTAATTTAAATTGCAAAAAGCAAGTTCTTTAAAACACTTTGTTATTAAAAAAACTTTGCCTCACCCTCCATGTAATTTAGATTTGGCCCTATTCGTCTAGCATTTGTTTAGATTAATAAAGAGCCCTGTCATTGAAATTGGAATACCCTTCACAGGGTATTCGAAATAGGCTTGAATAGTTTTTTTTACCTGCAAGAATAAGCTGCTCTTTCGGCGCAGAATATGTGTATCAGAGATCAGCAATGATAGTGAAAAAGTGAGTAGAGCCGAATCATGACTCATAATTTCTTGTACTTATACGCACTCATACTTATTGTAATTCGATCGAAACTCATATTCACTCAGAAGTTTGATTTTACTCATCGTACTCATACTTAGAACATTTATGTAGTGGTTGATTTAGATTCAACAGAACTCAATGTGTATAAGCGAAGCAAAATGTGAGTCCACAAGCCCATTGTGGACTCACCCTTACGTTTTTTCACTAATTGGAAAACTCCGCTATTTATTTTTTCCTTTATCTCACTATTTCTATCTATTTTTTACAACCTGCTCATAAATATCAATAATAATAAAAAAAATTTAATTTCCCCAAAATGTTTCTGTATAAACTTACAATTTTATGCTTTTTTATATTTTTATACATTTTATACTAGTTAGAAACTGTTAAATGACTAAACTTGTAAATATACTTGGATGAGTTAAATGAGCTGAATCAATGTGAGTATTATAAGTATTTTCCTGAAATTACAAATCAAATTGAGGTCATTTTTAAATGTTTGAGTATGAGTCGACGTCACACTCATATTTGTGAGTGTGAGTGAATCAGAGTAGTTGAGTTTAAATGATTTATACTCACTTATACTTAAAATTTCATGAGTCAGTATGAGTAGCGAAAAAGCGATTCATTGCTGATCTCTGATGTGTAAGTTGTCAACAAAATACGAAAAGATGATGTTTAGCAATAAACACCAAAAATTTGTCAAATATCCTCCATATGTCTGCTAATAAGCCATAAGTAGAATAATTAAATATTTTTAAAGTATTTTTATTTATAAATGTTTTTTTTTAACATGTATTAGAAATATGTTTAATAAAAGAATGTGTGTTGGGCTTTCAGATAAAATTTCTAATTATCTTTTAATGACACAAGCTCCCCAAGTCATGCGTATCTGATGAACAATATCTTGGAGAACAATCGAATTGTCATTTGCTGAGTGTTTCTATTGCAATTAGCAAATTGATTTGGAAATAATTATTGTAATTGCTGTTTTTATTTTTTGTTTTTGAGTAAACAGTGGCAGAAGTAAAATTCTTTTTTTCAATCCAATTATACATTTTTAAATAAAACACTTAAAGTAGTATTGGATGTCGTAAAATTTATTAATGACCAACAAAACAATCTTCGACATCTACTTCTAAAAAATTATTTCATTCAAATGTTGCACTCAAAATATTATATATCTAAATTTCAGAGAAAATTAATTTTAAAAAACTAAAAATTTATTTAAAAAACGGATCATTTACTTTTAATTTAAAATAAATGAATTTTACATAAATTTTGAAATGTTGTTTTATTGAACAACATATTCCGTAAAATTTAAAAGTTGTTGCTTTAAAAAAATAAAATTTAACCGACAAAAAAATCAAATTACATAACAATCAAAGAACAGAAAAACATTAATATTTGGTAGTTTTGGTAGTTTAATAACAAACATAAATGTTAAAAAATTTAGTTATTCGAAAAATCACTATATTTTTTTCAATTTTAACAGTACGAAAAATTAATTTAATAACCCACAATCAGTAACTGTAATAATGTTATAAGTGTGGACGCGAATACGCTGTAGGTGGCCTATTCAGAAGGTCTAATTTAATTTTCGATTACTCTTTCCAGCCGGTGCAATGGTATCTTGCGAAGTACGCGATTAATACTAAGACAAGCCTACGGTATTCATCCATATTATCTACCACAGCTGCAAATATTTCCCGACTACCGGATGGATATGGTCTATTTTATAACGTATCATCCAATTACGTATACTGAGATATAAAATTGTGGATGGTATGGCAAGTTGTGGTCTCGGAAGGGTGATGAAGCCCACAATATATTGATTGAAGGATACGAAGATATTAAAAAAAGAATAATTTTTGTAAACATAAGAAGATTTTTCATTAGAAGATTTTTTATGATACATTTTCAAACATTATTAATAAAAATAAGATGACAAAAAACCAAATGCAAAAAAATGTTTAAAGGTATCACCCTTTAGTTTAAGGTATTGCAAAAAATCTAAAGATTCACAAAAGATAAAGATCCTTGTATTCTTATTAAGTTTTAAATCCATTTAACATCCATTAATTTTATATTAAATAACAAAATTTCTGACCTAATAAATTTTAATGGTATAAATTATATAACAGTTTATGGTCTGCCACTAATAAGTGGAAATAAAATGTATTTTCTCGTCAGTTACATAATAAAGAAAACAAAAATCAATTAAAAATTTTTGTGGCTTCTATTTTTATGGTTATATAGCTCTTGTTCGCCATAACATTCTCTGGGCAAGACAAGCTTCACTAATTACCCCTGCTACCGCTTACAATTCGCGTTAAATTATTGTGTAGCAAATGAATTTTTCGGTCAAAAAAAAAAAAAAAAAAAAAAAAAAAAAAAAAAAAAAAAAAACAGTAAAAAATATTTATTTTTTTCAGAAACGCCTTTATTCTGCCACTTGTACTTGTATTGTCCCTGCTTCTGTTGTGTTTTATTTTGTATCTTTAATTTTTTTTGTTTTATTAATTTCTTTAACATTTAACAAGCAATTATTCTTTTGACGCTTTAAGTGAGAGTGATTTAATGGAGATGTTGTTTATACAAAAACAATAACAACTTGAAATAAAAAGAAATAAAATTAAAAGAGAAAATGTAATAAAAAAAAACAAAAACAAGCAGGAAAGCCATAATAATATTAACAGTTTATATGAATAAAAACCGAGGCAAAAAAGTTAACCTCCTTTTTTTAATACTCTTGTTTCATCGCCTCCTCCCTTTCCCCCTTTTTCCGTTTTTCCTGACAAATTGAAATAAAAGAAAACACTTGCCATTACCCCACCTTATGGCAGAGGTCGAGGGAGAAACCAACAATATTCTTTATAAAAACATAAACACGAAAATTCAATTTTCCACAATTTCCTTTTTTATAGTTTTCATGCAGCTTATAATAATAAAATAAATAAAACGAAGTAAAAAGAAAAAAAAAAAAGAAAAAAAGTCATAATATTAAAATAACAAAAATACTTAAAACACTAGTAAATTATAATGTCAGCGGTATAAACAGCAACAACAATTCATTTACGAAGGAAGATCGTCACAAAAAAATTATTTACAGCAATAAATGGAAAGAACGGAATTGTATAAAAGACACCATTTACCCGAAATCGCTTTATTTGTAAAGATTTCTTTGAATTACGTTTTATCTGCAAAATAAATGAAACTGAAAAGCAATAACCTTTATTACATTTTCCATGATTAACGCTTTTTAATTATATCAAGTATACGCAAGAATACCTTTTCAATTAACAACAATTAAGAAAGTATAGTCGGCCAAGCTGAACTATATGATACCCTACACCACGATATTTAAAAACGTATTTTCAAGAGCAATCATTGAACAAAATTATGTTATGAGGTTAAGATTCATGCAACATTTTTTTTTGCCGAATATTTTGTAAGTATCTTCCTATTTAAGAAATTTTTTTCCCTTTCAGTGATTTTTGGAAAGGGCTTTATAAGGAGAGATATAAGGAACCTATGCTTATCACTCAGTGCTTTTAATATAAATTGTACTACACAATCAATTGCTTGTCACCTGGAAACAGCACATTAATTTAAGACCCACCAGCTCTAAATGTTGTCATGACATACTCGCAGAAGCTATCGTGAATGTTATTGACGCCAAATTTTATGTCAATTACAAGATTTATTTATTATTTATTTTGGAAGTAGTTTTTATTGGCAGCTATGTCATAAAAAGGTTTAGTAAGATGACCATGATAAGGCTTAGTAAGATGCAATAACATAAATTTGGACCAAATTTAATCTAAATACCAACATACCGATTCTTTGCCGGAAATAATTTTGTATGGGGGCTCTGTGAAATCACGGAAAGATTCTCACTATTTTCAATAGGCTTTCATTTGACAATTACAAAATGATATAAAATTATCTCCAAAATTGCGACCTGCACTTTGCGCACGAGGTTTACATGGACAGACAACCAGACTGGCAGCTTGCCAGCTGGACGGACGGATACGTCGATTTTAAAAGTGATTCTAAGTCGAATGATGAACAAAAAGAAGCAGTATTTTAAAGTGTTACAAACATCATCACAAACGTATAATACCCTCTCCAATATTGTGGTGTAGGTATAATTGCATAGTATTGAAAAATGTTTGTTACTTTAATATTGTAATAATTTTTATGAAGATTAACTGATGATGTTTGAAAGAAGAAAATCTGAAACCAGCTATTAGTCTCTCTATTGTGTTTCCAGCGCATAGTGGGAGATTTTTAAGAAATTTCTTATACAATATTACATATCCGAGATATGATCGACTTAAAATGCTTTCGTTGGAATGTTAACATGCATAAGATCGGGCTATGTATGAAATCTCTTAGATGAAGTCTGCAAAAACTGTTATTTATTTACGGAAATTCAACGAAAAAAAAGAAATTTTTTTTAAAAGGAAATCTTAAAAATTTTGTGATTCAGTCACGTTATAACTTTAACGAATATGGACGAACATATTAATTGAATTACAACACTTCATTCCTTCCATATTTTCGGGAATAACTTTAGGTTTTAATTTTAATAATGAATTCTATAATGATTAATTTTTGTAACTATTGTTAGCATATTGCTCTCGACCTTTTTTCAATTATAAGACGTTAAACCAATATATTTCTGTATATTGAAATAAATATTCTAACAAAATCCTTGATACTTGCATTTGAATTTCTTTGATTACTCTTCTTGGCAAAAAACATATTGCAGCAAATCAGACGCGGATCCAGCTTAAGTGTTAGGAGGGGGAAATTTTTTGTTATACAAAACAATTAAAAAATTTGTTTTTAAAGTTTATTAAAAACGATATGTTTATATTGTATTAAAAAAAACTCAACAATAAGGTAAAATAAAATATAAGATCAGTTCAATATAAATTATAATTAATTAATCTTTTTAAATAAAGTTTTTGCTATAATAATAATTTTATTTATTTTTAATATTTTTTTTTTATTTGAAACCATTTATTTGACTACATCATACTAAATTGTTTGAACAATTTTTCGAAAAAAAAAACGTATCAATTGTTAACAAAATTTTGGAAGAAGGAATATGCTTCACTAATTTTAAAATTAAGTTATGAATTTTAGTCGATCTGTTTGGGTTTTAATCTAAAGATAAATATATAATTATTCTGGTTTAAGTTGATTACAGTTAATTTTTTTATTTAAATTATTTTTATTTAGAAAGCAATTTTAAAGCTTATAACAATGGAAAGACAAAAATAATTTTGGCTGCACATACATACGTTCATATATACCTTCAGTCGTAAATGCGCTAATGCCACAATTTTTGAAAATTAAGTTTTTGATGCAGTTCAATAGAGTAAACAAAAATACATCGTTTGCGGAAAAAAATACAAATATTTTTTTCTAGTTCTTATTTGCAACGATATGTAAAAGTTCTTAGTTTAAAAATGCTAAAGAAAAAGGGCCCATAAAAATGTGAAAATTTCAAAAAAAATTTGTTATTAATCAACATTGATATAAATAAAATAATTTTATAGAATATTTTATTTTTTGCAAATTGACATACAAAAATGTATATTAAAAGTATAAAATATATAATAGAAAAGGTGATAAGTCACAAAAAGCTATGTAAAACATAAATGTATTATTTTAAGTTTGCAAGCCAATAAAGAGTCGGAATGAAACAAAACTGGATTAACAGACTTCAAATATATTCAGAACTAAACCCCTTAGAAAGTTTTTTCTCTCTCCTATAAAATTTATACATTGGACTTACGTCCTTTACGACTAAATGATATATACTTATATAGGTACATTATATTAAAAAAAAATATCGGATATAGATGGCACTTGTTGGGATTGAATGTATAATAATATGTATTTACATACAGTAAACTACACCATTTTTCATTGAAATTGAGAAAATTCCAAATGAAAATGAGAATTTCAATTTGAAATTGAGAAAATTCCAATTGAAATTGAGAATATTAATTTGAAATTGAGAAAATTCCAAAAGAAATTGGGAAATTTTAATTTGAAATTGAGAAAATTCCAAATGAAATTGAGAATTTAAATTTAATTTATAAATTATATAATTTTTTTAATATTCTTACAACGAACGTACATAACAAACATAATGATGGAAAGAATTAAAATAAATACAAATCGCAGTATTATCATTTGGAATTTTCTCAATTTCATCTGGAAATTTCTCATTTACAATGAAAAATGGCGTGGATGTTTCATTGGAAATATATAATAAAAAACTATTAAGATAAATACTTGGATACTTATTATACTCGATTAGAGATTCAGTAAAAAACCAAAAAAAATTGATGGGATTTCCAAAAATTTTGTACATTCGGAAATTTGTGTATTATCGAAATAAGCAAAACATATTTTTATAATTTAGGGGGGGGGGGGGGATTTCATTTTTTTACCCCCCTGAATCCGCGCCCGCAACAAATGGTATTAAGGGTATACGGATGAATGAATGAATAATTATCCATTATCGTTAAAACCATAAAAATTTGTCAAACCATGTTCTTGGTTGATGCACGCAGAGAAAAAAACATGGTTGCTGTAAACATATTCTAAGAGCAACATATTGTGATAAGATTCATGAGCGTAGTCAGCATATTACGATAATTATTGAATCATATTATGACCAAATATATTCGTAATAATACATCATAATATTTTTCCCTTAAACCTAAATAGTTTTTATTACATCGTATTATAATTTAATGTTATCATATTATTATCATGTTAATAATAATAAGTTAAGAAGTAATCATATTATTATCATGGTAATCATAATAATATGTAGATTAAATCTAAAACCGAAAAATATTTTTTATATATATTTATGCTTTTTTTTTTTTAATTTTTTTATTATTCCTACACTAAATCCCGCGAACCTTTTTTTTTTTTTTTTGTCTGCAGGCGACCAGAGTCTCTGGCGGGAATCAAACCCGCAACCCCGGTACTGATAGACTAGCTCACTACCAGCTAGCCTACCGGTGCACCCATTTACTTACTGCCAACCTTAACGTAAAACTGTTACAGATATTTCACATAATAATATGATGCAACTTTAAACATTATATTTTTTATCTATTCTTGTATAAATTATTTTATAAAATTTTCATTCTATTTCTTTAAAATAACACAAAACAATGGTCAATATTTTTGCACCATTTTCAAACAATATTAAAATTTTTTTAGCATTGATACTTTATTTTGTAACACTTTACAATTTTTTTTAATTTACCTACAATTTTTTAAAACTTTTTTAATGGGTATTTTTTTAAATTGTTTAGGCTTAAGTAAAACAAACGACACAACTGATGCAAAATTATTTTACAAATATTTTTAAATTAAAGATATTTTGTTTGCATTTTAAACATATTATGAGTACACGTACAGAAAGTTATCATTTAATGGCTATTAAATATCATTAAATGGTTGTGAGAAATATAATATGTTTTCAAAGTTATCATTATTTAGTTGTCATAAAAATTATTATATTTCAGTGAACCATACTAAAATTTATGATTTATGATAAATATAATATTTTTAATATTAAATAATAATAACAATATTTTGTGTACGACAACAATATATTGTTACAATAAACATAGTGTCGTTGCCGTAACCATGCCCAACCATATTTTTTCTCTGCGTTTGGCTTATTTTATTCCTTATATACCAGGATAAATTAAAAAAATGTAAAGTTCTTTTCCCTATAATTTTTTTTTTTTGAATTTTTGAAAACATAAAATAGTATTAATTTTGCATAAAAAAAATTATCGTCTCTATCAGCCATGTCACATAGTACAATTCCGTTCGGAAACGAAATTTATTCCGTATTTTGGTGCTTAAGAAAATTACAAAAAAACTTTGCGGAATGAAACCATTGTTGTTTTCATGAACAGAATGGGACTTTTCTGTATCTTAAAGGCCAAAAAACTATCAAAATATACCTTCTATCAATAAACAAATATGTTTTCTTCAGCTCCGAACGGAATTGTACTCCGTGACATGGCTGTATATTTTTGAATAACTCTGTTCTTAATTACGGTTTTTTTGGTTCATTTAAAGGAAATTTTATTCCTAATCTTTCGATAAAAATCGGACAAATTGTTCTCAAGTTATGATGAAATGTATTAGCAAAACCTCCTTAATTCGGGTGAAATACTAGACGTGTAGAAAGAAAAACAGAAAACGGACTTGAATTCTGCAAGCTAAAGTCAATTAAAAACATATACAAAGTTCTTGTGCCCGACTTTTTTGTTTTTTTGCCGACCAGTTTTATTTTTTTTGCCAATTTTTTTGTTAAAACTTAAAAAAATATTTTATGAAAGTGTGTGTTTTTTTTAAATAATATTTAAAAAAATTTTAACATGGATAGTTTTAGTGTTATAATTATAATTTTTTTTAAAAAAAAGAACTCAATTTTTAAAAGTTTGTGAGCATCTTCTAACAAAACTCAATTTCAACCATTTTTTTTACTTTGAAATTTGTTTAGTTTTTGTATCTGAAAGAATCTGTTACTGGCGAAAAATTATTGTATTTGATAAACTTCCGAAATAAAATTAATTTGAATATTCTTACACCTTCCAGAAATGGTGTAACACTTTTTAATAAAAAAAAAACCAACAAATAAAAAAAAAACGGAAACAGGCAGAAAAATTGTTACAAGAGCAGTGTTTCCTTTTGAAATGGTTGCTGTGGTACGACTACTTGTTCTATTTCATTGAGAATTGTGACAATCTATCAAAATTTTATGTTAAAATATTAATTAAAACTTGGTTTTCAATTTTATATTACATATATAATTTTACAATTATTTAAAATTCAGTATTTTCTTTAATTTAAATTAAATAACAGCAATAATGAAACTTAAACATATACACATAAAAAATTCTTTGCGTTACTGATAAGAATTCGTTATTTTTATGCTTTTTTTTATTAAAAAAAAGGAAGGGAGAAAAGGTTTGCCTCATTTTATTTATTTGTTGAAAATAAAAAGACCTGTAAAAAACTGAAATCAATTGGTATTGAAATCAAAATTATTTCGACAAAATTGTGTTCAATCTTTGATTTCAAAGTGATTCAGATTTCAAATGAAAATCTAATCCAAGTTGCAATATTTTTAATGGCAATCACTTTAAATTTATGGTTTTTAGCATACATAAGCGTACTAGAGTATATTTTTACTGCATTATGTATAGCAGTAACCAGTAAAGTGATACTGCCTACTGAAAATTTTTACTGATTAAAATTGTACTGGTTACTGAAAAAATGCAGTACTAAGTAATTTTTTACTGATTACGGAAAAAAATCAGTATGCACTTTTTCAGACAATTTTCATAAAAAATAAAATTTAGAAAACAGTGAAAATTTACTGGATACTGAAAAAAATTTTCAATAAGCAGTTAATTTAAAAATTTGATGCATTATTTTTTTACTTCAGTATGCCCGTGTATGGTTTTAAGAAATTATTGAATGCAATAACTTAAATTGCAATCAATTCGATTGCAATAAAATTTTATTGAAATCAATCAATAAATTCCTCTAAAACCCCAACAAAGGTGAAAGTTCAACGAAATAATATACACTTGGAATCTAGAAGTTGTAAAACATTAATGTCAATTTAAAATTATCTGAATGAGCTTCATTTCTAGAAGAAGGAGTTTCATTTGAAGAGAGAGAGATGGCTTAATTTTGATTGCAAGTACTGGATTTGATTGCTATTAAATCAATTGAAATCAATTAATATATAAATTAATTTCAAAAAATTGATTCAATCGTTCTTATCTATTTATTTATTTATTAATTTCTTTTAAAACAAGTTTTAATGTTATGTTTAAAGTAGAGGAAAACAGAGTTCATAAGAAACATTTAAAGATTACACGTTTGTACAGACAAAATAAAACTAAACTTTAAAATATTTATATTGCAACAGTCATAATTTACTAAAGAAAACGATGCAAAATAGTTAAATAAAAGAACTTCTAAAATTACTTGTGAACATAAGCTGCCAGTTTTGACGATTTATCGTCATTTTGACGATTTTTAGGTACAAAAAGGTCTATCGACGATTGTACGATTTATATCTTAAATTTGACGATTTTTCAAACTTTGTTCATATTTACAAATTTTTTTAATATAATTTAAGATTTTATTTTCGCTTCTTAGATAATTTGGGTTATTTAATTGGCAGTAATTTTCATGTTTTAGAAGTTCATCATATAAAACACGATTTTTTTTTAGTACGATTCATATTTTAAGAGTTCTATTTGATCAGTAAGTACTGCCATTTTACAATCACTCTCTTTAGTCTGGGTTCACGCTATAAAATTTTCCCTTCAGAAAGTTCAGTTCTTTAGACGGATTTTTGACGTATAAAATAGGTGTTTGATAATTCTTGGTTTTAGTTTATTTTCTTACTTTTCTTATGAATGCCAATACTTTTGAAAGGCTTTTGATTGTGTTATTTCAATAAAGTCTTTCTAAGCGAAAATTTTTATTTTCATTTCAAAAACAGGCAGAATATATTAGAATTTTATTAGTAACGGAAATTAAAAATAACAATTAATTTTCTAAACTTATAAAAATTGTGTTTTACAGTGACAATTAAGCCTTGGCACTTTGACGATTTTTTTCCCTCAAAATTTCACGAT
This sequence comes from Pollenia amentaria, assembly GCA_943735925.1. Taxonomy (NCBI): domain Eukaryota; kingdom Metazoa; phylum Arthropoda; class Insecta; order Diptera; family Polleniidae; genus Pollenia; species Pollenia amentaria. The sequence goes on along the minus strand of OX031007.1, from coordinate 250,793,770 downwards.
TTTCCAACAATTTTATCTGGCATCTTGATGCATGTATAAAATTGGCATTCATATACAGAAAGGCGGTGCAGAAAAATTTTTATACTATTACCCAAACCTAATTTTATCACCAAGATACTGTGGAGTCTCTTAAAAAATAATTTTATGAAAAAGTAAGAGTAAATGAATATTTAAAAGATTATTAAACAAAACGCCGTATTCCTTTGAAACTTGTTACGTGACAGTTCTAAAGTGGTAGATACGGGTTCGAGTTCTAACACTTTATATGAAGGAGACTTGTCACTTTAACATAGCGATGTCCAACAAGGGCGGTCACTGAATTAACCTAGACAAATTAAATTTCGGTTGAAATAATGCCTGTCGCAGATATTTTTCCAAATGAAGCATGTTGATATGATAGATTATAATAAATGATAATCAGGCACTACCAGCACAAAACCCAGCCACATGAGCAGATTTATATCAGTTACGTCTACTCTGAAGTAACACACTTTAAACACATTAATACCAGACAAGTGATATAAATTGGTTTCGCCTATCACAATTCGTTTCTTTTAATTATAACATTGTGTTCACTGGTCACGGGAAAAGTGCTTTACAAATAATTGACACAAATTTCCCGCAGGGATATCTTAAGCCATGATAATATAAGCTTACTCATATTTAAAGGAGTATTGGGTCGTCCAAATACACCTCAGTTTTATGTTAGTTGGACCTTCGAGTGTGTTTATATGATTTGTTTAGGTGAGGATGTTATTTAGAATGAGCCCAAGGTTTGGAATGAAGTGATTGCTTACGAATTATTATGCACTTAGACTTACGAGGGTCCAAAGTCCATTTACCGTACCCCAACGATAAATTGTATCCAATTCATCGTTGAGTCTCCCAATGTTTTTAGTGACAGATGGAACTGGACTACTTAAATACAACTGGACTTTATCTGCGTACATGTAAGTTTTGGCATCGTTTACATAAATTATAAAAGAAGTTATCCACGAATTGAACCTTGAGGTACACCTCTAGTTAGAACTAATGAAGAAGCTAGAGCATTATTAGAATATAAAAATTGAGATCGGTTTGAAGCGTAAACATAAAAAAAGATTACAGACAAAATAAAGTTTCAGAAAAGTTAAAAAAGTGCATAAGCTTCATGAAAATCATGCTGTGATCGATCGTGTCAAAGGCCTTTAAATGATCGTATTGATATCAAGATTGCAAATTGAAATCATATAATAAAGTTTTCGATTTTTAATACAATAAAAAAAGAAGCAGTCATTATCCAGAAATCAAGTCGATTGCAACTACATCGATTACATTATTTTACAGCGCTGAAAATAAACTAAAATAAACATTTTATTGCAGTTGTAAAATTCTTGAGTGTTTCATAGAAATTTATTTTAAAAACCCAAATAAACATTTTTTTTTTTTTTTTTTTTTTTTTTTATTATTTTTATTTTCAAAATCATTTTTATAAAACATATACAAAATCAATCTTAAGAGAGATGGTTAAAAGCTACCTTACATCTATAACAATATTTATTAATTAAGGAACACGCAAATGAGTTTTAATAAATTTGTATCGGAGAAGGAAAATAAATTAGAGCATAAAAACCTTCAATAAATCATTAAAGGAAGGAATGTATAGTACATACAAGGAAAAAAATATATATATAATAAAAAATTTGTTTTGTACCTAATATAAATTTGAAATGTAATCATTGTTTGAATGATTACATGAAGTTTGAAATTTGTTTATTATAGTTTGAATACGCACATTTATGTATTCTACATTACAAAGACGATGTAATCTGTGTGTAGAATAGTGCCAAGGTAAATTCATAACCATTTTAAGAAGTTTATTCTGGCTGATTTGGATTTTCTTAACATGTGTTGCTGCACATGTTCCCCAAGCTGGACATGCATATAGAGCTATAGCCTGAAAAATTGTCTTGACAATAGTTATTTTATTTTCGGTGTTGAGATTAGATTTTCTATTAATAATAGGATATAACAATTTAATGGCAATATTAAATTTTTTGATTATATGATTGGTGTGTTCATTAAAAGTTAACCGTCGGTCTAGAAAAACTCCCAAATATTTAACATTGTTAGACCAGGGAATATCTACACCATTTAAATATAAATTTGAACTGGGTAGGTTACAAGAACTTCTTTTTCTTGTAAAAAAGATAGCTTGTGATTTACCAGCATTAATTTTAATTTTCCAATTAAAAAAGTATTGAAAAAGGCTGTTAAGAAAATGCTGTATATTAACAAGAATAGGTTGTGGTGATATATCAGAGCAGTAAATTGCAGTATCGTCAGCATAAAAAGCATAGTTACATACATGACTTTTAGGAACGTCTGTACAATATAAAATGTACAACAAAGGCCCCAAGACAGAGCCTTGAGGAACACCAGCATCGATATTGTAGTTTTCTGAGTATGAAGAGTTAATGAAAACATAGTAACTGCGATTTGTCAAAAAACTTTTTACGATTTTTACCAGACATGACGGAAAACCGTAGGAAATTAATTTATATACAAGGCCTTTATGCCATACGGTATCAAAAGCCTTTTCCACATCTAAAAGTACCATAGCAGTAGACTTTTTGTTTATAAGCTCATTTTTTACGTAATTCGAAATTCTTTTGATTTGTTGTGTTGTATTATGAAAGGGACGAAACCCGAACTGTTCCTTGGGAATAATATTTTTTTCATCAATAAAAAGAAATAATTTTTCTTTTAAAATTTTTTCATACATTTTTCCCAGGCTACTGAGTAGACTAATAGGCCGGTAGCTTCCCGTTTCATTATTGGGCTTTCCCGGTTTTAAAATAGGAATTACTTTTGCAATTCGCCAACATGTTGGGAAATACTGAAGCTTTAAACAAGAATTTATAATACATGTTAGATATATTATTCCACAAACTGAGAGGTTTTTCAAAAACTCATTCTTAATGCTATCTAATCCGCAAGATTTTCGCGGTTTAAGACCTCTTAATAAACTTTTTATTGTGTCTATTGAAATGTATTCTGAGTCGGGTGTAATATAGTCAAGAGAACTGTTATAAATTAGCACGTTATCGACTTGTTGTTCTAATGTCTGACAACCAAGGTTGTCTGAAACATGATGATTTTGAAAAAAGTTTTCTGCAAACGCATTAGCTTTATCGCAATCAGTATTTATAGCCCTACTTTGATCCACCAATGAGGGAATATTGGAAACCCGTTTTCTCAGAACTTTAGTAATATTCCAGAAAGGCTTAGAGCGCTTGTCAAGTCTACGTAATCTGTCATTCCATTGCCGATTTCTATGATTCCATATTTCAGTTTTCACCAAACGGTCATAACGTTTGTATTCATCGAGATCCGTTGTCCATCTATATCTTTGCCACTGACGTCTATAATAGTTTCTCTCCCTAATAAGGTTGATAATTTCGCTTGGTAATCTTATAAAATTCGTATGTGAATTTGGAATAACAGGAGTACTATGTTCGATAGAACTAAGGATAGCATTAGAAAATGTGTTAACCATTTCATCAACTTCATTCACTGTAGAAACGTTATCTCTGTTAGGTGGAGCAATGGTAAGTAATGAATCAAGTTTTTCAGAGTATTTTCTCCAATTGGTTTTATTAAAATTTAGCTTCATATTTCCCAAAGAAGAAACAGAGGCATTAATTAAAAATATCACAGGTAGATGATCGGATGAGAGTGTATTTAAAACTTCAGGTTGGGTTAGATACTCCGGGATATTTGTAAGTACAAGATCTAATGTTGAAGGACGGGACCCCGAAGAAGTTGGTATTCGTGTTGCACTATTTGGAAACATTATAGTAAAAGGGAAATGAAAAGTCAAATCGTTAAGTAAATTACCATAACAATTTGCTCTAAAGCATCCCCATTCGCGGTGCTTACTATTTAAATCCCCACATAATATAAAATTTCCTTGAATACTAAGCAGCTTTCTTATATCACGTCTGTAAATTGGTAAAATGTCAGATGAATTTCGGCCACCTGGAAAATAAACGCAAAATATTTTTAAATTAAGTTGATCTAACGAGAGATCAATTCCTACATTTTCAATAATATTAGTTCTGACGGACTGTAGTTGTTGAAAACGAATTGATTTTTTAATAATAATTGCCACACCACCACCTCGTCCGTTTGGACGATCGATGCGCAGACAATTAAACATAGGATGTGAGAATTTTGAACCACTATCCAACCAGGTTTCAGTAATTAAACAAATATCAATATTTTTATGAATAATTAAATTAAAAAACTCTATTATTTTGCCGCGGATACTTCTTGCGTTCCAATACATTATTTTCATTTGCGTATTCATTATTTAACATTTGAGTATAAATACTTAATAGTAAGTTCTGTTAATACATTAAACTGTTGTTCTTTAGATGTACAAACTCTTAATTTATTTATTAATTCCGTTGAAAGCTGAGTTATCTCTTCAATGGTAAATAAATCATTTTTATTAACGTTGTTGTTGTTATGTTGAAGATTTTGGGATGCATTAGCTTTAACATAGATTTGTTGTAGTTCTCTTTGATTTTGAGATGCATTTGCTTCCTGATTAATATGTGGTTGTTGTACTTCTCTTTGTTTGGGTAAGAGAGGAAATTGAGTGGTATTATATGGGATCACATTATTATTTGACCTTCGAACGTTATTATTTGATTTTTTGTTTGTAAACTTGCTTCTTATTTCCAAATACATCTTCCTGTTTGGGCAAGTGAGATCAGATGATTTATGATTACCATTGCAATTGGCGCATTTTGCAGTGTTAGCTTTACAATCAACTGTTTTATGCTTACCAGCACAATTTGAACATTTAGTTCTTACAGAACAACCTTTCTCGCCATGACCAAACATTTGGCAGTTATGACATTGTACAATTCTGTTTTTGTTTTTTCTTTGGTACTCCCATCTAACAATTGTACGAAAAATACATTTATGATCTCTTCTTAGATCATTTAATTTAAGAGAACCATTTACAAAAGAAACAATGTAAATTGTATCAACAAAGTTTTCATATGTTTTGTCAACGCGTTTGACCTGAGTGCACTGTAAATTACGAGAAGTTAATTCTGCTTTTACTTGCTCTTCTGTTTTAGTTTCAAGGCCAAACAAAACCACTTTAAATACACGATCAGATTTTATATCATGTGTAAAAAATTGACAGTTTTTTTCACTTAACAAAGTTTTAACAACACCATATGAGGCTATTGTATCACAAAATATTTTTGTACCAATTGACATTCTTTTTAGTCGATAATTTACAATACCTTTTTCAGTCAATATTTTGTGAATAAAATCACCACCCTGACCCAAAACTTTTATTGGCGGAATATGTTCCTTAACATTTTTAATTACAGCTTCCGTCGTCTCATCTGAGTCCATTGAATCTCCATCATCATCAATGGCCTGCAAAGGGGTCCAATAATTACCCCTTTTGCGCTTAAAAGGTCTTGCCATAAAAGACAAGAACAATTCGTAGTTGAGAAAAAATAAACACTCGTTGTAACAAAGTAAGAGACACAAATATATACGTCTTTTCAATACAATAGTCACCAACGAACTGATAAACACTTTTCCTTTGTTTTAAACAATATCATTTGCAATATATCGATATTGTTTGGAAAAAAGTCATTTTGTTTTTCAGAAATAAGTGTCAATTATTTTTTTAAGAGTCTGAACACAATGTTTGCGATGCCGTGCGATTTCTCGTTGCGGGAGAGAAAAATAAACATAGTACAACAGAAGACGGTGAAGGCAATACTTGTTGTCATTGTTTGTTTACAGTTTTATTAATTTATTTGTGCATACATTTTTATAACATTTTCTAAAAAATTTACTGTTTGTGTTAAATATTTTGAAATAGCAGTAAATAGAAAAATTGAAGCTATTAAAAAAATTATTAATTTGGTACAAGCCACGTTTGATTTATGTGTGGAATTAGAAACCACGACACATACTAACAGGAAATGATGGCTTAGATCCATTAATGTACCAAGGGAATCGGATGGATTTTTTAAAACATGCTTGCATCATCAAAAATTATTTTTGGGAATGAAATATTTTATTAATTAATTCATTTATTAATGATGTGCTAATAATCCCAATTTTTTTAAATGAAAACACTGAAATTTATTGTTGTGGGAAAGCTAGTTCCTATGCGCATTTCGCTGGTTGCTTAGGCCAGCTCGTCAGGAAACTTTTTCCAAATACTTTAGAAAAGCTAAAAATATTATACAAGTAAGACCATAAAGTGAATAAGAATTTTAAAACACTCTGGTCTTAAATGTAACAATATCAAAGCTTCAACAAAGACACAACAATAAACCGTAAATTTTTTCTTTCTTACATTCCCCTACAATTGGCTGGGGTTTTTCCAACACAAATTGTAGTTGTAAGAGGATAGAAAGAAAAAAACAAAATTAAAAAAACAAGATGCTTAAATAAAGCAGCTTGCCATTTCAGTTTTTTATTTGCCGGGCACATGCAAATTTATTATCAAAAATTATTTTTGGGAATGAAATATTTTATTAATTAATTCATTTATTAATGATGTGCTAATCAGATTGAAGCCAGGATGCATTTTCATCTAGTAGCAAGAATTAATGTTTCTTAATACAAGCTGCTCATTTCTCAACTTAAACCGAAATTGGAAAACCATTCATTTAGAAAACCGCTTAGCCCCGGGTGTCGATTATCACTTACCTCATACTTCCATACTTCTTCGATGATTCTTTGGTTATTGTCTATTTTTTCTTCTTGTGTTGATATATTTTTTAAACTTTTATATTTTATGACAAACATTTATTAACTTCAAAATCATGTTTTTTGTGTACAATTATGTTGTGAACATCGCCAATTATTCAAAAACTATGGCAACATAGAGAAAGAGTGTCAAAATTTACAGAATAAAGTCCGCAATGGAATTAAAATAGATTTTAATTTTATGCCGTTTCGCACTGCGGTTTTTTACTTCAAAATCGTATGAAAAGCCGCACGGCAATAAATTATAGTTACATTGTGTTCAGACTCTAATGCGTTAAAGTAAAGGTTTTAACCTTAATATCGAACACACGTCATTTCCATTACATTTCCCTAATTTTACTGGCTGTGATTTAATTATAAAACAACTGAGTAATACCCATTATAAGCCCGTATTGTTTTTACATTTTTGTCACTTATCCTTAATAATCCTTAAAAAGCGAACAAACTAAAAAAAATCATTATCAGTTTTTCGGTATGCAATTAAAGTCTCATACATATGAAGTGTAGCAGAAAAGAGCTCAAAGTTTAAGAGAGAGTTTTTTTTCTCAACTTTAAAGTAAACAGACCAGTAGTCAAAAACAAAGCAAACTAGAAGAAAAGATAATAAAAACGACAAAAACAATACTTTAGTGTTGAAAATTAATTCAGGATATGTAGCAGTTGAGTTGACAAGCACCGCATAGAGGGCCAACAAAAAGATCCCAGATTTATTTGAAAACGTGTGTATGTATGTGCTGGAATGTTTTTATGCGAATTCGTATGTTTAACTACGAATTGTAAATATGAGTGTGTTTGTGTAACAAAAGGCAGTGAATAATTTTGCACAATAAAGTGTAAATTTATGCGCAACGACGAATCGTACATACATTCATCCCAAACAACCATCCAAAGAAAAACAAGTGGAACTAAAATGAAAATATGTATGTATGTATGTTTGTGTGTATGTACTCGTATATGTAAGAAAAAAACTATTGTTTGTGTTGCAGTTGAATATTTTTTTTCTTAGAGTTGTTTGTTGTTAAGAGTTCTGTTTTTGTAGGAGTAACAGAATTGTAAGTCTGTATGAGTGTAAGCAGGAAAGAGGCCTGAGATCAGTCAAATTTTTATTGTTTTAATTATGAGATAATGAATATTTAAAATTATGAAAATCTAAGGATTTAAAATTTGGTTTTGGAAATTCATAGTTAAAAAAACCAAAGAATAAACAAGTTATAATGCTAAATTCGGCTGTGCCAAGTGTTTGATACCCTCCACCCACATTAAGAATATTTCCGGAGTGGGCCTACGGGACTTATGGTTAATTATAGGCTGATCGTCACGAAATTTCACAATATGGTTTATAGTCTATTAAACTATGACTGATCAAATTTAATTTTAATATAATTATAAGCCCGGTTTTCCGAGAGTAAAGTTTATATGGGGCCTAAGTAAATTAAGGACCGATTTTCACAAAATTGTACGGTATGATTTCTATATGTATCAAAAAGCATCATTCGTTAAGGTTTTTCGTACTAAAGGGTTTTTCGAGAGTGGGCTTTATGTGCGCATATGATAAATTTTGGACCGATAATCACGTAAAATTTCTAGTCATAAAGAACGAATTTGTGTAAAATTTCATATCAATATCTACATTCCGCCACTATTCATACAATTTTTTGTATCAAAACTATCAAATTTTAAGGGTGGTTGTTCTACATTTTGATTAATAGCTCTTATCCTACTGAATCGATTTTGCTGGATTTCAATCCCAAACTGCTTAGGAGATCTATAAACGATTTTACACCAATATATATTTTTGAGTCTTTCGAAAGTGAGCGTGATTTCAACAGACGGACATGTCTTAATCAACTTAAAATTTCTTATGGATCCAGAACTTAGATGAATATTAAAATTGTTTACAAACGGAATGGCAAACCCTTTTAAAAACTGATGCAGTGTAAAAAATGAGAAGTTAAAGCATTTGAATATAAATCGGATTACTACACGACTGATCTCAGTCCTCATCATGTATGTGCGGGATTGCTTTTGAGGCATACACAATATAGTAAAGTGTTACTGATTTGAGATACTACACACTCCCATTCGACACTTAAGCAAAAAAGAATAAGCAAAATTATTCGTATAAATGTAATTGTGTATGTGTGTGTAAGTGTTTATGTAGTTGTGCAATGCACTCATGCTTATAAAGATTATGCTAAAATGCTAATCCATAAGATGTTTTTTCTCTCTTTTTTTATTTGGTGTTTTTTCGACTGTTAGTGTGTGATTTAATGTACGAGAGTATATGAGTAACTTGTTCTTGCCACTTGGCAAACATCAGCAGTTACTGTAACTCACACATACGAGTATCTGTATATGCATCTGTCCTTTTTATATTATCATCATGAGTGGTAATGGTGTGAGCTTTCAACAAGAACTATTAGCATTTAATTAAAATATACGACAACTTTATAGTTTTAATTTTCGTCGAGGCATAAATACTACTTCCATTCGCAATAGTGAACGGAGAAGATGATGAGTAGTGGCAGCAAAGTAAGTGTTAGAAAAGGGAATAAAATGAGGAAAAATTAAATGTAAATGAATTTACATACATATGTGTAAAAACTTTTTTCTTTAGCTCTAACAAGAAATTGGAACTGTTAATGAAAATTATACAAAAATATTTAAGAAAGACATGAAGATTTGTTTAGGCAGTCTTCGAATACTTATTAAAGTGAAATAAAAACAGTTAATTATACGACTGAAGCAGAAACTTTTAAGATCTAAAATTTTTTACACCCGCAGCACAAAAGACAAAAAAATTCACATAAAATATAAAAATTTTTTCACGTTATTACCGACACCAAAACTCTTTTTAACTTTTATCTTTTTAAGAATTGATGGTTTATATAAAATGTAGTTGAAAGATATAATTTTGAACATTTGTTTGTTTTATATTTTTTTACCTTTTTTAATATAAAAATCGTTTTTAATTTAGGCTACTTTTGAGTCGCTCTTAACCAAGTCATCTTTATACTTCTTGCATCATTTTGAATATGCATATCAAATATTGTAAGAAACATTTTGGAATCTTGTAAATTTATGCTAGAATTGTGATTTGTAAAACACAAAATAGGAACTAATGTTTCTTCCTATAACAAGTGGGTAAGTCGTGTAAAGTTCTGGTGACATGTTGAAGAAACAACAGCAACAAGGACATTACTACGAGATGAAACAAACTGCATAATGCTAAGCAACATTTACTAGTGCTACCACAACATTTTCTTCCTCTTCACTTTGCTTAACAGCAAAAAACTTTTTGAGTTTTTAAGATTCTTACTTGTATGTTAATTTTTTAAGATGTCTACTCAAAAAAAAAAAAAAAAAAAAAATAAATAATATATATACATATATATATATATATATGTATATGAACTTACACACACATAAATATTCATTTGTAAATAATACGGATTTGCATATTTAATTTTTAAGAAAATTTAAATGTTGCCGTTGTTAAGTTTTTCCTAGTTTCCATAATTGTGGTTGATTTTGTTGTGCATATTGACTTAAAATTGTATGGCAGTAAGAGACTTGTGTATATGTATTCTAAGGATGCATTTATTTATCTAAAGATGTGTGTGCATGTGGCAAAGTGATTTGAAGAAACATAACTATTTAAGCAAGTGACAATAAAATTAGGTTGTGGAAATAAAGTAAGGTTTTAATCTCTGAGTTTTTATTTTTACTGTTTTGAGTAACATATCATTACCTAAGACGCAGAAGGCCCTATCTAACATTTTGAAAATTTTACAGCACAAGCAAAAAACTATTTAAAATTATAAATTGGTAAATTGCAGTAATCTTTTTATAATTTATTTTTCTTCTATTTTTCTAATAAAACCTTCCAGTTGTTTTGACAATTGTCTATGTTGCATACTAAGCAAACTTTTAGTTAGGCGTTTATCATATAATCTTTTGTAGATGGGGTCATTTTGCGTAAACATTGGCTCATATCGTACCAAAGGTCCAATGCTAGTTCGCATCAGGGCTGTCAGATGTGTTAATTTCTCGCCAAACATGGCGATATATAAATTTTATTTGACGATTCAATTTTATGTTTGGCGACATGGAGATTTTTTTTGGCGAATTATAATCCCATTTTACCATCTTTTTATTTTTCTAATTTATATGAAAAAAATTTATGAGTACGGGTAATTGTTTTTTTAATTTTTAACGAATTTAAAAATCATGATTGTTTTAGATGATAAATTAATAGAAGTGCCAGATAATTACCTAGGAAAAATTAAAATATTGTCGCTATAGAAATTTGACATACAGTTTAAGCTTTCTTAGATTTTCAGACATTTTCCTTATGAGAAGTTATCGTTTGTTCAAGTATTTAAATATACCCACAGTATGAAATATTTCAAATTAATATTATTTTCTTATCAATCATCGGATCTTCACAGAAAATCTAGTTAATTTTTAACTTATTTTGGAAAATAAAGCTTCGTTCACAATGGCAGCAAAATTTTCATTTTTTTCTTCTTTTTTATTTCTTCCTAAAGTATTTCATATGTTTTCCTTTTATTTTTCGAACAAAAATATAGTTAAATTTTTTTTTTTTTAAAAGTTGAGTCTACTTCTACTTTAGCTACAATTAGTATGAAATTGTAAATGATGTTTATAATAATTTTATTTAGTTCAACATTTTGTATTTTTCGAATTTATTCTATGAGTTAAATTTCAGTTATGTATTGTATAAAGCTTTTTGGTAGTGTATAAAGTAATTCCTAAAAAATTTAAGGAATAAAACTATTACAAAAAGCTTTATAAAATACATAACTGAAATTTAACTCATAGAATAAATTCGAAAAATACAAAATGTTGAATATAATAAAGTTGCTTATGAAAATAAATAATTCCCAATATCAATATTATTTAGTTTTAAATGAAAATTTAAACCAAATATTTAACAAAATAATAATTAATACGTAATATTGTTCTGGGGCAAAATTTGCAAACGTTTTCTTAATTGAAAATATGGGTGGTTGTGAAAAAATCATTACTTTATTGTGAACACCAAGTAAAAATGTTGCTGCGAATGTGAAATAAGCTTAAATTCTAAAAACTGTACCTTTCTCCATTGCAAATGAAATTGAAATTTCAGAATTTGAACAACAATAATGAAATTGGAAAAATAGTTGAGTTAATACCGAGTTATGAGTTCTGCCGCTCTTAGCAAAATTTTGCGAATTTACGGTTATTAAGCAGTTTTTATAGACATTTTGCCATTCCTTATAGTTTTAGGGACTAAAACCAATTTTATGGCTTGTTTGAAATTTTAAAATTTTTTCGCGAATTTTCATTATTTTTATTTTTTATTTTCCGACGTTTTGTTGTTTTAACCCATATAGCAATTTTAAATAAATTTTAAGGTTCGTTTACAAGCTTTAATTTTTTCACGAATTTTAGCCACGTTCGCTATAGAAGCGTTTTTTTTTGTGATTCTTTACACCTGTTAGCAAATTAATAAACAACACATTGAATATTTTATATAAGTAATTTATTATGACGGTCTCCTTACACTAGTGGCAAACATAACAAAGTGATTCCAAAAAGTTGTTTATGTAGCTGAATGCTAGGAAACCACAAAGAAATATCCCTAGAACACCTTTCTTGTTATTTCAAATCACTTTGATAAAATGTGATTTTCAGAACTGGCCTGTATAAAACTGATTGTTTTTAATCATTTTAAATAGTTGTACATATTATAACACTACTAGAATAACTTTAAATAAAAAAAACCAATTGTAGCGGCATGCAAGAAAAGATAAACTCATTGTTAATTATTGTTGCTTTGTTGTAGCTTTGATATTGTTACAACACAGAAAAAATTAAAAATTTTCTCCAATCACAAAATTTATACCCACACTTATAATATCAAGTAAACAATTTGTTGATTTTCCAACTATTACCAAAATGATTATGTTGATGACAAAAAATTGTGAATATTTTTTTTCAATAAATGATGATGTTTTTAATTTTAATTATCAAAAACCTTTGCCATTTCAAACAATGTGTTAATTTATTTAATTAAATATTGACAATTCCCAACAACAATTCTACATTTTTAAATTATTTTATTTTAAACGAAAAAATCTATTAATATTTTTTGACATTTAATTAATATTTTAATTAAAAGTTTATTTCAAAAAAACTTAAATATTAATTTAATCAAAATTATATTTTTAATTTTCTTTCAGCTAAACAATAATTGATTCAATTATCACATTAGTTAAATTTATATACTTTTTAAAGCATTTTTTTAATTGATAAAAAACTTTTTTCTGTGAAGTAAGACCTGAGTGCTTAAAATTCTTATTCGATTTACAGTCTTATCTGTATTACAATTTTTAGTTGCTCTAAAGTCTTTGGAAAAAGTTTCCTGACGTGCTGGCCTAAGCAACCAGTGCATAGAAACTAGATTTCCCTCAACAATAAATTTGAATATTTTTACAAAAATAAAAGTTGAAAATTTCTCACGTCATAGAGAAATCTTACTAATAATAAATTTTGTATTCCCGAAAATAATTTTTGAAAAAAAAAAAATTGTTTAAGGGGAAAATTTCTCTTGTATTTTTTTTTTTTTTATATAAAACTGCTATTTGGCGACTTTTGGCGAATTTTTGCTTACCAAATTTGGTGGCGATTTTCGGTATACTATTTGACGATGCAGTTGGAAAAAAATCTGACAACCCTGGTTCGCATTCCAAAATCACCTTAATACGCTTAAAACAGGAAGAAATAATGTGCTGAAATGGGCTTCAATTAAGTTTTATTTGATTAGTAATATCATCGTAATACGTAGTTGGTCCAAAATTAGCCATAGGTCCTAGATAAAACGTACTCTCGCCGTAAAAATGTAGCCTATAAAAATTTGGCAAACATTATTTTTATATGACTGAAAACTTGTGACGTCAGATTCTATGAAAATCGGTTTCTAATTAAATACAGACTCCTTATAAAGTCCGGGTTCGCAAAACCCAAATTCTTTGCAAGTGGGGGGGAATATTTATTATTCAGCACAGCTTTATATAGCATTTTAACTTGTTTAATCTTCAAATTGCAATAATACTAAAAACCTCCTAATAACTTGAGGAACATTAGGCATTATTAAATATTTTTCAAGTACTTGTATTTATTATAGTATTTTTTTTAATAAACAAACAAAAAATAAATAAATTAAATATAAAAGCACAGTTAAAATAATACTTTTACCACACAATTTAACTTTTCATTATGATCATCATCCTGCTGACAATAACAATGATATTGGTAGTAAAAGTGCTCGTATTTATGTTTTTTTTTAAAGAAAAACTTATCAAAATTAAGTAGAGTTATAAAAAAGCGTGTTACGCGTAAAAAGAATGTCATAAATTTTGTCGTGAAAATATAAAAACTCCTTTGAACACACACAGCAGTGTAAATGCTTTAGTATTAGCAAAAAAGAGAAGTTAAAAATCTGCTTATTAGAGAGCAGGGGCATAAATTAAATAATTAGAACTAAGAGTAGATTTAAGTTTTTGTTTTATTTTCCATAAAAATGTACTTTGTGTGGTTGTGTTAGAGTGTTTTAACTATGTCCCACTCAGCATTTTATAATATTAATTATCATTTATTAGTATTTTTTGACTTCTCTCTTTGATATAAAAAGTCATAAGTCACCGTCCATACTATGAAACCATTGCGGCGAAGCATTTGAGTTTAAAGGCAAAAAGGGAAAGACGAATGAAAAGGTGTACTCTGCTTCATGCACATGCAGGTTTTCTGAGTTTGTATTGAAAGAAAGAAGAAAAGAGAGCGATGGCGTACAAAATACTTAAAATTTTGCGAAGCAAAAGTTACATTGTATGGACAAGAATGCAGTTTAAAAAGCAAACTGATGAAAAGTTTCTGCAGCCAATGTTTTATAAAGTGAACGAGGGCTAAACTCACTTTCTAATTGTAAAATGTACTTTTATCGGAAGTAAGTTCTATTATTCTTAAATATTAATTTCCCTAGAGGGAATCGAATTAAAAAAAAAAGTAATCCCGTCATATGTTCTTTGGTGGTAGAGACCGGTTTAAGTTCTAATTCTTTATATGAATGCGACCTATCACTTTCGCATGGGGTTGTAACCTAACACTTGACAACTAACAAATCTTTTCTCAATGAACGTGTTAAGCGTTAGTTACTTCAACGCTAGTCCTTGGTATTGATTCAATAACGCAAGTCCTAAAACTATATTTAAAAACCAATCTTTAAATATTCCCAAAGAAATTTATCACATCACCAGTCAATACTGTACCTGTTACAAAAACAGTCCTTATAAATACAGTTGAGTATCGATTATCCAGGATGTTCGGGTCCGGAAGCGTTCCGGTTAATTGATTTTACTGGTTAATTGGGGTAAAATGTTGTACTCGTTTTTACAGAAAGGTTTGCTTTATTTAATTAATACACATTCTTACAAGATATAATAATAATAATAATAATACATTTTTAATTACAACTTATGTAATTATTCAAAAAAAATCTATTAATTTTTCCTTTAAAAGCTCTTTTCTCATATTTTCTCTAAAAAGCGGTACATTTGAATTTTACGTTTTGCAAACCCGGATAATAAAGGTAATCACGGTTAATCAGTCGAAATAAAAAGAATCTTCCTTTCGTTATCGATCCCGGATAATTGATATTTCCGGATGATGGATACTCAACTGTTAATAGAGAAATGACTTTGACATTTTTTATATAAAAAATTTATTAAAACAAAATTAATAAAATATATTAATTTATTTTATTAATTTTGTTTTGTTACAATTGTAAGTTAAAAAATCATGTAGTTATATACATGTATAAGTGTACATATTAAAATATATTTTTTAACTTTTTGATCTTAATATATCTGTTTAGTGATTAGTTATCGCTTCACTGCTCATGAGTTATTTCTTTTTATCCTTATTCAATTTTCACAAATCCCAGGACCCACTCTGTTGAAAACATTTTTAACTTTTTTTCCATTCAGTTTTGAAAATTTTTTGGGTAGAGTGGGTCATTATAAGAAAAATTTGTGAGTCTTTTTAGAATAGTATTTTAGTCGAATTTCGTTTGTGTGTTTTTTTTTAGGAGTTATTTTTAATTAATTGTTTTAAATCGTATTTGAATTAGTTTTGCTTCATTTTGCAATCGTTTGGAACAAGGCGAATTCATACAAGGTGACCTTGGCTTGCTACGTAAGCAACAGCTGATAACTAACTATATGTCAAAATGATATTCCGTTACTTTTTTTTTTGACATAACTATTAACATTTATATTTAAAAACAATTTAAATTTGAAGATTTATTTTTTTTTTTGCAAATTACACTGCGGAACAGCCATTTTGCGGCCTGGAACTTTGTGTAATTTTTTTACTAATTTGAGGTCGCTGATTCCAAATCTAACCTTCATTTTTCTCTATCAGCTCCAGTTTTAGAGATATACCGTTATGTCCAAAATTAAGGCACTTTCAGCACATATATTGAAATAACATGAAAATGGTGCATCATATTCCCTTAAGAAAAAAAACCGAAATTCGCTAACAATATTATCTTTAAGACGTACTAAAATAATAAATGTGCAACAAAAATCACAGTTTGGGTCTAAAAGCATTTAGTTCAACATATTTCGAATGAAATGAGCGTTATTTCATTGCAATCGGTGCACAACTTTTGATTGTGTTCACAATTTACCGAACTGATAAAAATTGCGATTTCTATAAAAAAAAACGTATTTTAATGTGTATGTGTGAACAAAAAAAAAAAAAAAAATATGTTTTTTTTATGGATAAATTGTGAATACAATCAAAAGTTGTGCACCGATTGCAATGAAATAAAGCTCATTTCATTCGAAATATGTTGAACTAAATGCTTTTAGACCCAAACTGTGATTTTTGTTGCACATTTATTTTTTATGAATTTTTAAAGAAAATTTTTTTTTAAATTTTTATTTGTTTTTTTTAAAAACTTCAACAATATCTCTGAAATTACTGGCCAAATTTAAAACAATGTTAAAGATAATATTGTTAGCGAATTTCGGTTTTTTTTTTAAGGGAATATGATGCACAATTTTCATGTTATTTCAATATATGTGCTGAAAGTGCCTTAATTTTGGACATAACGGTATATCTCTAAAACTGGAGCTGATAGAGAAAAATTAAGGTTAGATTTGGAATCAGCGACTCCAAATTAGTAAAAAAAATTACACAAAGTTCCCGGCCGCACAAAAAAAGTTCAATTTTGTTCCGCAGTGTTATCAATTAAAAATGCGTGTGTGTGCCTTGGAAAAAAATGTTATGCAGGAGAAGGAACTTTGTTCCATAAAATTGGTCAAATGAAATATATTAAAAAGAAATATTAAATGTAGTGAACACATTTAAGCGCCTTGACTTCTATAAAGGTCCTAACGCATGAGCTCAACTTGCGCTTATGTCGACTACATCTACTCTTCCATATGCCCACAGATTTAATGATGGGATAACCACCTACTTCGTGTTGCATACATATGGCAGTTTGACGGGCACAATTTTGGCTTCAGCTGTGTGGCTTTGTACCTTTGCTATGGACACACCGGTAACCAAAAAGAAAAGTAATCAGTGCTGCCACTTTGTGGTTAATTAACCAAATTTGGTGTAATTTTTACTCTCGTGGGTAATTTTTTTGAGGTGTAGATCAGGTGTAATTTGAAATTCTTTTATTTATGCAATTTAAAGCAAAATAAAATAAGAAAACAATATCTTAAATTTATATCATTTAAGATATTGTTGATCAAAAAATGTGCAGTATATTCAACCAAAGTCACTTTTTTAAAAAATATTTCCAAAACTCAAAGATTAATGGTGATAGAGCCTGATGCACAATTAGGTTTCGATAAATATGAGCTTCAAAGTGGTTAACAACTCGAAGTTTATTGGAATAAATATGGTATTTATGCAAAAAATCCCTGGAGGAATTTATGTTTCCAATATTACAACAGGTAATAAATTTTGTTTTGGCTTTAAAATTTAAAATTCTTTACTTAAGAAATATTTAGCGCCCTTAACATTCGTTAAACTGATTTGAGAAACAAGTTGTCATCTGAAACCATTACAGCAATTGTATTTACTAAATAGAGTATACAACGGATGAACATGAACATTTTGCACCTTCCCTAAATAAATGGAAGTTGAACTTATTATTTTAAGTTTTTATTTCATTTTTTATTTATTTTTTTTTTTTTTTTATTTTCGAATTTATTCTATGAGCTAAATTTCAGTTATGTATTTTATAAAGCTTTTTGTAATAGTTCTATTCCTTAAATTTTTAGGAATGACTTTATACACTACCAGACTATTATCCTGTATCTGATAAAATACATAACTGAAATTTAGCTCATAGAATAAATTCGAAAAATGAAAAAATAAAAATTTTGAATATAATAAAGTAGCTTATGAAAAGAAATAATTCCCACATTTTATTAATTTATTTAAGGTTTTTAAAGTTATTTTTGTAAAATTATTTTGAACAACAATATTTCAATAGTATAATTAATATTGATCTCATTTAAGTGAAAATGGTATTATGAGCTTATGCTGATCTGTGAAACATATACAAATATTTGCTGAAGTATACCGATCGACTTAGAATCAGTATATGAGTCATTCGTCCTGCTGACTGGTTGTAGACCTTTTGCGCAAAGTACAAGATTGTTAAGATAATTTAATTAAATTTGGTTAATAAGTTTTTTTTTTGAAAATTTTGAGAATCGGTCCATTATTTCACATAGCCCCCATACGAACGTTTTTCCTAATGAGTCTTTCGGCCCATAAACCATCTTTTTATGTTGGTATTTGGACAAAATTTGGCTCAAATAAATTTTATTTGAACCTAAATTATGTTATAAAATTAATGTTGAAATCAGTCCATATTTGACCATGGCTCCCATACAAAATTTGTTTAACATTAAAAACCAGAGCAGTTCTTCATCGTCTAGGCCGCCTGCGAAAAACCAATCTAAGAAACCATTGACACGATATACTTTTCGAACATTTACATCATATTTTTGCGTCTAAGCAATATTTTGTAATAAAAAAACAAATACAATTCAATTCACAATAATCCGTTTTCATCGTGCAACTGTGCGAAATATCATTTTTTAAATAATATTATTGTATTTTAAAATGGTAGATTTTTAAATTTACAATATGATTTACCAGTTTTAAGTCACCAAAAGTGCTTAAAATCGAGTCAAATTAGCAATATTTTTTAAAAATGTTCTTCTTGGTTGCTGGGATACTACATGTATTTGCATGTTGTGTTGCTTGTATGTGTAAATATTTATGACTTGAAATAAATTTTAATTTTTATATAACAAAAAATACTTAATAAAAAAGGGAAAAAGAGTGAATGAGAACATATACATACATAAAGTACAAATAGGAAAAACAAACGCATTTTTATTATACTTTTGCTGCGAAAATTGCTGGTTCATGTTGTAGCGATTCTTACGAGAACTATGGGCTGGAATATATGATTCTAAAAAAAGTATGCTTATATATTTTTTAATTATTTTTGGATTAAGCAAGGAAAACTTTTAATAACCTTATGCTTAACAAGAAATCCAACTTGTTTGTAAAAATGATAGTTGAACCCAACTTATTTTCAAATAATACTTTAAAATTTTTTAGTATTTTGTTTTGAATACGATTTTGCCCATAGTGCCTGTAGTTTTGTTGGTATCTACAGGTTGTTTTTAACATTGCGTTGCTATTTGCCATATAAAGAGTAAGAATAAAAATAATCAGGGCAGGTTTTTTGCGGTTTTTTGCTTGAAAAATGCGCTTTTGCATATTTTGTAAAATTCTTTGCTTAATTTGGCCATATAACTAAGACTAAATGCATATGCTTGATACACAGAAAGAAAAACCCCTGCTTAATGTAAGTTTTTCCACCTACTTTTAGAACGCGTCGTACTTAATAATTTAAGTAGAAAAGGATGACTTTTGAAAACCATTCGTGGAATTTAAATAATTGTAAAATTCTAAAATCAAGAAAAGAAAACCTTGAACTTTTCGTTGGTCGTGCCACTCCATAGTCTATATGCCTTCATGCATACGCGTGAATTTGTAAATATTTGTTCTAGAAACAGCAACAACACTAAAAAAGTAGTTAAAAATGGTTTGCTTGTTTTATGTGTAAACAACAACAACACTACAAAAAGAAAAACATACATTATTTTAATTTTTAAAAAGGGAAATAAGAAGCAGAAACTCCCAAATTCCATTTGTTAAACTGTTTACAAATACATTAAATTTCAAAATTTGAGTTTGAAATTAACTTTTATCAGACTTTTAGTTAAGTCAATCCCTTTTCGATGTTCGATTCAAGTATGGATTATTCAACTGGCCCTCTTAAAATAAGCCGTACTTGAATCGAACATTCTGTATTTGATTTAAAGAAATCCGTACTTACCGTACTATTGACACCGTTTCGGCTTGATTTAAGTACCGATGGATTGATTTTATTTTTTAGTGCACATATATTCTAGAGATCTGCTTTTCATTGCATTTGTTTGCCTTAACTCAAAATTCACAACATTTTTTCAAATATTTTTAGTTTAACTTACTCAGAAACTCGGATTTTTCCGGCGATATGTGATTTTTTTATTATTTTATTAAAGACCAACATTTTAAACAAAACTAAGCTGTTCCATAAAAATTTTGTGTTCAAATTTGGTAACACAAATCTGATTGCAGATTAATAAAATCCCCTTAAAGAGATCAAGAGAGTGGAAACCATATACAAAAACAATAGTGAATGAGTTGAATAGCAACTATTTTACTATAAATGAATCATAGATAAGAAACTATTGCATTGATCACTTATAGAGATCAAGTTTACAGAAAACGTTCAAATAAGAATTGAATGTGTTTATATACATATATATAAGTACATTGACATAATAGTTGTTTAAACTTTTAGCTCATATTATTTATAAGATTTTAGCTTACACATACATACATAATATGTGCGTACAGAAAAATTCAAATTAGAAGTTAAGATTCAAATAATTTTACAATTCGAAATATATTTATATTCAACTAATTTTACTTGAGTTGATAGAATTGAATGTGTTTTTGTTTGTTTTGTCTTTGCTTATTTACTCATTTATTTTGTTATAATTGTTATAATTGAAAATTTTCCGTAGAGAAAAAAACGTTTCTTTGAATGTATTCTTATGCCAAAAAGGGGGAAACAAAAAAACAACAGAAATGTATATAAAATTTTAACCGTGGGTTGATTTGACCACTGTTCATCGTTTTCTTGTGAAAAGTGTAAATGTTAAAATTTTGAGTTGACTCCCTTTAGAGGAACCATTGCGATATGACAATATTATTTTAAAAACAAAAAAAAAAACCCTTTTCTAATATTTACAGTCTACAATTTGTCAGCCAATAACAATGATAATAAAAAGTTTTTTGTTAAATGTGTTTTTTTTTTTGGATTCAAATAATTCGAATGTCCTCAGCTTTGGGAAACACAAATAAAATATAGAATTGGTTCCAACCATGACGAATTCATTACAGGTAATATTGCTACCATAACAAGCATAACACGTAAAAAAATCACAAGCGATTTGTTTTTTCTTTTAAATCATTGTACGATGTCAAAACCAGACACGAAACAAAATAGAATTAAAGAAATTAAGCAACATTTTGATATCCAACAATTATAAAGCTAAAAAAAAAATATCAGCACGGCTTTTAAGACCACCAGTAATGAATTCGCCTTGGTTCCAACACATTTAATTTACTTTTATTTTAAAAAAGTTTTTTTTTACAAAATTAATTAATTTTATAATAAAATTATTACCAGATATGTTATAAAACCTTTTGTGAATTTATTTTGTATGACTTGTTTATTTTTGTAACAAATCTAAATCGTTCGTTCATCCATTATAAATTAAACAGAAAAAATTATTGTAAAAAAAAAAATTTTTTTTCCAATATGAAGTCGATTAGAAATTACAAAATGTTCAATTCAGTTTTAATGATTTTCTGTAAGTGTTCAAACAGAATTGAGTCTTTAACTTCAGGCAGAAATCCAAAAGCCCATAATTAAAACGTCATTCTCGTCTGCTTTCTGTATGGAAAATGTGGTCTCGACGCAGTTCTGTTTGAACACTAAAAGTATAAAAAATATGAAGTCGATATATTTACTTTAAGTTCTTGTCTATTATTTGATCATATTTATACGCACACCACGATGGTGAAGGGGATGTTATGCGTTTGTGCTAATAAACATATTGGATCGACTTGGAATAACTTTCTGCATTGATTCCATATTCATATACGTTTTTGTACGTATAAAAACTTTCCCTTAAAATACTTATATCATTGTTGTTTTTTGGTTGGTTGATTTTGTTATTATGATTCCCTACATATATATTTTGTTTATTTACGATACAGTTCTTACTCGATGTTTATTACACCATACGCACACATACACACATACATATAAACAGTGTGAAGTTGTTGAAATTATTTGTTCCATTTTACCTGTATTCTCTATGTATCTCTCGACACACATTTATATGGCCCGCAAGGCCTCGTAAAAAATCCTTATTGTTGTTACAACTTTTTTTTTATTATGACATCTTTTACCCAAGTTAAAGCCGCAATGGAACATCAGGATGTAGTCGTAGAAAAGACCAATGCGTTCAATATACACCATGATGGTGAGTACATTTATGTGTACATTTAAATTGCTTTAAGCAAAAAGTTAATTAGAAATTATGTGTTACCACACTGGGCCAGCACTGAGCTAAACGATAATAATAAATTCGTTACAAAGATCTGTAAAGCATTAACTTTTCTTAAAATCCCACTAAATAAATGTTTGATGCCTGGATTGAATACTTATTATACTCATACCTGTAGAATTCCTATTACATTGCGATGCATTAACAAAATATACAAATGTTAATAAAAATCTAAAAAGAATACAAACACGCATGCCAGCAGAAAAACTCACATGTTGCAAACACTGGTGTTAAAATATACAACCATTTAGAAAAAATATTAAAAACAATTTCAACATTTTTCATCCCATCTTTCAAATGAATTTTCATCAGAAATTTTTTAACACACCTTGTATTCTCTGAAAATCACTGTGTTTGTGTAAAACATTGCATAAGTAAATTACGACATACATGTATATTTATGGTCGGCCAAAGTGATAAAACGTGTATATGGATTTTTTATGTTGTTGCTTTTCTTTTTAAGGATTTTTTAAACAAATAAAATCCAAATAAGCTTTTTATACATTCAAGCGAATGTTACCAAAAGCCAAGCAGGACGAAAAAACTACAAGATAAATCCTCGCTTAAAACCATTAATTTATAAAAACCAAAAGCTTTCCAAGTAATAAACGAAAATAATTTTTTCTGTGCGTCGTTGCCTTCTACAAATAACAATGTAACTTTATAAAGCAGCGTTACTTCGGGTCCTTAATTAAGATTTACGTTTTTGGTTGGAACATAACGCAGAAAAATATTAAGTATGCACATGGCCAATGTGTCATGGCGCTGTAGGCGTTGGAAGGAGAAAAAAATAAAAATATTTCTGTTATTCGAATTACTAAAAAATCCCATGAGCTTATAAGCATTTTTTATGCCTCGTTGTATGTCAAAAGTATTTGATGTGTATACTTATAAATAGCAAGCCAAAAGATTCACCTTTCGAAAATGTTAGTAGGAAATTACGTCTTTCAGCAAAACAAATAAGTAACTTTTATTTATTTCGCAATTGAAATGTTTGAATTCTGCCTGTTACTGATTTTTAAAATTTTTGCAGGGTGGTATTCAAATTGTAGATTAGTAAGTGTAATATTAAATTAAAAACTGTAATTGGTTTTCAAAAATTATTTTCGGGAATGAAATATTTATTATTAATTAATGATGTGCTAATAATCCCAATTTTTGAATGAAAACACTGAAATTTATTGTGGTGGGAAAGCTAGTTCCTATGCGCATTTCGCTGGTTGCCTAGGCCAGCTCGTTAGGAAACTTTTTCCAAATACTTTAGAAAAGCTAAAAATATTATACAAGTAAGACCATAAAGTGAATAAGAATTTTAAACACTCAGGTCTTACATGTAACAATATCAAAGCTTCAACAAAGACACAACAATAAACCGTCAATTTTTCTTTCTTACATTCCCCTACAATTGGATGGTTTTTTTCCAACACGAATTGTAGTTGTAAGAGGATAGAGTTATTATTGTTTGGCTGCAGGTCCATGTAAAAAATAAGAAGCTCGTGATTTCTTTTTTTATATTTTTACTCGCTGTCAAATCCCGGCATTGCTCGGGCCCAAACTATCATTGAATTGGATATATAATCATGATATCATGTTTCTTACTTGCAACACGTTGCACAATGGTCTCCTAGACTAGTTTTTTTTTGGCCAAAACTCAAAAGATTTATTTCCATATATGTTGTTGTAATATTGTAGCAAACATTTCAAAAAAATAAAAGCAATAATTTATTTTTGCAAATGTCAATTAACCGTTATTCTGTGAAGCGAGGAATTTCAAATTTTTTTATTGCAGTGGTTAAGTTATACACGTGGTATGATTTTGTGTCTTGTTGAATCACAAGTTAGAAGAAAATTATTGTGGATATAAATGATGATGGTAAGTATTTGAATTGTTAATAGTAAAACATTCAATAAAAGTGTTGGTGATAAAAAAAAATATGAAAAACTTTTATAACCTCCAATTGGTAATTTGTTAATGGTTTTTTTTTTTATGTAGCATAAAATATAACTAAAAATGTTCAAATTAGCTCAACGAAGCAAGAACGCCATAAATTACAGTGATCTGTGGTGCATATAAATCAGCAATAAAATTTTGCAAAAAGTTGCCATTTTTTGAGAAATCTGTTTCTTTTTCAGGTAACTTTCGCTTAAAAAAATTGTGATCTGTTAAGGATATGGCAGAGTGGGCATAGGAAACAAGAAAAAACTTATCTTCTTTATTATTATATATCTTCATAATTATATAATTATATTTGAGAAGATCGGAGAATCAAGTGTTTCCAAAGAATATAAGATGCATTTGACAGATAAAATTCGAGTATATTGTTCTAGATTGGATGTGAAATGGCAGAAATCTCGTAGATCAATTGACATTTTTATCACTCAAAATAGTACTTGGCTTCAAAATGAAATATTACTGAAAAGTCCAAAAACAAGTTACTTAACTGAAGAAAAGTATTATTCTTTAGAAGAGGAAAACGTAGGATAAAAATATTTTTCAACGTGTGGACGTCCTCGAATGAAATTTTCGGACATGTCTGATCGCAGTAAAAGAAGGAAGACGGCAGACCTATCAAATTATATTGCAAATGAGACTGAACTATTAATGCAGGCATAATAATGACGGCTCGAAAAGAAGGAAATAAAGATTAAGTCGTTGTTCTGAAAAAAACTATGGAAAGTCCCACAAGACCATCTAAGGTACGAAAAGTGTGTTCAAAAGATGATGAGTGTCCCATTGCTCTCTCCGATGAGGAAGCTTTAGCGTTTTTTATTGAAAATAATTTCAGAAAGAAGCATAATAGCAATATAAGACTGAAAAGCAAGCAAAGAAACTCCGATATATTTCCGTCCTATATGAGATTATTGGCAGCAAAAAAAAGCTGTAGACCAAATGGCGTCTTTGTAAGTAAAACCGTAGCTAAAGTTCCTTTGCAACCGCTTTTAATACACACTGCAACAAGAATAGTTGAAATGCAGAGGGAAGTTTTATTATCAATTATGAATAGCAACAAAAACAACCACATCTCAACTCAGTTAATTTTGAGTTAAAGAGCTTAAATTAGACATTTAGTTAAATTACAATTTTAATCTGAAATAGCCAATGTCTTTATTAAATATTGTATAATATCATAGATATTTCATTGAATTATAACCATCATAATTCAGAAAAATTATACTTATAATATTACTCAAATATAATATAACATAAAATGTGTCTCTTAGGCTCAGGGTGGGTTAAAAATTTATTTTTTTTATTAAAACTTTTGCAATGTGTGTTTTTCTATGTCGGTTTATTTTATTTCGATAAATTCCATACGAGAAAGAGTTTGCATTTTATGTGTTGCACTGTGTAAGAAGAACGAAAAGATCTCTCCGAGTTTCTTTAAGTGTTTCATGCTTTTTATATAAAATTATTTTTTCCAGTTTAAAATTTGTTAAAAAAATAGTTTTTTTTTTAATTAAAAATTAATTAAAATTAATCTCTTTTGTTTCATTTTATGTATGCATTTTTTCACTTTTAATTTTTTTTGTTTTTTTGGAACGTATAATATTCGCAATAAATTCGTTTCAATTTGGCGAATACGAATTCCGTTAAATAACCAAAAATTCGGTAAAGCGAAAACTAATATTCGGTACATCACTACTACGTGCAATATATCTCACAAAACTATCGATTTGTTTAAATGTTATTTTTGGTGATAATGCGCTTTGACACCTCATGATTTTTTCCTGTAGGGACAATCCCAGAAGTCTTGAGAAATTCAAAGTCACCACAACTCATGCCATGAATGGAAAAATACCAACAGCTTTGAAAATGTTGCAAAAAAAATTATCAGACTATTTGTATATATATTTTGAAAGTCTTATGGAAACATATTTTTTTATGCCATAGACATTTTTGTGATTAATTTCACGTCGAAGACAAAGAATGTAGTAGGTATCTTTAATTTTAAAAAGAAGATAATAAAGCTTTTTTGGTGAAAACAATATCCCAAAGGTAACTCAACTGGAACTCAACCAGCAAGTTCACATATTTTTGAAATTTTCTTCATAATATAGGAAAAATTTTGCGAATAAATTTAAGATATATATCCAAGATCAGATATTCAGCTATACAAATCCAAAGTCACTTTGACATTGAAAGAACTGTTAAAGTAGACTTTCAATTGGAAACTTTTCATAATTTTTTTTTAATTTGGTAATTTAAGGAAAAAGTGAAGCTGCTAGTAAATATTTGCTATATTCAAAACCTGCTAAGCCTTATGTTAATTTTTCTTGGCCAGAATGTGTTATTGTGTACAGTTGACGCTTATTGCTTAGCGTTCGTGTATCATGCAATATAATTTACATAAGTAAACTATTTTTATTGCAAACCTCTTTTTTACTATTTTCATTAATGCTGCATTTAGTCGTTTCTGTTGCTTGTAATATTAATCTTGCTGCTACTTTTATTTTTGAAAAATACTTTGCCTTGTGATATTTGTCATCGTCATTATATTCATTGTTATTGTGAGTCCTTGCAAACTAACAATTGCAATATGTGTCAATTTGTGTTGTTAATTAAAATGTGGGATGTTGTGGCCCAGATATCTCTACAAACCGGCAGTCAGTTTTTGTGTAAAAATGCCTGAGTTGCAGTTTCAGCTGCAAATGTTTTTGTCCGTTCATTCATATTCAAAAGGATGTACGACAACACAAGAAAAGATCTATGCATTTCAACCTTTAATGTTGTTGTGTCCTCTAGTTCTGTCATCTAGTGTTATGCTTGACAGCATTTTTGACGTTTTACTTGATAAATGTCTGTGTGTAAATGTATATGCGAAAGCCCTGCGAATATTTCAAAGAACTTATGAAAAATAAAAGTGGCGTCACGTATTGTATGCTTCTGGACGATGAAAAGAAGATTTTGCAATTTAAAAAAAACTTTTTTTTCTTCGGTTTCTTGTGTTCATCTCAACTACCAAACGAAGAAAATACACATTTAACAAAGCAATAAAATATTTTATAAGAAAAACTGTATTTTCTCGAAGGGATTGGAGATTTTACTTAAAGAAAAAATATTTCTATTGGCATTTTTTCTTCGGAGAGTAATTTTGCAAGTCTATAATTTTTAATAAAAATACAAGCAAAACAGCAGAACGATCATGTACAAATTGTGAAAAAATTCGAGGTGTATATGCTTCAACTTTGGCTGCTCAATTTCTTTCCTATTGCCTTTTTAAGTTGCATAAATAGACACACAAGACATTTGTTCCACCTTTTTTCGATTACTTTTACATATAAAATAATAGGAAAGCGGCTGGAGAAAAATCTCTCTCAAAGCAAAAATAAAAAAATTAATTCTCATAGTCGTAAGTGTGAAATTAAAACAATAAAATAAACAAATTTTTTTCTAAAACAATCATAGAGTTAGGTCTTTTTTGAGAACCGCAATATGTTGTTTCCTATCTCTTAACATTCTAGTCATTTTCTAGGAACAGAGATGTCAGATTAGGAAATTGAGGATTTTTTTTTAAAAAAGGGGAATAAAAAATTTGATTTGGAGATTTTGTTGGTGAATTTTTTTTTATTTTTAATTTCGTTCTATTTTTTAAACCAACAAAAGAATTTTTTAAATCACACAAATCTTACGTATTTTAAAAAATATTCAACAGTGTTATGATTAGTTGTTATTGTTTTTTGAAAATTTATAAACGATAATTAGACCAGAGATGCACTAGTTAACTATAAGTGAGAAGTAATAATTGTGTGACAGTGTAAAATGGCCTTAAGTAATACAATTTTTCATGTTGAGTGTATGAAGACGTAGCAAAAATAATTGAGACTATAGAAACAGATTTATCCTACTGAGAAATCTATTTAATGGACTTGGCTATGTTTTTGGAAGAATAATTAAAATCAGTAGTTTCAGTGTTGTCAATTAAAGTAAAAAATTAATGTTTTTTATATCTAAAAAGTTTATTTCAGCAAATGTTGAACCGTTTTCCACCAAATTTAATTTTTTTTAAGACTTTCAACCATTTTTCTCCAAATATATGCTGTAACCCATTTGGAGACCTCAATTTTAGCTCAATTAAAAAAAATAATACGACCGATTATTAATATCAATCAATCAGCAGACATTTATGAATCACAGTTGAGAGAACTGCCTTTTGTTAAGTGGAAGAACTTATTTGACATACAAAAACTTAATACATTGAGCTCATTTTGGACAGAAGCTTATTAATATCATGGCCATTTGAAGATTTAGCCAAGTTGGTATAAACACTGTTTTGTGTACCAAGAAGTGAACCAAAAAAGACATCAAATGTAATATGAATTGCTGGAATTATTATTACCAGTGAATACTAATTTTAAAAGTAATTCAACTTGTTGCGACACGTTTGAACTGTTCCTAGAAATGATAAGATTGTTTAATTCAAGAAGTATGTATCAAAAATTTAACAAATATGATTAATTTGATTGCGAAGTTCTTTAATTTCTTAATCAAATTAACATTTATTGAGTTGAAGGCGAATAAATTACGAGTAATCTCAGTAAATATCAATAATAGTGATTAATATTGATATAATAATAAGGAAAATTAAAAAAAAAAAAAAAAAAATTTTGCCCATATTTTCCAATTATTTTAAACATATTTAAAAATAAATTGCTTGCGGTCAATCGAACTGTTAATGGTTTTTAATCCAAATTTGATTTTTTTATTTAAAATCAGGCTTATAATCGTCAAATTTAATTTTCATTAAGTTATATCAATGAAGAAAATAATTTTACAACATGAAAGGAATTAAAAATTATTGATAATTTTTCTTGACTGAACCGGGTCTTGAACTCTGGTCGAATTTACATGTCGTCGGTTGATAATTTAAATGTCGTATGTTGATTTTTTGCGGTTTTGAGTTAAGATTGATTCCTTAGGGTTTCCGACCTGATCTTTCATTTGGCGTAATCAGTTTTTCGATACCTCATACGGGGGTCTAGATATGGAGTGCTGAGTTTGACGTATGTGGTATTTGCTGAAGCAATTTATATAATAAATTTTTAATTTTATATAATAAATGTCATATGTAGCTGCCACATGCGACAAATTTCCATATAAAACGACCAAAAAATTTATTTATTATTTAAATGTCGTATGAGGATTTTATAAGAGTTCAAACTTCAAACTCAATTTACTCGAAACTATCGGAATCCACATACGACAATTAAATTATCAGTCGACGATGTTTCGAGAACAATCACTTTCTCATCATCAGAAATCTTTGAAGTGTTATCCTTTCCGCCATTGCGATGGCTGGTAGTTTAAGTTCATTTAAATAATTGAATGAAAATTAAATTTGATAAATTTAAGCCCGACTTAAAATAAAAAAAAAAAATTTAATTTTTATATATAAAAATATTACAAATTTGTTTACTTGCGAACACGCCCTAACATTTTACTTTTTTTCTTTGCTATTTTATAATGTAATTTTGCAAAAAATTTTTAAGACAATCGCAAAATTTTCAGATATAAATATTAATATTTTTTCAATACTTATAAAGAGTTACTGGAGAATAAAATTAAGTTATTGCTGTGTGTGCGCACTGAATATTTATTCTAAAGGAATGTAATTCATGAGATAATGTGTGAGTACTCAAACTAGTCACCCCTATCGTGAATAATTTTTCCCACGTAATTTTTTCCCTTTTCACGTATTTGCGATCATGAAAAACTCCCATGGAAAAAATTAACTAAAAGGAGAATAATAACGTAAAACAATTTTTCGCGGTAAAAAATTACACTTATTGTGAAAAAATTTTTCTCTCGTAATTTGTTACTTTTCCCTTTGAATTTCTCACTTTGTTTTTGCTGGGTAACAAAACATCTACGTAAGTAATTCTTCTCATAATTCGAATATTACAGTTTACAAAAATAATTTCATGGTCAAGATCCGTTAAAAAAGCACAAACTTATATGTATATTGTGTATGCAAAGCAACAGGTCGATTGCCTGACAATTTGTAAAGCTTTCCAAAGAAGTGGTGGCAGAATTTTTGAAAATATTTTACTACATAAAAGTACAATAAGCTAATGTTGCAATCAAGCTATCACTCCAATACAACATATTTTACATGTTGGTTTTAAATTATCTTTTAAATATATACGTATAATTTTTGAACAAAAATTTCTTTGACTTTTAATGATTTTTAATCTTTTTTTTTTTTACATTCACTAAAAACTGATAGCGCGATAAATTGTTCATGGGAGTTTCACTTCGAGGGGAATACAAATTTTAGGAACAAAAATACCACTTGTTATTTACGATAGTGGTGAATATTAAATTCAGAATTACGAATTTTACGAATAATTTTCACATATTAAAAAAAGTTTTACTAAACCTTTTGTGGAAGAAAAGGATTAAGGTAAAATAGTTTTTAATCAGAGATCTTAATATTATACTTTTTCAAAATTATTTGTATAATTTCAATATTATGTGCAGAAATAGGTGAACAATCCATAAAATACGTCGTATAATTCCCATAGTAATTCTTAAAAGTTCTGGAATAAATTACAAAGAGGTAGAACAGCTCTGACAGGTGGAAAGACTAATGAGAAAATCGAATAATATTTTGTCGCATTTAATTTATATTTAATCTTAAATTGTATTCACAATTTTTGGAAAAAATTAACTTATTTTCTATATCTTGGAGTCGTCTGGAAAAACCCACGGTGAACCAGCCTTTCTGATGCAAGAAAAGGGTTTTGGTAGTTAAATAATATGCTTGACAATTATTTTAATGGCATGGCGACACTTCTTCAAATGCCTGAACAAATGCTTACAGGGAAAGTGTAAATTAAAATTCTACGTAAAGACAACGGTACTGAATATTTTGTCCTATTTGGTTTTCACTGCTGCTAATGTTGATGTTGTTGTTATTCTATATTGTACTTTTACATGCGTGTGTTATTAAAGTTAGTTCTTTATTACGTTTTGCCTTTTCTCTTGTCGCATCAACATTAAATCTCCTTTGGTGGCTGTAAATTTATGCTGATATTCCTACTTTCTGTCAAATGAATTAACCATGACCATCTACTATACGAAGTTGTTTGTTTTCTTGGAACAGAATTTCCTCTACCTAAATGTTTATAATTGTGTTTGATTCGTTTTGCTTTAGATGCTACTTCTAAGGGAAGAGTTTTTGTTTCTGTGCTGTTATGTTTTTCAAATTAAATTTATTACTGGTAATTTTGCTAATCTAAATAAATTTTTTAAATTGGCTTAAATGCTGGAAAATGCTTTGAATTTTGTTTGTTGTATGAACAAAAGAAAAACCGGTAATGCAGTTGCTAAACATTTATGATTAAAAGAAAAATTAAAACAAACATTTTCAATTAAAAAATTTTAAACAATAAAGGATAAATTTTGGTGGTACGAAAGATGGATGCTGGTATGAATTTTAATGGAACAGCACTTATGAATTAACTTTATCAATGAGAACGTTTTGTAACTCTTGCATATTATTTTTTGTAGTTAATTAAACTGAGAAAACTTTAGCTCATAAATATGACAATATATTGTCCCATTAACGATAACAGATAGATAACAAAGTGAATATGAAAAGTTTAGGAAATATATTACTTTGATTTGTTTTTAAATAGCTCAGTAACACCTTAAATTGCGATTAAGAATAACAAAGTTGAAAAAACAAACAAACGGAAATGAATGTAAATTATTTCTTTGTGACATGCCAAACAAAAGCTCTACACTCCATCAGCCAAAGACAACATGATTTGATTTTCGTTCGTGTAAAAAAAAAATAAAAAATAAATATTATTTTGAAAGAAATTAAAAAATATTGGTAGTAAGAAGGTAAAATGAAACCAAATCGAGAATGGTACCAAAGTGAGGGCCGCGTATAAGTAATATTAAAAAAAAATTACCCATACGTTAATATATAGACATTTGCTAAAAACTACAGATTTCAGGTAGAGTAGTAGTTTAAACTAGGGATGTAAATGTTACCGAGGTACCGGCCATACAAGGGATGGGCAAATTGAAAAAATATATTGATATATAGCGTATCGATATTTTTTAAGAGTATCGATATTTATTAATTAAAAATATTGATATATCGATGAATCGAATGCATTAAGCGGAAATTATTGGCGGCATGAAATAACCCCCCAAAATATAACGCCCCAAAAAAAATATGAAATAACCCCCCAAAAATTTGTACAGAGAACAACAAAAACGATTTTTGGGGGGTTTTTTCTTTTTTTTTGGGGTGTTATTTAATTTTTTCAATTGGGGGATTATTTCATATGAAATAACTCCCCAAAAATCTGAAATGAAATAAGTCCCTAAAAATATTTTGGGGACTTATTTAATTTTTAAATTACATATTTTAAAAGTCATAATGATGACAAATTGTGTTTTGTTATATTCACTGCATACGTTTACCAAACATAAAAAAGGGACTAAGTATCAAAAACTATAATTTCAGAATCCTGAAAAAATTGGGATTATTTTTAAGTCCTGAATTTCAGAAATCGGAATCTCTAAGTCCCGAACTTTATAATTTCGAATTCGAAAATCCCGAATCGCTAATTTAAGCTTTTCTGCATAGCCGGCCTTCGGCCGGGCGCAATGATTTTATCCTCTATGGTATTTCAAACACCGGCTTCGCTAACTAAAGCTTTTCTGCATAGCCGGCCTTCGGCCGGGCGCAAGGATTTTCTCCTCTATAGTATTCCAAACACCGGCTTCGCTAACTTTCATTGGGGGTTTATTTCATTTTTGAAATTGGGGTTTTATTGCATATGAAATAACGCCCCACACTTTGGGGGGTTATTTCATATTTTTTTTTGGGGCGTTATATTTTGGGGGGTTATTTCATGCCGCCGAAATTATTACCAAATTTAAGAACTTAATATGCCTATGTCAATACATATGAACAAACATATCAAATGTTATTCCATTCAAACTTTTTATTGTTTCTTTTTATTTCAAATTTACTGCTTGTCTCTCGATGTCGAACGAAACTTCCATTCGCTTAACTTTTATTTAAAGCAAAAACCAATTTTAAAATTTAGTTTTTAAGGTAAGTTATGCGAACGAAGTTTTCGTTTGAAATCGAGGGACCGGCAGTTAATTCTACAATAAAAATAATTCTAAAAAAAGTAAAGATTGCAAAAAAATTTTTATTGATTCGCCATATGAAATCTAAAAAAAAAAAAAAATAATTGGGATTATATAATGCTGGATTATATACTGCCGGTAAACGAAACTTGTCACATACTATACAAGTAATTGTGCAATATTTTATTTTAATATAAAAGAACACGCTCAAATAAAAAAAAAACAAAATATTTTTTTTTTATTATTATCAAAGTTGTTTTTGGGAATACTATTACTTATTAAAAGATTTTGTTTGTTTTGCTTAATTCCCTTATTTTTAATAATTGATAAAAAATATACTTAAATTTATTGTTGGAGGATAAGCTGTTTCTATGTGCATTTCACTGGTTGCTTAGGCCAGATCATCAGGAAATGTTCTCCTAAATAATTTTAGAAAATCCAAAGCTTTCAGTAAACAAGACTACAGATGGAATGACAATTACCTACAAACACTTAAAAAGTCTTTTTTGCAACGATATCAAAGCTTAAACAAAATACCAAACAATAAATCAGTGATGAATTTATCTTTTCTTACATTCCCCATTACAATTATTTGGAATTCTCCCAACATTAATTGTAGTTGTAAGTGAATAAAGAAAAAACATATTAAAAACAAAAACAAAGTGCTTTTATTGTTTTCGCAAGAAATCAAATAAAAACAATTTGCCAGTTCAGTTTTTTATGCACGTGCACTTGCAAAAATTTATTATCAAAGTTGTTTTTGGGAATACTATTATTTATTAAAAGATTTTATTTGTTGTGCTTAAGTCCCTTTTTTAATAATTGATAAAAAATATACTGAAAATTTCATTATATTTTTTTATCAATTATTAAAAAAAGGGAATTAAGCACAACAAACAAAATCTTTTTTTTTTATTATTATCATTCCAACTTTCATGAGTGTAATCGCCATAATTAAGAAGATTCTTTGCATAATTCTAGGAACACTTTCCAGAATATCTTTTTGCGCTTATTTTTTTGTTGTGATCTCCTAAAAAAACCGAGACAAAACTTAACTGTGTAATCTATGATAATGTACAATGTAAAAGCGCCGTTATTTTCTTAATATTAGTTAAAAAACATATGATGAATTCTTCAAAAACAGTTGAGCAACGGTTAAAATGTTGAATTTTATTATAAAGAGATCTTAAAAGTATTGAACCCGATATTCGTGGATAAATATCGATGTAACGATATATGGGTATTTTAAATATCGGCGATATAAATCGATTATAATTTTTTTAAATATCGATATTTTGATATATCGATATTTATTGTCCATCCCTAGGCCATACCTTAAGCTTGCAGACATATAGGAAGGTATCGGTGATTTTTTACTATCGATACGACGATACCGTTTAATTTTATTTGTTAATTTTGAACGCTTATTTTTTGCATAACAACTTTGTGCTATTTACATTAAAAAGCGAACCATAAAATCAAATCAGAATAATGAAATTGTTTCTATAAAGTCTTAACCGTTAGCACCATTGTAGTAAAAAGTTTTCTCGTTGCTAAATCTTGTATGTTTTTTTACGTTTTTAGATGTTTCTACTTATTTTCGTTAATATTTAAGAGAATAATAATAATCTTGCTGAAAATGTTGGTTTCACTTCGAAGAGTCGCAACTGTTAATCAGCAAAGCCACTGCTACATTGTCTGACGCTTTTCTGATAACTTCAAGTTTTTGAATATTATTAGAAAATAATTTAAATAAATCAACGAAGACGGGGAATAGTTCAGAGTCTACAAAATTTGTTACTCGCTTAACATTGCTCTGAATAAAAGATTTGAGGGTTTAGAGAAAAATTGGACTTATTGTTTCAAATATTTCAAAGGCAATAAACTTTAATATTATCGAAAAAACGTGGTACTGAGCCAACTCCTACACCAAAAAAAGATTCTGATAAGTCTGGGAGAACTGGCCTTTGGAGCATGTGTGTAAAAATTATAAGAGAATCCAAGGAGGATAATACTCTATCGATCCAAATCTGTGGCTCTGCTAAAGAAGAAGTCGAAAGATGCCTTAAATATCCTAATATTTTCAGAAACGTAGACCCGCATGTTTACTAGCGAAATAACATATTATACTCAAACTTAAAGATAATGGACAGAAATTCCTAAGAGTTCATTGACATATAAGAGATTCTTCCACGGCGGGTTGGTTGAGCAAAAGTTGAGAATATTTTGTTTTTTAAACAAAAATCTTATTAATAATTATTTTAAATATTTATAATCTATTACAATGTTTTTATATATAAATAAATTAATTAAAAAACCTTTTTAAAAAACAGGCTTCTATTGTAATGCGCTTAAAAGAAGAAAAAAAAACTTTTACTTTAAAACTTTTACTGCCAACTTATAATGATATTACACAACTAATATGATACAAATGCTTGTCATGAGATTTAAGTACTCGTATTCACTTAGTTTGAAAATTGCAATCTATACAAATTAATCTCGCGAAACCCTTATATATCGTTATAAGTTGGTAGTTAAAGTTTTAAAGCAAAAATATATTTTTTTCTTTTTAACGCATTTAAATAAAAGCTTGTTTTTTTAAAAAGGTTTTCTACTTTTAATTTATTTAAAATTCGCATTCGTATTCTCAGTAGTTCCTTTCATTTTATACCCATATTATAGGCAAGCATTAAATACTTATCCCGCCATAATGGATTTAGAGTGACGTAACTTTGATACCCATTTTGTAGTGGTGCATTTAAAATAACTAGTCCGCCATCTTAGAATGACGTCGCACAGTTTACCATAAATTGTCATCCAAAATGAACGTGTATACAAAATTTCAGATCAATCGGTTGAAAATATCTGCTTCAGAATTGAGTTGCAAGATTAATTCATGTTTTTCATTTTGTAAAAACATTTTTTTTTGTTAATTTTAGTAATCTAAAAGAGAAGTGCTTCGTGCATATGGAACACATCAAGAAAATCCTTGTATACTTTTAAAGTCTTATTAAAAGACTCAACTTTACCGATTTTTTTTTGAATTTTTTGCTTAGGAAATGATAGTTATTTCTTAATTTTTTTTATTCCTTAGAAAAAAGTGATTTTTTGAATTAATTTTTTTTCTTAGAAAAAAGTCAGTTTTAAATTGAATACACATACATATATAAAAAAATTTATTTACTTTAACATATAAAGGATTTTGCACGGATTCTGTGGATTTCGCGCTTAAATCGGTTAATGATAATTAAGGCGCAGAAAAATAATTTTATTATTTATTTAGCGTATGGATTTAAAAATACAGAGAGAATATGTATGTATATGTGTATATATATATAATTTTTTTTTTTTTTTTTTTTTATCGAAAATAAATATGTATGTTCTACAGATTTAAAGAATTTAGCCAGGATATGACTTCCGGTGTTAGGTTCTTAATTTCTTCAGTGTTTCCTGGGAAAGACAAAACTGGGCAGTTATGTATTATGTGGTCAACCGTTTGTAAAGGATGGCCGCATGGACAGCTGGCGTCGTTAGCAAGGCCCCACTTGGTTAGGGAGTCCATAGTTCTGGCAGTAGATGTGCGTAAGCGGTTTAAATTACACCAGGTTTTCCGAGAGAGATCAAAATCGGTGGACCTATCGTCTGGGTTAAATAAGGGACTGCTTCGTCCCGAGTCGTTCCACTGCAATGTCCATGCAGAGTGTAAGTCAAAGTTATCATCTCGTAGTTTTTTAGCCAAGAGCATGGGTGGACTCCTAGATATTAGTCTTGCATCGTATTGGATGGAAAGGTCAGCGTTGAGTGGGATGTGCGGGTTTGTGCTGATCTTAATGTACTCCCGGAGGAGAGCTTGGATTCGTCTTAGATCAGGGGGATAGAGGTTTGCCAGCATTGGCAGCCATTCGACAGGTGTAGCCTTTAATGTACCAGTTATTATTCGCATCGTGGTGTTTAACTGAGAGTCGATTCTTTTCACGTGGTGGCTGTTCAACCATATTGGAGCACCGTATTCGGCAGTCGAGTAAACTAATGCTATTGCAGAAGTTCGTAGGCAGTTAGCGGAAGCACCCCATCTTGTTCCTGCGAGTTTTTGTATGATGTTATTTCTCGACTTTATTTTCTGAGCGGTTTTATCTAGGTGACTTCTATACGATAGTGTTCTGTCCAGGGTTATACCAAGATATTTCGGGTGGAAATTGTGTGAGAGGGTGGTACCATTAAAACGTATTGACAGCTTCCTATCAGCTTGTCTATGGGTGAGGTGAAAGCAGCATACTTCGGTCTTCGTAGGACTTGGCTTAAGTCTCCATTTGCTGCAGTATGATGTTATTTTGAGTAGGTCAGTTTCTAGTACTCTTTCTAGTTGTTCAAAGCTGTCATCTTGATAAGCAAGAGCCATATCGTCGGCATAGTTGAATTTGCGGGATATTGAATTTGGAAGATCGCTGATGTAGAGGTTAAAGAGTACCGGGGCTAGAACTGAACCCTGTGGTAAACCATTGTTAAGTTTACGGGTGGTACTATGGCTGTCGTTTAGGAATACGTTGAAAAGCCGATCGCTGAGCATGGCCAGGATAATGTTGCAAATTCTACTGCATGGTATAACTTTAATGAGTTTAAAGATGAGGCCCTTTTTCCATACGGTGTCATAGGCAGCTGTTAGGTCCACAAATGTAACTGCTGTTTTTTTACACTGGTCAAAGCCATTTTCAATGAAATTCGTTAGGGCTAGGATTTGGTCAGTACAACTACGGCCCTTTCTAAAACCGGCCTGTTCAGGTGGAATGACTCTTTCAATGTGCTCTTCTATGCGTCGTAATATTAAACGTTCAAAGAGTTTAAAGCACACGGAAAGGAGGGCGATGGGGCGGTAACTGGATGGGTCTTCTGGGTTTTTGCCGGGCTTCAGCAGGGCTATGATTTTCGATTTCTTGAACATGCCCGGAAGGTTTCCGGAGTGTAATATATCTGTGTAGAATCTAGCAAGCCATATCTTCGTGCGAGGTCCACTGTGTTTTATAAACTCGGGGTAGATGCAATCTACTCCTGCGGTTGTACCATTTTTAATTTTGGATAGCCCCTCGGAAACTTCCGTATCCGAGAATGGGTAAGAGTAAGAGTCATTTGGAAATGTGTTGCCCCGTAAGACCTTAAGTTCCGAGTTGATCTTCCGTGTAAATGGTTTGTCAGGATCTGCCTTAGATACACTTATCATGTGACGTGCGATGGTGTTGGGGTCAATTTGACGTCTTGGGTTGATGGGATGGTTGGCTGCTCCCAACTTTCTGAGCAGGCTCCAAGCTTTGCGACTGGAGTGTTTAAAGTCCATTTTGGATACGGCGTTGGTCCACTCAGATTTTCTTGCTTTATCCAGGCTAGCTATAAGCTCATCAGCGGTTTCTGGGTTTTGGTTGGATCGGAACTCTTCATAGAGTCTATCGCTGTCTTCATTCCAGCATGGGATGTATTCTTCGCGAAACCCCCTGGGAATGCACTTCTTGGCCGTGGCGATGACTAGGCCTGCGAAACGCTCAAAATTGCTTACGGTTGGTGGGATAAAGCGGATGTCGTTGTCGAGTTTGGAGGTGTATTTCGGCCAGTCGGCCTTTCTAAAGTTCCATCTGGGTTTATGTGTGGTCCGTACGACTTGTATAGTTACGCCGATATTAATGAGAGATGGGCGGTGTTGGCTTTGCGGAAAATTTGATTGTATTGATCTCGATGCTGCAATGGGTCTGTCATGAACGCCTGAGACGAAGCAGAGATCTGGGTTTGAGTCGCGTCTCCATCTGGCGGAGTGGAAACTACCGCGGTCTTTGGCGTCAAACAGGAGATGCAAACTATGGTTTTCCGACCATTGAAGAAGAGATTCGCCATTTTCATCATCAGTTGCGTACCTCCACGTGCTATGATGGCTGTTAAAGTCACCGCAATATACAGCGGGGTGAGGATATGAAGGTAGTACCTGTGCTGGCCACTTTGTAGCGGGGGGTTTATAAACATTCGTTATATGTAAGCCTTGAATATTTACCGTAATTAGGAAGATGTCATCAGCTTCGTCGCAGGTAAGCACTTCAGCACCTTGGATATCGTTCTGAATATAAGTTGCAATGCCATATCTGGGGTGATTAATTGCAGCTAGAAGTTTAAAACCGGATATATAACCCCTTCTATTCAAAATTTCGAGTGAGGAAGTATGAGTTTCCTGTATAAGAACTACGTCCACTCTTTCATCTATCAACAATCGTGACAGATAGTCGGACTTAGCTTTGCTAATGCCCTCTATGTTCAACTGGCATATGCGGAGCTGGGGTCCTACAGGTTTTGTGGGCCACACCATGTCTGTAGAAATTATTATTATTTTTTTTCCTTTTAGTCTTGTATTCTAAATTTTAATGGGTGTTTATGCCGTTATCGTTTGTATATATTGTATTTATTTAGTTTTATATAGCTGGTTCCTCCAAGGAATCGGAGCTACGCAAATATGTGTGGTTTAGCTTTCTTTATTAATTCCTTATTTCTCTCTGTATTAGATCAGCCAGGAGGTTTTATCTGGTAAAGTTGAAAAAACATAAACTTTGGCTTCCGATTCGCTGCAGTTCATTTAGCGTTACCCAGGATGCACCACGAGGAGGCGAACTACAACTAAAAAAGCTTTAAAGTTATTTGTTCCCATGCACTTCATACATAATATTTTTTCTTTCTGGTACATACCCTCTCTTGAGATCATCATACAGGTCTGAATTTTTTTTTCGAGCGTTAGATATTGGTATTAAGTGTTGATTCTTGAATGTAATTAAATTTTTTTATATATGGCACTTATACTCCTTTGCTTTTAAGCCCCACAATTTTTATTTTCTTAGGAATAAATATGACTCAGAAAATGACTTTTTTTTCATTGCGAAAAATAAAGTTCAAGCAATAATAATTAAAAGGTAATGTTTAAAATAAAACTGTTACGGTGACTTCATTCTTTCATCAATTCGTTGTTTCTTAAATCTTATAAATATCCATTTAATATATATATATATATATATGTTCCCATCGATCCTATAAGGAGCATAGGGCCTCAATAAATTGGTTGAACATATTCCTGTCTTGTGCCAACGCTCTCACTTCGCCCCAGGTTTTACCCATTCCGGCCATTTCTATATCAATTTGCCTTCTCCACGTATGAGCTGGGCGTCCTCTTCTTCGACTTCCTTGCGGGTTCCAGTCTATGGCATGTCTTGTAATGTCGTTCCGTGATCTTCTTAACGAGTGGCCAATCCACCGCCATTTACGTCTTTTTATTTCTTTGGTCATTGGTTGTTGGTTGGATTGTTCCCAAAGTCTGTTGTTGGATACCACTCTAGGCCAGAATATTCGCAATATCCTGCGAAGACACTGATTCACAAACACTTGGATCTTCTGCATGTCTCGAGAGGCAGCGTTCCATGTTTCGCAACCGTAAAGGAGAGTGGACTTGACATTAGTTTTAAAAATTGTTAGCTTTGTGCGCTGAGATAGTGAAGACGAATTCCAAATGTGTCTTAAACGACCGAAAGTTTGTCGCGCTTTCTGTACACGGTTATCAATATCTTCACTTGATCCGCCATTTTTGGAAATTATGCTCCCAAGATAACAAAACTGGCTGACATCCTCCACTTGATTACTTCCTATTGTAAATAATTCCTGAGACGTCGCATTAACTCGCAGTGTCTTGGTTTTAGCAGTGTTAATCTTAAGTCCAGCCGCATCTGTTGTTGTTGGTTTGTTTCGCAGGTTTGATGTCAGATCTGAGAAGCTGTGAGCTAATAGGCAAATATCATCTGCGTAATCCAGATCGTTTAAGCGGCCTTGTAATCCCCAAGTAATTCCCTTTCCGTTTTGTAGGGCCCTTTTAAGAACTGTGTCTAAGACTATATTAAATAGAAGTGGTGATAATACACAACCTTGGCGAGCACCGATTTCCACTTTTACCCTCCTGCTTAACGCTTTACCATGTTTGATTCGACAGCTGGCATCGTGGTAAAGGCACCTAATAGGTGTGATAAGTTTACGCGGGACGTTTTTGCATCGAAGTGCGCTCCAAATCACGCTGTGATTTAATTTGTCGAATGCTTTTTCAAAATCGATAAAGCACATATAGAGTGGTGATCGCCATTCAACAGATTGCTCGACGATAACACGGAGACTGTTTATATGGTCGATAGTGGATTTGTGGGGTCTAAACCCCGCCTGTTCCTGTCTCAGTGCTGGTGACACCCGTGCGGAGATTCGTTTGGCGATTATTTGGGCAATGACCTTGTTGACCATACAAAGCAAAGTAATACCACGCCAATTATTTGGGTTCGTAAGATCTCCCTTCTTTGGAATGTTTATTATTATGCCTTCTATCACTTCGTCGGGCAGATTTTCATTTTCCCAAAAGGTGCGGATGATTGGGTGGATTATTTTGGCGCTTATATAAGGATCTGCTTTTAATAATTCAGCGAAGATTCCGTCTATACCTGGTGATTTATTGGTTTTAAGACTATTTATCGAGTTTGTGATCTCATCAACGTCGGGACAGGCAGAGGATATATCTGGGTCGTCTGCATGTGTTTCACATTCACAGCAAATCTGGGCGCTGTGCCCATTAGAGGATAGTATTTCGCTGTAGAAATCTGCCCACACATTAACTTGTTCCTCGGAAGATGATGCAAGTTCTCCATTCCGTTTTCTTAACGGCCTCTGCGCTGTCGTATGTTCATAATATAACGGGTGATTAAATTTTAAAGGCCGATGTGTACTTTGAATAAAACGCAAATTATTTGGGAAATTATTGTCATTTCTTTTTATTATGATAATATTGGTATGGTCCAATTATGGATGTAACAAAATATCGGGCAAATGGCCGCAGAGACTTCGGCGCCACACCTCCATCCGATGGTCCAAATTTTCGATGACGCTGAGGCATAATTGCGGTTCAATACCTTTAATGTGTCGAATTATCTCATCCTTAAGCTCTTGAATTGTTGCTGGCTTATCGACGTACACCTTTCCTCTCAAATAATCCCAAGGAAAGAAGTTCAATGGTATCAAATCACATGATCTTGGCGGCCAATTGACATCGCCACCACGTGAGATAACACGGCCATTGAATTTGTCGCGCAATAGAGCTATTGTTTCGTTAGCTGTGTGGCAAGGGGCACCGTCCTGGTGAAACCACATAACGTCTACATCCATATCTTCCAATTCGGACCATAAAAAGTTCGATATCATCTCACGACAGCGAACACCATTCACAGTAACTGCCTGACCGTCCTCATTTTGGAAAAAATACTGCCTGGCCCGATGATGCCGCCAGCCCATAAACCGCCCCCAATAGTCACTCTTTGTGAGTGCATTCGACAATCACTCTTGGATTATCATTCGCCCAAATGCGGCAATTCTGCTTATTGACGTATCCACTGAGGTAAGAATGTGCCTCATCACTGAAAATGATTTTCACGATATGCATTTTGATTTGAACGCCCACTTTCATAATAAGCCTGAATAACTTTAACGCGTTGCTCGATTGTGTATCTTTCCATGGTTCCAATTGAGTTAGTCTGAAATTGAGAAATGTCAAATGAAATGCAGAAAAAAACTTGACGTTTAGGTGTGGTTCACATTCAACATAGGCCCTTAGACATTAACAACCCGATATTTAAACGCCTTACACTTATGGCCAATTTCACCAATTTATTTTTTATCAATTCATATTTAAATAAAGTTTTTTATATAATTTTATTTGTATTTTACATTGAAAACGAATTTTAAACATAAATTTACATTA
Organism: Pollenia amentaria; assembly: GCA_943735925.1. NCBI lineage: Eukaryota > Metazoa > Arthropoda > Insecta > Diptera > Polleniidae > Pollenia > Pollenia amentaria. The sequence goes on along the minus strand of OX031007.1, from coordinate 250,750,188 downwards.
AATAGAATTAGTGAAATTGGCCATTACACTCTCTCTACTTGAGTTTTGTTTATTTTAACTTGAATTAAAATTCAATATGCAAATCGGTATCGGTATCGCCGACATTTATTTTTGACTATCCGTATCGTATCGGCAAAAAGGCGTAAAGTTACACCGCTTTTTAAACATTGTTCATATATTAAAAGATAATGAAATGTGTACGACCAAATGTTTACCTTAAAACCAAATTTTTTTCTATTTTTTAAGAAACTAGACGCAGATTAATTATTTCGTTATTGCCTGCCGGTTTATGTGGGTCCCATTTTGTTTGTATTAAATTTACTGTGATTATTTGACTATTATGCCAAATAGAATTTCTATTAGTTGATGTCGACGTCGCACAGTGGCGCCCGTAGAGCAAGCGAGGTTGCAAAAATCAAAATTTTCATGAATGCCGACGAAGTTTTGAATAAACCCATGTTATAGGAAACTTTTCAACGATTTCAAATATGCCACTCTTAATAATATCACATTTTTAGTTTAGAAGATATAACCGTTCAAAGCTGACCGACTTTCGGTTTTCAAAAAAACACACAATTTTTAGTCAATTTGTTGCGATTTCAGGTGTAATATCACGAAAAATAGGTAACGAATCGCCTTATTTTTTATTTGTATTGATTGATGTATTTATTAAATGTATAATGATAAAAAAAAAATTAACTGTTTGCTTTGTGTTTCTCCTGGTAAATCACTATTTAAAAACTATCCGTTTTTTCACTATTTTTCAACTTTGACGGAAAATAAAAAAAAACTATATTTTTCTATATTTGCCATACGTGCAAAACCTGTTCTTTGATTATTTCTTTACATAATTCAAAAGGTTTTATCTGCCCGTACGTGCCCGTTTGGCTTCTAGAGGTAAAAAAGTTCAAAAAGACATGGTTGCAGAAATTGTATGGCGTCCATCCCTTATATGTTTTGACTGACAGTAGTTTGATCTAATAGTTTGAAAAAAACTACTCATTGAAATTAGCAGGTACGTACCTCACATAAACAATACTTTGGCGTACAAATGGTCAGGAACAATATTGACTTATGGTCCCTACAGGTAGGCACAAATCTTATTTGGACACGTGCATAATATCAAAATTGCATTATTTAGCCTAAATCCATATGTATGCAGGGAACAGGTAAATTTTTAGGCATGGTAGCATAAGCCTATATATTGCAAAATAAGCATAATGCCTGGATTAGTCTACGCCTGAAAGTTGGCGCAACAATTACTGAAACCATTAAACAATTTAAGTACTGAAAACATGGCGTTGAACAATTTAAAATTATTTGAACTGTTTAGAAAGTCAACCACACCAAAGTTTTTCACGGAAGTGAAAATTCTTCCTGAGAAGTTGACATTGATCAGCAAATGGGGCTGCGATGGATCATCCGGACAAAGCGTTTATAAGCAAAGGATATCTTTCGATGACGCTACAATATCGGACGGAAATATGTTTATGGCATCTGTTGTTCCTTTGCGGCTAAAATCGGATGATTCCCTACACTGGAAAAATCCACGTCCGTCATCAGTGCATTATTGCCGACCAATAATGTTTCAGTTTGCAAGGGAATCGGCAGAACTCATAAGGACTACGGTGAAGGACATTGAAGAACAAATAAGCAAGATTAAGCCTACAAAGCTGCAAATTGGAGAAGGAAAATATATTGAATGCAATTACGAGTTCCACCTGACCATGGTTGACGGAAAAGTCGTAAACGAACTGACAGGAACAACCTCAACAATGTCATGCCCGATTTGCAAAAAGAGTCAGAAGAACTTTTTTCAATTCAATTCAATTTATTTCATATATAATATGTTACATCTCAATTTTATATAATTAGTTGTAAAGAGTTTAAGATTAGTATCTTTTTCTGCTTAATTATAATATATTTCAATTAGTTTTCATAGACAGAATTATATTGGAGGTAAAAATTTAGCAAAAACCTATCTAAACCCCTTTTTTCGTATTATTTTTATATTTTTTTTATCGATTTTATATTATTATTTGTCAGAAGAACTTTGGTAATTTAAACGATTCTACAAATGAGGAGAATTACGAATATGGAATGTCACCATTGCACGCAAGGATAAGGTGTATGGAATTCTTGCTAAAACTGGCATATACCCTACCACAAGAGGAGGAAAACTTCGATGAAAATACATCAATAAAGGATAAGGAAAAGATCAGAAAGAAGCAAATACAGGATGGTTTTTTTGAAACATGTTGGACTAAAAGTAGACTGTCCCAAGCACGGATACGGTAACTCTAACGATGGAAACACTTCTAGGAGATTTTTTGAAAATGATGAGGCAGTAACTAGAATCATTGGAATTGACAATCAAATCGTGAAAAGATTGGGAACGATCTTGGATGTTTTAAACTGCAAAGAAAATGTCAATTCTACAAAATATGGAGAATATGCGTCGAAAACTGCATCTCTTTTAGCAGAAATGTATTCACAGAAGAAGTTGACCCCGACCGTCCATAAAATATTGGCGCATGGCAAAGATATAATTGAGTACCAGCCTTTGCCAATTGGAGAGCTTTCTGAAGAAGCACAGGAGTCTCTTAACAAATTTTATAAAAAATATAGATTGCAGAACACATTCAAAGCATCAAGGGTAAGGCAAAATAAGGACCTCTTCAACATGTTGGCAGCATCTTCCGATCCACTTATTTCTTCCCTGCGGCATGTGAATTCACGAATAGAGTTACAAAATAATTATAGTTTAGAAATTGTTAGTCTTTTAGATATACCTTCTCTTACGAATTGTGATGAATATTTTACAGAAAATTGAAAAAATAAATTTAAAAAAAAAATAATTTTTTTTTTAATTTGTTGGGTAATAATTTAAAACATAAAACCCTTAAGAAAAAAAATAAAAACAATCTAAAAATGTAAAAATAATTTTTTTTAGTTACCATAAAATTGATTTTTCTACTAATTTTAACTTTGATAACCCATAAGTAGGCCCCTACAAAGCGTAGCACCCTTTCCAAACGCTCATTTCATAGGCTGAACAGTTATCTATCATATGCTGTTTAAACTGTTCAATTATCTTATTCGGTTCAAAAGATATGATTTTTGCAACGAAAAAACTCAAATGGCGCCACTGTGCGTCGATAGAAAGAAAATAGCAAAAAAAAAAAAAGCTGAAAAGTTTGCATGTCAAAAGCCAATTACATGCAGTTCTAGTGCTAGTCAAAGAAATATAATTCTTTATTTGTATGTGTTGGAAAACATCTATGACAACACTCCAGTCACACAAATATATTTGTATGTTTCTATATACTAAAATCTATAACCAGCCAAATTCAATGATGAGCGTGTCGAATACAATAGATTCGATGAAATATTGCCATTATTAAAAAACGATAAAAGAAACAATAAAGTAAATAACTTGGATCAAATGTCTGAGCTTTTCCTCAGCCTTCCTTTTTTTATTTTGGGTCTATATTGAAGGTGTTTTTAATAAATACGCTGAATAAATAAAAAGCAAAAAAAAATGGGAGTGGTGGCAGAAAAGCATTATATCGTTTAGGAAAAAAGTGATTTTGTCAATATTTCAATCACTGTTTATGTGGTAAATTGTGTCACCTTTTTGCAATCAAAGAGAGTGATGGCATAAATGAATAAATTGAGGAGTGTGAATGGTAATAAAAGAAAAGAAATCCAATTCATTGTAATATTGAAAAAAGATTTGTTTACCGATTGCTATATATACTCGTATATAGTGAAAGGAATATATACATAATTTTGTTTTTTTAATGAGTTAAGTTAGACGAGATGGTCTAAAGTCAGAATGTTAAATTGATAACTACAATTTAATTGTCTCATTAAAATGACTAGTTTTCGAAAGACTAATTTGTAACGATTTGCAGCATTGGGCTAGGCCTTAGTTATTGTTACTTAACGAAGGAGAAACAATCGAGTTCAATGTAATCGAAAACTCGAATTGCATTTTGTGACTTAATACCTTTTTGTCTAAAGACAAAATATTGACAAAATTCTTTCTGTGTTCATTGCAACAATTACAATATACTTCATAAAAAATTATTTATTTCAAACATTTTTTCTATGATTTGTGGCACGTTTTTAAAGAACCTTAGAAATCCATAATTAAAGGTAAAATATTAAAATTTTTATTAAAAATAAGTATTTATGTTCGTCTTTAATAAATTTGTCTGTGTGATATTTAACCCTTCGCTTTTCATTTTTATATATCTTTACCTTCTTCTAAACTTGTAAAAGTTTATTGAACTTTTTTTTATTATCACTTTTTTCTAATTGAAGTGTTAAAGACAAATTTTAAGGATTTCGTGTGTTGTAGAAAAACAGAGGAAGTACTTAAGTATATGGGAAGTCAAAGTGAAAAGTTTTTCACTCTATTACTTTCTTTATACCTGCATAAATACTTTGCGGTGTAAGAATTGATAGTGGGAGTGTTTTGTAAAGTTTCAGGTTTCTTTTCCTGTTGCTGTTCTCGCACGAGCTGTTAGACGAACACGTATTATCTTTGGCAAAATTGTAAAAGTTGATACTTATTTTGTTAGTTCTTTTTGCTCATCAACGCACATAACTTAAGGAAATTATTAGTGAAAAAGAAACTTTTTATAAAAAGTAAGAGATAAAAAAAAAAAATGAAAAAATATGAGTAATTTTTAATACAAAATGTTGAAACAGGTTGTTTGTTCAGCGCAGAGAACAGAATATTAAATTAAACAAAAACTTTAATTTTTATGTGGTAATATTGATTTATTTTAACTTTTATTGAAGAAATACAAAACGCTAAATATTAAAGGAAAAATAAAATATAGTTTGTACCATGATAGAATGAGTATAGTCATTATAAATTTGATTCTGAATTTTAAAACCCATAAAAAGTAAAAAAAAAAAATAAGGAAAAAATTAAAACTACCGAAAAAAATCAAATAAATTAATATGATACTACATGGGTAAAAAAGGACTTCTCTCCCTAATGCACAGACCTGGTATATATTATACTATAGTTTGTACTTAGTTTTTTTTTAAGTGCGGAATGGAATCGATTTTGAAAACAAAACAAAAAAAAAGACTAAACATTTCGCTATCAATCCCATTACAAATTGATTTCTAGCTCATTTTCCTATTAATTTTTACCTTAATTCTTCTTAATATTATATTCCAGAGGACAACATTTGGAGGACCCGCTCGGTTGCCTTCTCAGGAAAGCCTACCTACTCCCTTTTACAAAGGTTGTTTACATACATTTTGTGCTCGAGCTATATTTTATTATTATTTTAAGTATTTATCATATATTTAATCATAAAAGAAATCAAATTTATATTTGTCTTATGAAATACTCAATCTTAAATCTTATTTTCCCAACTTCATCCATAATCTCATCAACTTTATATATAAATTTGGCAGTTCTTGGTTGTTATAGCGTTGTCTACTCTGTTTTATATGTTGATTATGGGTTGGGTTCTACAGCCAGTACGAGAAATCTGATTCAAATTCTTGCGATGCAACGTAATGGTCTTAATATTTGCCATATTAATGCCCAAAGTTTACTTTCTAAAATTTATTAGTTTCGTTACTTATTTAAGGAGTCTAATGTGGATATAGTATGTATATCGGAAACGTTTCTTGATAGGGTTTTACCAAATAGTTTTATTGCGGCTAATGGATACAAAATACTTCGAAATGATAGAAAGGGATATGCTGGCGGGGTTGCGATTTACATCAAAAACCATATACATTATAAGGAATTACAAAGATCGGAAGATAATGCGGCGATCTAGTATTTATTTATTGAAATCATTAGAGGTGATAAAAACTATTATTGGGTTGCATTTATCGACCAGATCGTGAAACACATTATAACCTTTTTTTGTGTGACTTGAAAATTTTGGATACTCAATACAACGATGTGATTATTGCAAGTGATTTTAACAGCAACTAGCTGATGGATTCAAATGCTGTCCATTGGCTTAAATAAAGTAAACACTGAGCACCCTACACACCTCACTAACACTAGTAGACTAGAAGCACACTTTAAGGCATTTCCATTTTGGGTTATATTTTAAATTTATTACTGTACGATCAGAGAACTGCGTCTTGTTTCTCAAAACACGACTTAAGTTTTATGTCTTATGATTTTGAGTTGATAAAAATAGAAAGTACCATTAGTTTTCGTGATTTTCGGAACATTGAATTTAATTTATTGGAAGAACAATTTAACATCAGAACTGGAACTTTCTATACATACAGTATGGTATCTGCTGATGAACAGTTACAATTTTTAATGCCTGTTCCAATGCCAATTTGCCGAGGTGGTACAACTAAAAAGTATTGATTTAATTCTTCCATCAAAAGCCAAATCAATGATCTTAATGTGCTTTATTCACGTTGAAAAAATTTAGAACACCTAAACTACATGAAGAATACCGTTCAGCTCGTTGATATGTTAAGAAAAGCATAAGAAATGCAAAATCAAATTATTACGCTACCCGAGTTAGAACGGCTGCTGACTCTTAAAAGAAATGGCAAACGATTAAGGAATTTGGAATCGGAAATAAAAAAACCAAATATTTGCAATGTTGATGTCAACGAATTAAAGGCTTCATTTATCAATATTCGTTCAACTGTATTCACAGAAAAAAGTGTTTTATAAATTACAAAAATGGTTTAAAAAGTATTTAAATTTAATAAATGTGCTAATTGAATCAATTATTTTTTTAGTTGAAAGAAATCTAAAAATTTAATTTTGATTTAATTAACATTTTAGTTGTTTTGAAATAAATTTTCAATTAAAATTTTAATTAAATAACAAAAAATCTTAATTGACTTTTTTCGTTTAAGATAAAATAATTTAAACATGTAGAATTGTTGTTGGGAATTGTCAATATTTATTTAAATAAATTAAGACATTGTTTGAAATGGCAAAGTTTTTTGATCACTTTTGTAATTAAAATTAAAAATATCATTTATTGAAAATATTTTTTCAAAATATTAAAATTTTTAGTAATTAATATAATCAACAACTTGTTTGCTTGATATTATGAATTTGGAATATATTTGGTGATTGGAGAAATTTAATAATTTTTTCTGTGTAAGTGGATCAAAATCCAACTATTAATCGAACAAATGAGTCTCGGCAACTTCCACCATTGCATCAAATTTGAATTTTCATCTGTCGTTCCTATTGATGTATTATCAATTTGCTTATCCGTGAAGTCTAATGCAGTCGGGTTTGACCAGATACACCCAAAATTCCTAATCTTCTTTTACCTCGGTTATTTGTTCACATCACCCACATTTTTAACACCATTATTACTACTCGTCAATTTCCAATTGGTTGGAAATATGCCAAGATCATTCCAGTTCAGAAAACTGATACTAAATTTCGCCCTATTACAATACTACCATACTTACCTAAAGTATTTGAACGTCTGGTATATAGGAAAATTAATGACTATTTAACTTATAATCACCTCATAGTTAAAATCAATCGGGCTTTTGGCCTAAGCATATCTGTGTCGCAGCGCTCGTAAATGTTTCTGAGGATATCAGACACAATCTAGATAATGGTTATGTTACGTTTTTGGTGCTCTTGGATCGACCTAAGGCATTCGATTCTGTTAATCATGTAATGCGTTGCAATAAACTCTTACTAGCAGCGAGACGGCTGCTAGCGTCATATCTTACTCTTCGTTTCCAATCTGTATATTTGTGTAATAAAATACATGTCTCAAAAGAAGTGCCGCAAGGTTCTATTCTAGGCCCATTGTTGTTCACATTATACATTAATGATTTATCCAGTCAACTTTCACACATTAATATCCATATATATGCAGATAATGTTCAATTTATATACGCTGTGAGAAAGGACTTATTCGTGAATGCATTGATAAGCAGAATGAGGATCTCAATAAAATATTTTTATGTTCCTCGTCAAAAGAAATCAAACCACCGCTATGGACGTTCCAGATTCATTAGGTAACCAAAATATTGCAATTTTAAAATCAGTTGGAAAACTTGGAATATTTTTTAACAAATCGCTCACTTGGAACCATCACATTAATTCTGTATCTGGAAAAATATGTGTGATGCTTAGAACTTAATCTATGCTTGCATCTTACACATTTAAACACTCATGTGATTCTAGCAAAAACTTTTATAATGCCGCAGTTTCTAAATGGTTGTGAAATTTTTGACTATTGTGATTCAGAAAGTAAGAGGAGATTATTAGTTCCGTATAATGCGATCCTACGTTATGTACACCGTATTAAAGAATATGATGGAACATCTGAGTATTCTAAGTCTTTGTACGGAGTTTACCTCATGGTCCTACTGAGGATAAGATCAATAATTCGAATCCACAAGATAATATATAGCAAAGAACCAACTTTTTTATTTGAACGCCTTCAATTTGCACGAACCAGTAGAGGAAATAATCTTATACAATTCCGATATCGAACCCTAATCTATATATGGCAATATTTTATTGATACCATATATAACTTACAAATAAAAGACAACGCGTTACTATTAAAGAACGAGTTGTTTAAAAATGATTTTATCTCAAACTTTCAACTTAAATATATATTCATTTTTGATTATACATATATATTTTTCTCTTATTATGGATTGATTTTTAATAACATTTATACTTATACCTTTATAATTTAATTTAATTGTTTTCATATATATATTTTTTGTTCCTCGAAAATATTGTAATTATTATAACAAATTAGTTGTATCGCTATAAGATCACATACTGTAATTACAATGATTAATATCTTGTTGTAAGTGATATCCGCATTAAATAAAATAAAATTAAAAAATAAAATATGTTTGTAGCAACAAAACTGAAAAAATTACAGTCCAAAGGCAAAATAATATTTAGAACAATATTAAGGCCCTAATAGTGTAAAACGCCACGCAACAGAAAGTCGTATTGAATTTTTAAATTTCAAACGTTGCATATCTTAATTTGAGTATGGAAAGGGGTAGTAAGGCCTTGTGTCTGACAAACAAGGGCTTCCAGAAAGCATCCTTATTACTACCTTTTCCGCCGCTGGGATGTTATATACATAATGTATGACCGACGCCCACTTTCTTTGGAGGGCCGACCCACCTTTGTCACTTGGGCGATTTTTAAGTGTACATAATTGTTATCTATTTTTTTAAAGAAAAATCTGCAAGTTCCTTGGTTACGCATGAGTATTATTTATTCCACATTTATTATTTTGTATACGCCATGTGGCACAACTAATATATCAAGCTTTTAAAAAAGCTATAAGCAAAAAAATAAAACTTGTTCTAAAGGTAGGGCTTTTTGCTGAATAACGTCATGTAAAATTAGGCTTTTTCTAAAATTGTTGGCTTGTTGTAGAATAGAGTGACTTTTTGTAAAAAATAATTTATTTTTACAATAACTTTAACTTTCTTGAAAAAATGTGATGAAAATTTACGCACTTTTGAAAAAAGCTACTGATTTTAGGAAAAGTCAGGAAAAAAAATTTTACTTTTTGTGAAAAATAAACTATTTTAGTGAACGAAATGTGACTTATTGTGAAAAAATCACGCCTCAAAGAGTTTATGCACGATCAATTAAATAATACTTATACGTAACCCAGTAACTTGACAGATGATTTCCTTGTAGATTTTTCTTAAAAAAAAAAAAAAAAAAAATAGATAACTAATGTGTACTCCATAAAAAAATCGCCCAAGTGACAATGATGGGTCGGCCCTCCGAAGTAAGTGGGGGTCAATCACACATTTAGACTCGATTCGGGCACTTTAAATAGGTCAAAGTGTGATTTTTCATAATTTGACCTTTGGGTCAAAATGAGAAACCTCAGAATTAATTTTAGAGGCAAAAATTCTTATTTTGATCCCTAAAATACGACTTTCCTTGTCACTTGGGCGATTTTTTGCCCTAATATATATATATACGCCTCGAAAATGTTTTTTTTTGATGTGTCGTAGTAGAATTTTTTCCTCATGCCAAAAAAAATCGAAACATCGATGGCACAATACCGATTTCTTAATAAAATATATATATATATATAAATAGATATATATTTTGGATTTTTCCGTCAAATATTTGTTAGGTCTGAACATACTTTACTGACTTAAAATAAGAAAATACAAATGAATTGTTGTCTGACTAGTGTGTTACTAATTTTAAAATCACTTAGTGAAGGTATGATTTTGTAAAGCTTTTTCGAGTTGGGGACAGTGGGCGTTACATATAAAACAAATTGATATCTTTAAGATTTTTCAATAATATAATATTTAATAGGCCAAGATGAGTTTTTGCGACTTCAAGAGGCTGTTAAGTACGAAGAGAAAATCGAAAACATTGATAGTGAATATGGTATTTTAGTTGTGCCCACCTGATGCCGCTTTCATTTGATGAAGACGATGGAAATGAAGGTGCTTTATTTACCACTATCTTGAATAAAATGTGAACGGAGTTTTAACTTCGAAGTTTTGCTTTTACCCATAAATTTTTTTGGGGAAAGGGGAACAACCAACGAGTAAAATTTAATCGTCGATATGCCGAACTCTGTGCCGGAAAAATTAAGTTTGTGTATAGAACGAAAATAAAAAATCTAGTTTAGCTTGAAATGAAACCGACGATGAGCACCTTTTTTAAAGAAGAGTTACAAGGCAGAAAATATCACGGTATCTATGGACTCGTAAATGAAATGCTGACTTTACTATATTTGTAAATAACAACCATCGGTTGCAAGGTTTCGACGAAATGGATAAATTTTTTAGCCTTTACAGAGACTCCATTATATGAAAGAATCGTTGGTGGTGTATATTTTCATATCTTGTAAATTTGGCAATAAGTAGTGCTTCAAGGATATTTGTTTTGTTAAGTAGAGCTGATAATACAACTTCTATGGACTAAATATAGTTTACAAAGGAATATTACTAGGGCCGTTTTGCAGCCTTTAATTACTTAAAAATGTCCAACTTCTGCTGCAGTTGCTGACCCTGGTCGTAAAAATAAAATCCATAATCCTAAAAGGATTGCAAATTTGTTGCAATATGTTGTTTGGGGCATTGCAAGTACCAATGGGGATCGATTAATGCACAAAAATATTTTGTGTAGAACGTAATTAGTTAGTCAATTTAACAGCTAAAACGCCCATTATCCCCATGTGGACACCTATTTTTCTAAAAAAAAACCATCAACAAAATTAAAATTTTTTTTAATGATTCCTTGTATTTCCTCCACACCTTAGAAATAAATAACAATAAAAATGCGTTTTTACTAGCATTTTCGTCTTGGGCGTTAATAGGTTAATAAAACCTGACTTTGTCTTGCCGTATTTAAAGAATTCATCTTTTGCGATCTCTACACGACATTGTATTTCATTTGATGCGCCCCATCGTTCATTTTTTAAAACTCCAAGATGTTTGAAGTTTCTAACTCGTTCGTTTTCCTTTTATCTAATTTTTAGTGTCGTTAATTTTTCATTTTTCCTGAGGACAACTATGAAATATTTTGTTTTATTTAATGTTAATTTTCAGGCCATATGAATCGCTTACGCAGGTAAGTTTTTCCGCCAGCTTCTGTAAACCATTTATGCTACATGTCTATAAAGTTGTGTCATTTGCGTATCATATATTATTAACAAACATAAACAGATTTACTTTGGAGATGCTACACATACTTGGTTTAGACACAAAAGAGAGATTAAACTACAAAATTGATACAGAAAACATCTCAGCGAAAACATACAAACACACGATACAAAAAACTGAAAAAGACAAAAATAATATGTAAAAAGACATCAGTTGACAAAAGCTTACACCTACAGTGAAGTGGACTTTTGGTTTATTATTTTATTTTTATTTATTTTCAAAGTAATTACATTTTTTGTTTTTCGAAATGTTTTGTTTAGTTTGTACAATAATTTATGTAACATTTTTGTATTTTTATGGTCAACAATGTTGACTGAAATATTGGGAAAATAAAAGGATAAATTTAAAACAAACTATATTTATATTTTTTTTTTTAAATTTGTTTAAAACTCATGACCTACTGACGAACTAAATCAACAAGCTAAATAATCAAAGGTCAACTATTCACAACTTAAAACATTCCGTTGACTTTTATTTCTATTATTTCTTCTTCAATTGATTCTTCTGAATATACGCTGAATAGCAAAGACGATAGAATACATTATTGCCTGACTCCTTTTGAGATGGCAGTGTCTTGGGTTAGTTCACCATTGATGTCAATTCACTCTGACTGATTCCAGTAAAGTTTTTTTATCCATTAGCCTGTCATGTTGAACAGTATCGAAGACTTTCTCAGTGAAAGAAAAGAAGAATACATCGTTAAGGCTGTTCTGGCAATTTTAAATAAGTATCTATATACAAAGTAGCGCTTCGCGAGTACCCATTCCTTCCTTGAAGCCAAATCGTGATTCGTCAATAAACAATTCCCCTTTTGCATATATTCTGTTGTGTATTATTCTAAGGAATATTTTTAATGCATAATTTAAGCCATTCGCACGAATATTGACCTGGTCATAAATATAATTAAAAAAACTCACAAGTATTTAGAAGAATATTGTCACCATCTTAAAGTTTCAAATTTCGGATGGGTTTTCATCTACCCCTGTTGCTGTTTTTTTATTTGAAAGTTTTAATTCATAACCACTTTTATTATTATTACCTCTCACTGTTACCAAGTGTTATGTATTTGCTTAATATTGTTACGTTTTTACTTAATAAAACGCGTTAAGGTTTATTCCCTTTATAATAAAACTTTGAGTTCTTTTAATTGCAAATAAAAATAAATACACACGCGAATTCAACTTAACAAACTTTATTGAAATTAATTATAATGTTCAGAAATTTTAACCACTATTGTAAGTATCGACTTGAACCGTTTAATGTCTCCAATCAAACTAAACTTATTCTTAACTAAAGTTACTTTCGTAACAATATGTTACCCACTTTTTTTTACATGAAGTTCGAATTTAAAACCGAATTTTTTTTTCTATTATATTGATATGATTAAAATATTTATTGACATACAATTCACTCACTTATTCAAAACTCGCACGTAAAAATTAGTTTATCATCGAAATTTTTGTAGTTAAGTTTTGTTTTCGGGTAAACATTTATAAATATTTTAGCACATATAACCCACACTACTAAAAGTTTTCCCACTTCTTAACATTTCAATGATACCTTAAACACATTTAAATTCTGGGAGGTAAAAACAATCGGATAACACAATTTAGGAAGTATGGTCGGTCAAGCTCGATCATATGAAACCCTACATATCAGTATTTACAAAAAAAAATATTTGTGAGTGTGTCCCTTTTGGGACTACCGGAACAAAATTATGTTTTCGGCTAATGATTCATATAACAATCACCTGTGCCAGATATTAACATCAGTATGAGATTTTTCGTTTTAAAAGGGTAAAAGGAACGGGGCTTATATGGGCCGTAAAAACATTTATAAGTCTTCCTTGCCATTAATTCAATGTATTACAGATATCAGCACTAAAGCATAAAACCGTCCTTATCTAACGTGGTGTAGGTTATAAATGTGTATAACTGTGTTTATATATTCCAAACTAAAAATATCAAACTGCCTGCGAGTGTTGATATTTAATCATAGAAAAATATGCAGAAGTTTAATATATGCTGTGGGTGGGTGTGTGACACATATAGAAAAGCAAATACTTTTAGAAATTGGATTATTTTATAGCTCCAGAGAGAATAAATTGATGTATTTAGAAGTAGACGAAAGTAAAGACACAAAAAATTATATGAAATAGACCGACCGACCACAAAGTTGGTAACGAATTTTTAGAAAATATTCATTACTTATTTTCATTTTGTTGCATAAGATCGATTTAATGAGAAACTATGGCACCAGGGACTTTCTCTGAAACTAATAAATATGAATTGGTGTATTTAGTATATTTTTAATGATACGTTCTACCTAATAGTATTTTAACTGCAGAGGCATTATGCGTGAAGCGGACAACAAAAAAATATATAAATTTTGCCAAAATTTCTTTATATTTGGAGCAAAACTTTACGTCCAGCAGATATGAATGTTTGTGTCAAAATTTATTTTTATGTTTATTTGTCGAGTTATGGGGTGCTTATGTTTCTGTTCTTGAAAAATGGGTTTTTTAAGTTATAGCCTCGAACTAGAGACAAATTAAAAAAAAATTGAGAAATGTGATTCTAATAGAAAATCGTTTGATCTATAAAAAAAACTAAATTTCATCTCCAAAACCGGAAAGGACGAACTTAGCAAAATTGTTGTACTTCTGTCCATTTTTTTATATTATTTTTTTAACGGTATAGAGTGTGAAAAGTTGGCCAACACCCTATTACTTTGACATTTTGTTATCGTAAAGCAATAAAACTCAATAAAGCTGAAGGCCTTTGTGCCGACGTTTTAACATATTTGCCACGCCTATAAAAGACGCTCCTTATGATGTAGTGGTGCCATTAATTGTCCAATATTGAAGATATGCATATCATTGTAAATGGTCTTAACCCTAGTCCTTATACCCGGATACAGGTGTGGCCAGTATGTATCTCCTAGTAATGTACCTCCTAAACTGCCTAAGGATTGTTGCTAAAACTCTGGATCTAGGAAGATGGTACAAATCTGCGACGATTGATGCCTCAAATGCTGTCCTAGGTCAAGGCATTGAGGAGCCATGAGCCTCCAAAGTCGATACCCCCAAGAACGTATACCCAAGTACAGGTGTACTTGGTGTAATTTTAATCCCAATTTATGAATTGACTACATAATCAAAGAATGTTTTCGTATTGGTAATGTAAATTTATGTTTTTATCTTTATATTATAAAAATAATAACATTAATATTATAATAATTATTTATTATAACTAAACTTATTTAAATTCTGTCCTCCTTTTTCATAGCAACCGAACAATAACTTTTTGTTTATTTTATTTTTATTATTATATACAAAAACGTAATAATACAAAAAACCAATATATTTAGAGACTTGCTCGAAGTTTTCAATAATAACTGTCACTATTTCATACAGTTTTTTAATTCCATGTGAAACTTTTTATTATACATCTAAGACCCCGTAAAGTATACATATTCTGGCTCGTTGAGTAATTCTAAGTCGATTAAGCCGTATCCGTCTGTCTGTCCGTCTGTTGAAAACCCGTTCACTTTCGAAAGACTCAAAAGAAAGGAACAAACTTGGTGTTAAATTGCTTGTAGTTATCCTAAGCAGTTTGGCTTTGAAATAAATAGAGTGCTGGGTCGGGTCAGCGATTGGATGTCGTCAAACTTTTTAATGTTAAATAAATCTAAAACTAGGATTATGAAATTTAGTTCAATACAATTTGATAATGCAACAATTGCTATAAGAGGAATGGAAATAGAGTCGGTAGAAAGAATGAAAATTTAGATAATTAACTGGATTTTTCGTGTCATATAGATAAAATCTATGCTAGAATATGTTTTACACTTCGCCGATTATACAGCCTAAATGTTTACCTGCCATATCATGTCAGCCACATGCAGGGTGGCTCATGCATTATTATTATCTCCAATTTCTTACCGCATGGAAATATTTTTGTGTACAACTTCTGCTTATGTGAGTAGGGTCAACATTTTGGTAAACAAGATTGTACGATTTGTTTTTGGCATAAAATACTATAATCATAATCAACAAAGTTACACTCATATTTCGCAGTATGTCGAGTGTTTCCTAAAATGCCCTTTGAAAAATTTTGTAATTCTAAAATATCTGTTGACATTTTACAAAATTATAAAAACTTCCACACCACAATTCTCACTTCAGATTTTTAAATTCATACATTCTACTAGGAATATGCAGATTTTTATTCATAGAATATATAATTCTATGTTTGAAAGATCATTCTTGATCAAGACTGCTCGTATATGGAATAATTTCCCAAATGTTTACGATCATTTTCATTATAAGATATAACAACTTTGAATAGCATTTGTAATATATATTTGTCCATTGAAGGCTTCTTTATTACACAATTTAATAAACTAAAAAAAAAAAAAAAATAAAAAAACCGGTTCAGTAAGATCAGAGATATGAATCAAAATGTGGGACTACCACTTACATAAATGGTGGAGTAATGCACGGAATTATTTTAAAATTTGGCACAAATTCGTTTTATATGATTGGAAATCATAATGTGTAGTTTCCTGGCGATCGGCACATAACTCCCCCTGGGCCCCATATAAAGAATACTCGCGGAAAACAGTTTATTACGGCTTACACCGTCACAGTTTAATAGGACTAGAAATCACACTGCTAAATTTCGTTTAAATCTGTCCATAATTTACCACATATAAAGGCCACTCTGGGAAATATACTAAATATTACGGTAACATTTTTTCGGATATAGTTTCATATGGCCATAAAAAATATAAAAAAAACCAATATGAAAAAAATATTCCCATCTCTACATTGAAAAAAAATAACCTATCTAATATTGCATCAGGTGTTGGCCGAAATTACCTCTATGTACTGTTATAGTTATGCCAAATATAAATGAATTTCGTCAAATAATGTTTTTTTCTGGGTTGTCCGCTTAACTCTCAATTTATATTGAAGAATTTAAACAGCTTCTTATATATAAAATTTTTTTCTGTTTCGTATGCTCTTTAAATAGTATTTTATATAATTTTTTTTTTATAATTTCATTTTGTTTTACAATAGACCACAAAACTCTCCTCCTTTAAAATACTCATTACTGTTTGTTTAATAAACTTTTTTTAAATAAAATTTTTTGTTTCATTTTAAAAATTTGTACAACATGACATAAACACGGTGTACAATATGGTAAATATTACTAACAAATGTAAATATTTATACACATGGTAGTAATTATATGTGTGGATTAAAGTAATAAAAAGCATTCATGCATTATCATAAGGGTTTCTAATTTTTAAGACTTTTTCCGGGGAATTTACTAATAAAAAAAATGTAAAAGGTACATCGTAAACCATACGCTGTACTTGATCATATATAATGCTCCTAATCAATAAAATGTTATTATTTAAAAAATACTTTGTGGTTTGTACCATTTGGGATCAGTTAAGACATTCGACGCCTCCCAGAGAAAAGTCATATATAGAATATTGTTTTAAATTTAATGCAGAAAGTTTAAAGTGTTATTGCGAAATGCTATTTCCTACTCGACACAAAACAAAACATTTTGTTATATTTTTGCCTTACTTTATTTCAGAAATTTAGCCAAATGTCAGCTTTATTAATTTTTTTTTTCAAAATTTTCTTTAACGATTAAATTAAAAAAACCACTGGTTGAAATTCGGTTTGCAAAACTTCGCTAAGCTTAAGTTTTCATTTGGCCAGATCAAAAATTTTCCTTTTTATCTTCCTTTTTATATCAATTACAAAACATTAAATTTAATTAAAAGTATTTTCATTGAAATTTCACTTTTTTAAAATGCCCTGAAATTAAAAATATTTTGCCAAACAATTCCTGTGGAATTTTTCCTGCATGCGAACCCTAACTGTCATACTTTAATGGCTACGCATATATACAGAAACCAAATGACCAAAACAGTTTAGATAAATTTGAATTGAAATTAAACCACCGTTACCAGTGCCACCATCCATTTCACCAATCACGCTCAGCAGGATAGCAAAATAAAAACAAATTGAAAATATTGCATTTATGTATGTGGTTTGTATGCAATTTAATGGTTGAATAGTTTAGATGAAAATGTAAAAAAAAAATAATTAAATTTAGTCTTGTTTAAATTAAGCAACTTTAATTTCTTCAGAACACAAATAACAGAATGACATCAAACAATTTTTTTAGTGAAATTCGTTGAATATACTAAAAGAAGTACTTAAGTAGTACTTGCAACTTGTTAAAGTTTTACTTTTTCATTACAAAGTTTTATTTCTTGTAGCATAAAGTATTGAAAAGTTGTATAAACAGTTTGATAAAAGAAAAAAAATACAAAACTTTTCCTATTATCTTCTGTCCACTAATTAACTATAACACTTCCATTTTGCTTGTGTGTGTTAGTTTAATTATCTTACAAATACACAATTCGGACTACAAAGTGGTCATTTTGTAAATGAAAAACTTTCATCATCTTCAACGGAAATTTATTTTTGCTGTGTGTGTCGGTTTTGAATCCAGGAGTTGCCTAACGTAGCAGATACAAGTACATTCAAGAAGTTTTAATTAGCTCACGCATGTTGAGTTATTTAATCAGTTTCCGTTCTCTGATCATTACAAACTTTAGTTACCACATAGTGTTTTATTTTGCAATTAAGCAAAGCGTGTTATTTTCTTGTTATTTAAGTAGTTTTGGTCTATTTCGCATTATATTTTTGTACCCTACATCATGTACTGAAAATTTATCCATTCACCACAATGATACAAACAAACATATCGATGCTTTTACGTAAAAAGGGTCAATCTACATTTTGTATGAAGGCCAATGTGTTTTTGTTTACCTTGAATCGACAAATCAAAAGGGGACAAACTTCGTGCGCCTATCTACAACGAGCTGGGTTACAAGGGTCAATCTGCAAAATGAACTATTTTATTTTTAAAGTATTTTGGCTTTGATAACACTGGACCAAAGTAAATAAAATTAAAAAATACAGACATGTTCGGGAAATCGAATTCGAGTGAAATTGAAATCAAATATATTTTCAAAACGATCCATTTTATCTACGTCATACTTAGAGTTCCACTTATATTTATTAGAATTGCTCTAAAAATCATGAAAAACAACGGTAATTTTTAAAAAACATTTTAAAGAAAATTTCCTTCGATTTCAATTTTACTCGATTATGATTTCCAGAACATGGCCGATTTTCCCTGCTTCTTTGGATTTTTACTTGAAAGAATTTTAATTAAATAAAAAAATGATTATAAATAAATATTACAATGTGGTAGTTGAAAAAACGGACAAGCCAGACACAAAGCGTTTTAACCTAATTCGGGTACGCTGAATCCAGTGGTGCTTACCGTTTTTTTAGGTAAGTTCTAGTTTTCGAGATATACCGTTAGTTCGAAAAGGGAAGAGGTTGCACAATATATATTCGCGTAACTCAAAAATGGATTTATCTAGGCAACAAACAAAAAAAAATTCCGCAATAAAATTACCGTTAAGGAAAGTTAAACTTTTTTCTAAACTGCGCAGTTGTTTTAGAAACATAGTTTTTTTGGAAAAAAAAAATAATTTGTTAGCAAAATTTCGTAATTTTTGTTTGTTAAAAATTCATAAAAAATTGGGAAATGCAGCAATGCCTGTAATTTCTTCTACACATATAAAAAACGAAGTTGAACAAGCCATAAATGATTTAAATCTGTTTACAACTTTTGATTTTATTCACAAAAAACGAAAAATTTTATTTAAATTTAAAAATTTCAAAAAACGTTATATTTGTATGGGAGTCCCACTAAGTTTTGGTGATAGAGGGCAAGTATGTGCTGAGAAAATGTTAAGGATAAAAAACTAATTGAGGTCGGTCATACATTTTATATCCCTATGGTCGACTCCTGGGCAGTTATGGGACCTTTTCTTCAATATATTTATAATTTGTATTAAACATTTTGTATGGGAATCCCCGTTTATGGAATGGTGATAGACTGTAGGTATGTTAGAAATAAATTATCAAAATAAAAAATAAAGTGTGGGTTGATCATATATTTGACCCATCTCGGAGCATCATACGCGCTGCAGGTGCCAAATTTAAGAATTTCATTAAACCGCCATATTTGCATGGTTGCAATTATTAAATTTGGCCCCTGTCATACGCGCAGATGCTCCTAGATTTTTTAATTTGTTCAATAAACTAAACCTTTTTTGTGTTACGAGAAAATATGTTGTGCAACCTCTTCCATTTTCGAAATAACGGTATATCTCGAAAACAAGAGCTAACCTGAAAAAACGTTAAGCACACACTGGATTCAGCGTACCCGAATTAGGCTAAAACGCCAGGTCCCCCGCTTGTCTCAAAAATGTGTCAAATTCTAGAACAATGTTATCAGTTAGAACATCTTGAACGTTGGTTCAAGGAAACGGCTTGCGTTAGGATTAGCGCTTCCAGAAAATCAAAACCAGAAAAAATGTATACATTGTATTGACATAGATTATTTAAAAATAGCCCTTGATAGCTGCGCAAACTACTAAGCAACAACCAGCTCCTAAGTTAATTTTATTACAATACCATTTCCTTAATATGCGATTCATCGTGAGGCTTGATTTTCAATAGGCTTTTTTGTACTGCTTTATCATTTTTGTTCAGTATCGTTTGGCAAGACTCACACCACAACAGCGTCTTTAAATTGTTAAGCTGCATTACGAAAATTAGAGTTCTGTGAGAAATATTTTGCGTTTGATTCGAGGAACATACGATGCGTATAATTCACCTACTGAAACCACTATTGTTAAAAACATTCGTAAATTTGAGTCCCAGTCTACACAAGTGGGCGATACTGATGGGTTAGACCAAGAATGATATAAAAAGAGATTACGCCATGCGCATGTTTTCCCGTTAGATGACGTAGCTTAACCCAAGCTAGGGTTACCTATTCGTGTATGTTTCGTGACGTCATTTGACCCACCTGCGCAGAAAATTCAATTTTTGATATGTAAATTCTGAGGTCTTCAGGAATAAGCCAGCTACGATTGACGCTTTGAAAGCGAACATTAGTCGTGTTATTCGCTAGGATCGAACGAGTCGCTTAAAATTGGACCATCTGAATGGACCACCTCAGACGTAGTCATGGCCAACATTAACATGATATAATTTATCATAAAAATTATAACTTCACTTTCAAATTTATTTAATTTATTTAACATTATAAATCAATCCTCAGGATTTATCACCCGAGACCTGATTATGGTTTTAAATATTGAATTTTTCATTCATTAAAATTCGCAAAGCAATTTTTGACGAAAAAAAAACAAACTCTGAATGATTTACTATTATTCAATCATGTCTTGAGCCTATTTAAATCGATAGCTTTTTTTCAATTTTTTTTAAACAACCCTACTGAATTATGTTCAAAGAGAGCCATTCGATCTCACGTTCATCTTAAGTTCTTGGCTTTGCTTCACGAAACTACAGTTCGTGATGCACTCCTACAGCCTGACGAAGATGAAGTGGCACAAACAGTAGAGGGAGATGGCCTTCTTGAGTAGAAACTTGAATGTAAACTATTATACTATTAATAATTTAAATTATACATGCTCTTTTCCAGTACACAATGTGTTGGGCTTTTTATAAATTTTCTTTTACATTCAAAGGTTTATATCACAGAAAAAGTGTTTTATCTATTAAAAAAATGGTTTAAAAAGTATTTAAATTCAATTAATGTGATAATTGAATCAATTATTTTGTTAGTTGAAAGAAAATTAAGAATTTAATTTTGATTTTAGTTGTTTTGAAATAAATTTTCAATTAAAATTTTAATTAAATAACAAAAAATCTTAATTGACTTTTTTCGTTTAAAATAAAATAATTTAAACATGTAGAATTGTTGTTGGGAATTGTCAATAATTCATTAAATAAATTAAGACATTGTTTGAAATGGCAAAGGTTTTTGATCATTTTTTTAATTGAAATTTTTAATTTTTAATCATTTATTGAAAAAAAACTATTCACAATTTTACAATTTTTAGAAATCAATATAATCATTTTGGTAATAGATGCAAAATCAATAACTTGTTTGCTTGATATTATGAATTTGGTGATTAGAGAAAATTTTGAATTTTTTCTGTGATGATAATAGTGCTGCTAAAATAGGTAGACTACTAAATTCCTTGAAGAGCTCGACCAATTCTGTAGTCATAGGCTCTACCTGTTTACCGTGTGATCTATGTTAATCGAAAATATATGATTTTTAGCAGAAGATTGGCTCTTTTTACACAACAGCGTCGATATCGATACAGATTTAGCGAAAATAAGATCGTGCAGGGGCATTTCATTGAATTTTAGAGAGATAATATAAGTTTTACAAAAACTCGACAAAAATCATTAAAGATTTAGCAAAAATTAACAGATTGGAAAAAAAAAATTTAAAAAGTACAATTTTAAAGAAGATAATTTTTAAAATACTCAAAATATTCCAAGATAATCTTAAAATCTCTATAAGTCTACAAATTAACAAAATATCGATAATTTTTGATATATTTAATTCAACTTAACAAAGGGAATTCTCTATTGCCTTAGTCATTTTAAAACAAATTAAATTCCAAAATTTTCATAAAAGCGCAAAAATGTTTCACATCTTCTTTATACGCTTCAGCGCAGGTAGAAACGGTATATCCCTTTCAGACCTGACGCTAAACTACTAGGAATTTTGTCTAAATTGTAGAAATATATGGTCTCTATATCGTATGAGAATATAATCAAACAATTTTTAAAGACACGCACAATTTATGCATCTCGTTAAAACTTTTAGCCTTAACGCAATTTTACTGCATCAAATGACTTCAATGGGCTTGAAACATTAAAATTTATCATTTTATTCAGTTAAAATTTGCCAAATTCACTATTTGTTAAGGGTAAGTGCTTTTTGTAATTGAAAACACAAATTACTTCTGCACCTCAACTGAAATTTTACACGAGAATTTCACAATAATTCAAGTAACGGTAAAGCGAAAAGCGGAATAATGTGAGAAACAAACATAAAGAACAATCAGCGCAATCGATCTATGCCGGTCTATTTGGCATTGTCAAATAGAAGCGAAAAAAATTAGACCGAAATCAACCCGCACAATCGATGCATCACGGCCTGAAAGGTTTATCATTCCGTTTTTCATTTCTTCAATATTGATCTAAGATCCTATACAGTATATATTTTCTAATTCCTAATGAGGAGCGATGTGGATTTAAACCTGCCCGTCTATCTGTTGGAATGGGGATTGCCAAAGACCATCGAATCGGTCAACAAATGGCTGATATATAAGCAAGAAACCACTACTCCCTGTTATTTTACCCATAAAACCTTGCTGTTGTTTTTTCTGTATGTCTGGAGAACTTTCAGAGCATCTTGGTTAACAAAAACATCATCCGACAAAATGCGGGCAAGATTGGAGAAGAGGGCGTGGCACAAAAAGATTTATTTATAACTAAAGAACGGTATTAATATACTTTCTGTTTATATCGCACCTTCACGCAGAGAAAAAATATGTTTAGATATGGTCACCTCCAACAAAACTATTTTTAGACAAAATTTTAAACATATTATGTTTAAATTTAACCATATTATTGTCACCTACAAACATATAATTGTTAAATTAGTCCTCTATCAAGAAGCCACAACCATATTATGGTTGCCTCTAAACATGTTATAGTTAAATATGACAATAATTTGTTTTTAAATTAACAATAGTATTTTCCTCTTTTCTAAGAGCAACATGCTTTGGTTGAAAATCAACCATGCTATTATAAATGTTAAACATATTTTAGTTATTACCAACCAAAAGATGTTTGGAGGCAACCATAATATGGTTGTGCCTTCTTGATGTAGGACTAATTTAACATTAATATGTTTGTCGGTGACAATAATATGGTTAAATTTAAACATAATATGTTTGCAATTCTCTTTAAAAATAGTTTTGTTGGAGGTGACCAAATTTAAACATAGTTTTTCTCTGGGTGTTTGTGAAGGTTATTTAGAATTCGGAATTAAGGACATATTAATTTGTCTAAATATTAAATATTATTTAATGAAAAGTTCACGAAAAACATCTGGCCTAGAAGTCATATTTTTCCACAAAGTACTATACAGAGCTGTAAAAAGTGACGTGTGAAAATGGCCCAAATCAGTTGCGAAGGCAGCTTTCAAAGAAAAACGCAGTATGCGTTTTTTCCTAGTGAAGTGGCAATGTGTAAAAACAGGCCGCTACAATTAACACAAATGGCGTGATCAAAACAAAAGTAGAAAAACTCAAGCCAAGTCAAACAAAAAACGTTTCGTTTTTTGCAAAAAAAAAAAAAAAATTTATTCAGTAAAATTTTTTATTAAATAATGTTATTTAATTACTTAAATATTATTTGCTCGTGTTGCGGTTAACCAAAAATTTAATTTTTTTTTGCAAACAAATCTCAACTAAATAAATTTGTGTTCATTGTATTGCAGCATAAAAGATGATGCAAAGAGAAATTTCAAATAGGGAAGCTTGCAAAGAAAGAGAAAATAACGTAAATTTTTCCGTCTCGTGACAGCTCTATGAAGTACTTTGTGTCTTCTACACTCTTCTTCGTCAGGTTCGGTTGGAGCATAACATTGTACAATAGATGTTTTGCGTAATTTGAAATTAAGCCTTGCAGTGATCTTTTGTTCTATGCTAATCCCGCAAAGCTCTACGCTTGTCTGCAGGAGACCAGAGCCTCTGGTGGGAATCGCCCTCGCAACCTCACCGCTGATAGACTAGCTCACTACCAACTAGAATACCGGGTCACCCATTATTCGTTCTGATATTGGATTAAGCTCTATCAATCCAGTTTTATCCGTTGGAGACCGCAACAAA
This sequence comes from Pollenia amentaria, assembly GCA_943735925.1. Classification (NCBI taxonomy): domain Eukaryota; kingdom Metazoa; phylum Arthropoda; class Insecta; order Diptera; family Polleniidae; genus Pollenia; species Pollenia amentaria. The sequence goes on along the minus strand of OX031007.1, from coordinate 250,725,603 downwards.
CCGACTCATTTTCTTAGGTGTTTAGAGGTACCGCAATATAGGAAGCGGTGTCCTGTATTGCACTAACTGGCTTGAGCCGTTGTTAAGGGACTAATGGCCAATTTCACCAATTCTATTTAAATATCAATTTATATTTAAAACTAGTTTTTCTTGTTGAATAAAAATTAAATTACATGAGAAACTATGTATATGTATGTAAATATTAATTTATTTTAAATAGATATGGTGTAATTGGCCATTGGTCCCAAAATATTTATTTGTTATATGTCATTACCAACTAAAAGTCGCCAGCAAGCGGTAGTTATTTGTCGAATTAGTTAACGTTTCTATAATAATTGTTGTCTTAGAGTGCTATAATGTCTTAGAGGGTTATAAGCCCGAAGTACCCAATCCCAGTCTTGGTGCGGTCAACAAATCTCTAGGCAGAAATAAAAAAAAACAGACGAGCATTGGTGACATTTTATGGTCCGGTTGGCACCTTGTTACCTGAGACGAATCGGTATTGCCATGCAAATCAGGTTGCACGGAAAAACTGCTCGTCTTCTCACGTTAGCTGTCAGTGGGCGGTAGCTCACCTGGAGATACTTAATATGTGCCGGGAAATGTTAGTTACCTGGGCGATTCTTCAAATCAATCCCTTCTGGCCGTCTCCACGTGCATGGTAATCGGAAAGCTTTCTACATCTGATGAAAACCGCGGTACCCCAAAAATAGTACAACAACTCTTTTAAGATCGTGACCATCAATCGGTCGGGCAGCTTATTAAGAAAGTTTTTTATTTTAGTTCGTTAAAAGTTTTAAATTTAAACTTTTGATGGAAAAAAGTTTTTAAAGAAAAATCTTTTCATTACTTTGCAAGCAAATTAAATATTATAGCCTGAAAAAACTTTTCTGTTTCACCCCTGTTTTAATTTGTTTTTCACTGTCACTACTTCCATATTGTTTTGATAAGATTTCATGATGCGGAGTGAGAGAAAGAATCATTTAATTGTCATCACTGTAAAAAAGTTTTTCGATTCTTATTTTATTGATTTGTGGTTTAATGTTTCTTTTGCTGTTGCTGTTACAAATGATGCTGAGTGTTGTTATTCCAGTTGGCGATAATGAACTCTTTTAACAACATCAATGAAAACAACAACAAAAATAAGAAAAACAAACTTTTAAAGGTAAAAAAAAATAGTCCGTACTAGTCAAACTCGTAAACCAGCAGAAGTTGGATGGACATAATAACAGTAACGGTAGTTGGGTGTTTCGAGGATGACTGTAATTGTGGTTGTGGTTTCTATACTCAAACACAATCAAAAACACACCAACCAATTCCGATTCAGCTCAGTTTAATTCTTTTTTGTGTTTTTTTAATTTTTTTTTTAAACTGAAAATGAGGAAGAAAAAACTGTTGCTGTTAATGGCTGTAGTTAGAGGATGTGTAAAGTGTATTAAGAGTTTTGTATGTTGGTTGTAAGTTTCTCTGTCGACTCCTGAGGGCATTAAACTTTTGTCATTAATGGTAAAGCTTCTCCTTCGAAAGTAGTTGAATATAAATTTGAGAATATAAAGTAGTGATGGTAGAACCAGAGATAGCACTTGCAGCAATATTTATAAAATGCTCTCTATTTACATACTTTACTTTTGCTGATGGTCATGCAACAAATTAATTAAACAAAAGTTTGTACTTTTTTTTGTTGTTTCTTAGTTTTTACATTGTCTTTATCATGTTTTACTTCTTATAAAACTTTCTTATAGCTACTAGCATACATATTAAGTTTTATTTTCAAACAAATTTTCTGTCATTCATTAAAAAAGTAAAGTATTCCTTTGATAATATTCCCACATTTAAAACTTTAACTTTGATAATGATATGGGTTTCTGGCCACTTAATGATGATTTTTTTTCTTTGTTGGGTTTTAAATAAAAAAAGTTGAACATTTTACTGTATTCCCTTTCTTTTCAATATTTTCGTACTTTACAACAATTTAATATTAAACGTTTTACATAATTAACACTTCATTTAACGACAAGTGTTTATGACTACAGAATTATGTTAATTTTACACATATAAACATACATACGTACATACATACTTACATATTTTTACTTTTAAGAATAAAAGAAATGTATTCAACTTTCCGTTTATATTTTGGGCTTAATAAAAACGCTTAGTAATAATTATTATGACTTAAAAGCAAAAAAAAAAATATATATGTATTAAAATATTACAACACGGAAATGTTATTTGTTTTTACATTTGTAAAGATCTCAATTTAGATTAAAGTGTTGTCGGTCAAATAAAAGAAAACAAAATAATTTATATAAAAATAAGATTCATTAACTCATTCAAGAAGGGCTAAGTCAAGGAATAATTTTTCATTCATAAAAGAGCTAAGTCGGATTTTTAATAAATTTAATTGGAGAGAGGAAATACTCTCTTATATATTTAATTGTCAAAAAATTTTAAATCTGTAAGTGCATTTTTGTTTTATTTTGATTGGTTTTATTTTATTTATTTAAAAGTTTATAGCCAAAAAGTTTTGTAATCTAAAATTTTATATTAAAACTGTACTTACCACTTTTTCTTTAGCAGAAATGCGCATAGAAACTATTTTTCCCACAACAATTAATTTCAGTGTTTCATAAATAAAGATTGGGCTAATAGGCTATTAATAGCACACCATTAATAAATGAGTTAATTAATAATAATTGGACTTAATTCCTTTACGTACCATTTAAAAACGACAAATGAAACCTTTGAAATAGTATTTTGTTATAAACTTGTTTGTTGACTCTATAGCACTGCATCAAAGACAGAATTTTCCAAAAAAAAAGGGGACTTAGCTCCTTTACAACTGAATGTAACGATATGTATGTTGTATTAACTACTGGTGGATGTATGTTTAAGACGAACTTAAGAATATACTTTGATGGGCAAATATTAAATGTAAAAAAGATATTAATTGATTCCCTGACTTTAGCTTATTGATATAAAGAGGTCGAAATTTATACATCTATAACAGTCTTCATTCAGAGGCCAAACTGTGTTAAAGCAACTAAAAAATGCAGTGAAAATTGTTATTTGAAAAACTTTTGCGTTAACTTAGAAGGAATTTTTAGAAAAACAAATGTCTAATAATAAGAAGAGTATGATAATTTAAAAAGTAATAGCCATACAAAGTGTTAGAAATATCTTGTATTTTGTGTTCTCCTATTATGAAAAATGCAAAAAAAAAAAAATCAAAGATTTGTGTCAAAACTTTATCAAATTTCTGAAAGGTGTAATGCCATGATAAATGTAGAAACAGAACATCTGCCATATGTCCTAATATTATGGATAAAATCAATGGGTAACAAACAATGCGTTTACCAACTGCCTCTGGGTGTGAAAGCAGCCAACGCACACAGGTAGAAAATTTCCCTTCCCCCAACTTTGTGTTTAAGCTACACCGACAACGTTATCACCGAAAGTATCTCTTCGTCAAAAGAGCAGCCTTTCGTTTAACCCTTTTGTGGGTTTACGCCTTGAAAACAGAACTCCTTCATCGGACGGGCAACAACCTGGGGCCAAATTAAGGTACTCGATATCGATTGAAATTTGTATTCAAATTATATTGAACTCAAACACAGACGCAACGGAAAACACACAAGTAAAAAATTTTCAAAAACCACAAGCGCAAGTTGGTATGGACAGGTATATAACAGTTCTCAAAAGGGGTCGCAGCCCAGCCTCTTCAGCTGTAGCCTCGGCCTCTAAAGTTCCATCTTTTGATAGAATAAATTCGCAAAATCGTTTTGCAATTCTGGAGGATGAATCTTCTGAAGCACCTAACGTCATTAAATCGTCGAAGCCACCCCCGATATATCTTAGAGAGCAAAACTCAAGTGAGCTTATAAAAAGTTTAATCTCGGTGATAGGTGAAAATTCGTTTTACGTTGCTGCAATCAAGCGTGGAAATATAAACGAGACAAAAATACAGATTAATCATGAGAATGATTTTCGGAAAATAATTAATAAGTTTGAAGCACTTAAAAAAAGCTTCTATACGTACCAACTGAAAAGCAGTAAAGGTCTTCAAGTTGTGATTAAGGGCATTGACTCATGCGTGGACCCCGACGAAATAAAAACATTTTTAGAAGAAAAAGGCTCCAAAATAAAAAATGTTACAAATATTAAAAATAGGGAAAAAAATCCCCAACCCCTATTTCGAGTGGAGTTAGAGCCCGGCGATGTTAAGCTAAAAAAAATGAAACGCATCCCATTTACAGTTTAAAATACATCTTGTACAGAAAAATCACGATCGAAGAGCCGCACAAAAGAAATGGACCCGTTCAGTGTTTAAACTGCCAAGAATTTGGTCACACTAGGGCATACTGCCATTTACCCCCTGTTTGCGTCGTATGTGGAGAATTACATGGTACCGTCCGGTGCGACAAGTCCAAAAATGATCCTAATGTAAAAAAATGTAGCAACTGCGGTGGTAATCACACTGCCAACTATAGAGGGTGCCCGGTATATTCGATTGTCAAGCGTTCTGTTGGACAGAAACTTAACCCCCCTCAAACGCAGGCAACTAATCAAGGAAACACGTACGGTGTCCAGATACCACAGCCAAATACTAACAGAACCTCGTACGCTAATGTCTTAAAATCTAATCCTATGCCACTGCAAGGTGATGTACCAAATAATGACGAAATTCCCATTTCTAATTTAATCCGGCTAGAAAAAACCATGGAAACATTAGTGCAAACAGTTAACAATTTCACTAACACAATGGGTAACATGATGCAAGAAATGTTAAGAATGCAATCGATGTTATTGCAAGCTGTACTAAACAAACCATGAACTGTTTAAAAATTTGCTTTTGGAACGCAAACGGCATCCGCCAACACAAAAATGAACTAGAATACTTCCTTAAAAATAAACAAATTGATGTTATGATGGTTTCTGAAACTCATCTGACCTCAAGAAATACGTTTAAAATCAATGGTGTTATATTGTATGATACAAAGGACCCTCGAGACAGAGCTTGTGGAGGTTCTGCCATTTTGATAAAGAACCGAGTAAAACACTACTTAATGAGTGATCATCGTGAAGATTATCTCCAAGCAACAAACATTTGCGTTGAGGAATTAAATCGAAACATAGTAATTTCATCATTATACTCCCCACCTAGATTTTCTATATCAGAAAGCCAATATCATAAATATTTCAAATCATTAGGACCTTGCTTCCTGGCTGCTGGCGATTATAACGCTAAACACACTTTCTGGGGTTCACGACTTATTACACCTAAGGGTCGTGTTTTGTTTAACACAATTTGTAAAATGGATCTAAATGTGGTCGCGAGCGGACAACCAACATATTGGCCTTCTGATCAGCAAAAAGTTCCAGATGTTATCGATTTTGGAGTGGTTAAAAACATCCCCGTAGAAACGATTTATGTTGAAGCTTCCTTAGAACTATCTTCTGATCACACACCTACAATTCTTACAATAACAAATCCTAATAGAATTGTATCTCCGTCTGATAACTTAGTGACGTCAGCCACTCAAATAAATTGGTTAAAATATAAAAAATATCTCAGTACCCACTGCACTGAAAATATTCCGCTTAGTACACCGGAGAATGTGGATATTTCTATTGTAAATTTTGACAGTTATCTGAAACTAGCTGTTCGACATTCTAGTATAACCCTCAAAAAAACCAAAAATAGTAAAATATATTCTGCAGATGTCGAGCGTCTCTTGACTGAAAAAAGGAGAGCTCGAAGAGAATGGCAATTGCATAGATCCCCTCAACTTAAGAATTTACTAAAAGAGTGCACAAAAAGGCTAAGAAAGTTACTGCAGTCTCAGAAAACGGCTTCCCTGGAAAAATATCTTAAGGAACTTGATGCAACTTCTCAATCAGACTACTCTTTATGGCGTGCAGCTAGAAATCTTAATAGACCAGTTATCACTAAACCACCATTAAGAAACTTAAATGGAAGTTGGGCACGAAATGATGAAGAAAAAGGAAATCTTTTTGTTAATCATTTGAAAAACGTATTTACCCCGCATACATCTCCCGATATTGCAGTCGAGTTGCCACCTGTTGCTGTTAGAGCTGCTGTTCCACTTAGATTTGAGATAAAAGAAATCGAAAAGGCTATTCATGATTTAAGCCCCAAGAAAGCCCCTGGGTTTGATAAGATCAGCAACAAAATGCTTTTAGAGCTACCCAGCATAGCAAAGAAAATTATTCTCTTGATTTTTAATGCTATTTTACGCCTTGAATACTACCCACAAGAATGGAAAGTATCCTTAGTTACAATGATACCTAAGCCAGGGAAGGATCCTACAAAAGTTGAGTCATATAGACCTATAAGTTTATTGTCTAATATATCAAAGCTGTTTGAAAAGCTGTTAGTGTCAAAATTAGCCCCAATTTTAAATGTAAATAGATGTATTCCAAACCATCAATTCGGCTTTAGAAGAGAACATAGCACAATTGAACAAACCCATCGTATAGTAAACGCCATAAGAAAAGCCTTTGAAGAAAAAAAATATTGTTCCGCCCTCTTTATCGATGTTTCTCAAACTTTTGATAAAGTCTGGCATGAAGGGTTATTACATAAATTGAAGTTAAACTTACCAGTAAACACACACAAGCTGTTAGAAAACTACTTAATCGGTCGAAGGTTTATAATTAAAGAAGGTGATTTTATAAGTTCTCCTCAGCCAATTGACGCTGGAGTCCCTCAGGGAAGCATCATGGGCCCACTGTTATACTTAATATATACCTCAGACATGCCAACAAATAACCACACCCTAACTTCAACATTTGCTGATGATACAGCTTTTTTAAGCGTACACGAAAACTGTCATGAAGCATCTCGCTACTTGCAGAATCATATATTTGAATTGGAAAAGTGGTTAAAACAATGGAGGATAAAGGTCAATGAGCAAAAATGCGTACATATAACATTCACCTTGCGTCGGGAGTCATGTCCCCCTATTAAAATCAATAATCAATTAGTGCCCCAACAATCGCATGTAAAATATCTTGGTATTCATCTAGATCGGCGCTTAACATGGAAATGCCATATAGAAGCAAAACTAACACAACTGAAACTAAAAGCAATTCAAATTAATTGGCTTATTGGAAGAAATTCTGTTCTTAGCCTCGATTGCAAACTCCTACTCTACAACTCTATATTAAAGCCAATCTGGTGCTACGGTATTCAGCTATGAGGCACTGCCTCGGCCTCAAATATCGAAAAAATTCAAAGGCGCCAAAATAAACTCCTTCGAATAATCACAGTCGCTCCCTGGTATGTTAAAAACTCTAATATTCACAAGGATCTCAATGTGCCATTAGTAAAAACTATTATTACGAAGTACGCAGCAAAATATTTAAAAAGGCTTGAGTCGCACCCAAATCCACTAGCTCGAAATATTTTAAATGACAGCGGCCACTCTAGATTAAGGAGAAGAGATACTGCAGGACTCATCCGAAGAGAAGACCGCTAAAAATCTACATATGTGAATAGAAACCGTGAAGAGAAAAATTTTCGTCTAGCATTGCCAGGACAAAAATAAAGTATTAGTATAAGATTTGATTAATTATTGTTAGTTCATATTTAATATATGAAGATTCAATAAATAAATAATGAAAAAAAAAAAAAATTATATTGTAATTTCGATCAATAGCGAATGCCGCAATTTTGGCCCTCATTAAAGGCAACCTTCTATTAAAAAAGTAAATCTTCTGAAATACAATCTCCTCGAAAGAGGAATACTAACGGAGACCCCAACCAATATTCAGTGCAGTGCCTGCTCGCCTGAGGCTAGTGGCTCCCGTGGCACCTTATAGAATGGATCTTTGTCAGTCTTTAGTCTCAAGAAAACATGAAGACTTCAGGAGGCCTTTTAAATCCTTATCTCTGTTGGATTCCAGTTATAACTGAACTGAATGTTAATTTCCTTGAGATTATCCCTACACCCTCCGGGGGAGTGCAAAGATGCCATACAATTTGACCAAATGTTTATCCACACATATACGTTGTGCAATGAAATTGTTCAGATAAAGAGCGCATTTGTTAATAACACGTATTTTCTTTCTACAATTGCCCCGCTTTACGCAAATTTATTAAAAAATTTCTTGATGATCTGAGATGTATTAAAAAAGTATCACCGATGATTGTAGCTTAGTTCTTTATATGTACTTGTTGGATCCTAAAAAAGGAAAGCTATTCATTCGTTAAACAAGTTTTGTCTGCTTTATATGCGTTTCATAATAAGCCAACTGGTATTGGATCAAGGGTTGCCGTTTCAAAGTTTTCTATCCGACCACAATTTGCTATAAAACCTAACAAAACCCTTTGAAACCGATCAATTATTTAAATGTTTAAAAATAAAATTTTTTAAATTAAGAAGTTCAATTTGAATTAAAGACTGAAACGAAGAGCTACAATTGCAACATAAAACGTAACGTCTGAACGTATAGGGGCTTTCAATGGGACACCAAAAGAAAATACGAATATTGTTGCAGAGATATGTTGCATATTCTGAAAGTGGTTTTTGTATTAAGTTTTTCTGCTTAAGTATTTACAATTTAAAATTAGGGACTATATACACTGTAGAGGGTGTGATTATTTGTAACATTTAAATGTCCTCGCGATTGAATTCAAACTTAGATTTTATTTGATTGATAAGCTCAATATAAAACTTAAACACATATATCTTGTTTACCTTCTAATAGCCTATTTCCGATGTGCGAAAGAATTCTTTCGTTCGCATAACTACATTCAAAACAAAAACAATGTCTAAAAATTTGTTTTTGTTTTCAATGTAGTTATGCGAAAGAAAGAATTCTTTCGCACATCGGAAATAGGCTATAAGTCGTTGTTTGAATTAGGATTTTTATGTACTTTAAACATCATCATATTATTGAAATCGAATTATATATCTCTCTGTATCATTACATCTTTTTTTTTAAAACTTAGAATATGTAAAAAATAATTATTAAATAAAAATTAAACTTGGGGTCAATTATGGGAAGCGAGAATTTTTTATTATGATTATTTATTATGGATTGTATTATGACTAAAGCACCCTATCCATTATACCATATTATTTATATGTTATTCGCCATTTTATTTCTATTTTGCCCTACAATTCTCAATAAATGACACAATGATTTCAACTAAAATGTGGCACAACTTCCACTCAATAACCAAAAATAAAATAACCAATAAGCAAAACAACATTGCACAATACTGCCCACACAGTTCACATTATATTGCACTTCTTTTCGTAATGCAATAAAAATCAAAAGTGGAATATCACATATAAATTAGCGACATAATGGTACAATACGAAAAATGTAACAATTTTATTGCAACTTTCTTCAAGTTACCTTCTTTAAGAGTATAAGTAACATCCCAATAAAAATGTTTCCTATTTTGCGAAGCACTAATGGTACATTTTAAAAAGTAAGCACTCATTTATACGCTACGCAATAAGACATACACATATGCAGTAAGGTACGTGAACGAATCCATCATAAATTAAATAAAATTTGAAGAGCCATGACATTCCCTTACTAGGTAGCAGGTTCGTCAGGGAGCTTATAAAAGAGTAACGGTAACACAAAATTCAGTGTGAAAGGCTGATCGTTACATTCACTAATTTTTATATGCGCTGAATAAAGCGCTTTCTATGTCAAAAATTTATTGCTTCAAAGTGGGAACTCGCCATATAAAATTCATGTCTTGCGTAAGCGATATGGTAAGCGAAACTTTTACGTTTCTCCCTTACAAACCTGCTTCGTTGTAAGCTCCATTTTTTATTGGGATGAGTTGACTTGTCTGCGTTCACTTTTATATTCCACTTTTTTAACCATACGCTTATTAAGTTGAGTTGTGATTGAAATAATGCTGAAGCTTCATATGGTGTTTCTTTGACGGCTAATAAAGCAGTATAATCTGCATATGTGGCAATCATAACATCCGTATTCGAGGGTATGTCTGAAGTAAATACTGTATAAAGAATTGGACCTAACACGCTTCCCTGCGGTACTCCGGACTTCATTACACCGATTTTAGAATTATCATCGTTGATGTTGCATAAAAACTACGTTCATTTATGTAAGACTTCAACAATAATTAAAAAGGTGCAGGCAGTAGTTGTTTTAATTTGCATAGTAGGCCGTTATGTCAAGAAAAACAGCAAAACAGTACTGTCGATTTTCCAACGCATCTCTTATTGTTTTAACAACTCTGTTACATTGTTCAGGGGTCCCGTAATTTTGCCGAAAGCCAAACTGATGATCGGGTAAGATTTTTAAAGATTCTAAAATCGGAGACATTCGTTTTTTAATAAGTTTTTCAAGTGCCTTTGAAAGAATTGGCAGCAGACTAATAGGTCTATATGAATCAATAGAATGTTCTGGTTTCTTCGGCTTTAGTATCATTATTACCTTCGCATGCTTCCATTGGGAAGGAAAATGGGATAGCCTTTATACAAAGTTATTAGAAAGACCAAAGCTTTCTGTGGCAAGTATTTAATTACGTTAGAGTCTATGTAGTCATATCTAGAGGATTTATTAAAGTTTAGTTTCTTAATTTCTGAAACTACCTCCTTAAATTTAAATAATTTTATAGGGCGACTCATTTGACATGGAATATCAATGAATTCATTTATTTTTGATGCTTCTTGTGCTGTACAGAATGAAAAAGAGTAAATGTGTCTTCGAGAAAGGCTTTCAGAAAGGCTTAAGCTTTGCTTAAGTCTGATCTACACCAGCCATTATTGAGATCTTTAATTGGAATATTACGTGCCTGAGAACGCTTCAGATATTTAGTCGCCCCCATTAATTATGTTCGTTATTGTCTGCTGGGCTTTAACTGATCAAAAATTTTTGAACTGAATTATTTTTTAGTTCTATTTTTCACAGAAATAACTGCTTGATTAAAATTAGGTTTATCTGAAGGGTGTCTAGTTCTCTTCCAAATGTTTCGAAGTTGCCTTTTCATGTTAATTAGATCCCTTATTTCCATGGTTTTTCTCTAGAATTGAAGGTATGACAGTTTTGAGGAGTTTACCTAAAAGCCGCGTCATAAATTATTTTCGAAAAATGCTCTACTGACTGTGAAATATTTAAATTTATGTTTGCTTCAACTATGTGGTTAAAAAAGGTCACATCAGTTCTGGCAGAAAAAAGTTTGGTGTTATTAAGTCGTTTGTTTACGTTGGTTGTGAAATTTACTATAATCGGACTATGATCAGAACTTAAATCATCACTCGAAACAATAGATAAAGATGTTTCTGGAATTCCTTTATGGATAAAAAAAAAAGTCTAAAAGATCAGGAATTTTGGAACTGTCACTTGGCCAATATGTAGGTGATCCCGAGGACAATGATTTGTACTGATTTCTAGTAATACAATTTAAAAGTTCTCTCCCTTTCGGATTTATATTAATGGGACTTTGATTCCTAAATCCAATTGTATTAAATATCTTGGTATGAATATTGATAGACGTTTAACATGGAAAAATCATTCACAAAAGAAAGCAACTTGATATAGAAACAAGAAAAATGTATTGGCTTCTCCAAATTCGGAATTGAGTCTTAACAACAAATAAGTTCTATATAAGACAATGTTAAAGCCTATCTGGAGTTATGGAATTTAGTTATGGAGAACAGCATCTTACTCTAACATTGATACTATTGAGAAATACCAGTCTTAAACTTTAAGACTTATAACAGGAGCGCCTTGGTTTGTTAGAAACAACAATATTCATCACGACCTTGACATTTCCAAAGTTAAGGAAAAATTAAAAAATATAGCATGAGATACTTGAACAGACTTAGCAACCACGATAATATTCTGGCCATAGCTCTTTTAAATAACAGCGATGAAGTAAGACGGCTAAAAAGACTACATGTGCTATATCTTCCATTTATAATTTAAACTAAAGTCATTTTAAGAAATTATGTCGAAAATGTACAAAAAAAAAGACTTACAACAATAATTTAAGTAGCTTATAGATGCAAAGAAATATATATTTGGTTAAGTTCGCTGGAATTTAACGCTTCTGTAATATTTAAATACTTATAAGATTTGCTTATTATTTATATGTAAATAAAATGCAAATGAATGTAAATTAAAAAAAAACTTTCTTCAAGTTCTGCGGCTCTAATGCCATTGATTTCGTAAAAACAGAATACAAAATATAGTATTAAGTCATCCCACTGTTCTATAATTCGTACAATTGCTCCTGCCAAAGGAATCCATCGTGTACTATAAACACCTAATCTCTTATGGGGTGGTACAGATCAGTACTCCTAAAATTCTTTTACTTGAGTTATTCTTTTGGGATAAAGCAAAAAAAAAAACTCTCAATATTACCAAAAAAAATCTCAATAGTTTTGGCATCAGTTTACATGCGTAACTTTAACAAATGTGGAGAAAGTGAGTGATACGCGCATTTAAAGTAAAATAAGTCAATTTCATTGCTGAGTAAAGTTTTAAGCTTACCAACATTAAAAGCCATGACGTTACCGCCGACTCCTGACAATCCGATAAAATATTTGAAAGGAATATCATTTGGGGAAAAAGGTTTTTTTATAAACATATAAAAGGCATCTGTCTGTTAACCTCAAATAAGGCGACAAAAATATTCTGTATAAAATTACCACCATCAAAGTAACGTGCTATTAACTAATATGGGTACCTTCATCTCGTTATTGCCACATCCGTGGTTTTATTAACATTCAAAGAAAATTTTGGTTTTGTAAAAAAAATATTAGATTTGCACTTATCTGCTTTGCGATCAGTGTTCTAAATTTCTTAAAATAAATTTAGTACATATTATCAAAACGACCAAAATAAAGTTCAGCCTACCAGCCGACCAAACGAAAAATACCCATACAAATTTTTTTGGAAAAGACCAAGAACGACATCCTAATTGGATCGCACTTATACTTAGAGTTACTGCAAATAAATATAGTCACATTCAAAGTTTATGAGAAGATTATAGCTTAAGATTTTTTAATCATAGATTTTTATAAAGTTACTGCATATAATACTTTTAAAATTGTTTTTAGGTGAGTTGTTTAACAATTTTTCCGTTAAGATCTGTTAGAAGTTTTTAAAGTCGTTGGACTTTAATGAAAATTAAATAATTTTTTATATAAAAAAACTTAATTATACGCTCTTCCGAAAAAATGTTCCTACATTAAAAAAAACTACATACATATGTATATGTAAGTGCCCCTACGCTTTTTATTTATTTGTGTTTTATTTGTTTGATATTTTAAGGAATTTTATTAAAGTTGTATTTATGTAGATGGTATTTCAGTTTTCTTTTCATTTCCCTATTTATTTAGTTTATAGATGAGTGTTTAAGTGATTGCGTGACTCATCAGTATTTGGAAGGTGGGAGCATGACTAAAACCGATTCAGTTTTATTTGTTTTGTTACAATAATAGCAACAACAGCTAAACAGATATAAATAGAATAAATAAAACCTTAACAAAATGGCTTATAAAAGTTAGCACGAAGGTTCTTAATTTTTCTAGTTGTGCTTTGGTTTTTCATTTTCTTTGTATCAACAATGACAAAAAAAAATTATCAACACAAAATGTAGGACGTAAACATACACATACACACACACACACACACAAACAAAGAAATAAAACTTTACAGCAACGTACGAGTACAAGAATAGAAAATATGTAGAAAGAAAAAAATAATTATCAGAGTGGAGAAGAGGAGATTAAACCAAAAAACAATTTAAGAATTAAAAGTCGAGTGTCTACAACAATAACAATATTAACTGTTAAGGTGAAAAAATAAATGACAAAACATAAAAGCAAAACAAAAATTAAAGGTGTTAACGTCCAGTGTGTCAAAATGTGTCAGGTGTTTGTTCGTGCGTTTTTGTTAAAAACTTAATAAAATATATGACATTGTGACATTCACAACGAAAGTGTTGTAAAGACAATTTTTATTTGTTACAAAGAAAAAAGTTCACTGGATAAGTGTTGAGATAATACAAAAAACAAACAGAAACGTTTTTAGTTGTAACAAATAGGAGACACCACAATAACAAATTGTTTTTTAGTCAAGTGGCGATGTTGATGCGGTCATCATCACAACATGAAGGATATTGTCCTTCACTGGTTTCTCGTGTCAGAAGATGTGAGAGTTTTCAATAAAGTTTGAACTCTTTTTTGAAAACCAAGTTAAAAGGAAATTGCTTTTCAAACTTAATGAGGTAGTACTTGAAAATTGTGGTAATATTTGTGAAATTTGTTGTAAAAGTGAATTTCTTAATTGATGAGGTTGCATTGTGGTTTTCAAAATATCTGATATAAATTGATACTATTAATAGAAGATTAAATTTACACGTAGTTTCAGTATATACTAAAATATGAATATAAGAGTTTTTTTTTTAATTTTAGGGTAATATTTTTTTTCATGTTAGACAAATTTCATTATTTTTAAATTAAAAGTAGGTCTGAGCAAAACTACAACAATGCAACAATAGAAAAAACAACACGCATTTTGTTTGTGTACATTATTTTAAAGATGTCAAAAACCAATGTATTTATTTGTGTACAAAATGAGAAAGATGTCACAAACAATTGCTATAAAAACCATTGCACGTAAAAAACACAACTCTGCAAAAAATCAGCAGGCGTTTCGAGAAGACTTTCTAGTTTTGCCATGTTTAAAAACATTAAATATTTTATTAAAAGATTTTGTTTGTTGTGCTTAATTCCCTTTTTTTAATAATTGATAAAATAAATACTGAAATTTATTGTTGGAGGATTAGCTGTTCCTATGCGCATTTCACTGACCGAAATAATTTTAAGCCGGAAGATATTTGTAATAAACTGAAATAAAAATATTTTTAATATCTCAAAAAACTCTTTTTTTCATTAAAATTTAAATGATACCTCAATTTTTGGACCTTCTTTATTTTATATACTATTTATATAAACTTAGTTAGTACCGTTTTGAATCAGCTGTTTGGTTTCTGTTCAATTAAAAGTCTGTATGTTTGGTTTGTTTTGCCTTATTCGTTCTGTTCTGTTGCGGACAAATCTGTTGAAAATATAATTCAATTCAAAGTTTATTGTTGTATGAAAAAGTAATTACAAAATTTTCTAAAGAAACGAACGGTATAGAACGCCAACTGAAATTAAAAACTAATGAGTAAAAACTTATCGCAGATAATGTGTGTATTTTCATATACACCAATACGTTTTATTTCTAACGGTGAATATTCGTTTCAAATAAATCGTCGTTCGTCCCAATTGTATTTCTAGCATTAAAAAAATATTTTAACTTTGAAAGAATTTGTCATTTGCATTATTTTTTGTATAATTCTTTTGAAACACAAAAAAAAAACTGTAATTTAAAGAGAAATTGTTGGCTCGAGTAAATGGCTGTTAATGATTTGCAATATTTTATGACTTGAAATTTTTCATTAGCTTCTTATTTTTTTCTCTTGTTTTTAGTCTATTTTTCATTATCAAAGATCTCTAGCCATGTAGTCAAATATTTCAAATTATTTCCCAGTGGCGCCTTTTGTTACATTACATTTATTTTTGATGTTAAATACCACAAACTACATCCACCGTATACGCTAAAGGAATCGCAAACAAAAAAACACTATACGATGTCTATTTTATATTCCCATCAACAAAACGTTACAAAAGAAGTCACTTTAAATTAATGCATTTCAGCATTAAAAACAGACTCTGACATTTGTAATGGCCTTTATATACATACATATGTACATACATTTATATGCGGACCTAAGAATAAAAACCATGTATTTGATTGTATGAAGTGATATATTTAGTATATGAATGTTTATAAGTATGTGTGTATATTCCTTTGGTAAGTGCACGTACATATTTTATTTTTATTGGTATGTGTTTGTATTCACATCTTCAATTGGTGGTGAAAACAAATGCCTCATTAAACATTTTGGCAGAGAACCAAATTGCCATATCTATAGCACTGTATCTCAGTCTCATTTCATGTATCTATAAAATGTAGTGACAGAAGCGGCAACATCAGTAATAGCTAAACGTCCTTGCAATAGAAATTTACGTAACAAATGCAAAGAAAAAAATTAAAAACTTTTTATTTGTAGCCATCATTTATTTGGAATGACAGGAAATGTAAATAAAAATATAACAAGTGAATAATTTTTCCTTTTTTTTAGGAGATTTTTCTTAAAAATAATTGTGCTTGTAATTTGATTTTAATTAAAATTTGTCTTCTTTTAGGTTTTGGCAACGGAATAATTCTAATAAATACTTCAATGTAATTAAATTGGAATAGTTTTGTTATTGTTGGTGTCTCAGTACTTATGAGTTCTATTTTATTATAAGAATAGAGTATACGTTCAAGTACGGTGGCTATTATTAATTGCAATTACATTTATTTTAGTATATTTTTTTTAAATATTAAATTTATTAGTTTAATAAAACTAAAAATGATTTACAGTTATCGTTTTGTCTATTTGTGTATATGCCAGTCTTTTTTGCTGCAACGAATTCAAAACTCAAAATAATACATTTCGAAATGAACGTGTTTAAAGTTTTTAATTTGATTCCCCCACTTAGAGAAAAATAACGACACATTCTCTTCAAAAGGGGAAAGTATAAAAGACATAAAGATTAATTTAATAGACAATATAAAGAAAAAAATACTAAACAATTCTGCATCACTAACTCCAAAATTTAAATTTGTGAGTTATAAGAACGTTGCAGCCATATATGAAAATAAATCTCGGTTGGTTTGGGACACTATGTTTATTGTAACAATATATTGTAATAATATGATAACTTCTTAACTTATTATGATTGACATGATAATAATATGATAACATTAAATTACAATATTATATAATAAAAGCAAATTAGATTAAGGAAAAAATATTATGATGTAATATTACGAATATAATTGGTCATAATATGATTCAGTAATAATCATAATATGTTGACTAACATCATGAATCTTATCATAATATGTAGCTCTTAGAATATGTTTATCACAACCATGTTTTTTCTTGGCTTTAGTTTTACACTTCTAAGAGACCGATCTTTAAAAAATTGTTGTTTCTAAAGGCTCAGAAGTAGAAAAGTTTTCTTTTTTTAAATATCTAGCTCGCGTAGCGCCTCCTGTACCAACTACAGCCTTAAAGTTTCTGAAGAATCCGTAGAGCATCGACATTCATTACCAAGTTTTAAACTGCTTTGGTAGGAGCAGTGGAAAAGCTTCCCACCATATAAATTAAATATCTACTATAGTATATTTAAATTTTTTAATTTTTTGCGTATTTATGAGGTGTAATAGAAACCAAATTATTATATTAGGTTTAAAATTATTTCTAAGGAACCAGGGTCAAATTTTTCTCATTAAAAAGAATACTAATAAAATTATTATTTTAGAAGCTAGAAGGTAAAATATTATTTTGATAGGAGCAGGGGAATATTTCTCCCTATACAGAGTAAATACTTATAGTTATTTGATTCAAAAATTATTAAATCTTGAGCTTTCAGACTCTCTAAACATTAATGGAGTGTAAGTCTGTACTAAGAGTTTCAAAATTGCGGTTTTGTAGGCAGAAGAAAAGTAAAAACCACTCAGAGTGAAATTAATTACGGAAACTGTAAATGCTGGATTTTAGAAAATTTTTGTGGAAAAAATCAAAGAATAAAATCAATACGCATTATCAATACTAAAAGTGCGATACTAAATGGGAGGGCACACTGAACCAAAAAGTGTTCATAATATTAACGAACTATTTTATTCGTTAATATAATGTAAAATAAAATAACCCAAATATTTTAATTTACGTACCATTCATTGTCTCAATGAACATGCATTTGTTAAATATTTCGTTAACAGTGGTTTATAATGGAAATGTACAATTTGGTATAATAATGAATGTTCTTAAAAATTAATAAATCTACACTAGCAATCCAAAGCTTACAGCGCACAGTGACAACCAGAATTTTTTAATTTTTTAATTTGGTTTTTATTTAAATAAATCTCCTGAAGATGAGCAACGGAGTTGCCACGAAATATTGGGTACAAAAATAAAAATACTAAAAATTAAATTCAAAATTGTTTTTTAATTTATAATAAATGACCTCAAGTCGAACCAAATATAAACTACAATTAATAAATCTTTTATTTGGATAACGAATAGTTCATTAAAATTAACTAGTTCATATGTCGCCTGAATTCAAAAGTACATAAATGTTAATAAAATGTTCGTGGAGCTAATAAAACATTTATTGAGTCATATTAACACAAAAACGCGTGAATTTTTTAACTTATTCGTTGTCCCGTGGAACTCGTACGTTTACTTTAATAAGGTGTTCAGTTAACGAACCCTTCATTAAAAATTATTATAATATAAATATCATCATATATATACCATAATAAATTTGCACAACTTTTGCAAAAATATATATGTACATTTCAATTATTAGTTTTTTTTTTTTGGATTTTATAGGGGGTTACAGAAGTGAATAGTGAGGGGGCGGTGGTATAATGTTCCGAGGGGAAATTTAAAAAAATAATTCAGTGAGACAATGTACTGTGTTCGTTGAGCCAACAAATTTGTAAAACAAAATTATTCGTTAAAATAACGTTATATTTTTGAATAATTTAATGAACTATTCATTATATTAACGAACAGTACATTAAATTATTAAAAAAAATCTTTTAAAGAACAGTTATTTGTTGTCACAACGAACAAATTCATTGGACGAAAAATAATAAATTTTTCGTTTGCTCAACGGACATTTTCGTTGTCTCCACGTTCCTTTATGGTTCAGTGCAGCTACAAAAGTATTAAATTATTACCGCTTGTTTAGTAATCTATCTATAACCGTTAGTTTTAAGCTTTTTGGCCAATTTTAAAGAAACAAATTAAAGTAAGAATGGATTTCATCCCCATTAAATTAATACTTTTAATCGCTTATTTAGATGACTCTTACAGCTGGAGCTTTCAAGTTTTTAATCCGCAATTGCGGAACAAGTTGAAAATATAAATGCGGAGAGTCATATCCCTTACAGTGCTTAATATTGTTGTCGCTTATAAAATGAGCGATTACAAGTAGAAAATTTTATGTGTTGGCATTTGCTTTATAAGGAAGATAAATATTTATCCGACAGATGCCCACAATAAATCATTTCTAGAAAGCTGAAGATAAATTTGTACAATATAGCGTTTTGATTATTTTGTCCCGAGATCGAATTTGTTAATATTTTTACTTAATTCTTTAGGATAGACTATGCACAATGTAGGTTACTGTTATTAAATCATTTAGACGATATGGCTCATTAATTGCTTACATGAGATATACAAGCAATTTATCACTTTTGGCAGAAATCTGAAAATTTTAAATTCTTTTTTCAGTCATAAATTAAATTCCCTGAAAATCTGTTTTTACAACGCCATTTATCAAACTCCAGGGAAAAAATTTATATGTTATAATATTTAATAAAAAATTGCTATTAAACGTTAATTTTTTTTTAAATCGTTTGCATCTTATTTTATTTATTTTTTTTTTAGGGTTTGTGCGAAACCGACACCATGAAAGAGAAATTGCATGTGTATCGATGATAACCATGCCAACAGGACTTAAATCTATTTAAATGTAATAAAAATGGTTTCATAAATAACTCAAAAAGCCATGCTGGCATATTTTTTATTATGCCATTGTGATGATGATGAGGACGATATTGGTTGAAAAAAAAAACTGATTATATGATTGCTAACAAACCAGCCAGCCAACAAGGCAACCAGTGAGCTGAGAAGTCAAGTATTCTCTTAACCAACCGAACCCAACAACAATGTCATCATCATCTTCAATTCCAGCTTCAGAGTGTATACCATCAGCATCATCATCATCCTTTTTATATTCACGGGGATCTCTGACCACTAGATTGTAGACCAGCACACCTGTGCCCAGATAAAGTAAAATAATTCACAAAAAAATAAATTATTGAATTTAAACTGTTGAAAAAACTTTGCGAATTTTCAAAAAATAAAATAAAGATGGAAAACGAAGATAAGAAAAAACACAATGTTACAATTTATGTGTGGTCAGATAGTAGAACTTGTTATAAGGCTGTTATGCATTATTCTTTTTGGTTGTAATACATGGTTTTCTACAACGGATGATGCTGTGATACTGTGATATATTTTTTTTTCTATTTTTGTCGCTCTTGGGAACTCTTGGTCCTTGGTTTTGTAATATTTTCAGTTTGGTTTTAATTTTTTGTGCTTTCAGGTTGACAGTTTATTGCATGGATTTGAAATTAAATAATGATTATATTGGATGGTTTCTTTGTCAAAGAGATTTTAAACATTTATCATTAAGTCAAGGTCAGTTTAATTTTTTTTTTTATTTATTTTTTAGCTTTAAGCTTTTGTTTTATTTTGTTTTGACATATGTCTAAGTCATGGGGTGTTTAACAAATGTTGCTGCTGTTTATTTTAATTGATTAATTATTTTTAAAAAAATTAAAGAATTAAGGTCTTTTTTAGCTTAAGGCCAGTAATACCACAAACGAGAAAAAATTTGCTCTTTTTTGCTGTTAAGTAGTGTGGCACATTGTTTCGATAAAATTTTGCTATATAATCATAAATATTGAAACTCGTTAGTTTTTGAGATACGGCGTCTGAGGAGTTTGAAATTAATTTGTATATATGGAACTTCACAATAGAAAGCAAATGCTTTTACTAACTTTAAAGTTTATGGAAATTGAACTATCTTGTTGCATAAAATTCCAGATTATTTTCGGCAATTCCGTTTTTGCAGTATAATCCTTTTTTTAAGGTGCAGCTATCAAACGTTATATATAACATTGACGTGTAAACACAATTTTTTTTTTAGGAAAATGTTTATTAAAAAATTAATTACATTGCTAGTGCTAGTTGAACCAACTGTCGAGCACGGCATCCAATCTGGTTATCCTAATTCGAGTACACTGGATCCAGTGGTGCTAACCGTTGTTTTAGGTTTTTGAGATATACCGTTATTTCGAAAATGTAGGAGGTTGCACAACATATATTCGCTTTAAAGAAAAATTCCGCGATAAGCTTTTTTCTAATCTGCGCAGTCGTTTTAGAAACACAATAAGGGTTTTCATGATATCCCTTAATAGTCTCGCAATCTGTGCAAACTGTACATTTTTACGTTCTCGCAAATGAACTGTCGTTTGAGAATTCATTTACACAAACTTCGTAAATTTGCCCAACAATTTTAATTCGTAAACTTGCACTGTTGCATTTATACAAACAGATTCTGTTAATGTCTTTTTCAATGAAAAATTCAAGTACTTATTAATCACAAACAATACATTTTTGCAAAAATTTGAGCAAATCAGTCTTTTTGCTTTCATTATGCATTTTTAAAAACAAATTTCACATTTTAATCACAAATTGCAACTTTAATTTTTATAATTTTTGTTTATGTTTTTAATTTTTTTTATTGACGTTTACAAAGTGACAATAATTGCTTAAAATTACACAAAAATTTAATAGGCTCTTCATTAAACGAGTCTCGCAAGTTTGCCAATTTGCGCAAATGGCGATCCAAAAAAATAAAATCCTTATTGTTTTTGTTTTTTGCAAAAATTCAAAGTTTTTGTTTTTTAAATATCATAAAAAGTTGGAAAATGCAGCAGTATTTTTAAGTTTTTCAACACGTATAGAAAAAAAAGTTCCAAAAAAAGCCTGTCTAAAACTTTTGATATATTTTTTTTAGCAAAAAAAAAAAAAAAAAAAATTAAATAGCTTTTTACCAGAATTCTGAAATTTTTGTTTGTTAAAAATTCATAAATAATTGGAAAATGCAGCTATGCTTCTAATTTTTTCTAGACATACATATAAAAAACAAAACAAGCCACAAATGATTAACAGCTGTTTACAACTTTTGATTTTTTTTTTTCACAAAAGACGAAAAATTTTAATTAAATTTAACAATTAGTTTTCTGTCCTTAACATTTTCCCAAAACATACTTGCCCTTTATCACCACATCTTATGGGGGCTTCCATACAAACATAGATTTTTATGAAATTCTTAAAAAACGGTTAGCTGTATTCAGCGTACAGAGAATTCGGTTAAAACTCCAGGTCCCCCGCTTGTCTCAAAAAAGTGTCAAATTCTAGTACAGTGTTATTGATTCATTTCTTATAAAGCATGTGTCAGTTTGTGAGCATTTCTTTTTGTTTACAGAAGACCTCTCAATTATAAGACATCAGCAGAATGGCATTATATGGTCTTCGTTATCATTCTACATAGAAAGTTGTATGTATTTAAATTAATAAAACTACGTGACAGTTCTAAAAAAAGAGATCCAAAATGACAATATATTAAAATTTTTGTTAAATTTAAACTTTAGTCCACTATAACCAGTCATCTCTTGACCAGTTTTTACAAACGTTTTAGTAATTTTATTACCTTTCATTAAAAAAAAAAGAAATACATCATCTGTCTAATATTTTTGAGAATATTTGCATTTAACTGACATCATCTTTTTTAAAAACACAAATAACGGTTACTTTAGACTATCTAGAAAATTGTCCAACTTTTGACAATCCTGACTTCATATTTGGATTCAGCAGACAATTTTACAAAAAGATTAGGTGTCAGATTCATTAGGTCACGACTTTGTTGAAAATTTGTTACACGGTGTAATTCACACAAAAAAATTTCGGGAACTTTTATAAATTATTTTATTTTTAAACATGAAAAAAATAAAAA
The DNA here is from genome assembly GCA_943735925.1 of Pollenia amentaria. Lineage (NCBI taxonomy): Eukaryota > Metazoa > Arthropoda > Insecta > Diptera > Polleniidae > Pollenia > Pollenia amentaria. The sequence continues at coordinate 250,702,816 of OX031007.1, read as the reverse complement.
ACATTCTGTTTTTTCATGCAGTGTTGTTGTTATTTGTTCACAAAACAAGTTAAACAGGATTTTATGGATTCAATATTAAACAATGTTATTTTAACAGTGAACAATATACGAGTATAATTCAAAATTAATATAATACAATTATAATTTTAAATAAAGTACATACTAGAGTATTCATTCAATTAACCGTTAATCGGTTAACCGATTAATTATTACCCGGTTAGCTGATCGGTTAATTTAAAATTGCCTATTTTCGATTAACGATTAGCCGGTTAATTTCTGTCGAATAACCGATTTAACAAAATTTTTAATTTTTTGTAGTATTATAAAATATTTTGTGCAGTTTTTAATTATTTGTTTCGTCCCATATACATGTGTTTAGAAATTATTTTTCATGCAAACATACACAGAAAAAAAAAAAGTGTTGTATCAATTAAAAAAATAGTTTAAAAGGTATTTAAATTTAATTAATGTGATAATTGAATCAATTATTTTTTTTTGTTGAAAGAAAATTAAAAATTTAATTTTGATTTAATTAACATTTTAGTTGTTTTGAAATAAATTTTCAATTAAAAATTTTTATTAAATAACAAAAAATCTTTATTGACCTTTTTCTTTTAAAATAAAATAATTTAAACGTGTACAACTGTTGTTGGGAGTTGTCAATATTTATTTAAATAAATTAACACATTGTTTGAAATGCCAAAGTTTTTTGATCACTTTTTTAATTAAAATTAAAAATATCATTTATTGAAAATATTTTTTCAAAATGTTAAAACTTTTAGTAATCAATATAATCATTTTGGTAATAGGTGCAAAATCAACAAATTGTTTGCTTGATATTATGAATTTAGAACAAATTTGGGGATTGGAGAAATTCAATAATTTTTTCTGTGTAGAAGGTGTTTAGTGATCTTCATTTCAAATAAGTATTTGCTGTCAACAACTTTTTGTTTCGCGTACTTTTTATATGTATGCGTTTAGGTATTTGTTTCTTCTCATATCTTTTCATATCAATCTTTTAACAGAAACAATTGCTTTTGATTTCTTCAACTTCTACGATAAATGAAAGAATTTTTTAAAAGTCTTATCAAAACAAAAGAAAATAAACGCTTAAATCCTAAACATTTAAACCAAATTATTTGTATAAAAGATTATTTTATAAGACATGCTTAAACTATTAAAATAACTAATAAAATGATCTTCCAGTTTATTTTTACATTAATGTATTAATGAAAAAATATATATTACATATTTATGAATTCTTCTTTTGGTTGCTCGTTTTAGTTCAAGAATTGTTATGTTATTGGTTTTTTTCTTACAATTAAATTCCAAATAATAAATAATTTATGCATTTTTATATATTAAAATTACTTAATTTATAAAAAAACGTAATTAATCGATTAACCAAGTATTAACTGATTAAAACAAAAGCTCGGTTAACTAATCGATCGATTAATCGACAAAAGAAAAAGTCCGATTAAAAGAATACCCGAGTACATACTTTGCAGGCATTAACTATGATTTTCAATCCACTTAATTTAATTTTACATATGTATTTTTTCTGGGTGAGTGTTCCTTTAATATCTTATACAAGTATGGGCATTGAAAAAATTATTAAATTAAATGGTGCATTTATTAATTATATTTTGTAATATTTTAAGAACTACACAAACAAATTACGGAATATTATTGGCCAAAGTGTCTAGTTTAAAAAAAAAATAAAACGCATTAAGAACTGTAGAATTTAAGAGAACTTAGCTGAATAACAGGAGTTTTCAAGATTCTAATGTCCTTGACCGCTAGAGAATATCTATTATGTTGCAGAGAAAACTTATGTCAATAAATTTTATATGTAAAGAAACAACAGATCATCTGTTGCCTGGCTTGACGCAATTAAGAGAAAATCCTTATGAAGAAGGCGGTTCAGTATGAATTTCAAATCAGAATAAATCGAAGAATTGCTGCATGAATTGAAATAAGTTCAAAGATTTGTGATCAGCGTACCAAACAGCGTAAAAAGTTATAATGCAAAATAAGTTTTTTTTCCAAAATCAAAATTTGTAAAACAGTTAGTTTCTGTTGGTGTGATTTGATTTTCTTGATTGTGAGTTTTTATATGAACAAAGTTAAAAATGTGGAAAAATACAGGCTTTTTCTGAACTTTGAATTTTGAATTTAAACTAATACATTATAGCACTGTACAAACCAGACAAATGAACGGGGTTCTAACAATGGATTCTGGTAAAGGAGACAGGACAAAATATACGTGTGTTGGCGTTTTGAAAGTGAATAACGGAATTTTATTTAATGGGACTTAAGTAGGGTGATTCAAGTAGCGATACTTTTATCAATAGCCTTTTTTGACAGATCACGTGTGAGTCGTGTCATGTTATTTTTGTTTAGTATGGAAAGACTTACGCTGAACAACGTTTACAAATCGTTCAACTTTATTACAAAAATTTACGTTCTGTGAGGCATGTGTTTCGCTCCCTTCGCTCAACTTATGGTCAACATAATCGGCCTACTGAGCGTACTATTCGCAACACCATCACCCATTTTGAGACTCAGCATTAATTATTGTATAATATTCGACCGAATAGACCGCGTTTAGAACGCTGTGAAGAAAATATAGCGGCCGTGGCTGAGTGTACACGAAAACCGTGGGGAGTCGATTCGGCGCCGTTCGCAGCAACTCGGACCGTTATCGTGCCATGAGAACCGACTATTTGATGCCTGAAATTGAAGCTCGTGACCTCGGCGACATTTGGTTTCAGCAAGACGGCGCCACTTCCCACACATGCCATCAATCAATGGATTTATTGAGAGAACACTTCGGTGAGCACATAATTTCACGTTTTGGACCGGTCGATTGGCCACCAAGATCGTATGATATCACACCGTTAGACTTTTTGCTGTGGGGATATGTAAAGTCTAAAGTTTATGCGGATTCAGGCGTTGGAGGAAAACATCACGCGTGTCATTCGCCAGTTTCCAGACGAAATTCTCGAACGAGTCATCTAAAATTGGATTCAACGGATGGACCATCTGCGACGTAGCAACGGCCAACATTTGATAGACATAATCTTCAAAAAATAAATGCCAAAGAATGTTTTTTCAAATGATAATAAACATTCCCCATTAAATTTGAATTTTCTGTTTTTTTTTTTTAAAGTAGGGAACCTTAAAATGGATCACGCTTTAGTTTCCCCCTATTGGCCTGTCTGTTCAGCATATCGATATATGAAACTACGTGCTCTTTAGATCTGAGGTATAAGGAATGTTCAGCAACTTTGAAGAAAATGACACGCAAAATATTTTTGTGGATATATAAACCCTGCAACTCCCATTTACAACCCCAAGACTGAACACTACTAAAATTTAAATATTACCGAATATTTAAAATGATCGCAAAAAGTTGTTCTCTTCTGAATTCGTCTTTAACACTACAAGCAAATTAAAAAAAGGATACCATAACATCTAAAAATTTAATTTGTGACCAATTATTAAAAAGAAAGAAAGTTATGATAATATAAAATAAAAATGGAAAATTAAAATAAAGAAGCAAAAATAACAGCAACATTTTTTAAATCAGTAGAGTAATTTATTATGAAATCTCTCTGCAAACATTCTTACGTCCTGGGTATGAGGTAAATGAATGTGTGTACGTACAACTGCTTTAATAAACAGCACTCGTACTCTTGACATGAAAAATGCAGAACCATGAGGCACCACTCGTTGGCTAAAATTCGATTGATTTTCATTTGTTTGATATCAAAACAAATTTAAATGCATACGTAAATAGGAATGTTTATTTGTATGTGCGTGTCTGCGAATGAGTGAAAAAAACAACAACAACAATTTCACTACCACGCTTACAGCATAAAAGTGAAGTGCAAAAACAAGCAAACTACAGTTGTATTAAATTATCCTTTTGCTTTTTTTGTATAAGTTAGAAAGTATACGCTAATAGTAGAACAATAAACACACACACACACACACATACTACACTTGGAATTTACATTTTGATGCATGGAAAAATAACTTGTTGGTTGGTCAGCGTAAGCAGCGTCGGGTTGTTGAAAATTTTTAATTTTATCAGATAATTTGTATTGTTTTTGCAATCTTTCACTTGTGGGAGTCAGTGCTGTGTATTGTTCATTCACTGATACTATTCAATTCTAAACATGTTTAGCAATCAAAATAACAATCATTATAATGTTCTCCATGTAGATTTTTCCATTTGGAATTAATAGAAAATGTGGCTGGGAATAATGATGCCGATAATGCATTTTCCGCTATTTTATGTATCGTCAAGCATCATTTAGCACGAAGACTTGTAGTGAGATTATGTTTTTACAGTTTCTAAAATTCAATAGTGATTGTTTGCTTAGGGACATGTCAGAATTACGGCTTTAAGATAGATTTTGGTGAAAAATCTATGCTTTTTTAAGATTATTTTTTATTATTCCGGCACACAGTGGTTGAAAATCGTTTTTCATTGGCCAAAATTCTGTAACTTTTGCACCGAAGGAGATATTTTAGTGAATTTTTTGAATCGACAAATAGATTCTTAAACTTTTCTCCACTTTCAATCTCATTAAAATCGGTTGAGTAGTTATGGGGAATTTAAGGGCAAAGTGGAACTTTAGATTTTTAACTTTAGCGTGAAATAGGGTTTTTAATTTTTTTATTTTTTTTAAATGTTATATTTGGATTTAAATAATAATCATTAACTTTTTTGTAATAATGGGACACACAAAAACTGTAATGTATACACTAGAAAAAATTTTAACATTAAAAAAAAAAGTAAAATCAACTGGAAATTTTGCTATTAAATACTGAAAAATTAAAAAATGTTTGCTGTCAAATTTGTTTACACTTAAAAAACTTTAGAAATATTATCTAAAATCTTGCTATTACTACAGAAGAATATATTATTTTTTGCTGTAAAATTTGTTAATATTAGCAAAATAAATCCGCTGAATTCTGATTTTTTTTTAGATTTTGATACGAAAATATAGGAATTTTTTTTTTTGAATATTCTAATTTATTTAAACATTTCATACACATGTGGATAAAAAACCTTTTAAAAATAAAAGCAACAATTGATTTTTATAGCTTGTGTAACAATGTGAGTTTCTGTTGATTGTTATTTTTTACTAATACGATGTATGTCGTAGATCTAATGAATTAAAATTATGGTTTATTTAATTGAAAGATTGATTGCAAATATTCCATATTCTGTTCTGTGTTATTTATGTTCTTTAGTAGTTTTTTGACTTCTTCATCTAAATCCCGATGTTCCACTTTCCATTGATTTCGAATACTGGAGATGAACGGATCTGACGTTGCCAATAATATATTAAATAGATCTTCATTTGTGGAATTTCGTGAAATTTTTCTAGTATTGTGCTCTCTATAAAATCTGTAATCCTTATTCCTTTTTTCCTGAGGTACCTATGATAAATCTGCAAGTGGCACCAACAGATATTTAATGGCATCTTCTCCATGATAAAGGATTTTGTGAACTATAGCATACATATTTCTCCATGGGCACTTGGTTGTATATGTTTTTGCAGTTTCATTAGCAAACTCTTCAAATTTTCTAGAGTCAATTTCTTCATTGCACGCAAGTACTTCTAGGATTATTTTAAATCTAAAAATGAGGTTAAAATCCACATCTGTCTCCATATTTCTTTAACTCATTTCCTTTTATTGATTTTAGCAAGCGTTCGGCTGTGTAATCAAGTAGAGATTGTAGTTGTACCTCTGCCGAAATTGTTGTGATTGTAATAGTGTCCTTTAATGGCAAACAGTCCATTTTAGCAGCTGTTATGTGATAATATGCTGGATACAGATTTAAGCCCTTTTCAATCGCACACAATCTGAGCTGAATATATTGCTGTTTTGTTAATTTCAAATCCAAAAATAATGCTAATGCCTCCTCATTTGTGAATTGTTTTGCATCGCTCGAAGTTGGTATACTTTTAATAATCCGTTTTGTACTCAATGGACTAGTTTTAACAACTTTTTCAATGAAATCCACTTTTTTCAATTGTTTCTTTGATCGTAATTGAGGAAAGTATCTCGAATATTTTCATATCCAATTTTCTTAAGCTTCCGCCTCTTATATCTATCGCTATAGTTATCCAGCGATTTTTGTGGTCTCCTACGATTTGTAGTTTCTGAAGCGATCTGGACAGAAAGTTCGTTCTCTAACCAGTTTGCAAAGCTCTTATAAAATCTATCTTTGCTGTAATCAACTTTCCTGTATCGCTGCTTTAAATCTTTGCTGACAACCGATTATTTATTTTCTCCAATTGTATTTCATTGCTATAGGAATTTAAGTTTCCTTTTTTCGAATGTAATTTTTTGTTTCTTAAATACTCCCGGCCAATTCTTTATAGCTGAAGCTCTCCATGTTTTTATGAAAAACGTTGTTATTGCTCAGATATATTTTATCCACTGAGTTTGCATCCGAATGTTACTTGCTTTTAAACCTTTTAATCCTTTTTTTATACCAAATACAGGTAGAATAAAAAGGATTAAATAACCAAAATTATTTTAATTTATATACTATAAAATACCTGACACAAATTTAACAACGCATTGGCATAGTTATATGGTCATAGAATATTATTAGAGTCATAAAAACAAATAAAATAAAAAGACCAAAAAAAAATTTTAAAATACCTTTTAAGGTGGGATTCGCAATATACCTGTTTAGCGTAAACGCGTTTTTAAGCTCTTTATTCTACTATAAAATGCGTTAGTGTGAACGTTGTGTAACGGATAATGATGAATCAGGGCAGCGATACGTTTTTCTGATTGTGTAACAATATAAAATTTTTTATATGTACTACCTGTATTCTGTTCGATCACTATCAATGTTCCCTATATCATAAATTTTTTTGAAGGCAATAGCACATGATTTCTGTTACTTCTACAAGCGTTTTTGCGGAATGAAAAAATTGTAAAAATAAATAAAAAAAAAATTTTCGAGTAAATTCATTAAAATTAAAAAAATTTTCAATAGACTGGTCCAAACGGGTTCAAGAGTATATACAGGGTTAAAGAAAACACTTTTACCTTCCCCTCAGTGGTTCTACCTTCTTAATCCCTTTGGATCCGCAAAAGTTATATTCTACTAAATTTGAAATTTGACAAAAATATAGTAGAAAATATTTCTTAACATCTAAAATATAAATAACACAATAGTCGCACATATTACTTTTTTAAAGATAAGATAGCAGGTCATTATCGATGATAGTTTTTAAGCAATGATAATTTCTTTCGGATTAAATATAAAAAAAATCACTTTTTTCTGAATTTAAAAAAAAGTTGTCTAAAAATAATATACATACATATGTTAAGGGTGATTTTTTTATTGGCGTTAAGAACTCCCGATAGGGATAACTATAAAACAAGATGTCATACGAAGTGTGTTTGACTTTCTTTCAGTATACTTGGCAAATCACTAAACAACGACTTACACCAGAACAACGTTTACAGATTGTAGGAATTTATTTCCAAAATTCCCGCTCTGTACGCCAAACTTATAGAGCACTTCGTTATGCGTACAGTAGATAATCGTGCGCTTAACAACTTTCTAACAACTCTTCTCTACCCGTTCACCAGTTGGAAAATTTTGAGGGAAGAGCTTGGAATGCATTCATATAAGATCCGACTGGTGCAATGATTGAAGCCAGCGGACCATCAATGGCGTCGTGCGTTCGGTGAATGTGTTAATACAGAAAAGATTTTTTTTTTTTCAATTAAAAAATTAAATTAAATTAATGTGATAACGGAATCAATTATTTTTTTAGTTGAAAAAAAAATTAAAAATGTAATTCTGATTTAATTAACATTTTAGTTGTTTTGAAATAAATTTTTAATTAAAATATTAATTAAATAACAAAATATCTTAATTGACTTTTTTCAATTAAAATAAAATAATTTAAACTTGTAAAATTGTTGTTGGGAATTGTCAATATTTAGTTAAATGAATTAACACATTGTTTGAAATGACAAAGCTGTTTATCAGTTTGATTATTAAAATTAAAAATATCATTCATTGAAAAAAAAATATTCACAATCTAACAATTTTTAGTAACCAATATAATCATTTTTGTAATAGGAGCAAAATCAACCACTTGTTTGCTTGATATTATGAATTTGATATAAATTTGGTGATTGGGGACAATATTTAATTTTTTCTGTGAAGAATCAACAAGAAGTTGCATTTTTATCGTCAATCATTTTCGGCGATTATGCTCTTTTCTATCTTTACCGGTATGCAAACAAGCAGAATTGTAATTTTTGTCATTGTAAATCATTTGGAGGAGAAATGGTTTCAACAAGATGGCGCAACATGCCATACAGCGCGTGAAACCATCACTTTGTTTAGCTAAACATTTGGTGACGGAATTATCTCAAGAAATTGACCTTTGAATTGGCCACCTTGTTCATGTAGTTTGACACCTTTGGACTGCTTTTTGTGGGGGTACGGCAAATATCCAGTCTATGCCGATAAGCCAACAACGATTGTCCAGACCAGAGGTCAACAATCGATGCACGATATGTTCGCAAAAGTGGTGCAAAAATCGAGCGGCAGGATGTCATTCATAAGGCGGATAGTCGCGGAGGCCATATGCAGTGTAAGGGAATTCCAGATAAATTAATCAGACTCGTGAAATGTTTGTGTATGGATGCAACTTGTTCCGTGCTCCATAAAGGTCAAGTTAGCAAATATTTAAGCGTTAAAATTGGTGTGTCTTATCCCCCTTACTGTTGAAAATCGTGCTTGACGTTATTATGAGTCAATGTGTGAATCCCATGCATGGGATTATAATAGGCATGGCTGGAAGACTCACTGACCTTGACTACGCTGCTGACATATGTTTACGTCACACAATCAGAAAGACATGCAACAAATGTGAACTAGCATCACGGCTATGGCCATGAACACGGGACGGATGATTAATACGTCAAAAACAAAATCAATGGGTTTCAATGTAACGAATAGCAATCACTTTTTCCCGATGGGGAAACAGCTTGAAGATGTCACAACCTTTTGCTACTTGGGCAGCATTATTGCAACTTTTAGCGGCTGGAGCGAAGATTATAAAAACAGACTGACTAAAGGTAAACAAGCGTCTGGAATCTTGAATAAGTTTTAGAGGGCAGCTAACATTACAGTATCAACAAAAATTTAGCTATTCAACAGTAATGTAAAGTCAGTTCTGCTTAATGGCTGGGAGGTCTGAAGGTTTACGAACCTTGATATACAAAAACTACAGGTCTTCGTCAAAAAATGCCTTCGCCGAATCCTCAAGATATTTTGCCCTCAAACTATAAGAAATTCTGAGTTATGGCTTAGAGCGCAACAGTCTCCAATTAACCATGAGATTAAAATACGCAAATAAAGATGGTTGAGTCATACCCTACGTAAGCCAGGACATCACACAGGGAACAAGAAGATGGGGACGACCTAAAAATACATGGATACGCCAAGTTCAAGCCAACTACAAACTTCTGGATTAACCTGGAATGCTGCCAAAAGAAGAGCAACAGATGGAACCCGATGGATGTCAGTTATTGAGGCCCTATTAGGGATATCGATTATTCGACTTGTTTCAATAACCGGTTTTCGAATATGGCGAATAGTTGATATTTTAAAATAGCCGGTTTTCGGTTATGCATTTTTTAAATAACCGGTTATCCGGTTTTAATTCGAATACATAAAAATACAAAAATCTTTAAGTCTTTGTAATAAAACGTTAACTTGAATAAAAACTAAACAATTTGCAAAGGTAAGGAACCAACAAATACATAGATTTGACTTAGATCAGACCTAACAAATATTTGACGATAAAATCCAAGAAAAGTAGGACAAGTAAATTGATCAAACTTTAGCTTAATTTTCAACAATTTTTTATTGATTTACTAAACTTTATTTGTAAGAAGATATTTAGAAACTGTTGAATGATATTTGTTGGTGGTTAAGCATGTCTATATAAATAAACCATATTTTTGAAAAGTTGCAAACAAAACCTGCTAACCAGGATTATCTATTTCAAATTATTTTGTTTCAGCATTATAGAAACGAGTAGTAAAATGAACATGCTTTTTGTGTGAAATATTTGTCAATTCGTCGACTAAAATTTAAGACCTTCCATGATATTGTTTGATTTCTTCTATTTTGTTTTTTAGTTCTTAGTATTTTAATAAATAAAACTGGTAGAAATTTTTCCCATATCGTTGACTCCACCGGAATGTTGTAGTTTTCAGCATGAAGAGATGCTAGAACAACTTAAGAGTTTTAAGTGCATTAAAGGGTATTTCGTCCTCGGCAACACAATGGGCTAATATTTCACCTATAATTAATTTTTAGTATTATTTGTATTATTTGTCGTCTCTTTAGAACTACTTCGAACGGAGTTAAAATTTATTTAGAGCACATTAATGTCAAGCGGGTACATCTATAAGCAGAGTAAGGAAAATGTATATTAATTACACATTATTAAAATAACCGGTTTATTATACCAAAATAACCGGTTTATTCGATATTCGAAAATGGGCATTAGGGAGATCGAACGGTTATTATTCGACCGGTTTTAACCGGTTATTTAAGCTTTGCCCAAGTCGGTTATTTTAAAATTCCCATTTTTCGAATATCGAATAAACCGGTTATTTTGGTATAATATACATATTTTAGTAATGTGTAACTTATATACATTTTCCTTACTCTTGTTGTAGATGTACCCGTAATTTAAGTATTTTCTAATTGAATATTGGCCAAACTTAAACTTTTAATGCAGAATATCAAAACAAAACGTAACAAAGGTCAAAAAACATTATGAACACTGTAAATACAAATCGTTTATAAAAGCGTGTGTTCTTGTAAAAAAAAACAAGAACTATTTAAAATTCTACAAAAACGTGTGCTGTTAAAAAGTAAATAGTAATTTGTGCAAGAGCGTTCTAAATATTTAATATATTTTTATATAAAGGTAATCTCTAGAAATTTTTCGAACGCGATTAATAAGACAAAGATAGTTGCCTGAAGTGCCCTAAAATGATAAGTTACAAAGGTTCTTCCATGTCACGACTTATTAATCACCTTTAATTAGTATACATGCTTGACATTAATGTGATCCAAATGTAACTTAACTCCGTTCGAAGTAGTTCTAAGGAGACGACAAATAATACTTTATTTTACTAAAATACGCTGCAAAAAATAAATCATTGGGTGAAATATTAACCCGTTGTGTTGCCGATGACGAAATGCCCGTTAAGGCACTAAAAACTCTTAAGTCGTTCTAGCATCTCTTCATGCTGACAAATACAGCACTACGGCGGAATCAACGATATGGGAAAAATTTCTACCAGTTTCATTTATTAAAACAGCAAGAACTAAAAAACAAAATTGAAGAAACCAAACAATGTCATGGAATGTTTTAAATTGTAGTCGACGAATTGACAAATATTTTACACAAAAAGAATGTTCAGTTCACTATTCGTTTCTATAATGCTGAAACCAAATAAATTGAAAAAGATAATCCTGGCTAAGAGGTTTTGTTTGCAACTATTGAAAAATATGGTTGATTTATATAGATAACTTAACCACCATCATATTAAAACTCATTCAAAATAAATTTGAGAGAATATTTCAAATAATAACTTTATAAAATCCCTTTAATTTATTTGCTTTTGCAAAACGTTTCTCTAGATCAAATATCATTCAACAGTTTCTAAATTGCATTATACAAATATCTTCTTACAAATAAAGTTTAGTAAATCAATAAAAAATTGTTGAAAATTTAGCTAAATTTTGATCAATTTACTGGTCCCACTTTTCTTCGATTTTATCCTAAAATATTTGTTAGGTCTGATCTAAGTCATATCTATGTACTTTGTTGGTTCCTTACCTTGTTTTGTTTTTATTCAAATTAACGTTTTATTTAAAAACTTATTTGATTTTTGTGTTTTTAAGTATTCGAAATAAAACCGGTTAACTGGTTATTTAAAAATTGCTTAACCGAAAACCGGGTTTTTTAAAATAGCAACTATTCGTAATATTTGAAAACCGGTTATTATAATCGATATCCCTAATGGGCATTTTAAAATAACCGACTTGGGCAAAGCTAAAATAATCGGTTAAAACTGGTCGAATAATAACCGTTCGATCTCCGTAGGCCCTATGTTGCTTTTAGGAATTTAAAGGATTCTATATATAAATGCCATGCAACTTTTATGCCGACAAAGCCAAATCATGTTGGTCATTTCGTTGTATTTGTTATGACTTATTTTTAAAACATATCGCATTGCCGCTTAAAAAACTCCTCATATATATCTTTGAAGTTAGGAAAATGGTCTTAATTCAGAAACTGTAGTTTTCCGTAATGTTAAATTGAAAATTTTTTAATTTCTTTATTTAACTGATCTTTATTTAAATGATTACGATAAGAAGCAGTTGTGCTATACTAATGTTATTGATACCAAACGAAAGACAGAACAAAAATTATTAAGACATAATAAAAAACTCAAAATGCACTTCTTCGACTTAAGACCTTTTTACCTAACGCCAAATATATGTGACAATATGGAAAAGTAGCTTATGGCGTATATTATAGCCTGTAGAAATGCCTAGTTTTGTTGAAGTTTTATTCAAGTAATTTTTTGCTTTCAGTCTGTATATTATCGTATTAGAAACAACTTTAATAGAGGCTGAAAGGTAAATGTTTAAAAAAAACTTTTTGTAAATATTAATGATTTTACACCTTTTCTCATTGTAATAACTCAATTTTGACTTACGTCGACTTAAGCTTCTTTTCCATATTACCACATATAATCAAACTTCTCTTTACTGAACTTCTTCGCAATTATTTTTCTCATTGCAAATTGATTTTTAAAACACATGTATTTCTTATCTCCGTACAATAAATTTTTAGACAGTGGATTTTGCAAACACAAATTGGACTGATATAAACTATTTCAAAAAGTTTATCTTAACCATTCCCAAGTCACTGTGAATAGCGAAGAAGTACGTTTTTGATAGGGGAGATGAAAATCAGAACAAAAAATCCAATCAAAAACCAAAATATGACGCACCGAATTCGAATTTCGCTTAATAAAAATTGGCATTTAATTAATAGCTCTTATAGATATATTTTATATCGTGTTTACAGAAAAATCATGTGCATTCAATTGTTGAATAGAGTCAAAGCAAATATAGAGACATTTTTTTCACACATATTTTTTTATTCTCTTTTTTAACGATGACTTTTTTATGAGAGAATTTTAGATGAAATGCAAAAACATTCGTTCTAATTTTTTTTTATATGATAGAACAATAAAATGCTAAAAATTGTAATCCCTTTACGAAAATCCAAAGCCAATCATAAAATAAAACCCTTCTTCTTGTATGCATTTGTTTAGAAATGGGGTTAAACTTGTACATAATTTTAAATTAAAGTAAGAACTTGAACGTAAATTCATCGGTATCTGCGTTCTTAAGTAAATGCATCCATCGACAAGCAATTTTATGTTATGATTTGATTACATAATTTATAACCAACGAAGCATAATACAATCATTTTTGTATTCACAGAATAAACGAGCAAAAGAGTTGGTATTTTTATGACTTCTTTATGGAACGACTATAAAACTTAGAGTAAAAACCCCAATTGAGAATCAAATATAATACCATGAATTACTTATGAATTGCAAAGAAATAAAATATAGAAAAAGTATGAAACAGGATCGTCGTCATGAATATAATGCCCTTGTTTTTTATTTAAGCGGGATATTCCTATTTTTATTTTTTTCCATTTTTGTATTCATTTTATTAAGCAGTTAATGCGGTAAAATCTAATGCAATAAAATGTATAAGCAACTGGGTAAATGTATTTGGCAAGAGCAGATATAAAATAAGGAAAAATAAAAAAAAATCCTCTATAAATATAAATCAGCCTTTGGCAAATTATATAAAAAATAAATAGAAGTGAAATTCGAACATAAAGTACCCATAAGAGTAATACAAATACATTTTGTTGGAGATTTTAATTTAAAAAATATTTCTTTGGTAAAGAAAAACAAAACGAATTGAGAAAATCAAAACTAATACTCATACCACTTTTATAAGACACAAAGTAGAGATGAGGAAAAAAAAAACAGAATTACCAGCCTATACAAAAGGTTGCAATCAAAAATTATCTTAATCATTATCATCAACATCATTATCAACATCGTCAATATTTAAAGCCAAAGTAAAATCAACATCAGTTGCCTGTTTCGTTTTTCGCCAAACATTCCGATAACTAGCCAAGCATTATATCCGCAAAATGATAAACTTTACATGAACTAGTTATAGACAATAGCAACAACAACGGATCTACAACAACACACTTACTGCAAAACTATGGTGGCTAAAATAACGTTGTTCATTGGACTCCTGCATGTTCATTTCTATTTGTTCTAGTTTATAATGCTGATTCCCTTTCCCTCATAGCTTTCCATCCTTTTCCACAGTCATTTCATCATAATAGTCTGCAGAAGTTCAATTTATTTGATAATGACTACAACAACAATAACGATAATGAAGCTGATGATGACCCCCTTGGCATTGCAGTAGTATCTTTGCTTTACTTTAAATTTAACCACAAACAGTGGGGCACAAAATGTTAAAACAAAATAGTGACATAATAATAATGTTTTATAAAAAAGTACTTTTCGCTGAATACATAAAACATGTTTCAATATTTTGAAAGAAAAGTAAAATAAATTTAGTATAAATGTTTTTTTTTTCTTTTTGTAGGTAAATTTTGTGAACTAGCGTTTATTGCAATATAATACTAGAAGATGGCCTTTAATTAGGGTGACCATCCGTTCTGTGGTATTGTAAAACTTTGTTCTGTGTGATTTATTTTCTTTAATTGTTCTGCATTTAATACAATGTTTTATATTTGCACAATTTTTCCCTTTTTTTTTTTTTTTTTGGAAAGTTTTGAGGGATAAAAAATTTTAAAAATAAAAATAGTTCTAACTTTATGTCCAAATTATTCTAAAAAGAACTAAAGGCTTATAACCTTTCTTTTCAATACCAACGAAATAAAAATAATTAATTTTAAAATTAAAAAGACAAGTAAGAGGGCTATATTCGGTTATGCCGAATCTTATGTGCCCTTTAATATGGTGCGATAAGGGCAGAAAGTTATCAGCCGAATGTTTAATAAAAATTTCACGGCAGTTTTTTCCCTTCTCCCATTTTTCCTATTTAAATTCAATTGTAAAAATGGGAAAAGGGAAAAAACACCCAGGAAATTTTTATTCATAATTGGGCTGTATATAAATGACCACTAACGCACATTACATAGAGTTCGGTTGTTCGTTTAATACACATTTCTATATTTAAGCGGCAAATCATGAATGTGGTTGTTATATGTAAAAATGCAAAAAAAAAAATTCAATAAAAAAAAATATAAAAAAAAACAGCAACAAGGGATTTTATGAGTAAAATAAGAGGCAGATGGGTCTCTGTTTGTTCACATCTCATCCATTTGTTTACTGGTCGGCTGGATTTCAATAGCAAAAACTTTAACGGAATATATGTGAAATAAATGTGTATATAACAACCTAGTCCCTAACATTTCTGGATTGTGCGGAAAACCTCTTTCAACAAACACATGGACAGACGGTCAGACGGACAGTTAAGTGAACTTCGCTACTCATAAGGATCCAGAATATGAAAAGGGAACAAACTTGACCTTTCTACCTGCACTGCAGGGTATAAAAAACTGAGATTTTTATACCCATATTCCCAATAAAAAATTTTCCTATTTTGCGAAGCACTTATGGAACATTTTAAAAAGTAAGCACACATTTATGCGCTACGCAATAAGACATACACAGATGCAGTAAGGTTAGTGAACAAATTATTAATAAATAAAAAAAATTTTGAAGAGCCACGGCATTCCCTTACTACGAAGCAGGTTTTTAAGGGAGCATATAAAAGAGTAACGGTAACAAAAAATTCAGTGTGCAACGCTGATCGTTACATTCTCCAATTTGCGCTGAATAAAGCGCTTTCTGTGTCAAAAATGTATTGCTTCAAAGAGGGAACTCGCTATATTAATTTCATGTCTTCCGTTAGCGATATGGTAAGCGAAACTTTTACGTTTCTCCCTTACAAACCTGCTTCGTTGGAAGCTCAATTTTTTATTGGGTTGTTAAAAACTATTTTAAGTTTAAAGCAGGCTTATGTAACGAGTTTTCTATGAAAATTTGTAAAATAAAACTTTTATTAATCAAAAATATTTTTTATGAATATGGCGGTTAGTTTTCAAAAAAATTTTAAATATAATTTCTAAATAATACCCATTGAACCTTATGTAAATTTATTTGTGGGTGTCAGTTTTTAAGTATTTATCTCATTCTTTTTTGATAATCTACTATGAAAAAAGATATATTATGTATAAATTCTGTGCTGTGCCTGTGTATGATTTAGTGTACGATATGGTTGTTTTTTGCTTGTAATCCGAAATTTTTAAAACAAGGAAATTAGATTGCCATTTTCGGAAGTTTTCAGCAATGATGTTGGGTATAAAACGGGCTAAATTTTAAAAATAAACTAGTTAACTCATCACGGCAATTCCAATGTACATATATCAATATCAAGGCGAATTCATAGCAGGTGATCTTGACAGCTCATGTGATTATGTTTTACTTCAGTTATTTAATCGAGTTTGTTTGTCAAGATTTTTTTAAATTTCTGTCCCTTCCTCTTCTTCATTAAGGCAATTTTAAAAGAAAAAAAAATTATGTTATCTTTTAAAAAACAGTTAATTGTTCTTATTAAAGCTTCTCTGCGAATTCGGCCTTCGGTCGGGCACAAGGCCGATCTTAGGAACTTTAGTTAGCGAGCTGGTATTTTTTATACCATAGAAGAGAAAATCCTTGAACCTGGCCGAAGGCTGGCTATGCATTAAAGCTTTAGTTAGCGAAGCCGATGTATGTTACACCATAGAGGAGAAAATCTTTGCGTCCGTCCGAAGGATGGCTATGCAGAGAAGCTTAAGTGAGTGAAGCTGGTATTGTTTTACCATGGACAAAGAAATTCTTGCACCCGCGCGATTCCTTAAACCAAAACTTTACAATTAATTGTATTATACATATTGGGGTGTTATTTCATTTAATTTCCAAAATTGTGGTTTTATTGCACAGGAAATAAGGCCCCACACTTTGGGGGATATTATTTTTTTGGGGTGTTATATTTTGGGGGGTTATTTCGTGCTGTCGGGGCCGACTGTCATTAATATTCCAATTAAATAAAATTTAAGTAAAATAAAAAGTGATGTAACGTTTTAATCGTTGCAGACCCAAAGTAAATCATACTCATGTGTAAGATTCCTTTATATCAAAAATAGCTAAATGTGTAATGATTTGGTTAGAAGATTGCAATCGAAATAATATTCCCATAAATAGTTGCGTAGTTGAAGCAACAGCCCAAGATATGTTTAATAATTTAGTGCATTTAATATAAATCTTCAATACTTTCTTGCGATGTATTTAAGAATAGAGAAAAACTTAAAATAGATAACAAAGAATAATAAGAGAGCGAAAATTAAATCTATACAGACGGACAAGAAGATATAAAGATAAAGAAAATAATAAAAGTTCAAATGGTAGAATCTTTGAACATTCTATCAAAAAAAGATATCGCTGAACCGTTGTTTTAGAAAGACCCGACAGCGAATAAACATTATAAAAAAATTTGTTTTTGGAACTCTGAAATTAACTTTAAATGAATTGATTTTTAGTAAAATTAGTATGTATGTGTATTATTTAAAATGGTCTTCGTTTGATTAAATAAAACGGACGTATTTGGTTCATAACGTAGTTTTCTCTTAATATACAATTAAAATTTACTATAACGATAAAACATAAATATGAATAATTTGTACAGAACGCGTTATAGGGGGTTAAACAAGCGCGTTGTACAGGTACTCTCGTATATGAGTGGGTATATATGTCAAAATCGAACACATTTAACGAAAACTTTAATTGAACTAAAAAATATATTTTATACAAATAATTTCTTTCTCATTTTCCTTTTGATACAGGTAAAATTGTTAATCAAATTATAATCGAAATAAAGGTTTGGTTTGGCTGCTGCACTGCAGTGGATCCTTTTTCGTTGAGACCACTGATTTTGATTACGTATAATATATTGTGACTGTTATAAGTGATATTATTTTTTTGTTTGAAAGTTGTGGCAACTTCTTAAAAAACGAACAAAAATCAAACTTATTTAGTCTAATATTCGAAATCGTATTTACATTTTGAGACTTTTATTATCTACACTGTTCATCAAACGCTCTAACAGCCTCTTCAAATTACATGTTGTTTCAGCAATTGTTGTTGTATGAGTTATTTTTGTAATTTTTTTTCTTTTTCACACAGCTCCTGTTGCCTCTTTGACTGCAATAATGGAAAAACCACAATATAATGAACGGAAAATTATCTAACAGGAAATTTGGCTTTTGTCCAATCGATTCGAAAGCACCAGAGAAAAAAAGAAGCTAATTTCAAAACAACTACATGAACAACAATCAAACCAAGTTACCATTTTATTACAACAACATTAATCTTAAGCCAACTTGTTTTGTTGTAAAAAAATATGATATATTTACTTTTTTATAAAAGAAGACATTAAAGAGATGAAAAAAGTCAAGAATTAGCAATAATTTTTATGGAGAAGAAATGATAGTAAAAAGGGAGAAAAAGAGCACAACTAACAAAAGGACAATTTTGTGAAGCCAAGAAGGGCAAGATTATATAATTATGTGAACCTTCATTCCAGAGCATAAAAAAATGTGGTATTATGTATAAATATTACTAAAAGCAAATTAATATTAAAAGAAAACTGAAATCAGTGTTTCAGGATTTCTAACAAAAAACATTTTTTTTTATATATTTCTGAAAATTAATCTTCGCATATTTTTACTTTTAAAATTTGCATAAATTTTCACGCAGCTGGTTTTTTAACCATTTCACTTTTGTATTATTTCTAGATTTGGCTTAAAAAAAATTAAAATCGCAAACTCATTTCAAAGTCTATGTGAAAATTGAATTTTATGACTTAGTATATAAACTTTTTTTCTTTTTAAGACACTGCTGATTTATTAAAAAGTTAAGATGATTAAAAGTTATGATTTTATTGCAGATGACTTAACACTTTTAACTTTTCTTATTTATAATTGAATAATATTTAGTGATGCAAGTACTGTTTTTAAGAATGTTCTATGAAAAAATTACAAATTTAAAATGGTTGGAAAGCCTATGAATTAATTAATTGGTCGATTATGTATGACAACCGAACTTTAGTTGAGTTGCCAGTTGCCGAAAATATATTACAGATAGCACCAAATGTCGGTTTCAGTTGGCAAATAATAAATATTTAGGCAACCGCAAAGTATTCGTTGTTGTATAGATTTTTTAACCCTTAACCTGTACTAAAAAATAAATTAAATGCGTTTGTGTTAATTTTGCCCAACATTGAAAGGTCATCCATCAAACATTTGTTAATTCTTTTTATATATCATTCAATGCATTAAAGTTTGGGAATGACTTTTACAAATAAATTTTTACATGCTGTTCATTGGCTTTACTTTTATGTATTGACTAATAGTGTTGGGAAATTTTTGTTCATGTGCACAAAATGCGTAACTTTTTTGGTATCGATATTACGAATAAGCCTTGAAGTCAATCATTTTATATATATAAAACATTCAATTGTAAAATAATTGTACATAAATAAAAAAAAAACATTGACTAGTTTTGAAAATTAAAATTAATCCGACCAGTTTGGGCAATTTTGACACATGAATACAGGATAAGGGTTAAATCAAAAGGCGTTAAAAGCGTAAAACAAGTACGTTTTTGGTTTCATTTTGGGCATTTTGTTACATATTTTAATACAACACAAAAATTGTACTTACTCATTGAATCCACGTTCTTATTTCAAACTATAAACTGTGGGGATATTGATGTCGATCGATGAATTTGTGTTTTACCATTAAGCAAAAAAAAATTTTTATAAGTACAGAAATTGATTCTAGTGGATTAGAATTGTCCTTCAAGTGTCGTACAACAGATGCGACGTTCACTCCTTCTTCTTGGTCAGCGAAAAAATAAATATACGAAACTAATTACGCGGGTATGTGATATAAATCGAATTTGAAAGCGTAATGATTTAAAATCGAAAATATCGGCTTCTATCAGTCATGTTCCAAAAATCGGAATCACATGAATTGAAAAATCTCCATTTTTAATTTTTAATTAATTCGGTAAAAATAAGTGTACGATTTTAATTTTACCCGAATTCTATTGCCAGAACATGGCTGAATAACTTAAAATATTGATTTCAAAACGCACGATATTAATTGTAAATAAAACAAAAAGTTTTCAGAGAACTATCTTAATATTTTTTATTACGATAGCGGATCTGTGACAATTATATCTGCCAAATGTTTTCGCTACGGTTTCCTTGGCCCGCTCATCTGCTATCTGGTTTCCCGGGCAGTCTGAGTGCCCTGGTATCCATATAAGCGTTAACCCTGAATGCTCAGCAATCTCATTCAAAGACATCCGACATTCTTGAGTTAACCTATATGTCGTGCAGACACCCACAAGAGAAGCAATGGCAGCCTTGCTAGCAGTAAGTATACGTATATCTCCCGATAAGCGATAATACTTAAGACAGTTGGCTGCCCGCCTATAGCCGAGATTTCTGCCTGCAGGACACTACATCCATCCGGCAGACGAAAGAAAACTGTAACGCTCAGTTCCTATATGTATAAACCTCCGCCAACTCTTTCCCCCTTCCTCGAACCATCAGTGTATACCCCTAGGGCCGGTTCATGGAAGGTGCCCATGACTGACAGCGCATTGCCGTGCGCTATATATGTCCGGTACCTCGCACTAAAGAAAGGCTCCGGGGTGCAGTAGTCCACTTCCTCAGGGACAATCGAGTATCCAATTATCCTGGAGTGGCAATAATCACGGGCCGACCAGCCGTGTGCCACGTTCAGCCGTGTCGCCTAGCATATGATGAGCGTGAGCGTGATGTCCACCGGGAGCCAGTTTAGCATTGTAAACAGCGCACTAGTGGGAGTGGAGCGCATTGATCCTGTGATCATCAACCAGTCTATATATATCTTCTCAAGCATCGCACGGTACCTGCCCTTGTCCAGCGCAGTCCACCATAAAACAACACCGTAATACAGAGTCGGCTTTAATACACCATCAAAGATTCAATTCAATTGACACACCTCGGGCCCATACCACAGTTCCTGCCGATTGCACCTCTGCACGCATATATAGCAACTATTGCCGTTGCTATCCTCATCCGGACGTTCAGCACCCACGACAGCTTACTGTCCAAGATTACGCCCAGATACTTGGCGCTATGAGATTTCTTAAGTTCAGTCCCATTTAGCCTCGGAAGTCTCGGAAGCTACGTCTTAGACGGATTAACACCCAGTCCGCATGATATGCTCCATGTGCTAAGTACCTTTAATGCAGCCTCCATACACTGAGACATTATATTCAAATGCTTCCCCGTGATGGCCACTGCAACATCGTCAGCATACGCCACAGTTTTAATCCTCATGACGTCTATATCCGTCAACATGGTGTTCATAGTCAGGTTCCAAAATAGTGGGGATAATTGGGGTGCCCCGGTAGGCTAGCTGGTAGTGAGCCAGTCTATCAATACCGGGGTTGCGGGTTCGATTCCCGCCAGAGATTCTGGTCTCCGGAAGACAAGCGGAGAGCTTCGCGGGATTAGCGTAGGAAAAAAAAATCAGTACCGGGGTTGTGGGTTCGATTCCCGCCAGAGACTCTGATTTCTTGCAGACAAGAGAAGAGAAGAGAGGTCGAGGGTAAACACATTGGGATGGTCATCCTCAAGTGTATGTCAATATGTCTTTCAAGAGTTTTGAGAAGAAAGTATGCAATAGTAATCGGCCTGTAATCCTTCGCTTGAGAAGGAGAAGTCTTCCCCTCCCTTCGGGGATAAAGAAAACTCTACATAAGGTCCGGCTCATAGATAAATCCCTTTTATATAGCCATCAGCCAGTGTATTATAAGAGTCGAATAATTTTGCAGGTCCGCCTGAATTATACCGTCCATACCCGGAGATTTATACGGGCCAAAGCTGTCGACAGCCCACTTAATCCTATCATAGTCCATTGGGATGGACATAGGACCGGGCATCGATTCACAAACCTGATCCCGCAAGCTACCTTTGGAGTTTCCAGGAAAGTGAGTGTTAATTAGCACATCGAGTGTTTCCTGACTATTCGTAGTCCAACAACCATCCGATTTTCGGATAAAGGTCGGGACAACCGGGCTCGAAGCCATTATTCTACGTAAACGGTTTGTCTCAGCGGATCCCTCCACGCCGCTACAGAAGTTCCTCCAAGCATTAATTTCTACCGATCTTACCAAGTTTCTGAATCTATTCAATGAAGACTTGTACTCCGCCCAATTACCAAGACGCATAGCCACATTGAACAACCTACGACAGTCTCTTCTTGCCTGCGCAATATCAGGATCCCACCACGATGGACGATCCTTACCCCTGCGCACCATTATCTTACACGCAAGAAAGTCGCGATAGCGATAACCATTCACGGTAACTACTTGGCCGACCTAATTTTCGCTCGTGGATTGTCATTTGCCTAAATGCGGTAATTCTGCTTGTTAACGAGTCAACTGAGTTCGATACTTAAATGCCCCAGCCAGCTTTCCGGACGTACGTTCATCGCTAGATCCACTCATGTAGTGATTCTGAGTGGTATATTTATGTGTTACACACATCAGCACGAACGCATAATATCCTCTCCATTATTGTGGTGTGGGTATAATGATACTCAAAAAATTAAAAAAATTTAAATTAAATACCCGATAACCACATCATCATGTATTCAAAACAGCCTTAGGCTCATTGGTCGAGCAGGTTGAAGCGGAGTTTTATCGTTTTATTATTTTATGTGCCTTTTTTATAGAAACCACTTAAATTGTTGACATTTTTCTTGACAATTTTTCCATGCTTTTGTTTATTTTATCATTTAATCAACTGGAGCGGATGGCTGGGTGGTTGTTTAATAAAATTCCTCCTGCTATCAATTGTTACTTTTTCTTCTTTTTTGTTGTTGTTGTTTTAAATTGCATTAAATATAGCAAATAAGAAAGAATAAAATGAAATAAAGCCAAAACTAAACCAAAATGCTCATCAGCCTCAGCTTACGCATTCATTACATGATGCCTTTAGTCTTAAGCAGTATTGCCCTTTCATTTTTAAGGTTCAATTTTGCGCTGTGACCAACCCTCCAGTTTGATATTATTCCTTTTTATGAAAATGATGATGATGATTATTATTATTGTTGCTGCTTCTGAAAGTCTTGGTGTTGTATAGTGTCGTTGATTGTTGTAGTACCCACCAATAACCATCTAATATAATGGCTCATCATTTACGCCATCAAAGTATTTCCATGAATATTTTAAAAGCTTAAACAATGAAACAACACCATCTAATACAAACAATCTTAGAGTGGCATTGACAAACAAACAGTTAAGAGAGAAAGAGAGGAAGAAAGAAAAACTAAGGCTTAACAGTAGAATCATCATCTTCGTCTTTAGATTATTTGCACTGTTTTGCTATTGTTGGTTTTTTTTTTTTTTTTTTTTGGTAAAGGACACAAAAAAAAATACTTCGTTTCTCATACTTATTTTATTTTTGTTTTATTTATTTTAAACTTCTTTAACTGCTTGATACTCGCAATTTAAATATCGATAAGCCGTACTGACTATAAAGTGCACTACAGTTCCCACTTGGATAATTTCAACGAAGTAGTAACACATTTATTCAAATTTTCGAATCACAGATCTTTTGGTAATATTTTCATTAGTTTGAAGTTTAGTATGGGAACTAAAGCTGCTGTATATTTGATGAGAATAATTCTTTTAAATGCATGCATTTAAATAATGTAATACTAGTCTAACAATCGAAAAATTTATCCATGAAGAATTGGAATTGCTTAGTACTTATAGCATCATTACAGGACACTCTACTCTTAATCAAAGACAAAACAATTGAAATTGGAAAAGTATGAAACGTGGAATTGTTTATTATTGCTGGCTCGATTTTGCATTCAAATTTTTAAACTTTTTTTAAATGCGTTATTTGAATAGAATTCTTAATTTTTTTTCTGATTTCGGTTAAACAAACGGTTAAGTAGAAATAAATTTAAAGGACTTATGATTGAAATATCTAAAATTTTCTAAGCATGGCACAAGTTTTAGGTTTTAGTGAATACATTAACGTGGGCCGAAAAAACGGAAGGATCCATGGTATCATAAATACTAGGGTATTAAAATCGGTTAACTGTTAATCGGTTAACCGATTAACTGATCGGTTAATTTACAATAGACTTTTCTCGATTAACGATTAAACCGGTTAATTTCAGCCGATTAACCGACGCAACAAAATGTTTATATTTTTGTAGTTATTATAAACTATTTGTTTGTGTTTTTAATTATTTTGTTTCGTCTCATATGCAAAGGGTAAGCGTTTAGAGAGTATTTTTTCATAGAAACAAAAAAGGGATCTTCATTTTAAATAGGTCTTTGCTGTCAACAGCTTTTTGTGTCGCGTACTTTTTATAAAGGCATTTCCCATGTGACGTGACGTGATATTTGTACGAGAAAATGTAAAAAAATTACCTGAAGAAGTCAAATTTGTAAAAAGT
Organism: Pollenia amentaria; assembly: GCA_943735925.1. NCBI lineage: Eukaryota > Metazoa > Arthropoda > Insecta > Diptera > Polleniidae > Pollenia > Pollenia amentaria. Next base: position 250,678,001 of record OX031007.1, on the reverse strand, counting down.
TTTTTTAATATTACAAAGTTGTAAAGCAGCACTTTATTCAGAAAAATATTAGCAACAATCAACCCTAAGGATTTGAAGATATAAGCAAAAATATGCGCCGGCGCGACGTTACAGAAAACAGAAGTGGATTTTGACTTGCATTACAAAACTGCATAACTCTACGAATTTAGCAAGACTTTTTGTATAAAAAAAATAAAAGCTTTGCACTTATGAAGATTTATTTTCCAAATTATCAAATTTAAAAACCTTTACTCGTTTTAGGTACATATGCGAATTTCTAGCAAGAAGTCTTTTTGTAATGTAACGCCAGAAAGCAAATAAGCTTGTATTTTAGGACCATATTGTTCAAAAGTTATGCCTTTTGTAACTTAATGTAGAGCCAGTTGCGCTTTACAAAACATATAAAGACGTAAATTATACATATACAATTTTTGATAAACGATTTAAATTACTTCTGGCGTTAAGTTACAAAAAGAAACTTTTCGCTGGAACTTCCCATATGTATGTATGTGTTTAGTTATTTGTTTCCTCTCATATTTTCTTGAAACAATTAGGAGAGTTAAAATTTTTTAAAAAATAAAATAGGACTCTAATGGCATAACGTTTAAAGAAATCCAGGAAATGGACTGAGAAATAACATATTCTGTATTAGGGATTGCGTTTGATTTCTCCAACATCAACGAAAAGTGAAAGAATTTTTTCCAAGTCAAGATTTATCAAAACTAAAGAAAAGAATCAGTTAAATCATAAACAAACATTTTTCCAAAATATTATTTTTAAGGTCTCCTTAAACTATTGAAACAACTAATAATATTATCAAAGAGCTTATTTTTTAATTACTACATAATATTTATGTTTTAATAAATTATTTATGAATTATTTTTTTGTTTGCTCGCGTTAGTTCTAGAATTGTTATGTTTGTTATGTAATTGCTTTTTTTTAAATAAACTCCAAATAATAAATAATTTAGGCATTTAATTAATCGAGCGATTTACCGATTAAAGCAAAAGCCCGATTAAATGAATACCCTAATAAATAATTTGTCACGCGGCTATATATATGGCCATTATTTCGGCTTGAATGACACAGCATTGAGCCTGCAGCCTTATAGGAATTCTGCAGTTTAGCTGCTCGGAGTATATGCCAGGACCGACACCATGCAGTGTCGTAGACCCGTCAGTGAATATCTGAATCGCATTTGCTGGAATTTGTAGGTCATCGTAGTTAACCACGTTATCTTAAACGCTTGTGGTGAAGCAAGGATCAAGGAATGGCTTAGGTGTGACATAATCAACGTCCCTGTGCTAGTTTATCTTTACAAGGATTTTAGAATGTCCGGTATTGTAATCCCTCCATGCTCTAGTGGCCCTAAGTCTTACCGCCGCGTTCGCAGCTAACTTTTTCACTAAAATGTCTGGTGGTAACCAGTTCAATATCGTAAACAATGCCTTAGAGGGGTTTCTTCTAATGGCACCCTTAACCGTTAGTGCCACCATTCTCATTATACTTTCTTTGATGACACTTCCCCTTGAGCTGCCCCATAGAATAGAATAGGTTTAATGACACGTTCGTATAACCAGTATACATTCCTCGGGTTGATTTCCCAGTTTAGGCCAATAGCCCTTTTACAACAATATAATGCAGTTGCCGCCTTATTAGATCTGGAAATGTCCAATACTAGCCCAAGATATTTGGCATAATCGGGCAGTGTCAGTGAGACCCCATTTATTTTTGGGGTATTAAATTTGGGAATGTTGTATCTCCATGTAAAGAGTACCAGTTCTGATCCAGTTCATATCCCTAAAACCCTAAGTTCAGACAATAGTCCAGGATCCTTACCCATAGCCACAACTGCAACGTCATCCCACACGAAATCGTCCTGCAATACGTCCCTTCTACGGCTCTAAGCAGGGTATTGATATTTAGGTTCTGTACAGCAAGAGAACGGTCATAGTTTCCAAAGTTGGTAGAAATAGCTTGGTACTCCATAAGAGACATCAGTCAAAAAGTGGGCGCAAAATAGAATCCCGTATATTTGAAGAACGGTGAATGTAAAATTGTCTAAATTTGGTATAATTTGAATGGCTATCAATATACATATATTATATGTAACTAATGTGCGGGATTGGAGAAGTGGGCGTGGATCAAACTAGATTTCAGTATACCTAGAGAACTTCAACAGCTACAATTTACAAAATTGGAAAAATAGCTTGGTATATATATCTGTAAAAGGCCCACTGAATAACTGCAGACATAGATGCGATAACTTCAATACAAATACCATATAGATTTCTGTGCAACTGGTGAATGGTGATAGTAAGAGTATTCAAACTTACTACAAATAACTTCATAAGCAATGCACGAGATCTGAAAAATATTGAAAAATATACATATTTTATTTTAATGAGGGTAGCAAAGCACACTGGGCTAATCGTTGTTCAATTAATCGAAGAAAATTTTCGCCATTATAATAGCCAATTTCAAATAACGAATAACTCGAACAGTTTATTTAAATTAATCGATTGAAATTAATTTCTTAGAAAATTATACTGTTTTAATATAAAAATATATTTTTTTTAGATTTATAACTAATCAAATACATAATAACTAGAGGTCTGAAACGAGTAATTTTTTTTCTTCATGTGTGAAACTCGCCGCCGAATGTAATAAATATTTGTACTCTTACTCAGAGCACAAATACCGAAGTGAAGAGAATGTTTGTTTATTAATTACCAACAAGTAGGTAGCCGAAGTTAATCGAGTACCGAAAAAAAGTGCACATAAAATGTGAACAACAAAGAAAGAAGTACCATAAAAATCATGTTCCCTTCATGTGGTACTGCAAGGATTTATTTTTTATACAGTAGAGGTGAAAGTAACGCATTAATGTAATTGACGGTATTTTACTTTGAATAAATGCAAATATTTTTATTGTTTTTAGTTTGTTACACTAGACAAAGAAACAAGGGTTTTATTCGATAATAAATTTTTTATTTTTCGTTGGTCTAGGCAATCTTAAGTCACTAAAAATGTATATATTCATAACATGGAAACTTAGTTAAAAAACCGTTGATTATAATATTATTATTTTATGCTCAGAACTTTTCTTTTTTATATTTACATGCATTAGAAATAAAACAAACAATGTATTTAATATCAGATTAAAGAATATTTTTCTATAATTTTAATAAATAACTATTTTAAAATATGCAAAAGTGAATAAGTAACTAAATACATATACATATTATAAACTTGCCTCATTTATTTCCATTTCTTATCAAAATTAATTTAAAAATTTAAATTTTATTTGCCACGAGGCTTCATGAGTTACTTGTAGTACTACGTGAAGCTTGGTTGTCGCTTGATTACTTGATATGTTCCCTTCATGTATGTTGAGAGTGAGAGCGTAAAACAAACCTTTACTCATCTAGTAAAAATAAAGCCGAGCGCCTGTAGCGCAACAAAGTTCAAAATTTCGAACTTTGCGCTTCAACTTCAACTGCAACGATTACTACAACTACGTATTCTGTTGACACTACTTTGAAACTGCCGTTTTTAATTTTTTACAGCTTGCAACGCTATTCGTAACGTTGTACTACAGCATCTATTCTGTTCCCCACTTAACAACATATATACATTCGGCCATATTGTTGTTCTCAAAAATATGAACATCATTATGTTAGTAAAGTTCGAGTAAGTGCACAGTCTTTGCAAGTTCATACATATGTACTACTTAAATACAAATCTATTCATGCAGAGGTCTTATAATAACTAAAGAACATGTTGTTTTATTCAGTATCTTTTCTGAACATATTTTTGACCCTTTTTAGATGTGGGTGTGTGTGAGACAAATCATGTTATAAACGAGTAACGACTAATTCAATACGCATGCATTTTCGTACTATAATAGCGCTTTTCATATTGAGTTTGTCGTTTATTTTAAAAAATTCATCAGCATTTATAAATATGCGATGTCAGATTATGGGTTATCTGTTTTTACCCGACTTTCAGTTTATTTTTTACCTCTTATCATCCAAACGGCCAGATGAATTTTCACCTTTTATGTATTTTTAGATTCGTCTTAACAACCGAAGTGGTATTAGATAGGTAATTGAAAACAAAATCACGGATCGTTAGCGCAAAATATTAGTACGTTGAAGAGACAAACTACCCAAGCCTATAGAGTAGAGCTATAAAATGAAGAAAAACAAAGTTATCAGCCTTGTTCGGTAAATCGAATACATATTAGTAAGCGACCCAGTTTAAAAAGTTTTTTCATACTTTGATTTCTTATCTTAACCATAACTTCTCTTAAAATCAGGAAAACTACGGTGTTTTGAAAAAAGTCTCAATTGATTTGAATTTAACTTGATTTTCAGGAATAATATTTTATTTAAATTGAATTATGAATGATAAATTTTTTTTAATAGGCTGGACCTCTCATAAAAATACCGCGACAAGAACGTCTAAAATAAAATAAATATTAAAAAGATAATTTATAAAAATGTGAGATGAAAGCCTATATTGAATTTCTGTATTAAGTTAAGCAGGAGGGACATAATTGCAAATTATACACTGAAATGAAATTAATGGACGCCGATTGCTGCTGGCCCTAATGCATGTATTAAACTTTAGCTTTCAGACCATTGTATAGTCTGTTCAACCGAAGTAGTGGTTACTTTATTTTTATTTTATTTCCTTAATCTTGTTTCGGTCTCTTTAGCGCATTAAAAACTAAATGTTTTGCAGCAGGGTTTTTGATTTTTTAGTAACATATTTATTTTATTTAAATATTTTAAAACTGTATACGTGGTATAAATGAATTGTTATTTTATTGTTTATTGTTTAAATACATTTTTATTTTATTGTCTTTTCTGTTTATTTATATAATAAAAGTATCAAATCAAATAGACATGTATGTTTTTTCCATTTGATAATATTATTTGAATTATTCAAGTTATTCGAATATATTAAAACTCTTATTCGATTAATCGAGCAAAATTTAAATATAAAAATCAATTAATTCCTTACTCGAACAAAACCAAAAGTCAAGTAATTGGATACTCTAGATGGTATATAAATAAAAAAAAGAAGCGCTGCATTGTTGGGCGTGGAAAAAAATTTAAGTTCTTCAAACTTAGTAAATATTTCATCATAGGGCGTGGTTGGTGGAATTTTTTTTTTTTTTTGGTTTGTATTGGGTTCTACCTGATTTATTGTAATATGCAGGGAAACCATAAAAATGCAATTGAATATTTTTCCTTGTGCGGCCAATGAAGGCAGAAACAATATATTTATCCGTTTTTGAGCTTTTTATGAATTTTGGCATCGATTTGGTAGTGCATATTTTTGCATATTTTACTCTTTACAGTATTTTTTTTTTTTTTTGCATAATTCAGTTGAAAGAGCATTTTTGCAGTATTTTTATGCATGTTCAATATTTTAAATGCGTACAAGAGCTTTTGCAGCAAATAAAATTTTTTTTTTAAATTCTGGTTTCTCTGTTTCATATATCTATCTGTATACCCCACGTGTTGCTTCAATTTCTTCATCTACATTTAATTTTTACTCTAAAATTGTAAGCCAACACTGAAAAAACAGTTGTTCATAAATTCAACGAACTCATGTTCGTTAATTTAAATTCATTGAAATTTTACTTAAAAAAGCCTTAATTCAACGTATTGTACGTTGTTTCAAAAAAATTTTCATTGAAATTTACAGTAAAATTTTATGAAGATATGAACTGAACGTTGAAACCATTCTTTGATTTTATTCGTTGAATTAAATAATAAACTAGTTTTTTGATTTAATGTATAATACGTTGTTTTCAATGAACACGTTCATTCTTTCGTTAATAACAGAAACGAATTTACAAAATATCAGAAAAGTGTACATTGTTTCAAAGAATCCGTTTGTTGAATTTAAGAAATGTACGTTAATTTTGACTTTAAGAAGAAGAAGAATAATTATTCAATGAACGAGTATTTTGATTCAACAAACTAGCACTAATATTGTTGTTTTATTTGGCTGAATTCAACGAATTGGTTCTTTGTTTTATAACGGTACAAAACACATAAACAATAAACTAGTTTTTTGATTTAACGTATAATACGTTGTTTTCAACGAACTCGTTCATTCTTTTATAAATAATAGCAACAAATTTACAATATTTAAAAAAGTGTACATTTTTTTAAAGAATCCGTTTGTTGAATTTAAGAAATGTACGTTAATTTTGACTAAAAGAAGAAGAAGAAGATGTTTTATTCAATGAACGAGTACTTTGATTCAACAAACTAGCACCTACATTTTTGTTTTACTTGGCTGAATTCAACGTATAAGTTCCTTGTTTTATAACGGGATAAAAACACACACTAAAAACAAAAAATAAATACCTACAAAGCCATCAGTTATTGTGTAGTGTTTAAGAAATAAGTTTGTGCGCGGTTATAGAAAAAGGTTAGTTAAAAAAAGTGCATATGAAAAGGCACATATGAAAAATCTGCGGTATTGTACGAAGAGAGCTTGATATTTCCGCCAGAGATCTCTGCTAATGGTCCCGAACATCAGGAACTTTTTAAATTACTTCAAAGTTGGGAATTGGAACATTTGTTAGACCTTTTTTAAGGTAAGATTTTATATGTAAACTTTTATACATACTCTAAACATTCTGCTCTTTATATAGCTGAAAATATCACGATTGCAGTATTGAAAATTATTGAACAACATCACATCCCGATGTTATTTAAAAATAAAAAAATTGGCGACATGATTCTCTTTGAACATCATTTGAAAGAATGGCGTAAGTCACACTCAATAAGTATTCAAGATATTGGTGCTGAGCCAGCAAATACATTTTCGCAATGTTCATCAAACTCTGCCTCTGTACCAAGTTTAAGCGAAACCAATCAGCAAGAAGTTACATTGTCTCAAATTTTTAATGAAAATAAAAAAATAAAACAAATAACGGATTACTATAACGAGAATTCTCGTTTCTTATGTCATCATAGATCATTGTTAATTGATATTATTTGCAACTATTTTGAAGAAAATTCTTTACATATGTCGCTGTCCACAAGCTATCAAATTGAAGAGCAAATAATGCTTCGCTTTCCCACTGAGAAATTACAATACTATCGTACTTCCAAGCGAGGAAAAATTTATATAAAATTTTAAAATTCTAAATGTAGCAGAAATACAAATAAAAAAAAAACAGTTCCAGATGAACCTACTCCAGACAAGTTTAGTACCAATTTTAACATATTATGTAAGTATTTAATTTGGATGCAATTTAGTTGGTATAATTACACATGCACATGTACATAACTATATTTAAATTTAAAAGATTCTGAAAGCAATGCAGAGGATTGTGTTAGAAGCCTAAAATACGACAATTTAAATGCAGACGAATTCGATAGCACTTGGCAAGCTTGCAGCAATTTTAGAATTAACCAATTAAACCAAGCTTCCTCTTTACCCGAGATTTTTAAAAGTTGGCCTGAATATAAAAAACCGAGTGGATTTCGATATGTAAGTTAATAATAATTAATTTGCTCTTTTTAGAAGCTTAAGTATTTACTTCAAAATAAATACATTTCAGATTGACAAAGACTTCAGCGTTGCTTTTGGAAAACGTGAAGGAGTTCTTATAAACTGGCCGGAACGATTCATTAAAATAAAAAATTTTCTTTTATCTGAAAATAACGTGAAAGATAAGGATATGTTAGAAATCTTAAAGAGTTTTGATGAGTCGCAGAGAAATGACGGTAAAAGCAATTTATTCCCACTCAGAATTTATTAATACCTTACTTAAATGTTTCCTTTTTTTTAGACAATGCTGTTGCAAAGTTAATTTGGTGTCTCCATGGGTATTTTATACCTACAATAAAAGTAACAAAAAGCGAAAGCAAAAAAACCTTTATTAAATACTCAATGAAAAACTCTCAGGATGCGTTTATGTTTATTGGAAACAGCACACAAGAAGTTAATGAATACGTTTCTAAGTTAGCGTCTCAATCCACATTCGTTCAACCTTTCATTCTTGCTATTGGATCTAAGGAATTCAGCTCTTTTGAAAATTTTTTAGTTTATTTAGACGGAATATCTTTCCAGTTTTGCTCTTTTCTGAGGGCTTTAGATATATGTTTTAAATGCTTTCATTTATTTTATTTAAAGTATCCTCCCGCATGCATTCAATTTTGGCAATTTATTGAATGTTATTTTTATGGTTTCAAAAATACAAAGAAAATCACTTCAAGAGTTTCTGTAATGACAGAACAACTCAAAGTATCCCAATAAATTTATTTATTATTATTATTGAGATGTGTTTCTTACGTGCTATTTTTGATCAATCCCTTTTTAACAAATGTAAATGAAGAACTGCAGTTTTTAAAATATTTAATATAAAAAACTGGACTTCACGACCAGAAATAAATAAATAAATTCGTTACGTATAATTGGACCTTAAGTTCGAAAAAAGCTAACGTAACAAAGGAGAAAACAAATAAATAAACCGTAAATGTTTTTTATTTACTTATTATGTACCTTTTTAAAAATTATTGATCAAAAATAACAAGTAAGAAACACATCTCAATAATAATAATGAATAAAGCATTGATCATAAGCCAAAAACAAGTAAAATTTATTTATCTCTGATCTCTTTTAAACATAGAACTAGAAATGCTGTTTTGAACTCACAAATGTATTATATGTACATGTAAATTATTTTTTTATATTTTTTAAGATGCATTTTTGAAATAAAATACTTGATTTTATATGAACTGGCCTATTAATTTGTTTATATATTATGAAATTTTTAATGTATAGGTTTATTAGGTCAACGAATGCATTCTTAAAAATCAATGAATAGGTTCGTTGAATGAAAGAATATATCAATGAAAAGGTTCATTGGGACAACGAATGCATTCTTAAAAATCAATGAATAGGTTCGTTGAATGAAAGAATATATCAATGAATAGGTTCATTGGGACAACGAATGCATTTATAAAAATTAATGAATACGTTCTTTGGATCAAAGAATAAATCAACGAATAGGTTCATTGGGTTAACGAATACATTTATAAAAATCAATGAATAAGTTCATTGGATCAAAGAATAAATCAAATAATAAGTTCATTGAGTCAACAAATAGGTTTAAGGAATCTACGTACAGTTTCAACGTATGAATTCTTGACTTAACGAACTGGTACGTTAAAATCAACAAGCTAATGATCGGCATACGTTGAATTCAACGAACTTGTTTATTAGAGGAAAAATAAGGAAAAAATTCGTTGAATCAAAGATTTTTTTCTTTGTATTTATGTACCTTTTTGGTTCAGTGAAGCACGTTGTCATTAAAGATAAATGTTATTTTAAACTTTCAATTTGTATATCTATATAAGCAAAAATTTTGCAATTATATACGTTTTTGACGATGTAATATATAAAAATCTGGACCAATCTTTTAGTAAACCGACCGATCCAGAATCACTTCTTAAAATGATCTAACGTTGTCCATCCGTCCGTCTGGCTGGTTGTCTGTCTATGTTAACATTGTGCGCAAAATACAACTTGCAATTTTGTAGATAATTGTTATCAAATTTGGTAAATACAATTTAATTTTACTAAGGATGAAGTCTATAATTTCAAATATTAACCAAAAAACTTCTCTCCAAATTAGACTTTTGTAATCAAATTTTCCCAAAGCTTCCACACTCATAAAACTATTATAGTAACTGATTGCAGGTTATTAAATTCGTTTTCCGTACTGTTAAAATTGAATGAAAATATAGTTATTTTACAAATCAATTTATTTTTTAAATTTTTTATTTGTTATTCAAAAAACAAACTACCAAAAAATATTGTTTTTCCGTAATAATCTTGTTCTGTAGTTTGATTTTTTGTCAGTTATTATATTTTTTAAAGCAATAGCTGTTAAATTTTATGGAATATTCTGTTAAAAAAATAAATTCAAAAATGTATGTAAAATAAATTTATTTTTAATGAATTGTAAATGAGCCGTTTTTTAAATTAATTTTTAGTTGTTTTAAATGGATTTTCTGTGGGATTTACCTACATAATATTTTGACTGCATATATAAATAGCTTTAACTTACTTTGAAATGTTAACAATAATAAACAGTTTAGCGACCGTCCCGGAAATCCCTTTGTCTCAATTTACACGTTTCGTCTTTTGATGCTCAACTTCTTTTAAATTCCCTTTTGAAGATGCTATTACGTTCACACGCAGCAACCGGGTTCAACTTGTTTTGCTTCAAAACAACAACACTTTTATTCAAAGCGAACCAAAGAGAAAAAAAAAAAGAAAAAATTTACATGCAGCCATTGTTGTGCATATACCTACGAATGAGAACACAAAGCGTACTGCCCAAATACAGGCATCTCCGTACCAACCCCTTTTCTTCTTACTTCCCTCTCCTTAAAACACAAGAGTTGAGCATCAAAAGATGAAACGTGTGAATGTAGACTTTATGACAAAAAATCTCATATGGATGTTAATATCAAGACAAGATTCGCCACACAAAACTCTCACTTGGATTTAACCTCTTATCATAAATTTGTTTTTGTGAGCCCATCGTTTCCAACAAAGGTAAAATCACGAAAATTCGTCTGGCGTTTGGGCTTTACCGATTATAATTTTAGGATTGTTTTTTTTTTAATACAAATGTTTTTCAATTGTTGAATATTTTGTTTTCAAATGAGCAATTTTTGATTTTTTCGGGCATATTTTGAACAGTTTTTAGGGCATATTTTCGAGGTTTTACTGCATATTTAATACGCATAAAATGCCTTTTTAGAGCATATTTCTGATTTCCCTGGTAATATGTATGTTAAAAAGAAAAAAGGGGCTTTATTTTGGGGCTCGCCATAAAGCTGAGTATATTAAAATCTAGACATACTACGATTTAGAAGGACTTTCTTGGCAAGTGCAGAAAATTGGACATTTTGGGAAAGATCAGAGATGGCACAAGTGGGGCCCAGAATTCGATGTCGGATTAAAATGTCACAAAAGTCGAAAATTAAGATATTGTCTAGCCATGAACAACGAAACGATATGATGAGATCGGACTTTAAATGGCAGAGGTATACATAAAAAACAAAAAGCGCTGTATTTCGGTGCTTGGCTCAAAAAAAATGTTCTTGTTTTAGATACTTCATTCTCATATCTTTCATTCTAAGTGGTGACTGGCACAAATTTTGTTTTGTATGGAAGCAAACGCGCTCTAAAATATATTTTAAAGAATAATACATACAAAAATGTATCAAACAAATTCATGGTGCAATTTTTAAAATTTTGTAAGATTCTCTGTATCTATAAATAATTTGTTATAAAAATCCTAAAAAACAACTGGTGCCGAAAATCGAGAGAGCAACTCAAATACCTACTTAGCGAATGCTCAGGTAGTAGATGGTTTTGACCAGCGTTGTGAATCTAAAGTGTCAATTTCTTTGGGCCCTAGTTTTAATGTTTCTTTATCAGTATCTAATTATTTTAATTTTTGAAAATTTTTCAGATTATGCTACAAAATTTAGTAAGAAAATATATAAAAATTATGAGATTATACGTATAAATAATGTAAGATGAAGTATTAATAAATTTTAAAACATATTATTTTTAAAGTGTTTCCAAATTCAGAGACATAATTGACATACCAACGAATTTAAGTTGAAGAATCAACAAACTTATGTGATTTTAAAGTTAGATAAATGACAAAACGCATCTTTTTAAAATAACTCAAGCAAACACGTTTCAGTTTTAATTCGGAAGTTTGACTAAACAGATTTAAAGAAAATATTTATTTAAGTTTACATCTATGGCTTGGTGCTAAAAGAGCAGATGTCAAAATATTCACTTTTAAGAATATTGAAATTGAAGGTTTTTTCAAAAGAGTTCGTTGTGCAATTAGCTAGCAAAACCTTTCCGAATCTCTTCTGGCTTATACCAGTTGTTTGCTGTTTCAGCAAAATAAAAGAGAGTTCGAAAATACACCTAATAAAGCGATTAACACAAAACAGCAAAATATTGACAGTGTTTCTTTATTTACTTTATTTATTTACTTTGTCTCACAGCAGTGCAGTATATAATCGAGTTTTTATGTTTAAAAATTAAAAGTACTTAAAACTAAACATAAGAACCGACGAAAGTAGAAAATTGCAAGTTTATGCTTTGGTCCTTACTTCAAACGCAGTTATGCGTTGAAAATTTTTTTAAAAGATACGTTTTCAACAGATTCTTAATTTATTTTACGAAAATACAAATGAAAATCCAACGTAAAACTTCTCTCTCACTCTCTAATGCCTTGACACATATGTTTATTTAGTTTATTCTCTAATATTTGCTGATAGTGGATTTGGGACAATTTCACAAAAATCCAATAACACAAAATACAAAGTAGAGTTATGGACTTATCCGTTATTTAAAATGGCTTAGACTCGCTTTCGTGATAATGGTAACAAAATTAATGTTAAGAAAAAATAGTATATAAATAATACCATTTAAGTAATTGCGAATAACATTCTATTTAAGTTTATATAAGTTTTTATTAGATATTTCATACTTATTAATAACAGGAAGAGAGTAGAAACAAAATTTGCTACTTAATCATTTCTTAAATGAATACATGACATTATTTCTAATTACTTGTTTTACTATAGTACAATGTACTATTACATCTATAACAATAATACCATTACGACAATTTTTTTTTAAATTAATAAAATTGTTTGTGTAGTCAGCCAAAGTCAATTAAAATGAAATATTAAAATAAATGTAATATTCTTAAATGTTCTGATATCATAATTATTCAATCTTTTGTGCTTAAGATTAAATAACGTAAATTAGAAAAGAAAACTAAAACTAATTGATTTTGTAATTGCCCAATTCTCCTTCACTTCCACTTCCGTTCTTTGTGCTGTGTTTCCTTGATTTGTTTGTTTTTGCTGTTGTAACAAATGCAATTACGTTTGTGATTATCGTTGTTGCTATTGTACAAATAACGATAGGAAAAAAAAACACAAATATACAAAAACACATAGAAACACACAAATAGAAATACCAGCAAAAAACAGACATTCATTTGTTTTAATCTTTGTCCAACCATTAAGCGTAACATTTAATTGCTTTGTGTGTTTGCATGTGTCTGTGTTAGTGTGTGTGTTGAAAAATACAAATATTTTGCCAGGTTTTTTCCCTTATTATTGTGTGTGTGCCAGAGAGTTTGAGTTTAGTAATCAATTTAAAGATTACAATCACAATTACGAGTGTAATGGTGTCTAAACAGCATACAAATAATACAATTTTACTTGCCATGCTAACTTAATTTACTTAAAAACTTTTCAAAAAAAAAAAAAAAAAAAACACCTCAATATATTCCACTATAAAGAACTACAACCTCCCTCCACCATGACTATATACCTCCCAAAAACAATTTAGCTTTACTTTAACCTTTAACAAAAAACAAAAAAAAAACAAAAAGAAACATATTTCAGTTACAAGTAGAAAAATTCCAAATTCTCACTTATGAAGAGAAGGAAATTCAAAATGGATAAATTGTACCCTACTCTTATTGGAAGTATATGATAATTCTCTAAATCTATATTGTATATAGAAAAACGTTTGTGCCGTGTACGGGCTCCTAAAATACAAGAACCGTTGGACCGATTGACACCAAACTTGGACAATAAATTATCTTAGTCGGGACTTAGGTTTCTCTTAAGTTTAATCCCGATAGGTGGCGCTGTTGTCGTGATATAATTTTTTTTTTATTTATGGTTTTTTTTTATTTATGGTACGGTTTGGCTGAAATTCACAAAATATATTTATCAAACAAAAATAAGTTGATCCGGTAGGTAGCGCTGTGGTCAAGTTATTAACAAAATTCTCGAGTACTTAATTTCGTATTTTTATCTAGAAAATCCGAAGCAGCGCCAAGACCATACAGTTAGTAATATATGTTTCCTTATGAAGCGGGAGATACGACAACATTATCAGGCTAGATTCTCCGATCGTTTTCGTAAACTTTTCTTTATATGTAGTTTGACGTCTCTCTTCTTGAGAGAGAGAGAGAAATAATTTTGTTCGAAAAATTTACAACTTAAATTGGCTTAATATTAATTTTTGCCCGAAGAAAATTAAACTGTGCTGCCACATATTTAAATAAATTAAATAAACCTACCCCTTACTGCAAAAATAACTTAAGCGACACCATTTTCAATTTTCGTTTTTTAATAAATTAATTAATTGGCAACACTTGATCCGTCTCCTAAATATCATAAGGTGCCGTTACGATTTTATAGCAAAAATAATTTAAGCTTAAACGCCAACCTTCTTTTAAACTTTTTATGACATATAATAAAAAAAACTTTGTCGGTAAGGGCTCGATATGTGTAATAAAAACACAAAGTATACTTGTGGAAAAATGTTTTTATACACTCCACCACCACTAGTGTTGAATGAGGATATCCTATGTTTGTCATTCCGTGGGAAACTTTTTTATTATACAACTAAGATCCCATAAAGTATATATATTCTGGCACCTTAAGTAATTCTCAGTCGATTTAGCTATGTCTTTCTGACTGTTCGTCTCTTAAAAAGACGCTCACTTTCGAAAGACTCAAAGGAAAAGAACATACTTGATGTCAAATGGCTTTAGTTTCCCTAAGCAGTTTGGAAATCCAGCAAAATCGGTTCAGTAGGATCAGAGCTATGAATCACCACCCTAAACAATTGATAATATTGTTAAAACTGAAATTAATGGTGGAATAATGCACGGAATGATATAAACTTTTGCACAAATTCGATTTATATGATTGAAAATCACACTGGTTAATTTTAAGAAGATCGTTCCATAAATCATCACTACCGCCATATAAACCCTGCTCTTGGAAAAGAGTTTAGTACGCCTAAACCCGTAATAAAAAATATAATTGCAATAAAATTTGGTGCACTACAGTTTCATAGAACCAAAAATTACACAATCAAATTTTGTGAATTTCAGACCATAATTTACTATAGACCCTTCTCTCGGAAAACAGTTCAGTACGCCAAAAATCGTAATAAATAATACAATGGTAATAAATTAACTAGAAATCACACTCTCAAATTTCGTTAAGATCATAATACAATAAAATACTCACAGTTTTACAGGACTAGAAATCATACTTATAAACTTCGTGATGATGGGTCCAAAATTTACAATAGGAACCCATATAGAGTCCACTCTAGGGAATTAACTAAATACGCCTTAAACCGTAGCAGATATAGATATTGCGGTAAAATTTGTCTCAACTTAGCTTCTTATGGCCATAACAAATGTCATGCAATTTTCGTGAAATACGGTCCATAATTTACCTTATTCACTGAAAACGCTTAATATAATTTTACTGCTGTATTGAAATTTTATTCTAATTTATGTTTTTCAATACCAGAAATCACTCTACAGAATCTCGGGATGATTGATCCATAAGTAGCCATGGGTCCAATATAAATTCCGCTCCTTCAAATCATTTTAGTTGAGGTAAACTGTTACGAATCATGATATTTTACTCAAGCTAGTTCAAATATCTAAAAAGAAAAGCACAAACCCTTACGATTTTCGGATTACCGCAAACGTCCGTTTTTATAAAGATTAATTAATAATATATAGTCCAATCCTGAAATATTCGAAATGTCGGTGGAGGCTATCAAAGATTCGACACAGCTAAATATAGAATCTTACTTGATTAACTTAGCGATGTTTTCAAGTGGACTACTGAATTTCTTAGTAATAGTTTATTTTAGAAAAACTCAAGCTCTTTTTAATTTCTTTTAATTCTTGTTGAAAGTCACGAAATAAGAAAATAAGTATAAAAGAAAAGGACCGAGATACTTTTAGTGTTCAATTGCAGGAGAAATTCGTTTGTTAAAACGGCTGCCAACCTGCGTTATGTGATAATTTATGTAGTATATATATAAAATAGATTAGTTTTTTGGGAAAACCTTAAGAAATATGCAAAAGAATATATTTTATGCGTGAAGGCATGAAACAGAACCTCTTCTTTTATGTTAAATTTGTCAATATTATATACACGATTAAAATATTTAACAAGCTCTCATATGTAGCAAGGGTATTCTCTGATGATGATAATCGGAGTAATGACACCGCGGACTCTTCTTAGGGAGTTGCAGTTAACCCTCAATGGCCGGCGTGCATCTCAAGAACTGAGAGGAAAAATAGCACAAATAAGAAGCTTTCTGAAATACTCCACCATAAACGGTCCCCTCGCCGTAGAAAAAGGGTTGTGCAGTGTGCTGATAACTCGCTCATGTGAAAAAACAAAAGTATAACAGAACCAAATAGCGCCCTAAGGTCACCATGAACTTTTATTTTTATATAACATACTTTATAAGATTATTAAAATAAATATAGGAGATATATGTATTTATATGTAAATGTAGCAAGAGCTGGTGATAAAGTAATAGTTTTTAATTTTTTATGTAGGGGAATTAAATGTCATTTGACAAGTATGACTGCAGAAAATAAACGTATTTAGTTTAAATGTAAACGTAACTGTAAAAGCGATTGAGTTTCCAATAAAGAGTACGAATGTGGTGTATATTCGCCACTTGGGTAACATTAAGTTACATTACATTTCCGCTTGAGAGTCGTCGTCGTTGCTGTTGTATGACACGAAATGAACGTATTGCGTGTTGACATCAATTGTTTTGTTTCCAAAAAGGAAATGTTAATGTAGAATTTTGTATTGTTGGGTAACAATTTAAAAAAAAAAGAAGTAAAATGGTGTTTAAAAGCAACTTAATGGACAATTTAGGCAGAGTTTTATGCCAACCAGCAACAACAATTGTTAAAAGTTCTTCTTTATCCAGATGTCACACAAAACGTAAACATGTGTGTAGTGGGTTCTTTTTTACATGAAAAGCAGAACAAAACAGGTTACATTTATCTAACAGGCAAGATGAAAAACTTGTATTGCGTATTTATGAAAATAGTTAAAAAACAGTAGAACAGAATTGAAAAAATTTGAAATGCAAATATTTAAAAAAAAAAAATTATCAAATTAATTCAGTAAGAAATGTTCCCAAAACTTTTGAATTTTTGAGGCTTGTGTATATAAGAAGACAGATTCGTGTATAAATATTACACTTTTTTAACTACCACTGTTAAGAGCATTTCAGTATTAAATTTAATACACTTATGGTACAATTGTTTTTGATATATTTTTACTAAAATATATTTTAACCATTCCTTACTCAAATGTGAAGTTAGTTGTTTGGTAGAATGTTCTTTATCACCGAGTTGTAGGTTAA
Source organism: Pollenia amentaria (assembly GCA_943735925.1). Taxonomy (NCBI): domain Eukaryota; kingdom Metazoa; phylum Arthropoda; class Insecta; order Diptera; family Polleniidae; genus Pollenia; species Pollenia amentaria. The sequence continues at coordinate 250,660,679 of OX031007.1, read as the reverse complement.
TGGCAACAATAACAGAAAATGGTGCCCCATTCTTATTGTAAAAAATAAAAAAATAAAATATACACTCATATGTTTTATTTTATTGCAGTAACCCAGCAAACAAATTCAAATATTATTCAAAGACGGAATTAAAATAACTTTTGATATTAACGGAAAAGATGTCCCCTTCAAACATTTAACATGTGTTTGCTAGGAGTTTATACATTAGCGTACATGTATATATGTTTGTTTAAGTGTTACTTAAATTGTTACACGACTTAACTACAAATGTTGCATTATTGTAATTGTGCCCATATTTTCCATTCGTTCTGTTGGTTACACTTAAAATGCGAATTGAGCATTGTGACAACAAAACAACACCTGCCCATTTTCGCAATCTACTTTAAGTTTCAACTTCTGCTTTGAGTTCTTTTTCTCTTTTGGATTTTTATAGAGTGAAAAAAACAAAAAGTTAGTAAAAGGTTACAATTTTCACTAATGGATCAAAAGACATATGTGTAGTCTTCCACTACTCTTCTTTGCACACTTCCTTATTCACTTATACGTTTGTACTGCAATTATCAAGCATTTATTTGTATGTGGAAAATAAAAACGCGACTACATACAAACAACAAAACAAACAGGCAAACATGTTGCGTTTCAATTAAGAAAAGTGCTTTTAAGTTGATAAACTCACACTTGTAAACACAAGCACTCATACAACTATGCAACCATAGGACTCCTACACAAACAAATAAAAGTCATTTACAAAAGTGTTTTTGTATGCCGCTGCTGTTGTTGGTGTTGTTCTATGGTGTGTTTATTATTTGGTTGATTACAAATGTATGACATGACATATGATATGTTTGTTGTTATTTTTCTTGCGCACAGGTGGGACAGGAAAACTATCGAAAGTGTTGTTTTAACAAATGAATACATGAATGATACACATTTTTACAGTTCTAAGTAAAATAAAAATTACAGTAAGTATCAAATATGTATACAATTGTTTTAAATGACATATTATTTTTTGCCATTATTAATTAATACAATAGTTTAACCAAAGTAAAAGATATTTTTTCCAGTTTTACTTAATAAAAAGTTTAATTAAAAAAAAAAAAAAATTAAAATAAAATATATAAAAAAAATATCTTAAAAACTTTTTTATCGTATATACGGCAATAAAGAATCAGTGATTCGCACTAGCATAGTTGAGAATGTTCTTTTCGAAACTTGACTATTCTAATTTTGGCAGAACTGATTTATTTTGTTTGGTAACATTGAAATAACAATTCAGTAAAAATAAAATTGACCCAAAACTCTATAATTACATCAGAAAAAAGAATAAAAGCCATGATTTCGCCAAAAGTAGATTATTCCAGTTCAAAATTTATTCAAGTGTGGAATGGAATTGTAGTGCATCTGTTATACCAAAGCGCTTGTTATTGAATTTGTCTGGTAGATAAGTGAAATACTGTCCGTTGCTCAAAAAGTTCTCTGTCATTTTCCCATGACGGTTATTGCGATCCTATCTAGGCAACAACAGGAAGCGACACATAGGGTCGACATTAAGCTATTAGTAAAAAAAAATTCAAATATCGTGTTAAGAAAAAATTTAAGCTATTTTTCAATGCATTGCGCAAAATTACCCCAGGAATTATGGTCCCAAAAAGAAGACCCCAAAATTTTACATTAGACACAACAGCACGCAGTTTTGGGGAAATTTTTTGTTTTTTGGGGCTCTTTTTCATTTTTTCGTTGGAGTGTTTTTGCACTTTAAGTGAAATGAAAAATTACCTAATATCACGGAATGATAATTGGCCCCAAACAAAATCAAAATTTTTAGTTTAGGGCTATTATATCCTTTACTAGTATAAATTGTAAATTTTAAGAAATGAAAAATTACCCTCAAAAAGTTAATATAAATTTTGTAAAATTGTATGTATATAATAATTCCTTGGAATAGTATCACAATTCCTAAGTGGACAAAATTCATGCCGACTATGCAGAGAGGCCTAGTTAGCGAAGCCGGTGTTTATTTTACCATAGAGGAGAAAATAATTTTGCCAAGCCAAAGGCTGGGTATTTGGAGAAGCTTTAGTTAGCGAAGCCAGTATTCGTTATAACATAGAGGAGAAAATCCTTGCGCCCGGCCGAAGGTCCCACCATGCTATAAATTGTGTGATTTTTAAGACTAAAACTGTATAATAATTCAGGTTATTAAAAATCAGGATTTTGAAATTCTAGATTTTTAGACTTCGGAATTTAAAATTCGGTATTTTAATTTTCGGACATTTGAACCCGACCCAAATGTTTGATATTACTTTATTTGTGTTTTTTTTAATGTTCACTTTTTTGGTGTTAAAATTCATTTAAAATTCTGAGGTAATTTTTCATAATGAAGAATTACCCCAAATTTGGGGTCATATTTCATTTTACTCTTAGGGCTATTTCTAATTTTTTTGGTGTAATTTTTCATTTAAAAAATGGGGTCATATTGCATTATGAGAAAAGCCCCAAATTTGGGATAAATTTTCATATTTGGGGCCATATTTTCTAGGGCAATATTTCGCAGCGCCGTTTTTCAACCCTAGTACAATTTCGCGTGTAGCAAATCAATGTAAAGTTTTATCCATAAATCCATACATTTTTAAAGCCGTAGTTGTTTTACGCCAGGGGTGGGTAAACTTATACTGATATGATTGGCATTAATTTTTCTTATTTATGCGCGATCGACTTAAAAAAATAGACTTAACTTAAATATTAATCAAAGTCTTTAATAAAAATAATATACATATCAAATACATTGTTCTAACTTTTTGTAAAGTTAAATTGTAATTACTGATCATCAGTCAGAAAACTCCTTCATTGTGATTTGATGTTTTTGCGAAAGCGCTGCTTCGCATTAATAAGTGGAAGCAAAAATTGCAAATATCCTCATTGCCACTGATCTCAGCAATGGATATTTTTCTTCTGCTAAAAAATTCTAAAAATAACATTTATCTGCACGTGTTTTCAGAATAAGATCTAAATAAATTGTTGAAATTTTTAGCTCTAGATACAAGAATTCATTTTAAAGGAGTGAGCTAAATTTGATAAAATACCCTCGTTATCGAATTCATCACATGGAAATAATTTAAAAAATCGGTTGAATAGAACATGTCAATACCACATTCACCAATAAGTTTAATAAATATGATTCTCCAAATATGAGAAATATTGTAAATGTTCCTTTTTTAATTGTGAAGTAAAAAGGTTTTCATTTTTCAATAATAATAGATTGCCTTTTTCCTTGCTATTGCTAATTAAGCCAGTTTTAATAGCCCATAACATCTGTAAGCAAAGCAAATTTCTTTACTCATATTGGATCTTCCAACTGTTCATATTTTAGTATTTAAAGGTAAATATTAAATTTTTTCCAAAAAGCCGCCTAGGCTGAGCCAACTTACAATACAATAAAGCAGTAGAACTTCATATTCCGAGCCATATTCAAGTTGAATACGGAATAGACGCCTCCTTAAACTATTCCCTCTTATGGCATATTGACGATTTTCCCATAAATTCGTAAAATTTTTAAATTTTTGGTGTTCATTTTAAATTGAAAGATTTTATAGAAACCAACTAAAATATCGGGCCTGTTCTGAAAATCACGTGATTTCAAATCACATGAGCTTTTAAAATCACACGTGTGATTTTGAGGTGTTCTGTAAATCATATCGTTTTTGTGTTTTTCGGTGTGATTTTCAATTGTCGAAAGCACAAGCAAACACAAGTTTTTAACACCCGCTTGTTCTACAAAGGCGTATCATATTTTTAACGCTTTTTATGTTATTTTCCAATAATTTGAGTTTTTAACCGATTTGGAGATTTCAAGTTGGTTTTAGGTCTTGTTTCAAATTTTGCAATTTTTCGCGAATTTTAGCCATGTTTTCTGATTCTTTACAGCTTTAAAGATTTATAATAAATAGAAGACTCTGCTATCTTGCCGCTGTTAGCAAATTTTTGCAAATTTCCAGTAATTTAGCAATTTTTACCGAATTTTCGCCATTCCTTATTGTTTTAGGGACTTTTAATCAATTTTATGGCTTGTTTGTAATATTAAAAATTTTGGCTATTTTTGCAAAAATATTTTGTTATTTTCCGATATTTTGTTTTTTTTTTGTGATTTTAAAAAGTTGTGTACGTACGTAGCTGAACGTTTTGAAATCACAAAATAATTTGCCCAGAACACCTTTCTTGTGGTTTCAAATCACTTTGATAAAATGTGATTTTCATAACAGGCCTGTATGTCTGCGATCGACTGTCGAACTGTTCGCGATCGACCGTTTTTCCACACCTATTGTACATCCTTTCTGCTTAGAACGAACCCAAATTTCTTAATATTTTAATTAGTACACAGAAAAAATTATCAGTAGTTTTTTATCAATTAAAAATATGGTTTAAAAAGTATTTGAATTTAATTAATGTGATAATTGAATCAATTATTTTCTTAGTTAAAAAAAAATTACATATAGAATTTCAATTTAATTAACAAATTAGTTGTTTTGAATTAAATTTTTAATTAAAATGTTAATTAAAATATAAAATAAATAACAAAAAATCTTAATTGATTTTTTCGTTTAAACAAAAAGAATTTAAACTTGTTGAATTTTTGCGTAAATCAATTAAAAAAGTTTATCAATCATTCAAAGCAAATTTCGATCTAACAAGGTAAAATACCGTTTGGTTTAAAGACTGATGTTTAACTAATGACGTCATCAGTCGTCAATGGCGGTGATTGCTAAACGGCAAACCCTCTGAAGAGATTATGTGGTTACAATCGAAACTAGTCAGGGCAACCTGTCCGTGAAAATGTGGCTTCAATTCCAAGAATGAAAAATTATCAATAAATTTTAATTAATTTCATGTTGTAAAATTCCTTTCCTCATAAAAATAATTAATGAAAATTAAATTCAATGAACTTAAGCCTGATTAAAATATCGAAATTTGGATTAAAAACTATTAACAGTTCAATAAAATAACCACAATACTAATTATTGTTGTTGGGAATTGTCAAAACCTGAGCTATATCTTATATATTAATACGGGAACAATTTTTTTGTAAGTGATATTTATGTATCTTATCGTCCACCGATTTTAATGAAGTGTATATCGTTTTGAAAGTATATTTTTTGATATGCACAATATAATTATTTTTTCTTCTAAATGTTTACCCTATATTCATAAAAATATTTTTGATTTATTATCAAAGTTGTTTTTGGGAATACTATTATTTATTAAAAGATTTTGTTTGTTGTGCTTAATTCCCTTTTTTAATAATTGATAAGAATACTGAAATTTTTTATTATTATTTTTAAGCTTTGATATCGTTGCAAATAAGACTTTTTTAATGTGTATGTAAGTAATTTCATTCCCTCTGTAGTCTTGTTTGCTGATGATAGCTTTGGCTTTTCTAAAATTATTTAGGAAAACATTTCCTGATGATCTGGCGTAAGCAACCAGTAAAATGCGCATGGAACAGCTTATCCTCCAACTATAAATTTCAGTATTTTTTTTTATCAATTATTAATTAAGCACAACAAACAAAATCTTTTAATAAATATTTTTTGATTAGTAAAAGGTTTATAAACAAATTTTCATTGAAAGTCCGTTTCAAAAACCTGATGTTAACCTAAAATATTTTTTATGAATATGGGGTTAGGATTAAAGTGTTAAAAAAGTGTTTTTTTTTAATTTGTTTGCAAACACACACATACAAAAATTTTTTGTTTTTGAAAATATATAACATTTTCGTTCAGAAATTTATATTTTTTTTATTGTTGTTACACTTCTACATTTTTTTTTATTTTATTTTTAAGAATTTATAGCCTATTTCCGATGTGCGAAAGAATTCTTTCGTTCGAATAACTACATTGAAAACAAAAACAAATTCTAAAAATATGAAAAGACATTTCTTATTTTCTTTAATCTAGGTAACCCTTTTAAATAAGAATTGCATATTCCATATGTGCATAAATGGATTTATTTTAACTGTAATGTCAAGTGGTCTAATTTAATCAATTAACACATTGATTGACATTGCAAAGTTTTTTGATCATTTTCTTTAATAAAAAAAATATTGCTTATTGAAAAAATAAATTTACAATTATCCATTCTTACAATTTTTAGTAATCAATATAATAATTTTGGTAAAAGGTGCAAAATCAACAAATTATTTGCTTGATTCTATGAATTTGGTCATAAAAGACAATTTTTAATTCTTTCTGTGTAAGACAGAAAGAAGTTTTTAATATTTTATTTACGTATACAGTATTGCCTATTTAGCCATTTTCAATCTTGTTTAGTCATGAAAAAAGTAATTTCAAATTGAAATACATATTGCTCATATGTATGAATTTCCCTATACTAATATAAAAAACTTTACGCATTAAATTGTGTGTCAAATAAAATTGTTTTTTCCAAAGTTTTAATCAACTGAAGTAACCTCTTTTATGGTCCACAAAAGATTAAAGCGTAAAATTGTTGCTCAAGAATTTTTTAAAGCTTTAAACAACAAAAATAATAGAAATAAAAATGCAATCACACCTGTATAAAAGAAGCAATAAATATTTTTTTTATGTCAATATGTACAAAAATGTTTCTTTATATTTTATTTTTATGCATTTAACGACTGACCAATCATATTATCTTTCATACAGATGTAACTTTGTTTTATCTTATAGAATGAGCATGCGCTGTTTCAATGTTATATTGAATTTTTTTTAAGGAAAGCGAATACTTAAGATTCGGTATGTAAAAGACAATGTTACCCATTCAATACATTGTTATATAGTAAAACGTTTTAAAAGATTGTGTTTTTCTTCTATAAAGTTTCATAATATTTTTATTTTAATATAATCTTTTCTCATGAAACAAGTAGTTAAGTAAGAATGTATTGAATTTATGAGAAATGTGTAATTATGACTTGTACGATTTTTTATGTTTAAACAATTTAATTTATTAAATGTATGTTATTTAAATAATTTCAGTTATTCGAAGGAACTTCTTTATCTCTTTTTAATAGTCATTAAATTATCTTGAATTTAAGATTAGTTTTTATTCGCACAGAAAAAATTTTCGTAAATTTTTTTTTTTTTTTTATCAAAAATTTTAATCAAAAATAAAATTAGTTTTCCTTTATTTTTGGCCACTTACTTTTCTTTACATTTGTATATTTGTTAATACATATATACTTAGCTGGTGAGGCCTAACTCCACAGCTGTGAATTTTATTATTTAAAAATTAGATTAATGTAATACAAAATTGTTTTTTCAATGTAAGTTAGTTACATTCAATTTATTGTATTATCAAATGTTGATGGTTTTATTTTATAATAATAGACGAATCCCCTGAAGAAGTGAACATAAAATTCACGAAACGTCGGGAAAAATGGAATAAAAAATTTTGCATTTTTATTTTCACAAATGGAGTTAGGCCTCACCAGCTAAGTATATATGTATTAACAAATATACAAATGTAAAAAATTAGTTTTAATTAAAAATTTAATCAGCAATATGACTGTAGAAAATGTTGTTCGTATCCAAAAATATTTAATTGGTACTATTAATTTGTATACTGGTGCAAATTTAATTAATTTTTTAATTACTATCAGAGAGTTTTTTTTATTGAAATCAATTTGTATTTTTGTCTGTGCACCTAAAGAATTCTAAGAAAAGCCACATTATCATTTAAGTTCTTCAAAATAAAACAATTACATATATGGAACAATATTGACATGTTTTTAAATTTTAAAAATAAATAAGAATGAAGTTTTTGATATTTTAATTAGCCTTAAGTTCATCAAATTTAATTTTCATTGAATGATTTTTATTGAAGGAAGGAATTTACAATATGAAATGAATTAAATGCATTTCGTTCTACCTTTTGCAAATGTACTTAAATTATTAATTCTTAATAAAAAAGGACAAAAGAACAAGAAGTAAAGACATGTAAATGGAAATTGAAAATTAATAATCAATTTTTTTTTATTTATAGCAATTTCGATCTACTAATACCATTGGTTAAATATTGGTGTTTGACTATAGACTGGCAGGCACCGCAGTGGCCCGAAAGGTAGAACGCAAAGAATTCTGATATTGGGAATATGGTTATTCTCGAAACATCTTAATTCGACCCGAGTTCAATCCAAATCCGAGTTAGCAAAAAAAAAATTCATTTCATGTTGTAAATTTCTTCCTGCAATAAAAATAATTTTGAAGAACTTTAGCCTAATTCAAATATCAAAAACTTTAACTAAAACCAACCACTCAATGAAAAATCACAATTGCTATAAATAAAAATGTTAAGACCTTAATCATGACATGGAATTTTTTACTCAGTTTTTCCAATTAATTTACCTCCCGCGTTTTGCACTTCTAATTTTAAAACATTTTATTAGCAGATTTCAAAGTTTTGTGCAAATGATCTTGCAGACGAACAAATACCTTTTCAAATATTTAACGAACTTGTTTTCTTTCTCAACATCATTTAAAGCCCAATTTTCATTCGAATTTTGCAAGTGGGTTTGTCGTTGCACGCCATAATAATTATTCAGATTGTTGAGATTCCTCACGTTCCTTTAGATACTTTTCCAAGGATTTTTTTTTTTTTTTGATTCTTACTCAGTAAGCTTTTTTGTGAATTATTTCAGTAAATTTTAAAGTAGAGGGGATCTGGGAAGTTGCCATTATCTACGAACTCTTTTCTTTTCCAACTACGATTCGTTCAACATGTGCAAAATATATTTTTTTATATCTTGTATGCTTAAAGCCGGGATGCACTATCTTAAATAATCTTACGATTCATTTACACTAAAATCTGTCGAAATTCCATCAGACATTAAATAAATGTCTGCAAATTTTGCTGTCAGTGCCACACTATCCAACAAAAAAATATGCAAACTCAAATGACTCATCTACTTTAAAAAAAAAATGCAACTCTGACCGCTTAGAATCTATAATTTTAGAACAATTTTCATAAAAAGTTGCAAGTCGAACAGACTTGTCAGAAAAATCTGCCGCTCAATTCATTTTTAAGTCCCACTAATACTTTATCAGAACACACGATTTTTTTTTTTTGACAACTCGTATGACTGAGTAGGATAGTGTATCGCCGGTTTAATGTGCTATAGAAGAATGTTGAACAACTTTCTGTTATTGGCAAAAGAGAAGTTATAAAGGCCTTTCACAGAAATCAATTCCGATCGAAAGTGGCAGGCTTGAATAATTTCTGACGTGCATAACGATATATTCTCCCTGCAATTGGTGCATACATATTTTTTGTATTTTAAATAATTAATCCTTGAGCCAGCTGTCGCTGGATAATCAGTTTTAAGGGTTCACTATATAAACTATAATAGGTTGTGTGACTAGTGGATAACTCAAGGGAAGATTCTACACAAACCGTTTCCATTGGAAAACGATTTCTTTCGATGACGTCTGAAATTTTCGGTTGATTTGTTGGTCAGTAGGTGGACTTCTTATTGCATTAAGTCCCATTTTAGAGATTATTTCATGTAAAACTCGAGTTTTTGATGTTAGAAGTTGTAACCACCCATAGGTATATTATGCTTTGTAATCACAAGCAGTCAGAAAACCGAGGCCCAGTAGTTAATAATATACATATGTATATGTATATTTCTGATATTGTACATCTAGTTAGACAGAGTAATAATGAAATTACAAAGTTTCGATATAACTCTTCAATACACATGTTTGTTGCACATTAGAAAATGTTTGACTCGAGCTCTTATTAAAATGGCCGCACCTTCGCAAGCTCTACCTCAAAGGTCCTTTTTAAGAGATCCCAACACAAAAAATTATCAAATATTCTGGGAAGGGCTCCTAGAAATATGCAAAAAATCGCCCAAATTATGGGCTATTGAAAGCAGCATTAGGTTCATGACAGTCGAGTACTACAAAAAATTAATGAAAAAGTCAATAAAAAATATAAAAAATAAAATTGTTTTTCTCTTTATTTTTACATATTGTCTCCTTCGCTTATAAATTAAAAATAAATTATTGTACAGTTTACTTGTAAAATGTGTGTCAAAAGTTTCGTTTACGCAGTGCAAAATATAGCACTGAACTTTTGTTGTGAATAGGAGGCAGTAGTTTTGTTATTTATAAGTTATTATGTACAATTTCCAAATTGAAGCTGCCATTTTATAGAAAAAAAAATAAATGTAATCTTAAATTAAACAAATATACTTCGATATAAATATCGCACACTAAATCATAAACAGGCACAATTCAAAATTAATCAAAATTATTTTTATGAGACTTAATTTGATTAAAAAATGTCAACCATGTTCTTAAAGCCAGTTTTCTGCCTCTCCTAAAATTTTTGAATTTTAAGCTTTGGGTGTTTAAGATTAAGTATGCGATATAACCTAAGAATATTTCTTTCACAAAAATTAAACTTCCTTTTAATCCTTCAAAATAAAGAAAGTTTGGTTTACATTTTTATGAAGTTTTTTGTAGTGTAACTATTTCGGTCTTGAAGACGTACAGATTTTTTTGTATTCACACTTTAGATTAATGGCTAGTAATGAAATCATACAAGATATTTTTTTTAGTCGGTTTTTTCTTCTACACTCGCTAAATAATGACTTACTTAACCTGTCCTTACAAGGATGTAAGCAATTGAGAATGTAATAATTTCTGTTTCTGCATGTGTGTGTTGGTTCACGTCAATATATTTTTCTTCTCATACACATTTGTTGTTGACAGTTATTAATACACACATTCCTAAGACGACGAATGTCGTCAATTACTTTTTTTTTTGTTTTATGTTTTATTTATGTTTGTTTATTGATGTCAATAGCAGTTTTGTTAGTGTTCTATGTAATTGTATTGTTTATTGTAGTGCAATTGTGTGTAATTTATCCTTGTGCTGTGTGTGTGTGTGCTTGTAGTAGAATATACATTTTATATAGCAAGAAATGCAGTTACATAAAGCAGTTTTCTACGAAATACTCAGTATGTTAAGAATGTCCATAAAATCACGTTGTTAAGTTCCGGAGAATTTTACACGAAATATTTTACAGTCAATGAAATAACCAAAAGATCAGAAATCTACTTTTCTCATACTCATTTATTTCTCCCTTTAAATACTGAATGTTATTACGTAATAATTATGTTATTACGTAATTATTATTTAATAGTTATAATGATTTTATTCTTTCTAACTTTTATTTTTGTATATTTAACGAATTGTAAATTTCTGTAATTCCCTGAACCACGAGTAAATCTACTGTAATGCATAATTTTCCTGAATTTATTTTTTTTCGTTTTCGTTCTTGAACCCATTGTTGTTGTCGCTTTTGTGTCGTTGCTTGCAATAATAAATAATTATATTTGAGGGTCAACAGAAAACATGTTGGAAATGGCAATCAGTTGTTGTTTCTGCTTGATGTTTTTTTTTGTTTTCGCAAATGGAAGCAAAACGAGCAATAAATTTGTTAACCTCCATGGAAAAGGGCGACTATTTGTCAACATAACATACACACAATTTCCTGTTTATAATCACAGACTCTCTCACACACAAACAAATTTCATACTTTAACACATTCACAAGTTCAGACAAGTACAATACCCTAAATGTTTGTATAGAAAATGCAATAATTCAAATTTATTTGTGTCCAATGTTCAGAAGAAATAGGCAGGGTTTCGATTTCCCAATTTCTTAAAAAACCGAAAAAATTGCGGAATGTATATGCAAGTTTAATTTGAATTTTACTAATGTTCGGTTTAATAATGTCAATTTTTTCTTAGTTTTTATAATTCTTTAAGCCGAGTAAATGACAGCCAATACCATCGTCGTTTTGGAAATTTAAAGCGTGAAACAAAAAAAGCTGCTAAATTTCGCAAACATATTTTTAACTATATTAATAATTTTAAGCGAGGACGCTATATTTAAGTTCCAGCCTGGCCCCCGATGTCGAACGAAAACTTAAGCGAGCGCCAACAAGTCACTTATTATCATTCCCTAAAGCGGCCCACAAGCAATCGACTTGTCGGTCGACAGATTTTATGTTTATAACGTAATTCATTGATTTATTGTCATTTATTGTATTGCTACAATAACATTTTTACAAATAAAACGCTAGTTTGAAAATAAAAATCTAAAAAAACATATAAATTAAGGCATAAAAATACAATTCTGCGTTACAAAAAAAGCAGAAATTAAAAAATATAGAATGGAATTGTAAAAAAAATCACACTCGCAAACCTGCTCTGAGTGGAGAAGCAGCTCGCGCTTGATGTCATAATTTTTTGAGGATAATCAAATCGTTCTTGTTTGTGTACTTTTAGTAAGTTTTGCGGTGTTACCTCGCATTGGCTTGGCGTCGTATCACGCAAAGAAAAAACATGGTTGTGTTAAACATATTCTAAGAGCAACATATTATGATAAGATTCATGATTGTAGTCAACATATTCCGATTTGTTTTTATAACATCATATTATAACTTAATGTAATCATATAATTATCATGTTAATCATAATAATATGCAAATAAAATATAAAACTGAAATATATTTTTATTATCTATTTATGCTTATTTACTTACTGGCAACCTTAACGTAGAACTGTTACAGATATTTCACATCATAATATGATGCAACTTTAAACATAATATTTTTAACCAATTTTTGTCGTAGGTTGTAATTATTTATAAATTATTTTATAGAATTTTCATTCTTTTTCTCTAAAATAACACATTTTGCATGAATGTTTTATTTTGTGACACTTTACAATTTTCTTTTAATGTACCTACAATTTCTTTTTTTTTTAATTTCTTTTAACTTGGCTTTTTTAATGGGTATTTTTTTTTTTTTTGAATTGTTTAACCACTAAATAACAAATAATTCGATAATCATATTTAAAACAAACAACACAACTGATTTGAATAATTTTACAAATGGCGATAACGAAATCATTAAATGGTTTTGAGGAATATAATATGTTTTCAAAGTTATCATTATTTAGTTGTTATAAAAATTATTATTTTTCAGTGAACCATACTTAAATTTTTAATTGCGATAAACGTTGACTTGATATTAAATAAAAATAATAATATTTTGTGTATGACAACAATATATTGTTACAATAAACATACTGTGGTTGCCGTTACCATGCCTAACCATATTTTTTCTCTGCGTGATAACTGTACGAAGTAACGGTTTTGCGGTTAATCACAATTAACTTTGTGCAATCGTTATAAACCTCAACTTGCAACGTGTTTGTCTGGTGGAGAACCCATAATAACTCAAAGTCAGTAGTGAAGGACCATACTAAATTCAGACGTTTACTGATGGATACCCAAATACTCTGGAGTGGATTCTGCAAGCTCTCCCCTTCCTACACAAATGTTTAGGTCAAACGAGAACTTGTGGTTGAGGCTCCTAAAATTTGTGTGATAATAAATAAAAAATATTTTAAAAACCTGTATAATTTTATAAGTGGTGGTGTTTTAAAAAAATATTTAGTGCTTATGCATAAAAACAACATTTTGGTTAAAAATCCCTCTGTCGACAACTACAATACAAGTGACTTATTATGACATTTGTGGTCGCATAATATTTCTTAGTAGGCCGCAAATTTTGATAAAAACTGTTAGTTATCATCGCTCGTATTGTCGATGGACTTGTAGTGCTGAAAGTTGTTAGTGGGCCGCAAATCAGCTGTTAATACCGTTAATGTCGTTGAAAATACTAGCGAACGATACCGGTCGGCATCGGAAGCAAGGCTGTAAATGTTTAACAGAATGACCAACATTTCTAAACTTATTACATGATAAAGCACTACGAGTATCAATCATCAATTTGAATTGTTGCTTAGAGCTCTAGCAATAAGGTTTTTTGCAGAAAACTTTTAACAATTGTTACCTATTTCAATGAGGTATGGGAAGATACGACCTTAAATGTCTCTTATAATCAGTTCCCTCTACTTGTACCATGACTTTTGTTTTCAACTTTGACAACGACAGCATTTATCATGTTCTAACATCTTTGTAATGAATTATAGAATAAAACGAAAGATGAATGACTTCTGCAGAACTCTTATGTCTGCAAAGGTCCTAAAGAATCCACTCAGTTTCTTTTAATGAAGCAACTTTCAATACTTAAAATGGCAATTAAGTTTCGACAATACTGCAAATCTTATCTCCTTTTTTTCATTATTGTAAACACAAATATGCTTTTGGAATAAAAGAGGGAAAGAAAAAAATTTCACATTCCCGGGTTCAGCTAAAGTCTAAGATATGGGAAACCCTAGCATTGAAACAATTTTATTGAATTGTATTTAAAAGAGTGGTTGAATTAAAAATGTTTTTCAATTTATGTACATCTTACGAAAAATTTAAAAATTTGGATGAAATCTTAAAAATTACAAGAACAATTCGACTTTAATAATTTGATTCACACTAAAATGGTAATATAAATTAGAAAAACCGTAGGTAAGCAAAAATCGCAAAGATTATAAGCATAATGGCACTAATCGCCAAATTAAAAATAAATGATAAAATAAATAAATATCGAACAACTGAAAAATTCAAAAAAAACTAAAATTTGTAAAATAGGTATTTCAAAATATTTAATCAAGACAATGGCTAAAATAAAAAGACTTTTTGCCTGTTTTAGAAAATGAAACCAAAATTGCGTGTGAGAAATTCTATTGAGAACAACAATAAAATACAATTTTGTTTTTCTTGTATTCAATTTATTTTCTCACACGAAATTTTGTTTTAATTTTCTAAAATCATGCAGAAGCCTTTTCAAAATAACATTAAACTTATAAAGTAACATTATTGATCAATAAATCAAAAGGAGGAACCAAATCATACCCTTCAACTTAACTAAGATTTACCTTCATATAAAAAATAGAAAACAATTCTTCATAAAACTCATTGACTTTACGAAAAATACTAAAATAAAATAATTCTCTAAAATTTCTTTTAAAGTTTTTCCTCACAAATAATATTTTTTAGCTAATTATTCAATATTTCCTTATATGTACCTATATCTGAAAACGTCAAATCAAATATATTTCCAATTAAATTAAATAGAGCAAGTAAGATTGCTCCTTCACAATTGTGCAATAAAACAAATTCTTAAGAGTTTTAATTTTTCGGTGCTTATAAAAAAAATGTTCATCTTTAAAAAGTTAAAAGCTCTCTGTTAAAGAGCTCTGCCAAAGACGGACTGTAAAATTTTAAGCGAAATGTCCTGCTGGTCTTACTTTTACCCACAACGCAATAGTGGAGAGGGTATTATTCCTTTGAGCTGAATATATAGACTTAAAACCACTTTCTGAGTCGAGCTGTCTACGTAACTTTGTGCGCAAAGTACAGTTTGCAATTTTTAAGAATATTAGATCAAATTTGGTACGTACGTGAAAATGGTGCAAATCGGCCCAAAATTTTACATGCCCCCATACAAACTTCTTTCCATAATTACTATGTTGGTACATATATAGATAACATTTTGGTCAAAATTATTATTCTGCAACGTAAATCGTATTAACAAATTTTTTATAATCCATTTTAAGATGACAACTCTCACACAGAAAAAACTGTGTCTAATAAAAACCTTATAAAATAAAACCAAAATTATAATACTCGTATATCTCCATGGTTTTTTTTTTCAAGAAGGAAGTCGTATTATTTCAATAAGGAAAACTTTACTGAAAATATCAAAAAGGAAAACTTCGGGTTTTGATTAGGTGTTCTTCTTGTTTTTTTCGTAAAGGGTTTCTTCTTGATTTCATTAGCTATCCGTATTGACTTCTTTGAAAAATTATACTTCTTGATTTTATTTGGTAATTTTATTGCTTTTTCATTTTTATATTTTCTTAGGAATACATTTAATATAATAATAAAGAGTAAGTATTATTACCAGCACAAGAAAAAGTGCTTAATGAATTAATAAAATGGTTTAAAAAGTATTTAAATTAAATTAATGTGACAATTGAATCATTAATTTTTAGTTGAAAGAAAATTAAAAATTTAATTAACATTTTAGTTGTTTGGAAATAAACTTTCAATTAAAATTTTAATTATATAACAAAAAATTTTAATTGACTTTTTTCGTTTAAAATAAAATAATTTAAACATGTAGAATTGTTGTTGGGAATTGTCAATACTTAATTAAATAAATTAACACATTGGTTGAAAAGGCCAAGTTTTTTTATAATTTTTTTTTAATTAAAATTAAAAACATCATTTATTGAAAACAAATATTCACAATTTAACAATTTTTAGTAATCAATATAATCATTTTGGTAATAGGTGCAAAATCAACAAATTGTTTGCTTAATATTATGAATTTGGTATAAATTTGATGATTGGAGAAAATTATTAATTTTTTCTGGTTTATTTTTAATTATATATTTGTAAGTACTTAGGGAAATTTATTTAAATTCCCAAACCGCAATAGGGTGATTGTATAGTGGCCATTCTTATAAAATATGGTTTTAAGAACTGTGTGTTTATCTCTTTCTTCAATTCTTATTTTCTTGTTTCCCTCCAGAAAGAAAGTACCTGATCTCATATACTGCAATTGTGCTCCACCCAGCACTTTTGTTCGAAATATTTATCTTTAAGAGGGAGATAATTGTATAAGTACGTTACTTTAAATAATTTGATATATTCATAATATAAATCTATAAGAGGTTCGTGCGCAGTGGCAGGACAACTATGAAATATTTAATATTGTTATATATCACAAGAAAAGGTAAAAATATTATATAACAAAAAACTCCGAAACTCCTAAGAACGAAACAAACATTTTTTTAAAGATACAAAAAATTAAAGAACAAGCAAATTCCTACAGTATTGAACGATATTGACCTTAAATTTTTGTATAACTGATGCCAAGTACAAAGAACTAAGAAGTATAATTATGAGCGGCGACACATGTACAAACATGCATATATCAATCACGGCCTAATATCGAAGTGTCTGCACCATTAATAGTGCAGTGCAAAACCGAAAAAGATCAAGAAAAAATTGTTTCTTTGTTGATTTATATTATGAAATAACAAGCAAGCTTTTATATAATCAAGAAAATATCCTAATAAAGAAAATCAAAAAGATGATTTAAACATGAAATCAATATGGGAAACCTTTTTACAAAAATCAATTAGGTAGCCTAATGAAATCAATAAGAAATACCTTTTTTATACAATTCATAAGAAACCCTATGTCTATGGATTTTTTTCGATGCCAAAAATAGGGGATATTGAGTCAAAATATTGTGAATAACAAGTTTTTCCTTAATTTTATGTTTTTCCTTCTTGATAAAACTAAAAAGATTTAACACGTGAAAATAATAAGGAATCCCTTCGGAAAAATCTTCGCTTCTTTCTGCT
This sequence comes from Pollenia amentaria, assembly GCA_943735925.1. Taxonomy (NCBI): domain Eukaryota; kingdom Metazoa; phylum Arthropoda; class Insecta; order Diptera; family Polleniidae; genus Pollenia; species Pollenia amentaria. The sequence goes on along the minus strand of OX031007.1, from coordinate 250,643,292 downwards.
GGGATACCCCCTAAAAGCGTTTCATACAGAACTTCTTCTTGATTCTATTAGGCAGTTTTGACTCTGTGCAGTCATATACAAAATCACATCTCTCAATTGCAGTGTTGAGAAAACTATAAAATGTTAATATTTTATTCAATTTCAGAATTATTTACAGAGGTTTGAAGTAAAAATCGTTAATTCATCATATTGTATGATTGTTGCTAAATTACTGCAGAAATTTGCAGAAGTAAAATCAAATATTCGATCGCTTCGGTCTTTTTTTTAAGACTTCAGACAAACAAACGGTGATACCATCGATTAGAGGAATTCTATTTGAAGTAATTTTGGCCGTTGAGACACGATTGCTGTTAATTTTCTTTAAAAACAAGGTTGCTGAATTATAGAAGCATTTGCAGATGTGGTTCATCGGATGACGACCAGAAGATCTTGTCTTAAAAAGTATTTAGTTTCGGTTGTTTAAGATTGAAAGAAAAACATTACTTAGTTAGACACTAAATAGAAAACTTACCTTTAATTAGAAAATAATGTTATTATGCGTTGCAATTTTTTTTATTTACTTTAAACATGGTACCGTTATAAGCATGCAAAGCTACCCAGTAAAAAAAATGCATATTTTTTGAAGCACTTAGGAGAAAAGGCGCATAATTGAGCGCTTCAATAAGAGAGCTCTAATGCAGCAGAATATGATAACGAATAAAATATACAAAAAAAACGGTGATATTTTAGTGCTGACAATGAAGAAGGTTTTAAAGCGAAAAAATCAATAAAAAAAATTAATAAATAAAAAAGGCATTTAATCAAGTAAAACCCAAACATTATTGAATATGTTAATATCCCTTAATTATCCCTAAAAAAAGCACTTAAGGAGTGATTTGTTTGCATTTTTTTTTTATATTAAAAGAACCGCTTATTGTTAGCAGAAAATAGTCCTCCAAACCGGGAACAGTCCATACAAAACTCAGGCATCCCATCAGCAAGTTTGAGGCGATTTGAGGTATGAATTCATACATAAAACCTGCTCCTTTTGGAGCACATTTTTTTACTGGGTACCGATATACAAAACTCAGAGAAATTCATATTAATTTTATATGTAGTTTTCAGAAAGGGTAGGCAGCTTTAGTTTTAAAAAACATTTTTATTTGTATATTTGTCGTTATAAAATCTTAAGTCGTACAGTGTGCGACGCACAGTGTTCTGTCCCATAGGCAAAACTTAGCAAAAATAAAGTGCTTAGAATATTTATGTAAAATATATATTTTTGTAAACCGACCAAAGTACCCTAAATAGATTTTAAGTAGAATTCATAATTTTTACTTTATATTTACAGTGGAGGGCACCAAAGTCAAATACTAATTTTATTATCGTGATGGGGGATAAATTCAACCATAATATATTTGTCGGTGAGAAAAGTATGATTCAATTAAACATGCTATGTTTACAAATTTTGTTTAAAAATAGTTTTGTTGGAGGTGACCATTTTTAAACATATTTTTTCTCTGCGTGTAGAAGAAGGAATATCGGAGAAATGTTTTAAATTTATTAAAACAATTGCAGTCGAAAAACATCGGACGGCAACTTTTGCGCTACCTTGATTAGTATTTTTTTTTTTAAATAAAGCGTGATCCATTTCGAGGTTCCCTACTTTTTTAATGAAAAAAAAAAAACACAAAAAGTTTAAATTTTATGGGAAATGTTTATTATCATTTGAAAGAACATTCTTTGGCATTTATTTTCTGAAGATTATGTCTATCAAATGTTGGCCGTTGCTACGTCGCAGATGGTCCATCCGTTGAGTTCAATTTTCGATGACTCGTTCGAGCATTTCGACTGCTAACTGGCGAATGACACGCGTGATGTTTTCCTCCAAGGCCTGAATCGAAGCGGGTTTGTCCGCATAAGCTTAAGACTTAACATATCCCCAAAGGAAAAAGTCTAACGGTGTGATATCAAACGATCTTGGTGGCCAATCGACCGGCCTAAAACGTGAAATTATGTGCTCACCGAAGTGTTCTCTCAATAAATCCATTGATTGATGCGATGTGTATAAAGTGGAGCCGTCTTGCTGAAACCAAATGTCGCCGCGATCACGAGCTTCAATTCCAGGTATCAAATAGTCGGTTATCATGGCACGATAACGGTCACCATTGACGGTTACGTTCGCACCGGCATAATTTTTAAGGAAATATGGACCGATGATTTCACCGGCCCACAAGCCACACCAAACCGTTGTTTTTTTCTTGATGAAGTTGTAGTTCTTAAGTCTTTTCAGGTTGCTCTTCGTCCCAAGTGCGACAATTTTGTTTGTTTACATACCCATTGATCCAGAAATGTGCCTCATCGCTGCACAAAATTTGCCTCGAAAACGTCGGATCTTCTTGGAACTTTTTAAGAGCTCATAGAGCGAAGCGATGACGCATGGGAAGGTCGAGCGGCTTCAGTTGTTGCACAAGCTGTATTTTTACGCTTTGAATTTAAGATCTTGGCGTAAAATGCGCCAAGTCGTTCCATACGTCACGCCGAGTTGCTGCGAACGGCGCCGAATCTATTCTCCACGGTCTTCGTGTACACTCACAGCTACGGCCGCTATATTTTCTTCACAGCGTGCTGGACGTAGTCTATTCGGTCGAATATTATACAACAGTGATGGAAAACTTAAAAATTGAGATGGTACTAACCATCAAACAAAAGAGTACTTTTTTCAACATTTTGGTACTTTTTTTAAACATATTTTTTATTGCTTACATATGTATTTGCTTGTGATTTAATATAAGGTACACACGTTTAGATGTCTAAGCAATTTGTTTATTTTACTTAATGATATCATTAGTAATATTATAATTGTAACAACAAGAATCATTTGACATTAATAGATCTTTAGTTTTAAATAAATTTTAAAGAGTTTGTACTTGCAAACGATTTCTTTTATTTTTCGTTTTTATAGCATCTTGCACTGAAAACGTGCGCTTTACTGCTGCTGATAAATGGGGTATTGACAAAATTCCAATAGCAATACGTGAATTATCAGGAAACATAAGTTCGTCCATTTCGTTCTTAATTTTGCTTAACATGAACGTAGGCAATGTTGTAAATGTTAAAAAAAAAATAGAAACGCTAAATTTCTCAACAAAGAAGCATAACAAGAAAAGAGTACTAAAACTGACGTGGGGGTACCGTGGTATTTTTGAAATGAAAAAGTACTGAATAAAGTAACATAGTACTGAATTTTCCATCACTGTTATACAATAATGAATGCTGGGTCTCAAAATGTGTGATGGTGTTGCGAATAGTACGCTCAGTAGGCCGATTATGTTGGTCATAAGTTGAGCGAAGTGCACGAAACACATTCCTCACAGAACGTGAATTTTCGTAATAAAGTTGATAGATTTGTAAACGTTGTTCAGGCTTAAGTCTTTCCATTATGAAATGCCAAACAATACTAAACAAAAATTACGTGACACCATGACACGACTAACACGTGATCTGTCAAAAAAGTATGTCTACATAAATCACCCATTATTTGAATATTGGTTTATGTATTGTAGAAACCTCGAAATATTAAAAAAGGGTGTAATGTATCGGAATTATTTAGAAAAAAATATCTAAGAAGCTTCTCCGAACATGCTGGGTCCTACAACATCTCTAGTAAGATCTGTTTTAATATGTGGATTTAAGTTCAACAACAAAAAAAAAAAAAAAAAAAAAAAAATAAAAAAAATAATTATCTTTAAAACGCGGAATCATTACGATGTGCTGTAGAACTCCTTAGTTGATATAAAATCAATTTCTAAAAATTATTTTTAGCATTAAAACAGTACAATCTTCGTGTTTCATATCAATACAATCGCTTAATTGCTTGTAACTATTTTCAATTACAAACTTTCATTGAAACATTAATTGCATTTTAATGCAAAGAGGAATTGAGTTGTAGAATAGTATTACAGACATCATTTACCTGACACAAAATAAAGAAGAAAATAAAAGATATTCAGTTACAGATAAAAGTAACAAACGCTATTTATTGCAATTCTACTTGTTCTACAAATAACATACATCAAGCAATAGATACAAACTGCTATTGATACTTATACACCGAAAGGGAAGAAAAAATAACTACATTCTCGTTATAAGCAAAAGTGCATATAAACTTTTTCACATTTCAAATAAATTAAAATAGACTGAAGGAATGAAAGTTCCGAATCGCGTGACTTACATATTGGACTTTTGTAGTTGTTTTATATTTATTGCACTTAAATTAAATATTGTTTTCTAGAATCTAATTTATAGTAAATGTAACAAAAAATAAGGAGAAGCATTTTCTACCGTATTCATAAAAATATTTATGATTTACAAAACAAATTCTCTATGAAATTTTACTTAATAAACATTTGTTAATTTTAATAATCGTTTATGAAGTGTTCATAATAAATTATTTAGTTTATATATTATTTAAGTATCGAATTTGAATGAATATTAATTTTGACTTAAGTCTAGGAAGTCTTGAATATGCTTTTTATATATAAATAAAAATTATATGCCAAAATATGCTCCAATAAATGTATTAAATTCAAAAATATCAAGTAAAAGTTTTTAATACCCACAGATTTTAATTAAATAACCGTAACTTACAAGAACATGTAACATTTACTACAAAAACTTTTATGTTACATTCTATGAAATACAAAAAGCTAAAATAGATTTTAAAATTTCTAGGTAAACTGCATTTCCACTGATAAGACGATAAACTTCAAACAAAAAAGTATTTACAACATAAATAAACGCAAACAACAATAAACAGCAAAATTAACAAGTCCCAATAAAGTTAAAACATATCAGATGGTAATAAAATAGCAAGAGGAGTTCTACTTAAAGAAACAATTTTTAAACGAGTTTTTTTAATAAACAACTGCAATGTCTGAAGTATCAAAACAACAATAAGTCTAAAGTTGTTTTCATTTTCTAAAATGATGGGCAGAAAATAAAAAAACTTTAAAGTGCTGATGAAAGATAGAGAAATGAATAAATTGTTGTTTAGAACTATTTATATATTACAACAATTGTTTTGAACCACGAAACTTTCCTGACCGAGGGAAGCCAAGAAGGATTATTTTGAAAAAAGTATTTGGGTTTCGTGCTTCAAAACACTTAAGAACACTTTTCACCTAATAAAACTTGAAAAATTAAAACAAAACAAGTGTTGCAATAGAAACAGGAGTAATAATAAGAAAAAGACGGAGTGTAATAACAAGAAAATGACAATATAAAATTATTAAACAAACGGAAAAATAGTATATTTTTAAAATATTTTGCAACAATTTCTAAACAAGAAATAGCAAAGAATTTTGTATATTTTTAAGTTTGGCTAAACGTTTCTTTGCTTACAATTTTCATTAACTTAATTGAGCAGTAGCTTTAAAATAATAAAAACTGGCTTAAACTGAGCCCTGCAGGTATCGGACATCTTTAAGGCACAAATTTAATTATAATTATCATATATTATCATACATTATCAGCGTTAAGAAAAAATCTGGGGCCAAATTACGGCATTCGATATCGATGAAAATTGCCATTTAAATTGTATTGTAATTTCGATCGATATCGAATGCCGTAATTTGGCCCCTGGTTTTAATATTTACAGTGCTATACAGATATTTTCGTACGCAAAACTGATCAGTTGATGTGCTAAGTCCTGTTCGAATCCTCCGATATTTCGAGACACGATTTGAAATTACAACTAAATTTTAATAGCAACGGTCCTTTGATCATAACTCTTATATAAGTCAGCTTAAAATCACTTTATCTGATTTGCAAAAACAAAAAATCGTTCAATGCTTTATTGGAGCAGGGCTTAATTGATCAAAACTTCCATTTAGCTTTTTGACTTCTCACGATTTACTCTCATTTTTTATGAGCCATATTGAGATATTAATCAAATTGTATCTGTGGTAATAAGAAAAAACTGCTTAAGTCTATTTTTTATTGGAGATGTTTGAAAACTTACTTCTATTCTAATATCGACGCTGTTGGGTAGGAAGGGCCAATCTGCTGTTTAAAATCAAGTTTCTAAGAGCGGTCGGGCTCTTCGAGGCATTTAGTGATCTACGTTTTTCAGTAGCACAATTTTAATCTTAACTTTCGCATGCTTAAGAAATATTATAAAAAGGCCAACATAGTGCAGCTTGGCCCTATTTACGTAACAGTGGTTCTAGAACCTTTAAAGGGCCAACCAGGCAGCTTGGCCCCATATGTTTACCAAAATATGTTAAATGTTGGGCCAATGTTTGCGCAAATTAGGGAGGAAAATAAAAACTTATTTGCAAAAATATTTTAAGGAAAAAGTGCATTGGAATGGAAAGCTATTTTATAGCCTTTATGTACTCAAAACAAGTATTTAAAATTAAAACAAGACAAAGTATAATAATTGACATTTAAGTTTCTTCTCAAGAAAGCCATCGCTCTCTTCTGGTTGTGCCACCACATCTTCGTTCAGTCTCAGTACATCACGAACTTTAGTTTGGTACACTAAATATTGATTTAAATCAGCATTGCACTGTCACTAAATAAAACTGAAAAAATTAGTTTGCACTATTTTTTAGCAGCTGTAGTGATGATTGGAATTTTTTTTAAAACATTAAAAAAATTTTGTGATATTGCAATTTGTGTCACTATCACTAACGGTGATTGAATGCATAAAATCTGCACTCAATTCAAATAGTGCAAAATTTGTATTTACAATCAAAAAAGTTGCATATAAACAGACTCTCACTAAAATTAAAACAAAGTTATTTTGCATGTGCGTGGTTTTTGATTCTTGTGATGATATGCATAAGCAGAGTAAATTAACAACATGACGATTTATCAATAACGGAATATCTCCTGTTTTAGCTAATGAAAAAACAAGTTTTTTTTGCTTAGTACAACATTTTTAGTTGTACCCAAATGAATGAAGAACAAAGAAGTTGTAATAAACTGCTGATTGCTTTTTTTAAATCAAACTAATTTTTTTTGAGTGCCACATTTTTTAACATCACTATCACTCATTTTTAGTGAGGCTGCTAAATTTGAATTCAGAACTCAACACCAACAAAATGAAACTGCAAAATTAGTGCACTGCCCCCATCTATGGTTTGGTGAGGCAAACCCAATTATTTACGATGAAGGTGAGAAATAAAGTCTCCCTTTGAATATAAGTCAAAATGGTAGAGATAAAAAAAAACCGTTCGATTTGATTGGAAAATAGTAAAACATTCAGAGTTCCATTTTTCCATCAAAAACTCCTTTATGAATTTTACTAATGAATGAAATATTCAATATTTTAAAACACAACTTTTTTTTAAAACTTTCACAACTTCACACTTAGTAGCCGGCTAATCATTGGATTCGACATCTTGCAAACAGATCTTAATACTTAACCTGATTCCAGTAAATAAATAGAGGAAATGGGAATGAATTAAAATTTAATTAAGAGCTGGGCGTTATTAGGAAGTCTAAGGGCTATTTTAAAATAATCTTTGTGCATACGATATATTATTTTTTTCTGTTTTTAAATTTCTGGTAGCGCTACTCCTAAGACAATCCTTTCCCGTGAGCCATCTTTCATCATATTTCTTTTTCCTCCTCTTGTTCTGACTGATCATCTTTTTAATAATATTATCACAATTTTATTTTAATAAGTTTTCGTTTAAGTAAAAACCCAAAGAAACATAAAAAATTTCTTTATTATGATGTTAATTTTTTTCAAAAGATGGGTAAAACAAACTTATTGCGGCTCAATACTTTTGACCAGTGTTATTAAATCCAAAACGCACTTAGCAAAATATATCATTTTAAAATAGTATTTTATACAGATTGGCCCTTGAAATGCAGCTCGTTGCACATAGGCCCAGTTAGTTTGGACCTCATAAAAAAATATATTGGCAGTTTTTACTCAGAAGCATCGATATAGTCATAACTTCTTGCTGCTATAGTTTTTTTTATGTATTTATACGCTTTACCACAGGTGAAAAAGGGTTCATATATAAGTTTCTCATTCCCTTTGTTATTTTTACAATATTAATCTTAGACCCTATTAAGTATATATATACTGGGTCCTTATGCGTAGCGAAGTTGATTTAACGATGTCTCTCTGCCGTCTAGCTGTTGAAATGGGGTTTTCGATATGATAGGGACTCGGTAGGTAGAATTTTTCCATAGAATTTTTCTATTGATATTAAGCATAAATGGCTGAGATATGAATAAAAAAAACGACAGCCTCTAATTTTTTCATAAAATCCCATGTTGTTCTTGTTTTTTATATCCATTACCGAAAGTAACAAGGTACCTCGTATAAGTTAGTTTTTTCCCATTTTTTTATTATTTTAATGCCTATTTTTACGTTCTTTACACTTAACAAATACATACATGTGCAGCGAAGTTGATTTAACGATGTCCGCCTGTAAGTCTGTTGTTCTGTATTCTAGAGAACGGAAAGAGCAAAAGTTTAAAATTAAGGCACATGCAAAATGGTTATCAAGAGACAACATCCAACAAAATATGCTTGGTATTGGAGAAGTGGACGTGGTACAAAAAAGATTTATTTATATCTTAAGGGTGGTAAGAGAAAAATTGTCAAAATTTGTTACACATAGCTGGGTTAGCAATACACAACATCTAAAGTAAATGAGCAGGATTAGAGAAATACGCGTCGCTACTTCTGTACAAAGACATAATAGATTTATGTGTATCTAGAGAACGGCAAGACCCAGTTTCCGAACTTGTTACAAGCATGTTGGTTATCAATAGACAACATCTGACAAAATGTGGGCGGGATCGGAGCAGTCGGCGTGGCACAAAATAGATTTATTTATATCTAAAGAGCGGGATTTCTGTTTTTATCATACTATAGTGAAGTGTATAAAAGATTCTGCATAGCCGAATATAGCACTTTTCTTGTTATTATTAAATATGCGTAATGTCACAGATCGGACGTGAAATTAAGTTTTAAGTCCAAATGTTATTGCACATTACAAAAGAAAAGCAAAAAGTCATTTTGCTATAACTTCATTAAACAATCGAACAAAATAATTGGAACTTTGCGAATGTGTACTTTTAAGCGTGAATATCTCAAACGTGTCATAAGCTCAAATTTACCTTGAGTCAACTTAAGCACTTTCTCCATATGGCCAAAGAAATACTAAGGTATCAAAAAAAAAAAAATATATTTTTCATAAACGTTTGCTTAATTTAATAATCGTTTATGAATACGGGGCTAGTTCTGCTGAAAAATTAAATATTTTTTTATTTTTTTTATTTTCAAAAGGGTATTCCTATTTTTCGTTTTAGATAAGATAAAGTTTATTTTTAACGATTTATTCGAAAATTTCATTAAATATTCAGACATACTAACCCCATCTCTAAAATTTAACAAGAAAGTAATTATTTAACTGACGCTATTGGTGGTCTTATGAAATTTATTTATTAATTAAAAAACATAATTTGTTTGCGTACGACATAAAATAATAAGAGAAAAAATAACAATTCAAATACAATAAAATATAATTATTTTCTTTTATCCATCACTGTAGGTAGATGCATGCATATAAATGAACAAATAATAAAAATGTCCAACATAAAATACTTTACACATCCATAAACGCCATTAATGTAATTTCGCTAAAATAAGATGGAAAAATAAAAAGAAGAACAAACAAATCAACAACAACAATAACAACGAAACGACGACACAGAAAATCAAACATGTCTAGATGGGCAGTAATAATAAACGAACCGCAAAATCCATCCTATTTGTCTCATCATTAAATGCACATAAATCCAATTTTTATCTTGATTTTGTCCTTCCAACCACCATAAGCTTTTAAGGCTTTCAAAGTTTCTTCATAATATAAATGTACAAATGAGCAACAGAAACAGCACAGAAGCCCACAAAAGTTCTCACACGTATATACATTAATACATGTATGTATATGTGTGTATGTAGCTAAGAAAACTTAAGGATATTATTATGATTCATATACGATGACAATATTGGATGTTTTAGAACATTAAAAACGATACGAAATACTCGTACTAGAGGGACTGAGAAGCATCCTGTAGATGGTTTCACAAAGCCCAGCATATTTCCCTAGTGCGGTGGTGGTAGAGGTTTGTAAGCCAAAAGTATTATGATAAAAATAAATAATAAAAAAAAAACAAATGTATTTAATACTGTTGCCACGATTTCATCATAAAAATCCTGATCCATTGAGACATAAAATGATCGAAAAGAAAGAAAAAAATTATAACAGAAAAGTACTCAAATTCTCAATCGTACTTGTACAAACATCCAACGAAATGAAGAAAAATATTATGAAGCTTACAGCAAATCCAAAGCCATATTATTGCGAATATGTGCAATTTGTTCGGATTTAAGTTGTGGATTTTATATTATTACTTTTTTTTAGCTTTGTGTTTCTATATGTTTTTTTTGTTGTAATATTTTTTTTTATTATTCTTTATGAGTGTGCTTATAATAACTGTGTGTGTGTGTGTGAGTGTGTGTATCTGCTGGGTGGGGGGAGCGTAAACTTTTTTGTAAGTGGCACTGGTACTGTTTCAATATTCCTTGTGATTATTTTGTTGAAATGTAGTATATTTTTTCATTACATTTTGCAGAGCTGTGCCAGTGAATGAAAAAATATTGTTATAATTTTTCATCATTATACGTTTACAGATTTGTTAAAAGTTTTCATTTATCTAATACTTTATATGGACAGACTTTAATGTGGTCAACTAATATAAAAAATACAAAAAATAAAAGAAACTAAGAGTTTTTATCTCATTCACGCTTTAACTAAAAAACTAATTTCATACAATTTTATAAAATAATATATTTCATATGTTTTAAATCCGATGCTACTTTAGAAGCGTTGTTCAGTGTTGATAGGAATGTGTGTACTTCTTGTGTTACTATCTTACAGCTGAGCAGATAATGAAATAAAGAATTAAATAAATAAAATAAAGACATAATTGAACCTTTAATTCGACAAAAGCTAAAAATAATTTTTCCAAAATGTGTCTGCCCATGTAAGCCCTATGCACTTTTAAGACATAATTAAATTAAATTTGGTACATACGTTTTGATTGTCATTGGAACGAATCCTAAATGGTTAAAATCTATCCATAAATTTACATGGCGAACACATTTTCGGCATAGAGTTTTTGTGCCCAAAAACCATTTTAATATTTTGGTATTCAGATTAAATCCTACTCAAAAAAATTTCATTACAACCGCATTCATCTTTAACAATTTTATTGGATTCGGTCTATATTTGGACGGAGCTCCCCTGCAAATATTACTCACAAAAATGATTTTTTATACCAAAATTTCCCTACACTCATAGAAAAATGCATCTTCAACTTGGTGATGCCCTAACATCAGAATTGTGACATCAATGTGTTATTACCAGGGAAACCATAAATATGCAATTTCATGTTTTTCCTTGTGTGAATTTTAGCATCGATTTGTTAGTTTATATTCTACCCTTTACAGCATTTTTTGCATAATTTAGTCAAAAGAGAATTTTTGCATAATTTTTTCAAGTTATAGTGCACAAGAGCTTTCGCAGCATATAAAATAAAAATTATTTTCTTTAAAATTATAAGTTTTCTGGTCAAAATATCTATCTGCATACCCAAGATGTTGCTTCAATTTCACCATCTACATTTAATTTTTACTCCAAAATTGTAAGCCAGAGCAGGTTGCTTTAACATAAATGCTATTTTAAACATTGCTTTATATCTTTTAATATACCGACCGAGTAAGAATCACTGTTAAAAGTGATCTAACGATGTCCATCCGTCTACCTGGCTGGTTGTTTCTCCATGTGACCTGTAAAGTACAAGTTGCCATTTTGTAGATAATTTGATCAAAGTTGGTAAATACATCAAATTTGTAATAAGGATTTGTAAATGGTGATTAACGGTCTATAGTTTCACATATTTACCATAACAACTTCTTTCTAAATTATGTTGGTATTTAAATTAAATTTATTTTATTTATTTTATTTTCATTTATTCATTAATAATCAAAAAGCCTACATAGGCCAAAAACGATTACATATTAAATTCGCCGAAAAAATATTTTACTGCAAATTAAATTCTTTTCGAATCGGTTGAGATGTGCTCACAGCTGCCTTCTATTCCATCCATTACAGCCCATCGTTTCCAAATAGGGAAAAATCTCATAAATTCGTCTTCATTATTTAGATACTTTGTTGATAAAAAGAAGGGATAAATTATTAATAGATTGGTACCAGAGACCTACTTCTTCAGGTAGAATTATTAATTATTTCTCCTAACATCCCAAGAGAGTTATAAATTATACTGCAAAAAATATTATAGAAAGAATACTGAGAATAAGTGACGTAGAATTTCATAACAAGAATTTGAAGAAAACTAAGGATATTTTGGGGGATAATTGTTTTCCAATGTTAATGATATCGAATTTAATAAGACAATACAATAACAATAGGGCAAACAAGTCGGATATAATTACATAACCGAAAATTTACAAATCACTAACTTATATTCCTAAAATATCGGAACGTTTAGAAAAGTCGAAAATATTTGTCACAAGAACATATAAAATAGCACATAAATCGTATAATACAATTGGGAAATTATTCACTAAAAACAATAATAAAGTTCACAAGTTGGAAGTGTCGAATGTAATTTATAAAATATATTGCAAGGAAAATATTGATTGACAATGCAATAAAGTATATGTAGGTACGACAAAGAATAAATTGAAAACTGGAATTGCAGGTCACAAATCAAATCAAACATTTAGGGATATTTCGTTACAAAAATCGGCATTAAAAATCCACTGTGCTAGTTTAAATCACTCTCCGGCCTTTGACAAAGTATCAATTTTAAAAACAGAAACAAATTATAAGCGCCGTTATATGCTAGAAATGTTGCAAATCAATAAGGTTCCAGAATTGTTAAGGATTAATTTTAAATCGGATAAGGAAAATGTAGTACAAATTTATAAACATTTAGTTTATAAACATTTAGTTTATAGAACAAGAAAAAAAATATATAATAAATAACAATATTTGTTACAGTAATTATTTCTTATCGGGCCTTCACTAGAACTTTGAACTGTCTTTCTTGGGTATTTAATAGGGAGATCGAACGGTTATTATTCGACCGGTTTTAACCGGTTATTTAAGCGTTGCCCAAGTCGGTTATTTTAAAATGCCCATTTTTCGAATATCGAATAAACCGGTTATTTTGGTATAATAAACCGGTTATTTGAGAAATGTGTAATTTATATACATTTTCCTTACTCCTGTTGTAGATGTACCCGTAATTTAAGTATTTTCTAATTGAATATTGGCCAAATTTGAACTTTTTATGAAAAATCTCAAAGCAAAATGTAACAAAGGTCAAAAAACATTACGAACACTGTTAATACAAATCGCTTATAAAAACGTGTTCAGTTAAAAAGTAAATAGTAATTTTTGCAAGAGTATTCTAAATATTAAATATATTTTTACATAAAGGTTATCTCTAGATATTTTTCGAACGCGATTAAAAAAACAAAGTTAGGTGCTTGAAGTGCCCTTAAATGATAAGTTGCAAAGGTTTTTCCCCGTCACGTCTTAATAATCACCTTTAATTAGTCCACATGGTTGAGATTAATGTCATCCAAATGAAACTTAACTTCGTTCGAAGTAGTTCTAAGGAGACTACAAATAATACTTTACTAAAATACGCTGCAAAAAATGAATGACGAAATGCCCGTTAAGGCACTAAAAACTCTTAAGTAGTTCTAGCATCTCTTCATGCTGAAAACTACAACATTACGGCGAAATCAACAATATGGGAAAAATTTCTACCAGTTTTATTTATTAAAATGCCAAGAACTAAAAAACAGAAATGAAGAAATCAAGTAATGTCATGGAATGTTTTAAATTGTAGTTGACGAATTGACCAATATTTTACACAAAAATAATGTTCAGTTCACAATTCGTTTCTATAGAAATATATATATATATATATATATATAATGCTGAAACAAAATAATTTGAAATAGATAATCCTGGATAAGAGGTTCTGTTTGCAACTTTTCAAAATATGGTTGATTAATTTATATGCTTAACCACCAACGAATTAAAACTCATTCAAAATAAATTTGAGAGAATATTTCAAATAATAACTTTATAAAATTCCTATAATTTATTTGCTTTTGCAAAACGTTTCTCTAGATCTTCTTACAAATAAAGTTTAGTAAATCAATAAAAAATTGTTGAAAATTTAGCTAAAGTTTGATCAATTTACTGGTCCCACTTTTCTTCGATTTTATCGTAAAATATTTGTTAGGTCTGATTTAAGTCATATCATATTGTGTTGGTTCCTTACCTTTGCAAATGGTTTTGTTTTTATTCAAATTAAAGTTTTATTTTAAAAACTTATTTGGTTTTTGTGTTTTTAAGTATTCGAATTAAAACCGGTTAACCGGTTATTTAAAAATTGCTTAACCGAAAACCGGGTTTTTTAAAATAGCAACTATTCGTAATATTCGAAAACCGGTTATTGAAAAAAGTCGAATAATCGATCTCCCTAGTATTTAAATACTAGCGAATTCATTCGGCTAACCGTTATTTGGTTAACTGATTAATTAATACCCGATTAACCGACCGGGTAATTAAAAATTGGCAATTTTCGATTAACGATTAAACCGGTTAATTTCAGTCGATTAACCGATGTAAAAATATTTTAAATTTTTTTGTAGTATTATAACATATTTTATTGTGTTTTTTTGTTTCGTCTCATTTATATGTGTTTAGAAAATATCGCTCATTTCGTGCAAGACCGTCACAACTCAAAATTTGGCATTTTCGAGTTAGTAATGCAGAAATGTTCTTCTCTTAAATCTCTACAAATTGATCTAAGAACGGAGAGAATTATCGAAAAAATAACGGTAATACAGATGCTTGTGACGCTATGACCTCTCGTAACAAACTTGAGAAATTAACATCAACAAGGTCACATTTTAGTTTGTGTTTGGCATTCCTCTTGTACATGTGGTTTTCTTTGTAGCAAAAAAGAAACATTTGATTTTATAACTGTATTTTAGTAAAAGAGAAGGTGAGAAATAATAGGTTGGAATCTTAAAAAGGCTCTCCCGTAAATTTTCAAATTTTGAGTTGTGACGGTCTTGCACGAAATGAGCGATATATTTCATAGAAAAAAATAACGTGTTCAGTGATCTGCATTTTAAATAAGTGTTTGCTGTTAACAGCTTTTTGTTTCACGTACTTTTTCTATGTATGTGTTTAGTTATTTGTTTCTTCTCAAACGAGTATCAATCTTTTAACAGAATTAACCGAAACAATAAGAAGTGTTAGAAATGTTTAAAAATTAAAACAGGACACCAATGGCATAATAGAAGATTTTATACGTTTAGATAAATCTAGGAAAAGGGCTGAGAAATATGTTTTCTGTATAAAGGGGTGCTTACAATTTCTTCAACATCTGCGAGAAATGAAAGAATTTTTTCCAAGTCAAATTTTCACAAAACTATAGAAAAGAATCCCATAAGCCCTAATCATTTAAACCAAATTATTTTTCTAAAAGATTATTTTATAAGAAATTCTTAAACTGTCGAAATAACTTATAAAATGATCTAACAGTTTATTTTTAAATTATACATTAATTAAAAAATATGTTTTACATATTTATGAATTATTCTTTTGTTTGCTCGTTTTAGTTCAAGAATTGTTATATTTGTTATGTTATTGGTTTTTTTTTTACTAAATAACTCCAAAAAATAAATAATTTATGCATTTTTATATACTGAAATTACTTAATTTATAAAAAACACTATTAATCGGTTAACCAATCAGTAACAAAATGAACCGATTATTAACCGATTAAACCACAACCTCGGTTAATTAATCGAGCGATTAACCGATTAAAGCAAAAGCCCGATTAAATGAATACCCTATTAAATACCTATTAGGCAGGAATGGGGTAACCCAATTTTTTTAAAAGCTTGAAAAAAATTGTTAATAAAAACTAAATTCGCAACCCTGGTATTAAATAAAACTCTTGTTTACCACTATTTTAAAGTATTTTTTATTCCATTTTTTGCCAAACATCATCAAATGGACTTTTGGGAAAGATTTTGGCGTTTTATTTTTTTATACATTTCTTATACAAATTTGTTTCCATTTTGTTTTGTAAATCTTTTATCCAAGTTGTTGCTTTCTATTTTCATTAATTCCTTAGGCAATTTCAACAACATTTCACATATTTAAAAATTAATTAAAAAAAAAACATTTAACGAAATAACAAAGTAGGGAAAACTGGGTTGGTCTATGATGTTGGTGAAGTAATTAAAAGTATTTATTTCCTAAAAAGGTCTGCATAGCCAACCCAGTTTGTCAAAGAAACCGCAAAAAAGAAAAATGTAAAAAAATATTTGCTTTTAAAACAAAAAAAAAAAAAAAAATAAATAAATAATGAAGAATAAATGTACCAATTAAATTTTCAAGAGTCTGTAGTTGAATTCACACAAATTTTAATAAATGTTAATCCAGATGGAGCAGGAGTTCACTTTTATTTTATACAAATATTTATCAAGATTTTTTTGTTTTTTTTTTTTTGTTTTGCAGTTATTGTTTCCTTTTTAGTAGAGTACTTTTTGTTTGTATTTCTTTAGGGGATTCATTTATTTCTTTCTAAGTGTTTTAAAAATACAATATTTTCTTTGTATATTTTTTTAATTTTTTTAGATTATTTGCCCACATTTTGTGGCCATGGTCACTTTAGGGATTAAAACTGTTTGCATTTCTGGTATCGTTTTTTAATTTTTTATTTGTCTGTTTTTTTCTTGTTCGTTTCTGTAATCAAGTGGAACCTTTGTTGAAGAATTTTTTTCGATTTTTTTTTTAACTTGGTTTCTTAATTCAAAATTTTTGTTATTAATTTCCTTTTGCCAAATACACTTTTTTGCTGAGTCCTTTTTCTAGCCTTTGCATTGTGTAGGCGGTCTTAATAATTTGTTATTTAAATATACATATATATTGTTTTTACTTTAAAGCTTTTGTTAAGATAAAAAAATACTTATTCCAAATGGAATAAATTTGTATAATAAAGGAGAGTAATTTGTTCACATTAAATTGAAAATCTGATAGTCCAAATAAAATCGCAGCCGTTATTTCTTCCGATTTAACAAATAAAACAAAAATTTAACAACCAGTGAGTTGGTGTGAATTCAACTATTATATTTAACTTACCGATAGCTTAATATGGCTTATATTTTTTTCATAATTATTTCACATAAAAATATTAATTTATTGAAAACTAATAAATAATTTCCAAATACCAAAAATAAATTAGATATTGAATAAAATAACTTTAAGAGTTTTATAAAAATAAGCAATTTTGTGCTGATAAAAAAAATGTTATGTGTTTATGTCGTCTTTCACAAAGGCTGTGCTAATACAAGAGGTGTGCACGTGACGTAATTTTGTCGTATCACGCATGATTACTTTTAATATTAATCGGGCGTGAGAGTGATTGAAAAATATAAGCTTTCAGGCACAGAGTGAGTGACTAAAAATTATAACACACTCTCGACTTTTATTGTACTCGCAAATATTAAAATTCTTAAAACATTGTTGTAAGAAAAAAAAAAAAAAATTGTACCTCCCTCGTATAGACACTTGAATTGTCGAAAACGGCTTAAGGAATTCCATTGTTCAAATAAATAGCAAGAAAGACTTTTAATATTTCATTAAATTCTGCAATAAGCGAACTTATATTTTCTCTATCTAGACGTGTTTCAGAAGAGGGACGCAGTTGTTTCTCAGTTGAAATGTATGTAGACAAAGTCATATTTCTTTGCAAAAATTGCCAATATTAATAAACAAGGTATTTTCTTTAGATGATTTCTACGCCTACGCGTATATAGCGTATATAGTTGGATTTTATATAAATTTCATTAAAATCAGTTCGGTGTTTTTGGATATATTGATGTTAGAAATTGCTACTAATTCATAGAACCAATTCACATACGCGTAAGGAAAAACAGTGTAAACCACCAAACCAAAACAGTTTTATTCAAAATACAAATTTACAGAGATTTTCTGTATGCTTCCAATGGGAGAGATGTAGAAAATAAAAAATTAAGAAGTAAGAAAATACAGTCGGTGAAGCCCGAACACATTTTATAAAAAAAAATTTTTAAAGTGGACCTTATATGGGACCAACGGACAATCATAAACCCGCCATAATAAGATTATGTAAAGCGGTTAAGGCTTTTCATCTTAAAGTAATTTTAGTGGGAAGATTTATTTGGGACCAGTGGTTATACCTGGACGTACCAGCACATGATTGAAATGGTAGCTCCTGTAAAAGTTATCGTCGCCAGATTTTATATTAATGCCAATACTTCCAATGAAGTTGTGGCATTAAAAGCTTATTTCGGGAGTGGTATTTGTATAGAAGCGATTCAAATAAAATTTGGCAAAATGACAAATTTTGCAATATCATATTTTTGGGCCAAATTTAATGTAAATACCAGCATAATTAGATGGTTAAAGGGGACAAAACCATATTGCTGAAAGATTTTTGTATGGCGGCTTTGTGAAGTTATGAATCCATTCTAATTATTTTTAACATACGTCTTTTTTATTCAGCAGATACGCCTTCGAAGGTCAGCTTATAAAAAGAACAACTCATCCAAAAAAAAAATTAAGCATCTCAATTATTAAAATCTTTTCGTTTTTATACCAAACCAGCACAGTTGGCATGTGTATTATGCGATTGTACTGATGTGTGCTGCAAAAAAATTAATGGCTCTACAAACCCACCTTTAAGTATATCAATCAACTCAGATTCAGATTCTTAATCGATCAAATGATATCCGGCCGTTTGGCTAGTGTAGTGTACTTCATTACTGTACACTGCATACCCACTAGACACTAGTAAAATTTATATGAAAAACACTCAAAAAACGGAGTGCTTTTCATATAAATTTTACTACACGTTCAAGCACTTGTGTTGTGAAAACAGCACATTAGTAAGACTAATGTTCCTAATTCCAGATGACAAGCAATTTATTGTGTAGTAAAGTTTTTATGAAAAGAACTAAAAAAAACTGAGTGAAACAGCACATAAGTAAGTAACATTTTAAAATAAACCCCTTTATTTTGTAAAACATTTTAACTCACTTAAAAGATATTTCCATAAAAATTTTTAAAACTCAATAAATGTTGTAAGAAAAGTTATTATAAATTATCACAAAAAGCGTTGAAGCCCAGAAATAAATAAAACATTAAGTTAAGAAATATAAAGCGGTACACGTAGTCTTATTTAATTAAATTTGGTCTCTAATAAGGCAGTTCACATTTAACGCCTAACATATATTGAGACGGCACCCTACAGCTGTATAAATATATACATATTGGGCTATAGGCATATAAACAAAAAAATTAGCACCACCACATTATATTGCGTTCGATTAAGTCGTCAGCTCTATTAGTTGTTAAATAAAAAAACAAAATTTTGTATGAATCCTTTTAATAAAGGTTGAGATCTCTTTTCTCTTTTTAAGTAAAAAAAAAAGAAAAGGGACATCAAGCTTAAATAAAAGGATTAATACAAAATTTTTAAACGTCGAATAAGAGTCGAATTATAAAAAAATACAAAATAATTTTTCAAAAACTTTGCGAATTAAAATCCTTAGCCACATATCGCACTCAATCTACAAGAGGGTATTAACTCGAAATTTTTATTTTTTCACTTTTTTTTAATAAATCGACAAGTTATATTCATATCTAACCACTGTAAGAATATCGTGCTATTTGGTCTACTTTTTGGTAATGAAACGGTTGGTTTTAAAATAGTTTTTCATATGCATTCAATGTTAAATTAAAAATTGTTTTTCTTCTACTGAAAATTTTTAAATTTTGAGTTAATACCCTCTTGTTGATTAAGTGCGATATATATTCTTGAAACCAGCGATTTTCCCTGTGTTGGAATAGTAGTCCACCTAAAGAAGTACTTAAACAGATGTGTATTTATTTTTTTAAGTTTAAAGTCGATTGATTCTCTGATTCTTAATTACTTTATTTCTGGCATATTATGTTTTTACGATAAGCTTTTCCAATGTTAGTTCAAAAAATAAAGAAGAATCAGAATTGTGATAAGAGGGCGGATCAATAAGTCCGTGACTTTTTGAATGAAACAAAGTTCTTTTTACAAAATAAAAATTAATTTTTTCACAAATAAATCGAGCGGCCAACACCGACTACAACGAAAGTCGGTAAACCACTTTTTTACCATTGAAATCGGTGGTGCAGAGTCCCTATGGTATTGATCAAGCTTTTCCTTTGATTTACTCCAAAATTCTTCAATTGGAGAAAACATAATAAAACTAATGTTGTCCTTACCACTTCAGTAAGACCTTTGGAAAGTGGCAGAAGGGGTTAAGCTGGTTTTAGGAAACTTCCGTAGGCAGGTAATTAAAAAAACTTGGAAAATAAAAATTAAAAACGGAATATAAGTACGATCTTTTTATATAAATAAGTTAAAGTACATTTATGGCTACATTTCTCAAATATTAGAATAATAAAAAGTTATGGGGTGCTCGTATAAATTAATAATTTTTTAGTTTAACCTTTATGTCAACAGCAGAAAAGTTATACTTACGTCAACAGTATGCATACCCGGGTATGCAAGCGCATTTTATATGGGAATTCACATGTTTTGTTGTTTTTTTGTTTTATTTGTATTTTTTTTTGTGTTTCTCCCACTTTGATTTGTTTTAGTGCAGGAATGCTAAAAATAGCGGTAGTTTTAGCAGACTTATAAAACCCTATATATTATGAAATAAACTTGCAATATTACTTTATTTTAATTTTTTCATATACATACCCGGGTATGGTAGGGATGAAAAAAAGCCGATGTACATGGTCTGGTTTGTCCAATTTTGTTCAAACCTTAGAATTAGTTAGAAAACACTTCTAGTGGGTATATCATGAAATTTAAAAGCGATATGAAAGCCACTTTCAGAGATACAGCGTTATTAATATTCAAAACATACCCGGGTATGCAGTTGTTGACGTAAGGGATAGGAATTAAAAAATGACCACATCCATGGTCTGCTTAGTCCAATTTTATTCAAACATCAGAATATGTTAGAAAACACTGCAAGTGAGGATATCATGAAATTTCAGAGCGATATAAAAGTCACTTTCAGACATACAGCGTTTTTAAAATTCAAAACATACCCAGGTATGTAGCTGTTGACATAAAGGTTAAAGTGAGCTTTTGCATAAGAGGTTAGAATTAAATTACCTCACGTAATTCATTTAGCCAAAATTAAAAATTATTCTTAGATTACAAGAAACTTAGGTTTTCCTTGTTATTCTTGTTGAGAAAACCGAAGTTGTAGTTCAATAACAAAAATTTTTAAATATGAATTTGTAACTCTGAATAGTAACTTCCTTTCATACAATTTAAAATGGAAACATTTATCTTCATAATTATGCTAATGAATACCAATTTTCACAACATTAGGTTTGTTAATTTGAAATTATTTAAAAACTTTTTCTTAATCAGCCATAACAAAATCATCAAAGGAACACAACAACGAAACAACATATAAAATCATATAAAACTTTTTTGCATTTATTCGTTTTATACAGAAAAAGTTTTATAACAACATTTTACGCACCTTTGAGAATATGAAGGTAAGTCGAAGCGGGTTGGCAAAACATTGGGACATGCATAAAAAAATTTATTAAATTGTTACAATTTACTGTGGGACA
This sequence comes from Pollenia amentaria, assembly GCA_943735925.1. Classification (NCBI taxonomy): domain Eukaryota; kingdom Metazoa; phylum Arthropoda; class Insecta; order Diptera; family Polleniidae; genus Pollenia; species Pollenia amentaria. Next base: position 250,621,468 of record OX031007.1, on the reverse strand, counting down.
AAGAACAAAACAACGACATCAGCCGTAACAGCAATTGCCATTGTAAAATGTTCTGATAATTTCCCCAGGGAGAAAGTGTTAAACAATATGTACGTTTGTATGTAGTCGTACAAATACCATGAAAAATACAACTTCAACCAAAAAATTTCAACAATATAATAAAGAAGGCAAAAAAGTTTTAAAATAACACACTCCAAAGTTTCATAAAAATCTACGAAGACAAAAAATTAAGGTTTTAATAATTTAAATTAAATAAAAATAATTTAATAAATTAGGATGACATTTATGTGATAATTCTACAATTTCCATCGTTTTTAATTTTATGAGGGAGAAAGTGTGAGTGTGATTTTTTAAGAAAAAATTTTATGCAATCAAAACTTAATAAGTTTCTTTAAGTAAAACAAGACTATAAAACGTCTTTTCTTTCACTGTGTGGCATAGGAAAAATCTTATACCCTTGGAAGATTAAGGCCCTAATTATGTAAAACGCAAAGCAACGCTAAAATTTATATTGAAAGCTAAAAAAACTAAGTCAAACATATTTTAAAATTTTGCTGTTGCTTTCTACAGAAACTCATATTGAATATTTACATTTCAAACGCTGTATATCTTGTGGCGTTGAAAATTTTTAAACGCAATATGAAAACAGCAACAAAATTTTTAAATATTTTTGACTTTGTTTTTGCTTTCAATATAAATTTTAGCATTGCCTTGCGTTTTACATAATTAGTGCCTTTTTGCTTTTAATGTAATTTTTGGCGTTGCGCTGCTTTAAACACAATTAGGGCCTAAATAATATTATGTATGAGAACTATAAATTTTCCTAATATTGTATAAAGTTTTCTCGTAACACTGCTCTGATTGGAGAAGCAGCTGGCGCCCGTTTTTATTGTTTTTTGGAAAATCAGGACGTTATTGTTTGTCTGCTTTTCGTACGTTTTGCGTCGTCCCCTCGCATTGACTTATGGCTTGGCGTCGTTTAACTGTACCAAGTTGCTGTTTTTCCGGTTATTCAACATTTTCCATATTCAATCGTTTTAAAACTCAACGTTTCAACGTATTTGTCTGGCTCAAAGTGACTGGTGGAGAGCCATATAATATTCAGAAGTTTACTGGTAGAGATCAAAATTCTCTGGAACGAATTTTGGAATCCCTCGACTTCCTATAAGAAGGTTTATGTTGAAGGAGGACTTGTGATTGATGCTCCAAAAATGTTTGTGATACTCCTTTAAGTTTAAGGTTATTAAAAAATAAAAAAAAAAATATTTTAAAAAGTTACAGTTAACAATTATAAAAATTTGTATAATTCTGCCATTAACACTGGATTGCCGACAAGAAAATACTTCATTTACTTAACATTTTTTTTTTACTCAGTTATACACTTATTAAAAGTGGCATTTGATACCCCCGTAACGAGTTTTTATATAATTCACTCTCATATTTTATAAGTTAAATAAGGCCAATTAGTGATATAAAACACAAGTTTCCCTATTAAACAAATAAAACAAAAATATAAATGTAAATTGGGACTGAAAATTACAAGCGAAAAAAATCGTGTTTCAGTCTAATTGTATGTTGTTCCATGCCTTTAAAAGGAACTAAAGCAAGAACAACGTCGTCATCATTATAAATTGAACAACGGGATCTACTTACACTACAACAACATAAAAATATGGTAAAATGGGAGCAAGAAATGTCAATATAATTTAAATGAAATTAAATACATTTCCATCCATACATACATACAAGTATATATGTATACGAATGAAAGTATATACCAATACATATAGAGTGTATATACATACATATGTATGTATGTATAGGAACATATGAGAGCCAAACACGACTTTATACATAAATTTTACTAGAAATAAACTCTCACATTACAATTCAACTTAAATACTGGTGAGCATATATTAGCGTTGCCAGAAAACGTTTTACTTATATACCTAGTTTAAGTCCTTAAGGCGCGTTCATACGCAATCAGTTTGTGTCATCACTTTTTTAGTTCTTTACCGTAAGTTCCTCTAGAATATTGGGAATACAAAATGAACAAAGAAACCTGACGAGTATGTATCCCTTTTCATACTCTACATACATCTCTTTTAAAAAGCCCAGAAAGGACGTCACAAACTTGAAGCGTGTGAATCAGAACTCATTTTACCACAAGCTGTCAATAAATTGTTAATATCAGTCCACATTGTGCATAAAATGTTGACGTGATCATTCTGTTCACAACTTTCTCTAAAATTTATGAAAACTGAGGAACTAAATCAACCATAACAAAAGCACACGAATAAAATTACCGCCTTAAAAGTCATTTGTAATTGTAAAAATTGCTGAGAATAAAAAAAAAATTGTTGGTTGTCCTTCTTTTTCTTTTTTATTTACGTTAATTTCTAGGAAAAATAGATGCCCAAAATATAAATTTTTTAAATTGTTATGCAACTACAAGTCTCACCACAACTTGCAAAAATTCCTCCTCACGAATATGTATCCCTAAATAAAATGTTAAAATCTCCAATTTCGGCAAATATTCGCTCATATGGTAACGCTGACTTCATATACACAGATTGAATTGTCACAGAGAGAAAAAAGAAAATACTAAGGCAAGAAGAAACTTAATTAGCATTGAAAATTAATTGGCGTAAAATACTCTTGACAAAAACAGAAAATAAAAAATAGAAAAAATTTAAAATTATAAAAATGCAAAATCTTAAAAAAAAGAAAAGTAAGAGAGTGAGGGCAATTAGATTGTGTTAGAAAAAAAAGCTTCGCAAGGAAAATTAAATTTTTTTTTAGCCAAGTTTTTTTACGGAAGACACTTTAAGTCTGTCCCATGATGCCAATCGACAAATTAAGCGTGCAACACTTATATTTGTTCTCATAAGCACCCCACTAACTATTGGCTTATCAGTCGTCAGGCTTTACGTTTCTTACGTTATCCATTAATTTATTGTCGATTGACTTTATTGCCACATCAACAACACTGAAAAAAAGTTTTTTATCAATTAAAAAAATGGTTAAAAAGTATTTAAATTTAATTAATGTGATAATTGAATCAAATATTTTTTTAGTTGAAAGAAATTAAAAATATAATTTTGATTTAATTAATTTTTAAGTTGTTTTAAAAAACATTTTTAATTAAAATATTAATTAAATATCCAAAATATTAATTGATTTGTTGTTTAAAATAAAATAATCAAAACTTGTAGAATTGTTGTTGGGAATTGTCAATATTTAATTATATAAATTACACATTGTTTGAAATGCCAAAGTTTTTTGATCATTTTGTTAATTAAAATTAAAAATATCATTTATTGAAAAAAAAATATTCGAAATTTTACAATTTTTAGTAATCAATATAATCATTTTGGTAATAGGTGCAAAATCAACAAATTGTTTGCTTGATATTATGAATTTGGTATAAATTTGGTGATTGGTGATTTAATTTTTTCTGTGAAGATAAACGGTAGTTTAAAAATAAAAATCGACAAATCATGTATATAAAACCATTAAAATACAGCTCTGTGCTTCTTTAAAAACTGACAACAAAGCACTAAACAAAAAACCTTTGTTTTCAAGAATAGAGTTTTGTAAAAAATATTTTATTAAATAATTAAATCTTATTAGTGGTGTTGTATTAAAGAAATATTATTAAAAAAAATATTAAGTGTTGGTGTTTCAAGTAATATTAAAAAGAATAATTTCGTTTGATATTGCAACAAAATGCCTCTGTAGACAATCACAACACAAGTGACTGAATCTGACATTTGTGTGCGCATAATCACCCCCATCGTGAATAAGATTTCCCCCGTCACAACGCAGAATTAACCGAAATAGTTTTTTTTTTATTCATAAACCTTTGAAGACCACCAAAATTTCGTTAGCTTCACTGGAAAAATATCGTTAGTGAGAACTAGGGAGATCGAACGGTTATTATTCGACCGGTTTTAACCGGTTATTTTAGCTTTGCCCAAGTCGGTTATTTTAAAATGCCCATTTTTCGAATATCGAATAAACCGGTTATTTTGGTATAATAAACCGGTTATTTGAGTAATGTGTAATTTATATACATTTGCCTTACTCTTGTTGTAGATGTACCCGCAATTTAAGTATTTGCTAACTGAATATTGGCCAAACTTAAACTTTTTATGAAAAATGTTCTTGTAGAAAAAAAAACCAAAAACTATTCAAAATACTAAAAAAAACGTGTGCAGTTAAAAAGGTAATTGTAATTTGTCAAGAGTATTCTAAATATTAAATATATTTTTATATAAAGGTTATCTCTAGATCTTTTTCGAACGCGATTAAAAAGACAAAGTTAGGTTCTTGAAGTGCCCTAAAATGATAAGTTACAAAGGTTCTTCCATGTCACGACTTATTAATCACCTTTAATTATTATACATGGTTGACATTAATGTGATCCAAATGATACTTAACTGGAAGTAGTTCTAAGGAGACGACAAATAATACTTTGCCAAAATACGCTGCCAAAAATGAATCATTGGGTGAAATATTAGCCCGTTGTGTTGCCGAGGACGAAATGCCTGTTAAGGCACTAAAAACTCTTAAGTAGTTCTAGCATCTTTTCATGCTGAAAACTACAACATTACGGCGGAATCAACCATATAAGAAAAATTTCTACCAGTTTTATTTATTAAAATGCCAAGAACTAAAAATCAAAAATGAAGAAATCGAGCAATGTTATGTAATGTTTTAAGTTGTAGTCGACGAATTGACAAATATTTTACACAAAAAGAATGTTCAGTTCACTATTCGTTTCTATAGAAATATACATATAATGTTAAAACAAAATAATTTAAAATAGATAATCCTGGCAAAGAGGTTTTGCTTGCAACTTTTGAAAAATATGGTTGATTTATATAGACATGCTTAACCACCAACAAAGTAAAACTCATTCAAAATAAATTTGAGAGAATATTTCAAATAATAACTTTATAAAATTCCTATAATTTATTTGCTGTTGCAAAACGTTTGTCTAGATCAAATATCATTCAACAGTTTCCAAATAACATTATACAAATATCTTTTTACAAATAAAGTTTAGTAAATCAATAAAAAATTGTTGAAAACTTAGCTGAAGTTTGATCAATTTACTGGTCCCACTTTTGTTGGATTTTATCGTAAAATATTTGTTAGGTCTGATTTTGTAGGTTCCTTACCTTTGCAAATTGTTTTGTTTTTATTCAAATTAACGTGTTATTTTAAAAACTTATTTGATTTTTGTGTTTTTAAGTATTCGAATTAAAACCGGTTAACCGGTTATTTAAAAATTGCTTAACCGAAAACCGGGTTTTTTAAAATAGCAACTATTCGTAATATTCGAAAACCGGTTATTGAAAAAAGTCGAATAATCGATCTCCCTAGTGAGAACCCAATCACAGTAATTTCCTGATTATCCGGCGCTTGGCATAAGCTACAATTTTATTTATTTAAATCAGGTAATTCAATTATAAAATCATTCAAAACGATTTTCGAGCTATCAGTTTGGTTTATTGGCTATTGAGTGCCAGCCGTCTTCAATGGCAGCAAGTGTTAAACGGCAAAGATTTCTAAGGGGATATTGTGGTTGCTATTGAAACATGTGAAATCAAACTGTCCGTGAATGTGGGTTCAATTCCACGGTCAGCCAATAATGAAAAACTATCAATACATTTTGATTAATTTCATGTTGTAAAATTCCTTTCTTTAAAAAAATAATTTTATGAAAATTAAATTTAATGAACTTAGGCTGATTAAAATCTGAGAGTTTGGATTAAAAATCATAAACAGTTCAATAAACTAACCACAATACTAACCGCCATATTCTTAAAAAATATTTTAGGCTTATGGCAGGCTTATAAAACGAATTTTCTATGAATTAATCAAAAACATTTTTTATGAATATGGGGGTAATTATAAGCTGTAAATATCAATTTTCAAATAAGCTCCCATACAATGACAATATGAATAGACTTATATCTCTCGAACGGTTATAGCGAAATACATACATCTGCCAAAAAGTGGGCTGGGTTGGACAAGTGGGCGTGGTACCTACCATATAAAGACCATTTTTTTCATAGAAGTAAATAAATTGAAATTTAATAAACCAAAGGCGAATTTTTTAAATTGATATGAAATTTTCTTTATAAAGCTTAGTCTAGACGATATGTTGCATCAGCAAATGTATGCTTACACTCATATGCTTAAAAATAATAACAAATGACACTTTTAGCATATTCAATATGTTGGGCGTCTACACGATATCCTGAAAATAACAAATTTTTCAAATTCAACATATGTATGCCAGCAAATGATATTTCAACATATAAGTTAGCATACAATTTTTGTATCTACACGATATGTTGAATTTCGTATGATGATAAGTATGTTGAGTCGTATGAACATTTGTTTAAAAATATCAAATACATTTGACAATTCTCTTTTTTTTTAACTTATTTGAAACAACTATTGGTTTTAGTGCAAAAAATAATAAAAATAAAAGTGTGTAAAGATATAAAACAAAAATATAAAAAAAGAGTAAAAAATTAAACATAATGTAATCAAAGGATGTATCACTAGCCATTGCTCTGACTGCATTTGTATTTGATGGTAATGAGGAATCAAAAGCAAAACGGCACAGAATTTGGCAAAAAAAATGGGTAGAGAGAAGAGAGGAGGAGGGGTTCCGTGCAATTTTATACAAGGAATTGAAAGAAGACCAATTTTTATACAAAAATTTTCTGCGTATGGATATTCAACAGTTTAACAATTTGCTCTGTTTGGTGTCTCCATTAATTACAAAAAAGGACACTGTAATGCGTAAAAGTATAACAACAAGGGATCGACTTATTTTGACAATTCGTTTCCTAGGTTGTGGTAATTCGTTCTCATCACTGCAGTATCTTTTTCGTATTCCTAAGCAAACTATTAGCAACATAATTCCAGAAGTGTTGGATGCTATTTATGCAGTGCTTTTAGACAAATATATGAAGGTAAGAGGATTTTATCATTGCTTTTGTGATCGCACATTACTACTTCTATTTTCTCACACATATATCTAGATGCCAGCAACCGCAACAGAATGGAAAGCTGTAGCAGATAAATTCGATGAGCGATGGCAATTTCCAAATTGCATTGGTGCTGTTGATGGTTAACACGTTGTAATGGTAGCACCACCCAATTCTGGAAGCATTTATTATAATTATAAAGGTACGCACAGCATTTTTTTAATGGGAGTCGCAGATGCTGATTACAAATTCATATATATTGATGTTGGTCGTAATGGACGGTTTTCGGATGGTGGAGTATTTAATCGCTGTAGCTTTGCAAATGCAATGGACAACAACCAATTGAACTTACCAAAGTCAACTGTATTGTCTGGACGAGAATTACGTGTTCCGTATTTACTTGTTGCAGATGATTCTTTTGCTCTGCGACAAAACCTTTTGAAACCGTATGCTCAGCGGGGTTTGACAATGGTGCAAAGAGTGTATAATTATCGCTTAAGCCGTGCACGGCGCGTTATTGAAAACGTGTTTGGTATAATGTCGGGACGTTTTCGAGTATTACACGCAAAGAAAAAACATGGTTGATACAATCACAATCGCAAACTATCATTAATGTTTGTGGTTATGATTGTGTTAAACACGTCTTCAGTAACAATATATGTTCAGAAAAACACAAATGATCTTCCTAACCACGTTTCTATTTTTCCTAATACCATGCAAAATGTCTATTTGAACAATAAAACCAATAAAAAAATGTATTTAAAAAATTTCATGTTTTATTTAAAATACATGTGTACATATACTTTGCAACATACATACATATAAAGCTTAGCATATATTAATAAATAAAATTAAATACATACATTAATTTTTATATATATATGTATATAATAACTGCTTCAATAAACGTATAATAATTTGTTTCCTTAATTTTGCAATAATGAATGGATGGCCTTTTAATTATTTTGTAGTCATTCATGTTTCCCGATTAACTGACTCTCGCAGACGGAAAATGACACACTGTTTGTTTTGACAACAAATTTTTGCTCATATAGAGAATGTGTTTTAAAGCGAACAAAAATGATGGTATCAAACATACCTTTTGTGTACAGCTAATATTATGATTTTAATTGTATAGTTGAAAATATATACATTATAGTAGCAAATATTTCACATAATTTAATATGTTTAGCTAGATCATGGTAACTTTTTAGGTGTAAAACGCCATATAATATTATTATAGTGAATAAAAAAATGTTAAGGAGAACAAATACTTTGGCAAGTTTAATAAGGATTAAAATAAGTTTATTGGGGTAAACATATTATGTAAATATGAATAAAAATTGTCGTAGTGACCATTCATTAATCATGTTTTTTCTCTGCGTGTACGATCACCTATTAATTTAGACCCAAAAAAAAAACCAAAAAAGTAGTTTTAGCATGCTGCATACTTCACAATTATATGATCACAACAAATAAAAATTTATTCACACCATTTCGGTTAACCGATCAATATGATGATAATGGAGTGTTAATTGAAGGTACTTGGCGAAATGAATGCAGTACAAACTCAACATTTTTTCCACTTCAAATTGCTACAAATTCTGACGTTCAATCAAACATAAGTGCAAAGGAAATACAAAAGGAACTATCGATGTATTTTGTGGAAGAAGGTGAACTAGATTGGCAGTATAAACAAATTTAATATTTTATGTTTAATAACTAAAATTTTGTTTGTTTATACAATCAATATAATAACTACATATTTTATTACTAATAACAAATTAATTTTTCATTTACACAATTCAAATACATAAGTTCATAAGTAAGTACATATATATGTAATATTTTATTAAAATTTGATTAAATAGAATTTTCAGAATCATCCATTATATCCATTAGAACACGATTCAATTTTCTTTTAGCAAGCATTCCTTTTTGTAGTGGAAGACTGCGCAATTCAGCAGCAACAAAAGCACCAAAAGCGTCAAATTGATCTTTTGTATCCGTTTTTTCTGCTATTGTACAGATTGCCTTCGCTGCCATTTCTTTAAATATATCAGAATTAGACGATGATGATGATTGTGATAGCGGCATTGGTGAAACCGATGGTATTTTCCTAGCACGTTTTGATAATGTTGGTTCACATTCTGTTACTGACGAATTAGAGTTTTCCACAGGCTGTAATAAAAATAAAACAAATTGAGTTAAAACATCTCATAAAGTAAAAAACGTTAGCTTACTAGTGTCATTGATGAAATTGATTCGCTTGTTTGGGATCCAAACAATGGATCCTCCAGCAGCTGAACCGGATTTTTGCCTTTTGCTTAAGTTTGTTTTAAATGTAACTCGCAGATTTGACCATTTTACTTTGCATTCATCTGCAGTACGTTCTTCTATAAAATCAGCAATTTCTTGCCAAGTTGGTGTTTTTGGCAATTTATATTGTGGAGAACTAATGTCCAAAAGTGTTGGGCGTTCTTCAACAGCAGTTATAAGTTTAATAATGGCATCGTGAGACCATTCAGTATTGACTTTTGGTCTTATTTGTTTGTATACCTTTCGGATTTTGTTAGATGGCTGCAACTTTTCAGGTGTCCCGCATTCGAAACCATGTGCATCAACACTATAAATTGAGTCTGTACTTTCTGTATTTTCCAAAAATCTGCAATCATTGCACCCATTTCTCTATATTCTTGTTATATGTATCTGTAAATAAAAGGAGGAATAAATACCCTGAAGGAAACCTGGGGACAAGTGTCTCCAAGTCACCAGTTTTGTCGACTATTTTAGTGACTTCTTGGCGACATGTCAACAAAGTGTCTACAGTTTTTTTTTATTTGCTTTGATGAGAATGAGAGTTCTAATTTGCCGCCAAAGCGCTATTATTCGTCGGCGGCATAATTTCTTTTATTAATATAGGATTTTTTTTATTTGTGCTATAATAAATATGCAGTACATTAATCGTTATAATATTTTAAAAGTAGAAAAAAAACTCGATTTGTTATATTTTGTGTTTCTTTTGTATATTTAAAATTAAGTGCTGACGATTTCGGCGGCAGCAAAATTAAAAGAATGTCGGCGGCTAAGCTCAGCCTTAAAAATTAAAGCTTTGTAATAATGTAATGCTTCTTCTTTATGTTTTTATTAGTGTGTCAAAAATATATGTGAGTGGCTGCAAGTAAAATTAAAATTTTAGTAAAAAATAAATTAAATAAATTAAAATAATTAAATAATAAATTAAATTAAAGGTAAATAAAAGTGTTTTTTAAATAATTTAAGGATACGTGATGAGTAAAAGAAATTATAAACGACAAGTGAAAAAACAATCAATTTTGTACAAAAATAGAGGAAATGAAAACGATATTAATTTAAGTGAAACAGTAAATTGTCAAAATTTAGTGGAACCTGTAGAAGATTTGTTGGGATCAGAGATAGATTTGCCAAACGCCAAATTGAGTTTGCGTGAAAAGATAAGAAGCTGGTACATTGAAACAGCACCTTCTAGAAAGTGTTTAGAAAAGCTTCTTGTAGTGTTACAGGAGGAAGGTCTAGACTCTAGATGTTCCTCTCTCAGCTGCAGCTCTGTTAGGAAAAAGGCAAGAAATTTTAATTAGAAAAGTTTTTCCAGGAAATTATTGCCACATAGGAATCGAAGCTCAGCTTAGAAAAGTTCAACAAGTTTTAGCAAATTATGACGAAATTAAATTAGATATAAACGTTGATGGAATCCCATTATTTAAAAGTTCGCGAATCCAATTATGGCCGATTCTTTTAAAAATTGTTAATTTGCAGGAGAAAATAAAACCTTTCCCTATTGGAATATACGTAGGTCCTAGTAAACCTAAGTGTGTAAAAGATTATTGTAAAGATTTTGTTGATGAAGCAATTTCATTAAAAGATGGATTGTACTTAAATGAGAAGAAAATTAACATTACGTTCCGTTGTTTAACTTGCGACACACCGGCCAAAGCATTCGTTTGTGGTGTACCAGGACATACTTCCTCGCATGGATGTACTAAGTGTACGCAAGTGTCAAAGAAAGTTGGGAATGTCCTTACATACAGTTTATCCAGTGGGACTTTAATTTCTGATGAAGACTTTTCTTTAAGAAAGTATTCAAAGCACCACAGCCAAACATTCAAAAATGAAAAATCTCCCCTTGAAGAAATAGGCTTTAATATGGTAACGCAAATACCTTTAGATAGCATGCATTCGAATTATTAATAACAAAACCAAAGAGAAACCCCCTAAAGAAAATTTAGTAAAAATATCTTTGGAGCTCGTGAAATTAAGAAAATATTTTTAAAGGAATTTCCACGGAAACCTAGGTCCCTAGAGGAAATACATAATTGGAAGGCTACTGAATTTCATCAGTTTCTTGCATATACTGGTCCTATTGTTCTTTTCAACAACGTACACAAAGATATATACTATGAGTTTTTAATATTACATAGCGCTTATAGGCTACTCAGTAGTCCAAGGCATGTTTACAGTAACGCAAAAGTAGCCAGCGATCTGCTTGAATTATTTGTTGAAAATTTTCCTATTGATTTTGGTCAAGATAGCGTTTCTTTTAATGTGCACAGTTTATTACATATAGCATCTTTTTCGGCCTATGACTTCGAAAACAAACTCCAAATTTTGCAAAAAGAACAACACGAAGTGTACATTGAAGCTGAAAGAAAAAAATTTAAATACAAAGGAAGTGCAATTGTAGAAGCTTTGGTCAATGATTGCGTTATTTCTTTTAAAGACCCCAATAATATTTGTGCAGTTAGTTCAGATATTCCTATAAAAGTCGAAGCCATAATAAATGAAGACGAGGTGTACATTATAGGACGACGTTTGTTGGACTTAGGGAGTTTTTTTCAAGAACCCCTTAGTTCCTGCGAAATAGGCATTTACACTACAAATCTTGTTTTGGGTGAAAAAGAAAAATTTTTAATGAGCGATATTCAATATAAATTTGTATGCCTACCTCTTGATAATCATTTTATAATAATACCCATTTTACATAGTTGCCTCATAGAAAAATGTCGAACGACCATCCACAACACTCCAAAGGAAAACTAAAGTTTTTTTTCTCAACAAGGTAATTTTACAATTTTGTATTCTTTTATATTGTTATGCATTACATATTTACTTTTTTCTTTTTAGTTACTTCTAAATGTCCTAGCTGTGAACTGCTATCTACACAATTTAATTTATATAAAGGTTTGTAAAATTTTTTTTTGATAATTAAACTTACATGAAAAATAAATTTATAACGTGAAAAACTATTTATTATCAGTTTTGTTTTGAAATTCAAATGATATTTCTAAACAAAATGCACATTAATAAAAAAAAAATTATATACAAAACAAATACTTATGTCCTTAACTGAACATATGTATGTATTTACTTTATTATCACAGACGCTGCTTAAAGGCGACATAACACATTGCTGGACATATTGGCGGAACACAAAGTTTTACTGGATTCAATCATAAAACAGAATGCAGTTACTACCAACCTTATTGAATTTTTTCCGATTAATACAGAGGAAAAACTCAAAGAATTTGATGCTATTTTGAACACACATTCAGACCCATACGTAAGTGCTTGACTTTGTTTTCAAATTAATACGCATAGGTATAAAATTTAATCTCTTCTTTATGTCTTATAGATAAGACAAATAAAATCTCTTTTTGCTGGTAATGCTGAACGTAATCTGCATCAAGTATTTGGCCAAAATATAATAATGAGTTTTAATGTTGATGGCTCTTTTGGCAAAAACAGATTGCGTGATTACGACAATGTTTTTAAAGCTTTAATAGGTAAAAACTTTAATATTTAAGATCTCAAAATTTGTAATATTTTTACAAATTGTTTTTTGTTTTAATATCCAGACGTAATATCAACGTTTAGTGAAGCAGCCGATAAAACGCTTAGAGGAGCTTTCCAGCGCCAAAAAAAAAATATTTTAAGCAAATGGGTAGGAGCAAAACAAAAAAAAAATGAAAACATTGAATTTGAAGGCGATTCATCAAGCAAGGAAAATTAATGTTTTTTTATAAATACCTATTTTAAAAAACGTATATATAATAGCAATGAAATTTAATGAAACTTTTTTTAAATACTATTTAAAAGGCTGAAATGTACCTTCTTTAGTTTTAATATTTAAAATGGCTGTAATGAATTCCTTAATTTTTTAATTCTTTAATAAAACATCATCTGTTAACAAAAATTTCATTAACGACGTCTTTTTCAGAAAAGTACCAAAAGTGTAGACTAGAATTACAAAAATGAACTAGTGAGTCTCTGGTGACAATGTCTACATATGTTCCCAAAGGAACCACCTACTCAGTAGTGACAACGTCAGTAGTAGATTTCCAATGACACGTACATGGTAAATGTCTATAGTAAAAAAGCATTGTCGGGGGTATAATAAGTCACTAGTACTGGTGACAGTGTCAGTAGTGAATCAGTACTGATTCACTAGTGACATTTCCTGCAGGGTAGTAATACTATACATATGTGTATGTGTATGTTGACTCACCAATTAATATATTTACCAAGGAAATTGTTTTTTCTATATTTTAATTTTTATAATTATAACAGCTTTTTGTAAACACAATGTCAAAATTTATAATTACCCTTTTGTTTTAATCAGTCGTGCCATAGTGCAATATGCTCTTAATAGACAAATTTAAGTGAAAATATGTCGAATTAGGCAACACTGCTCTTACATAATATGTTAAAATATCAATTCCATATGCTATCAAATTTGCCGTATGTTGAAAAGCTTGCATACGACTTTCAACAAATAACATATTTGTCAACATACGTAAAAAATTTGTTGAAAAGTTAAAAATATGTTGTCTAGACGATATGCTATAATTGTGAACAAACGTTTGCTGACATCGTTAACAAATGACTGTCATATGTGGGTAAGCATACGTTTGTTGAAAAAATTTAGTGTCTACCCGACATGTTAGCACTGGTAGCAAACTTTTCAACATAAATATGCTGATTCAACATATCGTGTAGACTGAGCTTTAGAAAGCTAATCTTCTTTATAATTTAAATATGAACTTTGGCATATGATCGGCACGGCTGGCGCGGACTTTGTCTAATCTAGACGTCCAATTTTCGATGACTTTATCCAAATTTGTGGACGTATATCGGCAATAACGCGGCTAATTTTTTCCTCCTAGTGGTCAATAGTTTCGGTTTTATCGGCATAGACTAGAGACTTCACATATCCCCACAAAAAAAAGTCTAGCGCCGTTAAATGGCCAAGTACGGACCAAAAATTCCACCAGCCCATAAAGCACACCAATCAGTCAGTTTTCTGGATGTAACGGTGTCTCAACATAGACTTGAGGATTATCATCACTCAATATATGGAAATTTTGTTAATTGTCGTATCTATTCAAACAAAAGTGTGCCGCAATTTAAAAAAGTTGTGCTATCTTAAAGTTCTATACCTCTATAAAAAACACTATTTAGTGTTTCCCCAATTTGGAACAAATATTTTGGTTATTAATACACAACATCTGAAAAAATGTGGACATGTTTGCCTGTCAAAAAATAACTTTCTTTATATCTGGAGAACGGTAGGATAATTATTTTCCAAATTTATCTATAGCTGTGTGATCAATCTCTCAATCTCTTGATGATCTTCAAAAAGCTGAGTTTTTAAACAGGCATTTTCTGCAAACAATATCAGAAATAAAGTTGCAAGTTGAAAATATATCCACAGATTCCTGCAATTCTTTTAGAACATTATGTCAAATTAATAATAGATTTCATTTTGAATATACAACAGATGATGAAGTTCAAAGTATTATAGCTAAGCTGTCACCAGGTAAAAGTTCTGGTCATGATAATGTTCCAGCTAAAATATTATTAAAATGTAATAATGAGTTTGCATCGTATATTAAAAATATTTTTAATAATATGATTAATAGCAGCACATATCCAGACATACTAAAGATACATAAGGTAGTTCCAATTCCCAAAGCTAGAAATGCTTGCACTGCTGATATGTTTCGACCAATTGCTGATTTGTCGGTCATTGATAATGTTCTTAAACGAATCCTTTATAATCAGATTACTTCATTTATGAACACCAACAATTTATTCAACGATTATCAATATGGTTTTAGAAAAGGATGTGGTACCGAGGCAGCGGTTGTAAATGTGGTGAATTTTATTTGTAAAGGTATGGATCAAGGAAATAGGGGCGTAGCAGGAATTTTTTATGACTTTTCGAAAGCGTTCGACCTGATTGATCACGAAATTCTGATCAGAAAACTAAAATATTATGGTATTTATGGAAGAGAACTTTCGCTTATAGAAAATTATCTTACAAATCGCAAGCAGTTTGTTCAAATCAACAATCAAAAAAGTCTGTTAGGCGATGTTAAATATGGTGTACCCCAAGGCAGTGTTTTGGGACCTTTGCTGTTTACGATATATCTCAACGACATAAAAAATCTCGAACTATCTGGCAAACTATTTATTTATGCGGATGACATATCTGTTTTCTGTCCATACAAGCATGATACTGTGGTTAAAGCGTATATGGAGCGCGATGCATCATTAATAGCTGAGTTTGCAAGAATAAATAAACTGTTTCTAAATGCAAGTAAAACTCATTTGATAAGATTTAAGCCGCACAGTAATCATGATAACAAGTTTAGCATTTTCGTTGAAGGAAGGGAAGTTATGGAAGTTCAATCTGTGAAATACTTGGGAATACGACTGCAAAGTAATCTTGTTTGGAATAAACATATATGCAATCTTAAAACAAAAATTGCTCAAGCCATTGGTATTTTATATAAATTTAAAAATAAATTTGATAAACACACAAAATTTTTAATTTACCAATCCTTAATCGAAAGCCAAATAAGTTATTTAGCTGTCTTGTATGGATACAAAAAGAATGCAGAATTGAATTCACTACAGCGTATGCAGAACAAAGCTTTAAAAATTGTAGCAAATCTTCCTAATACCCACGCAACTGTGCCATTATATAAAAACATATTTCCAAGAGTATTACCAGTTTATGGGATTTACAAAATGAAACTTCTATTATATGTGTTCAAATGTGTTCATAATATTGGATATCATACAATACAGTTCCAGAGGAACCAATATACAATAAACACCAGGAATAATATGGGTTTAATGGTAGCCCGGTGCAGGTTAGAAACAACGAAGCAAAGAATTGAATTTATTGGTAGTCGTGAGTTTAACAATTTGCCACAATATTTGAAAAATGTAAATAGAATTTCATTGTTTAAAGATTTATTAAAAACTTATTTATTACAACAGTCCGAAGAACTGATATAATGTTATCGATTTGAAATGTACAAATATTAATATTTAGTAATTAACTTCTTATTACTTTTTTCTTTTGTCAATTATTTTATTTAAATACATAATTGTAAGAAATATATTTACCAACTCGCTTCTAAAATGCCTATAGGCGCAGAGGCTTAAGTGAAAAAACTGAAATTATTTAAATAAATACAAAAAAAAAAAAAAAAAAAAAAAAAAGGTAAGATTGGGGATGTGAGCGTGGCGCCTCCAATACAAAGACAATATAGATATCTGTATATCTAGAGATCGGCAAGAGTAAAAGTATCCAAATAAGGAACCAGCCGCTTGGTTATCAATAGACATTATCCGTGAAAAGGTGGGCAGGATTTTAGAAGTGGGTGTGGCAAAAAATATAATTATTTATATAATAGTACGGTGAGAGCAACATTTTCCAAATTTAGTACACACAGATGGGTTACTAAAAAACAACCTCTTGAAAATAATGGGTTAGATTGGAGATATAGGCATGGCACCTCCTACAGAAACACATTATAGATTTCTGTATATCTAGAGAGCGGCAAAAGACAAACTTTCCAAATTAGGCACCAGCATCTTAGTTATCAATACACAAAATACGAGGATTGGAGAAGTGGTCAATTTCGAAGCAGTCAATTTTTCCAAATTCGGTACAATTGGCTTCAATTTGAGTGCATGACATCTGGCAAAAAGAAGAGCGGGCTTGGAAAATGGGCGTGGAACATGATAGATTTATCTATATCTGGTGAACGGTAGGAGAAGTATTGTCAAAATTTGGTATACATAGCTGGGTTCTCAATACATACAATCCGTCAACAAGTGGGTGTTATTGAATAAGTGGGCGTAGCATCACTCATACAAAATAACAGAGGTTTCCGTATATCTGGAGAACGGCAACAACTACAGTTTACAAATTTAGTCTCTGTAAGAAGCTTAACAATATCAGTCACTCCCCAAAATTGTCTTTTATCGAATAAATCTTGCATAACAGTCCATTCATATTTGCTCATATTACCAAGTATCTGAATCACATACGAGCTTTTCCAGTTGAGCAAAAGTCAGATTGACACTGCAAGAGTATAACTTTTTGAAACCCTTGTTCTTAAAACATGAGCTTTAATTGTTTATGATCCTTAATTGTTTTAGCGTTTTAACTGTTAAAAAGTTTTTTTTTATTTTGAATAACAGCAATCATATTACATATGTACATACATTTAATTGAATAGTTTGAATTTTAATTTATATTTATGTATATATGAACATAAAAAAAAAATTATTATAACATTTCATCTAATTTCTATAATTTTTATTTCTTGGCGTGCTCAGATGTCATAACGAAAAATATGTCTATCAGAAAAACTTATAATATTCAACTTTTAAAATTGAAAATAATATTACAAGTAAATACTTTTAGTTAGAATTTAGTATTTGTTCGATTAAATTTAACAACATGCAATAGTTTACCAACTCTCTAAATTTTTGGCTACAAGTTAAATTTAGTTTCGATTTTTTTTTTTTTTTTTTGAAAAGCCGTCAATAAGTCTAGTTGTTAACAATGAAGTGTATTTTATTTTTTAGATTTCAATAGTTTTCAAATATTTGTTATATTTTTTTTCCTTAACTTTCATTATAAAAGTTTGTTGCGAAATATAACAGCAGGTGAAGTGTAAATTGAAATTGAGAATAACAATTGGAAAATTAAACAAAAATATTTTTCAATGAAAAATTAATTTAGAGATTATTGACTTTTCATAATTGTTCTAAAACATGAAGGAAAACCCATGAAAAGCAATAAAAAAAATAAAGCTATAAAAACGGTGTCGAAAAATTAACACAAGATTTGAACTTGTCGCCGTTTGTGCAGCAAAGTTCAAGTAACCCTAAAAAACACTCTGGCGGTAAACAATTAAAGGTCTGTAAAAACGAAGCATTACATGATGGAATATATGTAAGGTACATTTTCAGCTTGATAAATTTTTATATATTCTCAAAATTTTTACATTCGGGGTTAAAAGAACTAATTCATGATGCAATCAGAACATTGTAGATGAATTCAGCATTTTTGATAATAAGATATTAATATCGGCAATATATTTCTAAAAAGGTCTAAATTTTAAGTAAATAAGACTTCATTACAAAAATGTAGGAATACTACTAAAAAAAACTAACAAAGTTATCTTTAAAACCTAAATTGCACATTTTATATTTTTTTATTTGTAAAAGAAGATTTTTATATATCTTATGTAAGTGTTAGCTGGCAAACGAAAGAAGATTTTTATACAACTTATGAAAGTGTTAGCTGGCAAACGAATCATCAAACTGCACTCAGTTTTTGGCATTTATGATCAGTAAGTGCAGAAGTGTCTGTAGAATCCTACCAAATACCCATCTAGCGGGATAACCGTAGACGTAACTGGCTCTGAATAGGCCATACGCTCAGAAAGCCAACCGACGACATAAGCAGAATGACCATCGACTGGAATCCGCAGGGCCAACGACCCGTAGGAAGGCCTGCTCAGACTTAGAGGAGACAGCTGGATACCGAAATAAGAATTTCAGGAAGCAGATGGAGCCCAATTTAACATATTGCAAATAAAAGAGATGATTGGAGGAACCTTGTTGTGGCCCTATGCTCCTTATAGGAACTACAGGATATAATATGTAAGTGCTGGTTCAAACTCTGCAAGTCTCAGCCGTCAAGTCTTGAGTTTTTGGGAGAGAGAGAAAAATAAACAGCATTTTCTTTTCCCTTTTCTCCAAAAAGCTCAAGAATTGACGACTTAAACTTGAAGATTGTGAACCAGTTCAAATACTGTACCAAATCATCATTAGTAAAACCACTCTATCAAATTATACAAATTTAATTTGCAAATTAGGTTTATAATCTGGTGGCACCACCGAACCTTATATCTTCAAAAATAAAGCCGGAGATCGAGTTCAGGTCAATGGAGATGGATGAATTATTTTTAAAAAATGTAATATTGATCCGGGCGATATATGGTTTCAACATGGTGGCGCCCGCGGTCATTAACTTATTGAAATAAACATTTTGGCAATAAGATGATTTCGAAAAATGGACTTTAAGTTGGTCTCCAAGAACGTGTTATTTAAAACTTCTTGAAAATTTCTGTGAGCCTGCGTAAAGTTAATGGCTTATGCCGACAAGCCAGCAACAACTGACGCATCCGAATCCAACATTGAGCGTGTTTTTCGTGGCATACGTTTAACAATGCGCGAAACAGTGGTTTAATATGGGTCCTCCAGATTGCGCTTCGTCAAGCACATCTGCGTGGCTCATATGCCCGAAATCATTTTCAAATTTTAATGTCATGTTCTGATCTTTCAAGCAAACAACTTTTTTATAAAAGTTTATTGTTCGTGCTTTTTACAATTTCAAGATCTATCAGCCTTATAAATAACACATTTTAATCATATTTGTTACGCATATCACAAATCATCGTTTAACCGTTAACCGGTTTATTCATTAAGTACTATTACTCATTAACTGATCGGTTAATTTAAAATTGGCTATTTTAGATTAACGATTAAACCGGTTAATTTATGCCAATTAACAGATATAACACCATTTTTAATTTTTGCAGTATTATAACATATTTTTTGTGTCTTGAATTATTTGTTTCGGCTCAAATACAACACGTATGGGTTAAGAAAATTTTTTTCCATACATACAAAGAAGGTGTTCAAAGATCTTCATTTTAAATAAGTGTTTGCTGTCAACAGCTTTTTTTCACATACTTTTTGTATGTATGTGTTTTGTTATTTATTTCTTCTTATATAAATCTTATAACAGAATTAACCGAAACAATTAGAAAAAAACAGGCAAAATGGAAGATTTTCTATGCTTAGAGAAATCCAGGAAAAGATCTGAGAAATAAGACATTGTGTATTATGGGAGCTTTCGATTTCTGCAACATCTGCGTTAAGTGAAAGAATTTTTTTCAAGTCAAGTTTTATCAAAACTAAAGAAAAGAATCTCTTAAATCCTTAACATTTTAACCAAATTATTTTTCTAAAAGATTATTTTTTAAGATCTCCTTAAAGAATGGAAATAACTAATAAAATTATCCCTCAGCTTATTTTTTAATTAATACAAAATATTTATGCACAGAAAAAATTAAAAATGTTCTCTAATCAGTAAATTCATAGAACTAAATTACCAGAATGATTATATTGATTAGGTACTAAAAATCGTAATAATTTATAATTAGGATTTTTTTTCCATAAATTATATTTTTAATTTTAATTACAAAAACTATCAAAAGACTTTATTATTCCAAGCAATGTGTTAATTGATTTAATTAAATATAACACAGATTTTTACAATTCCCAACAACAATTTTACAAGCTTAAATTATTTTATTATAAGCGAAATAATCAATTACGATTTTTTGTTATTGAATTAATATTTTAATTTAAAAGTTTTTTCAAAACAACTTAAATGTTAATTAAATCAAAATTATATTATTAATTTTTTTTTCATATAAAAAAATAATTGATTCAATTCTCGAACAATTTTTTAATTGATGAAAAACTACTGAAAATTTTTTCTGAGTGTATTTATTAAAAATTATGTATTACATATTTATGAATTATTCTTTTGTTTCCTCGTTCTTGTTCAAGAATTGTTGTTTGTTATGTTATTGTTTTTTTTTTTACTAAATAATTCCAAAAAATAAATAATTTATACATTTTTATATATTGAAATTACTTAATTTATAAAAAAAACTCTATTAATCGGTTAACCGATCAATAGCAAAATTAAACGATTATTAACCGATTAAACAACAATCTCGGTTAATTAGTCGAGCGATCAACCGAATAAAGCAAAACCACGATTAAATGAATACCCTAGCAATTACTCAATTTAAGTTTTGTTAATTTTACCTTAAATTTAAATTTAATGTTCGTATTGGTATAGGCGATATTTATTCTTGAGAATCGGTATCGGTTTCGTATCGGCAAAAAGGTGTATCATGACATCCCTAGTTATTACAAAAATAAATAATTACAGAATTTTTTGTTAGGTTTTTTTTATAATATCGATTCATTGTTATTATTCAAATAATTTATTGTATGTAAATACTTAACACTGCCTTCACAACTTGTCCTCTCGAAAAAAGAAGGCTGCACAGTAAAATAAAACTTCGTTTTTTGGGATTTTACCATTAGTCTCATTTATCCACAACAGTGCGTTTATGCATAAAATTTTGTACATCCGGTTTATGAAGAGTGCTTTGTTTCCGGTGCAGTACTTTTATAACAATTCCTGCAATTACCCCTCTTTGAAAAGTTGTTTAAAATTTTTTTTTCTTTTGGTAATTGTTTTGGGTTTTTGGCAACACATCAAGCAGTTCTAGTATGGAAATTACATACATTCACACATGTTTAATGTGGTAGAAATATACTCTAAATCGTTATTAGTACAAGGAATTACTTTGGTGAGGAACATGAGGACATGATAAGCACTTATGGTGGAAGGAAGTCACATTTTACTGCTAAATGAATATGTAAGTAAATGAGAGAACTGCAATAAACTTAAGCCAAATTTAAACCTTTAGAATATGAAAGTAAAAAAATAACACAAAAATTAGTTAAACGGAAATAAAGTTTATATGTGGAAAAGAAAGGAAGTGAATTTTCTTCTTTCTTTAATCAAATTGGGATTATGACCACGTCATTACAAATAAGAGGAAAAAGCCGCGTTTCTCTTGCCAAAGAGCTTTAAGAGGTCTTATTTACTGTTCATCCTTTTAAAAATGCGGTAATGGTCTACACTTCAACCTTCTTCAAAAAGAATTAACTTTAACTGCGTTTTTATTTTTACGTTTTTTTATGTAAATATTTTTTTCTTTTTTTGTATTTCCGTTTGAAAAGTTTGTCGACCATTTAGTTTAATTTTTAACGGCTTCAAAATTAATTTGAAAAGTTTTTGATGTACAAAGTATTTATATAAAATTTTTAGCTGTGTGTTTGTGTGTGTATGGATGTGCGTTGAGTGTTGAAATCATTCTATATCTTTTTTCTTATTTAAAGAGTGTGCGATTGAGTATGCGAGAATATAAATGTATTTTACGGGTTTTTATTTATTTTGTTAAATTTTATATTTTATTTTATTTCTTAACTTGGCTTCACATCCTTTTTTTTTGCTCAGATCCTTCTATACAGATGATGATGCTTGAGCAGTAGTTGTTGCAGAAATTCACATATTCTACTTCTTCTTTCTGACTGTTTTTGTTGTTGTTTTCGACCCACTTTCTTTCTTTTCATGATTCCTAACTTGGCTTTTTCATTCGTATAAACATTGAGTTTTTATTATTATTTGCCTTGGCAAATACAAAGTATTTTTATTACTTTTTCAAAACTAAAGAAAAAAAGTTAAAATACGAAAAATGTTGGTATGAAACAGCGTTTTTAGGAGTTGTATAAGACTTAAAAAAAAAAACAAAAATGCTTATAAAAATCTAAATAGTTCTTAAAATTATAATGATATAACAAAATCTATATTAAAGACCCTTGTAAAATTACCCTTAATAAAGCCTTACTTTGTGCCTTTCCATCCAAATCCAAGTTTTTTCTTTATAACGTTAGTAACAATGTGTGTTGTTTAGTAGTCTATAGAAGAACACCACAAATATTTTTCTAATGTAAATAGTTTAACTTATTATTTTTAATCGAC
Organism: Pollenia amentaria; assembly: GCA_943735925.1. Lineage (NCBI taxonomy): Eukaryota > Metazoa > Arthropoda > Insecta > Diptera > Polleniidae > Pollenia > Pollenia amentaria. The sequence goes on along the minus strand of OX031007.1, from coordinate 250,598,410 downwards.
TTTTTATGATTATATTTTAAAAATGTTTTCCTATAGTTACCTATAGACAGGCTTTCAAGGTCTTTGTTTTTATTCTTAATTAAATAATTTACATTCCGTTTTTGTTATATCATTTATGATGGTATATTCTATTAAAAGTCTACTAGTATATACAATTTTATGAAGGTTTTTGCATCAAGACTTTATTCTTTAGCTTTTGCCTTTTATCAAAAGAATTAAGTTAATTTTTTTTTTCAGAAAGACAAACCCCCATACTCAAAGTCAAAATAATGTACACTTTAAACTAAAACAGTCTACTTTAGAAAAAGTAGACTTTATATTTAACTATGATTATGGTCCATAGTTTTTATTTTATTTCTATTTATTTATTAAGAGTATTTATTAAGAGTAAGTATTATTAAATACTTGACGTCCTTCACGTAGCCACTAATTTTATGAAAAAATTATTTCTTTTAGGCTAGAGCAAACATCATTTAACAGTTTCTAAATAACATTATACTATTGTCTCCTTACATATAAAGCTTAGTAAATCCATAGAAATTTATTAAAATAAAGCTAAAGTTTGATCAATTTACTGGTCTCGCTTTTTTCGATTTTTTCATCAAATACTTATTTGTCAGGTCTGAACATACCTTTACATATACAATTTTAACCTATATTTTAGCTTAATAAGCCGAGCAATAGTTGCTTATACCTTAAGGCCGCTGTATTGACGTGATAGACTAGTTCAGCAGTTTTCTTAAATTTTTGTATGCAATTCCTCCAAAAGTATATAAATAATAAACAGAAGATCTTAAACGGTTATTCCAGATGCTAACTTTATTAAAAATTGTTTACTTTTAATTTTGTTTCTTTTGTTGGTAATACATATCTCACATTAATCTACATTCAAATTAATAATTTATATATACGTCATTTGAAAGCCTTCTTTATTATCTAAAAGCGAAACATAATAAGGAGATTTACAACTCAGGCCTCATTAGACATACGTAAATGTTGCGGACACGTCAACTTTACGGCTGACTTCAATGATTACTACTAGTTGAAAGAAATAAGTTTAAATAGAGCAGAAAATTTTTCAAAATTATAAATTATGTATGTACCCAGCACAAACTAGGTAATGACTGTAAATTCATGAGCAACTTACTTTTCAGTGACTACTTCATACCATCTGCATTACATAGAAGTAGTTAAATAATGGCTGACATATAATCTGATACAGAAGCACTTGTTTATGAGTTGATTAACGAAATTTATAATTAATTCATAAAAAATACCTTTAAGGTTTTATTTATTCAAATCTAAAACAAATTGAAATTTAAGTATTTGTTCTTGCAATTAGTTTTTTTTTATTTGTTATAAATGAATATAAATTTGAATATTTAAATACTTAATTGGTTTAAATTATTTATATAATTTAGATACTTAATTGGTTTTGGTATGTATTTTAAAATTAAAATTGTGAATAAAAACTGCACTAATCAATCAACCAAACGATATTATAACGATATCGTCTAGGTGATATAAATTATAATATATAATATCGATCTTGTATCATAAGCGATTGTATTTAAATTGTACCTGTCGTTATAATTTCCAAGAAATATCATATCGTTTTTGCAATCATATCGTTCTCTGGCTTATTGGGTATCAAGGACATAGATGCAGGGAGTAAAAGTAAGTACTTGCCTCCAATGACATCAACGTGTTCAAATAATGAGTTAAAATGCCAATGTATAAGTAGTGAGGAGTAGTTATATTAGATTTTTAACTCATTTCTTTGCAATGTAAGTTTTTGCTGGGTATATACATTTATGAATGGATACGGACGGGTTAAGAAGGTGTGCAAGGCAGAGGGCGGGCAGAGGTAATGAGAGAGTCGATAGGTAGAATTTGGAATGGGTGGGATTGGAATGGGGATAATTGACAGACGGACGTAATAGACAGAAAAGGAGTTGTTCTTGAGTAGTGGAATAGAAAAGACAAGTGCGGACAATTTAATCTTAATTTTAAATCGTGAATTTTATATTATTTTAAATAACTTGAATTCGAAGTACCTACCCTACAAGAAGACTAGTAAAATGACCGGTAGTTTTAACCACTTTTTATTTTTATCTAAGTTTTAAAATAGTTTATTAAAAAAATATAATCAAGCAGGCTTCATTAAAGTATAAAATAGGTGCGGGAGCGGGACCACGTAACGTCATTTCTTTGGCTGCTCTATAACGATCCATTCTCACAGAGGTCTGGATTTCGTTTTGGGATCTTATTTAAAAAATTCTTTTGTAATGGAGGTAAACGTACTCATTACCATTTAATTTCTGGTAGATCATATAAAGAAATATTATTTTGTTAACAACTTGTGACTAAAAAACCGAATACATACATGCAGACATACTTGAAAAGTCATCAGGATTTTAAATATTTGGTATAATTTGTTCCTTTATTATCACCACCAAATCTTTAACGAGTATCCTGGCCAAAGAAAGCACCCGAATGACCGCTAGCTGTTAGAAGACCACTTATTTTAACACGACTATTTCGGACCTGTTATTTCCAGAAAACTTACCACCACGTTTTCTGGAGCCGCCATCCTTTACTTTAATATACAACGTAGTTGCAAAGCAGAATTTTTTAACTTAACATGGCAAATAACTTTTTTAATATTTAATTTAAGCCACAGAACTAACATTTAAACAAAACGTATGAAAAAATTATATTAAAAAATTGGCATTATTTAATAACACAATTTGTTCCACTCCAACGTATGTGTTAGAGAGGAGCAACGAATGTAAAATTGTTGCAAGTGTGTTTGTAAATTGTTTTTTTTTTAGTTTTGGTTATGCATTTCTTATAGGGTATGTTTTGTTTATTTTAATAATTTAATAAATACTATTAAAAATCGAAAGTGAGTGTGTGTTTTATTGGGATCGCTAATCAACAAAATATGTGTGTATGTATATGTGTTACATATACATAATTTATAAATCTTAACTTTTGTTACATATTTGTTCGTTTTGTATGAATATATAAAAAACGTCTTGGATGTCGATAAACATAACAACCATCAATAAACACAAAATTCGTTATCAGCGTTAACAGCGTTAACAGCGTAAAAACTTAAAAAATAAAAATTTTATCATTTTCATCCGCAATTCAAGGTCATGTTTACGTAAGAGTTCCTATTTATGCATAAGCTTGGTAAGGAAACCGTAATAGCGAATCCGTAATGCAAACGTTTACGTAAGATTAACTAAGCCTTTTTTGTTAAAAAAAAAATATATGGGTATTTACACAGGAAAGTCTACTTTTTGTCACGTTACGCCAGCGAACTTTTTAAATAATTTTTCAAAGAATAGTGTACATATTATTTTTTAATAAAAACATTTTCTTTGCTTTATAAACATAAAACGATAAGTATTAAAACCAAGTGTTTTAGATTAAGAATTCAAAAAACTGCGTTCATATTATTCAATTGTACATCACTTGATCAATGCGAATCATACAGGTGTACATACTAATACAAGATATTTGTGAGCTTAAAGTTTACTTGGAAGTTATTTCTGCCGAATATTTTTTCGATTCTGCCGTGTTTTCAAGATTCATCAAATTGATGAGGTTTTTAAGAGTAGATGTTGCTTTGAGTTGGTATTTACGGATTGATCTTTTAAAATACAAGTTATAACTAGATGTAGGACTTACTCATAGGGAAGCCACAAGAAATATTTTACAAACATACCGTGTGAACAGCATATTTCGCATTCGTAATTCAAACAGCGAACAACGTAATTAAAAACAAGTTAGAGTGCTATATTCGGCTGTGCCGAGTCTTTGATACCCTCCACTGACAGGAGTGGGCTCTATATGATAAATACATACATATATATTATAAACTACTCTTCACAAAAACGAGCGTTAGCATTAAAATTGGTTGCGGTTTAGACCTGAATTAAATTATTGACCGCACCCAGAGAAAAAATATGTTTAAATTTGGTCACCTCCAACAAAACTATTTTTAAAGAGAATTGCAAACATATTATGTTTAAATTTAACCATACTATTGTCACCGACAAACATATTATTGTTAAATTAGTCCTCCATCAAGAACACACAACCATATTATGGTTGCCTCCGAACATCTTTTGGTTAGTAATAACTAAAATATGTTTAACATTTATAATAGCATGGTTGATTTTCAACCAAAGCATGTTGCTCTTAGAAAAGAGGAATATACTATTGTTAATTTAAAAACAAATTATTGTCATATTTAACCATAACATGTTTAGAGGCAACCATAATGTGGCTGTGGCTTCTTGATGGATGACTAATACAACAATAATATGGTTGTCGGTGACAGTAATATGTTAAATTTAAACATAATATGTTTAAAATGTTGTCTAAAAATAGTTTTGTTGGAGGTGACCATATCTAAACATAGTTTTTCTCTGCGTGCGACAATAAGAACATTTTATGCGTTTCTTGTTAGAACTTTGAACTGGCTTGAGTAAAATATCATGATTCGTAAAAGTTTTAGCCGAACTAAAATAATTTTTAGGAGCGTTTTTTGTATTGGACCTATGGTAAATTATGGACCAATCATCCCAAAATTCTGAAGACTGATTTATGGTATTACAAAAAATAAATTAGAATAAATTTCAATACAGCAGTGTAATTAGTTTTAGCGTTAACAGTAAATTTCACATATTTGCATGATATTTTTTCTTGCCATATGAATTAAGGTAAAAAATTTAACCACAATATCTATATATGTGATGGCTTTAGGCGAATTTAATTATTTTCCCAAAGTGGGCTTTATTTGGTTTTACGCTGTTTTCCGAGAGTAGGGTTTATATGGGGCCTAGGGTAAATTAAGGACTAATCTTTTTTGGCAGTGTAATTTCTCGTCCTATAAAACTGTGACGTACCGAACTTCAATTTGATAGCATCATTTATTATGGTTTTAGGCGTACTAAACGGTTTTCAGGGAGTAGGGCTTATATGGGGCCTAGTGTAAATTGTGGAACGATCTTCAAAAAATCTTACAGTGTGATTTCTGGTCCTATAAAACTGTGACGTACCAAATTTAAGTATACTAGCGTTATTTATTGCGGTTTTAGGCGTACTAAACTGTTTTCCGCGAGAAGGGTTTATATGGGGCCTAGTGTAAATTATGGACCGATCTCCAAAAAATTTTACAGTTTGATTTCTGGTCCCATAAAACTGTGACCTACCAAATTTTGGTATTATAGCGTTATTTATTACGGGTTTAGGCGTACTAAACTGTTTTCCGGGAGTAGGGTTTATATGGGACCTACTGTAAATTATGGACCGATCTTTAAAAAATTCTACAGTGTGATTTCTGGTCCTATAAAACTGTGACGTACCAAATATTAGTGTGCTAGCGTTATTTGTTGCGGTTCTAGGCGTACTAAGCTGTTTTCCGGGAGTAGGGTTTATATTGGGCCTAATGTAAATTATGGACCGTTCTTCAAAAAATTTTACAGTGTGATTTCTGGTCTTATAAAACTGTGACGTACCAAATGTTAGTATGCTAGCGTTATTTATTACGGTTTTAGGCGCAATAAACTGTTTTCCGGGAGTAGGGTTTATATGGGGCCTATTGTAAATTGTGGACCGATCTTCAAAAAATTTTACGGTGTGATGTCTGGTCCTATAAAACTGTGACGTACCAAATTTTAATATGCTAGCGTTATTTATTACGGTTTTAGGCGTACTAAACTGTTTTCCGGGAGTAGGGTTTATATGGGGCCTATGGTAAATTACGGACCGATCTTCACGAAATTTAACAGTATGATTTGCAGTCGTATAAAGCAAATTCGTGCAAAATTTTGTGTCATTCCGTTCATTATTCCACCATTTATGATAGTTTTTGTATCAAAATTATCAATTTTTTTTGGGTAGTGGTTTCACATTTTGATTCATAGTTCTGATCCTACTAAACCTATGTTGCTGGATTTCAATCCCAAACTGCTTAGGATAACTACAAGCAATTTGAGACCAAGTTTGTTCTATTCTTTTGTGTTTTTCGAAAGTGAGCGTGTTTTCAACAGACGGACAGAGGGACAGACGGACAGACAGACGGACATGGCTAAATCGACTTAGAATTACTCAAGGAGCCAGAATATATATACTTTATGGGGTCTTAGATGTATTATAAAAAAGTTTCACACGGAATGACAAACTTAGTATACCCTCATTCACCACAGTGGTGGTGGAGGGTATAATGATGTGCAGCAAAATCAAGGGAGTACCTAATGTTTTCACAGGGGTTTCTGGCTTAATATTTTTCATCATTTGATATAATAAATAAATAATACAAAAAAAAATTTAAGAATGATTAATTATTTCTTTTCCTCGTATAATTATTATTTCTTAATCGACCTTTTTATAATTCTATTTTCAATATTTTTCCTATAGTTACTCATAGACAGGGTTTTAAGGTATTAAATGCTATTTTTAATTAAATAAAAGACATTTTATCTCATTTTATCAATGTACACCTATCCCTCAACTTGTATGATACTTTTTTTGCATGATTTCACTTTTACACGATTTTTTTTGTTTTCGTTTACATCGAGGGATGTACAAATTACGTTAATTTACACGATTTTTAATTTTTAATATTTATAGCAAAATTTACTTTTTTTCAGAAAATCCTGCACAAATATCAAAAATATTTATTTCATTTAAGAATTATGAAGCTTCTACACATGCAGCACATGCAGGTAGTTTCCCTTTTTTCCACACACACACAAGAAGCATATAAATATAATAGAAAATCAATACAATATTTATCACTTGGGCTGTGCACCAAAGGCAGATTATCAGGTTAAATGGTTATGAAGTTTTTTTAAGAGCAACAAAATGTATTTGAAAAAAAAAATTAAATAATGCTATTTTAGTGTTGTGAATATAACTAAATAACCATTTAACCTGATAACCAGCCTTCCGTGAACAACCCAACTTTTTGCACACCAGTTATAATCATTTTAAGCTCTTATGCAGCTAAACAGTTTTCTTTTTAAAAAAGCCAAAATTGTTCCGTGTATAAGGATTTGCTTATTTGCATATCCTGACTTTTAGTCTTAAAATATACATAATAACATATAAATAAATTGCACAAAAATTCTCATACACGCATCGCTTTAAAATTGCGTCAAATACAATAAAAAACACACAAAAGTTGTTTCATCAAAACTAAATTTGCTTAATAATGATAAAACTTTGAAATTATTCATGACGTTTCGATGCAAGTAAAATAACCTTATTCATGATGCTGATATGCATATGAGCGAGAAACAAAAACTGTCAAATTGTGAAATGCTTATAAGCGATAAATACTGTAATACAATAAGTGTTTAAGAACAGAACAAAGGTGTGTATCGTAGAACTATTTTTTATTAGATATATAAAAATATTTGTGAATTTTGTTTTGCAAAATTCGTATGGTATAATTTTGTTTAACATTTTTTTCAATTTCTAAGAATATTAAAAAAAACTAGACGAAAAGACAAGTAATATTTTTAGAAACCAAAATTCAGATTTTAGATAGAGTATGTAAAGGAGACAGAGTAACAACAGTTTCTAAATTTATTTCCATTCGCGGAGCAACAAAAAATAAAAGAAAAACATAATTAGCATCTGCAATTAAAACGAGCCTGCGTACAACTGCATACGCTCGTGACATTACAATTGAAAATATGGAAAAGTCACTAATTATCTGGATAGAAGATCAAACTCAAAAGCGAATCTGAATCGATACCAAGATTATTGCAAATAAAGCTTTTAGCATTTATGAAAAACTTTGATCAGCTACCATCTACATCATTATCTGAAAAAACATATTTATGGCAAGTCATAGTTGGTTTGAAATATTAAAGCAAAGACGTTCCTTACATAATCTAAGTTTAAGAATATCGCGAAAAATATTCTGAAATTATTGCTGCCCATTCAAACACTCTTTATAAAATCTTCAATGCAGACAAATCGAATTTAATTTACTTTAAAATAAATGAATTTTCTTAACTTTATTTAATTTGTATTTGGGTATTTTTTTCGATTTGCACGATTTCTCATACAAAAAATTTTTCATTTCGATTTACACTCTATCGTGATAGAGGGATAGGGGTATTTCCTACATTTCGTTAGAATTTTGCAAATTCCTCAGGCATTGATTTTTATTATTTTATTAAAATTATATCACAGTTTTGTATTTGTAAAGTTGGACAACACAACACAAAATTGTTAGGATCACACCCCTACATATTTATTTTTATTTTTATAGCCCCAGCGCAATTGGGAAGAGGGTATTGTGCGTTTGTGCTAATGTTTGTAACACCTTAAAATATTGATGCCAGACCCACCTGCCAGTGTACCGTTCGATTTAGAATCAGTTTTTCAATAGATTTATCGATGTAAAGGTCAAATAGCCATAAACATAGTGCCATAGCCGTAACGATAGCAGTAGTTGGGAAATGGTGAGGCAGCAAAAATGCTGGGGGCCGCATTTTTCCCTACTACTGATAGCCTCAGACACCAAAATTTATTTGGTTTTTGGTCATTTTGTTAAGTAATCAAATAAAGTGTTGCCCATAATGTTGGTTCAAACAGCTGTTTTCTATGGTTATAGTCAAGGCGAATTCATTCTTCAGGTAGCGTTTCTTACTAATAGAACCCTTTCAGACTCGGTAAGTTAGATGCGCAAGTTACTTGCCGTGTACAACAAAGTCTGTACTAAATTATTTTTTCCTTAACCCGACCTTACCGCTGACATCTACAAATCAAGAGTAGCGCGAGTAACTTACCGAGTCTGAATGGTGTCATAGGGAGGAATGTCAAAAGTTGTTTGTGTTTTTGACATATCAACCAACAAAAGCAACAAATAAGACACAATGTTGTATTTTTGGTGTTGTACTTGTTGTAGTATCTTCACCATCGTTTACATGAATTCGCATTGGTTATGGTTACGTCACGTCTAATTTGAGTTAAAAAATTTTGCGAAAAGTACAGGCCACAATTAAAGAAATTATTTGCTGCAATTAAGTACAAATGTTCTAGTTGTCAGAATTACCAAGCCTTTTAAAAATATTGAGCATCGGCTTATAATTTCACATGTCCTCCATACAAGCTTTTTTCGAAATAGAGCCCTTGAGCCCATAAACCATTTTATTATGTTGGTATTTAGATTAAAATTGTTGCAAATTTATTTTCTTGCAATCCTTATCACCTTACCAAATTTGATTGGAATCGTTCCATATATGAACGGATATTTCGAAAATAGTTTTTTATGCCATAAATTCCTTATTAATGATGGTATTGTACTGGTAGGTCCAAAATTAATCATAGGTCGTCTATAAGCCAATTTCCACTTAAAATCACGAATAAATCTATAACGATAAATTAATCGAAATTAAATTTCGGACAAAGAACTTTTACATGTATCTTAATCCATAATATCCGTCTACACTTTTTTACTTGTTCAAGGTTAATTTTATTTTAAGCATATAATTTAGAGCCAGGGGGCTACTCTTTATTGCGATGCGAAAACAATTTCGATGCGAAAGCTAAAGGCCAACTTGGTACTCTCTATCGCTTTCACAAAATTTATTGAAAATTAAGCAATACTGTGCCCATGTTCTGTAACTCCCGCGTCGAGAAACTTTTCGATTGAAATGTGATAAATGAAACAAAATTGCCATAAAGTGAAACAAACAGCTGTTTTTCTCACTTAACTGCGTCTGTAACGTTTTTGGCGAGTAATAGCTGTTACGTTAGGATATTACTCGCAAATATACTGAAAAAGTGTGTCTGTTAAATTTTTGTGAGAAAGTTTTCGCTTTGAACTGTCAATAAAACTCACGCATAAAAATGGGGCGAGAAAAAATTTTAACACTAAAAAATAAATTAAAAATGCATTGAATATGAACTCGGAAGAGATTTATATTTTGTTCTTGGCAGAATTTTTATATATTAATTATTTTGCTTTTAACATTTTCGAAAAATATACGAATGTTTTCAAAGCAATTTAGTAATCAACAAACATTAAAGTCGCAAGTTACATTTTTGGTGTAGCCAACGGCTGTATTTTCGCCGCCGTCGTTGAAAATATTTCAATTTTAGTCAATTTTGGCCGCCGTCAACGATATGTGTGACCGGCGCTCGCAACGTCTCCAATTTCACATCTGCTTCGAGTGGAATATTATGACATTTATTTATACGACGTAACTGATACACTTTTTTCTCACTTTTCGAGAAACGATGGAATATTTTGTTTCACATTCTTTCGATGCGAGAAGTTCTCACCAAAGTTACAGAACATGGGTACTGGTAACAAAAATCACAGATGGCGCAGATTGTCAGTAATGAAATGTAAAAAAAACTATGTAATTTAAAATTGTAAAGTTTTAATAAAAAAATTGTGATGATTTGCGAAAAGAAAAAAATAAAAAGATACGAAAGACAAATTCTCAAATGCATTAAGAAGTACTAATCACTAGATTTGGTACAATTTTCTTTCGCATAGCAATAGAGAGTAGCCCGCAGGTTTTCTTACTATTTTGGGCTATACGAAAATTTGATTTACCCGACAGATATGTCGAAATTTTACTCGCATTTTGATTCGGAAAGTTAATTGTTTTTTTCGTGTTTATTAAAAGATTTCTTTAATTGAATTATTTGCTAACAAAATTAAAAATCTCGATAAAAATTTTAAATTTTACGATATTTACCGAGGAAAGAGTATGTCGGTCTACAAATTGCTTAAGCCTCTAGTACACGGAATGTAAAAAGCCACATGCGCATGTGGTTCTGACTTAATTTTGACGGCAATGCAAAGCCACAATAAGCATTGCGTGTTGTGTGATGACGTCAAAATTACGTCAGAACCACATGCGCATGTGGCTTTTTACATGCCGTGTACTAGAGGCTTTATAGGTTGCTTTTTATTTTACGTGCATCAACAATTTATATTAAACCATAATTTCATTGGTGTTTTTTTTATTTTTTTTTAATTTTAAGATTGTTGCTTGCTTAGAGCTGTAAAAGTAATAAAAATGTCAAAAAATTATGTACAGTATATTAAAAGGAATACGGAAATTATTTATTGTAAAGTTAAGAAAAAAACTCAAGCAAACATATGAACACATGATAGACAGACGCACACACATATAGAGACGTATGGGAAATTACTATTAAAAGTTGCAACAGGTTTTGTAATCGTAGCTTACGCTATGAAATAGATGGCTGAAAAATTCACACAATAAAATTAAAATTTTCATCAAATAATGTGCGGGTTTGTATGATACTTTTGATGTTATCTTTGCTTGAATATTTAAACTGTACGACTTTTTAAAGTAAATTTTTAACTTTAAAAGCAAAATAAGTAAAATAATATTATTTTTTTCGAGCGAAATACAAAAATAATAATCTTTAGCATGAAAATAAAAACCATTTTAATAAAAAAAATTTTAAAAGTCTTTTTATACATATTCGAATGTCTCTCTTTCGTTTGCTTTAAAAACGTTGCAAATTGTGTTGCAATGTTTTGTTGACCAAAGCAGCTTAAGACATGTAGAATGAAACAGCTATAAAAAGCATTAAATAAGCAAATGACTTTAAGCCAACTTATGTCTTTTCATACACAGCTTCCGGAGTGTTTAAAAGTGTAGAAATAGGGTTTGGGATTTCCCGGACTTTTGTATTTCCCGGGAAAAGGAAATAAAAAAATGACATTGCCGAGAATCCGCAGTATCCCGGGGAAATAGTTATTTTTTTTAAATGGGTTATTTGTTAATAAAACATTTTGTTAAAAACTCATTTATTTTATTAAAATTAACGCTTTTTAAGACAAAATAATATAAAAAAAACTTAAAAACAAAAACACGAATAATGAAATTAATTTTTTTTTCATATAAAAAAAATAAAGACTAAAATACAAAAAACAAAAAATCAGATCAAAATATATATATATGTAAATGTTAACAAGGATTCAATAAAAAAATTGCATACTTAGAAAATCAGATTTTAAGACTGTTAAAGCATTAAGCAAATCATTTGACATTATTTTTCTCAATTTTGTTGCAAAATTTGCAGAATAAGAAAACATCGTTCGCTTTCTACTGAAGTAGGTTTTATAGTTAATAAAGCATTATAAAGATTATTCAAATTTTCTGTTCTGCTCTTACTAGCTTCTTTTTTTTTAATAGATTGCGGTCATTATGATTTGTTATTTAAGGCTTTGATTACTCATTGTCTATTGCGTTATTTACTGCCTTTTTTTAGAAAATGAAACCCAGAATTTCCAGTGAGAAATTATATTGATAACAACAATAAGAAACGAAAATTTGTTTTTGTTTTCAATATATTTTCATATCTCAGTACCCACTGCACTGAAAATATTCCGCTTAGTACACCGGAGAATGTGGATATTTCTATTGTAAATTTTGACAGTTATCTGAAACTAGCTGTTCGACATTCTAGTATAACCCTCAAAAAAACCAAAAATAGTAAAATATATTCTGCAGATGTCGAGCGTCTCTTGACTGAAAAAAGGAGAGCTCGAAGAGAATGGCTATTGCATAGATCCCCTAAACTTAAGAATTTACTAAAAGAGTGCACAAAAAGGCTAAGAAAGTTACTGCAGTCTCAGAAAACGGCTTCCCTGGAAAAATATCTTAAGGAACGTGATGCAACTTCTCAATCAGACTACTCATTATGGCTTGCAGCTAGAAATCTTAATAGACCAGTTATCACTAAGCCACCATTAAGAAACTTAAATGGAAGTTGGGCACGAAATGATGAAGAAAAAGGAAATCTTCTTGTTAATCATTTGAAAACCGTATTTACCCCGCATACATATCCCGATATTGCAGTAGAGTTGCCACCTGTTGCTGTTAGAGCTGCTGTTCCACATAGATTTGAGATAAAAGAAATCGAAAAGGCTATTCATGATTTAAACCCAAAGAAATCCCCTGGTTTTTGCTAAGATCAGTAACAAAATGCTTTTGGAGCTACCCAGCATAGCAAAGAAAATTATTCTCTTTATTTTTAATGCTATTTTACGCCTTGAATACTACCCTCAGGAATGGAAAGTATCATTAGTTACCATGATACCTAAATCAGGAAAGGATCCTACAAAAGTTGAGTCATATAGACTAAGCTTATTGTCTAATATATCAAAGCTGTTTGAAAAGCTGTTAGTGTCAAAATTAGCCCCAATTTTAAATGTAAATAGATGTATTCCAAACCATCAATTCGGCTTTAGAAGAGAACATAGCACAATTGAACAAACCCATCGTATAGTAAACGCCATAAGAAAAGACTTTGAAAAAAAAAATATTGTTCCGCCCTCTTCATCGATGTTTCTCAAACTTTTGATAAAGTCTGGCATGAAGGGTTATTACATAAATTGAAGTTAAAGTTACCAGTAAACACACACAAGCTGTTAGAAAACTACTTAATCGGTCGAAGGTTTATAATTAAAGAAGGTGATTTTATAAGTTCTCCTCAGCCAATTGACGCTGGAGTCCCTCAGGGAAGCATCATGGGCCCACTGTTATACTTAATATATACCTCAGACATACCAACAAATAACCACACCCTAACTTCAACATTTGCTGATGATACAGCTTTTTTAAGCGTACACGAAAACTGTCATGAAGCATCTCGCTACTTGCAGAATCATATATTTGAATTGGAAAAGTGGTTAAAACAATGGAGGATAAAGGTCAATGAGCAAAAATGCGTACATATAACATTTACCTTGCGTCGGGAGTCATGTCCCCCTATTAAAATCAATAATCAATTAGTGCCCCAACAATCGCATGTAAAATATCTCGGTATTCATCTAGATCGGCGTTTGACATGGAAATGCCATATAGAAGCAAAACTAACACAAATGAAACTAAAAGCAATTCAAATTAATTGGCTTATTGGAAGAAATTCTGTACTTAGCCTCGATTGCAAACTCCTACTCTACAACTCTATATTAAAGCCAATCTGGTGCTACGGTATTCAGCTATGGGGCACTGCCTCGGCCTCAAATATCCAAAAAATTCAAAGGCGCCAAAATAAACTCCTTCGAATAATCACAGTCGCTCCCTGGTATGTTAAAAACACTAATATTCACAAGGATCTCAATGTGCCGTTAGTAAAAACTATTATTACGAAGTACGCAGCAAAATATTTAAAAAGGCTTGAGTCGCATCCAAATCCACTAGCTCGAAATATTTTAAATGACAGCGGCCACTCTAGATTAAGGAGAAGAGATACTGCAGGACTCATCCGACGAGAAGACCGCTAAAAATCTACATATGTGAATAGAAACCGTGAAGAGAAAAATTTTCGTCTAGCATTGGCAGGACAAAAATAAAGTATTAGTATAAGATTTGATTAATTATTGTTAGTTCATATTTAATATATGAAGATTCAATAAATAAATAATGAAAAAAAAAAAAAAAAATCTTTGATTTCATATGGATTACGTTTAAATTCAATATCGCTTCCTTCAGTATCGGATTCTGTAAGTACCATTTTCGAATTTTTTTTGCATAAACAACATCCAGCACAGCTAAGTGAATTGAATGGTTCCAACAAAAAAATCCTTCAATTGGACTCTGCGATACAAGCCGCTTCATTACATTGGTGCCGTCGGACAAAGTTGCAACAATATGCTCTGTTAAGGACATATTAAATTCCTCTAGCTTTCAATTACAATTTTTTTAACATCAGCATTACCTCGCCCAGATATATAAATTTAAAAAATATTCATTTCCAAGTAAACAGGTATTAAAGTAGCGTATTTGAGCTACACTAGTCCACTCATCTAGTACAAGTTCCTACTTTCTGACATTTTGTAATTTAGCTTGTAAGCTAAAAATATTGATAAACTTAGTTCAAACATAACAAAAATATGCTTTACTATATCTTAAATTCGTTGCCAATTGTTAAAACTTTTTGTTTCTAAGCATAAGTGAAAGAAATCCCAAAGCCTTAACTTATTAGTCCACTTTCTATTTCTATACCACAAATAATAATACAAATCTTAACTTCTTTCGAATGTTAAATTTCGCGCATTATATTTTTCAGCAACATTTTCAGTTAACATTTTTGTTATTCTTTTTGCACGGCCATAGTTGCTTTTATTAGGTGGTGTTAATACAATACAAGAAAAAACGCCAACAAAGTTTACAACATACGATTAGATATGTGCATGTAAAAATTTGTCCCAAACAATCAATATCTTATTTTATTTTGCAAAAGTTATTAAAAGCGATATATTTTAACAAATATTATACGCTATTTATTTCTTGTTTTCCAAGGAAAAAGGGTAAAAGTTTCCCGGGTATTCTAAGTAATCGATTCCCGGGTATTCCCGTTTCCGAAACCCTAGGTAGAAAGTAAAAAAAAAAAAAAACTTAAACAGAGAGATATAACAAACCACCGGAAAAAAATATATTCACAACATGTAAAGCAATAACGAAAAAACAACAGAATATATGGAAATTTTGTTAAAAGAAAATGAAAAGTATAAAAAAACACACAAAACTAATAATAATGGTCAAAGCTTAATGGAAGTCTAATCTCTACCAGAAATGTACCCATTACGCAAACCCAAAGGAAAAGAGAACTAAAGAGCAGTTTACTTTGTAAGAAATTATACATAAAACAACAAATTAAAATTCAACCGAATGAAAAAATGTAAAAAAGAAATAGCAAAAAGAAAATGTTAATGAAAATAACTAAAAAGAAGAAACCAAGCCATTTACACAGTGAAAGTATGTGCTTAAGAACCATTTTCCGGCAGTTATGGGTTTCATCTAGAAGTTCTCTCCGGTCCTTATTGTGCTTATACACTTACCAGTATCTTTAATTCAACAACATTTTGAGTCTATAAAAATGATGAGGACTCTAAAATGTAATTTTTCCTAATGGAAAACAACAAACAATTAAATGAAATGAAAAGGAAAAAAAACTACCAAAAAGAGCTTGTTAAAGGCCTACAATTTGTGGTAATAGGCACCAGCACTAAAAACATCTGGTTAAATGATATCAAACTCTTTAGCAATGGAATATTGAATTTTTCTTTTGAATATGAAAACAGTTTTTAAAGAATTTCTTTGCACCAATTGTCAATTTTCTATTATTGTGTTAATATACTTACATTCACTCTTATATGCACACATACATGTACATATGCATGTATTTGTGATTTCCCTTCTCTTTTTTTGGTCTTCCGAATGACATGTAATTTAAACAAAATTTTCTAATAACAAATCAATCAGAAGTGAAAAGCTTAGAAATGGTATTAGCGTTTTTTGTTATGTAACGAACGATATTGTTGTGTTACGATTTTTCCCTCATCAAATATTGGAATATTGCATTGACAGCTGCCTTTTACTAGTAGTGTTCGAAAATATAACTGACAGGCACTTCGTACGAATGACGTGCATAATTGCCATTAATGTCAAAAACATTGGATGTGTTTGTGAGTGTATATGAAATGTGTTTATATTCATGTATATATATACATGTGTGTGTGTTAGTGTACAAATATGTGTGTTTTCTAACAAATTAGATTTTTACAGGGAAAATCATGTATAAGAATATTAAAATTGACATTTTTTAATTTCTTTATAAATCTTTGTAATTGTAAGTTTATCAACGAAAAAAAAAATAAAAATTATAAAATGTATTTCAAAGTGATGCGATGTAAAGGTTACTTACTTTACACTATAATACCCTGTATTATTATTTTCTTCCAAAAACTCTAGTAATATGTAAATGTGTGATAGTGTTAATGCAATTTTTTATGAAAATTACAAGTATTACGAAAAAAATTTGACATCTCATTAGACTTCCGGCAATATTTTAATTTTATAAGGGTCGCATTTTTAAAAAAGCATGTTCATGTGAAAGTGTCAATACACTCATAGAAAAGGTGTAAGAACTCTGATGTATTTTGACATCAGTACTATGACAAGCGTCTTCGTTTTTGACATCATGACACTTTTCATTATTGTGATGTCTTACTTAACATCACTTGGCCAATTTGTCAGCAGGGTCATAAATTTATATAATGTCATAAATGGGATGGTACATCGGTAGCACAGATTTGACGAATTGGAGTCAGTTTAATTACATATGTCATCCTCGCGATGACTCGGTAACATCGTAGAAAAGACTCAAACAAACTGTGATTAAGTTGATTCATTCTGATTGACTTAAATCAAAGTGAGAGAATATTATTATTCACTTACCCGTTTCACATGTTTGTTTCAGTTTTTGTGTACTCCGCCCTTTGTCTACATAAAAACTCTCAATTATAAGGCATCAGAAGTATGCCCGATATGGTTTTCGTAATAATATACTTTGAAAATTTGATGTATATAATTAAATAATGCTTCTTATTTTACTTTTTAAACATGAATATCATGTTAATAATAATCAACAAGATGTGGCATCGAATTGATGTCATAATATTTATATAGCATATATGACGCGTAAAATATGACAAAATTGTATGATGACTGTAAACTGTAATGTTAAATTAATTTTTTTTTCAGTCGAAACAAAAATCATTAAATTTCTATCTGACAAAGTATTATGGAATACGTAAATCTTGCGTGATAGTGTAAAGTGCGCTTAGGTAAGTAAGTAAGATGACAGTAGTTACATAGTCTATGTATCAGTTTATTTTAAAGAATTTTTGACAACTTTTTCTACGTTTGGAAATTTTTTTGATATCAACTGATCAACATTTCCATATTAACATATTTTCTGTTTATTTTAAGGAACCTTTAGGCTTTGTCAGATATATAATCCATATGTTATGGCGCATGTCTAACAAAATTAACAATTACAAGAAGAATTATAGTTTTTGCTTTTACACGTTCGCTTTTGGTTTCATCTGACACAACTTGCAATCGTTCAAAACAGCAAATTATGTACTGTTAATATTTCTGTTCACTTTTAATTGCACGGAAAAAATTATTAAATTTCTCCAATCACCAAATTTATTCTTAATTCAAATTATCAAGCAAACAATTTGTTGATTTACTTTATACCAAAATGATTCAATGATTTTCAATAAATGATATTTTTAATTTTAATTAAAAAAGTGATCAAAAAACTTTGCCATTTCAAACAATGTGTTAATTTTTTTAAATAAATATTGACAATTCCTAACAACAATTCTACATGTTTAAAGTATTTCTTTTTAAACGAAAAAAGTTTATAAAGATTTTTGTTATTAAATGAAAATTTTAATTGAAAATTTATTTCAAAGCAACTAAAATGTTATTTAAATCAATATTAGATTTTCAATTTTCTTTCAACTAAAAAAATAATTGATTCAGTTATCACATTAATTAAATTTAAATACTTTTTAAACCATTTATTTAATTGATAAAACACTTTTTTCTGTGTGTATGTATATCAGTACATTACAATTTTTTTTTTTTTTTTAAAGAATATATGTATGTAAATAAATAAATTTTAATATTTATTTGCCGCCACAAGAAAACTACGAGTACTTGCAAAACAACTGATGTCATATGGCTTATAAGATCGAAAACTTTACACTGCAAGCTCGAGCTGACATATACCCGGCCTTTACACATGCAAGTAATTACTTGACAGTATTGTATACGAATTATCAACGAAAATGTCGAACAAATAGCCGAAAGTTTTGGAAGTAGCTGAGTGTTTAAGCAATCAGTTGTAAGTTTATTTATAAAATGACTTGAAGTGTAAACATCTTATGAAAATAGTTTTATTTTTGGATCTAAAAAAAATTATCATGTGAAAAGGCTTTTGGTTACGTTCAGTTGAATAGATAAATAACAATAAATAAAAAATATAAGAGAAAAATATAAGAATCACAGGAAAGTATATGCCCTTATATTTATTAGGGAATAAAACAAGTAGAGATGGTTTAGAAAACGTATTTTAAAGAAACTTTGGTACACCGTTTACGTAGAGTTATCCTGTTGAGGCAGGTGACTTTGTGGGTCACATGCGGATCCTTGAAATTCTTAGAAATTATCGTTTGATTATGGTGGGTTATTATATGCCGCCTAGTCTGGCATTGAATAGGAATTTTAATGTCCTTATACCTGATAGGGATTAATGGGTGGACCAATCTTGGTGGCAAGAGTGCGCGGACCAGGTCTGGTTCACCGTCTGTTCGAAACAGACGAATGGTGATACTGGAGCGGGCATCATGGGCACGGAATTCTAAAGGGGCTTGCCGATGGGTAAACAGCCTACGATCTTTCAGGCGGAGATCTACGCCATCCACATATGAGCTGGGGATTATCTGAGAAGGAGGGCAGAGAGCTTGATATTGTTTATTACGTCGGATAGCCAAACTGCTCTTAGAGCACTATCTGCTTTGAAGTCCAACTGGTCTTATTTAAATCTCTGAACAAGAAAGGGAAACAAAATGAATTGAAGTTGATTTGGGTGCCCGACCATGAGAGCCATGCGGGCAATGAAAGGGCTGACTGCTTATCACATTATTATTATGATTAACATATTAATCATAATAATAATAAATACCATTTTTTTTTAATGTACCTACAATTTCTTTAAAAATGGGGTTTTTTAATGGATTTTTTTAAATTGTTTAACATTTGAATAACAAATAATTCAATAGGCTTAAGAAAAAAAAACGACACAACTGATGCAAAATTATTTTACAAATGGCGATAACAAAATATTATTAAAGTAAAGATATTTGGTTAGCATTTTAAACATATTATGAGTACACGTACAGAAAGTTATCATGTTATGGCTATTAAATATCATTCAATGGTTGTGAAGAATGTAATATGTTTTAAAAGTTATCATTATTTAGTTGTTATAAAAATGATTATTTTTCAGTGAACCATACTTAAATTTATAATTGCGATAAGCAATGATATGTTTACAGTAACTATATATTGTTACAGTAAGCATAGTGTAGTTGATCCTCGTTTTAGAATGTGTGTACCAAATTTCATCAAATTGTGTTAAAAATGTCAACCTGTACTTTGCGCACAAGATTTATGTGAACAGCCAGCCATCTGGACGGACATATGAAGATAGATTGAGAAAGTGATATTAAGTCGATCGGTCTACTAAAATGTGGGGTGAGGACCAATATTTGACGGTATTACAACCATCAGCGCAAACGCATAATACCCTCTCCACAATTGTGGTGGATATTTCCCAGAATTTTTTCTTAATCAATATTTTATACATCAAAAATAATGCATAGTTTTCTATATATAGAACCTCGAGAAAATATTTTTTTTTTAATAACGTTTATTTAAGTTAAATTCATCTACTTAAACAACAAATAAACAAATAGTATTTATACCTTATTATTATACACAGTCCTTATTATTATACATAGTCGAGCCCTATAGTATATTTAAGATATTTAAATTTTTTTTTTTTTGGAAATTTTATATACATATATAGTTTGTTGCTTCTATGCAATCAATTAAATTTTTATGTAACGAAAATATATCTTCTAAAAAAACATTACTTTTATATCGTATCTATAAGGACCTCGAGAAAATAATTTTAATAAAAAACAATTTTTCAATCACATCAAAATTATTCGCCTGGATGCGAGTGTATCAAATATTTTTTTGTTATTCGTCCCAAGTAGTTTTTTATTCTGATATCAAACTCGTATCTTTACCCTATACTACAATAGATGGGGAGTGTATTATACGTTTCTGCTAATGTTTGTAACAAATATTGATTATACTATTGGTTATTGGTTATACTCGATCTATCTTTTAGAAAATTGATCGGCTCAGAATTACTTCTAAATCGATCTAAGATTGAAAATAAAGCTTATTTTTTAATAAGAATTTAAGAAGTCCGTCCAATATTTAAGAAATAAAATATTGCCTTAGTGCCTATACACCATTTAATTATATTAGTGTTTAGATCTAAGTCTGTTCAAAACTATTTTATAGCAACTTTTACATGATACAAATTGATGCACATTCACCCAAAGCTGCAAATTTTTCTCTGATTTTAAGTCCGCCTCTTAATTTTAACGATTCTTCAAATTCTATTATTTTTTGGTTTTGGTCAATTCTCGTCAAAATGCAGGTCTTATATTTGGGCCTCCAGAAAAGTTCTTGAAAAATCATGGGGGTTGATAATACATTTTACCTCCCTAGGGGTGACTTCTACGTAGTAACGATCTTTTTTCTATACGTTTCCCCCATTTTCGTGATCACGAAGTTTAATCCTCGTGCAGCATGCTAATGTTTAACCGATCGAGTTGTATTTTTATTCTAATCTCACTCAAAACTGTCCTTCCTTTTTGAAACAGATGGGTATACAATTAAGGGTCCACTTCAATGTTGGTATATCGATAAAATAGTTTGGTATGTAAATAATTTCCCGTTCGTCGGAACAAAGGTCCAATCCCAAATATTATATTGGCAATACCAACAAGGTATGTAGGATATCATGTGGTCGGGGTTGCCCGACTATAATATCTGGCTTATTTTTATTTTGTCTTAATCTATGAGCATACAATTTTAATAACAATGTCAAAATTATTGCTTGGAAGGGAATGCCAGGGCGACAGTTATAAAATAAAGTACATTAGAGTTTATATACTAATAAATAGTGGTATGTTGAAAAACAAAGCAAGCCGTCTTCACATGATGCGACTTCATGTACTACATATACACACACACTTTAGTAAATTCGCTCAACATTTGACAGAAGCAAAAATTATGAAATGGTTTCTTTTTAAGAAACATATCCGGAAAAAAATCGCAAATAGCAAAACATATTGCAAAAGAATACAAATTTTTATGGAATAAATAAAATAATAAGCAAATAGCGACGTAATGTATTATTTACAGCTTGAGGCAGGAACAGTATGCTAAACAACAAACAGTAACAACAAGTACTTTTTAATATTTTTCCTTTAACTTTCATACAACTGTTTGTGTATAATTTTATATTTTTGAATTTGAAGTTCATTATTCATAAGGAGTAAGAAAATTGTTGTTGTCTTAAACGTAATATATTATTTTTCTGATTTGTTTTTGTATTTAGTATGTGATTTGAATACCCAATTTTTAATAATCATATGTTTTTCTTTTATATGACATATGAAAATATGTATATTTTCGTTTGTTTATCACACTCATGCCTCTTCAGTACTGCCACCTCTACCACCTTAAAGTCATAAGAAAATTGAAAATTGAATGTTCAGCTTGTAATTTTATTTATTTTTCATTTCTTTTTTGTTGTCTACCTCTCACCAGCTTTTTATTTGTATTGGGTTCGATTCAATATTGGGTGTCAATTAAATGTGAATTTTATGTAAATATAAATTGAGTTTTGACCCCCTTCTCCAGAGTAAACAACATTAACAAGGAGTAGTATGGAAGAAAAATAAAAATAATGTGAGAAAGTGAAAAAAGTCAATAATCCGATAAGAGACAAAAATGAAAAGAAATCAACACATCATCACTTTAAAGCAATAAAAAAATTTAATTTTTCCGTTTGGTCTTTTTTATGCGCAACATCTTATTTATATACACTTAAAGAAGTGTAACCCACAGTAATAATACAAATATTATAAAAGAAATTTAGTTTACAGGTAATTTTGGCAAAATATTAAAAAAAAAATAAATTCATTTTTATATGTAAACAAATTCCCCTGAAAAATTGATTAACTTGAAACCATTTTGTACCAGGCTCCATGTTTTAATATATTTATGTTTATGAAAGGTTAATTTTAGAAACCAAGTTTTTTTGGCGGGCTGGTCGAGATGTCGACCCCTGGAATAATTAGAGCATTAAATTTTCGGTGTTATATCATAACGAAATTGTAAATATGGGAGCAAGAGCTAAATATAAATAACAACATCGGTTTTTAAAGAAATTACCCATATGTAAATTTACATTACAGCGCATATAAAGGCAGGCTTCTTCTTGTGTACTTAAGTCAATCCACAGCGGTATCAATAGTACGGCAAATATGGATTTTCTTGAATCATCTACAGAACGACTAATTCAAGTACGGATTATTAAAGTGTGAAATACTTCTTACCTTATCCATATTACGTCCTGAATTTGTACTTAAATAATTCGAAAATGAGATTGATTTAAGTAAAACTAAGACTGAAAATGCGCTTGGTTCAAGTGTTATAAAGTTGACTTAATCCGGAATTCGTACTTGAACTAATCCATAAGTGAAATTAGATTGAATATAAAACACTTACCCGAGAGAACCCGAGACAGCAGGAGAATATTATTCTGATTGATTTTTTTACCATTTTTAGGCCTATTAATTTCACTTTTGTTGTATTGTCTACTTTGTTTACTGAATTTTAATTATATAGCACCAGTATCAAGCCCGACATGATGTATTTAACTAGCCTGGGGTTACACATGCAAGTAAAAGTTCGACAAACTCAATGCACTCACTCTTGTACACTTTTTGGTACTAACGTAAAAATAAAGGGTCCGCTATATAAATTTTTTTTATTTGAAAATGCTATAAAAAAAACTACTGAATATTTTCTCAAATTTCTTTTTTTATTTGAAGGTACAATCCTTCCGGTTAATAATGGAAAATAATTTCATTCAAATGGCTGCCTCGGCTGGCCATGCAGTAGCCTACACGATCGGTCCAATTTTTAAGCACATTTTCGATTGTGTGCAGCTGTATTTCACCAATGGCTTCACGAATATTGTCCTTTAAAGCGTCAATTGTCTGTGGCTTGTCGGCGTAACACTTATCTTTGACGGCACCCCACAAATAATAGTCCAACGGTGTCAAATCGCAGCTCCGAGGTGGCCAAACGACATCAGCTCTGCGGCTGATAATGCGATCTTCAAAAACAGGAAAACGCATTGGATGGTCAGTTGGCTTCAACTCCTGCACCAATTGGACTTTGTATGGCGTCATACCAAGGTCTTGTTGCAAAACTCGTATCAATGATGTCTCTGAAATGTTCAATTGTTGAGAACGACGGTGAATTGATGTTGATGGCGCTTCACGCACACTTTCTGCCACAGCAGCAATATTCTCGGGTGTACGTACTGTTTTTGGCTTTTCACGCTTTGGTTTATCGATGAGGATGCCAGTTTCTTTCACTTGTTTTAACAAGATAACGAACATACGGAGCTGACGGTGCTTCTCTTCTTCCAAAATCCGTACGTAATTTTCGCACACATTCTGCAACATTACCATGATTTTCAAAGTAATGTCGCAATATTTCCCAGCGTTGTTCAAGCGTATACACAACCATATTCGTTCAGCGAAAGGATAAAACTAATTATCTGTCAAATCAGACATGAGCTAAGTGTTACCATTCACGAAATAAGCACTAGTTGGAAAAAAAAACCTTAGATGGCGGACCCTTATAAGAAACAAAAACAAAATTGCAGCTTGCAAAAGTTATTCAAAAGCCAAATAGTTTGAAAAAATACAAACTTTTATTAAGGTAATAATTAATTTATGTTTATATATGTTATTATTTTGAAGCGAATTTTTATTTGTAACCCACTTTTCAGGTAAATAATAAGAGGCAAACATAAATCAGCAATATGTGTCAGGTTTTTAATAAATATACATTTGTAGCGCCAAAGTTAAAGTTAATGACATTTAAAAAAAATATATTTCGTTCCTGTTTACAATAAAAATGGCTTTAATACTTTTCTTTAAAACCTTTGATAAAAATTAGATCTAATATGTTTTTCTAACAATGAAACTCTTTAACTTTAAGATTTTTTTCCAACAAAAAGCCTATTACTCTATTCCAATTTGTGAAAAATGTTTAGCAACATCTATTATTTTATTCGAAAAATTTTATATGTATCAATGTTACTATCTCGAGAGTTTGGATTAACATTTGACGTTGTTAATCCTTCAAAGTATGCGACATTGTTTTGCATATGTAAACAAAACCCACATGTATTTTACTAAATATTATTATTTTGAATAAAAAATTAAGTAAAAATTAAAGTAAATATGGATGAAAGATCGTTACCGTTTGTTTTATTTAAGTTTTCAGTTTTCATTTTAATATTAAGCTTAAACTTTTTTCATTTGCTTAAAATTCCACGTGAAATAAGTGCAGCTTATATTATTTCGCAGTTGTAAAAAAATGTTGCCAGAAACATTTCGCAACTTTTTTACAAATTAAACAGAATACAACTTTATCAACATTATTTCATAGAAATTCCGCACAAGTTTTTTTCACATGAGTTTTGGCAGCATTTCACGTGAAATGTTGAACAGAGTACCAGGCTTAACGCTAAATAATGAATTTTTTGATATTGCAAAAATTATTCTATTGCAAAACTTAAAATGTGCAATTTACAAAAATTTATTTCATATAAATTTCTTGCGAAGAATTTTATGAATTTTTAACCTCAGTATTAATCGCTTTTGGTAATTTTTTTTCGCAAGTACCTTTTATTACGAAAATCGGTAGGTCATTATAGTATACGTCATTTGGTTCTGAAACGACTCATGTTTTCAGTATTTTCAACATCAGAAGCCACAACATTGTCACAAAAGTAGAAGCGACAAAAAAGTTCAAAAGGGAAAATAAACGTTTTTTTTTATATTTCAAAATTTCTCTTTTTGTGATAAGAGACTTTTCATAAACAATCGATTCATATACTCCGGCCTTGAGCAGTTTAGCATCGAAATTCAGCATAATCAGTTCAAAAGAAAAAGAGATATGAACCCAAATGTGAAGAAGCAACCTCCATTAAAAATTGGTAATTTATATTCTTTGTTGTGCCTTAAAACATTACAGATAATGCAATAGAATTAAACCGTCTCAGTTTCATAAGATCAGAATGCACTCTGCCAAATTTCGTGAAGATCGGTCCATGATTAATCACAGGCCCATAAAAAGTCTACTCTGTTAAGTCATTGGAATACAACTAAAACAGTTAGAAAAACAAGAAATAACAGGATGCAATTTTGTGATAATCGATCTAAACTTTACTAGTGGTCCCATATCAAGCCGCCTTCCGAAAAGCAAATTAAAAAGCATTAAATTTAAAAATTTTAACATTTTTCGCCAAATTAATGTTTAAGCACAACTATATTTTGTAGCCTTAACAACAACCATTAACTTGCTTGCGACTTTGTTTAATATGAATTAAATGTCATCAACATCATTTTATTTTTCATTTAATTCAAAAGTTAAATAAATGGTTTGTTATCAATTGCAATTTTACAACTCTACACCTCGATCCAAAACTTAACCGTACCGTTCGGACGTTTTTAAATTTTTTGGATAAAAATCACACTTCGATATTGCCAGAAAAACAAAAAATATAATAAAACAAAAAAATTAATTTTAGTTCGGTACGATTGAACTAAAATTAAAAAAGGGCAAAAGGGTTAATACGAAATGACAAAAAGGACTTAATTTTCCCGTTTTTAATTTAGGGTTAATATTTTTTTCAAATTTCAGGCATATAAAAAGGGCTATGTTGGCATCACTCAATGTATCGATCAACTAAAGTAACAATAACAATGCAATATTGCTTTTTGTTGTTGTTGTTGCACTTTTTGTAGTATCGCAGCCACCTATAACATGGATTCGCTTTGGAATTGCCGTTAGATTTCATACAAGATCTATTTTATTTTTACCCTTTCGCAAAACCATTCGGACCAAACACTTAGAGACCTACCAAAATTATAATAATAAAAGACCAATATATCCGCGACCTTAGGACAACAAGGTTATATTTCAAACTTAACTACATGTAAGATACAAGCTTGTTGTCCTAAGATCGCGATATATAAATAAAGGATACGTGGTTGCCTTTTTACCAGGTAATAAATTAAGTTTTCGATAAGAAACTTTAAGGGTTGTAAGATAAATTAGACTAAAATTTATAGTTTATAGATCATGTTTTCAATAAGTTTTAATTAAGTGTCTTTATAGTCAACACTATTTGACGATTATATTGAAATTACACTATACTGCTTTTTATATTATTTTTATGACATGTTTACTTTTTTAACCCCAGGGTAGATCAATTATTTGTTGTTTATTAAGTATTTTCATCAAATTTTTTTCGCTTTTAAAGAAGTAAATAATTCTTTCAAGCAATTTAGAAGGCTTTCAAGACCATGTGTGTGTTTACAGAATCATTTATAATTTGCTCCTTTTTTTATTGATATTCTATTGGCTATTTATTTTCGAAAAAGGGGCAATATACTTTTAGTGCCTTTTGTTTATTTGTCTATAACAAACTTTTTATTTGTTTCGGATCATTTTTTTCTTTTTTTTTTTGGTTTTGCAATATTTATTTGCTTGGTGATTTATTGGATGACTTTCCAATGTCAACATCATCGATAAAAATATCATTTACATACACTTAAAACGACTTGTATTTTTACAGTTTTTCTCCTTTTTTTTATTTATTTTTGGGAGGACATTCTTTCTTTCTGGTGCTTCGTTACAAACAGACGTACAGAATTTATTGTGGTGGTTAAGGAGATGGAAAAGGTTGTAAAAGGGCATACGTTTGTTGCTGCTGTTAATGTGTTTAAGATATTTATGGCAAATTTTAATATGACCCTTGGAACTCATTTAGATGTAAATAAGTTCTAAAATAATAATCATTTCAACTGAAAAATTTGATAAAGAGAGAAAAAAATAATTCGTTGTATATGTTTTTTTTTTTTTGTTATCGAAATGCCAAAATATGTTATTGATTTGAAATGTTTGATGAAGGACTCGCCAACAATCTTGTCTTGTTTTCTTGAAAATATTATAATTTAATAGATTCTGAATAATACGAACGCAGACATACACAGGGACTGGTATCCCATACAACTTTCCAGCAGTAAGTTCAGTTTTGAAATAATTTGTATCCCTGATATTAAATGCCCTCAAAATTAGAGAATAAAACAGTTCCGTTCTGTATAAGATATACAAATAATAGTTTCTACATTTATTTTTTGATGTATTAAAAGACTCACATTTAAATCAATATAAACTCTTTTTGAGCAAAGTTTTTATTAGAAGTGTAGTTAAGACGAAAAAGAGATCAAATTTATTGATGTTTAACTTGCTCTTTGTCTTTCTACTTTGTGGTAAAGTTTATCTCCTCTATGCAAAAAAAAAAAAAAAAATTAAGTTCATATTTGGACTTTAAAATAAACAAAATTTTACGGACATAATGTGTTGTTTAAATAATGTGAACATTAATTTTTTTTGGGGTTAACTCTTCTTAGGGAATATGGCTTAAAGAACTATTCACTATAAATATAAATTAATACAAATGGAAGATTTAAGTCGGTGTGGGGATGGCGCTAGTTAAATTTAGTACCTTCAAGTAGCTGTAATCAGTGTTCAAAAAATAAAATTATATATCGCTCCTTAGTGTTCGGTTCGGTAGATTTGTGGAAAACACAAACAGTTATAGTGTTTGCGTAGTAAATAATTACAAAAATAACGTTTCCCGGTTTGTGATCTTCGAACACAAAAATAATACTGTAGTTATCCAACTAAAAAGAAAAAAGATGAAAACATTTAATTCCGTTCTGCTTTTTTTAACCCCAGTCTTCGTTGTGTTTGGTTAAGCTCATTAATGTTCGTTCGTTTCATTTGCAGTTAGTGCCCTTTTGGCTGGTACAAAAACCAAAAATTTTTACAAAAACAAAACACATATACGAAAAAAGATCAAAAGCTAGAAAAAATATTTTACACAAACACATCATATACGCAATACACACACAAGCTATTCGAGCTGTGGGCGTTGCTCAAATTTTTTGTTTATTTATTTCTTTATCAATGTAAAATATAATGTTTGTCTACAGAACCACTACAATTGCTCTGTTTTATAACAAAGAACAGAACACTACACAAAAAAAATTAAAAATTTTCTCTAATCACCAAATTTATACCAAATTCATAATATCAAACAAACAAGTTGTTGACTTTACACCTATTACCAAAATTATTATATTGATTACTAAAAATTTTAAAATTTTGAATATTTTTTTTTTTTTTTTTGCAATAAATGATATTTTTAATTTTAATTAAAAAAATTATCAAAAAACTTTACCATTTTAATAAATGCGTTGATTTATTTAATTAAATATTGACAATTCCCAACAACAATTCTAATTGTTTAAATTATTTTATTTTTAACGAAAAAAAGTCAATTAAGCTTTTTTGTTGTTTAATTGAAATTTTAACTGAAAATTTATTTCAAAACAACTAAAATGTTAATTTAACCACAATTACATTTTTAATTATCTTTCAACTAAAAAAATAATTGATTCAATTATCACATTAATTAAATTTAAATACTTTTTAAACCATTTTGTTAATTGATAAAAAACTTTTTTCTGTGTATAAAATGTTCTGCTCTTTCTTGAAAACAGTTACGAACGGTATTAAGGGTTGTGTTCGTCGACACAAATACTTAAAAAATAGATATTGTTTCTGAGTGTGTGAGCCGAACGCTAAATAATGTTCTGTTTATTTTCGAACACTGGTTATAGTAGGGATTACAACGTCGGGAAAAACCGACATTAATTCAGTGGACTAGATATTTCAGGTATTGGCATAAGAACTATTGGTAAAATATTGTCCCTATATTGAAGTTTTTGCTAGAATTGTTTTACTATATCGAGCTCTTACTGCAAATAAAGCTTAAGTGTCAAAAAAAAAAATTTTACAGGAGAAAATTTTATTATGTCTTTTTTAAATGCAGTTAATATAACGAAATCTTGTATGAAGGTTTTGTATTGTCCAATGCACGAAATGGACCTACATTTTTCATATATAAGAAGGAAAACTGCTATTTTTGGCTCTTACGCTTTTTTGCCGCTACTCTGATTGTGCCGGCTACAAGATTGTGCCGGTTGAGATTAAAAGCTATTTTCACTTTAGTTCACATAAAAATGTAAAGAGAATTTTATTGTAGTTAAATTTTGTCTGTTATTGTTCCATAAGACTCAGTTCACACCAGAGTATCCAATTATTTGTCTTTTGGTTTTGTTCGAGTAAGGAATTAATCGATTTTTAAATTTTAGTTTTGTTCGATTAATCGAATAAGAGTTTTGGTATGTTCGAATAACTCGAATAACTCAAATAATTCAAATAATTTTATCCAATGGAAAAAACATACATGTCTGGTTGATTTGATACTCTTATTATATTAATAAACAGAAAAAAACAGTAAAATAAAAATATAGTTAGACAATAAACAATTCATATATACTACGCATACAGTTCTAAAACTTTTTAATAAAATAAATAATTAAGAAATTAAAGCCCCTGCTGCAAAACATACAGTTTTTAAGACGGTAAAGAGACCGAAACAGGATTAAGGAAAAAATAAAACTACAAACGAAGTAAAAACTACTTCGATTGAACAGACTATAAAATGATCTGAAAGCCAAAGTTTAATACATACATTAGCTTTAGCAGCAGTATGGGTCCATTAATTTTATTTCAGAGTATAATTTGCAATTATGTCCCGCCTGCTAAACTCAATACGGGAATTCAACAAAGGCTTTCATTTCGCAATTTTATAAATAATTTTTGAATTATTTATTTTATTGCAGACTTTTTTGTCGCGGAATGTTTATGAGAGGTCCAGCCTATTTGAACAAATTTATTATTCGAAATTCAATTTAACTAATTTATTATTCCTGAAAGTAGAGTAAAATTTAAATCAATGGAGATTATCAGTTAATTTTTTTATACACCGTGTTTTTTCTGATTTAAAGAGAAGTTCTTGTTAAGATAAGAACTCAAAGTATGAAGACATTTTTTAAACTTGATCGTTTTCAAAGTTTGTTCCCTTTCAATTTCACTCATATGTATTCGATTTACAGAACATGGCTGATAACTTTAAATTCTTCATTTTAAAGCTCTACTCTAAAGGTTTGGGTAATTTGTTTCTTTAACGTACATATTACTATTTTGCGCCAACAATCCGTAATGTTGTTTTCTTACTACCTATTTAAGGAAACTTCAGTTTTTTTTAGACGAATCTAACAATACCTAAAATTTCAAAATTCATCCAGCCATTTGGATGGTAAGAGGCTATTACAAATTGAAGATCGGGTGAAAACAGGTAACCCATAATGTGAGAGTGCATAGTTTACATATGGGGGATTTCATGTCAAGTGACCCAGCTTTTGAAATCGATGTCTTCCGATCTGAATCAAATTTGCACCCAGGTTAGTCCTATTGGATAGTAGTTTAGACACAAATTTTCAACAAGATCAGTCAACAATTTCCTGAGTCAGATGTTCTTTCTCATCCATGTAACTTATTATCTATTGGTGTTAGCAAAATTTGTCCCAAACAAATAAAATAGCTATTTCTTCAATCTTTCGAAAATAATTTTTTTTTGTGTTTTTTAAATTTTATTTTTAAATGTAAAACTTTTCTAATTTTTTTAAGCGGGTACTTTTTTTTTGCTCAAAAGAAAGCTTAGGTCTTTTCCTTTAAGGTAGTTCTGATCGCTTTTTGGGCGGCGAGTGGGTTATCTATAAAAAAAAATTCTAGGCCAAGGCGAGGATTTTTCAATTTTTAGCATACGCACTATTTTGAATTTTTTCCTATTTGTGTGTAAGTGTTTCTAAAATCTTAAAAATAAAACTTATGCTGAGAAACTAGACAAATTACCCTTTCCGATGGTATATAACATATTTAACTAGCATCTTATACCCTCGATACTGTAATACCCCCAATATAAATATATTTATAAATGCTGGTGGATTTTTTTAAAATCAACGTCAAACTTAATGCAAAGGCGATATTTTAGCACGAAAATATTTACGTATGGAATTAGAAGGTAATCGTTTATTACATGATTTGTCTCACACACACCCACATCTTAAAATGTACTAAAATCTGTTCAGAAGTGCGAGTAACACAATAGATACAGAATATAATAACATGCTATTTAGTTGTTGTTATTGATTATATAAAAATCTAAAAAAAAAAAAATTTTATATCAAAAAAGTAGAATTTTTTAAGAAATTAATTTTAATCGATTAATTGACATAAATTATCAAAGTTATTCGTTATTTGAAATTGGCTATTTTAATTATTCGATCAAATAATGGCGAAAAATTTGTTCGATTAATTGAACAACGATTAATTGAGTGGATACTCTAGTTCTAGCTTTTTATAGCTAGATAAAACACTATGCAATTCGGTGATAAATGGCTTAAAATTCGCCCTATGTCTAATATACAGCGGTCTTTTGGCGGTTACTTCTTGGATTAATATTTGTAAGTAAGTTTTTGTATTTAGCCACCTTTGGTCAGAAAAAATTGGCAGCATTAAACAATAACGACACTAAACTGATCGACGATCTATTTTGTAAACATAAAAATATTTTATTTTTGTATATTTGTTTGTAACAAATTTGTATCTTATTTTCATTTGTATTGTTTAAACTTAATAAATGAATTATGTTCGTTTAATTGTAAAATTTTTATGTATTTTTAATCCATAGCGTTTTTTTTTTTTGTAATTTTTTAAATAGTCATTTTTGATAGCCAATCACAATTTGTTTTTCACATTTTTTTCTTAGAAAATTTTAGCTTATGTGGCGTGCCGCTGTCACAAAAAAAGCTAAAAAACTTTCAATGGCGCTTAACCTTAACTTGCTTTTGCTATACAATCGCAACGGTAGCTTGTGTGACCAGGAAATTCGAGGAGATGTTGCCAATAAATTCATTTATTAAAAAACAAACAGTTTAAATGATGTCACTTAAGCTATTTTTATCTTACGGTCTAGATATTTTAACAAGCTTACTCACAATTAATTTTACAAGCAGAGTTGGAATAAGAAAATCAACAAGAACAAAAATGATAGAAGTATTGTAATTGAAACAAACGATGTTGCCTGCGAGTGTTCAGATTTTTTTACCTTCATCACCAAATAGTGTATCGAGAATCACTAAAATTTTATTTTTTTAGATGTTTGGTAAAAACAATTCTCAAAAAATCGACAAATTGAAGTTTTATATAAAAAAAAAAAACCAAAGCTACAACTACAATTCGAGCTGGAAAAAAACACAGCCGATTTTAGGGCTTATTGTTGTGGCTTTGTTGACGCTTTGGTATTGTTACAAGTAAGACCTGAGTGTTTAAAATTCTTATCCACTTTATGGTCTTATTTGTATAATATTTTAAGCTTTTTAAAGTTTTTGGAAAAAGTTTCCTGATGAGCTGGCCTAGGAAACCACTAGATTTCCAACAACAATAAATTTCAGTTTTTTTATCAAAAATATAAATTGGGAATTTAGCACGTCATTAATAAATTAATTAACAATAAATTTTGTATTCCCGAAAATAACTTTTGATAAAAGTAAATTTTCTACATTTCAATATTAAATAAAAATACTCAACCTCGAGGTCTGTTGTATTTAAAATTTCTTTATTTGTTTCCGATATTTCGATATCCTTTGAATATCATCATGGAATATTTAATTAAGATTTACATAAACCACAATAAAGGAGTAATGGCTCTCCACGTTTCAGCATCAAAAACTACACTAATTAAACATTCCCTGATGGTGATATTCAAAGAATATCGAAATATTGGAAATAAATAAAGACATTTTACATACAACAGGCCTCGAGCTTGAGTATTTAATATTGAATTTTAAGGGTCGAATAAAAATATAACTTAAAGAAAAAAAATTTCTATATTTAGAATAATGGTGTGTTTATATGTTAGTATTTTCAACGTTTTAAAAAAATATCTTAAAACTTGGAATTTGTGAAATCAGTAAATTGAATTCGGCAAATATATTAATTTTAAGCAGCATGCAAAATGAGCAGACTTTGATAGCTTTGTGATAATAAGTCAGAACATTTTAAACGTGCGACAAGATATGAAATTGTATTTTAATTAGATTTCCCAGAAAATTCCTAATATCCATTATTTGAAAACAACACGGTTTTCTAAACAATTTCATTACATGCATTTTTTTTTAGTCATTAACTTCTTACTTAGACTCGTTTTTGATTCTATATAATATCAGGCTTTTCAAAAATTTCAAGTGAATATATTATTTGTTTTTTTATGTTCAAAGTTATAAGTTTTATTTTAAAAATTACTTTTTAATCATTATTTCTTGAATTTTATTTTTTGCTTAAGCCTGGTACTCTGTTCAGTATTTCGTGCGAAATGTTGTCGCACTCAATATAAAATTTTTTTTGTGAAATACAAACGAAAAAATGTTGATACAGTTGTACTCTATTTATATTACGAAAAACATTTGAAATGTTTTTAGCAACATTTTTATTTCGCATGGAATTTTAAAAAACAGCTTATCATTTTTGTAATATTTTATTTTGTATTTGCAAAGTGATTTTTATAAAAAGCGTTTCACAAAGAAAAATGTAAAAAAGTGCTAAAATGAATAATAAAATTAAATATTTTTAAATATTTTTTTTTTTTTTAATATTTTTGTTTCTTAATTTGGGAAATTTTAAAAATAATATTGTCTTACTTTTTTTAATGACAATAAAAAAACATGATTTTTGTTTACCTTCGCAAAACAATGTTATGTACTTGCAGCTACTAAAAACGTTAAGTTGTAAAAAATCGCGATATAGATAATATTGATACATGACAAAATTTTCGTGTGAAATAATCAATGCTGCTCAACATTTTCGAACAGAGTACTATAGTACTCTGTAGTAAAGCCTATAGGCTTAAGAAAATATAAGTTGTTTTTTTTTTGAGTTGCACAAATACTTTTTTTTTTTTTTGAGTTTTTTCCTCAGTAAATAAAGTTATTTCTTGATTTTTATTGATTCCTCAGAAAACAAAAATTATTTTTGAATTTTATTTATTCCTCAGGAAATAAAAATAAATTTTTAGAAGATTTTGTTTATTGTGCTTAATTCCCTTTTATTCTTGATAAAAAATACTGAAATTTATTGCTGAAGAATAAGCTGTTTCTATGCGCATTTAACTGGGTGCTTAGACAAATCATCAGGAAACGTTTTCCCAAAAAATTTTAGAAAAGCCAAAGAAAGGCCAATCAGTAAATAAGACTACAGACCGAATGATAATTAAAAACACTAAAAAAATCTTATATGAAACTATATCAAAGCGTATACAAAATACCTACCAACAATAAAACAATGAGATTATCTTTTTTTTTTAGAAAAAAGGGAGTTAAGTACAACAAACAAAATCTTTTAATGAAAAATTATGTCTTCCCAAAAACAACTTTGATAATTAATTTTTAGTTTTATATTAAGCTTGGAAAATAAAAATTTATTTTGAGTTTTATTGTTTGCTTAGAAAATAGCAGATAGTTTTTGAATTAAATTTTTTGCTAACAAAAAAAAAAAAAAAAAAGAATCCACGCTAAAAATAATATTAACCGATTTAAGGGCGACTTTATCCCCAGCGTCCGTGCAAAAACTCTTATTCGTTAAATTAAATAAATTTAGTTTTATATTTTATTCAATTTGAAAATGACTTTTTTCTAAGCAAAAAATAATATTAAAAAAATAAAGTTTTTTTTTTTGGATGAATAAATAAAACTCAGAAAAAACCATTTTTTTCTAGGCGAAAAATAAAATTCAAGAAGTAATGATTAAGCAATAATTTTTTAAATATAATTTAAAATCGTTAAGGTCCCTGATTTAAAAACTTGAAGAAATAATAACTTTTGATAAGGAAAGTTTCTGATAATCTAAGAAAGCTTAAAAGTTGATCCAAGTTTCTATAGCAACAAGTTTTTAATGTTTTCAAGGTAATTATCTGGCAATATTAATTATTTCATATCTAAAACGTTCGCATACGTACTGAGATTTTTAAATTTGATAATAAATTCCTCATAAATTTTTCATTTAAATAAGAAAAAAAAGAAGCTTAAATACGTTTTAGCAATCGCCATCTTTTTTAAATATCGCCAAAAAATCGCCATGTCGCCAAACACAATCTTTCATCGCCAAATATGATTTTATATCACCACGTTCTCACACATCTGACAGCCCTGTTGAAAAAATCGGGGGTTACGAAAATCGAGGTCGCACCGTATTACAAACTTGAAAATATTATTTTACTTCTAGTTTTTCTTCAAATGCATTGGACTTATAATTTTGTGTGTCGCCAACTTAATTTTGAGAAATTTTTCACGATCAAACATTCTCAGTTAATATACAAATATTGAAAATAAAAATTTCCAGAAATGTTTCAAAATAAACATTCAGTCGTTGACGTGATATCACAGAGGGTGGTTGGTGGCGATACATTAGGCACACGACGGTAATCATACAAGTGGCCATAAAAGCTAAAAATACATTTTTCTTTAAGTGAAAAGTTTTCTAAAAATTTTAAACAAACATAAAATAATCCAAAGAAAAAACTACAAATTAAATGAGAACAAAATGAAAATCATTTGGTATTTATTTTGGTGTATAACGACAAATTGTTTTCAATATTCCAAACAATATTCCCAGGTGAATATAGGTAAATTAAAAAGTACTTAATTTTTCTATCTTGATTCAAAAAAAAGTACACACATATGTATTTCATCACAATATGATTTTAACAAAGGTGCTATATTTTTCGAGGATGAATCGGATATGGAAAAAATATTTGAAGCAACAGTGGAACGCATAAACAGTGAAAATGAGGAGAATTTTAGATTAGTAACTGTGATAAGAAGATTTAATCCAGTAGATGGCAGCATTGCATTAGAAAGAGAAGGTTTTGATATTTGAAATAAAAAGTCATACGAAATAAATTTGTATGTTGAATATATTTGAAAAATGTTTCAGCTTGCGATTTGATTGATAATGGTGTCGCTGCTATTTTTGGACCAAGTTCAAAGGCAGACAGTGGTACGTAATCGTGAGTGTTTCTTCAACTTGAACAAGCATATGTGGAAAACACATACACAATTGTTTATTTATGTTTTTTTCTTCAAGTTTGTTTATGTTTTCTTCTTGATTTTTCTTGTTTTTTCAGATATTGTTTCTCTCATTTGCAATAACACTGGCATACCCCACATTTTATTTGATGCTCTCAGTGATGAGCAACAACTGCAAAAACAAAATCAACAATTAACGATAAATGTTTATCCCGCTCAATTGATTTTATCGAAAGCTTATGCAGATATAGTGCAGAATTTTGGATGGAGAAAATTTACTGTGGTCTATGACGAGGAAGATGGTAAATTACATTTAATGCTTTTTTATACTCTTTTCACTCTTTGTTTGAAATTCATAGTCAGTGCTCCCATTCGCCTACAAGATCTCTTACAATTAAGAGATCTTCACAATGATGTTGTACGTGTGCGTAAATTTAAACGCAATGAAGATTATCGTATAATGTGGAAAAGTATCAAGGGTGAGAGACGTGTGGTCTTAGATTGTCCTCCTGATATTTTAGTAGATGTTTTAAATGCTTCCATACCTTTTGATTTGACGGGTCAATATAATGTAGGAAAAGTTACACCATGAATATAAAAATGTTTATGTATATTTTATTAGTTTTTGGGTATTTTTTAGAATTTGTTTCTAACAAATCTGGAAAGTCATAGCAGTAATTTAGAAGAATTGAAAGATAACGTGACGTTTGCAGTTAATGCTACAGCAGCACGTCTGGCGTTGAATGGAAATATTTATGTGAGTTGTATGTTTAAAGATAACTATCTGTCTTATTTGAAATGAAATGTTCTTGTTTACTAGGAACTCGATGAGTGGGAACGGGCAGCTTTATATCAAAGTCAAAATGCAAACAACAGCTTACCCTTGAAAACTTTGTTCCCTGACCTTATATATGATGCCGTCACGCTGTATGGTTTAGCTTTAAGAAATATAACAAAAATTTATCAGATTAATCCTCCACGAGTAAGATGTGAATATGACGAATATAATAGAGGACAAACCTGGGCTATGGGTCGCTATATTAATAGAGTTATGAAAACGGTATTCTTTTTTAAGAAGGTATAAATTAATTTGTTATACCAGAAAGTAATTTCCTTTAGATTGCTCCCTTAAACGATGAACATTTTCGCTCCAGTATGATGCAATTTGATGACGATGGCCAACGTATAAATTTCAAAATTGAAATCTATGAACCTTTGGAAAACTATGGTGTAGCATTTTGGGATACCAAGGGGCAAATAACCCCTCAGCATGTTCAAGCTAATGTTGCAAAAAAATTTGTTTATCGGGTGGCCACGCGTATAGGAGAACCATATTTTATGGAAAAGTATTGCGAAATTTTATAAGAGCTGAAAATTTTATATTTTTGTGTTATGATTTTTTTAATAGTAAAACAGCCATTGCAGAAAATATAACAGGAAATGCTCGTTATATGGGTTACGCTGTAGATTTGATTGATGCTCTGGCAAAGGAAAGCGGCTTTGAGTATGTGTTTGTACCTGTTGCGGACAACGCCTATGGAAAATATAACAAGGAAACTAAGCAATGGAATGGAATTATAGGAGAACTGATCAATAACGTAAGAGTTATAAATATTATTCCACTTATGAGATACTTAGAAAGATTAAAGAAGAATGGGCAATAATTTTTCATAAATCTTATTATTATTTCCTAAATGAAGTTCTTTTAATTTCTGTTTTCAATTTGATTCACTTTTTTAACTTTAATTTAAACAGGATGCTCATATGGGAATTTGTGATTTAACTATTACTCAGGCCCGCAAATCAGTTGTGGATTTTACCGTACCGTTTATGCAATTAGGCATAAGTATATTGTCCTATCAAAAACCAGTAGAGCAAAAGGAATGGAGTGCTTTCTTAGAACCATTCAAGAAAGATGTTTGGATCTATGTCATGATTTCGGTATTCATTATAGCATTTTTGTTTATATTTATGGCACGGTAAGGAAATTTACTTTGAAACACAAGGCTGTTAAAACTAAACCTAATTTTATTAGTATTTCAAAGGATGAATGGGAAAATCCTCACCCTTGTAATCAAGACCCTGATTTTTTAGAAAATAAATGGAATATATCAAATAGTTCCTGGTTAACAATAGGTTCTATAATGACAGCTGGATGTGATATTTTACCACGTAGCGCACCCATGCGCACATTTAATGCCATGTGGTGGATTTTCGCGGTCATTATAACCAACTCTTATACAGCGAATTTGGCTGCTTTTTTGACCAATAGTAAAATGGAGGGTTCCATAACGGATATAGCGGACTTAGTAGCACAAACAACCGTTAAGTTTGGCACAATGGAAGGTGGTAGTACCTTTACATTCTTTTCGGAATCTAATGAAACCACTTATCGTCTGGCCTACAACATGATGCAAAACGATGATCCTTCGGCCTATACCAAAGATAATATCGAAGGTGTTGAAAGAGTGTTGAAAAATACTGGCAACTACATGTTTCTAATGGAGACTACAAGCTTGGAATACAATACAGAACGCAATTGCAAATTGAAAATGCTGGGTGAGAAATTTGGCGAAAAACATTATGCCATAGCAGTGCCATTTGGTGTGTAAAAAATAACGATTTTTTACTAACTTAATATAATATTTTAATCACATTTTCAAATTTAAGGAGCTGAATATCGGTCCAATTTAAGTGTAGCCATTCTTAGACTAGGCGAACGAGGTGAACTCTTTAAGTTAAAAAACAAATGGTGGAAAAATCACAACAACACCTGTGATGCGGAAGTTAAAGACGATTCGGAAACACCCGATATGACATTTTCCGAAGTTCGTGGTATTTTTTATACACTGGGAGTTGGTGTCTTGATTGCTTATACAGTGGGCATTATAGAGTTTTTACTTTTCACCCATAAAGTAGCTATGGAAGAGAAAACCACTTTTAGGGAAGCCTTTGTGAAAGAATTAAAGTTTGTCTTATGCGTGTGGAATAATAAGAAACCAATAAACGTAAGTCCCACAAATAGTACACGCTCATCGTCTCGCATGTCTGGTAATACTATAAAATCGATTAAATCAGCAAAATCGGTAAAGTCTTTAAAACCAAATTCCAGAAAAAATTCCCCTCCACATGAGATGGTGGAACGTAAAAGTATCAAAAGTTTAAAGAGTGCAATTGTAAATTTAGTAGAGGCGAAATTTTAAAAGTTAAGGAAAAACTTTATTTAAATAATAATAATAATTGTAACAGTTTAATAAAGATAACATAACAAATTCTAAAATTTTAACATTTGGAGTCCATATTACTCAATAGTTTTAAGTATTTTTCCAATAAAATATTTATTAGAAAAGAATATGAAATCAATATTTCGAATGAATACAGTTTTAAACATAGTATACAACTAGTATGCCGACTCTTTCACAGGTACATAACTCAATTGTCAGTGGAACATAATTTATGTTTGTATTAGTAAGATTTTTTTTAAATGTATTGGTGTATTAAACCATTTCCCCCACGAAACATAGTTGCATGAAATCGAATAGAATTTAGCAAAAAACTTTTTTCCAAAATAAAATTTTATTAGTTCAATAAATTTTCAATTTGCTGGCTGCATTTATAAACTTTTAAAAACAATGTTTGCAAAATTTTTATTCTGCAATATCGGAAAATATTTAAATAATTTATGATTTCAAATATTATTTTCATACCACAAAATGCTACTCTGGTGCCTTTAATAATATTAACAACAGAAAAAAATTAATGTCAAATAAATTTATTTAAACATTTTTAGTTTGTGAAAAATAAAAACATTTTGGAAAGGCAAATGTATTGGAAAAAATTATTAATTATGTGTTTGTGTCATAAAACTTAACAAAAAGTATTAAATTGTGAAAAATTTTATATTGAAAAATTTCAAATTTTATTTTGTTTTGTTGTTTTTATAAGTGTTGAATTCACACAGAACCTATATGTGTGAGCGGTGAACTAAAAAAAATGAGAACGCTCTCTTCAGTTGGCATACTAGTTCTATACTATGGTTTTAAAGTTGTACACTATGGTTTTAACTTTTGTTACTATTTTAAATCTAAAATCTCTTCTAGTTGCCGTTCATTTTTAATAATTATTTCAATTTAAATCAAATAAAACTAACAACATAATTAAAATTTCTTAAATTAGTATGTAAGAATTGATAAGTGGTCGTGCAAAGTCTATGAATAGTTTAAGTCTTAACAATTTTTATAGTGTCCCAGCGTAGATGGTTAAACCATCAGATTGTTAACATGTTCCTTCACTATAAGTGCAAAAAGCTGTCGAAAATTTTACCTCTTAAGCTGCGAATGGACTGTCATTCTTGGCATGTCAGCATGTAACGATAAGCTTGAGTGTACTTTGCCACTAAAATAAACATGCGTTGTGTTTTATATGTCTATAGAAGTATACTTATATCAGTTTTGTCTGCCTTTTATTTAAACACTACAACAGCCCTTTGCTTACGAAAATGTAAATTAAAATTACATAAGAGCTATTACGTACACTGTAAGGAACCTCCGGATATTTCGGGTTTGAAGCTGGGTACTATTCAGCCGCGTTCAGGTTTAGTTACATAAGTTCCTTTCCCAAAAAAAAAAAAAAAACGCTTGTTTAAATTCGGCTTTTCTAATCTTTTTTCCTCTCTGTTTTATTTATTCCTTTAACACATTTTACAAAATTTTGATTTACACCGGTTTTCTAGGGAGCCCCCATTGCTTCGTGAAG
Source organism: Pollenia amentaria (assembly GCA_943735925.1). NCBI lineage: Eukaryota > Metazoa > Arthropoda > Insecta > Diptera > Polleniidae > Pollenia > Pollenia amentaria. Next base: position 250,556,745 of record OX031007.1, on the reverse strand, counting down.
CTTTAGCTGTAACCAATGCCCTACCACTTCTGCCCTTTAACTTCTACTCTTCGGTTACAATTAATGTAAATCCACGACTCTACGACCCTCTGATTTCTGCGTGTAAGCTGCATAAATGCCTACAGCTTAGCCCTTACTCAGTGATTTTCACTACTGGATGTGAATCTGAGTCAAGAAAAGTCGGATGTAAGTCCTCCTCGCTATACTGGTTACCAATCCAGTATGTGCAGTCCAAAAACCATGACAACGACTTATTTTATTTCGCCCTCTTATATACCAGTTTATAACAACGTAAATGTTGTTTTGTAGTTGCAACTGACACCTCACCGTTGACACTTCTCTGCTAACGCCTTGCTGTTGATACTGCTCTGTCACTTCTACTCGGCTAACGCCTCTACTCACTTCTCCTCGGTTGACTACTCTGTTAACCCTGCCGCTCAGTATGATCCTCCACCTACCCCTGATTTACTCCCACCTCCTGTACCCAATCGTCCTACAGATTATCTGTAATGAAAATAAGAAAAGTTGAAGGTTGTAAATCCGACCCCAGTTAATGCATGTTAGTTTTTAATAGATATTCAGCCAAGTCACAGAGTACAATTCCGTTCGGAAACGGAATTCATTCGTATTTTGGTACTTCAGAAAATGACGAAAAAACTTTGCGGAATGAAAACATTTTTGTTTTCATGAACGGAATGGCAGTTTTCTGTATCTTAAAGGCCAAAAAACTATCAAAATATACTTTCTATCAATAAACAAATACGTTTTCTTCGGATCCGAACGGGATTGTACTCTGTGACATGGATGATTGTGTTAATATTTTTATTAAATAAAAACAATTTCGACAAGAGGACCACACAAACATATTTAAAGATAACGTTGGAAATAAGCTGTCTTTCTTCAATACACATGCGACGCATACAAAAGAAGAATGTAATTTACTTCATGCGTTCGATACGTATATGCATTTCCTGCGTTTTGCAGTGTTAAGCTGTGTTCACATTATGTGCATTTGTCATGTGGATTGTCACTTTTTCACATTTTAAATTTGTACATATCGTCTGAACACCTCCCAACAATATCATGTGTTATTTCTCTGTGTACAGCACATATGACATTTTTGATTTAGAACGAGTTCTAGTTGCAAGTGGGAAAGCATCTGCCATCAGCTGGTTCGTATTAACAAAATTGTTTGTGGCGGCGAAAATTATTTGAAACTTTATCAAAAATAAGTAATAATAGTAAATAAATAATAAAAAATAAAAAAAATACACAAATAATTATTAATTTTTATACATATAACCACTCAGCTCTTTTGAGATTGTTTTTCTTGATAGGTTATGTCATACGTACTTTACATACCAACATTTAAACATGAAAATTATAAACCTTATGTATTACTCAAATTTTGACATACACGTGAAATTACATGTGTAATAAAAGGTGACACTCCATATGACAAATACACATAATGAGATAATAGCTTAAGTGGTAATATATAATTACAATGATTCAACTTATTTTACCCATCTAGCAAAGTCTGTTTGTTAGACGGTTGTGTCTACTATGCAACTCCTAAAAGAATCTTCTGATGATGATCCGACAAGTTAAAATAACCAGAATAATACTTTTTTTAACTATTATTTTTTTATACATTATATACATACGAGGGTATTCATTATTCGCTCGATTAATAACCCGAGGTTATGGTTGATTCGGTAAATAATCGGCTAAATTTGTAATTGATCGGTAAACCGATTAATAAAGTTTGTTTTTTAAACCAAGTCATTTTAATACATTAAAATGCATAAATTATTTATTATTAGGAGTTTACTCGTATTATTTAAAAAAAGCAATTACAAAAAAACATAAGAATTCTTGAACTAACACGAGCAAACGAAAAAAGAATTCATTAATATGGAATACATTTTTTTTATTTAATATATAAAAATTATGTAGTAATTAAAAAATTAACTGTTCGATAATTTTATCAGTTATTTCAATAGTTTAAGGAGACCTTAAAAAAATCTTTTAGATAAATTCTTAGGATTTAAGCGATTCTTTTCTGTAGGTTTGATAAATCTTGACTTGGAAAAAATTCTTTCACTTATCGTTGATGTTGGAGAAATCCAACGCAATCCATTATACAGAATATATAATTTCTCAGTCCTCTTCCTGGATTTCTCTAAGCGTATAAAATCTTCCATTATGTCATTAGAGTCCTGTTTTAAATGTTTAGCTCTACTTATTGTTTCGGTTAATTCTATTCAAAGATTGATATGATAAAATATGAGAAGAAACAAATAACTAATCACATACATACAGACATATGGGAAGTTCTAGCGAAATATCTGGTTTTTGTAATGTAACGCCAGAAGTAATTTAAATCGTTTTTCAAAAATTTTATACGTATAATTTACTTATTTATATGTTGTGTAAAGGGCTACTAGCTCTACATTAAGTTACAAAAGGGATAACATTTGAACAACATGGTACTAAAATACAAGCTTATTTGCTTTCTGGCGTTACATTACAAAAAGTAGACTTTTCGTTGGAAATTCCCATATGTACCTCAAACGAGCAAAGATTTTTAATTTTGATAACTTGAAAAATAAATCTTTATAAGTCCAAACCTTATTAAACAAGGTTTTATCCGAAAAGTCTATGTCAATTTGCAGACTTATGCACTCAAAATCCACTTCTATTTTTTGTAACGGCACGCCGGCGCATATTTTTGCTTATCTCTTCAAATCCTTAGGGTTGATTGTTGTAAATTTATATAGAAAAACGTTTTTACAAATTTGACTTTTTCATTTAATTCATTTGGTCATATGTGACAGCGCATAGAGAAAGGGACCAGTAAGGTAAAGGGAACAGTAAAAACCAACTACACAAAACAAGAGGTAGGGACGACCTACGCGCGTTTTCAAGGTTGACCAACACGTTCCTGACGTTATGAGATGTGTCGCTTTCAAATGAGGCCAATACCAACACGCTCAGTGATGGTACACCAAAGATACACGTATCTAAATCTTTAAAATGGCTCTCCTGAACAAAACCCTTAGGTCCCTTTCTATTTTGCGCGTCACATATACATTTTGAAAATTTACATGAAAACAAAAACAATATTTACGAAAATTGTTTCGGTTATCTATACACTTCTAAAATTAAATAAATGTGAGTTGTATGGGTACACGGGGGTAAGAAATGGCTGTAAAGAATATTGGATGGTACTTACGGGGGGCTGGTATTGGTTGCTGGAAAGTTGTCTTCTTTTTTCCCGGGGTTTTTCCCTTGCAGGTCGTTCGCCAATAGAAGAGTCCGATATGGCAATGACGCTAAAGCTAAATAGTACTGCTGCTGATGACTGGCTTGTTGATAATGCTGCTTTGATGGGTTAGTATTCTGGATCGCTGTCCAAGAAACGAGCTGTAGCTGTATGGAATGGGTCCCGGTAATATGCAGTTAAGGAAAAAATCAAAACTTTTAACCGATTTATCTTTGGTCTTAATGGTGGTCGCAGTTTATCGCAAACCGTTTGAAATTGTCTATCAATAAGAAAAAAGTGTAGCTTTTCACAAACAATTTTATAGGTATTTATTGGTACAATAATCATTTTTATCGTGTATTTTTATGCACTAATTAATAAAAACAATTTTAACACTAATTTAAAATCCGGGAAAAAAGCTGTTTTTACAAAGAAGAACTATATTCAACTGCCTCTAAAACTGGAGTGTTGTTTTACAATAAAAGAAGTATTCAACTGCCTGCTGATGTTAAAAGGAAAAAAACGACGAGTAAATATACTCGCTATTGCGACCCATGTAGGGTTTTCATGCCCTGCAAAATATGTAGGGTTCTCGTGCCTAAACATGAGTGTTTTAACGAGTTTCTGTCTCTTTTAAAACTGTAAATTTTGTATGATAAACAACAAAAAATTTTGTAAATTTGTTTTTGTTTTCATGTAAATGTTCATGACGCGTTTTTAAGAATAGCCACCAATTTTTCTCAAACGATTCCCTCTACAATTAATATAAGTGTTTTGAGCTGGATTGTGGAAGAATCTCACAGAGGAATCAGCTCGTGGAACAGTTTGTCCCGTGAAAGTAATTTTTTACGATTAAAAATAGCGCCTGTCGACGATCAAAACGCTCCTCATGAGACTCTTAAAATATTGAAAATGATAGCTGGGTGCTTACTTTATTTCACTTCACTATTTTACAACCATTAATTGGTCCCGGCCTGCTTCTCCCATGATTTCCAAGCAGTTCAGTCTTGTACGTGCTGATTAAAGGTTGTAATTCAAAGGATTTTCCCATCTTCTTCCAATTGGTCCTTTCATCTCGATCTTCCCTGTCGCACTCTCTATGGTAGTTGCCATTTAACGCCATTCTGGCTGGAGCATTCGTTTCCATACGACGGACATGTCCTAGCCAGCGCAATTTGTGTATTTTGATGCAAGTTATTTCTTTATTTTTGACAGATGCATAAGCGGAACAACGAATAAATGTATGGCGTGGCCTCCACTTACAGAAAGTTAAAAATGCTAAAAAATATTTAAAAAAATTACATTTTTGAGAATAATCTTGTGCCGTAATACAATTTAATAAAAAAAATATAAAGAAAATATTGCCAAGGGAAGGAAATTAGTATTAATAATGCCCACTTGAAATAAAGAATAAACAGTAGAGTTCAACATAACAGTGGGCATTTCATTGCTTAACGGGAAATGTTGATTTTCCTAAAAGACCCCATGTTAATGTAAAACTTTAAGATGTTATACGAGCTGGCTCCATTCAATTGAAATTATGCCATCGATGGATAAGTTATGAAATAGAGTTTTAGATTTTAATAACATTGGAATAATTTGTTCTTAATCTAATATAAAAATCGAATGAAAATGTAAGATATTTGGATATCTAAAAAATTATGTTGGTAAAATCAACGCAAAATGAAATACAAAGCAGATTACAGTAAAAATTTCTGATTTAACCTTTTGTTTCGAAATTTGAACTATCAATCAAAAAATTCCAACAATAATAAAATAATTCTTATAAAATTTTTAAAATATAATATATAATTTTTTTTTTGTATTTAAGAAAAAAACGAAAACAACTTTATATTTTAAATGAATCACCAAATTCATAGAATCATTTCATAGAAATCTTCAATAAATGATATTTTTACTCTTAATTAAAAAAATGTTAAAAAAAATTTTGCCACTTCAGGCAGTGTGTTAATTGATTTAATTAAATATAGAACAGGTTTTGACAATTCCCATCAACAATTCTACAACTCTAAATTATTTTATTTTAAACGAAAAAAATCAATTAAGTTTTTTTGTTACCTAATTAACATATTAAGTAAAAATTTATTTCAAAACAAATATAATGTTTATTATATCAAAGTTTTATTTTTAATTTTCTTTCAATTAAAAAAATAACTGATTCAGTTATCACATTAATTAAATTGAAATACTTTTTAAATTATTTTTTTAAGTGACAAAAAACTACTGATAATTTTTCTCTGTGTTGTTATTTGTTTTTTAACAACGTGACTAAAAAGTTAAAAAATAACTTTTGTAAGTAATTTTGGTTTTATTTTAACTTAACGGAAAACTTTTAAAATAAAATACAAACAGTAAATTCAAAACTTTTTTTAAGTGCATGTATTTTTTGATATTTGCCATCTTAATAGTTTAAATTTTATATGAATTTTAGAACACCCGCATATTCGTTATTTGCATTTAAAATTTCAAAGTCCACTGAATAGCCGTGAACTAGTTACACTGACGACTAAAAAAGAAAAAGAAAACTAGCAAATAGCAATAACACAAATGCTAAGAAGCAAAGTAATCATCCACATTTCGATGAAAAGTGTGTACACTGATCATTTTATTCATACACCTGTATACAAATATATAATACCAAGTGAAAACTTTTATGTACATATATATATATATATATATATATATATATATATATATATATATATATATATGTATATATATACAATATAAGTATATAATATTTTTATGTATATTTATGTCTGCTTGTATACATACGTTGATATGCTTAAAGCTGTTAACTGTAGCGTTGTGACGCGTAAATTCCATTACATTCGCATTGAATCCGATTGCACTTCAAACCATCAACAACTACAACAAGATGAAAAAATGAAAATATACACAATAAAAAAAAAAAAAAAATATCAATGATGTGCACGTTAAAAGGAGAAATTGGATCGAATTTAAAACTATTTCACATGTGAAACGGAGCAGCAGATGAAGGAGAAAATATTTTCGTAACAGAAGTTTCAAATGATAAGCCAAGAGCCAACGAGCTGGTTGGTATTTGGAGGGTGTTTATGGATGGTCTTTCTGCTGTAATACCGTTTGGTTGTTGTCAATGTTGTTGTCATTTTTTTTTTACACAAAAACACTTGTACATACTCATGTAACGGTATATACGCCATAGCAAAAGTTTATAAATTTATGTCGAGTGTCAAGCAGCCTGAAGTATTTTCCACTTGAATTCGTATATAAAGTTTTACTTCTGCCACACCATCACCATTACCAGTAAGCCAACTAACTCTTGCATCGTGCTTCTTCTTTTCCTACAAGTTGCAGTAGCATCAACTGTAGGAAAAAAAATATTTTAAAGTGGTTGATGGTTTGTAGTACATTTGTGAGTAAAATTATGAAAAATGAAATATAATTCAATTGTTACATAAAAAGATGCGAAACTTTTTGTATAATATCATTCTGTCATTCGTTCATTCATTCATTTATTCCCATCGCCCATCAATATCCTTAGTCAAGCGTTTGTTATTCAATTTCTCATACAGTCAACTCAAGTTACTTTGATAGAAGAAAAAACTTCTTATAAAATTTCTTAGATAAGACAGTGGTCTGTACTGAAAAAATTTTATTCATTCTATGTGCTTAACAGTAGTCGATGCTGAAAGTTTTTTTTTGGTGTAAAAAGAAATTTATTGCCCACAGACCAAAGTCGAGTTTATAAAAAGAATTTTTGTAAATGTCCCTTCAAAATAAGACTCTTGGTTCAAATAAATGAGCAAAAACTATACAAAGAACAAGGTAGCGCAATCAAATTTAAAAATATTTTTTTTTTTTTTGTTAGATATTTATTTGTCGAGTTATTGAAACTAGAAACTTATAAAACCAAAAAAATATAGATAAGTGATTCTCATAGAAAATTGTTCATTTACTTCAAAAAAAAAAAAAAAAAAAAAAAATTAATTTTCATTTGCAAAACCGGAAATGACCAACTTAAATTAAAATTTTTCTAATTTCGTTTTTATTATCTGATATTTTTTCACCAATATTAAACTAAGTGATGCTTCTTTCGCTGTAGAAGCTTGGAAACGAAAACTCCATAATTTTGGTAATAAATCTGTTTAATTTGTGGGCTATTTATTTTAGACACAGTTAAAAAAAAATAATGATGGCGATGATTTAATTTAATTAAATGGAAAAAAGGAGAAAAGAATGAAAGGTTTTTTTGGGCTAATGGCACCGTACACCATAAGGTCTCAAAAAGACAGAATTTAACCAAAAGGGGCGTGCCTTTTGAGAAGATGGGCAGGAGGGGATTCCTGATTGGGTTGGGGATTGTGGGCAGGAGGGGGTTCCTGTTCGGTTTGATATTTTGGGCAGGAGGGGGTTCCTGGGCTCTGGGGATTTTAAATAAAAACCAACGACAATTATCTTTAATTCAGTTTACTTACATAGTATTTTATTTCGTTATACTTATTTTTTGGTTTGTACAATGGTGGTAAAGAATTGTTGAGGATGTTGATGGGTAGCCGAAGGATGACTTGCTGGTTTGGTAGTTCAATAGAAACTAACTGGAATACAAAAACCCTAATTAAAACTTACTCAAACGCGGCGAATATTAATAAAAAATATGAAATTATTCACAATAGGCTAACTTAGAGCCGGAAACGCTAATAAAACCATGTTTTACTTTAAACAAAATCATTTAAATTGTTCATTTCCGGTTTTGCAGAAGAATTTTTTTTGAAAAGATCAAAAGATTTCCGATTCGAATCACTCGTTTAAAACACACACAAGCTTAAAACAATAATTTCAAAATAAAACCACTTTAGCACCCCATAACTCGAAAAAGTTCAAAATCATATAAAAATCATTTTTGTACCCTGCGTTGGCTCGTTAGTTGCAGGAAAAAGTTGTTTAAATGACGGTAATTTTCCTATATAATTTTGCTAAGCATTTTTCTAAAACTTAATATTTTAAGTCTTACATTAATTTAAAAGATTGTTAAATATTTGTTTTTAACTTTTGGGTCGAGTCATCGTAGCTGAATTTAAATCATATTGCATGTCATTTGATTTTTTTAAATGAGCTATGCATCTAGATATAAAGGCTCGCTTTAATGCAGTGCAATAAAAACATGTATAAAGACTGGTAATTTTGAAGTAAATATTAACAAAAATTGGGATTATACAGGTTTTATATCTGCAATAAATAATACTAGAGAAAAATTAAATGATTTAAAAAGTGTCCAAAAAATTCAGAAACTGTATAATATTTGAATAAAATTATTATAAAGTGGCAATACTGCCAATAATAATTAATCATTGACGAGTTTATTTGTACGTCTCCGAAAAAGCGTAAAATAAAGAACACTAATACCCTTTTACACTTGTATACATTTCGGTGGAACGCATGTTGAAAATGTGAAACATGCATACACACTTGAAATAACCAACCATATATTACCTAGATATGACACTCCCTTAAAACGGAAAAAATATATGTACCTCTTCCCACATATAGGAAATATGTGAATTCCACCCACTTGTAAAAGTTGAAGTCAATTTTTTGAGAAATATTTTGGAAACAATAAATAATTAAAACAAATTTTTTGTAATATCTGTTTGATGTTTTTTTTACAGTTTTCAAAAAGAAATTTAAATTGTTTGCATTTTCTTACATTTTAAACAATGCCTAAAGTGCTATTTCTTATAATATTATAATATAAACGTAGAAAAACCAAAAGAAAAATAAGTCACATTCGCGATTTAAGTGTTTCCGTGAATTGTTCGTATGCGTGTTAAGGAGTTTGTTGTTTAGGCGTGGCTCTCTGGGTAAAACAGCAGTCTATATCTCAAGCTTATGCAGTATAAAATTAACACCTTTAGTAAACAGCGGTTGACCAAAGTCTCATCCGGAATTATGGTAACCCAGACGTGGAGAGGGTACTATGGGCTTGTCCTGATATGTGTAACACATAATAATATTGGTGTTCGACCATTGTTTTAGAATAGCGATCGACTTAGACTTACCTCCTGAATCGACCTAATGATGTCCGTTCATCCGACTGGATCTATAACCTTTGTACGCAAATGACAGTTCACAATTTTAGAGACAATTTGATGAAATTTGGTACAAATTATTAAATTTCCATAAGGACAAATATCAGGAACCGCCCATACCTCCATAAAGCCTACAAATAAACTTCTTTCAATAATAGAGTCTTCTTTCATATAAATCATCTAATTATGCTAGCATTCCGATTGAACTTGGCCCAGAAATATCTTATTCCAGTCTTAATAATTTAACCAAATTTTATTTGAATCGGAATATATTTGACCACAGCTACCATATAAATACCGTACCCCAATATAGCTTTTAATGCCCATAGGTCCCATACAAAAGCTTTCCAAAAAATCTAATTCAGATGTAGATATCTAGATAATATTCGGCACAAAGAACTCGTATAAACATTAAAAAACCGTTATTATTTTTGACCTTTTATTTGTGTTTGCTGGGAATGTGGGGAATATTTAGTTCATACTAACACAATTATAGAAATTTGGCTAACACATTCTCATCACTTGAGTTTTTTCTGACAACAGACTTAGGTTTTTGACAAGCGAGTTTCATATCTAGGTAGATACATAGATATCTAACATCAACTGTCAATCAAAACTTTCACTATTTCTGAAAAAAAAAATCATTTTTCTAAATACTTTTTTTCTTACCATTTGTCAAGTGGATAAACTTTACAGATGGTAACGCTGCCTTCAAAACAAATGCCATTTTATAAGTGATGCCACAATAATAATATAATTTATTGCCACTTTTCAAGTGCTGACACTAAAATCATCGTAAGATGTATAATGGAATACAATGCGATAGGAACATCTTGCAAATATGTTGATTCTTAGCTCTATGTATTTCTTATGGGAGAATTTTAACATCTTCGCATACTGACGGTATATCTTAGATGTTAACAAGTGTGAAAAGGCTATAACACATATGCACCGACAGATGGGCCTCTTAAGTATGAAATAAAGAAAACAAATTAGCGCATTGAGCAGGTCCGTTTTACTCTCATTTGACGTCAGTTTAACGTCACTGTAGTAAAGAGATTTAAATCTAAACAAACATTCAGCATACCGCATACACGTGTTTTTGTGATCACGTTAGAGCTCATTTACTACTATAACGTACACGCGCAGAAAAATAATGTTTTTCAAATTTAAATAAACTATCTTATTTTCTTTTATTTCATGGCTTTAAAGTGCAATTTACAAATATTACTCAAACGTACAAATAAACCAAGAATATTTCCAAATTAAATATTTCTTAAAAAATATTTAGAGCTGGCGATTTTCTTTGTAGCGTGAATGGGCTATGCTAGAACAACTGAGAGGCCACTTGCTTAAACTTTAGCTTGAGAGAAGGAGATCAAAATGACTCATTAGAATAGAATGTTCGATTGTTACTATTTTGTTATACCTCCGTAAATTAGTGCTCTTCATGTTCCATCAAACTACTGTTACGTAATATTTATTGCTTTCACTTTGTTTTACATTTCTTACTTCAACACAATCAGAAACATTCACACACACACACAAATGACATGTTGTTATGAAATGCTATACACGATTGACAGTTCGATTAAGTGACAATAAGACACTGTGGCTGTTGAAATTTCCGGCAAGCACACAACTGAACAGGCAAATAGATTCGTAGTAATATAATCAATATGATAGTGGAAAGTAAAATAATATTTCTTCTGGCAAAAGGATATCAAGAAAAACAAAACCTTAAGGAATAATATTTAGTAATGAAGAACTATTTTTGAAGCTCAATTTCACACCATCAACTTAAACTTTATAAATTTCCTGCAATAAATAATAACGAAATTTCTCCCTCTTCCTTTCACGTGAATGTTTATGTGTGTTTGTGCTGAAGAAATTGAATTTAATAATATTACTCCACAACATTAGTCAGTCAGTCTTTTACTCGCACAAACATTTTCTAACATTTGAGGTTTCATATTTCAGCTCTACAGATGTATGTGTTGTCAATAGTCGTCTGTGTGTAGTTGATATTTAACATTTTGTAATTGCATTGTACAACAAACCACTAACTGAGAAGAAATGAACATTCTCCTTGATAACGAGGAGTGTGCAGTTCTTGGATTTGAGAAGAATTTTCACAGATCGAGTAAGGAAAACAAGTAAATTTCACAATGGCAATTAAATTAATTTTAATTACATTTTGTAATAACACAAATACACACAAATGCTATCTTTACTTACTACTCTATATTAGAATTGTGGTCGCAATAAAATGATTTTAGTTGGTAACAGGCAAAGATTTCCCTAATTTTTACAACAAAACATATTTTAAAGGGAGCTTGCAGTATCGGCATACAACTTTTCGTATGCTCTAACATGCAGTTTGAGATCTGCATACTTTAAAAGAAGCTTGTGCTGCAATAAGAAGTGTCCCTTAATCTTGGGCTACAGCGGGATTAAGAGCAGGCAGGTTTGCCAGAGTTGGAACAATTTAATTTACTTTTTTCTATCATTAAAATCATAATTATATACCAATGTTTAGTTGGTTTATTTAAGCAAAATGCCCCTTACCCAATGAATAGATTAGAATAAAGAAAAACTTACCATAAATCGTAACATATCAAACATGACGTTTGAACTAAAATGACGAATAGTACTAAATATAGCTTACAGCTAAGGTTATGTTAAAAGATTTGCATGTAATAAAGTGCAAAGTACTAACATCATCCATTTTATCTACATTGTCATAGTACTTTCAATTCTATTGTACTCTATTGTTATAGACAAATCAAAGGACCTATAGATTCATGCCAAAACTCCAACCTGTATTCGGCAATTTTAGTACAGTATTCGACAGCATTAACAGAGACTGTATATGGAACGTTTTAATACACAGGGCTTTTTCATCGAAGCTTATAAGACTGATTAAAGCACAATTCGAGGGCTTCAAATGCAGAGATCTATAAAATGGTCGTTTATCTGCAGAATTCAACACCGTTTACAGGTCATCATCAATCTACGCTCGCACCAAATTACGTATTTTCAATTCAAACGTAAACTCAATCCTTTGGATGTGTGACCTGGCTAATAAAGAAAGCACTTCATAAGAAATTTCAGATTTTCGTAAACAATTGCCCTAGGAGAATTTTTAAAATCTGGTGGCCAAAAATACCATTTCTAGGAAATAACTTTAAAGGAAATGCAGCCAAATTGCAGTGCAAAACGAAATAAAAAACAGACGATGGAATTAGATTGGCTACACTCTGTGAGAATCAGTAACAGAAATATGCGGACAAGCTCTAAAATAGAACCCACAATGTAGCAAAAAGCCAACGCTTACCTGAAAACGAACTATTGCAGATGATAAAAAAAAATGGGGCACAGTTTCAACCGGGTAGAAATGACTGCACGAGATAGAGCAGAATGGCATGGTTACGTTGGGGCCCTATGCCCCGCTGGGAGCGAAAAGAGATTTTATTCAACACCTTTGAACTATTTGAAAGACTTAACTTAGGAACGTTTGAAGAATCAGTATATGAAAATTTAAGAAGCAATTTTAAAACCTACTTGGCCTTCCTTGAAAGCAGTTAAATTTATTTATTTCAGTCTATGAAAAAACAACATTCCTTACGGAATATAGTTAAAGATAGAAAAAAAAACAAATAGAAATAGAGAGATTGTACTTAAAGCAGTCAGCATAAGTTAAAAAAGGCATTTCGAAAAAAACGATTAGTTTGTTTTCAACGGGTTTTTTACGATATTGAAATTGTGTAAAAGATTTTGCCATCAACTGTTAAAGTACATTACTTAAGTTTAAGGCTCACATTCTAACATTTCTATAAATTTAATACAAATCTCTACTACATTTTCAAAATTTGCATGAATATGTTTACACTGAAAGAAATATTGGAATAATACAATAGAATTTAAATCTCATCGATATAGATTCAATCGATAGTTATTGAAAGCCATTAAAGAAATGCAACAAAACGCCAGCAGAACAGTTTGTGTTAAAACAAGTGTAATTGTGTTTGTTTAAATAAAGTCAATGTCTTTATATACGCATGTTTCTAAAAGGTTTGCATATTGTACATTATATTACTTAATGATTCTGCTCTAACATTTGATTTTCATCAGTTCTTATCTTCAATGATTGATGAGGACTTTTCTGATATTATTTTAATAATTTTAAAATTTGTTTGTGTGTCATAGTCATGTTGAATAATATTGTAGTGTGTTTGAGTGTATATTTATTTCAAACATGCCCAAAGGATGTTTAAGGACTTATTAAGCTTTAACAAATTTCTTAAAGTGCTCTTGTTATCAAGTTATAATAACAAGAGTATTGTATTTTATTTTTCAAGCAGTTATTTTTATATTGACTTTATTTTGGAGTATGTTCTGGAAATATGACATCAACATTTGATTTCGATTGATTGTTTGATGGATAAAGACACAAGCATGATTGATAAGAAAACAATTAGATTTATTAACATTTACAACAGTATTTAACAACATCTTAATAAAATTTAAAACCAATACATTTGTAGCTAATGGAATAAGTTTCTTTTAAAATGCGAACTATATAAAAGATATGGAACGATAGTAATTGGAAATAAATTTACATTAGAAAAAAGGAAAAACAACTGAATTATCCGATTCACAAGCTCGTAGTATAGTCGTATTACTTGTATAATCGTCTAATTACAAAATTTTATATATATGTATGTTGTTTATATAAAGTGTTGTCTCATTATATGATTGATTTTATGTGTTTTGAAATATAAAAAATTTTTTCCTGAAAGTTTTTGATTTGTTTGGTGAATTTGTAAAAACCACCACAAATTTAATTCTTCCGAATAATTAAAATATGTTTTGATTAATTTTCATTTGTTCTTTAAGCTTATTTAATTGAAATTTCTTATCAAATAATATTTACTAAGACCGCCGGTTGGCCGTAATTTGACCACTTGACATTTAAAATAAATCCTTTTATGCACGTATGGAATATGTAATTCTTATTTAAAAGGGCTACCTTAATTAAAGAACAAAACAAATGTCTACATATTTCCGTTTATTCGTTAATATTAAAGCATTTTATTAAAGCATTCTTGAAACAAAAATAAAAAAAAATATAAATTTATGAACGAAAACTTTTATTTTATTTTCAAAAATCATAATTTTTTGTATGTGTGTATTCGCAAGCAAATTTAATCCTAAATAATTTATATTATGCATACGAGTATCTATACAAAAATACTTTTAAAACAATATATATTTCATTAAAATCGATGGGCGATAAGATACTTAAAAATAAACTACACAAAATTATTCCCGTATTTATATATAAGATTTTCATTACATTTTAAACTTAAACTCTCATACCTGATTAAATTTCATGGTATCAGCCAATGTGAATGGCAAATTTTATTGAAGAAGAAGAAAAATAAATAACAACCAAGAGTGAAGTTTAGTGCTGGTTCACACTCATCAAGTCTTGAATTTTTAGGAGAGTTAGGAAAATAAATGTCATTCTCTTTTCCCTTCTCTCCTAAAAGCTCAAGACTTGTCGGCTTAAACTTGAACAGTGTGAACCAGCACTTACTCAAAGTAAATTAACAATGTACATTGAATTGATATGTTCTATTTTGGACATATAAGGCTGTTTTACACTATCACACAAGTCTAACGTTTTTTGACGAAAATGAAAAATTTCAAAAACAAAAACAACTGAACATGACAGGGTAGTATTTTCCTCGAAATACGTAAGACTTGTGTGATAGTGTAAAATTCCCTTTAGCAATACGACAAAGTAATGATAAAACAAATTTGTCTATTCACAAGTGCATAAACAAAAATCATATTTTTTAAGACGATAAGACATACGACAGAGCTTGTGAATTGGACAAGTATTTAGAATATTTTATATGTAGTAAAATGTTATTTATTTGTAATGTGAGTATTAAATAAATCTTTTGAAAACAGATTTGTTATGAAAATTCTACTTAAAAATTGATTAAATTTAATGAAAACTTATGAATATGTGGAACAGCTTTTAATATCAATGATTGTTGTAATTAATCATATGTAAATAATATTTACGAATACACGAATGCTTTAATATAATTCTAATAATTTTTGCCTACAACAAAATCAATAAAAGAAACAGAAATTTGCTACATGACCTTAATTTGTTTTAAGTTGAATGTGTTCTTTACAAATGTCCCTAATATGTTGAAATTGCAATGAAAATAATAAAAAAGTAATAAAAACATTCCAATTATTTTCGCTTTATTTCACAAAAAAAAAAAAAAAGAATTAAAAAAACATTTATTCCTTTTCTTAATGTTCACATTACATGCATTTATTGTTTTACATGTACATTTTTTAAGTGACATTTGTATAAAGTGACCCTTAAAAGGTTTTTTCCTTGCATTTTATTTTAAACTTAATTTCATTTTTATTGTCTTATTTCTTTGCTTTTTGTTTCTCTCTAAAAAAAAATATTTATTTGGATCAGCTTTAAAGAAGCAAGTTAATTTTATACACTAAAAAATTTGATATGATTCGTTCATGTTCACAACTTTTTTTTTTAAGAAAGAAAACATAAATTAGCAATAAAAATCGAGTGTACCTATGACTCTTTCTTTACTTTAATTTGAAATCATCTGATTTTAATGCTTACCTGGTATTTCCATTCCAAGAAATATTTTATAATAAAATTGTTTCATCATCGATAGGACATTGGACTCTCGCCAAGCCGATCCACTAGGAGGAAAAAAAGAGAGGGTAAACACGTGTGAATTCGCTAACCTCGTACCTATTCAACTAAAAGATAAACCAAAACTTTAATACTTACCATTGTTCATTAAAAAAATAAGCAGATATGTGTCTGGTACTTTTGTGCCCTTTTTTTAAGCGATATAGAAATAAAAGTTGTATGCCATTCATAATATTCGCAACATTCTTAAATACAAATTTTGGTACTTTTCGAAATTCGAATGCTTAGGGGGGAAATCCGTCCCTATTTTAGGTACTTTTTTCACAAGAAACTTTTTTTTCATTCATTGACATATACTAAAATTGTAAAAATTGAAAATTGTGAACATTATTTTTTTTTTCCAATAAGTGATATTTTTAATTTTAATTAACAAAAATTATCAAAACACTGCCGTTTTAAGCAATGTGCTAAATTAATTAAATTATACATAGCTCAGGTTTTGACAATTCCCAACAACAATTCACCAACTTTAAATTATATTGTTTTAAACGAAAAAATCAATAAAGATTTTTTGTTATTTCATTAATATTTTAATAAAAAATGTATTTCAAAATTGAAATAAAACATAAACTTTGGCATCGGAATATGTCCTCTTAGAAGGGATACGCTAACATCTAAACATGTCCACTAAAGAAAGGAAAGGGTAAAAGCTACGGCTGTGGGAAAAATCGCCCAAAGAAAAATGGCCCAAAAAAAAAAAATGAAAAATCGCCCAAAAAAATTCCATGTAAAATTGGGCCTAAATTCATATGAAAAGTGACCTAAAATTTTGGGGCTATTTTTCGTTATTGTTGGGTGCTTTTTCGTTCTTTAAATTTGTGATTTTTCATTATGAAAAATCACCCAAAAATGTTGTATGAAAAATGGCCCATTTTTTTGATTTTCTCCTCTATTGTATAACAAACACCGGCTTCGCTTACTAAAGCTTCTCTGCACAGCCGGCCTTCGGCCGGGCGCAAGGATTTTCTCCTCTATTGTATAACAAACACCGGCTTCGCTTACTAAAGCTTCTCTGCACAGCCGGCCTTCGGCCGGGCGCAAGGATTTTCTCCTCTATGGTATAACAAACACCGGCTTCGCTAAGTAAAGCTTCTAAAATCTGCCTTGTTTCCAAACGAAAGCCGACTATGCAGAGAAGCTTTATTTAGCGAAGCCGGTGTTTGTTATACCATAGAGGAGAAAATCCTTGCGCCCGGCCGAAGGCCGGCTGTGCAGAGAAGCTTTAGTTAGCGCAGTGTCCATGGACACTATGACACTTTTTGGAGTGTCATAACGTCCATGGACACTATGACACTGGACGTTATAACATGCCACCGGGAAAAAATTCGTTTTTGCTTTTTGGGTCATTTTTCATTTTTTTGGGCCCTTTTTCGTTTCTTTTGGGCAAAATTTCATATATAACTTTTTGGGTCATTTTTCATGTTCTGTTGGGCGATTCTTCATTTGGGCGATTTTTCATTTCTTTTTTTGGGCCATTTTTCTTTGGGCGATTTTTCCCACAGCCATTCATGTGACTTGATTTTGTGCGGGCAGTGGCTGATTCTCTCTAGTTATATTTCTTTATATGAAGGGGATCTATCATATTGACATGGTTCATTTGTGACAATATCAGTGACCTGTTACAAAGTGTCAAAAAGGTGCCAATTAACCCATCGTAGGACATCGCCATGTTAAAGTAACTTGTCACGTGACAAGTTTATTTTTAGTTCCCTTTCCCCTAGGGTACGTTTCATTTAAAGGGTGCTAAATTTAAATGAAAAATTATCACATTCGAAAACTTTTTGTCCAAAATATCGAGAAAAATAGGTTCTTCTCATAAGTAGAAAAAACGAAAGTGGTTTTGAGGTGAATGTAAAAATCTGCGAATCGTAGGATGTGTTTTTTTTTAATTTCTTACCTTTAACCAAATACTTTTACTTTAGAATCCTCTATTTAAAAAAATTTTTTTTGATGATTTTATAAAAAACAAATTTCATATCGTTCTTGAAATGCCGTACGAGACAGATTTTTCACTTATAGTATTTATTAGATATGAAATAGTATATGTTTTGTAAATATATTATAGATAATTCCAAAACAAAGAAACAAGTAAGAGTAGTCGCTTAAGCCCGACCATATGATACCATAGTATTAAAAAAAATTTTTTTCGAGAGTTATATAAAAGTTATTTGTGCCGATTATTATTTTGATATCTTTATCTATATGAGTTTTGTTTGCCTCTAACTGACCTTTGTCTAATTTTGGACCAACCACAACATTGTGTAAAGATATAGTACCTCTCGTAAATGTTACTTTTGTAAATTTTTATGTCAACAGGAACATTAAAAGGAAGCTTTGGCCAAAAATGGACCCGTTCTAATTAAGTTTGGTTAGATGATTTAGATTGCAATAGAATAAGTTTGGATAATAAATCTAAGTACCAATATAATAAGATTATACATTTCGTTGCATTTGTAGTACTTACAATATCTTTTAAAAGCTTAAAAAATTGTTTTTATGCCAATTTAATAAAAAAAAAGCATTCGATAAATATTTATTTGAAACAAATACCCTGCTTTGAACTTTTATTTTAAAACACTTGAACCGATCAAATACAAATGGCGTAGACAAATGATGTGTATCCGAAACAAACCAAAAAATATACCATACGTTTCCTGATGATCTGGCCCAAGCAACCAGGGAAATGCGCATAGGAACAGCTTATCCTCCAACAATAAATTTCAGTACTTTTTATCAATTATTTAAAAAGGGAATTAAGCACAACAAACAAAATCTTTTAATAAACAATAGTATTCCCAAAAACCACTTTGATAATAAATTTTTGCAAGTGCACGTGCATAAAAAACTAAACTGGAAAATTGTTTTTATTTTGATTTCTTGCGAAAACAATAAAAGCACTTTGTTTTTGTTTTTAATATGTTTTTTCTCTACCCACTTACAACTACAATTAATGTTGGGAGAATTCCAAATAATTGTAGCGGGAAATGTAAGAAAAGATAAAACTCATCACTGATTTATTGTTTGGTATTTTGTTTAAGCTTTGATATCGTTGCAAACAAGACTTTTTGAGTGTTTGTAGGTAATTCTCATTCCCTCTGTAGTTTTGTTTGCTGATAGCTTTGGCTTTTCTAAAATTATTTAGGAGAACGTTCCCTGATAATCTGGCCTAAGCAACCACTGAAATGCTCATAGGAACAGCTTATTCTCCAACAATAAATTTCAGTATCTTATATCAATTATTTAAAAAGGGAATTAAGCGCTACAAACAAAATCTTTTAATAAACAATAGTATTCCCAAGAACCACTTTGATAACAAAAAATATACCTCTAATTGAACTTAATATTTGGTCTATCCTCTTAAATCTTGTTCAGTGCTGCTATAACAATATTTTTTAAGCATAATTTCAATGTTACCGACATTTGAAGTATTGTCAGTTAAAACTTTTGTTTTTTGATCTTTAAAAATTTAAATAAGTGCCTCTGGTGATACAGTTTGAGCGTTTTTTTTTTCTTTCTACCATTTTAAAAAAAAAGTTTTAGGGGCTTTTATTTTTTGAGTCGTGGTTGGCATTCCCATAGAAATGCCCATGTGGAACTCATTTTAATTGTTATAGATTTCAAACAATTCTGAGGTTTTATTTTTAATAGACTGGATTTGGAAAATCTTACGTATCGCACTTGTTCAACAATACTGTATTAACTCAAAATTTAAAATTTTTCAGTAGAAGAAAAACAATTTTGAACTTAGCATATGGAAATATGGAAATCATTACAAAAACTAGACAAAATACTAAGATATTTTAACAGCGGTTAGATATATCTAATATAATAGAATAGAATATCTAATATTAGGAGGTAGTGTTGTTTTTTTTTTTCAAAATAGTGAAAAAATAAATAAGAGCGATATGTTTTGTAAGAAGTCTGAAAATAAGAGAAAATATTTGAATTTTAATTAAATTCATGCGATAGAACGCAACAGAAATATCCTGGGCTAAATGTTGATTTACTCCAAGTTTAACTCCTTCGGAAAAATCGGTCTTCATTTGAGTAAAGCTAGTGGTTTTAGTTGTTAGTGTTTGAGTGCATACATAACTGAATAAACGGGTTTGTGTTGTTTTCTTTTGTTTAGATTTGTTTTTAAACATTTCTCTGTTTTAATGTCCATTAAGTTTAATGTCATCATAAAAGCATTTCTAACCCCAAGCTCTCACACTAATGACAACCACCTTTTGTTAAAACATAACATATAAAATCAAATGCTAAAAGGGACGGACAATGTAAATACTAGATGACGATCATGATGATGTTGATGACGATGCAGAAAAACACTTTGTGGCTTAAACGAAATTACTACAAATGTACTTTTTATACATACAATACAAATTCTTACGTATATTTGTACATATGTAGGTATGTATGTGAATGTATTTGTATTATACACAGCAAGAAAACAATCGTACTAAATTTAAGTTTTTTCTACTTGCTTTTAGTATGAGTCGTACTTAAAAATTTAAGTGCGAATAACACAAAAATGTATTTAAAACAATCTAGAATGGGATAAATATGTTGTCGAAACAACATCAATACTACAAAAGAAGATAAAAAACGCTTTGCTACTTTTGTGTGGAAACAACAACGACACTACAAGAAGGTAAACATAATTATTTTTATGTTTTTAAAGTAAAATAAGAGCAAAAATTTCCGATTACCGAGTTGTTGAAATTATTTAGCCAAATACATAAAATTTTCAAAGAAAACAGATTACGAAGACCATGGGCCTATTTCACTAAATTACAATTCTTCAAGTTAACAAGTTACAATCACAAGTCTAATTCTTACAAGTGCTGATGAGTTGTGTTTCATTAAAATTATCACAACACTTGTAGCTCTTGTACTTGTTAACTACAATTTCTACAATTCTTCTATATATTGCGATATTAATTTTACAATTCTTATTTATTATTACTTAAAATGCTAAAATATCATATAAAAACGCAATACGACACATTTTAATAATATTTCTTATTTTTTAGGCCCAATCTATCGGAAAATGTCCGGGGAACGATAAAAATAAATCCTTTTGCAATTATGGGCACTCTAATGTTTTCGATAATTTGTTTTGATTGTTATCACTTCACTTTATAGTCCCTTTTAGCTTTTCTGAAGTATTTGGAAAAAGTTTCCTGACTAGCTGACCTAAGCAACCAGCGAAATGCGTATAGAAAATAGCTTTCCCTCAACAATAAATTTCAGTGTTTTTATCAAAAAAAAAAAAAAAAAAATTGGGAATTTAGCACGTCATAGAGAAATCTTATTAATAACAAAACATATGTAGTTTGTGTTTAAAGTTGTTTGCCATTTGTGTTAAAAAGTGGAAAATTATTGTTTTGTAATGGCAAATCAACCTAATAAATTAATGTGGTGCGGGTGATTTTAGCTGCCAAAGACGTTTTTTTTATCGCTAAACTTACCAAAGAGATTAAAACGAAAGAGTGGGAGAACGTGCGTATGAGGTGTCTGCAAAAGGCGCCAAATACGTGCGTGATGTTTTTTTGACGAACATGAAACGGACGACACGGGTAAGTTGGTTTTATAAAGTTATAACATTATATTCAACATTTTTTATTTTTCGAATTTATTCTATGAGCTAAATTTCAGTTATGTATTTTATAAAGCTTCTTGTAATAGTTCTATTCCTTAAATTTTTAGGAATGACTTTATACACTACCAGACTATTATCTTGTATCTTCTTGTTACATTTTACCTTAGCTATCCTTTAGGTAGCAATGAAGTATGTACAGAAAAATTTACAATTATTAGACACAAGCAGAATGTAATGCATTTTCTGGCCCGCAACGACCTTCATCAGCTTTCTTTGTGTCACACTGGATAGTGATACCTTATAAATTGAATGTATTTAACTCAACTAGTTTAACAAATAGAATCTGGGAAATATTTCTTTTCATAAGCTACTTTATTATATTCAACAGGTTTTATTTTTCGAATTTGTTCTATGAGCTAAATCTCAATTATGTATTTTAAAAAGCTTTTAGTAATAGTTCTATTCCTTTAATTTTTGGGAATAACTTTATGAATTCGAAATATAAAAAATGTTGAATATAATAAAGTAGCTTATGAAAAGAAATAATTCCCAGATTCCATTTGTTATAATATTATATAATAATATTTTTTTAGTGAAGGCCAAGAGAGACATCTGCCGAAAGACAGGGGCGGCTGGCAGAAGGGACGAAAAGCTCACGGAGCCGGAAAACCTGGTCTTAGAGGTTGTGTTTATTTGAACTAATTTTTATAAAAAACTTGTTAAAAATAAAATTTTAATTCAACTCATCATTAACTTGTAACATGTAAAATTTATTCTGAGGGTCTCCGTCGACTTAAGCTTTTTTTCTATAATTCTACAAGTTTACAAGTGCAAATTTAATTTTTTGAAACAAAACCACTTGTAGAAGTATGACTTGTGACTTGTACAATTTACTTGTAGCCACAAACTTGTAGTTGTATTTTTATGAAACACAATTATTCACAAGTTCACAATTTTACAGGCAAAACTCTTGTAATTGCACGCAGAAAAAATATGTTTAAAAATGGTCACATCCAACAAAACTATTTTGAAAGAAAATTTTCAAACATATTATGTTTAATTTAACCATATTATTGTCACCGACAACCATATTTTTGTTAAATTGGTCCTCCATCAAGAAGCCACTACCATATTATGGTTGTCTTTAAACATGTTTTGGTTAAATATGACAATAATTTGTTTTTAAATTAACAATAGTATTTTCCTCTTTTCCAAGAGCAACATGCTATGGTTGAAAACCAACCATGCTATTATAAGTGTTAAACATGTTTTAGTTATTATTAACCAAAACGTGTTTGGAGGCAACCATAATATGGTTGCGCCTTCTTGATGGCGGACCCATTTAACCATAATATGGTTGTCGATGACAATAATATGGTTAAATTAAACATAATATGTTTAAAATTTTTCCTTTAAAATAGTTTTGTTGAAGGTGACCATTTTTAAACATATTTTTTCTTTGGGTTTGTGAATTTAAAATAAGCCCCATATCGGGCATGCTGCTGGTGTATAATAATTAGAGTTCTTCTGTAAAAAAGTGTGGAATACAAGAAAAGTGAAACAAGCATGTGTAACGGGTAAGTAAAATAATAATATTTCTCTTTATCTCTGGTTCACTCTGGTGGGTCACTGTCTCATTTTCGGTTTATTTCAAGTAATAATTCGGTATTAAGCCAACTTAGAAATTTTTAAATCAAGTACAGTTTGATATTTACTTTTATCTCAATTTAACTTAAGTTAATCCTGTTTTAGGATTATTGTAAGTAGCTTAAATAATCCTTACTGGAATAAATCATTCTATACTTGACTTAAGATAATCCGGACGTGCCGTACTGTTGAAACCGCTTCAGTTTGACTCATTTACGGAAAGACTGATTTTGCTTTTCAGTGTACTTTTGCATGCTATAGTATTTTTAAATGTTTATTCTAAATATGTTTGTGTGCATGTTGTATTTTTGAAAAATATAACAGTTATTATTACTAGTTATACGTAGTGCAAAGTGTGTGTACCAGAATTTATCAAAACGAAAATGATGATTTTAACAACAAACCACACAATAAAACGTCATTAGTGTACGGTGATGATATTAAAAGGAAAATGTGTTTTTTAACTTCCCAGACCCAAACGCTATCATATGAATGCAAATACATACTCACACATTTGTGAGAACAATAAAAACAACAAAACATCTATTCATATGTAAAAATTCTTTTAACTTCCGTTTAATGCGTTCAAAGAAAGAAAAAAAGTGTAACAAAACCCAGATAGGAATCATATATAAAAAATGTGTGCAATGAGAAGGCGCCTGGGCTTCGGATTACTTTTCATTTTATTTGAAAATTTTAATATAAATTAAAAAATAACGATATAAAATACCTTAAGTGAGTCATAAGTCTCTTATTGAAATGAAGCTAAGACTGACTTTTTAAAACTGGAGGAAAACACAACGAATTGTAGAGGCAGTACCTTCATTTGGTTTTAAGTTTGATATTTTAAAATTGGCTGTATTTTTTTATTGAAAGAATTGAGCTTCTCTACTTTATTTTAGTGCAATTGAGATTTAAATATTATTTGGTAAAATTTTAGATGAAATTAATCTTTTTTTTTTGCGACTATAGAGTTTTTGGGGTTATTGAGGTTTTTCTAGAGCAATTCTTTTCTTACGATCTCCTTTGTTCTTATATGTTACTGATTTTCGAGTACGCCAATATGACTCACTTTTTGAGATTTTGAGATTTGTTGTTAAAGTAAAAAAAGATTTAACTATTAATTTTTTATTTCCCGCTAGAAATTCTTGTCTGCTTTATTGCAATGGGGCGAAAGTCTCAGCTACTACTTCCCGGTTGAAAATATTAGAATATAATTTGTAATTGTATTTATAAACTATAAAAAAAAAACTAAAAAATTAAGTTGAGGAAAATACCGTGAAAATCGGATTTTTCCAACTTCAGGTTTAGATATCTCAGAAGAAGCAATATATCACAATATTATATATAAAAGTTAATTCCCGCGGTTATAATGTCTCTAATATCACGAAAATCAGGGGTTTTTAAACTTTAAGATTTTGCGAAAACCTGATGTGATTGAGAAACTCTGAGTACAAATTAAGACTCACCATTTGTCCATGTGTAAAAATTTTTTAGCATCTGAAATATAAATGTTTAACTGGGACTTCGACATCGTTACATTCACTTGTTGCTATAGAGAGGCTGTCGTATTTTAGAAAATGGGTATATTCATCGTTAAACACATCTTCATATAATAATTTAAGATTTTTCTTACAAAAATTGAATTTAGAAAATATAGAAAATTTTTATTTCTAATTTAAGAGATTATTTTGATGTTAACTACTGAGAGTCCTTATTTGTAAGTGTCTTCTGTATTATTTTTTATTCCAATTTTAAATAAATAAAAATTAATCAAGATTGAGGCGAGTTTTTTTTAAGTAAATATTCCTTTTTAATTTGTTCCCATATTTGGATCTTCGTTCAAGATAATTATCAGAGATATTTTCCTGAAATTTGTTCTTACACTTAAATTTGAGGAAAAAATCACTGATGATGATGATCTTCAAGGAAGATCGATATAAAGAGGAATATTTTATTTACAAAAGAAAAAACAAACAATGGCTTGATTAATTTTTATTTATATTCATTAAAGTGTTTAAATGGTTTATAAGCTGTCACTGATCCCACTTAATACAAGTTGGAACTTTGAAATAGCGAAGTACGCATATGTACTCCCCAACATCTTCCAATTAGTTCCTATTTGGAAGATATTTTAATTGAACATTTCTAGAGTTAAAATTGACACATGTTTTATTTAAGCTTGGAATAAAAAAAGGGTGTGATCATGGAATAATTATCTACCTGGTACGCTCGAGGGGCCAGCTGAAAATTTTTGCTTTGCTTTTTCATGGGTTTTCATTGCTGTTTTGTAATAGGAACTGTCAATGATGTAAACACACATCCTATTAAATAACAATATTTGACAGTTCCTATTACAAAACAGCAATAAAAAGCCCTGTTATTTGGTAGATTATTATACCATGGGTGTGATATTTTGAAGCTTTAAAAAGCTACCAAGACCTCTAAAAGATCGAATTCCTGTCTTATCATTTTATGATTTTAATCACTTGTACTAAACAAAGCTGCCATTAATTCGAAAAATTGCATGAATACGTACTTTTTTAATTTTTGAGCAAAATCCCTGAATAATCTAAATTAATTCCCAAAAAAAGTAAAATCCAATGACTGTTATCCAATAAAGTCAGTAATGCGAAAATAAAGCAGTAAATGACACAAAAATATTGTACTCTCAAATAGTGTTTCCCTTGCGAGTATTTTTGTTTGCCATCTATATACATATATATTTTTTAATGTCTACAGCATAAAACTTAATTTAGCACTCATCTCACATAACAAACATTTTGTTGCATTACATTAGATTAAATCTTTTTCACTCTTTCGCCCTGCCAACATTTGGCTTCCATAACACAACGATGATGTTTAGGCTGGTGGTGGATTTGAGCAAAAAAAAAAAACAACACAAACAACAATAAAGGCAACATTGTTACAAAAAAAAAAAAAAATACAGCAACAATAACAAAAGAACATTAAATGTTATGTCATAGCGTCACATTTTCCATTATTCGTGAATCATTT
Organism: Pollenia amentaria; assembly: GCA_943735925.1. NCBI lineage: Eukaryota > Metazoa > Arthropoda > Insecta > Diptera > Polleniidae > Pollenia > Pollenia amentaria. The sequence continues at coordinate 250,530,340 of OX031007.1, read as the reverse complement.
AACCCGAAAGCAATTTCTGTAAAACGAAATTATTAAAATTGTTCTTTGGGGTCTCCTGCATAATCCAGAATATAACATCAGACACATTTTCACATATGTTTGCGTTGTTTATATGTGACTCTATCAGTGTGTGTATATAAAAAATTTACACTATGTTACCCCGCACAAACGAACACATGTAAAAAGTATTTCAACTGTTAGATTAGATATGAATGTTTGAGATGGAATACGAGGTTGATCTAAATTAAGTTTAAGTTATACACATTGAATCGAACTTTAAAAAATTGAAGATTTCTGAAAAAAAATATTTAAATTAATAAGATATGCTGAATAATAGGCCGGCAGTTATTAAAAGCTTAGCACCTCTGTTCAAAATTCAGAGAAATATTTTTTCTTATCTAGATTTTTAAGAGTTCAGAATGACGCTGTTAAATTAAAACAAGCGATTTCATAATTTTCCACTTGCCCACTATTAACTTAGGGTTTTCTCCACCTGCTTTCGCATATGCCTTTTTTTCACAAAAAACAATTGTATATATTTTTGGCGCATATATCTGTGTTGCCAACAGCTGGAAAAAAGGAAAAAGGACTTGAAACCGGACAAAAACAGCTAATCCAATTTTTAAAAAAATTGAAAAACGCTTAAATATTATAAATTAAGTTTTAATGTCTTTTTTTATTTGTTTGATAAAAAATATGGAATTACGTTGATAAAATTCATGAAAGTTATTAATAATAAAAAAATTTGTACTTCAAGTAGCAAAAATAATATCGTAAATAACGACTACTTGTAGACACAAAAATCAAATATATTTTTTACTAATTTTTTAGAGTTACCAAGTAGTTATTTTTGTAGTAATGGAATTTATTTATTGCAATATTAATGGATTAAGCCTTAATCCAAAAAAATCGAAGTGTGTTTTTATTAGCAAAAAATCTGTTAAAGTTGATGTTGAAATTAACGTAATTTTGGGAGATGCTAAAATTGAAGTAGTAAGCTCGGTCAGAAATCTTGGAGTTGTCTTTAACAGCACACTTACTTGGTCTGACCATATTAGCCAAGCATGTGGTAGAGTGTACAGTATGCTGCGGAATTTGTGGACTGTGCAATATTCTACACCACCCAAAGTAAGACTGTTGCTGGCAAAAACTTATCTTCTACCTACTCTTCTTTATGCATCGGAAATATTTTCTGGATGTAACTTAAAAGACTTTATGAGACTTAAAACGACATTTAATAACACTGTACGCTATATTTATAGTCTAAAAAATTTTGATCACGTATCCCAATATTACTGTCGTGTGATCAACGTAAGCTTCGAAGACTATTTAAAATTAAAAAACCTTGTGTTCTTACAGAAAATTATAACGACAACGCAATCAAAATACCTGTATGACCGTCTTCAGTTCATGAGGTCTTCGAGAGTAAACAGCCTAGTCCAACTTCGACATCGTGATGCAGCATCTGAGAAACAATTTTTTATATATTCAATCCGTGTCTGGAACCAACTTCCTGTATCTTTACAAAATTTAACCAACGCAACTAAATTTAAAAATACTTTCAATAAAATCTATAGCATTAGAAATAATTAACTTAACTTTATCATTTTAAAATCTAAATATTTCCGTAATTTTAATTAAGTTTTTTGTTAATTGTAATAATTGACCTATTTATCTATTATTATTACTATATTTGCAGATTAATTTTATTTTAATAATAGGACACATACATATGTTTAAACTAAGTTTTCTGATTCTAATACTTTAATTATAAGATAATGTATCTTGTTGTATTAGAAAATCATTAAATAAATAAATAAATAAATAAATAAATTGTTTGAAACTATTTAAAATATTTATATATAATTATATAACAGGTATAATAATCTTATTATCATCGGAGGAATTAGTTTGATTTAGTTTCATTTTTATAAAATATGTAAACAATAAAATACCTTTGCCAAATTGCTGATTTATTAACACCAAGTTTTTCAGATTTCTTGAATTGACGTCTTTTTTCCAAAACAATTTTATAACAACGACTCCACTTAAATTTTATATCACTGACAACTTATCATTAACAATGTAATGCTTTCTTATTAAATATTAGAAAAAATAACTATTAAAATTTTAAATTTTTACTGTCCTGATTAGAGGCGATTTTTTTCCAACTTCATCTGGTAACCCTATATATAAACAGAAGCCATTATTTTACAGGGCATTATTGACCCTATCGATTTATATGGGGCGTAAAGTGCAATGCCTTATGCCATTAGTATGGGTGCATTTTTTAGAATAAAACTAGCCAACCTTTTAGAGAGCGAAGCATTTTTAAGAAACGAACACCACAAAATTGCATTTTTTTAAATAAAATATCACATTTTTTGTAGAAAAGAAAACACCATTAAACTCTAATCTAATTTTTGCTTTTTCTTTACAATATTCATTGTACTAAAAAGTTGTAAAGAAGTACAACAAACGCTGCCAGATTATTTTCTTGGGTATGTTCGCGTGATAAACCTTTTTCTATAGTAATGAATTAAGATTTCTGGCATACATATATAAATTTATCCTTTTAAACGCTATTTTGTAATTAAAAAAAGGCGAACAAAACGACTAAGCTAAAACCAAATTTAAGAGTATAAAAGATAAATAAAAAGGATTAATTTGGACTCAAAAAAGCTAAACTGGCAACACTGATATATATATGTATAGCAGTGCGTGGTGTGAATATTTGTGGATGTATGACTAATAGTCTGTGCGAGTACTTTTGGTAACACATGTTTAATGCTGTTATGCGATATCAGATACGTGAGTGACTGTCTCATTTTATATTCAATAGATTTAATAAACTTGTGGATTGTACGTTTATGTACACAAAATTGTTGTTATTGGTATCGATGTAAGTATCTGCGATTAGTATGAGATATTTTATTGTCATTGAATTGTAAATATATTAACATGTTCATAGTATGGGAAATTCATTTTGAATTATTTACCTCGTTTTTGCGAAATTCGAAATCAGGGAGGTAACTGCGTAATTCGATTTAAAATAAATAAATAATGAGTTCGAACAATTAATAATGTCGCATATTTGTTTCAAAGGAAATAACATTTTTTTTATACTCTATCCAAAACAAAAAATCCCTTTAAAAACAGCAACTTAATGTCACTTACTCTTCAAAGTAACTTTTCGTCAAATCTACCATTTGTTTTTTACAACCCTGCCATCGTTTTTCGAACTCGTATAGTCTTTTGAATCGAAATACGCTGTTTTAAAATAAAATAAATGATACATTTAGTGTTAGAACGATATTTACGATGGCTTTTGTTTTTTATTAAAAACTCTTCTTAAAAATAGAGCTTTTGTGAATTATTAAACTATTGAAGTAAGTGAGCAATAAGTATAACTTTTCTGGAAAACAAAAAATAAGCATAATTCTTCATTTAAAGGATTTATGACAAGGTAACACATGTTGTAGATAGAAAGATATATTTATTATTTTTTGATTACTTTTGCAATATATAACAAATTTTATGGTCGCAATCTTGATGGTTTTTTTAATTTCATTTAAAATCGAGGACATTCTAACGGTGACTAAACCAAACTATTTCTAAAGGGCTGATTTTTCACCACTTGTAGGAAAATTAGACCTGAGGGAGGACTATTCCTAGATGCTGTTACCAGAGAACTGCAACGGGCATCCGTTTTTATGATTTATGATACTCGCCTTAAAACGAGTTGCGGTTTTGTATTGTTTCGTAAATAAATGTTTTCAACATTCGGCAATAACATTCGTACTTCTGATAAACAACACAAGAAATGTTTGTGTAGGAATTGGAAAACATACTTGTACATTATTAACTAGAGCAGCGGTTGGCGCTGGTTACTTCCAGCATTCGCCATTCGTAGTAATACTTAAGGCAGCGTTGCCAGATGGTTTAGGAAAAAATCGTATATTTAAGTAAACAAGTAGGGCTAAAATCATTATGAAATAAAATGAATTTAAAAGTTATAATAAGAAAAATTTTTGTGGAAAATTTTAATTAAAATATATAACGAATGCGACAGGCTATGAATCACAATTTTTTTATACGTCAATTTCATTTATATGTAAATATTTTTACAAAACTATTGACCAATGGCAACGCATCGCAGTCCGTTATTTCATTGTGCGGCGTAAACACAGAATTTACAAATTTTAATTTTACAAATTTTACAACAAACACAAAATGTTTGTGTGTAGAAGTTGGAAGGAGCGCTGGATGGGAATGTGTTAATTATTCTCTGAGCCGAGCGAAGAAACAAAGGAGAACGTTTCCTGATGATCTGGCCTAAGCAACCAGTGAAAGGCGCATAGGAACAGATTATCCTCCAACAATAAATTTCAGTATTTTTTTTATCAATTATTTAAAAAGGGAATTAAGCACAACCAACAAAATCTTTTTAGATCTTATATTTAGTTCATCATTTTTCATGACAGCAGGTGGTTCAATATATGTATGTATCATGGCGTAATGTAATTTTATAGATAATAATAAATAAAATACTTTAAAAAAGCATTACTTGTTTTCATCCATAAAATAAATAACAAAACATGCACTAAATCATTTAAACGCCTAAAATCGTCTAACCTACGACAAATCATACAATCTGGCAGCCACGTTTACACTTAATGTTAAATCTTAATTACACGAACATATACTAAATGAATATGCCGTGAATGTTGTTGTTACGAGCTGGTCGTTACACCGAAGTCGTCTAAGTTAAATATGAAGAAGTTACCGAATATGAAAATAGAAGAAACACGAAACTTTGCTTTAAGTGGTTGTGATATTGTTCATACTTTTTTCTGGGCTCTTACTACTTTATGTAGTTAACACATGTACAAGTAAAAAGTTATTGTGTAATATTTTAATGCATGAAGCTCACTTTGTATGAAGAACGAGCCAACGAGCCAACATATCAGTAAAAGCGAGTGCTTAAAAGTATTCGAGACTAAAAATGATTTAGTAAACAGCGAGTGCGCTCGCAAGTATTATGTATTGTTGCAGTTCTCTGGCTGTTACCACTCAGCAGATGAGGCTTCCATATTTCCAAAAGCCGTGGGGGATAGATAGCTGGTAAGCGAAGGGCGAGTGTATAATCTTGGCGGATAACGCACTCTAATTTCTAACTGGGTGGGCTGGATTCTCTCAGACTCGGGGTCGGTTTGTAAACGCGTTGTTTGTTACCAAGTGGTTACGATCTACTATGGAGTACGTCTAGGGTAGGTTTTCATTCGTAGAAATAAGACCAGCTTGTAAAACACTGATTATAATTTGGCTATAGCATAACATTTTTAACATATTAGGGTATTCATTCGGTTAACAGTTAATCGGTTAACCGATTAAATACTAACCGATTAACTGATCGGTTAATTTAAAATTAGCTATTTTCGATTAACGATTAAACCGCGTGCAGACACTCGCCGAACTTAGTATGACAGGTGCTTTGCGTAGTACACCAACTGCGGCACTGGATGTGATCCTGGACTTGCAACCGATTCATCTAGGGGCAGAAGGAACTGCGAGGAAGTCTGCGATCCGCTTAAAGGCGGCAGTGTTATAAGGGGAATATATTGTAGCAGTGACTACACCACTCCGAGACGGTCAGGAAGACGGCTGGTTAGCAGGGCTCCGATCTGGCCATAGGGCCTACAGTTTCTACACCGACGGCTACTGCCGGGAATTAGGTATTCGGGAATCTTAGAAGCTTCCCGATTACTGTAGCATATTCCAGGCGGAGATATTTGCGGCCAAGATGGCTGCTGATTTGGCACGTAGCTCCAGTACTAGGAGCTCGCATATAAACTTTTTCATCGATAGTCAGGCGGAGATCAGGGCGATATCCGCTGAATATTCATACTGTTCTATCGTCCACATCTACTGGGTTCGCGGCCACCAGGGCATAGATGGAAACGAGGAGGCGGACGAATTGGCGAAACGGGGGGTCAATTTACCATACAATAGGGTGATAGCCAATCCGGCTCCAATTCGGAATATTAGGAGAGATACGGACTCTGCTATACGGAGGAGACTGTAGACTTCTGGGACTGTAGACTTCTGGTAGGTTTTATAACGGGTCACTGTTGGACTGCGGTATACGCCCAGAGGGCAGGGCGGCTGAATAGTGACAATTGTATATTCTGTAGGGTACCAGGGGAAAAGGAGGTAGTGGAGTATATACTCTGCTACTGTCCGGCACTCGTGCGCTCCAGGGCGAACTGTCTGTGAGATCATTACTTCCAAGGTCTCGAAGAAATCTCTGGAATTGGGTTAATGAGACTCCTGGCATTCGTCAAGAGAGTGTGGGGTACTCTGAGTACCATCACAGCGGAATGACCTTTCTTCTTTCTGACTTTCTTCTGCGGGTTATCGTACAACGTGGTAACGCTAGGGACCGATTTGGTCTATGCGGGGTCTTTGTGACCGGCTAGAATGGCCTAAATGGGCTAAACTAACCTAATATGATATAATAAAACACTTCGCAAATTGCCTAAAAGATATAATGTAATTCACATTTTCAAATTGCATCCCTTCCCGCGACTTTGGATAATAAACTAAAAAAAACCAAGTGTTTCCGAAAGTATGTTTTCAAAGGAAAATGCAGCTTCCACCAAGACAATCTTCCTAAAAGAAAGAAAACATTTCCCGCAAGAAGCATAATAACGAATGTGATGCAGCAGTCGCACAGACTCTTATCGCTTCAGGGATCTGTTACGTTTTAAAACCAGCCGTGCTCAGTGAAAATGGGGAATTCTTTTCTCCTTATAGGCAGACCAATCCTTGTAGGCAGACCAAATTTAATAATGTAGTTATAAATAAAATTGGGGTCACAGTTAACCAAAAACAGTATAGGAAAAACAGGAACACAGATGTTATGAGCCCACCTTTTCTTTACCTCCCCTACTTTGCTATCAACTAACAGTTTTACTGATAGTCCAAATACATCTTACCTAATTTTTTCGGTTAAAAATGGTCAATATATAACACACAAATTGTTGGATAAAAAGCAATAGTTTGTAAAAAATGAAAAAAAATTTAAATAATTTTTGCAGATTTTATTAGATGTTTTGATTTCTGATATAAAAAAATGTATTTTCTTATGCAAAGAACTTGAATTAAGTCATCTGTCTGTATATGTTTTACTTCTCTATTAACCTCAAGTTGCCACGACAAAACAATAAGAGGCCCTTTAACGTTAAACTTTAAAATATTTTTAAATTATTTTGTCATTTCGTATTTAATTCTATTGCTCCTGCTAGAAAATTCGAAAACTTTTTTCTAACAAAACAGAATTTTAATTTATGGTAGTTTTAGGTATTTCCAGTACATTTCACTATAATTTGTTAAAATCACAATTGTGTAATTTTTACGAGTGACATTTTGCAACCGACAATCGACGCCTTTGTTTACCCATGATTGTTTGTATATGGACTCGTACACAAGGCACACAAACATATAGAAAGCACAAAAACTGACTGCAGAACATGCATTTATTCCCTTTTCAAAGAGCAGGGGATGGAAAGTCATGGTTATGTAGGCATGCAGTTGATGCAATCATAGTGTTTTTAAAATTGCAATAACAGCATCCAGCAGCTACGAGAGCACCAGTAGGAACAGTAATGGAACAGCATCATCAAAGTCTACAATAAAAATCATGCATCAGCAGCATCGTAAACATTAGAGCAAAACGGATGAAATCATGCACTTATACAAACTCTGACACACAAGAGCACACTTGTAAAATAACGCGTGGAACATCAATAACAACATGGCACAAGTTACATGTAGCATGTAAATATAATGTCTATAGACAAAATTTCGGTAGGTTGGCAGTAATGGGTCGGTTTTTTATTGCTGTTGCTGTGCAGACGTTGTTGTTTGCCCTCACAAACAAACATACATAAAATTCCGTTGGTCATCATTTTATGCCAACACACAAAAATTCAAATCTCCGTTAAATGTAAACGTGTTGCAATGTGCACAAACTAAACACATACATAAATAAATAGATGCATGAATATGTGAGTATGTATTAGCAAATGCTAAAAAAAGTTATTATTTTGTCATTGTGTTTGTTTTCGGGACCTAAAAATTGTTAGATGAATGTACAAAATATGGGACAGACGTAGTGACAAGGACTTAGGGTATGTGTGTATGTGGATGACTTGTTCGTGCAGCATTTGACATTTTAACATTTTGCACATTGATGTGATGTTCATTGCACAATGTGATGTGATCTTAACCAAAATAAAGAAGAAAAAAATATAAAAAAAAACTGCAGTAAATGACAATGAATTAGGCACATGTACATGTGAGGTAAATGAATGTGAGAGTATACATACATTTTTGTTGATGTGTATGTCCTGATGATGATTCCTGTATTGTGTTAGAATACAATAGCAATTTAGACAACTATGCGACAACGAATCAGTACCATCAGCAAAACAGCCCCAGTCAATAGCCAAACTCTATGACACTGTGTGTGTAAATGCCAAGTGCTCTGGCAGCCCATTTGCTTCCTACCAAATCAAACAATAACAAAAGTCAACTATGTGCAGCAATTGCAACAAATTTTCTGTTGTGTCTACATTTATTATTATATTCTTTTTTTAATGGCATTTTTTATTTTTCATTTGGTAAAGCATAAAAACTGCTGCTGCAGTTTAAATCGAATGTATTTGACTTCCGTAATAAAAACTTGTATATGAAGCAAAACTAAAAAATGGTTAAACAAATTCAAAAGTTTTGTTATACTTTAGTGAATGTTTAAACAAAATATTTTCGGTAAGATTGATAAAAAAAATAAACAAGTATGAAAGAAAATTCGGTCAAGTCCGGCTAAATGATACTTTACACCATAGTATTTACACACAAATTCTTGAGAGTATAACTTATTTGAGACCCATGGCCAATCATGGACAGGCCAAAACAATATTATTGTTCGGCGTTAATAATTATATATTTAAATTTTTGTGATTTTTTTTTTGTCCTAAAGTGATTTTAGCAAGGATGTTTATACGGAACCTATGGTCACTACTTAATGTGCCAGCAATTAAGCTATTAATAATAAGCTATTAATAACACTTCGTTACTTAATGCTGTCTTACACACAGAACAAATATATAATGATTTCTATAGGTCAAAGTGGATTTGCTGGAGCTTTCCCTCTTTGTTTTCCATTCTGTTAATCAATACTCTTATTGCTGCATTTGTGGATAGATCGCTGGAAACTTGTATTATATTCTTTTTTCAGTGATTCGGTCTGCGATACCGATGCTAGTAAAAACGTTACTTTTTGAGAACTTATAACTTCATGTAAACTTATGATTTATCGTTTGATATACCCAGTTATAACTCCCGAAATTTTTGATAGTTCAGAGCCTAATTCTGGCATTCATCGAAAGCAATTTTATTTTTAATTTTTCAGCTGATACTGAACAAATAGAAATTAGTTTTTCTGAGTTGTAAAGCATTTTTTTGAATTTGCACAACACTAAAATAATTTGGATTCGTTCAGTATAGACTGAAAAAACTAGAAATCAAATTGCTTTAGAATCCATTTTGCCTAAAAAATCGAGTAAAACACTACTTAATGAGTGATCATCGTGAAGATTATCTCCAAGCAACAAACATTTGCGTTGAGGAATTAAATCGAAACATAGTAATTTCATCACTATACTCCACACTTAGATTTTCAATATCAGAAAGGCAATATTATAAATATTTCAAATCATTAGGACCCTGCTTCCTGGCTGCTGGCGATTATAACGCTAAACACAATTTCTGTGGATCACGACTTATAGCACCAAAGGGTGGTGTTTTCTTTAACGCAATTTTTAAAATGGATCTACATGTGGTCGCGAGCGGACAACCAACATATTGGCCTACTGATCAGCAAAAAGTTCCAGGTGTCATAGATTTTGGAGTGGTAAAAGCATCCCCGCAGAACCGATTTATGTTGAAGCTGCCGTAGAATTATCGTCTGATCACACACCTTCAATAGTAATCATAATAAATCCCATAATTAAATTGAGTAAAATATAAAAAAATCTCAGTACCCATTGCACTGAAAATATCTCTATTGTTAATTTTGACTGTTATCTTAAAGCAGCTGTTCAATATTCCAGCATAGCCCTCAAAAAAATCAAAAATTGTAAAATAATTTCTACAGATGTCGAGCGACTCTTGACTGAAAAAAGGAGAGCTCGAAGAGAGTGGCAATTGCACATATCCCCTCAACTTAAGAATTTACTAAAAGAGGGCACAAAAACGCTAAGAGAGTTACTGCAGTCTCAGAGAACAGAATCCTTTGAAAAATATCTTAAGGAACTTTATGCAACTCCTCAATCAGACTTCTCATTATTTCGTGTAGCTAGAAATCTTAAAAGAGCAGTTATCACTAAACCACCATTAAGACGCTTAAATCGTTTGAAAACCGTATTTACCCCTCATACATCTCTCGATGTTGCGGTCGAGCTACCACCTGTTGCTGTTAGAGCAGCTATTCCACTAAGATTTGAGATAAGAGAAATCGAAAAGGATAAACCCCAAGAAAGCCCCTGGTTTTGATAATATTAGTAACAAAACGCTTTTGGAGCTACCCAGCATAGCAAAGAAAATTATTCTCTTAAGAATGAAAAGTATTCTAAGTTACCATGATACCTAAACCAGGAAAGGATCCCACAAAAGTTGGGTCATATAGACCTATAAGCTTATTGTCAAATATTTCAAAGCTCTTTGAGAAGCTGTTGTTGTTGAATAGTCAAAATTAGCCCCAATTTTAAATGTATTCATAACCATCAATTCGGCTTTAGAAAAAAACACAGCACAATTGAATAAAGAAAATCTTGTTCCGCTCTCTTCATCGATGTCTCTCAAGCCTTTGCCGGTCGAAAGTTTATTATTAAAGAAGGTGCTTTTTAAGTTCTCCTCATGCCAACAAACAACCACACACTAACTTCAACATTTGCTGATGATACAGCTTTTCTAAGCGTACATGAAAGCAGTCAAGAAGCATCTCGATACCTACAGGATCATATATTTCAACTAGAACTGTGGTTAAAACAATGGAGGATAAAGGTCAATGAACAAAAAAGCGTACATATAACATTCACCTTGCGTTGGGAGTCATGTCCCCCTATTAAAATCAATAATCAATTACTGTCACAACAATCGCATGTAAATATCTCGGTATTCATCTAGATCAGCGTTGAACATGGAAATGTCATATGGAACCAAAACTAACACAAATGAAACTAAAAGTAATTCAAATTTATTAGCTTATTAGAAGAAATTCTGTTCTTAGCCTCGATTGCAAACTTCTACTTGTCAACTCTATATTAAAGTCAATCTGGTGCTACGGTATTCAGCTATGGGGCACTGCCTCGGCCTCAAATATCGAAAAAAAATTCAAACGCCCCAAAATAAACTTCTTCGAATAATCACAGTCGCTATTATTGTGGTATGTTAAAAACTCAAATATTCGCAAGGATCTCAATGTGCCATTTGTAAAAACTATTATTAAGGAGTATGCAGTAAAATAATTAAAACGGCTTGAGTTGCACCCAAATCCACTAGCTCGAAATATTTTCAATGGCAGCGGCCACTCTAGATTAAGGAGAGCGCTAAACATCTACATCTGGCATTGACAGGACAAAAATAAAGTTAAAAAATAAGATTTGATTAATGTTGCTAGTTTATATTTAATATAAGAAGATTCAATAAATAAATGATGAAAAAAAAGAACAGAACACTATATAATGTTCGGCTCTTTCTTGAAAATAGTTACGAACGGTATTAAGGATTGTGTTCGTCTACACAAACTCTAAAAAATAGATATTGTTTCTGGGTGTGTAAGCCGAACGCTCAATAATGTTCTGTTTATTATCGAACCTCTGCTATAAAATGCTCTTTTGATTAATATATGCATAAATTGCTGTCAAAGGGTAAAAATATGTAAAAAAAACAAATCGATGCCAAAATTCATAAAAAGCTCTAAAAAGGCTAAATATGTTGTCCTTTCTCTTATTGGTCGCACAGGGAAAATATATAATTGAATATTTTAATTATCAAAATTTCTTTCAAATTTTAAAAAGATTTGGCAAACGAATCCAATAATTGCTGCATTAGCTTTGACGTAACGTTGAAAATCTGAATTTTACGATATAAAATGAATTTGATCAGTTAAGTGAGTTTTTCGTTATTGAAACATTTTTTTGGGAACATTTCACTGTTATAAAATTTTTTTAATGCAAATAAAAAAAATCCGGTTTTGTGCAACTTCAACATAAGAAAAAATATTTTTGTAAGTTGACTTAACTAAATGTTTAAAAGTTATTTTCGGGAATGAAATATTTATTATTAATTAATTCATTTATTAATGATGTGCTAATAATCCCAATCTTAGTTTATGATTAAAAACACTGGAATTTATTGTTGTGGGGAGGCTAGTTTCTATGCGCATTTAAATGTTGTTTAGTATTTTTTTTAGCCACTATAAGCCATTTTTTTTACTTTATATTGAAGAATTTTTGGTGGTGAAAAATTGACAGCACTGATAGTATCTAAAGGAATTTTTTTGCAGAAAAAGATGTTAGAATATTATCACAGTTTCGAAATTTCAACGTGACCCTATCACAAAATAAAATATTATTATTTTGTGATACGGTCAATACTCGTAGATGTCAATATTTTATAATATGCAAATTTTATGATTCAAACTTGGAGTCAGAAATAATATGCCCCTTCTTTATTAAAAATAAAACAGGTTTATAAAGGGCTTATTAAACAAATTTTTATGCCGACTAGAGAGAGCGTTCTCAATTTTTGATTTCACTTATCACACATATAGGCTCTGTTTGAATTTAACACACATATAAACAACAAAAACAAAACAAAATTAGAAATTTTTCTATTAAAAATGTTTCATAATATAACACTTTTTGTTTAATTTTATGACACAAACACATAATTAATAATTTTTTCCAACACATTTTGCTTATTTGCTTTTGCAAACTGTTTTTATTTTTCACAAACTATAAATTTTTAATAAATTTTTTTGACACTAATTTTTTTTCAGAGTAGCATGAAAATAATATTTGAAATCATGAATTAATTAATTATTTTTCCGATATTGCAGAATAAAAATTTAACAAACATTGTTTTTAAAAGTTTATAAATGCAGCCGGCATTAAATAAAATTAAAATTTTTTGAAATAAGAAAATTTTATTTTAGAAAAAATTTGTTTGCCACATTCTATACGATTTTATGCAACTATGTTTTGTGGTGCAAATAGTTTAAAACTACAATACATTTACTGCCAGGCCCACAATGTCGACAAGAACATTTCTTTCTCATATTTCTACTGAAAACAATAATAAAAAACTAAAATTTGTTTTTGTTTTCAATATAAAAATACGAAAGAAATGTTCTTGTCGAAATTGTGGGCCAGGCAGTTAAAAAAATCTTACTAATACAAACATGAGTTAGGTACCACTGACATTTAAGTTAGGTATCTGTCAAAGCGACTGCATACTAGTTGTATGCTAGCGACTAGTGCTTTAACCAATTAAAATAATGATAATAATTCCTTTTTGCCGTATCTAAAAATATCTTAGAACAAAAACATCAGACATTTTTTTTTCAAAAATTATTTTTTGCTTGAAACAACTTGTTTGTAATTTTATTTACTCCTTTGTTTGTTAAAAATGTAAAAATTCAAAAACTTATTAAAAAAATTTAATTATATTAAAAATTCCTTTAAATGAAAATTCCTTAAAAATTATATTCTCCAAGTTCAATTGACTTGAAAATTAAAAAAAAATTCATTTACATTTTAACTTAATTTAAATAACGAGCATAATCATTCCAAAAAGTCCACTCTACCCTTTATCCCAATCGTAGTGGCGTTCAGCTTATAGTAGAACAACATTAATTTTTTTTTTCTTTTGGTAAAAATTATTCCTTCTACTACGTTTGAAAAATTATTGCCCCAAAGGTTTAATGTGTCTATGGGTTTTTCTCTTCCTGCCTGGCTCATTTGTAAAATGACCAAACCAAACGTTTGTATGTGTGTGTTGTCAGTTGGTTGGTTAGATTGTTTGTTCAATTTTCTTGCAATTACCCTGAATATATCAATTACTTTTTCAACTTCAATTTAAACGTACACAAAAAGTTTGTATCTACTTCGACTCCTTCTTCTTCTAATTTTTTGTATTTGCTTTCTGTTGTTCGAAATACAAAAGAATTTTTAGCTTGAGCTGACAGCTTTGACATTTGATATCGCTCAATTACCACATGAAAAGCTGAGCATTTACAGAACAAGAACAAATACATTAATAAAGCACAAAAAAAAAAAAATTAAGAAAAAACAGAAAATAAAGAAACGATTCGAAAATAACAAAGCAAAGAAAGCTTTTGTTAAGCCCATCATTATTGGCGTGATAAGAAAATACCATTATTCTGCTGGTTTTTTAATCCAATGTCCACCAACCAATACTCCCTTTCAACCATTCATCCGTAACAGGGCCAATGGATTTTGATGACTGCTTGGCATGGCAAGCGGAAGCATTACCATTCATTTCGTTTTACTCAAATTGTAGGCCACATAAAAATTCACACAATTAATTTGATGCGATTAACAGCAAACGTCAGACACGTCATCAGCACCATTATCGTTAGCGTCAATATACGTGAGTGAGTTGGATTTGTGTGTTTGGTTTTGTCTGTTCTGAGTTTTTGAAAGTTTGTGTTTTTTTTTTGTCTCTACAACTGACTGATGTTTTAATAGAAGGTAATCTTTATTGTTTGTTGGACGTACACCGTTTCTGTCAGTACTTTAATTAACATTAATTAGAAAATGTGGAGAAATTGCGAAAGCAATTACATGACTGAATTCTCTCTGAACACATTGTAACATTGGAACATAAACGCACTGTGAGTTCTGTTGAATTAAATTATTGTTACTTTAATGAAATATAAGCTCTGATAGAATTGTAAAACTTATTCAAATACCCGCTTAGTTATACGGAATAGAGTTTTTTATCACATACAATAGAAGAGTATGTGATAAAAACTCTATTCCGCATAAGCAAGCGGATATTTCAATATATTTTTTTAGCCAATGCTGTTTAATTGAATTCGCCCATTGTTTCCGAAAAATATTTTTGTCCGGACAACATTCTTTTTACTGAGAGTCTTTTCCAACACGATTCACCCATTTCGAACAATTTGTCTGAAAAAACAAAGCTACCGTATGAAATACGTGTGTAAACTAGACATTTTAATTTAACAATTTGGCAGCACAGGTCTAGATGATTGCAGTTTGCTGTATTGTTTGTGTCTTAATTTCAGAAATATATTCTAAGTTAAAAAAATGAATAGAAGTCAAATGCTTTTCCTTATAGCTATTAAGCTTTATTCAGCCCTTTTACTGATAAGGAACATTCGTTAAACTCCATATAAAATTTTTACATTTGAATCGATTAACTCAAATTTATGTTCATTAAATGAAAATTTCTTTAAATTTTAATGAACATTGTGACAGAACTATGCATAAATGTAAAACTTTTACCACAATAATACTCTGAAAAATTAAAATAAATGGCAGTACAGTTCAATTTTGTTCGGACAAAAATTAAAATTTATTAATTAAAATTAGTTATCTTCTTTTCTCTCTTTCAAGAAGAGAGACGTCAAACTACATATTAAAAACATTGTTCGGACAAAAATTTTTTTCAAAAACAATCGGTGAATTCACACTTTAGCCCCAGTTAGCTGACAGTTACACTAATGTAACGTACCGTAAAAAAGTAAGAAAATTCAATTTTCTACAGATTTCGGTGATACGGTGAAGTTACATCTTACTGCTTACTATAATCGTTTTAATAGTTTTACATAAACAATATATAACAGCTAAATTGCAATATAATCAGCTTACTGGGACTTTTTTGGTTAGCAACTGTCACCTTCGAACATATTATTATTTTCTTGAAATTAAAAAAAAATCTAATGCTATCCAATTTAGGCTAATTCAGTAAAAGCTATTTTGTGCAGGTACCAAAAATGACAATAATATTTGAATTTTTAAAGGAAAAAAGGCAGCAACAGGAAAATATCGGAGAGGCAATTCAAGACTATCACTTTAACCGTTTTCAACTATATATTCATAAAACTATATGCCTTAAAATTTATGATTTTTATTATTTCGTTTTTAATTTGGCAAAAATACTTGTTATTTTTTGATTTCCATATCACTTCCCTTTTTTATTTTTGACTCAAACTCTTTTCAAAATGTAATAAACCCTTTATTTTAATGGCTTACGAATGTCAAAAGTAAGTTTCCAAAACTTTAAAACAGGGTAAAAATGAATACAAAATTTTTGTTTCTGCAAAAAAAAATCAGAAAATTACCATTTTTTCGAAAAAAAAAGAAAAATATTAAAAGATTTTTTTGTTGTGCTTAATTCCCCGTTTTTAATAATTGATAAAAAAAATACTGAAATTTATTGTTGGAGGATAAGCTGTTTCTGTGCGCATTTCACTGGTTGCTTAGGCCAGATCATCAGGAGACGTTCTCCTAAATAATTTTATAAAAGCCAAAGCTATCAGCAAACAAGACTACAGAGGGAATGAGAATGTAAGAAAAGATAAACTCACTGATTTATTGTTGTTATTTTGTTTAAGCTTCGATATCGTTGCAAATAAGACTTTTTGAGTGTATGTAGGGAATTCTCATTCCTTCTGTAGTCTTGTTTGCTGATAGCTTTGGCTTTTATAAAATTATTTAAATTTCATAATAAATTTCAGTATTTTTTTTCAATTATTAAAAACGGGGAATTAAGCACAGCAAAAAAAATCTTTTAACAAATTGATAATAAAAAGAAAAAAAATTAAGTCAAAATTATTTAGTTTTATTTTCTTCGACCTCTTAATAAGTTTGATATAATAAATATTCAAGCGCAAGGTCAATTATATAAAAAATTATTTATTTTTATCCAATATTTCGCTTTGTCAATGGATAGCTTCTTCAGGGATTCAAATATTTGGTTTTTTTCTTTTTTCTTTTTATAAAATTTTTAAACAAATTCTTAAAACAACAAAATTGTCAATTATGAAAAACAATAAAAATTATACACGGAAAACAAAAATTATTCTATTACATTTTCATAAACTTATTTAATTTCCTATCTTATTCTTATAAATTAAATGTCACCCAAATTATATGGAGTTCCGAAAGTCCATAAGGAAAAATTTCCATTAAGACCAATTTGCTCGGGCATTAATGGTCCATCTCATGAACTAAGTAGATATATAACAGGAATTCTTAGAAAGATAACGGAAAATTCCGTGTATAATGTAAAAAACTCATTACAATTTAAAGATAGGATTAAAAATATAAAGATACAAAATGAGGATAGGATAATTTCGTTAGATGTAGTATCCTTATTTCCTAGTATACCTATAGATGTAGCCTTAAATATTATAGAAATTTTAGATATTTTCAATATAGAAGCAGAATATATTCTCAGCAAAAAGGATTACCTATGGGTTCTCCAGCTTCTCCAGTTGTAGCAGATATAGTTATGGAGGAGCTACTAGATACATGTATTGGAAGATTATCTAATAAACCAAAAATTATAACAAAATATGTAGATGATTTATTTTGTATTATTTCAGAATGTGAAATAGATAATATGTTAAACATATTAAACTCCTTCCACCGGGATATTAGATTTACAATTGAAACGGAATGTGATCATAAACTTCCATATTTAGACACATTAATAATAAGAAAAGGGAACAATTTATTAGTAGATTGGTACCAAAAACCAATTTCGTCAGGGAGAATAATTAATTATTATTCAAAACATCCAAGAAGAGTTATTATAAATACAGCCAAAAATCTTATAGAGAAAGTTCTAAATATTAGTGATATAGTTTTTCATCGAACTAATAAAATAAAGATCAAAAATATATTGGAGAATAATAGTTTCCCAAGGAAATTGATTTATAAATTGATTGGACAGTACAAAGGACATAGGAAAAGTAATGTGAATACGGTAACTGAACCTAAAATTTACAAGTCCTTAACTTATGTACCAATAGTTTCTGAAAGATTAGAAAATTCTAATATTTATGATATTAATAATTATAGGATGGCTCATAAAACATATGGTACATTAGATAGATTATTTAGTAAAATGAAAGATAGGACGAATAAATTAGATAGATCTAATGTTATTTACAAGATACCTTGCAAGGGTAAGGATAATGAAATATGTAGTAAAGTATATATAGGTACAACGAAGAACAAATTGAAAAATAGATTAGCAGGACATAGGTCTGATCAAAGATGCAAAAATACGTCTTCTCAAAAAACTGCATTGTCATCACATTGTGCCAATTACAATCATGCACCAGATTTTGAAAATACAACAGTTTTAAATACAGAAACAAACTACAAACGACGTTTCATGTTAGAAATGTTACAAATTATCAATACACCAATAGAACAAAGAATAAATTTTAAAACAGATACAGACAATGAAGCTCAAAACTATAGACATTTAATTTATAAGAATAAGATAGGAAATTAAATAAGTTTATGAAAATGTAATAGAATAATTTTTGTTTTCCGTGTATAATTTTTATTGTTTTTCATAATTGACAATTTTGTTGTTTTAAGAATTTGTTTAAAAATTTTATAAAAAGAAAAAAACCAAATATTTGAATCCCTGAAGAAGCTATCCATTGAGAAAGCGAAATATTGGATAAAAAATAAATAATTTTTTATATAATTGACCTTGCGCTTGAATATTTATAATATTAAGTCAAAATTAAATGTTAATTAAGCACAACAAAACAAGAAAAACCATAACAATTATATAATGATTTTATAATAAATGTCATAATACTTACGGTCTATGATGATGTGTTATACTGATAGTGCTATTAGGAACTGCTTTATTCTCCTACACTTTTTGTTATTTTTCTTAACGACCTCCTGGGTCTAACTTCGAATCCTATCCGTTCTTTCGCATATAACATTAGCATTAATTTTCCTTTAATCATAGACCAAGCCTTACTGGCGTTGAAGCTATGAGGCAGAATACTAACCACACACTAATCATTACCTGACAACAATCTTCGTGGGGGTCCTGCGAATATGGTCGATTTTAATGCTCATAAGACCCGATGTTGTATTGTGGAGTCACCGTCATCTGTATGTGTCTTGGTTTCTTAAAACTGTGCAAGAACTAATTCACTCCGTCTGATCTCCTCGTATTTATACCGCCTATATACGACCGAAAATTAAACACAACACCCATATCTGGGCAGGTGCTTCAAGAACTATCTTGAAGCTTCTGGATCGGGTACAAAGGAGTGCGTTGAAGCTCATCAATGACAGTAGGATATCCAGCTGTATTGACTCATTGGAGTATCGTCGGAATGTGGGTTGTGCGACATTGTTCTATCGATATACTACGGTAAGGGTTCAGATGAGATGTGCGAACTCATCTCTGAGATGCATTTTACATCCGTTCGTTGTCGATTGTTCAGTGTATCGCACAGCGCACTATAGGTAAAATTCATTTCTCGGTCAAACTAGCCGTATGTGGAATTTACTCCGGACAGAAGTCTTCCCAGTCGCTTATAATTTGGAAAAATTCAAATTAAATATCCACGAACACTACTCCCTCTTTTTCCCCTCATAACCTATTTTCCTAATACCAACACAATGCATTGCATTTCTAAGGGAGCATCCCCTGGGTATTGGCTTAAATTAAAAAAAAAAAAAAAAAACAAAAGCCAATGCAAAACTATGTGAAAACACCTTTAAAGTCTATTTATAGTTATTTCATATAACAATATTATGCAACAGAACGAATTTATTCGGCCAGTAAACGGTGTTCTTTAGTTCTGCTGTCTTTTTCATACAAGTAACTTAAAATTTAATGACAATATTTTCTACCTCACAATTCTTTCTTGTTTTTAGTTTTTCAATTCGCTTTCTTTCGTAAAACGCTTACTACCAAACAAACTATAAAAGGACACAACATGTAACCTGTTTGAAAATTTTTTCATGTTGTTTTTGTTTGTTTTCACTTAAACTACACGTCTCAGGTGTGTCAACAGTTAAGCCCTGTTATTTAGTCAACATATTGTACGTCATTCATGCAGGGAGAACTAAAAACCGGGCGCGTGATAAAAACTTTACGAAACACCAGCAAAACTGTTTTACACAAGGGGTTCTTTGTATAAGTTTCTTTCCGTATTCCTGATTCTTTTTCTTTCTATAGCCAATAGAAATAAGACATTCCAGTTACCCATCAGCCAGGAATAAGTCACCTTGTCATTCTTTTTTTTATATCAGCTTTTTCAAAACACACATAAACAAACATTTTCGTTTAACACGTTTGTGTTAATGGGTGTTTGTGTGGATGTGTGTGTGTAAGTGTGTGCTGTGTGTGTGTGCTAGAAGTGTTAAATAAAAATTTGTACGTGATTTCATTCAATCAGTAGGCATTTACTTTGAGTTGCTAATCAAGGCACTCCGTTAACACTTTGTTTTTTTCTTCTCTGTCTTTTCTCCTGTTGTTAGTGTATTTGACTTAGATTATCTTTGGATTAAGATTAATGAAAGGTAGCTAAATACTCATATGCCAGCCTTTTTTTGCCTTCGTTCATAATAATGCTATCATTCATTAGTCTGTTTTTTTATTTTTTATTCCAAATAAATTGTGTTAAATTGCAAAATGATAGTTTAGTTTGTCAGTGTTAAATGATTTGTTCCAGAAGGTCAGCCGAAGGATGGTTAACAGATTTTCCATTATTTTTTTACAAAGAGAGAAAGTAGAAGGAGAAGTGCTTATTCATGTAAGTTATTCTATAAAATGCCATAGAAAGACGAAATTAATAAATTATTTAAAAGTCATGTTTGGAAGAAGTTCAAGGCCATGGCGGAAGTTTGCTATTTGTCAACAGTATTGAAATCTTTTACATTACAAAATAGATTTTTTTTTGTTTAAGGGCATAACAAAGTGAATTTGTATATTAAATTAAATATTTTATATGAATATTATACGCGCATAGAAAAAACATGGTTAAAGTATGGTTAAAAAATATATATTAAAGTCCCCGCAATGCCCACAAACAAATTATTGTTGATTTTAAAAGTGTTTTTTTTTTAAGATTAGTAAAATTTTGTTACTTTTTAACAATAAAATGTTTAGCTTATTTGAAATTTTATATACGAATAAATTTAACAAAATAATGTTATTATTGTCGCTGGCATCCATATTATAATTAAATTAGTTCTCCGCTAAAACCACAGCCAAATTATGGTTGCCTCCGAATGTATTATGACTAGAGTTTTTTTATTCCCGCACTTTTTTGATTCCCGGTAGAGCGGGAAATAAATATCAAATTCCCTGGATCCCGGGATTCCCGCTCAAATTTTTTTATTTATTTATTTACTTATTTCTCCAATGAAACTAATATTTCTTACTGACTATTACGCTTAAAATAATTAAAATTTAAGATTAAAGTTATTTTAAGATACTTAAGAGCAGGGCTGTGGAGTCGGAGTCGGAGTTGAAGAGTCGGACTTGAGGTTTTTGTACTGGAGTCGGAGGCGCAGTACCCAAAAAAACGCGTGACTCCGACTCCAAAATGTTTCGGCATAAAAAATTTAAAAAATTTCTAATATTTTCCAATATAAAAATTCTTCGAAATTGGCGATGCAATATTTTGCAGATCAATATGACTAAGTAGATTTTAATTTATTTTATGAGAAATAGTTGATTCAAGTACTTTACTATTTAAGTATATTTAGGTATATTTTTTATACGTGCGGGAAAAAGTCTAAATTACATTAGCAAAACTTATAGAGCAATTCCATATGAAAACGATCAAAATTGGCAAATTTTTGGACGACCCCTCTCCGATTTTAAAATAAATAGTCTCAATCGATTGCCCAGCAAAAAATAATGTACCTACATATTTTTTTTTTTTTTATAGTGACTGGTTTAGTGGTGGTGTACACCACTGTCATGTGACAAAATTGAAGAATTCTTCATAAGGGACCTCATTGAAAGTTGTTTTAAAAAAAAACTACTAAAGCGATCGCAACGAATGATAGCTCGTTGGAAAGGTATTGAATCAGGCTTTAATTGAAAAATAAAATTTTCCTAATTTTTCTTAGAAATTTACCTTTAAATTTTCCCAAGAAAATTAAATTTTCCGATTTTCCACAGAAGCTCCTAAATTTTCCGGCTAATTTTTTTTTTTTTTGGATTCCTCATAATTTTTGCTTTAAGAATCAGCAATAAAAAAATGGGCCCCGACTCCTTGTTTGGACAGGAGAAGAGCATTTAAGAGACCACCTTGTTAAAAATACATTTTAAAAATTATTTTACAGTTAAAAATACATTTATGAAGAAAAAATCAATTTTTTTTTTAAGAGCCCCAAGTTGAGTTGTAGTGAATATGGTCTGCCTGCCTTCACAAGATCGGCCATAAATCCATGGATAATAGCAGCAGTGGCATGTAATGGCACACCAAACCCGACTGAGGCTACAGGTCATAAAATGTTTTGTAAATTTTTTAAATTACCAGGTAATAAATATTTCGCCTAAAATGACACGTGCAGAAACAAGTCATAAAACACGGATTTTCCATAAATATGGCGAAATATTTATTACCTGGTAATTTAAAAAATTTGCAAAACATTTTATGACCTGTGGTCGGCTTATTGGCAGTAACCAATTAAGTCCCTTTTAAAAAACATTTTATGACCAGTAGTTCACGCAAATTTTCCTATTAAAGAAAAGCAAATATCGCTTATTTTTTTTTACCTATTTTTTACCAAAAAATAAATATAAATACTTCACACACTCTGAGTCAAATTTCAGTTGAATACTAAACGTGAAAGTGTTAAAGTGTTTTTTTTTTTGTAAAGTGAAGAGTGAAGCTGTAAAGACAATTTAAAGTAAAATGAATAAATTTTGCTGCAATGTTTCATCTGATAGTGAGGCAGACATTCCGATGGTCAATATGTCTTTGAGTCCTTTGAATGAGGCTATTACCACTTTAGGTGAAACGCCTATTAGAAAAAGAAAGTTGCGAAGTGAAACAAACAGGAAAGAGAAAAAAGGCAAGGTTATGAGTGCAATCGCGACAATATTTGATGAAGGCTCTGATAACGAATGCAGTCAAGCATATGACGTTGATGACGGCAAACAAATGATTGAGCAGTTGAAAAGAAAATTCAATTTAGCGACCACTTTTCCGGAGAAATATCTCATTTTATCTGTGCTGCCTCAATCATGGTCTATACGCAAGATTTCTGAACAGTTTCAAACATCTTTTTACATCGCGAGAAGAAGCAAAGAATTAGTTCGACAGAAGGGCATATTGGCGACTCCCACCAAGAAATTTGGCTCAAGGACCCTCAGCGAAGCAACGGTGAAATTGATTCAAGATTTTTACTGCAATGATGTCCGAAGATTGACGAGCTAGAGCAATATTTGGCGGAAAAGTTTGAACAGCTGTTAATTCAGGAGGTGCATTTCAAACAGTGGATAATTAGCAGCGGCAGATGTTCCCTTGAGACCGTGGTAAAGCAGATTCCGGAATTCATCGAGGAATTCGGATTCAAGTTGAATGAACTGAAGGCGCACCATTTCATATCCGAGATGCAATCGAAATTTTTAAAGGAAAGTAAGGAGAAATTAGCCCAAAATGAATTCATTGTGATAAGCGACTTTGCCGAGAATTACACTTTTCTCGTTCAGGATGAAATTCAGGCTTATCACTGGGCAAACGACCAGTGCACGGTGCATCCTTTTTGCATTTATTTCAAAAACGAAGATAACGAACTGCAGACCGTTGTTGTCGCGGAGAGTTTAGCTCATAATTATGTGTCCGCTTATTTATTTCAAATGAAACTGTTTGAATTCTTAAGATCAAAATTCGATGCAATCGACAAAGTAACGTTTTTCTCAGACGGCGCGGCTTCTCAGTACAAGAATAAAAAATTTTTACAATCTTTGCATAATTGAAGAAGAACAAAACTGCAAGGTCGAGCGGCATTTTTTTATTGCTGATTCTTAAAGCAAAAATTATGAGGAATCCAAAAAAAAAAAATTAGCCGGAAAATTTAGGAGCTTCTGTGGAAAATCGGAAAATTGAATTTTCTTGGGAAAATATAAAGGTAAATTTCTAAGAAAAATTAGGAAAATTTTATTTTTCAATTAAAGCCTGATTCAATACCTTTCCAACGAGCTATCACTCGTTGCGATCGCTTTAGTAGTTTTTTTTTTAAACAACTTTCAATGAGGTCCCTTATGAAGAATTCTTCAATTTTGTCACATGACAGTGGTGTACAACACCACTAAACCAGTCACTATAAAAAAAAAAAAAATATGTAGGTACATTATTTTTTGCTGGGCAATCGATTGAGACTATTTATTTTAAAATCGGAGAGGGGTCGTCCAAAAGGTGATCGCTTTCATATGGAATTGCTCTATACTCAGTTATTGATCTAGTTGAAAAAAGATGTGTGATTTTTTAAATAATTTACTCATGCTAAAAAATGTTAATGACAGGAATTGCCAATAATTTTAATATCAGAATTTTTTAACCATCAATGCTGAAATATTTTCAACATTGTACAGAATAAGTGTTGCTATAGCACGTAAATACTAGTATGTATTAGAAAAATTGTGATGTAAAATTATTTCTCTTTTGTGTAGAAACATCTTTATCGGCCTGCCTTTAATTCCTACCATAACACTCATGTTTTTCTTATGCACATTACGCGGAAATTCCCATAATTCGTTTAATAAAGATGTTTGTACACAAAAGAGAAATAATTTTACGTCTCATTCATATCGCATCACGGTTAGAGTAGGAGTCGGAGTCGTGAGTCGGAGTCGCACTTAAAAAATTTCAGCGTTTGGAGTCGGAGTCGGAGTTAGTACTTTTTTCGGACGACTCCACAGCCCTGCTTAAGAGGTTATTTTGATGCCAATAGGATCATAGAAATCAATATACGTATATACATTGACAACTTTAGGGCTCATTTGCATAATTAGAATGAAAGTATTAAAGTATGAAAGTATTATAGTGGAATAAAATTTCTGAAAGGGCGATTAGGAACTGAAAGCCCCAACATTACGAAATAGGAATTCTAAAACAATTTTACCGTTTAACAAATTCAGCAGGAAGGAGAAATTTTCTTTAGCAGTGGTGTATGAAGGTATACTAAGTTTGTCATTCCATGTGAATCTTTTTTTAATATTGTTTTTCATTCTTAAATGAGAGCAGGTCTTCTGAAGAGATTGTGTGTTTACAATCGAAACTAGTCAGGGCAACCTGTTCGTGAAAACCTGGGTTAAATTCCCAGCTCAGTTAAGAATGAAAAATTATTAATAAATTTTAATTCATTTCATGTTGTTAAATTCCTTTCTTCATAAAAATAATTTAATGAAAATTTAATTCAATGAACTTAAGCCTGAATAAAATATCGAAATTTGGATTAAAAAAATTAACGGTTCAATAAAATAACCACAATACTAATTATTGTTGAAAGCTAAGGCACGAACTATATGTTAACATTTGTCCTTCAAGTTGTGCTGAAAAAGTTCAACAAGAAAACGAAAGACAAAAATATGAAAAACAAAAAATGTACTTTGGATTTCAAGAAGAATTCTTGACAAAAATTACGAAAGACAGAAGAAAGGAAGAACATGTAAATCAATTAAAATGGGTAATCATTCATTTAAAGGAAATTTCGATCTACCAGGGTAAAATACCATTTGGCTTAAATATTGATGTTTAAGTATTGACTTCATCTGTCGTCAATAGCGGTGAGAGTAAAACGGCAAACCCCTCTGAAGAGATTGTGTGGTTATAATCGAAACTGGTCAGGGCAACCTGTCCGTGAAACCTTTGGTTCAATTCCCAACTCAGTCAAGAACGAAAAAATTATCAATAAATTTTCATTTATTTCATGTTGTAAAACCCCTTTCTTCATAAAAATAATTTAATGGAAATTAAATTCAATGAACTTAAGCCTGATTAAAATATCGAAATTATGGCTAATAATAATAGTAATATGTTTAAAATTATAATGTTTTAAGGCACTGTATGTTTCATTTTAAATTAAAAATAATATGTTTAAAAGAAACATAATTATGGTTTCCTTTTAGTAGTTGAATGTCTTTGATTCACCTGCGGGGTTTGTTTAAAATCCTCTCACTTTTTTTCTTCTAATTCTTGATTTAAACTAGGGATGTAAGAGAAATATCGGCTATATTGATACCGAAAAGGATATACAATTTTCAAAGTAAAATTGACAAAACGCAAGTAAAAGAATTTTTTATTAAACAAAATTAATATAAAATTATTAAAGTATGACAGCTTTTTAAATTGTAATTTGACTAAGAATACAAATTCGAATTAATATTTAAATTTATAATAAAAACGAAACTCAACATGAGAACTAAATTTCCCATATTCTATTTGTTAAAAAAAATTATTTATTTTAATTAATAAAATACATTACATTCTGCTGGTATTTAGTAGTTGTGTAAATTTTCTGTACGATTTACTTCATTGCTAGCCAAAGGATAGATAAAGTAAGCCTTATAACAGATATATATAAAAAAAAAAAAAAATTGTGATAGTGCATAGAAAATATTCCTGGAAAATTTTTGAGATTAATAAAATCTTAACAGATAATAAATATTTAAAATTGAAATTAATAAGCTTTTTGTTGAAAATACAAGGTAATCTCAACTCAGATGTGACAGAATTAATTTTAAAACTTAAGTATTTCTGCACAAAGCGAAGAAATATTAGGCGATCTAAGGTAAGGAAGATGGACAGAGGCTCATTCTCTTCGGAACTTCTGATAATTTGTTCACAAACGCTCCAAAGGGCATTTTTAGATTTGTCAGAACTTTTACCAAGTGTAGGGGCGACCGTGTCTTTAAAAATTGTAAAGTGCAGTAGTATAGTAAGACTTTTTGTCGATACGATTGAAGACGATCGTATTTGATTTAAAATATTCGAAGAATTTTGGATAAACAAAAGGTTTCACTTTTCTCTAAACCGTCAAATCATTCATTCAGAATAAGTGCTTAGTAAGTCGCCAATTTTTTTTGGCCTTTGAAATATTCTCTATCTCAGTTTATTCATTTATTACATTTGCTAATAGTGTTCGAAGACTGTTAACTAGCCGAATAACGTCAGAAAGTGTAGCAGAGACAAATCTAAAAATATACAACATATTAAGGGTTTTTGTTCTACAACTACATAAAAGATTAAGCAGTGAGAAAATTTTTTACTATTGTGCTAAGCTAAAAGGCTTAAGCTGGAAGTTCCCACTACGCGTTAAATTTTTTGATGCGTTAAAGTAAAATCAGTGTAAAATTTTTTGACAATTTACACAGCAAATGCGTATAATGCATATATGTATAGAACGCATTAAGTGGAACGGAATATTTTCCACATTTGCATGCGTCTTGAAAAAAGATCGAGAAACTATCAAACGCATAGAACGCGTGGTGTGGACCTCCAGCTAAAGAATTCAAGGAAACAATTTATTGTTCTGTTTTGAATTATATTCTGCACAGAAAAAAGTGTTTTATCAATTAAAAAATGGTATAAAAAGTATTTAAATTTAATTAATGTGATAATTGAATCAATTATTTTTTTTATTGAAAGAAAATCAAAAATTTAATTTTGATTTAATTAATATTTTTATATTATTGAAATAAATTTAGTTGTATTGAAATTAAAATATTAATTAAATAACAAAAAATATTAATTGACTTTTATCGTTTAAAATAAAATATGTTGAACATGTAGAATTGTTGTTGGGAATTGTCAATATTAATTTAAATAAATTAACACATTGTTTGAAATGGCAAAGTTTTTTGATCACATTTTTAATTAAATTTAAAAATATCATTTATTGAAAATATTTTTTCAAAATTTTAAAATTTTTAGTAATCAATATAATCATTTTGTTAATAGGTGCAAAGTCAACAACTATGTAGTTTGCTTGATATTATGAATTTGGAATAAATTTGCTGATTGGAGAAATTTAATAATTTCTTCTGTGTGTTTTTTAATGTGTTACAAGCAAAGAAAACACATGGTTTATACAATCACAATCGCAAACTATCATTAATGTTTGTGGTTGTGATTGTGTCAAACACGTTATCAGTAACAATATGTGTTCAGACATGTTTATAGCTTATTACTGTCTTAAAAATATTATTATGTTTAGAAGAAAACACAAATGATCTTTCTAACCATTTTTCTATTTTTTCCAACACCATGCAAAATGTCTATTTGAACATGTTATATGGTTCTCACAATAAAACCAATAATAAAATGTATTTAAAAAACTTAATGTTAAATAAAAAATACATACATATACTTTGCAACATACAGCCTACGTCACAGTTTTTAATTTATGTAAATTGTGACAAATAGTATATGTAAATGACTATCAAGAAAAGCTTGATTGTGTGGCCGTAGGTTCATGTAGCAGTAAATGATAACGAATTAAATACTCAAAAAAGCTGCTATTTTAGTGCTGACAACGAAGAAGGTTCTTAAGCGAAAAAAATATATTATGGCTTACGAAAATGATTGAAAAAAGGCATTTAAATAATTCAAAACAAAACATTAATAAATATGTAAATATAGTTAGCCCTTAAAAAAGCACTTTAGGAGTGCCTTGTTTGCCTTAATATTGCCTTAAAGGCGCTAGGGCAACTGAATTACTTTGAATTAATATGAAGAAATTTATATATAAAAAAAATAAAAAAAAATGTTTTATTAGGTAAAAAGGAGTGGTTATTGTCAGCAGCAAATAGTCCTCCAAACCGAGAACACCCTATACAAAAATCAGGCATCCCATCAGCAGGTTTGAAACGATTTGAGGTTTGAGTTCATATATAAAACCAGCTCCTTTTGGAGCACATTTTGTACTGGGGTGGGTCTTGAAGCAATAGTTTTATGTGTTACACACATCATCACAAACGCTTTAGACCATACTTAGTTCGTTTGTCTGATTTCCATTTGATTTGATCGATTGAAACTGGGCTGGAGCTACATATCGTCATATAGTTTCAACAAAGCCCTAAGTTACATTGAAAACATTTTACAGGAGAAGCAAAATACATTGAAAAATAACCTAAATTTTTCAAAAAAGTTTTTTTAAATAAAAAAAATTACAGATGATCTCTTAATAAAACACAACTTGTGTTTGCTATTTTTTATTTATCAAAAGGCGCTTGCAAAAAAGTTTCCGTTAATATAAGAAAATACTATCTGTATGTAAATGTTATTGTGAAAATTTAAAATTTTATTGAAATAAATTCATACGCATAACGAATCTGTATGATAAGTATGACAAAGAAAAAACTAATTCCAAATTTTAATAAGAACTTGGCTTTATTGCCAAGTGTTATTTGTATAATGTTCAATGTTTCCATTTTCAACCGCAATTTAATGTCACTTATGTATATATTTTTAAACTCTCGAAAATATCTTAAACAATTTCTGCATAATTCTTTAGTAAAATGGAAAAATAACTTAATTTAAGTATATGCCATTGGCAATAAAATTAAATATTTTAATGACAGCGAAGATAGAATTAATTGAATTTTTGTTTATCACAAAATCTTTTTAATAGTATATTATTTTTAAACTCATCTTCAGTTTTTAATAGCATTATTTGGCGTCCTTGTCAAAACATCTTAAACAACTGTTCAAATTTTTCGATAAAAGAAATACAAAAATTAAAGAAAAAAAAAATAGAATCTTGGACAGACAGTCAGACACCAGGAGAGAGACAAAAGTTTTTTTTTTTTTTTGTTGTTAGACGCTTATGTCAATACAATTACTTCCACTCAATAAAATTTTTCTATTTACTTGTCAATAAATATTAATAAATTTTGCCTCAAGCTATGAAGAGAGGTATGCGACTTCATTTTAGCGTCAAAAATGTATAAATATTTATATGTACGTACATATACGCAAGTGTGCGGAGGGCTTAAAGTTTAAGGGTGATTGCCATGTAATGTTTTTTAAATACTATTACCAAAAAAGTTAAGAGCAGGGGTAATTTTTTACTTGGGTTTATTTGTGGGAATGCAAATTGGTAGTTGGTCGTCGGGCTGACAAATGATAAAAATAATTTTAAAATCATCTTAAAACTGTCCTTGCTAACAAAAACATAGACAGACACACACAAACACACCGAGTTACGCCCAAATATCTATAAAATTTTCTCCGGGAGCTTCTTATATTTAAGTTATTTTCATTTATTTTTTCAATGCAATCAATTTGGAAGGGAAATTTCATGTAGATATTTAGAATATTTATTTGAATTTTAAGAGAAAATTTTTGTTTATATTGCTCCTTTTGAAGCATGGGAGGAGTGTGAGAGGAGATTATTGCTTTTGGCTGCTGGTGGTTACTTTTAAGTTGTATTAAAAAAATACTTGAAATTTGTGTTATTTTTTTCCGTCGATGTACTTCATTTTGCATATAATTGCCCTTTAGGTCTTACCAAATACTGATGGGAGATGATTATAATATTGTTGTTGCTGATGCCCCAGCTTTGCTGGTTATAGCTGCAGCTTGACTCTGATTAAATGTTACATAAATTGATGAAGATTATAATGTTAATGTTGACTACCAAAGTGATGAAAGATGGCTTTTTGGAAGATGAGTTTAATAAAGATGAGTTTAACTTTAAACATAATAAAATAGTGATGGGTTTTTAGATAATTAAAGTACAATAGACGTTTGATATGAATATTAAAAAAAGAACTCCAACGTTACAAAATGTGATTGAGTTCGATGATTAAACATTTTACTAATTTTTCTTTGCCAATCGCAGACTCTTAGATTTAAAAGGGATAACTAGAACAAGATTTTGTATGATTGGCACCTTAAGTCTGGATTTTTTTTTTTGCAATATTGTTTATGTTAAGTGCTATATAGTTAAAGCAAGCCAATACTTTTTTGTGGCAGTATTACCCCTTAAAAAAAATTTTTACTCCAACAAGTTCAAGTAATTTTGAGCACAAAAAAATTTCATTCTCCCTATTCGGCTATTTATTAGCTCCTTAGCTATATTTTATTTCTGCAATTATTTCTGCTACAACAAAGTTGCTTTAATTTATACGATCTAATAAATTCTATGTACATACGTTATTAGTTCTATTTATTCCAAGTCACATCATCAATATGAATTTCCAACAAATGTTTGTTTTTTCCACATCCACTTAAAAATTTTAAAAATTCCAACATTATTTTTCCTATTTCCAAGACAACAACAAACATTTAAACAGGACCAAGAAATATCATAGACAAAATATGTTTCTATGATTCCTATTACTCGTTGTTACACGATTGTATTGGCTGAAGAGAAAAACTCATAAGACTAAAATAATATATTTCTAGCTCGTAAATTCAATTTTCTCCTCAATTGAATGTCACACATTACAAATTGTATTTACTATAAGGATCGTGTGTAAATATTATGCGAATGTCAAAACATATGGAGAAATAAAAAAAAAAAAAAAAAGGAAAAGAGCAACAGACAAAACTAAATGAAAAAAATAATAGAAATTCATGTGCAGCTGTTAATAGTAAAGAAACCAAGGAAGAATATGTGTTGAGCAACAGAATCATTCAATATTCTGCTGAATGTTTTAGTGAAAATAAATCAAATAGACAATGACAAAAATAAATATACATCAAATACTACAATTTGTAGGAAACTAACCCATATACACATAAAAAGCAAATACATACATACATACACAAATTTTTGCAGCTACTACGAAAAAAACACATAGCGATAGATAAACTGTAAAAGAACTTTAAGAAATATAACATTAGGCATATTTGGTTCAAGAAATTGCATGTTTTTCCTTGTGTGGCCAATGAAGGCAGACACAACTGCCATATTTATAAAACCCCTTGTACCGATTGTATGTTTTATTAAAAACCATAGTGAATTACATGTGTATTTTAATACGAAATACAATCGATACAACGATACAAAGAGTTTTGTGAATACGGAAAATATATTTATTCGTCTTGGAGTTTTTATGAATTTAAGCATCGATTTGTAAGTGTATATTTTATGCATATTTGACCTTTTGCAGCATTTTTTTTGCATACTTTAGTTTAAAGATCATTTTTGTGGATTTCTTTAAATTAAGAGCACAAATTTCAGGATTTTGAAGCACCTTTTGGTACATTTTTTAAGATTTTCCAGCAAGTGCTTTCGCACCGAATCAGATACATATATATTATAGACAGAAAGGCCATCTTTCTGCGATGGCCAATTTTTAGTATACCAATCGACTCTGAATCACTTTTTAGAATGATCTAACGATGCCCATTCCTTTGTCTGGCTGGGTGTCTTCCCATGTAAACCTTGTGCGCGAAGTACAATATGTAATTTTGTAGATAAGTTTATACGATTTGGTAAATACGCTTGAATTGTACTAGGAAATAAGCCCATGTTAATGTTGAGAATCGGTATATAATTTCACACAGTTACCATACAAACTTCTGACCATTGATTTCATGAAGATATTCTGCAATGGCCAACCGGCAGATATAAAGAAGATTTCTAAAGCATATGTTTGTCTTGATGAATTATTTTCGTTTGGTTCTATGAATGTATGTGTTTTCTAATTTTTAATCTTAATAAACAAATAAAAAAGTACCGAAATGTTCTTTAATCCTTTATATGAAAAAACTTTCGCTAAAAATTTTGTTGTTTTATTAAAATTTGGAAGTTCTTAAGTGAATCTTCAAAAGGGTTGATCTTATCCTATAATGCAAATATTTATTTAGACGTTATAGATTATTTGAATATTTGTGTGTCTCAATAAATTGCATACACCCCAAGATACCATCTTGCTAATAAAACCACGAAAATTCAAAAATAGTTTTCAACAAGGG
Organism: Pollenia amentaria; assembly: GCA_943735925.1. Lineage (NCBI taxonomy): Eukaryota > Metazoa > Arthropoda > Insecta > Diptera > Polleniidae > Pollenia > Pollenia amentaria. The sequence goes on along the minus strand of OX031007.1, from coordinate 250,497,279 downwards.
CTCATCTCCGGAAAATGTAATGACAGTTTTCTCCTTCAAATATTATACAAAATAATTTTTTGTTTTTATTATTATAACATAACCTGAGGCTTGCAATTTTAGGAAAAACTCTACTTCAAGCAGTTAAATGTTTTAAACCATATTCAGTTTTTTGTGTCTCCTGAACACTTTGAATATTTGTACCTGAGCCCTTTTTGAAATAAATAATTCAATTATAAACTTGTTTTTTTAATGCAAATATTATGAAATTGTTGAATATTTTGTTTTCAAATGAACCATTTTTGGTTATTTTTAAGGAATATGTTTCAAACATTTTTATTCCATATTTTAAAGTTTTTAATGCGCATAAAACATTTTTTTAGAGCATATTTGCCGATCCCTTAAAATGAGCACTAAAAAAACATTTCCATTTTTAATAGCGATATGATTTGTTTTAAAAATGTAGGAGCGTAAAAATGTAATAAAAATTCAAGCTCATACAATAAACATCTTGAAAAACCAATACAAACAACACTAATATATGGCATAGACAACAAGAAATGAAAAAATTGAGGAAACAAAAACAAAAGCAGAAAAACACTAAAGGCAACATAAGAATTGTAAAAAGAAATGACTGAATATGTAACGAGAGGTGTAGACGGAGATGGAAATGCGTTCGTTAGTGGTCTTAGTTGGGTTGTTCCTATCGCTCCAATGCCTGTTCAAATAATCGTGTTTGTCTGTGTATGGGTTTAAATGTTGTCCCATTGCCAATATTTTGTTGATGTGAACATATCCGTTTCAATGTTAGTATTCGTGGATGTTGGTGTAACAGTTTAATATTATTATATCCTTTGGCATATAAACATAAACAAACTAGTATTGTACATTCCGATTAGGGATGCCAAACGGGAAATATCGTTACCGTACACAAAATCCCGAAAATGAAATTGTGTTAAAATACTTTCGTTTCAAGCGTTTTTTGAACAGAAATAGATAAACTTGCTCAACAAAACAATCTTTTTTTTTATATTTATATAGTATATTGATACTTCTAGGAACTTAAAGCTTCATGTCAGTCTTCTAAATTTTGATTCAACACGTAGAAATAAAAACCATATTATGGTCTCGCAGAAAAAATTCTGGTTGTTATTAACATTACTATTATCAGCGTTAATGAGATTTGTTTTACCTCCTTTAAATTTTAAAAATGGTAAGATTAAATAATATATTGTTCAAACAAATTTTGCTTCAACCTGCGTTGACAAAAGCGCAAATTAATTTGTTTATCACAGTTTTTTAAGTGCTAAACAGATTTTTACTTCAAAAAACTGTTTTTTTTTATATCACTGTAGTTTTTCAATTTTATTCGAATGATACAAAGAAGCATTTAATTACAATATGATTTACAATCATTAATTTTAATCCAATAATGTAAGTACTTGTACTCCTTTCCAAACTGACACTAAAGTAGTCCCGTGATAGGTTATTTGGTGGCAGAGACCGTTTCTATTTCTAACACTTTATATGAATGGGACCTATCACTTTTACGTGGGGTTGCCATTGAAGGGGGTTAATTGACACCTAACAGCCACCATTTGACCAGTCATAAACCTATTCTCGAGAAACGTGTTAAGTTTTAGTTACTACAATGCTAGTTTTTGGTAGTTTTCGAATAAAAATATCATAGAATTAATTCTATAAAGAAATTTTTAAATAGTCACAAAGAAATGTATTACACCCTAGGTGTAATACATTTTTTTGGTCTTACTAAATATACCAGTTAAAGGATTTAATCTGCTTTTACACACAGAAAAAAATATGTTGTTTTAACAAATACTTTTTGCACTGGAGCGATTTTTATTTGCCGCAAATAAAAAGCAGTTGATTCGAATGAATGAAAACAAAAAGTTGCGGCGAATGCGGTGCATTTATCGCAACAGCAAAATTGCAGTTGACAAAAATCAATAACAAAATTTTTTGATCCAAACACGAGTTTTATTAAAATTAAATGGAATTGCATTAAAAAACGAATTCAACAGCATATTATTAAAATCAAAAGTTTTGTATTTGAGACTACATGAAAAAATTATCTACGCCAAATGCGGTTCGTTGTTGTGGTAACAGTAGGCTTGTCTTTACAAATGCAATCCGCAGTTAATTTTGTTGTGTTGTTTGAGCGTTGTCGTGCGGAAAAAAATGGAAGACCCCCCAATGCAGTGAACATTTTTCAAGAAAATGTCGTGGAACTAGAAATATTTGATTTAGTAAAGGCAGAAGGTGTAAGTGACGAAACGGTATTGAGTTTAGCAGAATGTGGTGTAGACACATACGAAAAATTAAAAATGATGGAACTAAGTGACATCAATGAAGTTTTCAACGAAAGAAGCATAATTGGCTAAAAAATTATTTTTCGGTACAATCTCAATAAGTGGGGCATGGAAAATAAGTTAATTAATTAAGTGAGTGTGTTTATACATATGTAAAAAATTTAATTCTTAAAACATAACAAGAGGTAATTACTTAAAGCATATTTTCCGCAAATATACATAATCTGCGTTATTGAAATTAATGGACACAATAACAACAATTTTATGTACATGCACAAAAAGAAAATGTAGTTATAACAAATACTTTTTGCAGTTGTGCAATTTGTATTTGTCGCGAAGAAAAAGTTGTTCGATTTACAAATGCAATTAAATGGTGAATGTGATGGAATTCAAAGCAGTAAATATACTTTCTATCTTAACTAGTTTGGTCTAATTTAAAAAAAAAAACATATGAATTCATTTTGTTTTAGTACGTACCATTATTGTGCAATGTGTCCGATCGAACTTTTATCACCCAGGAATGGGTTTATTGCCCTGCATCCATCAATTCGGACTTTAACATGAAGAAAATATTGGAAAAAACAGTAGATGGAAAGAATATAATTTCAAAGTATTTTGGCGTCAACTCATCAAGCGACCTGGATTAAACTTCGATCGTTCGAAAAATTGTGGAAATTCTACCTATTTATGTAAAAGAAAAACTCAACATGCAATAACTAGAGAAAATTAAAACACCAACGGACACAAGTAAGATACATATACATATACTTTTTCTACTTGATATATATGATTTTATTAAAAAAAAAGGACGGGACACTTGCCTTCGAAGAACAGTTGACCATTCAACTTAAAAATTTTCGTAATTGGTGAGAATGTTAGATTAGGTTAAGAAGGGTTATGCAACCAAGGGCGCATATCCACTCGGCGACCAATGAGGTCCATTGTGAATCCCTTCAGTAGAGGAGAAAAGAGGAACAAGAGAAAAACAGAAGTAAAGAAGAAAAGTAGAAAATAGAAATACCCCCTGGACAAATCACCCCTATGGTCCCCCAACAGAAACAGCCGTCCTATTTCCCTGACAAATCCCAGTAGATCGGTTGGATAACATCCAGCGATGCACCCCATTTCGTCGTTAAATCTAGCCCCTAGCCATTTCTGCCTGGGGCCCTGCATCCTAGGACAGTGGCACAGTACATGCTCAACCGTCTCTAGCTCCTCGGCATCCCCGCACAGCCTGCAGAAGTGCGATATCGCAATGTCCCATTTACCCATAAAAGCCCTAACAGAACAATGCCCCGTCAGGAACCCTATTAGGGTCCTGAGACTACTCCAGTCCTAATAGATCCCTGATTGTCCGTGCCCTCGGCTCTCGACATCCTGTAAACCGTTCTATCCCTCCAGGACCGGTTAACGGCAGCACGAACTTTCCCGTATCACCCCATATTAGCGACATAAGGGGGGTTTTACCCCTGTGTCCCTTACCGCTAAGTCTAGATTCGAACCACCTCTCGCGAGTTCTTCTGCCACCTCGTTGCCGTTCACCTTGCAGTTTCCTGGTACCCAACACAGTCTTATTGTGAATGCCAACATGAGCTCCCTCAGAGCATTCCTACACCGTCCAACCAGGCACGATCGCACAGTATAATTTCACAACGCTCTTAGCGCAGCCTGACTATCGACGTAGATTGTCACCACAGATCCCCCTACGGTGTGACCCAGTATTAATACCGTCGCCCTCCAGATTGCTAGGATCTCAGCCTGGAAGACACTGCACTCATCCGGGAGTCGAAATGACCTTTTCACGTCAGTGTCAACAATAAAACACCAACCCCAGTGCCAGTGTCTATCTTGGACTTGTCCGTATATTCTGCCCATCCCTCAAAAAGTACGTTGGATCCACGCCAAACTTCCCTATCCGGGAACTTCACCGGTGGTGTTACACCGAAGTCCAAGGTCATACTCCTATGATCGGAGGTTGCCGGCAGAATACTTTCCTTATCAAGCAGATCCACTTCGTATAGAATCCTTCTGTGGTCATCCCGCTTAGGTCTAATCCTGAGGGTGTTAACAAATGAACGAAGTTTTATGTTACAGTAAATGGTTTAACTTACAAAGTAGAGACACTTCTCCGAGCTGTGGACTTACTTATTAAAATACATATGTTTTTTATTTTCAATTTGAAGTATTCCGCTAAAAGGAAATATGTGTGGGTTTTTTACAAGAGTGTATTTTCTAAATTCCATCTTTAGAAAAAATTGCCAAGGTGCAAAATATCATAAACAAAATAAAAAATGTCAAATAAATACATTTGTTCAATTTGTAGCCGTATATTTTCAAAATCCCAATAGTTGCTACAATATTTATAATATTTTCATAGTACGCCTGTTACATTTAAGTATTTATGCCAGTACAACAGCTGCAACAAAGGATTCCAAAATGTTTAATTAAATCGTGCAAGAAATGGATACCAACTTTTTAGAAAAATTTCAACCGCATGTTATTTTAAGATCCCTTAATTGTTACTATATTGAAAAAATTTCAAAGTTTCAAAGCGAGCTTGCTATTGTTCCATCCAGTATTTTGTATTTAAATAGAACTTGGTAATTTAAACAGTGTCATTAATGTGTAAAATTTTATAAATTTTTTGTTTGAAAATTTTGAATAATTTTGGAAAATAGGAATATATCACACTACTTACAATCGCCCAACAATGTATTATATTTATATTTTAAATTAAGTTTCCAATTTATTGTATTCCTAAAAAGCTATTTATTTTATTTTTCTCAATGTGTATTATTTTATTTACAAATAAAGCCCAATAAAAAAAGAATCATTTTTGCATTTACCGATCCGTAATTGGGACAAAGACAATTGCATTTTTTTGAGGCAAAGACAATAGTCGCAAGAAATAGCAACTGCTATTGGGAACGATCCGAAAGTAAATTCAATTTGGGGTAAGGTTAAAATCATTTGCCATTACTACTGTTTTTTCTGTGCATGTAATTAGTTATGTATTTCTTTTTGTTCTTTTTCTATTTCCACAAATCTTAGCACCATATTTGTTGGAACAATTGGCACAATAATCAAATTTATATATATTTCAGATTTATATATGTACATAACATTCCAAATTTGTTCTCTAATTTAAATAATTAACTGTCCGACAAACTTTTTGTAACAACAAAATATATTAATAAACACACAGTTGTTACAGTTATTCCACGTATTTTCATTCTGCTGGCCTGAACAGGTTTTCCACACTATTAATTTATGAATTTTTTTTTAGTGTTAATAAACTCTTTTACCACAACAAGTCTGTCTTGTCATAATTGTGGTTATGTTTGACTATTTAATGATTAATTTGACCATATTATGATTAATTTGGACAACATTATGGTAAATTTAACCATATTATTGTTAATTTTAATTATATTATGGTTAAAATTAAATTTCAATCCAGATTATGGTAAAATTGAAACATTTTATGGTTATATTCTTTAAATACAACAATGTTTCTCTTATAATGTAGTCACCTTTATCAATATATTTTTTTGCGTAAACTTTGTCTATTTTTCCGCTATTTTTAATAGGAAAATAATAGGGGATTACATTTTTTAGGTTATGTTTCAAAAGGGTGCCCCGGTAGGCTAGCTGGTAGTGAGCTAGTCTATCAGCGCCGGGGTTGCGGGTTCGATTCCCGCCAGAGACTTTGGTCTCCTGCAGACAAGCGTATAGCTTCGCGGGATTAGCATAGGTAATATTAAAAAAAAAAAAAAAAAAATATTTAAGCATCTCAAATTTTTTAGCCAATTAATTATTTAATGTCTTTAGGCAATTTTCTTCTGGATGAATTTTTGTGCACTCATTTTATTTGTATTTGGCAAATATATAGTTTTTTATTTAAAGTTTCATACCACTTTTGGAAGGTGATAGCCCCGATTTCAGAATCTCGTGATTAATTTAAAACCCGTCCCGATTGGCATCACTTATTGCAACTCTGATTACTACATTGTTTCTGCTGATGTTCTTCTTGAATTTCGTTCGTTTTAAGTTTTGTATTGTTGTTATTGCATTTCTACAAATACGAGTGTATAGCGAGTGTGTGTTGTTATTTATGTTTAATACAAAAAACTCATAAGCATAAGAAGAAAGGATACATGTTAGAGTTAGTTACAGTAGAATTAGAGAAGAGTTAGAGTAGAGTTAGAGTAGAGTTAGAGTAGAGTTAGAGTAGAGTTAGAGTAGAGTTAGAGTAGAGTTAGAGTAGAGTTAGAGTAGAGTTAGAGTAGAGTTAGAGTAGAGTTAGAGTAGAGTTAGAGTAGAATTAGAGTAGAGTTAGAGTAGAGTTAGAGTAGAGTTAGAGTAGAGTTAGAGTAGAGTTAGAGTAGAGTTAGAGTAGAGTTAGAGTAGAGTTAGAGTAGAGTTAGAGTAGAGTTAGAGTAGAGTTAGAGTAGAGTTAGAGTAGAGTTAGAGTAGAGTTAGAGTAGAGTTAGAGTAGAGTTAGAGTAGAGTTAGAGTAGAGTTAGAGTAGAGTTAGAGTAGAGTTAGAGTAGAGTTAGAGTAGAGTTAGAGTAGAGTTAGAGTAGAGTGAGAGTAGAGTTAGAGTAGAGTTAGAGTAGAGGTAGAGTAGAGTTAGAGTAGAGTGAGAGTAGAGTTAGAGTAGAGTTAGAGTAGAGTTAGAGTAGAGTTAGAGTAGAGTTAGAGTAGAGTTAGAGTAGAGTTAGAGTAGAGTTAGAGTAGAGTTAGAGTAGAGTTAGAGTAGAGTGAGAGTAGAGTGAGAGTAGAGTTAGAGTAGAGTTAGAGTAGAGTTAGAGTAGAGTTAGAGTAGAGTTAGAGTAGAGTTAGAGTAGAGTTAGAGTAGAGTTAGAGTAGAGTTAGAGTAGAGTTAGAGTAGAGTTAGAGTAGAGTTAGAGTAGAGTTAGAGTAGAGTTAGAGTAGAGTTAGAGTAGAGTTAGAGTAGATTTAGAGTAGAGTTAGAGTAGAGTTAGAGTAGAGTTAGAGTAGAGTTAGAGTAGAGTTAGAGTAGAGTTAGAGTAGAGTTAGAGTAGAGTTAGAGTAGAGTTAGAGTAGAGTTAGAGTAGAGTTAGAGTAGAGTTAGAGTAGAGTTAGAGTAGAGTTAGAGTAGAGTTAGAGTAGAGTTAGAGTAGAGTTAGAGTAGAGTTAGAGTAGAGTTAGAGTAGAGTTAGAGTAGAGTTAGAGTAGAGTTAGAGTAGAGTTAGAGTAGAGTTAGAGTAACTATGCCCTTGCAACTAAGTTTAGTTCAAATTGACTTCTATTCTTAGATAACTGGTTTGTTTAAATTCAGCATATTCACCCAGTTCGTTTTTCTATTAATATCAATTCAATTTTAGTTGTATCTTATGTTCTGCTTTTTATTTTTGTTTTCTTATATTAAGCTGGAAATTGATGCACATTATTTAGCGTATTGTATTACATGTTGGTATTTTAAATTTCTAGTACGACTAACTACCACTAGCAACTCCCATACGTTTCTTTACACACATACGAAAAAAATACTTGGCCAAATATAACAATGTTGCTACTGGCATACTGGCGAGTACCTCCCCTAACACCTTCCTCTGTTGTTATCCATATATTGTCCGCACAATTCAACTCATACGTTTTTTCATATGAGTCAATACTGTCTATTTTTCAATCTATTTTATTGCAATTGGGTTTGTGCATGTTTTGTATTGTTATTTTGGAGTAATTTATGCTTAAAGCTTCGTTATAAATATCATTTACACACACACATACACACGCACAGATTCCTTTTACATTCTATACTTTGGTTTTTGGAATTTTCTCTTACACATACTTCCATATACATTAATGGTGTTTTTCGTTTCTGTATAGTATTAAAATGTACTTTGTTTTCTTTGGTGTATTTGTGAGTTCTTTTTATTGCGTTTATTTCCAGAATTAATTTAATGCCAATTTAATTTATTTTTGTTCAGTTTGCCTATTGATGTGTGTTATTGGTATTTTTTCAACTTCAGTTCTTTTCGTTTGTTACTGTTAGTAAGTATTTATAAGCGTAATAAAATTCTAAATTGCAATGAAATTAATTCTATATTTTTTAGAATTAGTGACTTGTATTGTATGATTTGAACACTTAAATAACAATAACATATTTTAAGCTACTGACTTAGAGGAAAGCTTGAAATCATAATTTTTTTTTAGGTGACAAAATAAATATTTTAATGGATATTGCCTTCTTAGCTTCTTTTGTTTGTGTATCATTATTATGAAAATTGTATTCATCATGTGCAATTTAATGGTTAATTGAACTTCGATTAATCTCTTTATATTAATATTATGGCTGACAAGTGTTTCTAGTAAATTATACGAAAAAGTATTCCATATAAAAATATTATTCAATTTCGGCTAAACTAAATTCTGCATGTGGCTTGTTGTTAAGTTGAAGTAGTAGAAATCCCTAAGTTTTAATTAAGCTTAATGTAGTTTTTTTAATTAATTCGACAAATGATTTAAGAAAATCGGCATTATTAAATCACTAGAAATATATGTATTTGTATATGGAATTTTATATATTAAATGTTTAATGAAGAGCAACTTCCTGTGGCAATTCAAAATTATACGATTTAAGGACGAAGCGTCGACGCTTTAACTTTAGAAAAACACACTTGTTTATTTATTTATTGTTTTTTGTGATAATTCAAATCATAAAATATTTTTTTAAAAAAACACTTTTATTATAGCATACCTGAGTAAAATACTAAGGGCATATAAATGGAACAAGGAAAGAACGAATGCTATGACGACAACAACAATCGTATCTCATTACAAACAAAAGACGATTTAATTTATTTTTGTATTCTTTATTTTTTTGCTGATTTTTTATATTCATTTTTAGTGCTTATTATTTGCTAAGCAAATGAAAGAATATTCAAACAAATGTATTTAAACACAAATGTAAGAGAATATAAAACAATAAAATTATGAAAAAACAAAACAAAAAAAAAAAAATTAAAAGTATAGAAAAAACTCACAAATGAAGAGGAGAAAAATGGAATTATAAAGATAATAATCGCTGAAATGTAATTTCTGCAGGTATTATTACAACATTTGTTTCAAGCTAAAATTGTACTTCATGGTGTTGTTGCTGGATGTTTATATTGCTGACTGTACAAACAACCGATGGCAGCAACAGCAACAAAATTTAATAGAAATTACAAAACAACAATGTTGAAACAAAATGAAGAAAAAATTCAAAGGAAGAGAGGATGAAAAGTTATTTGAAATGTTATTTGCATCAAAGCCCGTTCAGTTTAAGTAATTTTTGTATATTAAGTTTAAAAAGTTTTATGGATAAAATAAACATATTTTTTTTTTAAAAACTTACCGAAGAGAGTATTTATATGAATGGAAGAGTGTGGGAATCAACATGATTAACAACGACTCAAGTTTATATTCTAATGAAAATATTGCTGGCTAAATTTTTACTTAGAGCTATTTGCACTTTGTGGTGAAACCACACGCTAATTGAGTTTGCGCTATCTACCGGGGCACCCAATACACACAATAAGTTTTATTGATTTGCGTACTTTGCTTAAATTTAAGGATATTTGCGTAAAAGTATGAATAAGTCACATAATGTAAATTACCCTTCTCTCATTTTTCAGAAGATTTTACATGTTCGGCAAAAATTGTTCATTTGTTCTTTTTAGAGCCAAGGAATTTCGATTTTTAATTGACGATAGCATTTTGGAAAATCCTAAATAATCAGTAATATCAGAACTTTTGACACCCAAATAAAACATTATGTATTTCCTTAAGGGCTCAAAGTGTATTTGTTTAATTTAAAGCGTTTCGTTTTGAATGGAATAGCAAAAATTGTTTTTTTTCATAATGTGTTTAAAGGTTTCGAAATGATGAAATTAACTTAATTCTTAACCTGCTCTCGTAGATAGCTCTTGTTGTTCTTTACAGCTGAAATTAAAAGCCGAATAAAGAAAAACAATATGAGAGGGAGAAAATTAAACGAATATTTTGTTCGTCAGTGTGTACTGAAACATGTAGATATTGCAAAGTGTGTGTGTGTTTGTGTGACAATCTAACAGGACAATCTTTTGATTAACATTTATATTTGTATATTGTCATACCACTACCAACACAACAGTAGAAAAAATACAAACATAAATATAAATGTAAATACACACATACACATGTATAAGTAAATTCTAATACTCTTAAAAGTCCCAGCATCGAACAAAAAGTCAAGTCAGTAAATGAGCTTTTATGATTACGACATTCTATGCTTCCATGGGTTTGCTCAGTCTGTTGTCGTTGTATGTTGCTGACATTACCTTCTAAATAACTAGATATTGTAGGAGACAAACAAAAAAACAAAAAAAAAATCACAACTACTGGCATGAAACAAATAAACAGGCATCAGGTATATTTAGTTTTTTTTTTGTTTTTAGCAAAATTAAAAAAATTAGCATGTTTAAAAGGACTTACGCTTTTGCAGTGTTAATCTAATGAGTATGTTGGATTTTTTCTGTATAATCTATATAATATAGAGCTAATATAGATTGGATTTTTTTGCTTACCCCGTTAATAAAAACAAATTACAGAACTGACAGCGAGTTAACGGTGATACTGCTATAGCCTAATCTACTTATGTATCGAAATTAGGGATCGCTTCCTGGACCTTTTTTTCCCAGAAAAATCGGGACTAGTGAAAAAATTAAGCTCTTGTTTCGCTCTTTGAATATTAAGGAATTAATAAACGTTTCTTTTATAATTGAATTATAAATAAAGTGAATAAACGTTTAAAAGATTAATTTTATTTAACGCTTAACAATTTTAATTGTTACAAGAAAGCATTTAAGAAAGTTTAAATATGTAATTGGAAGTAATTAAGTTCAACATGATGAATAACTTAAAGCAATTAAGTATTAATACGATTTTATTTTTTAATAAAATTATATAAAATCGAATAAATTTTTTTAGGTCTTACTTACCAGTTTTAAAACCCATATACCGTCAAACATAAGAAAATGAGGAAAAGAATTAAAACAAGCGTCAAAAATCTAATAAATTAATTTGACATTACATGGGTAAATAATGACAGTTCTCCCTAATGAACATACTTGGTACTTATTATACTATGGGTTTTAAAAAATAATATCATAAAAGTGCTGACCATTATTCTGTGACAAAATTCTATTTTCTATTACACTGGTCAACACACCAAATGTTTTCTGATTTCTGTCCATTGTTTCAGTTAAATTTAGAGTGCTGATTACGATGGCATCATTAGTTTTTTTCTAGCAGCTTTAGTTTCAAAGATATAATGACATTTAATATTTGCAAAAATTACACAATTTTTTGTATTATTCGCTTAATATTTCACTAATGATCCTACAAACTTTAAAATATTTTTTTGGATAATTAATCGACGCAAAAATCTCTTTCATTTTAATAGAATTATGTTAGTGAGTATATCAGGATATCTAGCTTGTATTGCAAGGATATTCCAAATTATATATTCTTATATTATTCCATGGACAAATTAAATTCTTTCCCCCAATTATCCAATGTATGCACAAACAACAAGACATTCCAACGAACTTATTTTAGTAAAAAAAATTTAAGCCCTTTTAAGGGGCCCTGAAATATTTTGAAAACTTCTTTACATTTTATCTAATTTTCTACATGTTTTGAATAGTAACAAAAATAACGTGCTTCGGAATGACAACAGGGCTCCCGCCGGATTATTGGTGTCCCAAAATTTAATGGTAGAGGATTTCCAAATTTACCATCACTGTAAGGACACTGCGCAGTTTTGTCAAACAGTATTTATCATTTATTGTTTATCTTGATTGAAAATATTAATTTAAACATTTTTGTTATATGCAGGTTTCTTCAAGTCTAAAAGTTAGCAAACTGTACAGGAATATATTTGCACAAAACTGTCTGGATAGTTTGTATAAAGTCTTTTCTATGTAGCCATTTTGTTTTTGATGATAAATTTTACATAAAAACCATATTATTTTGAATGGTGTTAAAAAGGGAAGTTCAAAGTATTTTTTTAAGATTATCACACACAATATCTCAAAACAAGAGGTGATAGACAAAAACTAATGTTATCTTCATAACGCACAAAAATACATAAGGAAATTTACATAAAAGAATTTTTGGGACTAAGCCAAAACACAAAAATTGTTATATCCTTGAAATCAGGATTGTGGAGTTGGAGTCGAAATTGAAGAGTCGGAGTTGAGGTTTTTGTTTCGGAGTAGGAGTCGGAATCGAAGTGCCCACAAAAACTTTTTTATTTTCTTGCTATATTTTACCATTTAAAAGGTACTGTATTAAAAAAAGAGTTTAAAGTCAAATAAGGACCAGTCTCATATACGTTTAGCATTAACGTAAGAGTAGGAGTCGGAGTTGTAGTCGGATTTAAAAAATGTCAGCGGTTGGAGTCGGAATCGGAGTTGGACTCCACAGACCTGCTTGCAATAACAGTGAGATATCCTGATATATTCAATAATATGATTCTTATCTACGAACATAGTTTTTTGTGTAGATTAATAATCCAGAAAGTATTTTAAGGTTAAAGGACCGATCGCGAAAAACTCAACGAATAAAAACGAAAATAGTGTAAATTTTTCCAATGATATATATTACTATATCTTCGAAACTGGAGCTGTAAGGGAAAAACTAATGACACCATCATCATCAGCAAATGAAAATACATAAGGATTAGCAATTTTTGTTTAAGAAACTTTTAAAAAGCTCTATTTTGCTGTGCAGTGTTATTAATTAAATAGATTATTTAATTGTTCAGTTCTAATTAAATTTAGTGAATTTAAAATCCCATTTTCGGAAGACATGAAAGGAACAAGACTTATTTTCCGAGAATCCAGGAACGGAAAATCTTGAGATATATTTGCTTAATTTAAATGTGAAACAACAAGAAGAAGTGCTATATTCGGCTGTGTGGCATCCTTGATACCCTCCATTGAGAGTAAGAATTTTTCAGAGGTGAGATTTTTAAAAGATCTATACCACCCATGATAAAGTTTAATGTTTTTATTTCTAGTCATAGAAAAATCAATTCGTCCTTATTTTAATAAAATATTTGTATCAGCTTGGATCTGTTCTATTTTTAACGGACATAGACGTATATGTTTCAACAAAAATATTCTATCCTTATCAGAAGTATAAAGCATTCGCAATGGTGAGTCCAGTTATTATTACAGTTTTGGAAATTATTAAGGCTCTTGTTAAGAACACAGAAAACCAATAAAAAATAAAATTATAGTGATAAATAATATTCTAAAATATTAATATAATATTCCTGAACATTTTTCTATATGTAGCGCAAAAAACTGATTTCCTATGTAAATTAAATTGATCATCACGCTTTTCGAAAGGCCGCTTTATTTGCGATATATGACAAATGGTAAATTACCACAGAATTTGATGATGATTTCCTGGAGTAGGCGTTATACGTGGCTTAGGCTAAGTTATGGACCGATCGTCAGAATATTTAACCATGTTATTTATAGTCTTGTGAAACTGTGACAGACCAAATTCTACAGTTTCAGCCGTACGAAAGTGTTTTCCGGGAGTGGGCTTTATAATGCACCTATCTTCAATTATTAACCGATTTTCACAAAATTAAGCCAAGTGATTTTAATTCTTCTAAAACTATAACAGACCAATTTTCACTACAAAAGCATTATTCGTTAAAGCTTAAGGTGTTCTAAAGTGATTTGAGAGTGGGTTTTATACGGAGCATATGGTTAATTTTGAACCGACATCATGAAATTTGGTAGTGTGATTTATAGTCAGACAAAACGAGTTTGTTCTAAATTTAATAATAATCAGTGCATTCCCACACCAACTAGTGTTAGCTTTCTAACAGAAATATGAATTGTTCAGACTCAGTTTGGACAATAATATAAACCAGGGATTAAAATCATTATTATATTTTTCATATTATAAGACTTATGTTGACATACAAGGTACAGATATCTTCAGGAATCAGACAGGGTGATAACCTAAGTCCAATCCTTTTTAACGGCATAATGTACGCCAACATCGACAAGGTTTAAACAGCAGCATCTGGGCAAATTTACGATAATATGTTACTCAGATGATGCAGTTCCTGTAGCGGAAATTGAAGAAAACTTGCAAAGACTCGATCTAAAAAGGCAAAATTTCAAGGGAGAGATCCAAATCCATAGTCATATCAAGAGAACCAGGAAGACGTAAGTTAGTAGTCAACAACAAACCTATTGAAAAAGTCTTGGAAATCAACTACTTTGGCTCCCTTATAATAAGGAGCCGAGATCTTACAAAGGAATAGAAAATCCATGCCAACAAAGCGGATATATCATCAGGATGCCTAAGAAGTGGTTTATGGCGAAAGAAATATATTATCAACGATAGCAAGATGAGGGTATATAGAACATGCATTCGGCCGGCTATAACATATGCATACGAAACTCGTGCAGACACTACTGTTACACAGCAAGCCTCTACGACCGTCGAGATAAATACCCTGCGAAAAATAGCAGGATACACAAGGTTCGACCAAAAACTAATGAAGAAGTTAGACAAGCATGTCACATAGATGACGTGACCAAACTGACTAGAAGATGAAGGGCGTAAAACAACGTGCCCAAAAACATTGCTGTAAAAATAGCACTTGAGGGAAAGTTCAATAACCCTCGACCGCAATTCCGCCCTAAAAAGATGGCATGAATATTGGACATCTGCCTCAATTTAGGAATACTTTCATGAGCTGATAAAAAGCGGCATATGAAAAAGAAAAAAGATACATATCATATTTATATTATAATAAATATTAAATGTCTAGTATTATGAACAGAATGTGGTCCTAAATAAAGAAGATGAGAGTACTTGTTGAAATGTCAGGTTAAAACCGTTTCCCATAGTGGAATTTTTTCTTTATTTTTTTTTGCCAAAACAAATTTTTAGCCAAACGACTAGGCCAATTCGATAAAAAAACATTTTGGTCACACGACCTCACATGCGAAAGTTTTAAAATACTTCTATTAAAACCATTACTTTTTTTGTTCCCATATAAAGAAACTATTGTTTTAAACAAAGTCAGACTGCAAAATTTGGTTTTCTAGTTCTAAATTATTAATTAAATTAAAAAAGAAAATTAATTTAAAAAGTATTATTCTCAATTTCTTAATCTTCGTTCTCAGAATATTGTTCGTCTTCCTAATGACTCTTACCCCACCTAAAACTGAGATTTAAACAAAATGTTGTTTAAAATGTTCGGAATACCTGCTTTTAACAATACATGATATAAAATGGTCATAAACAGCTGCCCGTTTGACAGCTTCGTTACGTTTTACTAGCAATAAATTCAATAACTCTGAATTTGGCACACTTAAGTTACCTACAAAAAATGGTTTTTAAAGAGATTTTTAAGTCCTTGAGAAAAAATCAAGTTTTATAAATATCAACTGCAATCATTTTTTAAAGGGCCAAGTGAAATTCCAATTCATATTTCTATTTTTTAATTATCAATTCACTTTAATTCTGCCGATATAATCGTACTAATAGAAGAATTTCAATACATATTAAAAACATACTCATTTTATTTGCATTTTATTATTATTTCTATTTAAAAATCACTTGTATTTTACTGCACTCAATCATTGATTTTAACTCGTTAAAAAATCACATAAGTTGGTATCTATAAGGTAACGGTTATTCCACATTGTAGAAAAAATGTATTTTCAGATGCTTATATTAAAAAAATGTCGAAATTTAACAATAAAAAAAAAATAAATCTTTGGCCAAAAAAAAAGCCAAAATTTCCTTTAGTGCGCTGCTGTAAAATTGCATATTGTAATTTATTTAATTATAAAACGTAAGCTACTTAAGTACTGAAGTTATAAGTCACTTCATTTCAGATCGTTAAATTGTTAACTTACTTGAATTTCTATTTTTAAGACTTACGGCCTAAATAATAAAAGATAAAACAGTTTAAAAAAAAAGGTTATGAAACGGATTTTCTTAACAAATACTCAACATAAATAATTATAATCGCTTGGAGCAATTGTATTTATTAAACGTATTTCTTTAAGCTCTGCAATTTATTGCATGGTAAATCAACCCCTATTCTTAACCTAAGATCAAAAAGAAACGTTGTTAAAGAACTTTGCGTGGTTGCCCTTGATCCCAAATATTTGTCATCAGGTTATCTAAAAAAATTTCTTCTCACACAATCAACCTGTGTAATCACTCTCCCATATATCTACCACTCATGCTTCAACATTAATTAAGGGTGGTTGGTTGTTGCGAATTTTTTTTTGCTAATTCAATAACAAATTTTTTTTTAATCTAAAATGATTTTAAAATGTTCTACATTTCATGGGTATGTCACATATAATCAAACTTAAATATTTTATTATAATTCATTATATCTGGTCACCTTTATTCACACGACATCACTTATTCACATATGTTTTATTTACAACATTTATTTGGTAGCACTGATACCTACAAGCTTCTGAATAACTTTAAGATTGTAAGTGATAGCAATTTAATTCGACTTATATAACTTCCTGTCCACTTTATAAACTGCATTCAAACTGTGAAGACAAAATACGCCATAGTAGTCACGTGTGATAAAATAAATCTCTAAGTGTTCAGAGAATCTTGCAATATTTGTATTTTCTTAAACAGTGTGACGTTTATAAAAAATTTTTAAAATCAGCGCATTGCAATATTTAATTGCTTAAAGATTTTCATAAAACAAAATCTATGTATATACAAACACACATATTGTATATGTACATTGAAAGAGAAGATTTTATAACCACTCGTATTTAATACTCGCTGAGTATTTAAACAGAAATTTTATGCAATAAATCTAAATTAAGATTCATCTTTAATTGCGTCATTAAGTGCTCCACGAGAAAATTTTTCCTACTGGGTAGCTACACGTTTGCTCACTGGATTTACGCAAAAAAAAATATCAATAAAAACGAGAACTACACTTTATTACAATTTCATTGATATTTGCTTTTTCATTCATATTTTGTTCAATAACTCATTAAAACTTACTGGAGCAATAATAATAAAAGGAAAAAAATAGTTATTGATATATTTTTGAAAGAGTGTCGATCATATTGCAGAGGAATTTTAAAGGAGAAAGAGGGGGAAAAAAAGAAGAAAACAACAACAACACAACATTGACTATTGCAAACGTTGAATCAGATTCTTTTGTTAATTTAAGCAAATTAGGTGTAAAAAAGAACAGAAATTATTGAAAACCTCTTGTCCCACCTTTGTGACACGTAATATGTATGTAAGGTAAAGCAAACTATGGAAAGTGGTATAATTTATAAAAAAAAAAAAAATTAAGGTATTTATCTAAAAGAAAAAAGAAACTAAAATTTTGTTCAATTTAATATACATTTGTAAATTTTATTGTTATTTAAGTAAATAATATTTTCAGATAAATTTTGTTTTGTTAAAAAAACACAGTTCGACATGACTCGCTGAATGGCCATTACAACGATCATCATGTAAATCAATTTTTCATCCTCATATACGTAAATCTATTATTTCACCATCAATAACAACAAAATATATATTCAAAATCTAATGTGAGTAAATGTTATCAATCTGTTTTTATTTATATTTTGCTTTACCCAATGACTTCAAAATCAAAGCATTTAGGCTTAAATTAAACTATTAATATATAAACATATAATTATGAGCATTTTCCTTAAAATTGTATCACAGAAGTACAATTTCATTGCTAAATTATAAATTTAATGTACTATTATTATTAAATTTACCTTTTTTTTTCTAAACAAACTTAAAATTATGAATTTCTAAAACTAATAATAAATGGGAAAGCATCTTGAATTATTAAAAATGATTTAAACCCTGTTACGTTATTTTAAAGGGGCAATTTTAAATATATTATGGGGTGTAAATTGCCATAGGCGTATTACCATTTGTAATGTTAGGGTAGGGAAAAATTCACTCCTTGAGAGACATACTTTTGTCTTTAAATTTAACTTCTATTAAAAAAACATAATTGTCACTTTTCACTTTTTAAAATTAAACTGATTTCTTTATTTTTATTATACTGTTCTTATATACTAATTTACAAAATAAAAATATTGCTTATTAATTAATACTAATAATGTTTCTTTGTCTTTGCCAATAAAAATATTGCTTATTAATTACATTAATATTTCTTTGTCTTTACAAATAAAAACATTGCTAATAATGTCTGTTTTTGCCTATTAAGCATAAGTGTGTTTTGTTTCCGTTATTGGTATTGGGAACAAAACAAACTTATGTAAAAAAAAAAAAAAATATAATTATTTGGAAAAATGAAATTTTCGTTATGAGAACGGAAATGTAGTTGATTTAAAAAACAATTCCCGAGAAAAATGTCTGGAATAAAATTTGGCAATAATAATAAAAAAATAAAATTAAATAATTGCAATAGGTTGCAATTAATACATATGATTATTAAATTACGTTAGCTTGTGTCGAGGGAATAATGGGAGACATTATGACTTGTGTCGAGGGAATTATGGGAGACATTATAACACCCCCACCGTTAGATTGAGGCTCCGACGAAACATTATAGCTTAGTTTTGGTCTTATAATATATATAACTATTAAAATGATGCATAAAACGATTATTATATCAGCGCTGTAGCTAATAGTTTTTGTTGTCTTATCGTAGTATAATACATTGTTTAAATTTTCTTCGTATTTTAATTGTTTCAAGTATAGTGTTTCTAATTTTAAATCGTTTAGGGTAACATTTTTGTTGTTTTTAATTTTTGTTATAATGTTTGGTAATATTATTTTATCTCTAATTCTTAAGTTAACATTAGTAAAATTATTGTTGTTTGTTAAAACCTTACAATTTTCGAATTTTATAAGAAAAGTTCCTTTAATTTGTATTTCTTCTTTGTTACAGTTATGTTTAAGATTTTGGTAATAATTTTTGAATATAAGTAAACCGGGAAGTATTTCTACTACTTCCTCTGTTTCAAAGCTTTCCATAGGACAGTTAGCTTCTTTATACTCTAAAATATTTTGTATACAGTCATTTTTTAGAGTGATTAGGTTTTTCTTTAAGTTATCTTGAAAAAATGGTTCATATATTTTTTTTGCTTTGATCAGTAAGTATTGTATGTGATTTTAATGCTAACGTTTTATTTTTGATATTCGGGATTGGTTCGAAAGTGATTTTGTTAAGAGTGTATTTTGAATATAAGGGTATTTTGATAATTAGTAATATATTTTCGTCGTGAAGGGCCACAGACACTTTGATGTTTGTGTAGCTGTCAAAATCTGTTATAAGGTCTGTTTCTTTTGGCGTTAGAATGTCTGTTGGGATAATTCCAAGTTTGCTAGAAAAAATTACTTGTCCTATGTCATCGATGTGATCCCGTAAAAGTGATATGTCATTGTTAATTTGATAGATGTTTTTCATAAATACTACCTCATCCTCTAATGTTGCTATTTTATTCTGGAAAATATCCTTGAATTGATTTAAGTACTTTCCTATGTGTGTTTGTTGCGTATTGATATGGTTCGTTATATCCTGTATTTGCGCTGATAGTAAGTTGTTGATTTGTGTTAGATTATGTATTGTGTTAGTTAAAAGTCCTTCGTTTTCATAAAGTTGTTTCATCCCAGTATTAATGTGTTCTTCGTCTTCACTGTCCATTGTTCCTGCTATAACTTTTAGTCCTTTCCCTAGTATGTTAACCAGTCCTCGTTTTTGTCTAAATTTTGGATTCAAACCTTCAATCCTAGCCTTAAGTACGATGAAGTTTTTGTCAACAGTATCTAGTAATGTCTTAGTGTCTGTGGTAGTAGTTTTCAGCATAGCTATGTTATTTGCAATTAAGTCAAGTGTTTCCTCATACAAGGTTGTATTAATCACGTGTATTATTTTGGAGTAAGATTCTATCGGCCTGACTTCGTCTAGTTTAATTGGAATATATCCATTGTTGTTGGTTAGGTCCTGGATATCTAGATATTGTGTTTTTGTGACTGTGAAGAGAGTGAATATTAGCGCCCAAGTTGTCATCTGAAAGAAAATTATTTTGTAGATTTTATAGTAGGATTGTCTCTGTCCTGGTATTTTCTTTTGTGTTTAACGTGAGATTTATAGTATTTGTGTCCAGTTCCTATTGTCTGTATATGGTCTTCATCTATTATTTTTGTATTTACTTTTCTATATTTTCTATGATTCTTCCCGCCTCTTATTTCTCTAATATAGTTTGTTCCATCTTCCAGTTCTATATCTTTCCTATTCTCATTTAATTTCTGTATATATTTTTCCTTTTTTGAATTTATTAGGTTCTGAATTTCTTTATACCTATCTTCATGTATTTTGCCGTTTAGGAAGTCAATGGGTTTGATTCCTGTGGTACTATGGATTGTATTGTTGTAGAAACCTATTATTCTTATCATTTTCTCTTCTATAGTTTCATCCCTATTTCTGTCATCATGTCTTAGTAAGCGTATGTGTTCGTTAATTGTGTTGTGTAATCGTTCGATGTCTGCGTTGGATGTGTGGTTGCTATTAGATGTGAAGTGTATTTCAATGTTCTCCTCTTTCAAAAATTGTTGCATCGGAATGGCCTTAAATCCGAGTTCGTTGTCCACTATAATTTTATTTACTTTGCCGTACGTATTTATAATTTGCAATAATTTGGTTTTAAACTCTGTCCAATTCCTTCCATTAATTTGGAATGCCATTGCGAATTTCGAGAATTTGTCTATTGCCGTCATGAACAGTTTTTTTTCTAAAGTGTAAAATACAT
Source organism: Pollenia amentaria (assembly GCA_943735925.1). Taxonomy (NCBI): domain Eukaryota; kingdom Metazoa; phylum Arthropoda; class Insecta; order Diptera; family Polleniidae; genus Pollenia; species Pollenia amentaria. The sequence goes on along the minus strand of OX031007.1, from coordinate 250,476,131 downwards.
CCAAATGCATCACTTCTCGGGGTCTAGATGGAGTTTCAGTCATTTTATACGGTATTTTGGGAGGTTTCCTCTCGTATTTCTCAAGGTTGCATATTTCGCAGTTATTTATAAACTGTGTAATTCTTAGTTTCAACTTAGGGTTGTAGATACGTGTTATGAGTTCTTTAAAAACTGCTTGAATACCTCGGTGATTTTTGTCAAGGTGTTCACTTTTTATGGTTTCTGTTAGTGTTTCTTCGTCTTCTATATCTTCTACTAAGTGAAAACATCTTATGATCCTAAATTTTGTGTTATTTGCGAAGAGTTCGTCAAACGTTGTTTTTAGTACTGTGTAAAATTCTTCTTCTATTAGAACAGCATTTAACTGCGCAGGGTTAAAATGATTTTTAAGTAGGATGATTGCTGTTTCTCTATCCAGTCCCTTAGTATGGATAGTTTTTCTGTTGTTACCAAAAATGGATTTGTTTTTTATTCTTAGTGAGCCTGATGTTATTTTTGTAATAACAATTTGATTTTTGAATATGTTAATTGGGGATTTGGTTTCTTTTATTGTTGTGTGGTTTAATTCTATTGTATTAATATTACCTGAATCAAGTTCGATCCTAGATAGGGCATCGGCGTTACCATTTTTAACCCCCCTTTTATATTTAATCTGGTAATCGAACTCTGATAATTTAAGCCTCCATCTTACGAGCTTGGAGTTGGGTTCTTTTATTGAGAAGAGCCATGTTAGAGGCTTATGGTCTGTTTCTATTAAGAATCTACGGCCGAAAAGATAAGGCCTGAAATACTTCGTAGCCCATATAATAGCTAATAATTTCTTTTCTATCGTGCTATAGTTAATTTCATGTGTGTTTAGGGTACGACTTGCGTAACATATTGGACGGTCGTTTTGTGAGAGAATTGCTCCCAACGCGTAGTTACTGGCATCCGTTGTCAGGGTAAACTGCTTTGTAAAATCCGGATACGCCAATATTGGGTCATGGGTAAGTAATGTTTTAAGCGTGTTGAAGCTTTTTTCGTATTCTGGGTCGGATATATTTAGTTTTGTATCTTTTTTCAAGTATTTTGTCATGGGTTTAGCGATTAAGGAATAATCCTTAATAAATTTCCTATAATAGCCAGTAAGGCCCAAAAATTGCTTGATTTGTTTTGTGTTTTTAGGGATCGGGAAATTTTTAACACATTCTGTTTTTTTAGGGTTTGTTTTAATACCTGCTGGCGTTATTACATGACCAAGGAATTCCGTTTCTCTCTTGAGAAATTCGGACTTATCCAGTTGGATCCTAAGATTTGCATCTTTTAAGCGATTAAAAATAAGTTTAATGGAATTTATATGCTCTTGTGGGGATGTGGAAAAAACTATTACATCGTCTAAATATACTAGACAGATTTTGTTTACATAATCTTTCAGGATGTTGTTCATTAGCCGCTGGAACGTCGCTGGGGCTGTCTTCAGTCCAAACGGCATTCTGAGGAACTCGTAATGTCCTCCTTCGACGCTGAAGGCGGTTTTATGAATATCTTGCTCTTCTATTTCTATTTGGTGAAATCCCTTGGCAAGGTCTAGTGTGGTAAAATACTGGCATCTTCCCAGTTTGTCCAGGATTTCATCGATATTGGGTATTGGATACTTGTCGTCGATGGTTACCTCATTCAATTTGCGGTAATCGACGACAAGTCTCCATTTTGGTTTACCACTTGCATCTGCTTTCTTGGGGACAATCCAGATGGGTGCCGAATATGGGGAGTTGCTATGTCTTATTATTCCGTGGTTGAGCATTTCCTGAATTTGGTTCTCTACTTCATTTTTATGAATGTAGGGGTATCTGTATGATTTGGTAAAAATAGGAGTATTGGTCGTAGTTCTAATGCTATGTTTTATAGCGGAAGTGAACGAAAGTTCTTTATTTTCTTGATAGAAAATATCATGATACTTGCTTATTATCGGTAGTAATTGTGACTTTTCTTCAGAGTTTAGATGATTAATTCGAATCTGAATACTTAGGGGTTGAGAATTTGATGCAAAATGTATCTCGATGTTTAGAGGATCTTTTATTATTCCATTCTTATGTAGCTCTTTGACGTAATTGTTTTCTTCTTGTTCAATATTTTCCTTATAGTGGTCTCTATTTCTAACAAAGAGTTGTAGTGTGTTTTCTCCTAACTTTATTGTATTATTTTCGTAACAAATTCGTGCCTTTAGTGGTCGGAGTAAATCGTTGCCTATAAGTCCGTCGTAGTATTCATGAAAGTTTGTTATGTAAAATTCTATTGTGTCGAGTCCTGTACCAAATTCTTTAAAAACGGGAATTTTGACCTTCTCATAAATATTTATTTCGTGTTGCAGAGTCTTTATAGGGATTGGCGTAATTTTTTGTATCCATTTTGGATGACAAATATTTGGATTCAAGATGGAGTTGGTTGCACCTGTGTCTATTATTAACTTTAGGTGTCCCAACTTAGTTCTAATCTTTATATATGGTAGTTCCCTGAGGGTGAAGATCGAAAATTTTCACATATGTTTCGATCGTGATGGTTCGATGTTTCGAAGTTATTTACATCCATTGGTTCAGGTGCTGGAAGGCGGTTGTCCCATTGTGGGTTTGTTCTAAAAGGATTCCAATTACTTCGCCCATCGTGTTGGTTATTATTACTTCTTTGTGCGTTATGTTGGTTATAGTTATGCTGATTATTACTTCTTTGTACATTATGTTGGTTATAGTTATGCTGATTGTTACTTCATTGTACATTATGTGGTGAATATTGTTCATTATATTGGTTATATTTATTTCGGTCTGTTCGTCCTTGTCTATTATGCGAAAAATTCTGTCCGTTGTTGTTTGTTTGTCTCTGGGCTTGTCGGTTGTGAGAGGAATTTTGAGTACTACTATGATATTGTTGAGGTTTATTTGGTGGTTTTCCATATGAGGAAAATATCCCATCTGAAGGTGAACTATATGCGTAACCTGCTTGAAACAGTATTTCTATTGCTTCTTCGAGAGTTTCGGGTTTTCTACACGTTAAAATCGTGCGCATAGGTTCAGGTACTTTTTCTTTGAACACGTTTAGGGCAGTTTTTCTGTTATTCCTTGCGCATTCGTTTGCTGCTTGGCCTGGGCCAATTGTTATTATTGTCTTATTGTTAAGGTTCCTAAGTCTTTTTTTTATTTCGTTGTAGAATTCAACGCTGTTGTTAGTGAAATTAGTGCTCTTTAGTTTGTCGAACAATTCTTCTAGACTACACCTGTCGCCAAAGTTGTGGTTTAATATTGTTTTAATATCTGCCCAAGATTGAGCTTGGCAGTTAATTTCTATTATTTCCCGTGCCTTCCCAGTAAGTTTAGCTTTAATTAGGTCTGAAAATAAGAATTGGGATGGCTCGTCATATGCGGCCAGAATCGGATGTACTCTGTCTATCAAATTAGTGAAGTTTTGTAATTCGCGGTAATCCCCATTAAATTCGGGAAGACGACTTAAGTATTTTATTGGGTCTATTCTGACTGAAAGTGGTTGGTTTTGTTCAGTCATTTCTGTCGTTATGAAAACGTCTTAATATTTTCCTGAAAAAGCGTCTATTCCTAGTAATTCTTCTACGTGGTTCTGGTATTGCGACTTCGTTAATGTCCGTCAGGTAACCGTCATTTGATTCAAACCCTGAGTCTAAAGTATATTGTGGGTAGGGGTCTATGGCTTCTTCTACGAATTCTAAATCTGAAGGGTAGTCGGACACTGAATTATTATCACTCATATATAAAAAAAAAATTCTGATCGTCACAAATTTTATTGTGCCCTCGTTTTTTTTTCTTTTATAAAAAAAAATTTCTCGCCCGATTTTAAATTATGTGTAAAAAAAAAAAAAATATAAAAATTAATCTAATCTTACTTTTAGTTTATATTGTTGTCCTCTTGAAGGTGTTGTCTTCTTGGAGCTCGTGCAGTTGTTTTCTTGATGAACTTAAAACTTTCGTGAGTTGTTGCTTATTTAAGGGTGTGCAGTTCTCGGCGTGAACTGGTTTTCTTCCTTCAAGGATATATTTTCAGTTGATTGGTTAGTTATAGTGTCGTCCTCTTGAAGGTGTTGTCTTCTTGGAACTCGTGGAATTATTTTCTTGATGAACTTTAAGCTTTCGTGAGTTGTTGCTATTTAAGGCTGTGCAGTTCTCGGCGTGAACAGGTTTTCTTCCTTCCAGGATATTCTTTCTAAGGAAATATCTTTATGTCCTTATTTTATTTAAAAGATAAATCTTATTATCCTTTATATATATATTTTCTTTTCTAAGGATATATCTTTATATCCTTATTTTATTTAAAAGATAAATCTTATTATCCTTTATATATATATATTTTCTTTTCTAAGGATATATCTTTATATCCTTTTTTTATTTAAAAGATAAATCTTATTATCCTTTATATATATATATATTTTATTTTCTAAGGATATATCTTTATATCCTTATTTTATTTAAAAGATAAATCTTATTATCCTTTATGTATATATATTTTCTTTTCTAAGGATATATCTTTATATCCTTATTTTGCAGAGTCCGTATTAAGGATAAAAATCCTAGTACTATCACACAAACACAAAAAAAAAATTTTCACTTTTTACTTTTATGTTGGATAGGACTTACGGATCCTACCGACTGCGCCACTTTTGTCTTTAAATTTAACTTCTATTAAAAAAACATAATTGTCACTTTTCACTTTTTAAAATTAAACTGATTTCTTTATTTTTATTATACTGTTCTTATATACTAATTTACAAAATAAAAATATTGCTTATTAATTAATACTAATAATGTTTCTTTGTCTTTGCCAATAAAAATATTGCTTATTAATTACATTAATATTTCTTTGTCTTTACAAATAAAAACATTGCTAATAATGTCTGTTTTTGCCTATTAAGCATAAGTGTGTTTTGTTTCCGTTATTGGTATTGGGAACAAAACAAACTTATGTAAAAAAAAAAAAAAATATAATTATTTGGAAAAATGAAATTTTCGTTATGAGAACGGAAATGTAGTTGATTTAAAAAACAATTCCCGAGAAAAATGTCTGGAATAAAATTTGGCAATAATAATAAAAAAATAAAATTAAATAATTGCAATAGGTTGCAATTAATACATATGATTATTAAATTACGTTAGCTTGTGTCGAGGGAATAATGGGAGACATTATGACTTGTGTCGAGGGAATTATGGGAGACATTATAACAAGACATCACCACTATTGCGATTGTTTTGTAAAATAAATTTGCTCTTTTTATGGCAGTGGAATTTAAGGCATGTAATTGCTATGATTGCACGTATCCACTGGGGTACAGAACAACGCCTTGGACCGTCTGAGCTGGTCGTTCTACCTTTTTACTACATGCCAAACGTACTTTTCTTTGGATAGGTTCAGCAGAACTCAGCGTGCAACATAGATGGCGCCCAACGAAATAGGCCAACGAAACAGACCAACGAAATAGAAAATTCTGTTTTGTTTTTATGGAGTTTAATAATTAATAATTAATTTAATAATTATTGGCCAAAGCACTTAACAATATTTTATTTTTTTTTGTGTGAAACTTCTTCATTTACAAAACCGCAATATTGATAAATTCTAGTATAGTAAGAAGAGAAAACTAAACAGATTTAACACCTAATAACTTTTTTTCATTTAATAGTCTTAAATAAGGGAAACCAGATAATTCTTTTATCATAACTGCATTATATGTTAAGAGTTATTTCGATTACTATACAGTTCTTAACTCTTTTCAATTAGTCCCAATATATTAAAGCAGAACTTTGATAAATGCGTAGCAATTGACTAGATAGGGAACATAATTTCTTTTTAATTTAATTTTTCTACTTGTCCACTCAAATCAGAATGTTTCGTAGGAAATATAAGTGTGTAGTAGGAAAATAATTAAGAAGAGGATTTGTCAGTTTAAGTTTTTATTATTAAGATTCAAAATATAGTCCAAATAATTTCGAAAAGACAATATTTGTAGCATTTTGAATTCATTCATCGTAGCAGGTGTTTGTGTGTTTTTAATTTAATTTTATTTGCTTTCCCTTAATGTGTTATTATATCCAACAAACAGTATTAAATATTTTATATATTTTTTTTTAAATAGGTTAACTAATTTAAATAAACTTTTCAATTTATGTTAATATGAACACTAGAAGTTCAAAATCAAGTAATACTCCGCAGACAAATACGTCTTACCGGGGAAGAACGCGAAATATTACCCCTTCTAGAAATATTGCACCTATAAATCTAAATAGTTCACTAACTACTTCAAATCAAAGTAAAGTCATGCATAGTCCTCCAAGACCATCTATTCAAAATTTGTCATTTGGAAATCGTGGGCATCAAAGCGACCACGATTTAAATCATTCAACTATGAATAATTCAAATCCATTGCAGTCTTTTCAGTCTGCAACATTTATTCCTCCTACACAACAAACTTCAAATACTGAGCTTCAGGACTTAGCACAAGCATTGCCACCTGATCCTTCACGGGTCCCTAATAATACAGTTACTACACAGGAATTTAATAGTGTTTCTATGGATTCATTAATAAATCTCTTCCAGCAAACATTGCGAAATACTCAAGAACAGTTTCGTAGAGAATTTGAATCTTTAAAGGGCAGTATTCGAAAGGATTCGGAATTAAGTTCGGGAATACCTGAAACTGAAAGTTTCAGACCGCATTACCATTCTAATTTCCAGATACCGAATAATTTTGATTCGACCATTCGTTTACAAGAATGAAAAATTTCATATGGTGGTACTTCACCCGTTTCTGATTTTTTATTTAAAATTGAGACTCTTTGCGAGCGTACAAAATGTTCGTATAATCACGTTATGGCGAACTTCCACATATTTCTCAGTGGTAAAGCTGAAAGTTGGTTTTGGCTGTTTACAAAACAAAATAGAAATGCAAACTATTCGTTGCTTAAGTATGCGCTAACTAAAGAATTTGGCAACCTTGAAAGTGATCATGATATTATTCTTAAAATATCTTTAGGAAAACAGCACCACAAAGAGTGTTACGATGATTTTCACTCTGCTGTAATTTCTATGAACTCGAAGTTGAAAAAACCGTTACCTGAAAGATCATTAATTGACATATTAAAGAAAAATGTAAATTCAAATTTAAAATTTATGTTATTTAACTCACAACCACAATCACTTGATGAATTAAGGGATATGGCAAGAAAAGGGGAAGAAATTCTTAAAGATAGTAGAAGTTACCCAATTTACTCTTCAGCTAGACACGTTAATGAATTAAATTTTCAGGAAAATTCTGATGAAGAATTAGAGGTAGATCCGCAAATAGAAGCACTGCAATTCACGAGACGTAAAGCAGATTACTCGAAAATACAGTGCTGGAATTGTTTAGAATTTGGGCATTCTTATATTTACTGTCCTGACCAAGTAAGAAATATTTTCTGTTATAGATGCGGTTTTAAGGGTGTTGTAACACCTAAATATCCCAATGACCATCAAAAAAACTTAAAAAGCGGCGAGATGAGTACCGGGACATCCCGTTTAGAACACCAAAACCCGGTGCTAGACAGAGGTCAGAATTAGAATTTAGTAATCTGGATGAATCAACTTCACCTGTACAGCAAATTAATAACACAAATGCAATTACTTGCAAACTTAGCAGTTCGTCCCCAATAAATGATGAAAAATCTAATTTAATTATATCAAATTTCAGCAACAAACATACAGATACAAATTCGAACAAAACATCAAATATTACTAATTTTACTTTTGATAATTCAATAACCGGCAAACCGTTATCTAACAATATCATTAAATGCAGGGAAAGGTACCAACTTAGAAAAACATTTCGTAAGAAAATTGAGTCCACTATGTTGACAGGCGATGATAATCGTCCTTTTGTAAAAATAACAATCCTTAGGGAATCATTTTTAGCATTGCTCGATTCTGGAGCGAATGTTTCGGTCCTTGGAAAAGATTGCCTACAATTTGTTTCACGAACTGGAACTAAAATTAGAAAATTTAATTCCACTATATCTACCGCAAATGGTGATAAGCAAAAAATTATTGGTTTTTGTACACTTTCTGTACACTTTAAAAATGTGTATAAAGATATTTGCTTCTATTTAGTACCAAGCTTAAAACAAACCATATTCTCGGCGTTGATTTCTGGAAAGAATTTGCTATTGCACCTGATATTATTCCCAGTATTTCAGAAATACAAAAGTGCTTAGAAAAGGATTCAAAATTCCATACATTAACACCTGATCAACAGCTTAAATTAGATAATATAATTTTAGAATTTCCTTCATTCGAAAAGATGGGGCTGGGATGTACTGATCTACTTGAACATCATATAGATACTGGTAATTCACCCCCTATAAAGGTAAAACATTATCCTTCAATCTCCTCCAAGACAAGCTGAAGCATTTCAGGAAATAGAACGTCTTTTGTCAATGGGAGTAATTGAGGAGTCTAACTCACCGTGGTGCTCACCTGTGGTGTTGGTTCGAAAACCAGGGAAAGTTAGGCTATGCGTCGACTCTCGACAACTAAATGCTGTGACGAAAAAGGATTCATATCCTTTACCCCATATCAACGGCCTCTTGAGCAGATTGAAAGATACTCACTACATCAGCGGAATTGATTTGAAGGACGCATTTCTTCAAATACGTTTGTCAGAGTCCTCCAAAGAAAAGACTGCTTTTGTCGTGCCAGGTAAACCTCTTTTCCAGTACAAATTTATGCCATTTGGTTTATGTAATGGTCCGCAGACCATGAGTAGATTGATGGATAAAGTAATTCCATCAAAACTCAGGGAAAATGTTTTTATATATCTGGACGACTTGCTGGTATGTAGTGATAATATTGAGTCCCACTGTAAAATTTTGAGTGAAGTTGCTGCATGCTTAAGAGCTGCTAAACTTACTATTAACGTAAGCAAAAGTAAGTTTTGCCAGCGCGAAATTAAATATTTGGGGTATATTGTAGGGCACGGTTGCTTAAAGGTCGATAATTCAAAAATAGAGAGCATTGTTGATTTCCCAATACCAAAATCACCACGTCAGGTTCGAAGATTTATAGGCATGTCAAACTGGTATCATGGGTTTATTCACAATTTTGCTAATCTCAGCGGTCCTCTAACAGATTGCCTCAAAAAATCTAACAAACCGTTTAAATTGTCTGATAAAGCGATTGCGGCATTTGAAAATTTAAAACTAGCACTGTCATCAGCACCGGTACTGGCTCAACCTGATTTTTCAAAGGAATTTGTAATTCAATGTGACGCTTCAAAAATCGGTGTAGGTGGCGTACTAATACAATTTGACGATCAAGGCAAGGAACACCCAATTGCATTTGTTTCACAAAAACTAAATAAAGCCCAACAGAATTATACTGTCACAGAGCTGGAATGCTTTGCAGCAGTAATATCTGTTCCCCGACGCACTCTCTCGTTTTGATGTTGATGAACTGAATTTCAAAAGTGAAATTGATGTAAACTGCAATGATTTTAATCACCCAGAATATGAAATAATAAGAAAAACAGTGCTTGATAATAAGGAAAGTCTGCCAGATTTATGCGTAAAAGATAACCTTGTATTTAAAAGAGTAAAATTCAGACGTGGTGTGCAAGACGATGAGGAAGATACATGGAGACTCTGGCTGCCTATTTCATTAATACAAACTGTAATTAAATATGCACATAACTCTACTACAACATGCCATGGGGGGTTTTCAAAAACCTTGTCAAGATTACGGCAAAAGTATTATTGGCCTACAATGGCTAAAGACCTTAACGATTATATAGGAAAATGTGATGTATGCAAATCAGTAAAAAGCAATAACCAAATTTCTAGACCACCAATGGGTGGGGCTTTCCAAACTTTAAGGCCGTTTCAAAGAGTGTTTTGTGATTTTTTAGGGCCCTATACATGCTCAAAGGCTCGGAATTCTTACTTGTTTATATGCCTAGACCACTTAAGCAAGTTCATTTTTCTGAAACCCATGCGAGCCGCAACCACTCAAAACGTTATTTTGTTCTTTCAGACCGAAGTTTTCCCAACATTTGGGGTACCACAATTTATACACAGTGATAACGGTAAGCAGTTCATTTCCAGGGACATGAATGATTTCCTTAATTTGTATGGTATTGGACACATTAAAACTGGGTTTTATTCGCCTCAGGCTAACGCATCTGAGCGCGTTAATAGGGAGATTATTACTAAGCTGCGGTGTTTCTTAGAAAATGATAAGGATCATTCAAAGTGGGATAAATACGTCCCAGAAATATTATCAATTTTGAGAAGCGACTACCATCGATCAATTGATTGTTCCCCGTATTATGCCCTTTTTGGACAAAACATGTGCCATCACGGTACTGAATATAAAATATTAGAGAAACTAAATTGTTTAAATTACGACATCATTAATAAATGGATTAATTACGATTTCTTTGACATAAAAACTAATGCAGATAAGCTACATAGGATAAGGGATAAAATAAGGGAAAATTTGGATCAAGCACATAAAAAGGCAAGTCAGTATTATAATCTTAGATCAAGAAAAATTAGTTTCAATGAGGGCCAAATTGTTTTCCGTAAAAATCACATTTTAAGTAATCCGTCAAAAAGATTAAATGCTAAATTCATGCCAAAATATGTAAAATGTAAAATAAAGGCTCGAGTCGGCAATTCCTTGTACGATATTGAAGACTTTAATGGCAACTATGTGGGTCGATATCAAGCCTCAGACCTCAAAAAGTAAAATTTTATTGCCCGGCTTTGTGGGTCGAGCCACACGACTAGGCCAACATTAAAAAAAAAAAAAAAAGGCAATTCGGTTTACTGTTCGTTTTCAATAATATAAATCTATATTTCTTCTAACGAAGCAGTTATGTTGCGAATTTTTTTTTGCTAATTCAATAACAAATTTTTTTTTAATCTAAAATCATTTTTAAAATGTTCTACATTTCATGGGTATGTCACATATAATCAAACTTAAATATTTTATTATAATTCATTATATCTGGTCACCTTTATTCACACGACATCACTTATTCACATATGTTTTATTTACAACATTTATTTGGTAGCACTGATACCTACAAGCTTCTGAATAACTTTAAGATTGTAAGTGAGAGCAATTTAATTCGACTTATATAACTTCCTGTCCACTTTATAAACTGCATTCAAACTGTGAAGACAAAATACGCCATAGTAGTCACGTGTGATAAAATAAATCTCTAAGTGTTCAGAGAATCTTGCAATATTTGTATTTTCTTAAACAGTGTGACGTTTATAAAAAATTTTTAAAATCAGCGCATTGCAATATTTAATTGCTTAAAGATTTTCATAAAACAAAATCTATGTATATACAAACACACATATTGTATATGTACATTGAAAGAGAAGATTTTATAACCACTCGTATTTAATACTCGCTGAGTATTTAAACAGAAATTTTATGCAATAAATCTAAATTAAGATTCATCTTTAATTGCGTCATTAAGTGCTCCACGAGAAAATTTTTCCTACTGGGTAGCTACACGTTTGCTCACTGGATTTACGCAAAAAAAAATATCAATAAAAACGAGAACTACACTTTATTACAATTTCATTGATATTTGCTTTTTCATTCATATTTTGTTCAATAACTCATTAAAACTTACTGGAGCAATAATAATAAAAGGAAAAAAATAGTTATTGATATATTTTTGAAAGAGTGTCGATCATATTGCAGAGGAATTTTAAAGGAGAAAGAGGGGGAAAAAAAGAAGAAAACAACAACAACACAACATTGACTATTGCAAACGTTGAATCAGATTCTTTTGTTAATTTAAGCAAATTAGGTGTAAAAAAGAACAGAAATTATTGAAAACCTCTTGTCCCACCTTTGTGACACGTAATATGTATGTAAGGTAAAGCAAACTATGGAAAGTGGTATAATTTATAAAAAAAAAAAAAATTAAGGTATTTATCTAAAAGAAAAAAGAAACTAAAATTTTGTTCAATTTAATATACATTTGTAAATTTTATTGTTATTTAAGTAAATAATATTTTCAGATAAATTTTGTTTTGTTAAAAAAACACAGTTCGACATGACTCGCTGAATGGCCATTACAACGATCATCATGTAAATCAATTTTTCATCCTCATATACGTAAATCTATTATTTCACCATCAATAACAACAAAATATATATTCAAAATCTAATGTGAGTAAATGTTATCAATCTGTTTTTATTTATATTTTGCTTTACCCAATGAATTCAAAATCAAAGCATTTAGGCTTAAATTAAACTATTAATATATAAACATATAATTATGAGCATTTTCCTTAAAATTGTATCACAGAAGTACAATTTCATTGCTAAATTATAAATTTAATGTACTATTATTATTAAATTTACCTTTTTTTTTCTAAACAAACTTAAAATTATGAATTTCTAAAACTAATAATAAATGGGAAAGCATCTTGAATTATTAAAAATGATTTAAACCCTGTTACGTTATTTTAAAGGGGCAATTTTAAATATATTATGGGGTGTAAATTGCCATAGGCGTATTACCATTTGTAATGTTAGGGTAGGGAAAAATTCACTCCTTGAGAGACATCACCACTCTTGCGATTGTTTTGTAAAATAAATTTGCTCTTTTTATGGCAGTGGAATTTAAGGCATGTAATTGCTATGATTGCACGTATCCACTGGGGTACAGAACAACGCTTTGGACGCCTTGCCAAACGTACTTTTCTTTGGATAGGTTCAGCAGAACTCAGCGTGCAACATGGTCTACAGTAAGATTCATAACTCTTTTACTGCTGAGCCGTTGGCGCTGGATTTCAATCTCAAGCTCCTTAGGAGAAATTATTTTGAGTTGTTCAAAAGTGAGCATGATTTCAATAGTCGCCGTCTATTGAAATCATGCTCAGAAATACGGACATAACTAAATTGATTTAGAATTATTCAAGGACTCAGGATATATAAACCTTAGGGGGCCTTAGATGAATATTTAAAAAGATTCACACGTAATGGCAAACTTAGTATGCCTTTATTCACCACTAGTGGTGGAGGGTATTCAAGTAATAAAATAAGCATTAAGCGTTTTTTCGGCTTGTATGGTTAAACCTTTTGTTAAAGATGGCCTCGTATGGTCGTTAGTTTATTTTTCATGCTTTATTCTTTGCTCTAAAACTTGTATTTTAGACATTGTTTTTAATTATAGTCGTTGTTGCGAAATTTTTTTTCGTTTCAAATATGTACTAAGTAATTATGTTTATATGATAAAAAAAATTTATTTATTAACTTCAAAAATTATTTTTTACATTACAACAATAATATTAGAAAACAAAAAGCAAATACATTTATAAAGATATTCATAAACACATACATATAAAAATAATTTGCAAAACATAAAACAAAAAAAATATATTGTTTAAAGGTACTTTACACTATCACACAGGTCTTATGTATTTTGAGGAATATACAACCCTGCCATGGTAAGTTGTTATTGTTTTTTGAAAAATTTTCTAACGATAATGAGATCAGGAAAGTAATTCCGGCAAAAAATGCAAGACTTGTGTGATAGTGTAAAGTAGCCTTTAGCAAGAGAATTTGTTTTATTTTGTTTAAGTGTTTTTTTATATTTTTCTGCTTCTTTTCCTTGTTTTTTATATGATTTGGTTTAAATGAAATTATTTATTTTTGTAGAAACACATAAATTTTAGTCGTTAATTTATTTAAACCTTACTTTTGATGTGCTTTAATAAACCATATTATAACAGAGAAAAACATAAGCATACACATACATTAACAAATACATGCACATTAGAAAACACAAAGGTAGAAACGAACAGACACATACATTTATGCCATTAAAAACAAACATACCGACCCACCCAGCATATGGGTGATAATTTTTTGTAAAAATCACCAAAATGAGTCTTTTCAGATCACTTTTGACGACTTAAAACTGATTTATCACTTGAGCGATTGAAAATGGATACAAATATATTTGAATATATATTGTTCTTTCATATATTCAAATATTGTTTTCTTCAGGCTTGATACGTTCAGGCTGATGAAATATTTGGTAGTAAACATCAAATATTTCATTGTCGTAGTCTGAGCACAAAATATTTTTGAGTGTCAAATAAAATAACAGCTGATTTTGAGCAAATAAAAGTATTTGCCGGCGAACAAATATTTGTCCAATGTAAACATAGTGTGAACACAAAAAATCAAATATTTTAGTCATTTTTGAGCAAACATTTATTTGATATTACAAAAAAATTGTAAGAGCAAACAACGACAAATAATTTTAGCCATGTTTCCGATAGAAGCAATTGTTCCTTTAAGTTTTCGGATTCTTTACAATTTTAAAGATTTTTATAATTATTAGACTTTGCTATCATGCCGCTATTAGCAATTTATTCCTTATAGTTTTAGGCACTTTTACTAAGTTTTATGGCTTGTTTGAAATATCTAAATTTTTCGCGAATTTTCGCTATATTTGCAACATTTTTTTTTGTCCCCGACATTTTGTTATTTAACCGATCGAGGGACTTCAAATATATTTTAGGGTTTGTTTCCAACTTTGCAATTTTTCGCAAATTTCAGCTTTGTTCCCGTTACCCAGTGGCTTCCATTTTTTTTTTCTTTTAAATTCTCCTGTTCTAACACTATAAGAGATGCTGATCCACAGAATAAAATAAATAAATTAGCTTTTGGGCTCATTTTTACTATTTGAGAAATATATTTTTATTTTTGAACACTTTCATTAAATAATTATTTGATGCAAATATTTCTTTTAGTCTGAACGCATGGCAAACATGAATTAATTTATTTTATTTGAAACTATTTGCCAACTGTTTTAACCATAGATAACAGTTTTAACAAACAAAAATTGTCAAATATTAAACAAAATATATTTTTGTTTCACACAGTTTGAAATAAATATCAGAACAAATATTTTCGTCAAATATTTCATTAGTCTGAACGTACCTTAACTGCTTTGAATTTAAAACTTATCTTTCACTAGAGTGATGGAAAAATGATTCACATATGATTCATTCATATGCTCAAAAAGGAATTAGCAAATTGTGTCACAATTGATTCTTTGTTTTGATTCCTCGGTACTGTACCATTTTCTCACAACGAGAGTATCATATATCGAGCTCTTAGCGCCAAATTATCGTAAGCGACAAAACACAAATTTTACAGGAGAAGGTTTTTTAGTTCTTTTTTGATATGTATACATAAACTCAAAAATTTTTTGATGTGACATATTGTAATTTCGTCCAAGCAAGCTACCGACTACAACAAAATGAAGTTTGATTACATTGTGCATTGGTCCTTAAATTTTTAATTTTAGCAATAAAAAAATTATTGAGAAAATGTCGCTTACGATAATTTGGCGCTAAGGGCTCGATATAATTGAAAAATTAGCTTATATGCGGTTATTTTGCTCTTGAAGCTAATTCCTAAAAGATTCAATTATGATACAAAATGCGACCTGGGGAGCACCACATTTATTCATACAAATACATAAAGTTCAAAATTGTTGAATTAATGTTTAAAACAATTGTGTTGAAAATAATAGCAAGAATGCATAAACCAATTTTAAATATATATTTCTTTGCAATAATTAGTATTGTGGTTATTTTATTGTACTGTTAATGGTTCTTTATCCAAATTTTGATATTTAATCAGGCTTAAGTTCATTAAATTTAATTTTCATTAAATTATATTTATATAGAAAGAACTTTTACAACATGAAATGAATTAAAATTTATTGATAATTCCTGACTGAGCTGGAAATTGAACCCAGGTTTTTAACGACAGGTTGCCCAGACTAGTTCTAATTGTAACCACACAATCTCTTCAGTGGGTTTTGCCGTTTAGCTCTCACCGCCATTGACGGCGGATGACGTCATTAGTCAAACATCAATCTTTAAACCAAATGGTATTTCACCTTGTTAGATCGAAATTCGCTTTGGAGTGAATGATTACCTACTTATTTTTTTTTTTGTTTTAATTGATTTACATGCTCTTCCTTACTTCTTGTTTTTTTCGTAATTTTTATCAATAATCCTTCTTGAAATCCAAAGTACATTTTTTGTTATTCATGTTTTTTGTCTTTCTTTTTTTGCTCATTAATATGAACACATAATTTTATAAAAGCAACCCAATGGCAACAATGTTACAATTTGCTACAACAAAAATGCTATATTTTTTTCACCATCTGTTAACAAATGAATCTTAAAAAAAAGTGGAACCATTTTTAAGCTCAACAATTATATACATGGCTACGGCAACCAACAACATCAAAGCAACAGATTTTAATCTAATTTACTTTTTTTTCTTTTTTGTAGTAGAAACAAAATATTTGAAAGAACTAAAACGGCAGTTAATTTGTTTAATGATTCCTTTGAATCCTATATCTGACTAAATTTGAGTGCGGGTGTAAAGAACAGGAAATCTAAGGAGATTAATTTAAAAACTTAGTTGCTAAAATTCTATTTTAAGATTTAATTTTAAGCACAAAATAAATATTTAGTCAAAAAGTTGCCTTTAAATAATTTAACAAGATCAAAAGTCAATTCTATGTTTATTCTATATTCTGTAATAACATCTTAAGATACAAAGTTTTTGAAATTTTATTAGTCATAAAATTATATAATAAAATTGTGGTTAAATGTAAAAACTATTTTCATTCATAAATTTTCAACCATTAATAAATAAATTGTTTTTATTCTCAATTGCTTACTAAAAAAACCCGTACAAATATGTTTCACTTTAAATCAGGCGCAGCCAGTCCATTTATACTGATTTTTAAGTTTTTGTAATAAAATCAAAAATAAATATTAAATTCGCTTAAATTTTTTGCAATTACAAATTTAAGTATACAATTCTATAATGAGTTTTTAAAGAAATGTTATATACACCCAGGTAAGTGCATTTTTACAAGCAGTATAATTGTAGTCATACCGCCTGTTAACGTTGTAAAATACTACCAGCTAACGAGCGTTAAACGTTATTATCTATGTCTATATAGTACATACAACATTGTTACTGAATTTTTGATCACACGTAACATACAACTATGAAACACTGTTGTTCAAGTTGGCCGTGGACGTGTTGGCGTCCCATCAACCTTAAAAGTTGTAAATTGTCCCATACAAGGCAAAAACATTTCTTACTTTAAAACAATATTGGCTGAAAAGTTAATATAAACTTTGTAATATTGAGCCAGTTATATGTCAAATATTTTCCCAATTTTTGCACAACTTTTATTTGAAACAATAAAAATTTTATTTTCTGGTCACACAAAGCACATTTATTTGCCCATTTTTATTTCCTCAAACAGATATTCAAATAAAATACATGTTTGCTCTGAGTTCATACAACTTATATGTAAATTCGGGAAAATTTTTTTGAAGTTGATTTTTAAGTTTCTTATCGTCAACCGAATTTAATATGTATCGATTAAATAAATATTATATATATGCCATTTCATCATGGAGAAACTCACAAACGAGCATTGAAATTTATTATCAAAATTCGCTCTATGGAAATCCACTGTTTTATCGAAAAATTGTGTTCAGCGATGAGGCTCATTTCTGGCTAAATGGATACGTAAACAAGAAAAACTGCCGCATCTGGGGTGAATAACAGCCACATGCCGTACAAGAGTTACCGATGCATCCCGAAAAAACGACAGTTTGGTGTGGTTTATGGGCTGGTGGCATCATCGGTCCATTTTTCTTCAAAGACAACCATGGAAGAAACGTTACCGTCAACGGCGAACGATATCGAGCCATGACACGCGACTTTTTTTTTGCCCCAATTGGCTGAGTTGGACTTGGTTGATATGTGGTTCTTACCAAGACGATGCCACATGCCTCACAGCTCGTAAAACAATGGACATATTGAAGGATGAATATGGTGAGCAGTTTATCTCTCGAAATTGCCCTGTGAGTTGTCCGCCAATATCATGTGATTTGATGCCTCTTGACTATTTCCTGTGGGGTTATGTGAAGTTGTTGGTCTATGTGGACAAGACAAACACCATTTAAGCCTTAGAGTATAACATAACACGTGTTTTTTATGGAATACAGGCCGAAATGCTCGAAAAAGTGGTGCAAAATTGGACCTTATGATTGGACTATTTGAACCGGAGCCGCGGGCAACATTTACACGAAGTTATTTTTAAAAAGTAAATGGTAAAGACCAATTTATCGATTCCAATAAAAATTTTGAATATATGATGCAAACTTTAGTGTTTTATTAGATTTAAAAAAAAACTACGATTAAAAAATCACGTTTTATTTTGGTTTTTCACGGTAGACGGGTACCAGATTATATAATTATTTAGTTATATTCACAACAAAAAATTTCAATTTATTTTTAATATATTTTATTGCTGTTAATATAACTACATATCCATATAACCTGAGAATCCGCCTTTCGTGAGCAACCCAATTAACAAATTATCAAAAATAAATTAAATTACTTTTTATTAAAACTAGAAATCATCATTTTGGTGCAGAATAACGAAACTTCTTGGGTTACACGCTATAGGAGAGCCACAGAAGTAATTTAAAAAGTAAAAGTAGACCAAAATAATAAATATATGCATGAGGGAGGTAACATTTTTGAGGAATTGCTGAAATTTTTGGAGTAATATAAAAGAGTTTTCTTATTAACCTAACAAGTTCATACACATGTATCCACGTGTATCTTGGGTCTTAAAAAAAATTAAATTGTTCCGGCATAAATATGTAAGAGTGCTATATTCGGCTCTGCCGAGAGTTAAAAAATGAAAATCTTTCGTGGTTTTGCTCGTATTAAATTGAATTCCGAGAGTACGCTTTACATGGTACCTACACGTACATGCATATTTATATGTTACATTATAGACCGATTAACATAAAGTTTAATTATTTTATTTCTAGTCATATAAAACTTAATTGGAAATTATTTAATGAAAACATACCTTGAGTACGAAATTGTGAGAATCAGTCAATATTATCGCATTTCCCCCATACGAATTAATTGAATCATTTATTTCGCAAGGGGCTAAGGTATAAAAGTACAAAGTGTTCAGGAGACACAAAAAACTGAAGAAATCTTAAACCATTTAACTTTTTGAAGCAAAGTTTTTTTTTTAAATTGTAAGCTTCTGTTTTTGTTATAATAGCAAAAACAAAAAATTATTTTAATTAATATTTGAAGAAGAAAATGGCCGTTATAAGATCGGGAGATTAGCACTTTTCAAAAATTATTTTGGAATTTTCGTTGTTTTAGTAGCAAAAAGGAATCTTTAGTATATGCAATTTTTCCAAGCACACAAATATTCATATAATCTTTAACTTTTAAATATATATTTGCATTATAAGATAAGAATAACCCGTTTGAATATTCGTCTAAGAACTCCAAAATTTTAATATATGTAAATAATATTTTTAGCGAAAGCCTTTTCATATAAAGGAACAATAAGAACATTTCGGTAAATTTTAATCTGTTTATTTAGATAAAAATTAGAAAACGCATATATTAATAGAAGAAAGACGAAAATATTTCATTAATGAATTAAAAATCTTCTTCTTTCTATACGTGCCTGTAAATACTTGACGGTTGGCCATTGCCGGATATCTGCATAGCAATTTTGGCAATCTGGATATCAGTATCCTCCGAGAAGCTGCATTTGCACATGTTCAAAAAAAATTTTTTTTTTATCAGTATTTATTTCTTGAAAATTTATATATTAAATACGAACTAACAATAACACTATGCTAGTTGAACAAACAGACAAGCCGGGCACATAGCGTTTTAACATAATTCGGGTACGCTGAATCCAGTGGTGCCCGCGGTTTTTTAAGATTGGCTCTGGTTTTCGAGATATACCGTTATTTCGAAAATGGAGGAGGTTGCACAACACATGTTCGCGTAACTCAAAACGCTTTAGCTTATTGAAAAAACGTAAAAAACCGAAATTCCGCAATAAAATATCCGCAGTCGTTTTAGAAACAGAATTTTTTTTTCGGAAAAAATGCAGCTAGGCTTCTAATTTTTTGCAGACCAGAATTTCGGAATTGCGGAATTTCGATTTTTTAAGTTTTTTCAATAAGCTAAAGCGTTTTGAGTTACGCGAACATGTGTTGTGCAACCTCCTCCATTTTCGAAATACTGGATTTAGCGTACCCGAATTATGTTAAAACGCCAGGTGCCCAGCTTGTCACGAAAAAAAGTGTCAATTTCTTGCACAGTGTAATTAATCAAATCTTATCCTAATATTTTCTTTATGTCCTGCCAGTGCCAGACAAAAAAGATTTTGTCATCACGGTTTCTGTTCACATATGTAGGTGTTTATCGCTCATCTGATTGGGTGAACACTGCAGTGTCTCTTCTCCTTCTCCTTGACATGTTCAAAATAAGCATAAACAAAATTTGTTTTATTATTTAAAATTTTCTCCTGAAACAGTATTGACTTTTCAGATTTTTTCAATAACTGTAAAATTAAAAATAATTTTTAATAGCAAATTGACCACATAGCCAAAACTTACCTCTCACTGTAAAATGTTAATGCAAGTAAATTGATAACTAAAACACACATATTAAATATTCTAAATACATAAGGAGATGAGCTCTTTTCGAAATCCATTTTAAAAAGCCACTTGTTTTTCACTGCTATGGAAGGGCAGTGAAATATATATACAAATTCAAAAACAGCAAAAAAAACCATTTCCAAAAATTTGCAACTGAGCCCTTTTCGAAATCAATGATTCTATTTCAAAAATATATATGTATCTTATATGAGTAGGTTTGTTGCAGAACTCGTTCGTCACAAAATTAGAAATACGAGATAACAATTGATTCTCAGAGTTCGTTTGACGCCTAATGAGAAGAAATATACTAATTGTATTAATCCTCTTCCATGTTTTTCCATGGACATCCATTGGTACAATTAGTATATTTCTTCTCATAAAGCGCCAAACGAACTGTGTGAATCATTTGTTATCTCGTATATAAAAATAAATAATTACACTGTGCACGAAATTGACACTTTTTTTCGTGACAAGCTGGCCACATATTGTTTTAACATAATTCGGGTACGCTGAATCCAGTGGTGCCCGCGGTTTTTTAAGATTGGCTCTGGTTTTCGAGATATACCGTTATTTCGAAAATGGAGGAGGTTGCACAACATATGTTCGCGTAACTTAAAAACGCTTTAGCTTATTGAAATAACTTAAAAACCGAAATTCCGCAATAAAATTTCCTTTAAGAAAAGTAAGACCTCTTTCTAATATCCGCAGTCGTTTTAGAAACATAATTTTTTTTTTGGAAAAAAAATAATTTTTTTAACATAATTTCGAAATTTTTGTTTGGAGATAGCGGGTGGGTATGTTAGAAATAAATGATTGCGATGAAAAATAAAGTGGGGTTTGTCATACATTTGACCCATCTATGGGCATTATAGGCGCTGCAGGGGCCTAATTTAAGAATTTCATTAAACGGCCATATTTGTATGGGAAAAAAGTCTTACTTTTCTTAAATGAAAAAAAATTTCATCTTTTCTGAAAAAATCAAAAGTTGTAGATAGACTTTAATCACTTATAGCTTATTTTGTTTGGAACTTTGTTTTTTATGCGCATAGAACCCTAGCCTTAAATTTTGCACCTGCAGGGCCTGAGATACCCCTAGACGGGCCAAATGTATGTCCAGCGCAACTTTATTTTCCATTCCCATCATTTGTTTCTAAGGCCTAGGATTCACTCCTAGAAGGATAAAATTTATGACCTACCTCCAATGTTTATTGTTCTTAACATTTTCTTAAAACATAGTTGCCATATATCTCCAGCCCTTAGGAGGGCTCCCATACAAATATGGCCGTTTAATGAAATTCTTAAATTAGGCCCCTGCAGCGCCTATAATGCCCATAGATGGCTCAAATGTATGACAAACCCCACTTTATTTTTCATCGCAATCATTTATTTCTAACATACCCACCCGCTATCTCCATTCCTTAAGGGGGCTTCCATACAAAATGTTCAATGCAGACTAGAAATATATTGAAGAAAAAGTCCCATAAATTCCCAGAAGTCGCCCCTAGTGGTATATAATGTATGACCGACCTCAATTAATTTTTTGTCCTTAACATTTTCTCGAGACATACTTGCCCCTTATCATCACTTCTTAGGGGGGCTCCCATACAAAATATTGCGTTTTATGAAATTCTTAAATTAATTAAAATTTGTCGACTTTGGTGAATAAAATCAAAAGTTGCAAACAGATTTTAATCATTTGTGGCTTGTTTTTTATACGTCTGCAAAAAATTAGAAGCATAGCTGCATTTTCCAATTTTTTATGAATTTTTAAAAAACAAAAATTTCGAAATTTTTTAAAAAAAATTATTTTTTTTTCCAAAAAAAAAAATTATGTTTCTAAAACGACTGCGGATATTAGAAAGAAGTCTTACTTTTCTTAAAGGAAATTTTATTGCGGAATTTCGGTTTTCTAAGTTATTTTAATAAGCTAAAGCGTTTTTGTGCAACCTCCTCCATTTTCGAAATAACGGTATATCTCGAAAACCAGAGCCAATCTTAAAAAACCGCGGGCACCACTGGATTCAGCGTACCCGAATTATGTTAAAACGCTATGTGCCCGGCTTGTCTGTTTTTTCAACTAGCATAGTGTTATTATGTATATAAAAATAAATAATTATTTGTTTTTATCTAACTTTTACGCTAGCGAACGGCACGGCTCATTCGATTGCGATACTTAATGCTTGCACTTCCGAAAGTTATTACGCAGAACACTAGAGGGATAGAAGTGGCTACCAAAATTAAATTTTTTTTTAATTATTTATCTACATCATTTAATTTATGATTGTTTCTTTTATTACGAAGAGGTAGCGAAGCACACCGGGTGTAGCTAGTTTATAAATATGATTTTTCGTCATTACAAAATGCTTTAATTTTGTTATTCTATTTTTATTTTAAATCGTTTTGTTTGACGCTATTTGATCTAAAAAAGTTTTTGCTTTGGTATAAAGTAAGAATTGTACAGTAAGAATTTTATTAAGTAACCTAAATCACAAAAATTTTTAATAATATTTTTATAAACAAAAAAAAAAAAAAACAAAATATCTTTTAGATATATTTTCTAGTGTACAGATAAATTAGAATATGTAGCGATACATACATATAATAATATCCAATTTATTTAATCTGATATTATCTTTTTAAATAAACGACCAAAGTACTATATTATCGATGTTTATTATTCTTAATATTTTTTTTTGGCTAATACAAAATTTTGCTGCTGTAATCATTTGTTTATTCATCCCTCAAAAACAAAATATTTTCGTGGTATTTTAGTATAATTTTTTTTATTTTATTTTAGATAATAATCTAATTTATGATTAATTTTTCTTTTTGTTTGCTTAATATCATATTTAATTATAATTTTGCTGAGTTTTCACTCAACGTTTTTTTTTTTGAAACATAGAAAAATTGTAGGGCAAATTTTTGTTATTTAAAGGAATCGACAGTAGCAGAAATACTGATGTTATCATCTTTAATTATCTTGGTATTATTTAGAGGGAATATAAGATACTGGCCAAACAGAATGCAACATTTAATCCCAATGCATTTATAAAATTCACGATATATAAATCAGATATTGGTTTTTTTTCGCGACGCCTAAAAGAGGTGTCCAACTCGACCCATTATTTGTAGAGGCCCTTTATATTTCAAATGACATTATGAAACCTGGAAGTATTCTAATAGTATTAAGTCTAAGACTTAAAATTATTACTTAAAAATATATGCCTGCAAAATTTCATTTGAACACATATTCAAATAATTGAAAAATTTTGAAACTCTTTACTGTAGTTTCGCTGTCCCAAATATATACGAAAGAGAAGTGCTGGCGACGAATAATGGTAGTGTTTGAACGTGTAGAAGCAAAAAAATCCTACTAAAGTGAAGGTGTTTATCTACAAAATACTCAAAATTAACACACCTTTTTTTAAAATGAGAGTTTGGGTTATGTATGTAAGAAATATTTTGCATGTTTGTTTCTTTGATAATATTGAAACAACAATACTTTGCAAAAACAATTATTTGTATGCGTACGCCACATATGACACAAAGGTAATCATAACAAATTCAATTTATGCATCGGAGAGGGCGCGAGGTAATTTTCAAATACTAGAAGTATACGCAAAATTTTTTACTCTTTCATAAGATTTTGAAAAACAAAAACAAGAACAATGTGGAATTATTCTACTCTACGCATACATTTAATTATTGTTGCGTGTTTGATTTTTAGATACATTTATGAACCCCTTTACTTAAAAGTATAAAATTCAATTTTGCTAAAACACTTTTATGTAGATCATTCAGTGATTGTCCTGAATCGAATTTAATCCATTGCTCTTCTTGCAATTTTTAACAAAATGATTAAGATTTGTTTATTGTGTAATTCTTTCTATCTCTACTAATATTCGAACAAATTTACCAACTAAATGTATTTAATCTATTCTATACCATCATCGAAAGATAAATAAAAAAATGGAGAAAACAAAAAGTGATTAATTGTATTTTGTTTAACAAACATTTTCCACGATTTGAGTGCGTATCCTTGGCGCAGTTTCCTTCACTGGTTTTGGCGCGATAATTCTTCTAAAATAGAAAAAAAAAGTATATTTCCATTTCGGTTTTATTTTAAGTGCATGAGGTTGTTTATTTTTTTTAAAGGGGGTATTAATGGTTTTATTTTGTAGTAAATAAATATTTACAACATTTTCCTAATCTAAAATTGAAATCTTTGACCGAAAATTTGATTAAAATATTTCAGTTGTTTATTTACAAACTCTTCAGTTTTCGAAGTACATTTTTGTTGTTTGAAT
Organism: Pollenia amentaria; assembly: GCA_943735925.1. Lineage (NCBI taxonomy): Eukaryota > Metazoa > Arthropoda > Insecta > Diptera > Polleniidae > Pollenia > Pollenia amentaria. Next base: position 250,451,215 of record OX031007.1, on the reverse strand, counting down.
TTCTTTTTTCATTTTTATACCTCCATTACCGCTAAAGCGGGTATACTAAGTTTGTCAATCCGTGCGCAAGGTTTTTAATATTCATTAAAGACCCCGAAAAGTATATATGTTCTTGGTCCCTTAGTAATTCTCAGTCGATTTAGCCATGCCCGTCACGCTCACTTTGGAACGACGGAAAATAAATAAACAAAATTCGTTGCAAACTCTTTATAGCTTCTTAACCAGTTTGGAATTGCAATCCAGTACAATTAATAAAGTTGGAAAAGATTTATGAACCCAAATGTGGAATAACCTCCAAAATAATTATATTTTTGTAAAAAAAAAAAAAAAATTCATAAATTAGTGACAGAATGCACCGATTCTCACTTCATTTTGCATAAATTTACTTCATATGGCTGGAATTAATTCTTAAAATTTTCCGAAGATCGGTACATAATTTACCATGGGTCACATATAAAGCCTACACGAAAAGAAAAAATATGGTTGGGCATGGTTACGGCAACTACAGTTTGTTTATTGTAACAATATATTGTTGTTTCGCACAAAAAATATTGTTATTTTTATTTAATATCAACAATATTATAGTTACTGTAAACATATCAATGTTTATCGCAGTTATAAATTTAAATATGGTTCACTGAAAAATAATCTTTTTTATAGCAACTGAATAATGATAACTTTGAAAACATATTATATTCCTCACAACCATTTAATAATATTTAATAGCCATAACATGATAACTTTCTATACGTGTACTCATAATATGCTTTAGATGCAAACAAAATATCTTTACGCTAATAATATTTTCTTATCGCCATTTGTAAAATAATATTGCATCAGTTGTGTTCTTTGTTTTACACCTGCCTATCGAATTATTTGTTAATCATAAAAAACCAAGTTTAAAGAAATTATAAAATAAAGAAATTGCACATACATTAATAAAAAATGTTAAAGTGTCACAAAATACAATATCAATGCAAAAAAAAAAATTTTTAATATTGTTCGAAAATGGTGCAAACATATTGACGATTGTTTTGTGTTATTTTAGAGAAAAAGAATGAAAATTCTATAAAATAATTTATAAATAATTGCGACCAACGGCAAAAATAGTTAAAAATATTATGTTTGAAGTTGCATCATATTATGATGTGAAATATCTGCAACAGTTCTACGTTAAGGTTGCCAGTAAGTAAATAAGAATAAATATACATAAAAAATATTTTTGTTGTAGATTTATTCTACATATTATTATGACTAACATGATAATAATGTGATTACTTCTTAGCTTATTATGATTAACATGATAATAATATGATTACTTCTTAGCTTAATATTATTAACATGATTACATTAAGTTTAAATATGATGTTATAAAAACAAATTACTATTAAGGGAAAAATATTATGATGTAATATTAGGAATATATTTGGTAATAATATGATTCAATTATAGTCCTAATGTGTTGACTACAATCATGTATCTTATCATAATATGTTGCTCTTAGAATATGTTTACCACAACCATGTTTTTTCTTTGCGTGTACTCTAGAAAAACACTTTAGTACGCCTAAAATTGTAACAAATTATGGTATTAAAGCAAAATTTAGTCTGTTATAATAATGTTATAATGTAAGATTAGAAACCACATAATTTACCATTTGGTCCAATTTAGCTTTTTATGGTACAAATGACACCATGTAATTTTGAGATAATCGGTACCATATTAACCACAGGTCCCACATAAAGCAGCGTCTTGAAAATCAATTTAAGAAAATTTATTAATATTTGGTCTAATTTAGGTTTTTGTAATACTAGATATCACTCTACCGAATTTTGTTATGAAAGATCTATAACTTGCGGTAGCTCCAATACAAAATTCCCTCCTGAAAATGAATTTAATACGCCTAATAATATTTCTGAAACAAATCATGATATCACTTTTTTATTGTTAAGCTTATTAGGCCTGGAGCTTCAATATAAATAAAACATCAGTTTTGTAACAGTTTTCCCCACGTTTCGTAGAGTGTTTTTCTATTTAAATATGTCTATACCATATTTTATTGGTTTTTTAAAATATATTTTATTAATAATCAGTATTGTGGTTAATTTATTGAACTGTTTATGGTTTTAATCCAAATTTTCATATATATAAGGCAGGCTAAAGTTCATTAAATTTAATTTTCATTAAATTATTTTTATAAAGAAAGGAATTTTACAACACAAAATGAATTACAATTTATTGATAAATTTTTATTCTTGACTGACCGGGAAATTGTGCCCATGTTCGCGGACAGGTATATAATATATCTTATTAAAATAGACAACGCTTTATAATGCTGTGAGTCAGTTTTTATAAGGATTGGTTTATATTTTAAAGATAACATGTAAAGGCCACTCCTGAAATCTTCAAACTCTCCGAAGAGGATCTTAAAAATTCGGCACAGCCGAATATAGCACTCTTATTTGTCTTTTTATTTCTATTTGAAATCAGGAGTTGATTTTTTTGTTTAAATTATTCTGAAGTTTAATTTATATCTGTTGTTGTTTTCCCCCTTTTTCATTTTAACGCTTGCAGATATTCGATTGTGCCATAAAAGTTTGAAGGAGAATATTATTTCATTTTCGATATATTTTACATTTTTTGACTCTTATTTTTAAATTTTTTATTTATTTTATTTTATTTTGCGGATTTTGCATACAATATAAATTTTGTATATATTTTTCTGTTTTATTTTATTTTTTTTTTACCAGTTTTATTTTCTGTTTATATTGTGTCAATGAGTCATTTTTTGGTTGCCATAAATATTGTCAGTGTTTGTTGTTGTTTCTGATGATGATGCTGATGCTGTTGTTGCTGTTGTTTGGCGTGGTCACAAATTGAGTTCAATATGGCTCCCATGAGATGCATTTTCATTCGAATTTATTGACTTGCCATTGTTTTATATGCAAGCGGAGAGTGTCGGTTTGTTGTCCGACTTTTTTTTTTGGATTTTGTTTTTTGCTGAATAAAAAAGTTGAAAAAATTTTATGCTAAAAGCATTTTTTAACATGTCAAATGTTTTAATATGGGCAACATTAACATGCGTTGCGAGCGGCAGCAATTTGTTCTTTTTTTAATGGTTTTATATACTCCACTTAATTTAAGGTGCCAGATCAGTTAAATAAAATGATGCAAAAATATCTGAAACTTTAATCTGGAACTGGGGAATTAAATTCTCAATATCTATGCGATATAATATAGGATTGTTAATTAGGAAATTTTTTCAAAATTGTTAAACGATTTTATACTTTCTGCATTAATTTGTCCCTTCTTAGTCCTTATTACTTTGCAAACATATTTCAAAAGGGAAAAGCAAAATTTTTCCGATTTTCTTTAATATTAAGCGGTATATTTTTCATTATAAAATTAATTTTAATACTTAAATATTTGTTTTACCATTTTCAACTTAATTGTTGTTTTTGTTTTCTTTAAAGATTCAGTCAATAAATTTATTATTTTTATTACAAAACATTTTTTATTTTCTTTTTCTTTTAAGATAAAATTGCTACCAAATAGATCCCTTTTGTTTTGTACTGCTTAATCATAAAGGGAGAACCCAATGGAAAGGAATCAAATATATTGAAAAAAGTAAATTTAATAGTCATTTGTCTTTATTTCTAAAGAATCTTAAATTAGTGCACATGTTTTCTAAAAATATTACAATATTATTTCGTAATTTTTTGCTTCATTCCGGATTTAAAAGACTTGTTAGAAAACATTAATTATTAATAAAATAAAACTGTAAAATAAGCCTTAACACAAATTTAGAATAAAGTCAAATGAAAAAAAAAAACAAACAACAAAATGTCAAAAAAGTATGTAATAACATGGACCAGATAATTAATTTTCCCTCAATATTTCACATACTTTGTTAGTCTATTAAAAGGCCAGGTTTTTAAGATCTCAGTAGAATAAGGTTTAGTTAATCCGAAAATAGACTTGTGCCGCAATTACCAAGTTTGTATACAAAATTTGGACAAAAAAGTATAGTTTTACTTAAAATTTTATTCTTTATCCGAGTTTAAGACTACGTTAAACTTAGTTTAAACTTAAGGCACAACTCAAAAACCCGGCCTTAGAAAGATTTATAAATTAAAATTTTACTCATAGAAGCACATACGAAAAATTGTTAAATTTAATACAAAAATAAGTTATAAAAAGAAATAACTCCCACATTCTTTAAACGAAGTTAATTATAAAAAAACTGCGACGAATCGTTGATAGCCTCCACCAGAATACTTCCGAAGTGGCTTCTTTATGGCTTCTCTGAATTACGAACCAATCTTTAAAAAAAACTGGCATATCAGTCAGTCATTGGAACTTTGACAGACCAAAGATTACTACAACAATTAATAACAATCGGTGCATTTCGTAACCAATTATTGTTAGTTTATCTAATAGAAATACAAATTTTTTGGGATGGATGTTCCACATTCATAACTCATATCTGTTTCCCTACAGAACCAATTGTGCTGGATTTCAATTGCACACTGGTTAGGAGTACTAGAAGCAGTTTGACACCAATATTTATGTTTCGAAAATGATCGTGATTTCATCAGACAAACGGAAGGAAAGTCAGGCATGGCTAAATCGACTTAGATTTACTTAAGGACCCAGAATATATACTATATGGGGTCTTAGTTGAATATTCAAAAATTTCATCTATAAATATAAAGTTCAGTCCTAAGTGCATTTAAATAGGACGGAACAAAAATGTAACCAGAGAAAAGCGCATAGAAACTAGCTTTCCCACAACAATAAATTTCAGTGTTTTTTATCATAAATTGGGATTATTAGCACATCATTAATAAATGAATTAATTAATAAATATTTCATTCCCGAAAATAATTTTTGATAATAAATTTGCATGTGCCCGGCAAATAAAAAACTGAAATGGCAAGCTGCTTTATTTAGCAACTTGTTTTTTTTAATTTTGGTTTTTTCTATCCTCTTACAACTACAATTCGTGTTGGAAAAAACCCAGCCAATTGTAGGGGAATGTAAGAAAGAAAATATTCACTATTTATTGTTGTGTCTTTGTTGAAGCTTTGATATTTTTACAAGTAAGATCTGAGTGTTTAAAATTCTTATTCACTTTATGGTCTTACTTGTATAATATTTTTAGCTTTTCTAAAGTATTTGGAAAAAGTTTCCTGACGAGCTGGCCTAAGCAACCAGCGAAATGCGCATAGAAACTAGCTTTCCCACAACAATAAATTTCAGTGTTTTCATTAAAAAATTGGGATTATTAGCACATCATTAATAAATGAATTAATTAATAAAAATGTATTTTATTCGACCTTTATTATTTAAAGAAGTGCCGAAACATTTGTTAAAATAAGGGATATAAGGATACTCCTTTTTTGCCGATACGGTACCGATACCGATACTCAAAAAGAAATATCGGCGATACCGATACGAATATTGAATTTAAAGTAAAATTGACAAAAATCAAGTAGAATACATTTATTATTACCTAAAATAATAGTGAAAAGATCATTAATATTTAAAATTGATATTAATATGATATTAAAAACAATGAATTTGATTTTATGGTAATATTAACAAAAAATAAATAAATGTTTTTATAGAAAAGAACAGTATAAAAAATATAGAAGCTATTATCAACTTTTGCGGAGATCGCAGTAGAAAATAGTCAGTCTCTCAGATGCGACAAAACTCATTTTAATAGTTAAGTATTTCTGCACCAAGCAGTTTCCGATTTAGCAGAACCACAGCTGATAAACAGAGGCTCATCCTCCTCGGATTTCCTTATAACTTGTTCTCAAACTCCACAAATGCCATATTAAAAACTTATCAGAACTTTTACTAAGTGTAGGGGTGACCGTGTCTTACACAATTTCAAAATGCAAATTTATACGATTATAGCCGATTGTCTTTCATTCAGAACTAATGCTAAGTAAGTCACCAATTTTTGGGCCTCTGAATTATTCTCTATCTTAGTTTACTCATTTATTATAATTTCTAATAATGTTCGAAGACTGTTAACAAGCGCAATAACGCCAGATAATGTAGCAGTGAAGTTGCTTATGGATTTTGTAGCCTCTTCGAAGTAACCCAAACTTTTCAGCAAAAGGATTTTTATTCTTACAAACATCTAATTGAAAATAAGCATAAAAATCTAAAAGTTTAAGAGATATGTATCTATATTTTTTGTACAACAAATTCATACAAGATTAGGCCGTGAGGGATCATTTCACTTCTATGGTGAAAAGCAAAACTGCTTAAGCTCCACACTAAGTGTCAATTCGTAGAGTTCAAAAGAGTAGAATTAGTGAAAAATTTTATTGACAAGTTGCACAGCAAACGCGTATAATGCATATGCGTATAGAACGCATTAAGTGGGATTACTTTTCGCATCTGCGTGCGTCTTGAAAATAGGTCAATAAAGTAGCAAACGCATAGAACGCGTTGTGTGGACTTCCAGCTAAAGAATTAAGAGCAACAATTTATTATTCCGTATTTATTTTTCTCTTCTGCTTCATATGCAAACCTGCTAAATCCACTTTTTATTTAAATTGAGATTTCCATGCCTTGTGATAGAGAAAGATGCGCCTCGTCAACCAGCATGTAATTTTTCATCATTTTGAGCCTTGAAGTGTGTAAAAAGGTTTGATAAGAAAAACTTCTCTCAAGCTGCATATATGATATATAAGAAGTTTTTTTGTCTCTCCTATAAGTTGTGCTGAAAGGGAGTTAGCATGTTTGCATATTAAGCCGACAATTTTAATGTTATGCATAAATTAGCATTGAAAATTAAATCTTTTTTTTTTTTTTTTTTTTTTTTTTTATTTATTTATTAAGTTTATTTTCAATTTAATTCATTACAATAGGTGGCCTCAGCGCCCAGTGACATTTTTGAGGCAAGTTGGAAAAGTTAATTTAAAATTAATTTTAATATACATACATACATATATCAAAAGAAAAATAAAAAAAAAAATAAAAAAGTGATATATTTAATAAGAAATAAATAAATTTTACCCTAAAAGCTCATCTACATGTTCCAAAATGTGTTTTTTCAGTAATTTTTTAAATATTGAAATTTCATTTGCGTTTTTTATCTCTTGTGGCAAATAATTATACTCACGGCTACCCATGAACTCAACACGCTGCTGAGTTGTTTCCAATCTGCATCGGGCTATTCTTAAATTTTGACAATTTCTAGAATGGTGTGATGTCCAATGTTATTCAAGCATTTGAATACGTATAACAAAAGTTGCATTTTGTAAATACCAAATATTGGCAATATAGTTTGACATATTTCTGTAAACGGTGATGAAGTAGAATATAATATTGGTAAATTATAGACTACCTTTAAAGCTCTATTCTGCATGCGTTGTAACGATTTTAAGTGATAAGTTTTTTTATATCCATACAAAATGGCCAAATAATTAAAATGACTGTGGATTAAAGCATAATATATAACAAGTTTCGAATCTTCATGAAATTTGTTTCTGAATTTGTACAAAATTCCAGCGGCTTGCGCGGCTTTTATTCTAAGCGATTGTATGTGTTTGTCCCAAACAAGATTGTTTTAAATATTTATTCCTAAGTACTTCACAGACTTAACTTCCATGATTTCTCTTCCATCAACAAATATCGAAAAATTTATATTATTACAAGTTGGCTTAAATCTTATCAGCTGAGTTTTATTAGCATTCAAGATAAGCTTATTTATTCTAGCAAACTCACATATTAAGGCTGCATCACGTTCCATGCTTTGACAACCGTTTCATGCTTATAAGGGTAAAATAAGCAAACATCATCTGCATACATAAATATTTTACCACTAAGACCAAGATTATGCAAATCATTAATAAAAATGCTGAATAGTAATGGACCAAGTACATTACCCTGTGGAACTCCATTTTGAACACATCGTGTAATACTTTTGTTAACACCTATTTGAACGAACTGTTGACGATTTGTTAGATAGCTTTTTAATAACAAAATATCTCTTTCCATAACACCATAAAACTTTAATTTTTGTAGCAAAATATCATGATCTATAAGATCAAATGCTTTACTAAAATCGTAAAAAATTCCAGCCACACCACCCTGCCCTTCATCTAAGCCCTTACAGATGTAGTTAATAACATTAATGACTGCTTCTTCCGTTCCACATCCTTTTCTGAACCCATATTGAAAATCACTGAGTAAATTGTCATACATATACAATGACATTTTTTTTTTTTTTTTTTTTTTTTTTTTTTTTTTTATTTTATATATATATACATATATATAATATTAATTTATTATTCATGTACAAATATAATACAAATTTATATGGTCTCAGCGCCAAAAAGGCATTATTGAGACAAGTTGGCAAAAATATGTGCATATACTATTTAAAATTTAGTTATTTAAATTAAACAAACTGACTTAAAAAAAAAAAAAAAAGAAATAAATAAATAATAAAAATAAAATAAAAAATTTATAATCTTCTATAAAAACGTTTCAAGGTTTTGATATAAAAAATCTTTTAGTTCTTTTTTAAATATTGATATCCTGTTAATTGTTTTCAGACGCTCTGGCAAGTTATTGTATTCAAAGACACCTGTATATTCTATACGCTGTTTTGTGGTTTCCAATCTGCATAGTGGTAATCTAAGATTTTGATGATTCCTTGTGTTAAAAACTCTCTGGTTTTGGACGAAGTTAATGGTGTGATAGCCTATGTTGTGTAACGATTTAAATACATACATTAGTGCTTGGTACTCGTATAGTGCATGGATCGGAAGAATTGACTTACAGATCTCTTTATAAAGAGGTAAAGTTGAAAACATTATTGGTAAATTGTAAATTGTTTTCAATGCTTTATTTTGCATACTTTGCAAATTTTTTAAAACTGTTGTATTCTTACAACCATATATAATGGCCATATAATTTAAATGGCTTTGAATCAAGGCCTGGTATAGTAATAACTTTGTTTTTTCATTAAGTTTGTATTTCATTTTGTACAACATACCAATAGCTGGAGCTTGTTAATTACTGACAATACGGCAACAGGTCTGTACTTATCAACTGCGGATGCATTATTTTCCTTAGAAATTGGAATTATTTTATGAGTTTTTAAAATATTTGGGTATGTTTGGGTAGTTATTGTGTTGTTAAAAACGTTTGCCAAAAAAGGAGTTACTTCATTAACACATTTTAAAAGTATTTTAGTTGAAACATTGTCGTGACCACAACTTTTATTTAATTTTAACTTTAATATAACATTCTTCATCTCATCTTGCGTAGTATAATTAAAAGTAAATCTTGTACTGGTTCTGTTTAAAGTTAACAATGAATTAAAGTAATCCGTTTCTGAATATATAATTTGCGATTTTAAATTTGATATTGAATCAATAAAATAGTTGTTTAACAATTCAGCTTTTCCCAAGTCATCAGAAATTTCGTCCCCATTAACGTCTTTAATACAAATGCTTCTTCTTGTAGTTCTTCCGAGAGACTCATTTATAAATTTTCAGCTCTTTTTAGGATCATGTTTAATTGTGTCTAAATTTTTTTTAAAAAAATTATTCATACATTCTCTAAGTGCTTTTTTGCTATTTTTTTCAATCTTTCCTTGATATCTGTATTATCTGGTTTTTTTTTTCTTAGACGTAAAAGTTTATTTTTGTAAATAATTAGTTTTTGCAAATTGCCATTAATTCACGGAGTAACTTTTTGTTTGTTATTAATTTTTAGTATTTTAAAACTTGACGAGCTTTTAACAGCATTATCCAAACAAGCAATTAAAGCAGCTGTATCAGTAGATGGGTTACCTGATTCACGTATTTGAGGTAATTCAGTTTGAATATATCTTCTTGCTCGATCAAAATCGCAATATAAACGTTTTTCTTCTTGAAAATTTTGATTGCGTGATTTAAAGTCAATTTTAATAGAAATCATATTGTGATCCGATAATTTGCATTCTATTAATTCTACCAGTATATTTTTACATACATTGCTATAAACGTCATCTATGCATGTTCCACTTCTAGGGCGTGAGATCATATTGTTGCAATTTTTTATATTATAACTAACAAGTAAATTCTTTAGATCCTCAGAATGTTGTGGGTCAAAAATATTAATATTGGAATCACCAACAAAAACACTTGAACTACGACCATAACAACGAAGCATATTCTCTAAGAATGTTAAAAATATATTATAGCAACATTTAGGTGATCTGTAAAAATTTATAAATTTTATGATAGAGCAATAACATCAATAAAATTTCTTCTTTCACATACTTCAATTTTATACTTTAGTTTATTTAATACATAAACAGATGCGCCTCCACATCCGTCAGCTCTGCAACTATGAATAGCATTATAACCAGGAATATTGTATAACTGAAGTAAATCATTATTTAACCAAGTTTCTTGGACTGCTATTATGCTAGGCAGCCGTGGTAATTGTACAATTAGGTTTTTAAATTTGTTAAATTTATCAATAGATGAAATGCTACGCACATTTATAGAAATAATATTAAAAAATGAGCTTAAAAATTGGTTCAAATTATTTTTATATGAGCAAAAATTAGAATAATATTGGTTTTCAAACATATAAATAAAAAGTAATTAAAAATATTTCAAAAATTTTAAACATTTAAAGAAATAGTTTTATGGTGATAAATAAACTTCATCATCAGCATCTGCTACAACATTATGCGACCTTCGATTTCTGGGTTGATTAGTTGTTGCTTCGAACAAAATTACGTCAACGTCTTCCTTGTTTCGAAGGATTTTTGCCTTAGACAATTCACCTCTTTTGCAGAAAACTCTCCCCCCAGCAGCATAAACCGCACGATATCTAACATTTTTTAGAGCTTTAGCATAATTTAATAAACTTAGCGTTTCCCTGCTTAAAAAATCATTAATAAAAACTGAAGACTCCTCCTTATTCAATTTAGGTTTAATCGACATTAACATATCTTTCGACTTTTTTGAATTAAATTTAACCACCAAAGTTTTCTTTCCTGAAATATTATTACTACTTGTGGACTCATTTTTCCTTTTAATAAAATATGCATCTTCAATACAGTTTGGTTGCATATCTAGACCAACACCTTTTGTAAGGTTCAAAACAGTATCACATGATGATTGATCATTTGATACTACTACTCCACTTATTATGCAGTCATTTTTACCCTCTGATCATTTAGAAATTTAATAGATTCTTTTAAAGTCAGAACTTCTTTTTTTAATGTTTTGTTTTCTTTTTGAACATCTTCTATTTTTTTTTTTGTTCTCAGCAACACCTTTCATTATTTCATCAAACTGTGCTGACATAAATTTAAGCGACTCTGTTAAAACAGACAGCTGATCGCGTTTTTTTAGCTCAACTTTAATTTCGTTACAGTCTCTCTTAATGGTACCACTATTGTTGTTGTTATTACATATGTGACACTCATATTCTTCACGTTCATGCTTTAACAAGTATTCATACCTTGGTTTGTCTAATTGTGTACAAACTATATGGAAGTTTTTTTTACACTTGTCGCACTGAATAAACTCTTCCTCTTCTTCTATCTCCAAATTACATTGGCTGCAAATTCTTTTGTTTATTTTTATACTACGGCGACCTTTTCCAGCCATATTTCATAAGTTTCAAAGATAAAATATGCTTTTTAAAACGATTTATATCAATATACCCTTGTGACGTTTTCGATAAATAAAAAATTAATTAAATTAAAAAGTGATTTTTTAAGAAATGCAAAAAATGACGTTTTTACTGTAGGGTTGCCAACTCTCAAAACCTAAAAAAAAAAAAAAAAAAACTAAAAAAAGTATCGGCGCACAGTGGCTGAAAATCGTTTTTCATCGGCCAAAAATCTGTAACTTTTGAACCGATAGAGATAATTTTGCAAGAGAGAAGACTTCTTGAACTTTTTTGCAGTGTTAATTTTGTTAAAATCGGTTCAGTAGTTGTTGAGAAATTTAAATTTAGTATGAAAATGCTAATGATTGAGATTGAGAATTATGGTATTTATTATTCAAAAAGTGGGATGTTTTTCTACCCACTGTTGTGAGAACTTTTTAATCTACATAACTGCCAAATTTCATTAATATATCTTTGTTCATGTCAGATTTATAGAATGTCAAACCTTAAAATTATTATTTTTTTACTCATGCTGAAATCCCTTTTATTCATTTACACTATATAAATAATAATTTTAATGTTTGACATTCTATAAATCTAACATGAATAAAGGTATCATAATGAATTTTGGCAGTTATGTAGATTAAAAAGTTCTTAAAACAGTGGACTGAAAAACATCCCCATTTTTGATTAAGAAATACCCAAATTCCCAATCCCGGAAAACGGCTTTAAATTTTTTTTTTTTGTTCAAAAAAGGCAACACAATTTACCACTCGATATTGATCAGAATTTTCTAGAAAATAATGGACATATTAGAAAACATAACTGTTCTAATTGTATAAAAATCGGTGTGTGAATTATTAGAATTTTTTACTCAAATAATTTTTTTTTTGTTTGAAAAATTTGATTTGGAATAGGGCATATGGGAGTAAAGATGTTAAACTGACTAAAAATTGCTTCTACAAGCAATTTCTTTCGAAAAATATAAACATTTTTATTTATTTCTGGAGAAAATATTTTTTTATCGGCGAAAGTACAAATGAGTATTCGTATTACCTTTATATGCATATACATTCGCCTCGTATATACCATTATACATTTAAAAAAAATGCATAGGCATGTAATAATACCTATGATCATTTTGTGAATAGGTTTCTACATTATCAACTCTACAACAGGTTCAACTGGAACCAGTTTTTGGTGTGATTTTAATAGTGTCCCTTGGTGGCAAACATTCCTTCTTAGCAGCAGTTATGTGATGATAAGCAGGATACAGATTTGAACCTTTTTCAATTGCACGTACTCTGAGCTGAATATATTGCTCTTTTGTTAACTTCAAATCTAAAAATAATGCTAATGCCTCTTCATTTGAAAGCTGTTTTCCATCGCTTGCCGTTGGAACACTCTTAAGAATCCGTTTTGTTCTCTTGGGACTAGCGATAAGCACATTTTCAATAATATCGACTTTTGTGAGTTCTTTTTGTGATCGCAGTTGATATAGCAAAGCTTTTTGAATATTTTTATCCCCGATTTCTTCGTTGATATCCTTAAGCTTCCGCCTTTTATATCTATCGCTACAGTTCTCAAGTGATTTCTTTGGTCTCCCAAGGTTCTTTTCATTTGTACCTTCTGAAGATATCTGGACACTGAGTTCGCCATCTAACCAGTTTGCAAAACTGTTGTAAAATCTAGGTTTACTCCATCCAACTTGTTTGAAGCGCTTTTTTAAGTTTTTGACGAAATCGGTTATTTTATTTTGCAGTTCCGATCGTATTTCAGTGCTGCAGGAATATATATTGAGTTTTCCTTCAATGTAACTGAAAACATCTTCCTCCTTTTTATTTTTAAAATACTCTTCGGATAATTCTTTATAGCTGAAGCTCTCCATTTTTATAGATATTAAAAAAATTAGATTGTTATTGCTTAGATATATTTTAACAACTGAGATTTTATTCGAATACCACTGGCTTTTATACATAGCTTGTGTTGTACTGTGTTCCTAGGTAGCATAATAAGGTAGAATAAAGAACTAAAATGGGCTTAAGTAGGATACGCTTAAAATCCCACAGGTATTGGTAATTATATAATATACACTTATATTTCAGTCATATGAATAGGTAAAATTAAAAGAGCAAAAGTAATGTTGCGAATAATTTTACACAAACTAAAAAAGTGTTCTATAGGCTGGTCCAAACAGGTACAAAAGTGCATTTGGGTTTAAAGTGGATACTTTCACCTACCTACAGCTAGTAAAATTTCTTTAACCCCTTTTGACCTTATAAATTCTATTCTTCTGAACTTCAATTTGACTAAAATATAGAACCTGAAAAAATATTTAATAACACAGCAGGTATAATCGGTACAGTAATAAAACATAACATTGTTTAAAGACTGCTTTACTACCAATATAAAAAATGTTGAACCCACTATTGATAACAGTTTGACATAAAACACAATAAAAATCAAGCCAAAAAATCCGTTTTATCCGAATATCTCCAAAAGCAAAGGAGATAACCTAAACATTTAAGCATATTTTTTATAACTCAGCTTAAGTAAAATTTTTTTTTTTTGCAATCCATAAATATATTTTTGGTGAATTTTTTAAAAGTTTGAATTTTCGAGGTTACCAATTTTAGAGGTCCGCAAGCCACTCTCCCGATCCTCCATGGATCCGTGTTCTTCCAATTCAACACAAAAGCTACCCGGCCATGACAGTTTAAAATTTCATTCAAATATGTTCAGCCGTTCATAAGAAGCAAAATTATTTTTCAAAACAAAACGCTCGTAAACCATTGTGTTATATTTCAGTCATATGAGCAGCTTAAATAAAAAGAGCAAAAAAAAATGTTGCGAGTAATTTCATTAAAATCAAAAAAGTGTTCAACAGACAGTTCCAAACAGTTGCACAAGTATATATGGGGTTAAAGAGGGCACCTTCAGCTTTCTGATGGTACTAAAATCTCTTTGACCCCTTTTGACCCTAACAAGTTCTACTCTTCTAAAATTCGGATTTAACTAAAATATAGAACCTGGGGTAACATTTAATAACACATCAGGTATTAATGATACATTGATGTTATGATCCATTTCTTAAAGACTACTATCCCATTAATATAACCAAAAAAATTTCGACCAATTATTGATAACGGTTTGCAAGAAATCATAATTTAGTTCTGATCAAATTTACAAAAATTAATTTTTTTCTAAAACAAAATAAAATATTTGTTTCCAGCAGCATGCCACAGCCATAATTACGAATATTTTAATCTAGTTTTTTGATACCTTAGTTCTAATATGTTTGCTATCGAATGGCATTAAAATTTTTGAAATCGGCGATGACAAAAAATTGGACTTTTGGCCGATGAAATTCAAATTTCAGCCACAGTGCGGCGTAAAGTATCGCCGAAGCCGATTAATTGGCAAAACTGAAATATCGCCGATATATCGGTATTGGTATCGGTATTCGTTACATCCCTAGTTAAAATAAAAAGTTTTAAAAAAAAGTTAGACCTCAAGCTCGAAAAGAATAGAAAATTAAAAAGCCCAAATAACGATACATGGATTTAATTTTTTTTTTTTTGTTACCAGGTGCTAATTTTAAAAACTACACAAGTCGACTTTGAAAAGGTTTTTTTTTGGCATGCCAAGCCAAATATGAGTTAGTCAGACTTTGACTCTGGATGGTGGCTGAAAGAGAAATATGCAGCAAAAACACAAATGTACCGTTACCGGATAAATATGAATTTAGCATACCGAGAAACATTAGAATCAGGTGGAACGGGTAAAACAACTATTTAAATGTCTACCTGTGCTATGAAGTAAAATTCTTACAACACAAAAATGAATTAATTTAAATATTTACATTTAGCAACTGGTTCGCCTGAAGAATAACACTTGTAAATTTTGAGAAGTAGGAGCCAAGAATTCTTGTATATTTGTAAAGATTGTGAGTTTTTATACTTTATTTCAAATTATTTGTTTTTTTCCTTTTGGTTTTATTCTTTTTAACCAAACAAATATTATTTTTAACAAATAAACCATTTTACTGTCTTACAAAGCCACAGTCCATCTAACATAAAAATAATAATTTTTAATTGAGAAAAATTAAATGAAATTTGCCCAACACCAAAAACCAAACAATTGAAACAAAATTGTCGCAATTCTCTTGCGTAATTTTGTACAATTGTATAATATTTTGTATAAATAAAAAAAGTTTAAAAATGCAATTAAAACTTTTTCCAATTTTCTGACTCAAATTACAAAGAAATATTTCTGGTATTTAAGAAAAGATGACATTAAATAAAATAAATTTGTCTTTCAATTTTCATACTTAAGTGAAGATAAAATTGTTACAGTAATGAAAAGAAGAAATATTAAATCAGGTTGCCATTGTTCAATGTTTTCTTTTTTTAAGTTTTCAAATATCATGCAAGAACCACAATTGTGGCGTACGTCGTAAAATCGTAGAGCGTATCGCCGCAAATTTCTACAAACACACTTTATTAATTGCCCACAATTTTATTTTCTCTTAAAAATTATCTTAGAAAATTCCAAATTTGTTTAAATTGTTGTCTATATTTATAAAATTAATTAATTTTATATTTTAAATCAGAGTTAGAAAATGAACATTATAAACTGGACTTCAGTGTTCTGTACGGTAGAAATACAGAAACGACAAACGCTAATAGTTTTTGTGTATTAGATACCTTAAAAAAACGTTTCTCTGTTTTTGATCTTCATACTCAATAACAATACTGTACAAAGCCAATGCATCGTAAATATGAGAACATTTTATTACATTCTATTATTCGTAAAAAAACCATAACCGTCCTTGCGTTCCGCGCAGCACTTTAATGTTCGTTCAATGCTTCAACACAATTTTTTACAAGAACAAAATACATTATAGAAAAAAAAATCAAAAAGCCAACGAACAATTTTTACACAAATTAAAAATGCACACATGCACACACAGGTTATTCGTGCTGTGGTCGAACACGAACAAAAATGATAGTGAGACCGTAGGAACACAATTGCAGCGTATGAACGAAGTAGATACGGTGTCAAATTAAAACGTATAATATTTCATGCCAAGGAACACAAAAGCTGGCGCAAACATAAAATCATATCGGTGTCGTACGTCGAATTGGGTCTTATTCTATTTCTTTCTGTTGAAAATATATATCTGCGAGAACTTTATAACTGAACTTAGCCATTGTTTAAACAATAATGAAGGTAAAATTATGAATCTTTCATTTTTATACTCTTGATAGAAGTTTTTTTAAATGATCTTTTGTTACCACTTCTTGGAAACATAAAAACCCTTTTTTAAATACAAATTTAATCTTTTATTACCATTTCTTTGAAACATAAAAAAACCCCTGTTTTCACACTTTTTAAAACGATAACATACTGGCAATAAATTGACAGGTAACATGTAGGAAATTTTCACGTAAAATATAACTGTTCTTCCATTTTTTTAAATTAAGTTGCAATTTTCAGGTAATTAAACTATGTAGTTTATGTTGCGGCTATTTACTAATGTTTAACCTTTTAACTTACTCAGAAATCTAACGTGTTAGTCTATTTATGTCGCCTATTCGTTTTGCAGCATCCGTTCACCCACAATAAGTTCATAATAATGGCAATACCTTTACCTTCTCCAAATTAATTGATAACCTGACGTGCTAGATAATTTATGTGGCCTGAACTTCTTTATTTGTCGAAAATTCTTTAAGATTCACCTTCTTTAATTTCAGTAATGTTTCCTTGCAGGACTTATTTTTTGAACCGAATATCTTACCTTGGGTCACAGAAATTGCTGTAGTTCGCAAGATCGTATCCAGATGTGTGTACAATGGGGTATAGAAATGTAGGTTAGATTCTGGACTACAAGAGAGTATAGATTTTTTTTTGACGCGTTTTGACGGGCAGGACTTATGTTCTATAAAATAGGAAATTTCCGGGAAATTTTGACATAAAAAAAAAAGAAAATTAAATAGTTCTACAGGTCGCAGAGTTTAATGCTTTAAACCACGTATAGCTAATAAGATAAACTAATACTCAAAACTTATTCTGTCAAAAAATCTTGAAAAACAAAAAAGTTATGAGCCTTTCAACTTCAAAAGTTTACTCAGAAATTCAAAACTATAACCAAATACTGAGAAAGTCCATTTGGGACCACCCTGTTCTCAATGAACTAGTTGAAATAGGGTTGAAATTTTTTGGTTCCCGAGGTTCACTAGTATTTACTTTCACATGAATAAAAAAATTTCAAAATCGGAGAACATAAAAATAAATAGTTTTGGCCGCCTTCTCAAAATATGAACCAGTGTGCGCCGGTTGCGACCGTATTGCCATTAAAAAAGAAAAATTTAAATATAAAATTAAACTATTTTTGTGTTTTCAAATTAACAATTTGAAAACAAAATAAAAGAAGGAAAAAATAATCAAAAAGTTTAATAAAATTGGAATTTTTTAGGATTATTTTCAAAAGCAAATAAAATACTATTACGACGGAATTTTGGGTAAGTTGAGCATGTTTTTAGAAATGTACGGCGTTACGTTATACGTTCTTACGACGCACTGTAGCGCCTTTCCTGTAGCAAAAGTACAAAATGTGATGACAAAATTTCAGAAATGATGAATACATCGTATAAAGAGCTACTTACTGATCACAATTCAAAAACGTTTTCCTTAATTCGATAAAAATTATAGGTGATGGAGCTGCTCAAAGTCGAACATTTTTTAGAAAGCAAAAAAAAGGTGATTTTGGGAAAAAATGCACTTTAGAATTGAAGAGTCAGAAATTTTGCCGTTTGATCACTACTTTTTTGGTATTTTTTGAAATGTGTACTTATTTTTTTTTTAATAAGTAACAAAATTTTCATCAGATCCCCTACTCTTTCGGCAGTAGACAATTTTAAGATACCCTATATTTAGGCCTATATAATGGCCAAAAATGGTTTCGCCCATATTTTCTGAGCATATTTCCCACATAATACTTAAAATAATTTAACTAAGCTTGGCCACAACAAGTTGCAGCTTTAGGTGAAATAAAAAGAAAACTGTTACAATCTCATAGCGAAAACGAGAATAAATTTTTTCTCATTTTTAAAATATGTAACAAAGATGTGTTCATACTGTGAAAGGAAATAAAAAGGCTCTCCAAAGTTGTTTTCACTGCAGCAATCTTAGCGCAAAATAAAGTTATTTGATACATATTTTTATAGATACTCTTAAAATAATAAGCAATATTTTTTATTTTTGGGTATAAATTAAAGCGCAATTGAGTGATGCAGCCAGATAAGTTTTTACTTTGTAAAAGTAGTGATCGATAGTAGAACTTATAGAATTTTATTTTAAAGAGCAATAATGTCATTTAAAAATTCGGAATTGTTTGAGTTATTTAGATACTCAGATAATGGAAATGTATTTTTATATGTCGGCTATTTTGGGAAAACTACACGAGTTGCCAGGATACCACGAACTGGATCTTCAAAGTAAAATTCACTTCGTTTACTTAACAATTAATAAAAAAAAAAAATGGCGTGCCTTACACCGTGCGACGAAAATATTTATAAAAAACAACCCAGACTGGATATATACAGTAACAACTAACAAACATCGAAGAATCCAAAAAGAGGAAGACCTGCAAAAAATATAAACAAGTTTTCTGAGTACACAAGAAAGAGTAAATGAATTAATTTTTTACTTACTAGGATTGATAGTACAGTCTTAACTGAAATAATAGATACCTCTCCAACTTTTAAGGGCGCTATTTGCAAAAAGTCATAGAAATACTTTCAAAATTCTGATGATTCAAGTGATGAGCAAAACTATGAATATGGAATTTCTCCGTTTCTTATCAGAATTAGGTGCATGGAGATTATTTAAAAACTAGCGTATACAATTCCACTAGAAGGAGAATGTTTTAATAAGAACGCAACACAAAAAATATTATCTGCTCCAAAAAAATTATAAAAACTGAATTTCTTAAGAAGCTCGGACTATAGGAGGCTGCCCAAAGCAGGGGTATGGAAATACTAACGATGGTAATATGTCCAGAGCATTGTTTTCAAATGATGAGATAACAGTCAGAATTACTGGGGTCGACAATAATATTATAAAAAGGTTGGCAGTTATCCTAAATGTTATAAACTATAGAGAAATGGTAAATGGCCCAAAATTGGATGATTGTTCTCTAAAAACTGCCCTAATTTTGGCTTAAATTTACCCACAGAAGAAATGTGCACCAAAAGAAGGAGGTTTTATGTATGAATTCATACCGCAAATCGCTTCAAACCTGCTGATGGGATGCCTGATTTTTGTATGTGGTGTTCCCGGTTTGGAGGACTTTTTTCTGCTGATAATAAGCGCTTCTTTTAACATAAAAAAACATGCAAACAAAGCATTCCTAAAGTGCTTTTTAAAGGGTTAACTAACATATTAACATATTCATTAATGTTTTGCTATTACTGGTTTAAATGCCTTTTTTAAGCATTTTCGTAAACCTGTATTTTACTGTATATTTTATTCGTTATAATTTACTGCTGTTTAAGAGCTCTCTTATTGAAGCGCTCGATTATGCGCTTTTTCTCTTAAGTGCTTCAAAATACACAATTTTTTTTACTAGGAATTTGGATACACGAATACTTGCAAGATTTCACGGATTATACAGAATAAGGACCTCTTCAATATGTTAGCGGCCGCTTCATAGCCACTTATTTCATCACCAAGACAAGTAAGATCTCAAAAGGATTTGGAAAAATATTATCATAGCTTCGATATATTAAGTCTATTATGTAACGCTCCCAATGCTAATGACTATTTTAAAGAGAACTAACTAATAAAAAAAATTATTCTAATTAAAAAAATATACAAATAACTTAAACCCATATTCATATAAAATATTTAAGGCTTATTGCAGGTATATGAAACGAATTTTCTATGAATATTTGTTTAATAAAACTTTTATTAATCCATAAATTTTTTTATGGATATGGGGGTCATACCTATAGCATTAATATATTAATTTTAAAAATATTTCAAAAATGTGTTTCTATACACGCAGAGAAAAAATATGTTTAAAAATGGTCACCTCCAACAAAACTATTTTTAAAGAAAATTTTAAACATATTATGTTTAATTTAACCATATTATTGTCATCGACAACCATATTATTGTTAAATTAGTCCTCCATCAAGAAGCCACAACCATATTATGGTTGCCTCTAAACATGATATGGGTAGGTTAGGTTAGGTTCCATTGGCAGCCGTGATCAAGCACAGCTCACGTGGGTCCATTGCTTAGTTCCCGTTGTGTTACCATATCACGCCGTCTCCCATGGGTCCTATGAAATCTGGCTGCTAGTATTCCCATGCAGCCAACCGGTCGATTCAATAAAGGAGTGGATCCTATTTACGTCAACATCAGAGAGACAAGTTTTGTCCCCAAGGGTTCTTCGACCAAACATTTTGAGTCTTAAGTCTCCGAAAGCCGGGCAGTTACAGAGAAGATGTTCCGTTGACTCTTCCTCCTCCTCATCGCCGCAACTTCTGCACAAGTCGTTATAAGGGAGCCCCAGCCTCTGGGCGTGCCTCCCAATTGGCCAGTGGCCAGTTATAACCGCAGTTAGGTTTCTTAGATGATGTCTGGACAGCTGTAATGCCCGCCGTGTCCTTTTTTCATCTATGATGGGCCAGATTTTCCTGGTTTCCCCACAGGTGGTTTCATCGTGCCACCTCTGACTGGCGATAAGATGAAACTTATGCGCTATAAGTTGCTTATACCTTGGGAGTGAAGCACCTACATATGTGGAACCGTCCCGATTCAAGGTGGTACCTGCATGCGCCAACGAATCCGCCATGCAGTTCCCATGTATGTCCCCGTGTCCGGGGACCCAATTAAGGGTGACCAGTGAATGTCTCGCTATCTCCTCCAGAGACATCCGGCATTCTCGGACAATTCTCGATGTGATGAACACATTCTCCACCAAACAGCTGCCCCGTAGAAGAGAATGGGTTTAATGACACATTCGTATAGCCAGTATACATTCCTCGGGTTAATTCCCCAGTTTAGGCCAATGGCCCTTTTGCAGCAATATAATGCAGTAGCCGCTTTATTAGTCCTGGAGCTGGTGTTCATCCTCCAGTTCAGTTTACTGTCCAATATTAGCCCAAGATACTTGGCGCTGTCAGACAGTTCCAGTGACACCCCTTTTATCCTCGGGGTATTAAATTTGGGAATTTTGTATCTCCTTGTGAAAAGTACCAGTTCTGTTTTGGCGGGATTTACATCCAGTCCACATCCCTGGCACCATTTTGTTAGGACGTCCAGTGCGGACTCCATTAGTTCAGACAAAAGTCTGGGATCTTTACCCATAGCCACAACTGCAACGTCATCCGCATATGCGACCGTTCTGCAGCACGTCCTTTCCATGGCTCTGAGTAGGGTATTTATATTCAGATTCCAAAGTAAAGGTGACAGTACACCACCTTGCGGGGTGCCCCTAGTCGCAACCTTTGAAATGTTCGAGGCGCCCAAGTTGGATTCGATACGCCTGAAGTGCAAGATACTGCTGACAAATTGAATGATCGCTGGGTCGATCTCCAAATGTCTCATAGCGTTAATAACCGATTCAGGTTTAACATTGTTGAAAGCGCCCTCAATATCCAGGAATGCCACTAAAGCAAATTCCTTGTAATGCAGGGATCTCTCTATGTGGCCCACCAATGAGTGAAGCGCAGTTTCAGTGGACCTTCCCTTCGTGTAGGCGTGCTGAGCCGGTGACAGGGAATTGGGTCCTAATGATGATCTAATGTGAATATCCAAAATCCTCTCCAGTGTTTTCAGTAGAAAGGAGGATGGACTAATTGGTCTAAAGTCTTTAGCCATAGTGTGAGATGTCTTCCCACTCTTGGGGATGAAGACGATCTTATATGATGTCCACGTTGCTGGGACATGTGAGAGACTCAGGCAGGCTCTAAATATTGCCAAGAGCCATGGCATCAATATTCCCAGGTTATTTTGTAGGTCCGCTGGGATAATGCCATCCGGGCCTGGAGATTTAAAGGGATGGAAGCTTTTGACCGCCCATTCCACACGATGGCGAGTTATCGGAATATTAGAGATATCCCGAGCGCCGCTAAAAGTTTCCTCCCTAGGCACATCATCAGTGCAACCAGGGAAGTGTGTATTCATCAGGACCTCAAGGGTGTCCCGACTGTTTGTGGTCCAGGATCCATCCATCTTCCGTATAAATGATGGAATAGCTGGATTATAGGATAAAATCTTACGAAGCCGACTTGTCTCCGAGGAGTTTTCCACGTCACTGCAGAATTTCCTCCATGACTGTCTCTTGGCCTTCCTTATAAGATTCTTGAATTCATTAACTGAGGACTTGTAATTGTTCCAAACACCATTACGTTTTGCCTCATTAAAGAGCTTCCTGCTTTCCTTGCGTTTTTCAGCAATTTCCGCATTCCACCATATGGGCTTAGCTTTGCCCCTCCTGTCCATTATTTTACAGGCTTCGTTTGTTGCCTCCATTAAGGCACCGGTCAATGACTCCACTGCGGAGTCGAGCATGGACACACTGTCTATGAGAACTGGGCACATAGGCAACTTGTCGCCGAGTACACTCGCATAGATAGACCAGTTAGTCCTTCTTCTGTTCGTGTAGGGTTTAACTGAATCAACTCTAAAGGAAAAATTGAAATCAACATACATGTGATCAGAGAAGGAACAGTCCTTAGACACGTTCCAATCGCTAATCATATCCGCGAACTTATCACTAATAAGCGTAATATCAAGAACCTCCCTTCTGTTAGTCACAATAAAGGTGGGCTCACTACCCCTATTAACTACTGTTAGTTCATTTTCTACTATGAAGTCCAAAAGCGACTCACCTCGTGGATTGACATCCGAGCTGCCCCAGACGGTATGGTGTGCATTCGCATCTGCACATATTACTAGGGGGATGTTGTGCCTTTTAGCGTGCGACATCGCCTTCCTGGTTGTGGTGTTTGGAGGGTTAGCACCCTGGTCGTGTGCCATGTAGCAGCTCATAAACCAGACTGTACTGGTTTTGCACTCTACTGCGACAGTGCATGTGTCCTTATCGCTAAAATCAGAAAGAATGAAAGCTTTAAGGATGTTTTTGACCATAACACAAGCTCTGGTCTTACCTTGATCGGCTGCGTACAGAGTACTGTACCCGTCTAATCTGAGTCCGCAAACCCTGTCTCTATACAACAATGGTTCTTGGATGCATATAAGCTCCTCCGTGCCTGAAGCTAATCGGAGGAGAAGGGCAGCTGACGCCGCTTTAGAGTGATGAAGGTTGATTTGTGTCACCTTCATCATAGCTCATCACTATGGACGACTGTGACGTTGGCATCCTCTGGATCGTCGTCCGATTCCAGAAGGATGTCCTCATCATCCGCCACTCCCATCTTACCAAGGAAGTCACCCACAAGTCCACTGACCGATTGGGTGTCTTCATTGGCCGATGACGTAGCAGATTCGTCTTCCATGCACTCCGTTGATGCTGTTGTTGTGGTGGTGGTAGTCGCCGGAGCTTGAGGCTTCCCTCTGTCGTCACCTTTATAGACTCGGAGGAAGATAGTTCCAAATCCATAGAAAATCTTCCCCTGTGTCTTCCGAAGTGACGGCAGAGAGTCACTGTTTATCACAACAGTGGCCTTCCTGGACTCTTCAACAGATTCAGAAACCCTCACTACTTTCCAGTCCTGTGTGGGTAGCTGGGGGTTACTTAGCTGTATAATTTCCAGGATCTCCTTGGGGTCGGATGGCTCAGCGGGGATCTTGGCAATAGATCTGGGCCTTTGCGGTACATCGGCCAGAGGTATTGCCTCAATCTTAGCGCCCTGCCAAACTTCCCCCAGGGACTCCACGGCATCCTTGTACAGCAGCGCTGAACGCTCATCTGCACACGCTATCAATTTAATGTGCCCTTGATACCAACCGGCATCTTCACACTATGGTGGTGGTCCAGGGTTTCCCCTTAGAACACTCAGGAACGCCCTACTAAGTGCGACGACAACCAGCTTCCAGTTTTTGGACGAAATGGTGCCGTCACTTGCGTTGCGGTCAATGATCGCCCAAATGAGGTGGTCTTTAGCCACATCTTTGTACGACCTGTTTTGCGGCCGTTGAGGCGTGTGTTGGGACCTTTTAGTCCCAGGAAGCGTGTCCTCCCCAGACCGCTGCCGTTTAGGCGCTGCTTCGGTTGGCTTCCGTTCAGGATTGCCTTCCTCTGCAGAGGGAGGTGCACGTTTTAAACCCTCAATATGGGTTTTTGCCCACTGGAGAGAGGTTTTCTCCTGCTCCGTGAGCTCACCAACCGGTTTTTCACCAAGTCGGCTGATAATTTTGTAGGCGGAGCGCCTGGTTATAAAGGCCCGTTTGGATGGGTTTATGTGCCTTTGGGGTTTTTTAATAATTGCCGTAGAGGCTGGGGGAGGTACATCAGAGGGCATCGAATCTTTCTTCGTATGCTCTCTTTGCACAGGTTTCGGCACATGGGAAACTGGATTTCCGGTAGACTGAGTCTGCACCGTCAAGCCAGCACCCGAGGAAGGGGTTTTGACGGGTTTTTCTCCCGTCCGGACCTGGGAAGCCTTGGAGGTACCTGGTTTCGAAGAACCCTGTACCAAGCTTGGTTTACGACCGCCTGAAGGCTTAGCCGTGAGTTTTTGCGCACTAGTAGCTAATCGACTAGCAGAGCCTGGCGCAACCACCTTGCTAGTCGAGGTTTCAGTAGCATTCGACATACTACAGCCTGATACCGACGCTGTAGTAGTAGGGTCTCCGGAGATTATGAAGCCCTTTACCGGATACGTAGGGCATGAATTTTCGGACATTTCGTGGGGGGTGTGGTGGGGTTGCATTTTATGCCTACTGCCAGGCGAAATTATACCTGCCGCTCCTCTGGAGACAGACGCAGACCATCAGCCGCTCACTATGAGAACAGACGCTGATGGATTTTATTGCGGACCGACAGCCTTCAGAAGGCAAACAATTGACCGTAAAAAGGCCAGCGGACCTAGTCATTAGCCGCTCCAACTAGGAGAAACAGACGCTAATAGACGGGGGAGGGGTAGTTCTTGGTTCGTACTCGGTTTAGACCCTTCTGGCATGGGAGGCCCTACCGGTCTTGACTAACGTCACTACCGCCAGCATGACTCTAAACGTCCTTGTACTTAAGCCCTCGCATCGCGGCAAGATGACTACCCATTCGCGAGGGTAAATATGACAATAATTTGTTTTTAAATTAACAATAGTATTTTCCTCTTTTCCAAGAGCAACATTCTATGGTTGTAAATCAACCATGCTATTATAAGTGTTAAACATATTCTAGTTATTATTAATCAAAACATGTTCGGAGGCAACCATAATATGGTTGTGCCTTCTTGAGGGAGGAGTAATTTAACCATAATATGGTTGTCGATGACAATAATATGGTTAAAATAACCATAGTATGTTTACAATTTTATTTAAAAAAAATTTTATTGGAGGTGACCATATTTAAACATATTTTTTCTCTGGGTGTATTAAAAATAAAAAATTTAATATTAGTTTAACATCTTATATTATAGTGGTATTATTTTCTAGACTTTTGAGTTTAAACAATATGTATTGCAAAGCCAACCAGGTTAAGCTAGTTATATAATATAAATTTTGATTTAAGTATTAAAAGTATACAAGAATTTGTATTAGCAATAAAAATAAAAAATTTATATAAAATAAAGATGCTTAAGTTATACCGGAAAAATTATCCTACTTTGACTGCAATTTTTAAGAGCACCCTGTACTTGTAGAAGTATGTCGTAAACATTATTTTTTGCAACGAAAAAGTCTAAGAGCGCCACTGTGCGATGTACAAACCAATTATGTTTCTATCAAGAAGCGTTGGTAAAATTTTTTGTTTCATCATTCCTTTCTCAATGTGAAAATAAATACAAAAGAATATTAATGTACTGTTTAAAAACGAAAAACAGAACACCACATAATGTTTGTTACTTTCGATCAAATAGTAATGAAAGGTATTTAGGGTGGTGTATTAATACAGAAAAACTAAAAGGATAGATATCTGGGTGTACACTAAATAATGTTCGGCTTATTTTCGAACACTTTTTTTTATTTTATGTTTCTATGACATTACGGTCGCAAGTGGTGTATGATATAAAATGACATTGTGAGCCATTGTATAACATATCTTCCGCTTTCATTTGACATATACATCGTACGCTACAACGTTCATACATTGCAATTGTGTTCCGACGGTTATTTGTAAGAAATTTAAAATTTTTTATTTTTTATTCTTCATAAAAAATTTAAAATCCAATTACAAATTTTAGTTAAAATGTGGCTAAACTTTAAATGAAAATTTGTACTTTCTTTTAGTAGTTAGAAGAAGGAAAACTAAACGTAAAAGAAATAAAGAACATTTTATGAAAATTTCTGTGATAATTGAGTTTTTTTTTGTGTGAATGTATGTTTTTTTGTTTGTGTTGTTTAAACCACTTAGAAAGTTATAAACAAATATTAACATAGATAGTTACGAGGCTATGTTGAAATTATTTAAATGAAAAGTTATTTATTAACAAGGTATTATGCACTATGAGTTAGATCTTAAGCTCACCCAACTGACTTATGACTTAAAGTGGTATATACAGATTGTTAAAACTTGTAGAAATAACTACCTCTTTACTGTATTTTTTCTAAAGTTGTGACTGCATTAGACTATGCCAAACGGAACGGTAGATAATTTTATTAACGAAATGTTCCCATTTCGCTAGTTAGGCTAAGTGTCATAATTCATTTTTAAGTCACAGTGACAATGTTTCATTATAATGAGCAGAAGATACCAACTTCGACTGACTGATTTAAAATGCTTATCATTATTTTATTAAAATTATTTTTTACAGGTTATTAACAATGTTATACCTTTCTATATTGTCACTTATCCGTTCTTAATATTGCAACGGCATCCAGTTTGAGAACAAGGTTTCAATAGATAATGCATTATGAAGAACTATTGCGCGACCAGTTTGTACGGGGTGATGTACGAGAAAGTGTCCACTAGAATCACTCTGAATGTGCTCGTTAACGTGCTACTCAACAGAGAGTCGAGGGATCCTAAAAAATTCAATATGCTCAAGAAGTATGGGTTAGGGATATATCACAAGGCCTTTGGTATGTTAATCAGTCAGTCAAAGTACACCCACCATGTATAAGAACTTCAATTGGCACACTTAACTTATTTTGTTTTCCAATATTCAGATTTTCTAAGTTTAGAAGTCTCCTTTAAAGAAATAATTTTAACAGACCTCGTAAATTCATATACCACCCCAACTCAAACATAGAAATGTCGATGAAGGTACCAATTGCAAGACATTTTATTTTATGGCACAAGTTTTTTTTTTGCCATTTTTTTTCTTCTCTTCAGGATCTTAAAGAAAATTAAGAAATTTTAATTCTTACTTTTTTATTTGCAACTAAACAAGTAAAGTCTTATTCATTACAATTAATTTTAGAGAACATTTCTGGATAAAAAAAGCACACAAACACACGCGGCATAGGACCAGTCAGTTGGTGTAAGAACTGGATACAACAGCGGAAAAAGCAGGAAAATTCTTTAAAAACGAAAAACTTATGCTTACTAGTCACGCTTAAAGTTAATTGTTCTTGCTAACAATAAATATTTATGTGTGCATGGCTGAATGTCTGAGTGAATTTTCATTCTATTGTTGTTGAAGCAGTTAAATGAAGGCTAAAATCATAAAAAACACACTCACACACAAACGCAAACACAATTTCACTAACACTTTGACTAAATAACATCATATTTCGATTATCTGCATTCAAGACTTATTCCTTCAAGTCATAGCTGTGTACAAAACATCTTAAAATATTATTCGAGATTGTACTGTAGAGAGGCAACAAAGGAAAATTAAATACATCACCAGGATGTCGGTCTGTGTAAAACAGCCTTTTGCTTTTGAAATCTTCTTATTTTTATGTACATTTCACTTACAATCTTTCTCTCTCTTTCTCTCTCCCCCTGTCAGCTTCCTTCTTTTTTTATTTTAGGAATGTTATACTTGTAGTCAATGCTGGCTGACTGACGTTAGAAAATTTCTTTTAATTCTTAGTTACTCTTTCTTCTGTTTTTTTTACAAGTTTCTTAATTAGCGCTTCATTATCAAGTACAAGATGGTGAGAAGAAACAAGAAGAAATTAAAAAAAAAAGAAAAACAGAGAAATATACCAGCGAATAAAATTAGTTACGTGGTGTACGTTACAAAATTTACCATTTGAACTTGTTTTTTATTTACGAACGTTTTCTATTGGAAACCCTAATGAAAACTACTGATAATATAGTGAGAAGTACGAGTATGTACAATTGTTGCTTTTCGTCGTTTTTTTACTTTTCTGTATGACACATTTTGATAAATTTCAACGAAATATTTTAAAGCATTTAAATTTGTTTAAATGAAATAATATAAGATAAATTTTTTTAAAAAGTTAATGATATTAAATTAACGTTTTTCAAGCTTAACACTTTTATTTAAATAAAAACTTCTAATAATAAACTAAACTTAAATTCCATAAACATTCTAAATATCAATTTAACTTTTCCAAAAAATTTTTCACTAATCCATTACTTATTTATTTGGAAAATAAATTGTAAAATTCACAAATACACACACATTAATTCTATTTATGAATTCTCTTTAAAAATTATTTGTAAATAAAAATTTGTCAATGGAAAAATATATTGGATTTTATTGCTAAATGGGCTTTTAAATATTGTAAATTTATACATATTTTATCTAGTAATTTAAAATAAACACCTCTGAAATATTTATTTTAACGTTTGTCATTATGAAAATGGTTTTTGTAATTTTAGTCTCTTTTATATTTTTTGGATTTGGGCTGTTTTTGGAAGCGCGTGTGCTGGTATCAGCTGAAATTATTAAAACTTTTGCAAATATGGCTGTAATTAAAATAGTAAATTGTATGTATATAATTATCGCATTGGGGCTTATTGATATTTAAACATATATGCATATATCGTCACCTTAAATGGAAACGGACGTAACTACACGAAAATTTGATAATAATTTGTTGCTCGATTTTTGTTCGCGTTATTAAACTACATGTTCACGCAAATTTTTAAACCCCTGCGATTAATAATGCCGACTTTACTAAAGAAATTCAAACGCCAGGAACATCTTGTTACTATTGATTTTGTAAAGTTTTTTGCTTCTCCTGTAAAAAAAATAAAAATGAGGGACTTAAAAATAAAACTAAAGAAATAGTTATTCACAGAAAATATTATCAGTAGTTTTAATTAATTAAAAAAATAGTTTAAAAAGTATTTCAATTGAATAAATGTGATAATTGACTCAATTATTTGTTTAGTTGAAATAAAATTAAAAATACAATTTTGATTGAATTAACAATTTAGTTGTTTTGAAATAAATTTTTAATTTATATAAATAAAGGGCGTGTGTGAAACGGTAGCAAAGTACTCATGAAAGTAAAATTTTGACACTGTTGAGGTGAATAAAATTTCACTAGCCCAAGGGCTAGTATAAATTTTGACATTAGCGTAGACATTTTTACAACCACACTATTATCATAGACATACTCCCAGGTCGTGTAGCTCAAAGTCACCTCTAAGCTGCCGCCGAATTTTGAGTTAAAGTCGCCGCCGGTTCGAAAGGCATATTTAAACACACTTTTTTAGTCAAACTTTTCTTTTTAGCCGTGTTGCATATTTATATAAGCTATTATAAGATCAAAATTAGTAACATATTTAATTTTTTTATTCATAACGATTTTGTTATTATAATTTATGCATGTTGATATCAGTGTGTTATAAAAGAAAAACACTTTTTTTTACCGCTAATTACATTAACATTACAAAAAATTTTTTATATTACCAAGGCACAATCTTGTGTAAGTGTAATTGGAAGAAGCCAATCACAATAACATGGAAATATATTTGATTGAGAGGAAACCTAAATAAAAACACTGGATAAATAATGTTTGTTAGATCATTAATCCCATAATAAGCTTATTAGGATTTGTGTAACCTAAAACGCGCAATTCGCGAAGGTTTAAAAAATTAGAAATTCCTTAAAGTTTAAAAAAGCACAACATATCCAACCAGTAAAGAGTACAAAATCGCAGAAAAACCACAAAAATTAAAAAACAAAAAAATGCAAAAACTGGTGGTATCTAAAATCACAGTATCCTGTGAACAGACCAACAAGCAGTCTAAGTTCCGCCCTCTCAAGCAGAAGTAGCCTACCTGCCCTGCCACGGGACAATTTCACAAATCTTTTGGACTGTCTTAAACCAGATGTGGACGTCCATGTGTGATGGAATTCACGTTCGGACCATTTCTGTAACGTCCCCCTAATGTGACCGACAGTGACGCCAAAGTAGGGCTCAGGGCCTATGAATGGGTGGTGAGCACCCCTGTTTTCTAAGCAATTCGCACTTTCGTTGTCCACATGGCCCTAATGGCCGCATAACCGGCACAAATTCAAATCATTGTGTTTCCCCAAATTGTTCGGAGACATAAAACAGTCCATGACTTCACTTCCTGGACTTCACTTCTACAGAAGATAGTTCTCTAAGAGCTGCTTGGCAATCTGACATTATAAATAATCTCAGGTCCTTTGTCCTTCTCCTCAGACATTCCTCAGCGCACATAGGCAATCCCCTTTTGAAACCCGGGCCCATGGTGCCTGCCCCAGCATCACCATTCGCCTGTTTCGAACCGTCGGCGAACCAGAACTGGTCCGCGTATCCGCACCACCAGGATTGGTCCACCCATTGGTCCCTATTTGGTATGAGGACATTAAAATTCCTAACAAATACCAGACTAGACAGCATCTGATCCCCAATCAGAATGGATGGATCATTCCTTAAGATTTCAAGGATCCGCATGTGGCCTACTATGTCACCTGCCTGGTACTCAGCAATGCGCGGCATCCTGATAGCACACTTGCATGCCTGCTCGCTTACAGATATGTGTAATGCAAGAAGTCAGCAATTCTTTTGCGTAGACCTTTTGTAAAATTTATTTAGTACGCCTTTTTATTAAGAATTTGGTGCAATTGCCAAACATTGTCGTGTGTACAAAACAATACTTTAAAACTTTAAGCACGCAGAGAAAAACCATTTTTCAATATGATCACCTCCAACAAGACTATGATTACCGAAAATGTCTTAACATATTATGGTTAATTTAACCATATTATATTCACCGGCAACCATATTATGGTTAAATTAGTCATCCACCACGAAACCACAACCATATTATGGTTGCCTCCAGACATGTTATAGTTTTTATATAATAAATAGTTGATATGGAGCAAAATGAGTGCTAAAAATCTTAGAAACCATAAAAAAAATTCGGGAAACAGGTTCCGGATTCAGAAATGGGACGTTAATAATATATATATCCCATACCTTGCTCTTAATTTTTTAATAATGCTCGGCAGGTCAAGCCAATACTGAGTTGACGATATATTGCTTATGTAGATGCATGTAAATGAATATTAAATACTATTTCAATACACACATTGCCATATAATTTTGTGTAACAAACTAAGTGAGACAATAAAAAACGTTTAATAAAATTCACATTTATCATCGAAGAGGCACTAATGCTCTGTAACAAAACACACAGAGCACACAATTACTGAATGTAAATTTATTTTTATCTAGATATTTAAGAGGCGTAACACAAAATACAACAAAAAGATTTTTACACACAAAATGAAATAAAAATGTTTTTCAAATATTACATGAGCATTTAATTATACGAGGGCATAAATTTGAAATATTCAGCACAGCGTAACCTTAACAAATTACTCAGCTGAACTACAAAAATCAGCGATATATCGGGCCATTAGGATATCTTCAAATTGTTGTATTTTGACTCAAGAAACATATAAATCAGTTTAAAACAATGGTACTACATCAATACTGCCTGCCCTCTTAACAAACAAAGTCAAATCTCCATTTTAGTAGTTTTGAGATATTAAACTTTTGTTTTCTATCTCTCGCATCTTAACATTTAATATATTATTTGATTCGATTTTATTACCGTAACAGACAGGGGAAATTTTGTTAATGAAGTCGAAAAATGGACTTATGACTTTTATGCCTTGTGTAGTCTATCAAAGAAAAATCTTACGAAAACCAAATTGTACAAATAAGTTAAAAATTTGGAGATGTTGTGTACGTATTTATTTTCAAAGTCAAGCCATTTTTTGTCAGTTGTACATATGAATATTCTAGTGCAAGTCGCGATTCAGGTTCTACAGTTTTAATTAAATTTTGTTCAATATTAGGCAATGGTGACGGTGATGTTGATGGTATATTTTGATCAGCAAATGATTGCGATGGTATAGCAAGATATTTCGGGGATGTACAATTTTGCATTTATTTTTTTAGCGGTGTGCTCATTATCACAATTTTGCAAAGTGCAAAGATTTTTTGTCGACCCATATTCTGTTTGTATTATCATATAACATGAATAACGTAAGACTTATAGTAACAAAAAAATAAATAAATTTTAAATAAAAACTAAGAAATGCAGAAGCGCTCAAAAAGCAGCAACAATATAGTCTTCTAGCATGCACCTTCGGAATTTGTGTATGAATCAATGTGTTTATGTGTGAACTGAAGCAGAATGGCTTGCACTAATGCACAACGTTAATTAAAATTTCGTACCGAGTACTCAATTCCAATTAATAATTTGTTTACGTTTTTGAGTATTCTTCAATTTAACACGTGTACCTACCAGCAGTTTTTTGCGTTTTCTGTCCAAACTCAGGAACAAAAAATATGTTTGTGTCACACATATGTGACATGACACAAATAAAAACCTAATTTTTAAAAAACTACTCAGCCTGGTCACAAACCGCAGCACTTTTAGTTATATCACATTGTAAAAGAGACTTAAACGTACAAGAAAAATACTTCCAACAAACATTTACGAAACTAGAGGCAAATACATTTCACTAAAAACCCGACACATATATTTGACATGAGTTTCTGTGTAAACTCCCATGTCACAAATATGTGACGCTGTGAAAGTATGGTGCACGTGTTAACTTCTGTAAAATTTTGCTGTTGATCGGCTTATTCAAGCCAAAGTTTTGCACAAAAAAGTAACTTCGCATACAACTGAATGCTGTAACGCCCGTAAACTTTAAGACCTTTTTTTGCAAAACTCACTTTTTAGACGAAGCATGTGCTGGAATTGAGCTGTCAAAACAATTTTTGCTCACTCTGTATTACTTTGAGATGGTATTCGTAGATCCAAGAAAAAAATTCTCTGGTTTCTTAAAGTTATTCGTACTTATCGGTGGTTGCCAGACGTTGTCGGTTGTATTGCACATACAGAATAGAAAACTTATACTATCCAAACAAACATAGATACTTCACGCAAAGAATAAAAATGGTTGTGGTTAACATGTTCTAAGACCAACATATAATGATAAGATTCATGATTGTAGTCAACATATTACGATTATTATTGAATCATATTATTACCAAATATATTCGTAATATTACATCATAATATTTTTTCCTCAATCCTAATTTGTTTTTAAAACATCATATTATAATTTAATGTAATCATATTATTATTATGTTAATCATAATAATATGTAGACTAAATCTTCAACCAAAAATATTTTTTATATATAAATAAAAAGTTTTTTCGAGCTCAAGGCCAATTATTTGTAAAAAATATTTATTTATTATTTATTTACTAATCTTCTCCAATATTTCGATATCCGTCGGATATCATTATCCAGTGCAATATTGAATGTGGAGAAGGTCATACGTCTCTTACGAATATATTTGTAACTCATTCCTTGATAATGATATCCGATGGATATCGAAATATTGGAGAAGATTAGTAAATAAATAATAAATAAATATTTTTTACAAATAATTGGCCTCGAGCTCGAAAAAACTTTTTATTTTTGAATAAAAAAAAAGGTCGAAGGAATAATATTTAATTTAATTTTTTATATATATTTATTAGGGCGGGTCAAATTGTATGGAACGATTTTTTTTTTGATGAAGCGTATAGCAAAACGTAATCTATAGGTGATTCTGAGAAATTTAGCTCAAGAGACCATAGCTCTAAGTCGGATTTTGAGCACCCCAAAATTTCAAAATAGAAATTTTTCCATATACATACATATAAATAGAACAATTTAATTATTTTTTTTTTATTTTTAGTAGAGATATTAGGAATTTTTTGTCGAAAAATAGCCTTAAATGAACTTTTAACTAATACATTCTGAATTTTCTTCGAGATTTTTTTTCTTTTGCAGATTTTGAAAGTTCAGATAATATCCAACAACTTTTATTACGATCAATTTTTTTGTTATTACTTGGTTACGTATGAGTATTTTTTAACTACAATTTATTAACATGTAGACGCCATGTGGTACAACTAATAACTCAAACTTTTAAAAAAGCACTTAAAAATTCCTAATATCTTTTAATCCAAATTTAGATATTTTAATTAGCCTTAAAATCATTGAATTTAATTTGCATTAAATTATTTTTATGAAGAAAGGAATTTTTACAACATGGAAGATTAATTAAAATTGTTATTGATAATTTTCATTCTTGACTGACCTGGGATTCGAAGCCAGGCTGTCTGGCGTGTGATTCGAACCCAGGCGGCTGGTTACCCTGACATGTTTCGACCTCAACCACTAGGTCTTCTCAAAGGGATTTGCCGTCTTACACTCGCAGCCATCGATGACTGCTGACGTCAGTAGTCCAACATCAATCCTTAAACCAAATTGTATATTAACCTTTGGTAGATCGAAATTTGCTTTTTTTTGAATGATTATCCATTTTTAATTGATCTCACATGTTTTTCCTAACTTCTGTTTTTTCGTACTTTTGTCAAGAATTCTTCTTGAAGTCCAAAGTACATTTTTTTGTTTTTCCTGTTTTTGTCTTTCTTTTTTTCCTAGTTGACCTTTTT
The DNA here is from genome assembly GCA_943735925.1 of Pollenia amentaria. Lineage (NCBI taxonomy): Eukaryota > Metazoa > Arthropoda > Insecta > Diptera > Polleniidae > Pollenia > Pollenia amentaria. The sequence goes on along the minus strand of OX031007.1, from coordinate 250,415,493 downwards.
CAGCACAACTTGAAGGACAAATGTAAACATAGCTCGTGCCTTAGCTGTTAACAATAATTAGTATTGTGGTTATTTTATTGAACTGTTAATGGTTTTTAATCCAAATTTAGATATTTTAATTAGGCTTAAGTTCATTGAATTTAATTTGCATTAAATTATTTTTATGAAGAAAGGAATTTTTACAACATGGAAGATTAATTAAAATTGTTATTGATAATTTTCATTCTTGACTGACCTGGGATTCGAAGCCAGGCTGTCTGGCGTGTGATTCGAACCCAGGCGGCTGGTTACCCTGACATGTTTCGACCTCAACCACTAGGTCTTCTCAAAGGGATTTGCCGTCTTACACTCGCAGCCATCGATGACTGCTGACGTCAGTAGTCAAACATCAATCCTTAAACCAAATTGTATTTTAACCTTTGGTAGATCGAAATTTGCTTTTTTTTGAATGATTATCCATTTTTAATTGATCTCACATGTTTTTCCTTACTTCTGTTTTTTCGTACTTTTGTCAAGAATTCTTCTTGAAGTCCAAAGTACATTTTTTTGTTTTTCCTGTTTTTGTCTTTCTTTTTTTCCTAGTTGACCTTTTCCAGCACAACTTGAAGGACAAATGTAAACATAGCTCGTGCCTTAGCTGTTAACAATAATTAGTCAGTCAAGATTGAAAATTATCAATAACAATTTTAATTAATCTTCCATGTTGTAAAAATTCCTTTCTTCATAAAAATAATTTAATGCAAATTAAATTCAATGAACTTAAGCCTAATTAAAATATCTAAATTTGGATTAAAAACCATTAACAGTTCAATAAAATAACCACAATACTAATAATTCCTAATATCTCTACTAAAAATAAAAAAATTTAATTAAATTGTTCTATGTATATGTACAGTGCCAGCTCGCTAATCCGAATTTATGATTGCGGAAAAATATTGGTTTCAATACAGATTCTGAAAGGTGATAAAATACCTTTCAAACAAGCCAAGATTGAGAAATCTACTATAATTCTATCCGATTATATGACGAATTTAATTAAATTGTTCTGTGTATATATGGAAACATTTCTATTTTGAAATTTCGGGGGCCTTCAAATCCGACTTAGAGCTAAGGTCTGTAATATTTATGCTTATTTACTTACTGGCAACCGTAACGTAAAACTGTTACAGATATTTCACATCATAATATGATGCAACTTAAAACATAATATTTTTAACCCATTTTTGTCGTATATCGTAATTATTTATAAATTATTTTATAGTTTTCATTCTTTTTTTCTAAAATATTACAAAACAATGGTCAATATTTTTCCACCATTTTCAAACAATATTAAAATGTCGGTCAATGTGAATTTTTATCATAGTATGTGGCATATAAGACTTTTTTGATTAAGAACCAAGCTAGACGTGGTAGATGTAACCATATTTCTTAACGTTTTTTAGTCAGTTACAGGTGAAAATTGGTATTTAAAGCTTAACACAAAAATCGGAAACACATTCACGATTCCAAATCTGCCCTTATCTCAATTTTGGATTTTTGGCGCTTATGACTTTCTTCCTTAGGAAGGCAGAAAATTGTTGTGGTTATGAACTTGCAATCTTTTGCTTGATATTGTACTCTTAGATACGATAACCCTTTTTAATCCATTAGGCTTGCAGAGGCCTAAAATAAGCAAATCACTTTGGATCAAATTAGATAAATATATCGCGACCTTAGGACAACAAAGTTATATTTGCACCTTATCTGCATGCAAAATAAAACATTGTTGTCGTAAGGTCACGCAATTTTGCCATGTGAACCAGCAGTGACCACAGTTGTAAGTTTCCGGAAACTGCTGCCTAAATCTTTTTAGACTCTGGTGATTGCAAAGAGAAATTTTAAATACCACTTTGCAACATTTTTGAAGCCACCGCGTGCAGACTCATTCTCATGTGGAATTCCTCGGAGAACTTTTTAAAACAAACAAAGCCCCAGTTGGGTTTTGTTAATTTTAGTTGCTGTTGGGATGTTATGCCCTCATGTATATTTTAGTTAAAACTTGATTTCTCCGAAGAACATGCCATTTTCTCGGAAACCAATTGGAAATTTATTTGCTGTCCTCCGCACAATTGTATCTGCAGACTAGGAGAAGAAAGTGTAAAGGATCTAGCGCCTCAAATTTGCTTAAGTTATATTTAATAATTAATCAGTATCATTCTTTTAAGCCTTTTGCTAACGTTTTCAAAAATTTCTTGAATTTTCGATGTTAAATACAGATGGAAAATGTGAAAAAGCATTTTTGGTATTTTAGTATTCTGAAGAACTATGAATTATAATATACGAAATATTTTATCTGAAGATAACATCACCAAAGTTTGGAAGCTATGGGACATAAATAGTGAAACAGATATAAACATTTTTGCAGTTTTGGTATAGTTTCCTTTACACATTTTCTCCAGCTCTGTAGTTAAAAACGTGGCTTTCGAGGCATGTTTATCAGAAAATTGAAGTGCTAGCCAAAATATTTATGAGGATATAAAATCCGAGCAGCAGCTAAAATAAGCAAACCCCAATTGGAGGTTTGTTTGCTTCGATGAGTGCTTCAAGATATTCCGCACGAGAAAGAGCTTGCATTTTATGTCTTGCACTGGCTACGTTGGATTAGGAACAGACTTTAAAAGTTAGACCAAATAACAAAAACATACGTAACACTAGATGAAACAAAATTTTCATAAATCATTTAATTAAAAACGCTTTGAGATTTAAAACCAACCCTCGTAGAAAAATGTATACATAAAATTATACATTTATGTATTAGGGTGTTAATGTATTAGTTTTATTTCAGTGCGAATTTAGATAGATACCCAGATGTAGACATTTACATTTTCATTAATTTTCAGTAAATTGCCTATTAACGGTGTTCGGGCTTTTTTGTTCTCATTTATTATTTCCGCTCTTTTATAGTCAATTGGTTGGTTGGTTAGAGTGGTATGCAGTTGTTTGATAATGTATATGTTTGTGTGAGTGTGTGGTTAGCTTGAATATGTGGTTTTCTTAATTTTGTTAAAATTGTATCTAAATTTTTGTTTAAGCCTTAATTGTAGAACAAATGCTTTATTGTTATTATTGTAGCCCTAAAAGGCGAATAAGTGTTCATAGTATTTTAATGGCATCTCAATTGGCAAATTTAATTAAATATCTTTATTTATGTAGGTGTGTTATAATAAAAGTATTTAATTGTAGAAGTGATATCCTTGGTTGAGGTGTTTGTTGGGTGGGTAAGATGTTTGATATAATCTATTTAATATATATATAAGTAATAAATATTTTCCTTTAATTTTTTATGTCCTTGCGTGCAATAGAGACGCAAAAGGATTCTTAGAATAATCTTCAATTATGAGTTCCTTATTATAAATATTTACAATTAAATTATACTTTTGTATACTGTATGGAAAAAATATTACTTTTTTTAAAAATAAATATATGTATGTATTACTTTACAGGCCATATGCTGCGTATGATTGGTATTATTATAATCTTCTTTTCATATATTACTCATACGTACTCGTGCACTCTATTATACTAAATTCGTTTTGAAGTTTGTAGAATAATTCTACAATTTGCCAACTCAATGGCTTTTAAGAAATCTGTTTTTTTTAGTTTTATATCTAAGAATACCAAGTGGATAAGTTGACAAAGTCGACTACAATTTTAAGCTTAACAAAAGAAAAAATCGTAAAGTCACATAGACACTAAAAAAACTCCCAAAAACGCACTTTTCAAAAATATTTATTTCTTAAAAATAAAAACAAGACGTAAAGTTTACAAAACAAAAAAAAAAAGGAAGAGAAAAACTATGTATGTATGTATTAAAAAAAACTTACATGCAGCCACATAAGATTTTGAATTACTTACAGAAGAGCATACAAACATTTATAAGCATCTATGACTGTGTACATCTTTATTTGTATATAAAATGCCAACAATTGTGCTGACACTAAATCTTAAGTTTTATGATCTGAAACATTACAAATCCTAGCAGAAGGATACAAAAAAAAAAAAAAATCAGTAAATAAGAAAGTACGTAAGTAAGCTCTTAACAGAAGCTAGCTATATTTATGAACAGGGAGTTTGCATTCAAAGTTGAGTTATACCACCACAGTTGAGAAAATCATTTGAAGTGAGCTATAAAATAAAACAACACAAAGATTTTAACTTAACGTATTGCTGTGGTACAAACTGCTGCAACTGTAGAGGAGACAGGCATTTGGAGAGGAAGAAAAAAACTTAATTTTTGTTTCTTATGTAATAAACTTTTAACTCCTGGTAGCAGTAGAAGTTGCAACAGACACTTTTGGATTCGCATCAAGAATTTTACGTTTCTGTCGTATGCGAGCAGTAAAGTTTTAAGAACTATGTTGAATGCAACAGCAAGAGAAAAAAAACAAATACAACAACAACAATAATAGAGAAAGAGCAATGACATTTTTCCATTTTTGTAGTTGAATTATTACCATTTTACTGGTATATTGCACTGTGGGGAGTCGGCAAGAAATAAAAATACTTGATTTTTATTTATTGTGCTTAAAAGTGAATTTATTGTAAATTAAAGAATGGAATATGACTCAGTAAAGGTATTCAAAATATGCACATTTCTAAGGATATCAAAATTATTATTTGTTTTTTTTTTTTTTTTTATTTAAAAAAATTCCACTGTACTTATTTTATTGCTTTTTAGCGCTGCTTCCACGTGTGTTTTATGTTAGGGAAATAAAAACACGTCAGATGTTCACTTTAGTAAAAACAATAATAGTATATTGTTTTCAATTGATAAATTACAGAATGATAAAACAGAGGAAATGTTTAACGCATCATTATTTTCTAGCAATTTCCTGCTGAAATATGTCCTTAGCAAATAATAAATAATTCACATTTCTGTAACATTCTGTTAAATGTCGATTCAAATCCGTTACATATTTTGTTAATAATTAGTGAGTATTTGTGTTTATGCTTAAGGTTAGGATTGTATACGACAATGGACTTGCTATATAAGGATCAAAGCAAAATAGAGTTTTTGATTCAAAATTAAAAAAGAAATATATATTTTATAAAAGTTAAAATTTCAAAATTAACTTTGATTAATCGAAATGATGAATAAGTGAAGATTAGATGTTCAAAGTGACCACATCTTACTATCAGCTAAAATCAGGTTAAAACTATCAAAAATCAAACGCCCAAATACCAATACTTAAGTCCGGAACATTTAATGATAGCTGAGAAGAAAGCCATTCTCTGTGGAGAAACCAATGATCAACTAAAAAATATTAATGCAGCCGCATGAACATCGAGGAATTATGGAAACAAACATAAAACATTTAAAAAAAAATATTACTGAGAAAAAGTACAAATCGAAACAATACTGGATGACCGATGAAGTTCTGAACCGTATGGCAGAAATACAGAGAAATAAAAAATGTAAATCATAATGAATACCAACGCCGCAATAATTTGATTAGAATTTAATGCCAGCTTGCAAAGAACGACTGGGAACATTGCCAATGCGAGGAAATCGAAGAACTCGAAAGAAAGCACAAAGACTTTAACTTGCACAGGGAAATTAGAGAACTTTGTGGAACTCATAGGAGGCACATTAAATTATCCTTAGTAGAAGAAAATAATATGATTATATAGGGCTCGCAAGAAAGTCAAAACCTTTGGGAAAACCATGTAAAATATCTATTTGATGATTGCAGTAGAACTACCAATAATGAATCTACTCTCCAACATCTCACAGGTCCATGCATCACTAAGGATAAGATAAAAAAGTAATCAACGCATCCAAAAATAGGAAATCTCTTGATGATTGTTCCAGCGATAAAGTAAAACTCATCGATGAAGATAACTCAATCTTCTTGTCAAATTATTTAATACCGTTTATGGCACTGGATTTTTTTTTAACAATTGCCTATAAGAACCTTCAATATTAAATGATTTTTAGTTTTTTTTTTTTTTTTTTTTTTTTTTTTTTTTTTTTTTTTTTTTGTAAAATTTAATACATATCGCACTCCTTATTCTCTAAAAAATAGGATTGGAACATTTCGTGACCTTTCCATTGAACTTAGATTCGACGTTTTTGGTTTCAAAGTTCTCTTTTCGTGACACTTATTTGCCGTAGCCACATCCCATTTTATGCGCGTTTTGCACACTCTCCTAATAAAGTTCAAAGGAAAAAGTTTACTACTTCTTTACTTATTTACAGGATCTATCTGCCATCCTGTAAAGAAGTACTATAAATACTACTTTTTAAAAGAAGTTGGACTGCTATAATAAAGACTTTACTATCCTCTTTGCAAACCGCTATTATATTGAGGTAAACAAACCCAAGAATGGAAAAATCACTAATATAACAATTAGTATTGTGGTTATTTTATTGAACTGATTAAGGTTTTAATTAAAATTTTTAATATTTTATTCAGGCTAAAGTTCATTAAATTTAATTTTCATTAGATTATTTTTTATGAAGAATAGAATTTTTACAAAATGAAATGAACTATGATTTATGGATAATTATTAATGGAACAAATATATCTATTAACACACAATTAAGTCGTTGACTTTTATGTATCTTATAGTTTAAAAGGTAATTTTAAAATTTGCTTAAAAAACCACAACAAAATGCATTTTATTTGTAGTCCTTGCAAACATACATGAACAATGTCAATTGGGCAATGCACGAAAACGTTGCATTTTATTTTCAGATACATGGGAAAAATAATGGAAAAAATGGGACTTATTTTAGCCTTCTGCAGCAGTATCAATATTTTGAAATGGCACATTAGACTTGACCTTTATCATGTTGAATGTGAGGGAGCAGACTTCAGCAGAAATGTTATTCCAAAAACGAACAATCCAGCCAAAGAACGAATTTTCCCTGTAATGCATTGCATGATGCGCCGGCCAATCGAACACAAAAGGATGGGCTCTTGAGGAAAAACGTGTATAGCGAGCAAACGTACTATTTTCGGGAACGATATTACAAGTTTAATCAGAACACATCCCATTGTGTTAACGGCAGAACAGGGCACAAAAGGAAGACAGTGAAATGAGATACCTTAATGTCACCTATGAGAAATTTCGGCCTTTCCTGCACGCGGTGGAGAAGCTCCAAAATAGACTTTGAAGCATCAGCCCAGACATGAGAATTGTGTTTCATTCGCTGTGGTATAAACAGTTAGGAGATCAGATGGAGTGAAGTATATTTTTAACCGAGGCATTTGAATGATTCTTTAGACACCTTGAATATATGTTTTGTCCATCAGATATCTCATTCAATTTTCATTCCCAGAACATCAAGAGATTCGGGTTCCCTTATAATTATACCACCCAACCATCGCGAGCTGATGACTTTATGTGTGCATTTGAGTTTTTTCATATATTAACAAAAACATTTTCTAAGCTAATATGAGGTTGCTGAACCAGAATATGTAATTAATTTACTCTTTTTAATGCGTATTTTGGCGAAAGTCGCGAAAACTATTTCTCATTTTTGGTGTTTTATTTATTACCGAATTTATCGAGCTACAGGCATTTAAAGTTTATTTACGTTTTGTAAAATACTATTATTTTTAATTCAAAGAAAATTTTTTTAAGATAATAAGATTTGTAAACATAGATAAAACTAAGATATATATCCATTTAGTGGAAAAGGCTTTATTAATTATTAATATAGTTAGTATAGTTGATTAAAAACCAATTTTAATGGGGAAAAATGTCGGTTTTTAAATTTTTTTTTTTTGTTAGATATCCTCGATTTTAAGTTTCTTTTATTAGATGCAACATTCTTAAGGCATTCTAAATTTATTGAATGATTTTTCCCCCTTCATACACCGACGCATCACTCTAGTGAACACTTGCTACGGGATTGTAATGTGTGGAGTTTCTTAGTTACAGGACTTAGATGCGCTAGAATCCAAAGTTTTATAAGGTGGGGGTACGACGAGGGAAAATGAATTCTCATCGAGCTCAAAGTGGGGCCGAAAAGGAAAAAACTCCCAAAACAAATCTCCATAGATGTCACAGAGTCACTCCTAGAGGGTAAAATGTCGGCCAGACCCCACCTTAATTGTCTTCTAGACATTTTTACCCAACGTACTTACTCTCTATCACCATTCCTTAAATGGGCTTCCGTACAAAGGCAAACACTTTATGAAATATTAAAAAATTGGCCTCCTCAGCTTCTAGGATGCCCATTGACAGGTCCCAATTTATTGTTCATTCCCAAGCAAATTTTCAATGCAGACTAAAAATATATTAAAGAAAAGTCCCATAACTGCCAATAAGTCCAATTTGTCATCACCCGGTTAATGAAATTCCCAAATTTTTTCCCTGCGTCGCTTAGAATATCCCTAGATGGATCAACTGTATGACCGACCCCAATTTACTTTTATCCCCATCATTTCTAAAGGGTCTCTCATACAAAATGTAAATTTTTATACAGTTTTTTATGAAAAATGCGCTGTGATGGCTTAGTGTTTGTGGACCTGCAAGGCGGAGGGAGGAAAATTGATCGACTTCTTGATGGTAACGAGCAACTCTTAGGAGAAGGAGAGCAAGGGTTTTGTGTTGGACTTTTATAAGGTGTTGTGTTGCTACACCATAGTTGTTGGTTTTTGAGTTAAAATTTTTTATGATCTTACAGCGAAATAAAAGTAAGGAGTGAAAGGACATAAGAAATTTTTTAATTTTCTTAAGTTTCAGTAGCCTGAATTTAAAGAAAAATCACATTTACATACGAACATTTTAGAAATTGTTTATGCACAGGTCAAGGGGTCCAAATTATACCACTGGGCGATCCAAGCCTTAATTTAGGTTTGAGGAATCAAAAACATTTATCTCAGTTTTCATTATATATATATATAAATATTTTTTTTTATGGAAGAGAAAGTTTCATTAAAATGTTCAGCATTTTTAAACAAAAGCCTTAATTTACATTTAACTTGTTTACAATTAAAATAATGATTTTAATAAAGTATGACAAGGTTATACAGCATGCCATAATTATTATTTTTTTATAAGAAAATTCATGCATATTCTCACATACACATTTGTATATTTGGGGTATGAAACAAAAGTCTTCTTTTTTATTTCGTATATTAAGGTTGCCGACAACAATGTCATTATTTTCACACACACACATACACTCATTCATTTGCACTCTTTCCCTTCAAACATTTTTGATATTTTTTGGCGATGGTTTGCTTGGCGATGATTACGCGATCCTTTTCAGGGAATACGAATCGCTCACCATCACCAACGCCTTACAACTAGGCGATGAATATGCGAGCGCACACAAGTAGCGGCAATCATCAGTTTTTATTATAACTTTCGATAGAATTTTTTTCTTTCTTGTTGTTTTGTTAAGGTAACGGGAAAATAAATTTTTGGTTTCAAGGGCAATTAGCAAAATTGTCATTCCAGTTGAGCAAGTGATTTGTGAAAGGTATTTTATTGAAATTCATATTTGTAAATAATATTAAATAATTAAATAACAAAAATACCAAAAGAAGTAAATTACAACATGAATACCGGTAAGATTTCTCTTACATTACAACATTTTCTTTAATATTTAAACTTTAATCTTTTATAGAAGCTTCTATCCGTAACCCCGATCCCCTGACGCTAATACTTAAGGAGCTCCAAGCCTTACGGGAGCAAGTGTCCCAGCAAAGTGCGGAAATTACATCCTTAAAAGGACTTGTTTCTTCATTAACTGCCGAAGTTGTGACTGCAATGATCGCTCACAATTCGCGGTACACGATGTCCACGCAAATTGCGGTGCACGATGTCCACGCGAATCGCGGTACGCGATGTTCACCCGAATCGCGGTACACGATGTTCACGCGAATCGCGATATGCGATTCGCGTTGTTGACACATGCGAACGTTTTCGCGATTCGCCAGAGGATCGCATTTAGCTTCCACGCGATGCATCGCGGCGATGTTAGACAACTTTCCGGCGATTCGCGGGCGATGATTCGGCGATGGAAATTGTTTGCAGGGTTCTTTCTTCTTCATACCAAATTCAGGCATACATTTAAAACACTTTCAGTGTGTTTGTGTGTTCTTATGCTGCAATCTGCAGTGTTAACAAAGTAGAGGCAACAAATTACAGTTAGTTTAAAGAGTTTTGGACCGACAACTGTAGAAGAGTACAGTAGAATGCAACGTACTTGAAGCTTTTGTTTCTTTTGTTGTTAACAATTTTTCAGTGGCATTAGTTTTAACACTTTTGGGTTTAACATTATTTGTATAAAGCTGGGAAAATGCCTGTCATTTTGTTTAATTTTTTTTTTCAAAAACCATTTTTATTTGGCTTAAAACATTTTCTAAGTAATTTTCTTAACTAAAGGATACTTTCTATTTTTTTTTTTTAATCTACAAAAACATTAATTTCTGTTATTTATTTTCCCTTTCTTTTAAGTTTTTTTTTCTTTCTTGTATTTACGTTCGAAGAGCTCTTAAACTGAAGTATAATTTCACGTGTACATGTGGCTTTATTAAAGTCTATAAAGACTGTAATAAAATGTTTTTTCTACTTGAGTTGCAAGTTGTTGGTGTTGCAGTTGAAAGTTTAGGTAATAAAGTGTGGGTGTGTTAGCAAGTGTAGGCAGTTTAAATACCTTTATTTATAATTAACATAAAATAAAACCGTTTCAAGTGAGTGGTATGCCTGTTTTTTTATTGTAATAGGACTTGTTGTTGTTGTTGTAGTAGATATCCTTAAGCTATGAATTTATGAAACTTACACCTGTTGGCTTATAGATATTTGTGAATGTATGTGTTTATTTATTAAATATACATTCCAACAAACAAAAAATAAGGCATACACAGAAAAAAATAAGGACAAAATATTAATTGCCAAATTAACACCAATTAACCACCAAGTTTTTGTTGATTCAAGTTAAAGACTTTTAATAAAAATTTAAAACAATGAGTGCGTAATATTGAATATAATATTTGCCAACAATCAATGGTAAATTTAAGGATGAATCTTGTCTTATTTAAAGAGATTTTTTACGTCTGCACATCACGAAGCTTTAACACAATTATCCACTACAGTTTGAAAACTAATAAAAATAAAATACCAGCTACAGTTTTTTGACAAACAATTGAATAATAACTTTTACTTTCTGAAGACCAAAAAATTTTTGTCACACAAATAATATATTATTACTACCATTTAACCCGCTACTTCGTTAGCGTCTCCTTTTCTTTCGTGGATATATTTTTACGCCAAAGTTTATGTTTCTCGGTTTTAACCCGCTGCGTTGTAACAGGAACGATTTTCACCTCTTAAACGTTCAAATTTCGAAAATGTACCAAATTTTTATTTGTGGTTTTTAGATACGTTACTAATTTGATATTTTTATTTTTTGATGAACATGAGGTTAGGGAATTGACCTGTTTTTAGCTTTTTAAGCTCTTACCATAAAAATTTTCAAAACTCCCATCCTAGGGAATCGATTTAGCGAGAGGCCAACTTCCCGGCCAAATTTCAACATTTTAGCTTCAGGCGTTTAGGACGTGCAATGACGAATCAGTCAGTAACTTTACATTTTGATATTATATAGGTGGCTGTGGGAAAAATCGCCCCAAGAAAAATGGCCCAAAAAAAGAAATGAAAAATCGCCCAAATGAAGAATCGCCCAACAGAACATGAAAAATGACCCAAAAAGTTATATATGAAATTTTGCCCAAAAGAAACGAAAAAGGGCCCAAAAAAAAATGAAAAATGACCCAAAAAACAAAAACGAATTTTTTCCCGGTGGCATGTTATGACGTCCAGTGGACATGACACCCCAAAAAGTGTCATAGTGTCCATTGACACTACGCTAACTAAAGCTTCTCTGCACAGCCGGCCTTCGGCCGGGCGCAAGGATTTTCTCCTCTATGGTATAACAAACACCGGCTTCGCTAACTAAAGCTTCTCTGCATAGTCGGCTTTCATTTGGAAACAAGGCAGATTTTAGAAGCTTTACTTAGCGAAGCCGGTGTTTGTTATACCATAGAGGAGAAAATCCTTGCGCCCGGCCAAAGGCCGGCTGTGCAGAGAAGCTTCAGTTAGCGAAGCCGGTATTTGTTATACCATAGAGGAGAAAATCCTTGCGCACGGCCGAAGGCCGGCTGTGCAGAGAAGCTTTAGTAAGCGAAGCCGGTGTTTGTTATACCATAGAGGAGAAAATCAAAAAAATGGGCCATTTTTCATTCCACATTTTTGGGAGATTTTTCATAATGAAAAATCACCAAATTTGAAAAAACGAAAAATCACCCAACAATAACGAAAAATAGCCCAAAAATTTTAGGTCACTTTTCATATAAATTTAGGCCCAATTTTACATGGGATTTTTTTGGGCGATTTTTCATTTCTTTTTTTGGGCCATTTTTCTTGGGGCGATTTTTCCCACAGCCTATATAGGTAGATGAGGAAAAATGTTTTGAAAAGAAAAACAAAAGATTTAGGTACGATTTCACACCTTAAACGTTCGAATTTCAAAACGCATCAAATTTCCCAAAAAGGCCGAATTTCAAAAAAGTACCAGGCACCTGTCGGCTTATTTTTTGTATTGAACAACAATAAGTACTAAATTTTTGAATAAAAAAAATGTTTTGTAAAAAGTACCAAAAATAGTTACGGTTTTTACCCCTTAAATGTCCGAATTTCAACAAAGTACCAAATTCGTATTTGGATTTTTCAGATAAGTTTCAAATGCGATATTTTCTTATTTCTATGATTATGGGTTTAAAAGATAGATGGGGTGACAAAAAAGTACCAAAATACAGGTTTTACCCGTTTACTGCGTTAAAGGGCTGAATTTCCAAAAAGTACCAGACACCTGTCCGCTTATTTTTCTAAAGAACAACGATAAGTATTAAATTTTTTTTGTATCTCTTTTAGTTTTGGAGATATAAGGTTACCGAATTTACCCGTTTTCCCCCTTTTTTTAACCCCTAAACATTCGAATTTCCAAAAATCCCGTCTTAGTGGATCGATTTGTGGAGAGGCCAACCCCTGGTCCAAATTTCATTTTTTAACTTCACCCGTTTAGGCTGTGCGATGATGAATCAGTCAGTCAGTGAGTGAGTAAAGTTACAATTTTATACATATAGATTGTATATTTTTTCCTGGGGCGACAATGGATTTACAACATTTTGCTGGGGTGCAGATTTAAATCCGCCAACTTTGCTTATTTAGTACAGATAATCCGAAGGTCGATGGGGTACAGGTGGTTGAATTAAGTCATGGGTAGGTTGAAGGTCATACTGACTAGCAGCGTTAACAAAATCGTCAGTATAGTGGCGTCAGCAGAGGCGAAGTGACATGGCCGTATCCATAGAAAGGCGTTAGCAGAGAAGTTTCAGCAGAGAACCGAAGTCGAAGAGCGTGAAATAAAGAAAACAGAAGAAAACAACCGCGAATGTTGCAGCCTCAAATCAACATTTATGTAGTTTAACATAAGTATAAAAGAAGGTGTAACAAATATGTGAGGGCTCTTAGTTTTTGGACTGCAAAAGGTGATCAGTGAAACGTTGTAACAGAGCCGGTAAGAATAAAAAATAAAAAAAGGAAAACAGTACACAGTGATATTAATTAAAAAGTGGATTGGTAACACCAATTCCTTGATTATGAATAATAGGGCACTGGTTTGACAACCGGTATAAGGAGGAGGAGTTATATCTGACTTATTTTGACTGAGATTTACATGCAGTTTGGAAGGCACTGGTTTGACAACCGGTATAAGGAGGAGGAGTTATATCTGACTTATTTTGACTGAGATTTACATGCAGTTTGGACGAAGTGTAAAGCACTGAGTATGGGGGAAGCTACATGCACTTCTGCGGTTTACACCTAGAATTCGGAGGGCCGTAGTGAAGTCTTGGATCCAAGGTAACCAAGGGTCAGGAGTTAGAGCTTAGGAGTGGTAGGGCACTGGCTCTGGTTAAGCTTCAGGTGGTAGCAGTGTTAATAAAAAAGATTATTAAGTGTGTTAAAGAAATTAATAAAACAGAAAGAAAATAGAGTAATACGACCGAATTTAAACAAGCGAGTTTTTTTGGAAATAATGTTATGTAAAGGACCCCGGATGCAACTGAGTAATACCCCAGCTTTGTACCTGGTGTAACCGGAGGTTCCTGTACTGTTTAGGAGATATAAAATCTGTGGGAAAAGGGAAAAAGTGCTTATATCTATTTTTTAGTTTTGAAGGAGCGCAATTTTAAACTCTAACGGTGGTTTTTAAAAATTTACTCCTATTCCAATATAATCTTCACTTCTCTGCGGTTATAGCTTTTTTAAGTTTTTGTTCCTTAATATTCCTAATGTCTTAGGTGGGAAATAGTTTTAATTTATTTTTTTAATATTACTATACATTAAAAAAGAAAAGCAAAAAGTAATTTTGCTATAACTTCCTTAAAAATCGTACAAAATAATTGAATTTAACTCAAATTTAGCTTAAAGCAACTTAGGCACCTTTTCCTATTTGACACAGAAATTTTACTATAAAATTAGATAAATTCAAAATGTTTTTTTTCTGTGTACAATTACAACAGAATGGATCATCATAAATAACATATGCAGCTTTAAAATGTTCCATGTTCAAAATACAGCATAAGTGCAGTCTTCCTAGTTTTAGTAGATAAACGCAATAATTTGCATTTTATTTACTATTGTCTTCTTATACAATAAAGGATTATACTAAACTTAAAGGGACCAACGTAAAAAACATTATATAGAACAACGATAATTTTAGACAAAGCCGTAAGTTAGAGTCTGGTTTTAAAAATTTCAATTTATATCAAAACTAATCGAAATGTTATAAAGTCGTAAGACTTAATATCAAACTTATGCAATTTTCTAAAATTGATTCATCAAATTTCATATCAAATAATTTATTATTATACTTTCTCTTAAAGTCGGTGCTGTTATGAATTTACTACATTTTCTCAATATAAAGATGTATTTCAGAATAAACTCAATCGTTTTGCATATATTAAAAATTTATATAAGTATGATTACATATTTATTAAATATACATATTCATCTTGAGTATATACAAACAGGCAAACACGCAAGCAAGCAAACTAGCTCTCACACAAACACACATACGCACAGAAACATACACAAAAATATGCTTAATGCTCAAGTGTTTGAACATTTTATGCAAATAAATTCTCTATAAAGTAAATGAGTATGAAAATGAATACACGCACACAAACCACTTTATAAATACATGCACTTGTACTCACAAACACCTAAATAACATTAAAATATAAACAAACACACATACACATTTGAATGTTAAACAAACGTGCACAAGGATTAAGTTCATTATGCAGTCAAGGATGCATAAGAAATATACTAAAAAAAGATCTTATAAGAGGAAAAAAACAAGTAGATGTTGTTTTAGTTGTTACTGCTGTTGCTGTTAAGTAAATGGGTTCTCGGAGTCATGTTTGGTTGTGGTTAAAAAGGTGGCATAACGATTAAACACACACACATACACACAACGCTGTTAAATGGTGGGAGCTTGTAGCATTTTTGCGTATCATTTTGCTTGTAAAATATATTTTGTAGCAATGCTTGTTTTAATTATTTTCTTTTTTTCTTCATTTTCAGCCAAAGTACCTGTGTAAATATAGACATGTGTACATTTCGTGCCAGGATAATAAGAATAATGACGGTTAAAGTTACAACATGAACAAGAGCAGCAGATGCAGTAAAATTAGTGCAGTTTGTTCAGCCAGTTACAGCAGCAGCAGCAGTGTTTAAAATTATTTGGTAAACAAGTGATTAAGTTGAACTATTTAAGGAGTTTGTTTAGCTTTAGATAGTTAAACATGTTTACCTGACTCTGGTTTTGTTTAAATAAATATTTGCTATCAATGCATCATCTCATGTGATTAATAAATATTAATGATATAAAAATAAGGAAATTAAAATATATATTTAAGTTTAGAAAATATATCGACTAGATTTTAGTGTACTTAACTTTTATACTTAATTTAGGAAATAAATAATAAATTCTTAACTGCAATGTGAAACATTAACAAAGTTTTGAACAAGATAAATTAATAAGTACGAATACGAATATGGCATTAAATATTCATAGAATATGAAAATTTTAAATAATGAATAGTTCCTAGCACTTAATATAGTTTTAAGAATCTACAAGTTTTTATGCCATCCACCTCCACTTGTGCTAAATGAGGGACTTGGTTGTAATTCCATGTAGGACTTTTTTAATATTCATCTAAGACCTTATAAAGGACTAATATTATGGGATCTTGAGTAAGCCTATTTATCAATTTCCTTTTGTCGGCTGTTCGCATTTCTGTCGGTTAAAAACACGCTAACTTTCGAAAGACTCAACAGAAAAGAACAGTGTTGGTGTCAAATTCTTTCTAGATCTTCTAAGCAGTTTGCTATTGAAATCCAGCACAATCGTATATATAATCCAAATATGTAATGTATCCAAATGTTTTTTATATTTAAAAATTGAAATATTGTTTTTAGAAAGAATTAATTACAAATTTCTCTAGTATTTCTCAAATATTCTATTAGTAAAAGATTTTTAAAAATATGTTTATTTTAGAAGATTTGATTTTTAGCCGGATCAAATTTAAAAACACGTCTTAACACAGAGAAAGATTGAGTAGACTCCCTAAAAAATTTATATTTTTTTGTATATAAATTTATATTTCGTAAGACTAGAAACTGGTATGACGAATTTTATGAAGTTTGGTGCATATTTTACCATAGGCCTCATATAACGCCCACTCTCGTATAGTTTCTAGTCGTATAGAACGAATTTGTGCAAAATATTGTATCAGCAAGTTTATTCCGCCACCATTTATGCCAGCTTGAGTAACAACATAATACTTATTTTAAGGTGACTATTCCACATTTCAATTCATAACTCTCTTTCTACTGAGCCGATTTTGCTGGATTTCAATTCCAAACTGCTTAGGAGAGCTAGAAACAATTTGACAACAATATTGATCTTTTCTTTAGAGTCGTTCGAAAGTGAGCGCGATTTGAACGGACGGACAGACGGACAAACAGGCTGACATGGCTAAATCTACTCAGGGCTAAAAAATCAATGCAAGTTAAACTCTCTTTGCAGTTTAATTTTAGTTGGTTATTGTTGTTTTTTTCTTTAAGAGTTGGAATGTAAGTGTTAATGTAGCGGGGGAACGAAAGATTTTTATTTCATTGTTTTCTTTTATTGCAATGAATGGTGTATGTTTTGCTTCATGTAATGTTCTTAAGTATTTGTAAATTTTAGTTGTATGTTGTTTTATTCTTTTATTTGTTGGAATTAAAGCAGGTGTTGTTTTTTTTTTTTATTTAAGTGAACTGTGTGTGA
This sequence comes from Pollenia amentaria, assembly GCA_943735925.1. Classification (NCBI taxonomy): domain Eukaryota; kingdom Metazoa; phylum Arthropoda; class Insecta; order Diptera; family Polleniidae; genus Pollenia; species Pollenia amentaria. The sequence continues at coordinate 250,398,092 of OX031007.1, read as the reverse complement.
TTTATCGTTTATAATTATTCTTTAATTTGTGTTTTATTTTAGTTATTTTGAATTGGTTTCATTTTTCTTCTATTGGTTTAATTAACATAACACAGAATTTACAATAGACGCGGACTGCAATAGTATTTCAATCTAATTTAAATTTCACTAATAACACAACAAGCGGACAAAAATGCATGTGGACTGTTTGAAATACGAAACACTACTTAAAATGTGTTTAAGCAATCAAATCTATAAAGCAGTTAACACATAAACCATCTCTAACCGCATAAAATTTGGCGTTTAAACTAACATATGAGTTTGACAACATTTATCGTAGTGTTGCCACAATATTATTTTTAAGCTGCATATAATATATGGGATATTGTTACTTCAGCTCCTGAGATTAACTGCAAATAAATGTAAGCTTAGTTCAACTAAACCAGGGCTTAAACATTGACTAATTTATAAGGCACCAGAATTTCGTTAGGACTTAGAATATGTATACTTTATGGGGTCTTAGATGATTAGAATATTAAAAAAGTTTCACATGGAATGTCAACATAAGTATACCCTTATTGTGGTGGGGGGTATAAAAACATCTGATTCCGTAGGGAGTGTGCGATCAGTTTCGCACTATGCCTAAGCAAATGCGAGTTTCCTATAACTTAACAAAAAGTTTCTTAATGTTGAATACGGACTGCCACATATGATTTACATTTATTCCCATAGTTGCTTAAGCCAGCTCGTGTACATTATGGTAAGCCCTTTGGCCTTCAAACGTTAAACAAATTAAAAAACAGCATACATAACGATAAAAGTAAAACTAATGAACATATTGATACACGATCTCCATGAGAATTAATATTATATAAGTATGCGTCCGTCGAACCACTTCCCAAACAAACAGCCTGGAAATGCAGTCAACCCTATACATGCTGTTTGTTGATTATGAAAAAGCATTTACTCAATAAATAGAAACTATATTTGGGCTGAATAAGTCAACTTTGGTGTACCGGATTAAATAATACGCATGGTACGAACGGGCTACGTTACATTTGAATGCACCCTGTTACATTATGGTGAAAAGTATACACTAATTTAAACAACGTCTGGGGTTAGATAACGGTGTTTTTATTATCACCGCTGCTTTCCCCAGTTGTATAAGATGCTGTTGTTAAACGCTCACAAAAATACCTAGGGCAATTTTATGGGACCCAGCGCATTCGATTAGAGGCGCTGGAATACGCGGATGATAAATGTGAGCTTTCGCACAGACGTGCTGATATACAAGCAAAAATTAATGATCTAACCAGAGAATCAGAAAAGGTTGGGTTGAAAATTAACATCACTAAAGCAAAAGAAATACGCATTAAAGCAGATTCAACAGAATCACTAGCCATCGGCAATGACGTAATAGAAAGTGTAAGCGATTTAAATACATAGGCAGTATGATAGATGCAAATGGGGGGGTTGATGCTACGAAAAAAAAAACGAAAAGCAAGAGGTGGTTTTGCCATGTTATCAAAACATGGAGGTCAAATAAATACAGTAAAAAGACAAAGTAAAATATATTTTCAGCATGTGTGCTGTTCGTCTTATTGTATGGATGCGACACATGGCTTGTGACTGAAGAGGTTAAGCGTAAAATGCAAGTTTTATCAACAGGTGCCTCCCGATGATGCTTGGAATTTATTGGCCAAAACAATTACAAATGCTTAACTGCAAATACACCCAGAGAAAAATTGTCACCTCCAACAAAACTATTTTTAAAGGAATTTTGAAACATATTATGTTTAATTTAACCATATGATTGTCACCGACAACCATATTATTGTTTAATTGGTCCTCCACCAAGAAGCCACAATCATATTATGGTTGCCTTTGAACATGATTTGGTTAAATATGACAATAATTTGTTTTTAACTTAACAATAGTATTTTCCTCTTTACCAAAATCCAATGGTTAAAATTCAACCATTCTATTATAAGTGTTAAGCATATTTTAGTTATTCCTAACCAAAACATGTTCGAAGGCAACCATAATATGGTTGTGGCTTCTTGATGGAGGACTATTTTAACCATAATATGCTTGTCGGTGGCAATAGTATCGTTAAACTAAAAATAATATGCTTAACATTTTCTTTTAAAATAGTTTTGTGGAAGGTGACCTAACATATAACCCCCAGCGCTAACATATAACCCCCGAGGTGAAAGAAGGCGATGAAAGCCGAACAACTCTTGGCGACATCCAACATTAAAAGAAATTAACAAGCTGCGTAATTTTAATGATAGAAAGATAGTTAATTTGACAGAACTAAAAAGTATTGCAAATATATGCTTTAGAGGGATGTTTCTTATTGAGAGCATATGCCCACAATGTGGTAGCTCTAAAATTATTTTAGAGCTGAACTGAAATGGCAAGCTGCTTTATTTAAGCAACTAGTTTTTTTTAATTTTGTTTTTTTTTTTCTTTCTATCCTCTTACAACTACAATTCGTGTTGGAAAAAAACCAGCCAATTGTAGGGGAATGTAAGAAAAAAAAATTTACGGTTTATTGTTGTGTCTTTGTTGAAGCTTTAATATTGTTACATGCAAGTCCTGAGTGTTTTAAAATTCTTATTCACTTTATGGTCTTACTTGTATTATATTTTTAGCTTTTCTAAAGTATTTGGAAAAAGTTTCCTGACGAGCTGGCCTAAGCAACCAGCGAAATGCGCATAGCTTTCCCACAACAATAAATTTCAGTGTTTTTATTCAAAAATTGGGATTATTAGCACATCATTAATAAATGAATTAATTAAGAAGAGTTATTATTGTTTTTATTACAAGTATGAGCCAGTATCATCGACTGATGTTGAACGTATATTTTCAATATATTCTACGGTTTTGTTTGACAATCGAAGATCACTTAAATTTGAAGACTGGAAAAAATATGATTGCACTAGCTGCTAAGCCAATCCTTGCTAGGCGGAAAAAAATCCGGCTACGTTAGGACTCGTCCTTGGTGTTTTGCTGTATGCATGACAATTTTCAGCTTTCTAGTCCATCAGTGGGCTTCAAAAAGCTCTGGATAAACAGAGAAAGAGGAGCAAACAAATTAGGAATAACAAATATGTATAGATATAGATAAGTATAGATATTGTAACAAACATTTGATCAAATAAAACTAATAAAGGATTATTAGCTTGTATTTCTCGAGTGTATATTTTAAAAATTTGGTGCATATAAAAACTTGCTCTAATAATAATAATAAGAATAAGGACTATAAGATGTATTACTATATAACAACAATCTTAGAAAACATATAATTTTCTCAATTTTTAGACAACAAACAGCTGTGAATTTTAAAGATATTAACAGCAATTTAGAAAAAGTACATGCACATTTTTCTAGCATAAAAATAATGTCACTTTCTGATTTAAAAAGTTGACAATATTCGAATTCGTTTTTTACTAAAATTTTTTATTCTTCATGTGATGTTCAGGTGCTGTTCACCTTTTGAGTTGAAGTAGAGATTAAAAAAAGTAGACACAATTTGCAAATGCATGAACAATGAATAATAGAAAGAGTTTTCTTAGAATTTCTCTGCGAAATTTTTTCAATTGTTGTTGTATATTTTATGTTGCTGTTATTTGTTTTTTTTTTTCAAACATAAGACAGGGCAAAATATACTTCTAGTCATCTTCATTCTATGGCATTGTTGAGTGTTTTTCAACTGTCATTCATGTGTGAATTAATAATTTTTCTCAACAGCAACATTTTTGTTGTCGTTGTCTTCGGGTTTGTGTATTTTGTAATCTATGTACACTTTTTATTGTTATTCCACTTGTGTTGTTTCTGCTGGCACTGAGTGCGGTTTTTAGAGTGCAACAAAGACAACAAACACACAAAATAAAAGGATGTTAATGGAACATGGGACCATTACATTAAATAAGACATCAAATAAAGAAAATCAAGGATAACCTTTCACCGTTTTTCAATTGAAATTTTTAATAACTTTATTTTTAGGTATAACTCAACTCAATAATTGGAATAGGTGGAGTATTAATTGCACAAAGATACTTCAAAATTAGTTGGTCTCATTATTTGTAAGCCTCATGTGTATTTCGACATTAAATATTATTTTGTTTAACGAATGTAGAGTAGACAGAAACATTTGTAACATCACTAGTAAAAACATCATCCAGCGACAAGACTCGACTTGAGACACCCAATTTTTTCTTTCTTCAGTTGCTGCTGCAGTTGATGGTGTTCAGTGGCGTTTATGTGTTGCATAAAAGTATAGTTAGTTGTATTTTTTTTGGGTTGTTCGTTTCCAAGGGTGTGGCATGTCTGTCACTTGGGCTGGCTAATGTGTTGTATGAATGCAAATTCCACAGCAGTAAAGAACATTTATGTTGCAAGTATGGACGCAATGGAGGCAATGAATGCAATTATACAGCATTAGAAAAACGTGGACATTGAAACGTGAAACCATTAACGCATGTCAGCCATTACTTTTAACAAAGTACTGCTGCCTTTGGTGCAGAAACTGCTTCACATTACTTTGGCAACAACAAATAATCACACACTCACCCAAAAAAATACTAATGCTGCTGCTGTCAGTTTTTTTGTGTCACTTTCTGCATTTAGCTGTGATTGTGTCTCACAACTTGTGATGTATGTAGCTTGTTGTAGTTGTTGCTGTCATTGTTATTGCGGTGCTGTCACTGGTGACAGTTAATATGTGTATGTTTAGTAGTAGTGAAAGTTGAGACATCTTTGTTTAATGTTTTGCTGTTTCTACGGTTATGTTTACAAATGGGTTGTTCGTTGTTGTTGTTGGCTGTAGGAGTTCATTTCCTTTTGTTTGCATGTGTCTCCGTGGGTTTAAATTTAAATGGCTCATTTAGTCGTATTCTGTAAATTAAGATTAGGTTAGTGCTTTTTGTTGGGCACAATATCATGTACACTTCATCTTTTGTACAATAATTATTTTTCGTAAAATGAATAGTTTCACTAATTAGAAATGTTCGCTGTTGGAAAATGAAAAAACTTTAAGGCTGTGTCTTTAAATAGATGCTTCATTTGACAATTTTTAATTCTTTTTTTAAAATTAGGATTTAACTTATAAATAATTAATATCATTTTTAATGGTAATTACGAAATGGTTTATTTAGACGCAAATAATATAAGTATTTTATCAGTTTTATCTTTTTTGAGCAGTTTAAATTGATATGTAGATACGTTCTTAGTATAAAGAGTTCAGATCAATTTGAATTTGAGTACACCCAGAGAAAAAACATCTTTAAATATGGTCGCCTCCAGCAAAACTATTTTTAAATAAAATTGTACACATACTATGGTTATTTTAACCACATTATTGTCATCGACAACCATATTATGGTTTAATTAGTCCTCCCTCAAGAAGGAACAACCGTATTATGGTTGTCGCCGAACATGTTTGGTTAATAATAACTAGAATATGTTTAACACTTATAATAGCATGGTTGATTTTTAGCAATATTCTGATTGCTCTTGGGAAACAGGAAAATACTATTGTTAATTTTAAAACCAATTATTGTCATATTTAACTATTACATGCTTAGAGGCAACCATACTATGGTTGTGGCTTATTGATAGAGGACTAATTTAACAATAATATGGTTGTCGGTGACAATAATATAGTCCAATTAAACATAATATGTTTAAAATTTTCATTAAAAATAGTTTTGTTGGAGGAGACCATATTTAAACATGTTTTTTCTCTGCGTGTACTGGTTTACAGCCAGCCATTTTTAGTAGATCTCTATATCTTTATATCGTTATTTCCATCGAAAAGTCTGCTTTTTGTAACGTAACGCCAGCTAGCAATTAAAAATGTTACTCAAAAAATAGTATTTGTATAATTAACTTTTTTTATTTAGGTCTACAACTAGTAACAAAAGCAACAACATTCGAACAACATGGGTCTAAAATACAAGTTTATTTGCTTACCGGCGTTACCCAGTAAAAACTTCGCTTACTGAATGGATTTTTTCACTCAGCTTTCTGCTATAACTGCTTCTTCAACTACTTATTTTTCAGATGTATGTAGAGAAAAGTAATGCCTTACTTTTAAATGCGTTCATTTTCTTACATCCCTTGTTAAATTCTTTGGTTCTTTCAGAATAACAAGAAGTATATTTAGTTTTTTTCTGCTTACTCAATTGGTAATTCCATGTCAAATCGACCATCGATTTGAATGAAATTTGGTGTGAAGGTTCCTAAAGGAACATATATTAACGAAAAAAAATCATATATTAAAAAAGAAAAAAAAACACCTCCTTCAAAATTTCAGGATTTTTAAAGAACAGTTTGAGGAATTACTTTAAAAAAATCAGCCAAAAAAAATTAGGTTTTTGACTTAGTACATTTTTAAAATTTTATATTTTGTAGATATTACATTTTTTTTAAAAAAAAAATTTTTTTTTATATATTGTTTGTAGCCCCAAGTATTCTCTTTAAAATGACATACAAATCATCTTCGTATGTGCAGTAGTTTTTCAGATATTGAAAAAATAAACTCAACACATTCGGCTAATTCGGCGAAATAATGAAATTTTTAATATGACGTATCTTTTGCAAAAAAATTTTTGAAATTTTTTTTCGTTAATATATGTTCCTTATAGGATGAAAGGAACCTTCACACCAAATTTCATTCAAATCGAAGGGGTTTGGGTCCCACTGTTGGTCGATTTGACATGGAATTACCCCAATACATTATTTTGTAGGCGAAGAAATACCCATATATAAAAAGACGTGTTAGTTTGTAACGGATAAACTTGAATATGGACCGTGAGCAGTGTTTGTGTGTAGTTTAAAAAAAAAAATAAATTTATTGGTTTTGTAAAGTCAACTTATTTATTTCTTCCGCCCCTCCACAAAAAAAAAAAACATTATCCAATACTCCAAGGACAGTCAAAGGGTTAAATTTTCCGATATTCGGGGAAAACAAATTTCTTGGAAATATTTTGGTGATTGATCCCAATTTTATTTATTTATTGGTATTCCTATACAACAGGACTTAAATTCCTATAATTATAGTACAGGATAAAAAAAAAATTGTTGCAATTTCATATGTGTCATACAATAAAATATTTTAACATTAAACATAAAAATAAAATAAAATTTATAAACCTTTTTTTTTTTTTGTTAGTTGTCATTGATTAAACAATATTAAATTAAAATTTTCAAGTTTGGGAATAATAATTAAAAATACATTTCCTAAACTGCGTTGCATTGCTGGTAAATTGAACAGATGCTGGTAGTGTGTTCCAAAGACGAATACTATGAACGAAAAACTGCCATTCAGATACCAACTTCTTAAATTAATTTAAGGATTAAATTATATAATTAATGACAGAAAAAACAAAGTAACAAATCAATTTTAACAAAAGATAAATTTAAAATTGGAAAAGTTGTTTATCGTTTGTTATGTTAAATTTATAAAAAAAATTTATATGTTTGTTTTAACAATGTTATTCCAAAAATTACAAATTATTAAAATAAAAAATAAAATAGCAACAAAAATAAAAGAAAGTGTTAATAAAGTTTAATATTTAAATAAAATTAAATCGTCTTTGTTACTAAAAATGCTTTAAAATCTGTCATTTAAAGTGCTTTGCATTGCTTATCGTTTGAAAACTATGAGGTTAATGGTTCCAGAGACTAAAAGTGTGAATTAGGAAGTGCTTCTTAGATTTCTCATCACGATATGGAATACTGTTTATCTTTTTCCCTTTATAGTCCAATAAGAACTTTGAACCACTTGAGATATTTCCAAAACTTTATGAACGACTTGAAACACAATCAAAACATTTATCTTGTTGGCATAGACCAATCATTTACTTAGCCCCAAAGAACAAAGTCTAGAGGCGTTAAATCGCACGAGCGGCAAATTGACTGGTCCAAACTTACTCTGCAATAAATCGATTGTAACGTCACAAGCCACACAGCACACGTCTGTTGAAACCACATGTCTTCCAAGTCCATGTTTTCCAATTCGGGTCAAATATAATCGGTAATCATGGCGCGATAACGATCGCCATCACAGTTACGTTACGATCGTTATTGTCGACGAAAAAAAGTGTCCCAATGACGCCGCCGGCTTGTAAACCGTACCAAACAGTTATTTTTTGTGGATGAAGTGGTGATTCATGTGGATTTTCACCAATACCAATAACGCATATTTTGCTTATTGACGAACCCATTGAACCAAAAATGGGCTTCGTCACTGAAGATTATTTTGCGATGAAATTCATCATCTTAGCGCCTTTATAATTTACATACGTTGTTCGTTCGTGTAATTTACGTTGATGAAAATGTTCAGTTTACTGAAAAAAAGAAAAGTAACAGTTAGATGATCAGTGAAATAGTGCGTTCACAAATTAAATTCAGAGTTGTCAAGTACCTATTGCAAAACCCGATATTTGATCTGAAGAAATTGAGTCTTCGATACAGATAATTCGGCTGCTCTGTAAATATAATGTTGTGTAGTAAAACTAACGAACGGCACTTTAACAGGTTATCAAATGACATACATATTGTTTATTTTCTTTGAATAGCGTGAAATTCTAGAAAAGCTTTTCAGTGCAAAAACATATCTGACAATATTGTCATATGTTACATTTAGTTTTCTCTTAGTCCCAATTTACAATGTTGAAATTGAAAGGCAGACATTTTTCCTATTCTCTTTTGAACTTACCTAAACCTTTTACAATCGCGAAATTAATAGACAGACAGAAATTATTCGTTTCTTTTTTTCGTTCTTTTTCGCTGTTGACGGAGACGAACATTTAACAGGCAATGATATATAAAATAACATTGGTGTGAGAAAAATGATATGAAGCAACAACATGAAAATTGCGAACAGTAAAAGAGAAACACGAAAAATGTCTAGTACAGATAGTCATGTACTACACACTCTACCTCTACAACCCCTCGCCAACAAACTTCGTCTGTCTGCCTTCCACTTGCCACTTTGTAAAAGGGGACTTACCTAACGAATCGCAGGTTGTATAAAGTTCACAACCATAAATTAGTGCTAGCAGTAGGTAAGATTTTGCTAATAACATTCGAATTTTTAAGGGGTATAATGCTGACTTGACTCATCCACAAATTACGTAACATTGCAAATGTTCTAACACAGATTGCGTTTATGTGATCTGACCAATTAAGTTTTTTATTAAAGATTATTCCAAGATTCTTAGCAGTCTCAACTAGTTCAATTGTTGAGTTATTCATCCATACTAGTGGTTATAAAGATGCAACCCGTTTTGGTTTTCCCTATTTCATTGCATGAGACTTTCTGGCATTTAAACAAAGACCATTCCTTGGTTAATCCTGTCCAATTATTCGTTTAACTCGCTTATACAGTCAATGACTCAAGATGGTTCGCAGCTTATTTAAAGCTGTACATCATGTGCATACTTTTGGATTCCACAAGGCAGCAGTTGGGCAGGCAAGTCATTTGAATACATGGCATGGAGCCCTGGGGTACACCTTTAGAAACTACGCAACAATTATATATTTTAGAACCATGGCAAATTGACTGCTATCTATTACACGAATACGAGGATATTAGGTTAAGTCCCAATTTACACGTTGCAAGTCTTATTGATCAGCTTGCTACGTTATAGGCGAGAGAAGAGGAAAATCTGATTCGCCTTCTCTTTCTTTCGCCTGTAAATTAGCAAGCTAATCAATATTCAGAATCACTTTCTGAGTCGATTAAACGATGTCTGTACGGCTGGCTGTCCGGCTGTCCATGTAAACTTGTGCACAAAGTACAGGTCGCAATTTTGAAGATAATTTGATGTTACATATGTTCTGGTTGGCACAAATCGGTCCATAATTTCATATAGCCATCATACAAGCTGGTTTCCGAAATAGAGTGTTAGTGGCCACCATCAAACCCATTTTAATGAAATTTAAACCATAGATAGAACCATATTTATTTGTATTAGGGTATTCATTTAATCGGGCTTTGGCTTTAATCGGTTAATCTCTCGATTAATTAACCGAGGTTTTGGTTTAATCGGTTAATGATCGGTTAATTTTGTTATTGATCGGTTAATCGATTAATAAAGTTTTGTTTATAATTTACGTAATTTCAATAAATTAATATGCATAAATTGTTTATTATTTGGAGTTTATTAGTAAAAATAAACAAAAACTTAACAAACATAACAATTCTTGAACTCAAACGAGCAAACAAAAAAATAATAAATATGTTATACACATTATATAATAATAAAAAATTATAAACTGATAGATCATTTTATTAGTTACTTCAATAGTTTAAAAAGATCTTATAAAATATTCTTGTAGAAAAATAATTTGGTTTAAATGTTTAGGATGTAAGCGATTTTTTTTTTTAGTTTTGAAAAAAACTTGACGTAGAAAAAATTATTCCACTTATCGTAAATGTTGGAGAATCAAAAGCAGTCCATAATACAGAATATATTATTTCTAAGGCCTTTTCCTGAATTTCTCTAAACATATAAACTCTTCCATTATGTCTTTAGAGTCCTGTTGTTTCGGTTAATTCTATTATAAGATTGATATAAGAAGAAACAAATAACTAAACACATACATATATTTGAATAATTTATTTCGAAAAGGACCCGGTAAAAATTTTTGGAAATTGAGTTTTTTGTTCTTTTTGGAGGTACACATATAGACCGATATACTGCGAAAATGAAAGGTTATATACCTCTTCTATAGCGGAGAAAAACAAATGGCTTTTTAAAATGAATTTCGAAAAGGGCTCATCTCCATATATAATAAGAAAATTTATTTATGTGTGTTTTAGTTAGCAATGGAAAAAAACTTTACATTTAATATTTCTACAGTGAGCGGTTTAAATGTTGAATATATATAAGTTTTGAATATATGGTTAATTAGTTATGAAAACTTATTTATGTTTTTGACATTATTAAAAAATATGAGTAATGAACACCGTTTCATGAGAAAAAAATATAAATTAATACACATTTTTTTAACTTTATTTTGATAATGAGTGAATCCAGTTGCTCGGAGGATAATGATATCAAAAATTTTTACGAAGGCATTCTGCAGCGGTCAACCGACATGTCTTCACAGGCAGATATAAAAGATTTCTAATTCATATGTTTATCTTGATGAAATAATTTTGTTTTTTATATTTTATGGACGTGTTTTCTAATTTGAAGTCTTAATAAACAGATAAAAATGCACCGTAATGTTCTTATTGTTCTTTTACTAAAATCACGAAAATTCAAAAATTATTTTCGAAAAGGGCTCATCGGAGACTGTAATGAAAATTTTCTCCTTCAAATATTATACAAAATAATTTTTTGTTTTTATTATTTTAACATAACCAGAGACTTACAATTTAACGACTAACCGGTTTAATCGTAAATCGAAAAAAGCCAATTTTAAATTAACGGATCAATTAATCGGGTAGTAATCAATAGGTTAACGGTTAACCGAATGAATGCCCTAATATGTATACATTAGCTATTCATTTATAAAAACTAGGTCCCAAATAGGTACACGTGCAAAAATTTGTTCTTATGTATATACTGTGGTGTAGGGTATCATATGGTCGGGCTTAACCGATTATACTTTCTTAATTGTTTTTATTTCTATGTTTATTGGTTTAAAAGATAGATGGGGTGACAAAGAAATATTCCAACATACATGGTTACCCGCATACACCCCAAAAGCGCCTAATTTAAAAGAGAGATTAGCGAGTTTACCCGTTTTTACACCCTACACATTCGAAAACCCCGTCCTAGTGGATCGGTTTGGCGAGACACCAACCTTCGCTCAAAATTTCCACTTTTTTTTACCTTCATATATATAGATTAGAAATAATAAATCCTTCACATAATTTTCATCCATTAACTTAAAACAAATTATTTCATAATTAACATTTTATTCATAAATTTTGAAATTATAGTTTGAAAATATTTGACAGTTATGATAAATCTGTTAACGTGTATGTTAACAAAGAACATTTCTGTTAAACTAAGAGCAAATGTTCTCATTATGTTATAAAACTGAAATATCGTAATTGTATGACAGTTAATTTTCTTTTATAACTACTTGGCAAAATAAGTCATTTAGTTTAAGGAAAAAAAAAAATAGTTGGCAGGTATTTTAATAAGTATTAAAATAAAATAATTATAATTACAAAAATATTTATAGTTAACCAATAGCTGTTTAATTTAATATTATTTTATTTATTAAATATCATAACTTTTCTTAATGTATTTTTGTTATTATTTGCAGACTTTTCGTTTTGACTTTGCGCAGTATTAAAAGTGTGTTTTTGTTATTCGTTATATGTTGCTCTCATTTGTATAACATTATTATACATAAATTACAATAAAAATGCTGCTATTGAAAGTCAAAGATTTTTAAAATACCGTATTTTGCAGAAGCTAAAAGACAAAATGTTTGTAAATATAAACATTTTTAGAAATATTGTTTAAAAAAAAATCTTTTTCAAACTTCTGTCATTAATTAACACTAGATTTCTTTACAAACGCCGCATGAGACAGAAATATTGTTGCATTGATTTCTGGCATATGTCTGCCGCACAGTGTGGCAAATTTAAAAACAGCGGCCAAGTGTATATAACTTTTGACCCCAGCGGAATTTTTAATGCGGTTTTTTTATTTTATATGTGACGTTTTTACCATTATACTCGTATTGTTGATTATTAAGTTGATAGTTATTTTTAATTTTCTTAGAAATATTTTTTTTACATTAATATTTAATAAATAATGATAATAGTAGTAATGAGATATAATAATAAAAACAATAATAATATTTATTATCAAAGTCGTCTTTGGGAATACAATTATTTATTAAAAGATTTTGTTCGTTATGCTTAATTCCCTTTTTTTATAATTGATAAAAAGTACTGAAATTTATTGTTGGAGGATAAGTTGTTCCTAAGCGCATTTCACTGGCTGCTTAGCCCAGATCACCAGGAAATGTTCTCCTAAGTAATTTTAGAAAAGCCAAAGCTATCAGCAAACAAGACTACAGAGGGAATGAGAATTACCTACAACACACTCAAAAAGTCTTTTTTGCAACAATATCAAAGCTTAAACAAAATACCAAACAATAAATCAGTGATGAGTTTATCTTTTCTTACACTTCCCGCTACAATTATTTGGAATTCTCCCAACATTAATTGTAGTTGTAAGTGGGAAAAGTAAAAACAAATTAAAGACAAATACAAATTGCTTTTATTGTTTTCGCAGTAAATCAAAATAAAAACAGTTTGCCAGTTCAGTTTTTTATGCACGTGCACTTGCAAAAATTTTCTATTATCAAAGTTGTTTTTGGGAATACAATTATTAACTAAAAGATTTTGTTTGTTTGGCTTAATTCCATTTTTTTTTTAATAATTGATAATAAGAAATACTGAAATTTATTGTTGGAGGATAGCTTTGGCTTTTCTAAAATTATTTAGGAGAACGTTTCCTGATGATCTGGCCAAAGCAACCAGTGAAATGCGCATAGGAACAGCTTATCCTCCAACAATAAATTTTAAGTATTTTTATCAGTTACTAAAAAAAAGGGAATTAAGCACAACAAACAAAATCTTTTAATAAATTATTGTATTCCCAAAAACAACTTTGATAATAAAAATTTAATTAAAATGTTTCTAAAAATTACTATACGTAGCTGTAAATATAGTATTGCCAAGAAAAAAAATCAGTATAAACTCTTTATTCGTTTAGCCCCAAAAAATATATTGTAAACCTCTCAAAACCGTAAGGTTAATAAAAACGCATGCAAAAACACAGTGTCCCAGAACGACAAATCTCAAGAACACGACTAATTCACTAAACGCGTTATAAGTAACTCGGGAGTCGGAGTTATATGAGGGGTATGGTCAAATGTGGTCCGATTGTAATAAAATCTTATTTTATCTAATCAAAATTTCGATAATTTAATCAGGCTTAAGTTCATTGAATTTAATTTTCATAAAATTATTTAAATGAAAAAAGGAATTTGACAACATGAAATGAATTAAAATTTATTGATAATTTTTTCGTTCTTGACTGAGCTGAACCCAGGTTTTCACGGACAGGTTGCCCTGACTAGTTTCGATTGTAGCCACACATTCTCTTCGGAGGGGTTTGCCGTTTTACACTCGACGCCGTTGACGACGGATGTTGTCAATAGTCACACATCAATCTTTTAACCAAATGGTATTTTACTTTGGTAGATCGAAAGTTGCTTTGAATGAATGATTACCTATTTTAATTGATTTGCATGTTCCTTCTTTTTCTGTTTCGTACTTTTTGTCAAGAAGTCTTCTTATAATCCAAAGTAAATTTTTTTTGTTTTTAATTTTTTTGTCTTTCTTTTTCTTGTTGACCTTTTTCAGCACAACTTGAAGGACAAATGTAAACTTTGATGTTCATACAAGAGTTCTTCCGGCTTCATTTGATCGTTATATCTGTTTTTGCTGGACACTTATTAGAGTTTAATTAGTTTCCGGAAGGTTATTTGTATGGGCGGTTCCCAAAAACAGCGGACCGATTTACGTCGAAGCCAACAAGGTTCGTTCTTGTTAAAAAAAATTGCAGTATACTAAATTTCATAGAATTCCGATAAAAATTACGATCTGTACTTTGTTAACAAAAATGCATTTAAAATATATAACATTTGTAGACTTGAGTCAGAAAAATTGATCAAGCTCCAAACGAGCAATAAAAAAGCAAGACGAAATAAGAGAGAGAGAACGTACTTTAGTATGATACTAGGAAACGAAATATTATTAATTCACTGAGGTTGTATTCCATTAAATCTTAAATTTATGTAAAATATAACACATTTTTTAAAATAATATGAAAGCGATTTTAAAATTGGTGGAAACATATCAGTTGCATTTTGACAAAACATCTTAAGTCAAATTTAAAAAGTTGAAACAAATGTTGTTAATCATACGAATTTTCATTAAAAAAATATTTTTGTTTACGTTTTTAAAATTTTCAATTGCAAACGAAATTTTTTCTTTAATTTTGGTTTATTTTATTGTTTGATAAAAATGATATCTCCAGCGAGCTTTTTTTAAAAAAATTGCTGTTGATGTTTAGCTGATTAATTTTTGGAAACAAAAATTCAGGCAGCATGGTTCGATAGCGCTCACCACTCACCGCAACGGCAGATCCTTGCTCATTTGGAAAGAACGTGTAAACTTCACAAAACAGTAAATTTTAATAGATTTAATGGTGATTCGCTCCTAATTCAGCAATTTTGCTGAATGACGTAGCCATTTAAGCAGATATGAACTTCTTAAAATGGACGAAGTGCTCTATAAACATCGCGAATAGATTTATTTATTTTTTAAGTAAATTTCTGCTCTAGTGTTCAGCGCTGCATGATTACTGGTCAAACCTTACTGAATAGAAATGTGATCCCAGTTTGACATTCTCAGCGGTCAAGCCATTGTTATCGATAGCGAAACATTTCTTACAGCTAAAATAAAAGCACCCGATATAATTTTAATTGATATATTATAGCACTTCAAATATTATACATGATTCAAGCCATGTTTATGTATATTTATGCCCAGTTGTCAATCTGAATTGATATTTTCTACCATAAAGAAACTAATGACACTAAGAAAAACAATTGCTAACGTGGTAATTGTGTAAATGTGTACATTTTAGATTCTTATAAATCCTTAAAAACATATATTTATGATTTTTAAAATGTGAGACTATTAAAAAATTTGGTACACAAATTAAATTTTTATTCGTAAAAAAAGATTCAAATTTTACAGGATGGCCCAGAATACCCGAAGTGGTTTGAATTAATTATAATTTTTTTATTTTTTTTATTATTTTTTGAATAAGACTTGGGGCATTAAATACGAATAACTCCCAATGGCACAAAAATAATTTAACATTTTAATAATGAAAAATTTGCGAAAAGTTGTGGAAAATATGATAAAAAGAGCACGTATGCGCAAAACAGAAAACGGATATCAATTACAGGATATCATTTTTCAAAGCTAATTGAAAACATTTCCCAAAAATATATTGTATTTAAAAAGAACATTTAATTATTATATCTTAAATCAAATGTTATAATTAACTCAAGCTCCATTTTGGGTCACTCTTATAGTTTTTTTCCGGGATTTCCCTGGATTTTCAATTGTTTTCAATTCTCGCTTTCCCGGGAATTTATAGCGGGACTGCCGGGAAATTTTTAAGGAAACCCTTTTTAAAAACTTAAAGACTCGTGTCTTTAGTTGTCTTATCCAAATAAATTGTAACACAATAATAATTTTTTTTGTAGTTTTTGGCTTATTAAGCATTCAGGCTTGCAGTTAATGACATAGTAAAGTATTTTCCGAGATTGTATGTTATATTGGGCATTTCGAGTCTGGTGAAATAAAATTATTCTAAATTGCACAACAAAAGCATTATTCGTTACGTTTTTAGCCGTACTTATATGATTTCCAAGAGTGGTCTTAGCATGGGGCCGTAGTTAAATTGTGGACCGACATTCACCATATTTGGTGACATATAAATTGAATTTGATGAATTTTAATGACAATCGGTGCATTCCACCACAAATTTATATTAGTTTTTGTCAAGTTTTTTGGGAGGTAATTATACATTTGGGTCCATAACTCTTTTTCTACTGAAGCGATTCTGCTGTAATTCTATCCCAAACATCCTTGAAGAACTAAAAACAATTTAATTTTGAAATTTTGGCACCAAAAATTTATAAAACATTAACTTATGTACCTGGGTTTTCGGAAAGACTAGAAATCCCAAATATATATGAGAAAAGAAAGCACAGAATGGCACATAAGGTGAATAATAATGTTGGGAGATTATTCACAAAATCTAAGGATAGATTAGAAAAGTCGGATTTGTTTCAAGTTCATTGAGGTATGTAGCAACAACTGGGACAAAACTGAGAAGTAGGTTAGCATTTTATGTACTGCTTTGACCAAAAATATAGAAATTATAATTCAGCCCATGGAACGGCATTATCAATACATTGTAGGAATTTGAGAACACATCAATTTTGAACACAGAAAATTTTAAGAAACGTAGATAAATGCTAGAACTGTTACAGATTAATAATGTTCCATTTGAGAAAAGGATTAATTTTAAAAAATATATTGAGTGCTTAGCTCAGATTTATAGACATTTATTGAATAAAAATTGAATAGGTTGATGGAAGGGAAAATTAAAAATAGGTATTTGTCTGTCATTATTTAAAAAAAATTAGTTCAGATGGCATAGCTCAGATTGAAAATATATATTAAATAAAAATAAATAGATTGCCGGAAAGGGAAATTAAGATAAGTCTTATGTTTTGAATATATTTTAAAAATTTTTTTGGTTTAGTTCATATATTTTCCTTTCATTTTTCGAACAAAAATTAACAAATTTTTTTTAAAAATGTTGAGTCTACTTCTACTTCATGAACAATTTGTATGAAATTGTTGATGACGTTTATAATTATTTAATTTAGTTTTGAATGAAAATTTGAACAAAAAGTTTTAAAAAATAATAAAAAATTCTTAAAATTGTTAGTTATGAAAAAATTTTTTTCCCTATTTTGAACACCAGTGAAAATGTTGCTGCCTATTGTGAGCGAGGCTTTAAGTTTCTTAATTTAAATTTTAAATTTATTTTTCCATTTATTGTCAAAAACAATTTTGTAATTTTATATTATTTAAAAAAAGATTTCCTTCAGAAGATTTCCAATAGAAATCGAAATATTGAAAAATAAACAAGGTTAAGTTAGGTTAAAAAAATATATAAAAATATAATATTTAATAGAAAAAGTTCAAAATAATAAGAATATAATTGTTATTGAATTTGATAAATTTAATTTCACCTCAATGCTCGATTTGTTAAACAGCGAAATTTTTTCAGAATTCCTACTTCGTATTGTTGCGCTTTATGTTCCTATTCGCCCTTCCAGAAATGACATTTCCCCTAGAATTTAATATTTTCATTCTAATGAAACAAATGAGCGCCGAATTTGATTATGTTTATAAGTATATTGATATCTATGATCCTATTGGCATCAAAAATAACCAAGTTTCAAACCAAGCCTTCAGAGCGATAGACTTTTTGCACAAATAGTAGTAACTGGCAAATTTTGTTATCATTATGTTTCCTTTACAGGGTACTATACAAGAAAACATATTTATCACATTCAGAATATTGTTGTAAAAAAAACCAGGCAAAATATGTGCATATCGTACGTGACATTAAACGAAAATGATTTTGAGGTGAACGTAAAAAAAATCCTAAAATCTGCGAATTGTGGGAGGTGTTTTTCCTTTTCTAAATTTTTTATATCCAACCACATATTTTTCCATTATAATCTGTAATTGTAAAGAAAAATATTTTCCTGGATGGTTTTATAATGAACAAAATGTAATATCGGTCGTGACATACCGTACGTGACAGATTTTTCTCTTATAGTATTTACAAGTTATGAAATATATTTTTGATAAATATATGTATACAAAAACTTTAAACAAACAAGTATGAAAGTATAGTCGATCAAGCCTATCCATATGATACCCTACACCACAATATTTTAAAAACAAATTTTTGAGAGTGTACGCTTTTTAAGACTAATCGCCATTCATGGCCGCCAAACAGAATTATGCTACGAGGTAAAGAGTAATATAAAAGTTATTTGTACCGAATATTATTCAGATATCTTAATCTATATAAGATTTGTTTGCCGATTTTAGGAAATGGGTTTATATAAGACTTATGGTTAATTTTGGACTTACCAGCACAATATGTTGCAAATTTTTGTGCCAATACCAACATTTATAAGGAAGTAATGATATTAAAAGCTATTTTCGGTAGTAGCATTTGTATGGGGGGTGCTATCTAGGGATGCCAATCCCGATCCCGTAAATCCCAGGATTTTTCAATCCCGGGATTTTTGGGATTAATTCAATCCCGAAATCGTTAACTTAATTTTTTTGTTTTGCATTTTTTTATAAAAAAAATTCGTTTTCTTGAGAGGATTGAGAACACAATATTGATGTTTTATATTTATTTGATTAAACCCGTGAATACTGTCATTGAAAACGAAAGAAGAAAGTTAAACTTTGTTATTCTTTTTAAGCGTGCCCAACAATTATCAGGAAATGTTAATGTGAGAAGTGCTGAAAATAATGAAAGAAGAAAATTCTTCAAAGAAATAAATGTCTCTTGAAATGCACAAAACAAAAAGAAAAGCAAAAGTTGTGTGTGGTCTTATTTTCTCATTGATTCGACTGGTTCACCAACTGCAAAATTTAAAATTTACACTCTACTGGTTTAGGCTTATTAAAGTGTTCTCCAAGGGTGCGCATGGAACTTAAGGTAATTCATGGAGCGATTTCACGAAATTAAGTGTAATTTGTACACTACATAATTCTTACTACCAGTGGTCGTGGGCATAAAAATGTGTTATTGTTAAAATAAGATTTTTATGGCTAAGAAAAAAAATTGATTTTGGTTATTAATTTCGAATTCAAATTTCAACTATTTATCTTAAATCATTTAAAAAAATTTTAATAGAATCTTGCAAGTAAATCAATTACTAGTTTTCTCTATTCAATTACTATATTAATTATTTTTTATTAGGTTTGCAACAATTGACCTAATTGAGTAAAACATAGATTAAATGTTAATTATTTTTTTTTATTGAATCAATAAACACATTGTTGGAAATCGTACGTAAATAAAAAAAAAAAAAAAAAAAAAAATTACAATTTTAAATTTTAAATTTTTACAAATTTTAGTTATCAATATAATCATTAAACAACTTTGTTGTATTAAATGAACTATAAAACTTTTGTTTGTAAACCACTTTTAAAGACTTTTTTTAATAAATATTTATAAAAAGCAATTATATTTTGACTTTTAAAACTCCCGAATCCCAAAAAGTCCCGATATCCCAAAAAATTTGATTTTTTGAAATCCCGAAACCCGAGATTAGCGAAAAACAGTCCCGGTTGACATCCCTAGTGCTATGGTCAAATATGGACCGATACCAATAATATTTGGTTAGATGATTTAGATTTCAATAAAATAAGTTTGGAATAAATTTCGACTTAATACCCACATAATAAGATGATACAATTAGTTGCATTTATAGTTTTTACAATATCGTACGGGACGACCTTTAAAACCTTATACAATTTTTATTATAAATTCCGATCAATATTTTTTTGCAACAAATATCTTGTTTGGAAATTTTATTTTGCAACACGTACGACTGATCAAATACAAATGACATAGTCAAAAATGGTTTAGCACCACGTACGTGACATTGGAATAGCATCCAAAGCAAACCAAAAAACCCCCACTTTTAAGGTCAAGGTGGTTGATAGCAGTGCCGAGGACCTGGATGACTAGTTAGTGGTTGAAGAAACTAGTAGCGAACAGCAAACCTCTGACGCTGATGGCAAAGGTCAGTTGTAATTCTAGCCTAGTCCGTGCAAGCCGTCACTGCGCGAGATGGTCCTTTGAATACCTGCAAACTCGTGGGATTGGAAACTGGACAATTTCAAAACAAAACAAAAAACGGACATAGTGACAGAAGCTGGTGCAGGGAGTATCACTGGCAACTCAACAGGGCCGATGCCAGATTCAGACTCGGATCTGCTGGGTGTTCACAGGGATATTCTGCTGCAAGAAAGTCAGTTAATGACAGAACTGACAGAGACTAACTGGATGTGCTCGAATGGACTCACTGAAAAACTCGGTGATCTGATCTTGAACTCTGATGATGAGCACGAAATAGCTATGATTCCGGCTCATGGTCCGGACCAAAAGGTTGAACCATCGACTTCTGTGGTCACATTCGAGACAGAGAGAAAATTTGCGGGTACATCGAAATCCATTGTTCGGCAGGATGCGACAGAACAGGTCACATCGGAAAACCGATCGAATCTCGAAAAAGCCAAGAGTGGTGGGAGAGTCTCTTAAGCCTTTCTAGAAAAGATAGCTTAGAAAGATTCTTCACTGCACGATGGGCGGGATAGGCATTTACTGAGAATGCACCGGAAGAACGCTGCTGGATTCGAAAGAATCCACGGTTCTGTCGGTGTCATCCTAGGGCTTACCTGTCCTGCGGGGTATACCGCAGGGGCTGCTGAGGAATCAAATGTTGTCAGTAAATACAAAGTATCCTCACCAGACTCTGCTGGCGTATCCTCTTACAAGGAAGGTAGACGGAGGGTGAGAGTTCACCACCCAGCCCTCTTAGTGGTGACAGTTTGGTCACGCTTTAGGGAGCTTAGCCTGGGGACGAATTACCCACGGTAGACCCGGAGTATCTCAGGAAGTTGAAGTCGATGAGCGGGGTTGCGATATTTGGGTTGGGGTCAATTAGATTTGGGTTTCCCAAAAATGATGGATCTTTAGAGGCTGAATGTGGTGCAAATAAACCTGCATCACTGTGAAGCAGCCTCAACCGAATTAGTAACCCACCTCATCGATAAAAACGTGGACGTGGCCTTAATCCAAGAGCCCTGGATCAACGACCATCGGGTAGTTGGATTAAAGGCCACGGGATATGCAATGTTTGTACCCCACACGGATTAGAAGGTTCGAACTTGTTTAATGGCAAGAAATGAGCTCAAATTTATGTTGTCTCATTCTTTCAGCAATGGAGTCCTCACGGTTGTGACAGGTGAAGCTAGGGACAAAACGGTCCTAACACTAGCATCGGTATACTTACCATATGAGGCTACCGATCCACCTGGTGTGAAAGTACGTGAGTTGGTGGATCACTCGAGCAGAAGGGGCTCGAGACTGGTAATGGGTTGTGACGCTAATGAACACCATATAAAATGGAGAAGTACCGACATCAACAAAAGGGGTGAGGGTATGTTTGATTTTATTAGAGATAGAGAACTAGAGATAGGGAGGCAGTAATAGATGTACCATTGACGAACTATAGAGACTTAGTAGATGATTGGAGGGTGGCTTTGGGATTTTCCTTCTCTGTCCATGGTCGTATATCCTTTAATCTAAACTTCGAAAAGTCAAAAACGCGTCCTTATAGGAATGCAAGGAGGACGAACTGGGACACCTTTTCGAGATTGGTGAATAGTAACCTTAGAATTACACACGATTGAGGGTCGATTTCGGCCGGTGTGGAGTACCTGGTGGATACTTTTACGGAGGTGTTGACCAGTAGCTATGAACGATCTTGTACGCTGAATTTTCCGGGTAGGCGCTCGCAACCGAGATGGTGGACAGGTGAGTTGAGGAATCAAAGGACCACTGTCAGAAGATTATTCAATAGAGCGAAGCACACGCGTAGGGATGAGGATTGAAGTAACTTTAGGATAAGTTATAATAGGTATAAGGGAGATATTAGAAGGGCTAAAAGGACTCGTAGATCAAATTTAGCGAACCAGTGGAATATATAAATGAGATGTCCAGGTTCAGAAGGATTTTATTCAAGGACCCTGTGGTCCCGGGATTTGTTCCGAGACCGGAAGACTCATAGACGGAATCTAGCTCCGAAACTCTCTGTTTGCTTATGGAGACTCACTTCCCGGGCTGTGTTGATCCTGGGACGGGGGAACTGGTAAGGTGTGGTAACCCCTTTTTTGGATCGGGCTCGGGAGGTGAGATAAGGGAGGCGGTGGGGTATATCATCGCCTTGAATAAGGTTACATGGGCGGTTAATACTTTTGGGTCTTACAAATCGGCAGGCCCAAATGGTATATTTCCAGATAAGCTACAGAATATCCAAGGATCATCACTCCTATTGTTGGTGGAACTATTTAGGCTATGTCTGCTAAAGGGCTACATTCCTAGAGCGTGGAGAGTGGTCAGGGTTATTTTCATACCTTAGGCAGCTAGAACTGGTCAATCTAAACCCAAGAATTTTAGACCTTTTCATTAGACATTGACATTAGAAAGACTGATTGATCTACATCTGAGGATGAAGATTGATACCGGCATCATCAGCGGCGCTCAGCATGCCTATCTTAAGGGTAGGTCTGCTGAGAGTGCGCATCATGATGTGGTGGGTTATATAGAACGGGGATTGCGAGACAAGACCGGCATTCCTGGATATAGAGGGGGCCTTTAACAATGTTAGAATAGAGGCCATAAGGCAGGCACTGAGTGATTTAGTGGTTTCGTTATTTTTGGTCGAATGGATAACTCTGATGCTTAGCAGCAGAGTTATTCCCTGGCTTGTCGGATATATGTTGGCTGTGTGAGGACCCAGAGGAGATGAGCACTTTCTGTGCCACTGTCCCAGGCTACAGAACAGCAGGCTGAGGTGTCTAGGTAGCAGATTCCTGCACGAATTGGGAGATGTCTCGGGCTGCGGGCTCGAGAACCTGACGGGATTCGTAATGGGAATGACCTGGTTGCGCGGCAGGAGGCTGGGGACTGGAAACTGGGTTGTTTTTGCTTGTGCTGTCCGATTTCCTATCTTCCACTATTTTCGTTTCCTGTGCTTTAACCATTTACTTCTCCTACTCTTTCACACTAGATATCTTTTTCTTCTTTCTTTCACTAATAAAGGCGTCACAATGGACCATGTTGGTCTCTGGGAGAGGGTGTGAAGTGCGCTTCACACCAGCCTTTCTAACCTAACCTAAACCAAAAAAAAAACGGCTAATCGCACTATATATGTATTTGGTATTTCTTCGTGGATCTCGTTCATTGTTGTTATAACATTAATTTTTTTAATCGGCAGAAAAGTGAAAATGTTGATTGCAGTTACTAAAATTGAATCAAAGAAAAAGTCCGTTTTAACTTTTTTGCTCTTTAAAAACTGTAACAAGCTATAAAAACCTTTGCATAGTAAAATTGAGTGTTTATTTACTTTCTACCATATTTGAAAACAAGTTTCAAGGGTTTTTATTTTTTGAGTCGTGGTTGACATTTTCATGGAAATGCCCATATGGAACATGTATAAGTTAAATTTTAACAATCTTCATATATTTTCAAATTTGTTCAAAAAGTTGCAATGTTAAAATTATATTTAAAACATGAAAATTCGATTTTTTTAAAAGAATTAAATAGAAATAGAAAGAATTAAACAGATTCAAAAAGAATTAAATATAATTAGACAGAATTAAATAGAATTAACTTAAAACTTCTGTATGAGTAATTGTTAATACATTAAAAAGAATATCGCTCACACGACCCTTTAAAAAATTTCTCAATTAACTGGAATAAAAACTTTTATTTATAAATGCACTCAAATTAATTTTTTACTTTAAGTTGATTAAAAAAGTAACAACAAACAGTAAATAACAATGACACTGACATTTACTACGTAAACAACGAAAGCAACAACGAAACATTAAATAACAAAAATAAGTGGGAGGAATAATAAACGAGAAAACAAAACCTGCATTAAAAATGTCAATATACTTGAGAGGAGATGAAGGAGAAAAAAATGTTTGTTAAATAATACAAAGCAGCAACAACAACAGATTCATAGACAGGAACAGCAACAAAAGCAGTAACAAATAAAAGTGCTCCGACAGACACTCCTACACTTTGTATATGTAAAAACACAAATATGTATGTTTGTATGTATGTAGAACAAATGCCCACGTACACACACACACACACACAAAGCATTTACAGAAAATAGACAAGTACGAGTATTAAAATTTAAACGCTTTAGAAGATATTCTGAAGGCAGCAGGCAGCCAACAACACAACAAAAAGCTTCAATTTTAAATATTTAGCAAGAGTCTCTTGAAAATGTTTTGCAATTTGAGCACCCAATGACTTGACACTTTATTGGAAAAAAAAATCAGATACAAACAAGTGAATTGAGAAAAGGGTGAGAAAAGTTTAAAAAAAGAAAATTTTGCAAAAGAGATATTTATTATTATTAAAGAATTTTTTCTTCTGTTGGATGCATTTGGCATGTTTTATTGTTTTATTTAAAAAATTGCACAGATTATGTTTGTGTGCGTTTGTCTTTTGGTTTCTTTATTTTGTTTTAATTATTATTTTATATCAAATTGATTTTATAATTTAGAGTAGTTTCTTAAAGCTAAATTTATTAAAAAAAAATAATTCTTTATCATATTTGCCATAAATTACATTATGTGTTGAGTGTATTGTCTTTTGATTTCAATAGAAAATGTTTTTGATATATTATTAAAAAGTCAATAACACAAAATTTGTAAAGATTTATTATTATTATTTCTTCAATTTTTTATTAAAAATATTTTCAAGACAAAATTTTAGATTTTTCCTATTTTACATATAAAAAGTTAAAAGGAAGTTTTTTTTAATCTAAAAAAGGCTTTTTACAAGTACAAGAAGAAAAGATTTAAATACTTGACTAAACAAAACATTTTTGTTTTCTTTTTTTTCTTAAAAGTAGAGCATTATTTCTATAAAATATTAAATTACGATGTCAAGGTATTTAGCATCGCTTTTTATATTATTTTGGTAATAGGTAAATTTTATATTTCAAATTTTTTATTTATTGGGTCTTTATAAATAAAACATGAACTAACATTAATTAAGTAAATCACATTCCAAATGTTTATTTTATGTCCAGTTTATATCCAGTGCCGGATGAAGATTTTTCCGATCATGGTTTTCTTTTACATTTGTAGGTGTTTCGCGATCTTCTTTTTGGAAGAGTTTTGCAGTATCGCTTCTTCTTAGTGCTGGTTCACACTCTTCAAGTTTTAGTCGTCAGTTCTTGAGCTTTTAGGAGAGAGAGAGGAACATAAATGGCATTATATTTTTCCTTCTCTCCAAAAAGCTGAAGACATGACAGCTAAAGCTTGAAGAGTATGAACCAGCACTTAGGTGAGTATGTCGACCATCATCTAGAGTATTTCGAGCTAGAGGATTTGGGTAAAGCTCAATTCTTTTAAAATATTTTACCAAATATTTCGTAATCATAGCACATTGAGATCATTGTGAATATTCCAGTCTTTAACATACCAGCGGCGGCTGTGATTATTCGAAGAGATTTATTTTGGTACCTTGGAAGTTTTACGATATAAGAGGCAGAGGCAGTGCCCGATAACTGATTACCTTAGCAACAGTTTGGCTTTAAGGAAAAGTTGTAAATAATGGTCTGCACAAGACAATAAAATTCGTACTTAAAACATTTTACACAAAAACAGTTGCTTCAGGTCGAATATTTTTATTTTTCGAAATGAATGAGTTTATGCCAATGACTACAACAACCAAAGAAAAACAAAACAAACAGGTTATACAAAGTTATGAGTAAGGCTTCAAAAACAAAAAAATATTTTTTGTATGCAGTATTATCAAAAGAAATCTTTAAATTTACGTTTTATAATATTGAAATATACAAAATTCGTAGTACGAATAACACGTGTTGTCAGTGCAGTCAGTGATGCCAGTGTACTCACCCAATATACTATAAGCCCGTAAAATGAACTTTTTATTAGCATACACAATATACGAAAGCCAACGAACGAACAATATAAGACAAACTCACACTCGTTTTTGCGTTTACGATTAAAGCAGCCCCTGGCCAAGGCGAATTTAACTACAGCTGGTGTCGAAATGCCATCTGATTTTGACAGTTCGAGCCAATTTGTTTTGATTTGTTAGGAATGGTTGACGTTTTGGACCGTAAACACTAATAATGAAATGCAAATAACCCTGTGTTGTTTCTGTTGTTCTTGGATTGTTGTAGTTCCGACACCACCTGTAGTTGAAAAAGTACTTCAATTAATGTGATAATTGAATCAATTAGTTTTTTAGTTGAAAAAAAATTAAAAATATAGTTTTGATTTAATTAACATTTGAGTTGTTTTGAAATAAATTTTTAATTAAAATATTACTTAAATATCAAAAAATCTAAATTGATTTTTCGTTTAAAATAAAATTATTTAAACTTGTAGAATTGTTGCTGGGAATTGTCAAAACCTGAGATATGTTTAATTAAACCAATTAACACATTAAAAATATCATTTACTGATAAAAAAAATATTAAAAACTTAAAATTCTTACGATTTTTAGTAATCAATATAATCATTTTGGTAATAGGTGCAAAATAAACAACTTGTTTGCTTGATTCTATGAAGTTGGTATAAATTTGGTGATTAGAGACAATTTTTAATTGTTTCTGTGTTCACAATATGAGAATATGAGGAAGAGCGTTCACTTATATAAATATCAAGTTTCAATTATTGTTGCACAGATTATTCCAATTTTAAGTAGTATCGGGCTGTGCTAACAAATTTATAAGTTTTTGTTTCTGGATACAATGTGATGCAAGCTGCTCTGTTTGGCAGTTATGACCCGTACAAAAGAGGAACTCTCAAATACTTTAATTAATTTTTGTATTAAATAGCTAATATCGTAACTTATGATGGAAATTGCATGTGATGGAAAATATTATAAATATTCAATATAACACATATTTATCTACCAAGTTGCAAATCTAGTGCTGATCTTTATGACGCAAAAAAAGAGTAGAACATGCAGAAATTGAATATTTAAAAAATGCCTTCAACGCTTGTTTCATATCTTACTGCCAATTTCACGGTGTCGAGAAAGAGCGCTTTTTTGTTTTAAATGTAATTGTGTGAAAGAGAGAGTTCTTTTGCATTTAGTGAAATAGGCAGTTAATAGAGCTTTGTTATGCCTGTTATTTAAAAAAGTCCGAGTTAACTGGAGTCCAAAAATATTTTAAAAGGTTGGAAATAAGGAAGAAAATAGTAAAGAAATATAAAGAGTCTGGTTTCTAAGAAACGGAACTCTCAATAGCCTCTGGGAAAAATTTAAACTTAAAAACTTTAGACAAAGATTAAAGATTATTCTTTATTCTCAAAATTTGCTTTTGAATAAAAGATTTTTTTACATGTTTACATACCTTGCATATACTAGTCGTTATATTATTTCTGTATAATAATATGTATATGTAACTATAAATAGTAAGTACAAAAATCATTTTTATATAATAAAAAATAAATTTTTCTCCTTTTACTTACTAACATATCTTAAAATTTTTTTTATTTTTTCAAAAATAATAATAACAATCATGTTAGAACGACATTACATGTGTTTTTTTTCGAAAATATTAATAAAAACAAATTTAAATACACAGAGTGGGTGTATGTCAAAAAATAGTAATTAAACTAAACAATATTTAATAACAAAAGACCAGATTTTATACATTCTTAAACAGGAAACTTGTAACAATAAACTTTGCTAGTGAAAACTAACACTGCGCTACACAAAAAATATACGTATTGTCTAGTACAGATTTTCTGTTTTATAAAACAATATAAATATATTGGCTTTAGACCCATCTTTTAGTATATCATTCGTCTCAAAACCACTTTTTGAACCGAATTAACAATGCCCGTCCGCCCAGCTGGGTGGCTGTTCATGTAAACCTTGAGTGCAAAGTACAGGTCATCAGGACCAAGTTTTTTGAAGTTGGTGACAATCAGTCTACGATTTCCTAAGGCCCATTAAAGCTTCCTGACTATTCCTCACCTTAGTGTGTTGGTATTTATATTGAATTCGGTCCAAAAATATTTTATTGTAATCCTACCAATATTTATAGAACTCGGTGCATACTTGACCATAGCTCCGATACAAATACCACTCCCGAGATTAACTTTTAATGCCATAACTTCTTTACAAATGTTGGCTCTGACATAAAATGTGGCCATAATTAAATTTACGATAAGTTCTTTGTCTTGGCAAAATGTAATGCTGAAAGACCCTGAATGGGTCACAGATACTGCATACCCTCATCTCTAAAATTGCTGAAAAAAGAAAACATTTTATTTTTATATATGTATTTATCTATATAATATTTTCTATAAATACAACAAATATTAATATGAATCTTATGATCAAACCAAAAATTTATTCTGTCGGTTTCATCATTACCCATGAGTTTCAAATAGTATCCATTTCCGAAAATGTGTCTCTTAATACTATGGCATAGGGTAGCCTATGATACTTTCTTACTTGTTTTTGTAAAGCCGTTTCATTTAATATTTTTGTATATAAAATTAATGTTTAAATTATAATCTTAAGAAATCCTATTAACTGCCTGTGTAACAATTTCGAACGTTAACCTTAGCTTAAAAACACTCAGTTTTTAAACAGGATGTTAGTATTTAAAGAACAACGTTCACATTTGTTAAGATTTAAGTTAGAGTTAGCCGAACGTCCACGTCCCCTAACGAAACGTCTGGTCCGTTTTGTTATTTGCTTACAATGTAAATGCTTACCGAATTTAAATGTCACGTAACGGAACGTCTCAATCTGTATAAATTAGAATTTCATGCCGTCTTTACGTGACAGTTGTAAAGCAGTGGTGGCCTACTTGCATATTAAATTGAATGCGGGTATTTTCGCTCTTTCTTTTTGGTACTTTTTTCCAATATATCTATGGACTTTCGACAAAACGACTTACAATACAACATATTTCCATATATAAATATACATATGCTTAGATGTACAAAATAAACAAATGCATATGCACACACAATAGAAATGAATAATATACAAAAGGCTTTAAATGGTTACAAAATATTGTTTTGTCTATGCACATTTACAAATTACTACATATAAATGTGTATGTATATGCTAAAATACATCTTTGTTTATTGTGAATCTATAATATGAATATCAGATATTAAATTATTAATGTTTTTTTACTTACACTAAATACTGTTTCAATACCATTTTAATCACTTCTTACTTTTTCTGCACAGCGGCCAACATTTAAACCTTTTGATTCCCATCACTGTGTGTGTTGTTTTATGTATACTATTGCTTTTTTGTTTATGTATGTGGAAAACATATGACACGTTTTTAAGTGCACTAACGTGCAAGCAGTCCGCTACATTAAGTTACGGGAACAGCAACGTTCGCCTAACTCAGCCTTTAATTTGGTCTTTTAACGCTTATGTGTGCGGCAAAAAAAAAAACATCTTCTATTGCGGGGCAAGGAGGTACCTATATGGAAGTAACGTATAAAACAAGCATTTTCACCACAGATATGTAAAAAGTGACGTGTGAAAAAGGTCCAAATCAGTTGCGAGGGCAGCTTTCAAAGAAAGAGACAAAAGCGTTTTTTTTGGTAGTGGAGTGGCAATGTGTAAAAAGCGACCGCTGCAATCAACATAAATTGCGTTATCAAAATAAAAAAAACAAGACACAAACCACGTTTAACAAAAGCATTAGTTCTACAAAAGTTTTATTTTGTGCAAAAAATTTATTTAGTAATATTGTTTTGTTTTATAATGTTATTTCCATACTTAATAATTATTTACATGTGTTGCGCTAAACTTTAAAGTTAATTTTTACAAAAGTTTTGCAAATAAATCTCAACTAAATGAATTTGTGTTAATTGTATTGCGTTAAAAAATATGGTTCAAAGAGAAATAAAAAAGGGGCGCTTTCTAAGAAAGAGACAAAAAATCTTCCGTCTCGTGACATATCTGTGTGTAATCTGTGATTTTCGCACTAAACCTGTAGTTAAAAAGTTGTAAAAAAGTAAATACGTTTGCTAACAGAAACTTAATTTATAACTTAGATGGGACGTTAACCTGCTGTTAGTGCCAGCATGCCTAAAAAAATTTCCCCATGCACTTAAATCTTTTGTAGATTGTCTCCACTTTGATTCACCAGGAGTTTTAATGTCTTCACCGTTCACACTTCCCTTCGTATAGGTTCTCGATTGTCTTTCATTCAGGAGTATCCCCGTTCATTTATCCGATGTGTCGCAGCCAGTGCAGTCGTTGTATCTGTATGCGCCTTTCTATGTTCACAATCGTGGTAATCTCATATAGCTTATGTTTCATTGTTTTCTCTCAAAAATTACACATCCTTATCGGTTTATGCAAGTACACGCATATCACAAGCGGTTTTCCTGGATATGACTTTTCTTTTGAATTGCTTGCTTAGTCCATTAAAAGAAACACTTGTTTGCAAGCACTATCCTTTGTGTTTTTCAGGGTAAATACAATTTTCTTTATTTAAAGTGGATATCTACTACATAGATATTATAATTGCCTTTATTTGCGTTGATTTTTCTGCAATTGCAATCAATATCTTTGTTTTATCCTCGTTTACGCCAGATCACTTATAGCTGGATCCTTCTCAATCTTTTCATAGACAGCAATTGCATAGCGACATGTTACCTATGTCTTTCAATAATGTCAATACCATCTGCCTAAGAGAGGAGGGAATGACTTTATTCTTCCTCGTTGCCCTTTTTTCCAAATTTTATTTTTCACTTAAGGGTTGAAAAATTGCACCATAATTTGTCCCGTTATCTGACATATTTTGTGCTAGTAAAAGGTTCAAAAATGACAGTTCTAAATTTTAATTATTACAACGGCACACTAATTTTACAATACCGTAATCAGACAAAAGATACATGCATATTTATATCATTAATCATTCCATCGTCCAATCTGTACAAACTGCTCGAAAGATCTGCACTTAAATTTTATTTCTCTTATTTTTATTATTTCTTGAATTTGTTGAATGTTTCTGTCTCTCAATTTGATAAAATAAATTGTTTCCATATAAACCACCCGGGCACCTTGGGGCGCATTTAAGGGTGTTGCTGTGCGAATGCAAAAATATTAAGTTTTTTTAAAATTAAGTAGTTCTTAAGAAGTTTCAGACATAAGTTAACCAATTTCAATGAAACGCCAAAGGTATCCGCGTGCCGACCCAGTAAAAACTTCGCCTACAAAAATGTGTTTTGTAATCAGGAAAAAGTAAAAAAGACTACTTATAATTCTAATGAAAGAAC
Source organism: Pollenia amentaria (assembly GCA_943735925.1). Lineage (NCBI taxonomy): Eukaryota > Metazoa > Arthropoda > Insecta > Diptera > Polleniidae > Pollenia > Pollenia amentaria. The sequence continues at coordinate 250,366,304 of OX031007.1, read as the reverse complement.
CAATGAATCTTACAATGTCCCAAAATGAACGCATTCAAAAGTTACTCTTTATTTTTAATGGGTTTATTATCTGCATAATTTTTCACTCTGTATCACTGTGTAATTCTTGTTAGAAGGTTTAACAAAAATTTTAAAACTTTTAAATACAGAAAACTTAAAATTTAAAAAAAATATATTCTATGAAATAACATAATATTAAAAAAGCAACAAACACTTTTGAGTTTGTGTTTTGCAACAATGTTGTTAAGTGCACTTTTTTCACACAAAGGACTATATAAATTTGAAAAAGTCCTTTTACAAATTTACGCTTTTCATTTTTTTATAGGGTTTTGACATAATATTTCTTCCTGAAAGTATTTTTTTTTTGCTCCGTTTGTGTTATTTATACGGTTTTTGTATTTTTATGACACTTGACATATTTTAATGCAAATGGAGCAGAATTAATCTTAAATACTGTGAAGATTGTAGGCATTTTGTAGTTAGTTATGCTTTTGCTATGCCTAAATAAAAAATCCACACATATTTAAATGGTTACAAACACATATTCACACATTTCTATATGTGTGTTATTATGCTTACACACACAATCTTAAATTATGTCAATGTTATTGCTTACAATAAAAAATTAAATTGTTTTGAGTTGTGTTGCTTGTGTGCTACAACACTGCGTATGAGTTATACGAATTATTTGTATTTTTTGCAGATAAAACGAAAATATGGTAATAATATTTTTGCTTGTTTTCAAGACATCCGAAGAAATGCGAAAAACAACAGAAAAGACGTGACAATAACAATTTTTTTCTGTTGTAGTTTAGTGTAATCGAGCATATCTGTTAAGTAGCAACACATACAGTTTAGGAAAATTGGAAAATTGAAAAACTAGATATGGATTTATTCACCAAGAAGGGTCCTGTTATCAATAGAACACAAATAGAAAGGAAATATATTTTTGGAAAAGGAAAATTTCTTAAAATCATTTGGAGCTTATAAAGAAAAAACTTCTTAATAATTCTTTAACTTTAGATTTTTATTTTTGTTGGTATTTTTAGTGGCAATGTTTCGAATATAAAAAATTTATATAATTTGCAAGTTAATATTACTTTAAACTAATTTAAAACGTTTATTTGTGAAAAAAAACAAAGAGAGAAAACTTTCTTTAAATTTTCAGTAGCCGCCTTCAAGACAATAATCCAAACTTTTATCGAACACTTCATATGTCTGCCGACAATTCAGTCTGTCATATGTTTTAGTTTTTCAAGAAATAGAAATGAATAAGCTAAAATTACTTTTGCCTTTTTTGTGTATGAGTTGCCATAGCAAATAACTTCATTTACATACCAATCTAAATGAAAAGTTATTTCGTTTTTAACCCAAATTTTTGTTCAAATACAACTAAAACTGTAGAAAGGCAAAAAACCAAAGAACACAAGCAAATATTTTTTTTTTTTTACATTTTATGCCTTTTTGAATTTTTCGGCATTTTTTAATAAACACACTCATAAGTTAAGTAGATTTTATCAGCTATAAAAAACTACATAAATAAATTGGCTCAAATAAAAGTTTATATCTTTGAATATCTAATGTAATAGTTTTATTTCGATTAAATTATGATGTTTAATACTTTCAGAGTAAAATGAATTTTTGTAGGGCGAAATTCACACAATTTGATACGAAAATGTTTAGTAAATAGAAAAGGTCACACTATGACGAAATATTGGTAAGAACATTAATTTTTTTTTGTATTTATTAACTGGCCTTGATCATAAAGAGGATATTAACTCAACATTTTTAAATTTTCAGAAGAAGCAAAAAAAAAAAATTTTTTTTCATTGGCAATTTTTTAAGGCATATGAAATAACATTTTTAAACCAACTGTTCGTAGCACGATATTTTTACAGCAGGCAGATCCAAAAAGTGAAAAAATAAAAATTTTGGGTAAGTTCCCTCTCTATGACCAAATTGAATATGTTACAAATACAATAAACAAAAGAGTCTCCGGCGGGAATGGACACCTCCAGCCTCTTACTGATCACTACCAACTGGCCCACCGGATAAAAATCTATAACTTATCAAATATGGCTTAAATTGAAAAACGACCGCTCTTTCAACACAGAAAATGTTAAATATTGTCTCCAATCACCAAAATCATACCAAATTCATAGAATCAAGCAAACAATTTGTTGATTTTGCACATTTCACCAAAATAATTATATTAATAACTAAAAATTGTAAAAATTCAAAATTGCGAAAATTTTTTTTTCAATAAATGATAGATTTAATTTTAATTAAAAATATGATTACAAAACTTTGCCGTATCAAGCAATGTGTTAATTGATATAATTAAATAAAGCTAAGCTTCTGACAATTCTCAAGAACAATTCTACAAGTTTAAATTATTTTATTTTAAGTCAAAAATTTAATTAAAAATATTATTTTAATATTCTTATTAAAAATTTATTTCAAAATAACTTAAATGTTAGTCAAATAGAAATTATATTTTTAGTTTTTTTTTAACTACAAATTAAATTGAAATACTTTTTAAACAATTCGTTTTAATTGATAAAAAAAAAAACTACTGATAATTTTTTCCGTGTACATCAAAAAAATTGCCTATGACTTTTTACTCATTTAATTGCTTAATATATTATTTGTAAATAATTAGTTCGTAAGTTTTTACAGTACGCTGAATTTTATGGTGATAACCGTTTTTCAAAGTTCGCGCTCGTATTCGCGACCATAAAACGATATTTTTTATACTTTTGAGAACATTGTTCAATTTAAAGCAACTCAACTCGTTAACATTTTTGTGTTTTGTTTTTAAAAATGATTTTTTTTTCGCGATCTTAGAAAAAAGAATTTCTTAACTTTATTGAATATTTTTCTAAGTCCTAATATATACAAAATAACATAAAAGTTTAGTTTATATTAAAAAAAAATCTTTTTTGCAGAATTTTTTTTATTGATTTTAAATTAATTGCAAGTCAAAACAAAAATTACAGCTTCCTTGAAATTTTAATTCGCAAGAACGAGCTTTTACTTTGAATTCATCGTACGCGAATTAGTTCAACTAGAAGTGTGGCCGGCTTGGTACAGTTTGTACAGTGTACTCATTGAGTAAAAAAAATTCTTTTAAAAAAAACTGACCAAATACCTCAAAAGTAGAAAAAAATCGTTTTATATAAAAATTTCCAATAGCGATTATCGCTAATACGAGCGCTAACTTAAAAAAATGATGAGCATCAAAATATTTTTGTGCATAATTTTTTATTGATAATAAAATAATTGCAAGTCAAAATAAAAATTACAGCTTCCTTGAAATTTTTAATCGCAAGAACGAGCTCTTACTTTGAGTTCAGAGTATGTCACGATTCATACAGCAAGCTCTATCCTTTTAGTGGACCTGCGCTACATATTATTAGCGACCGTGCTCAGGGTTTGGGGTCGTGTTCTTGTCTACTCACGAGTAGGTTAAGTACCGTACATACATTGTAAAATAAAGGTAGCTTCACAAAAATATTACTTACAAAAAAAAAAAAAAATAATAATAACAAAGAAAATAAACAAAAGTGGAATATTGGAGTTCACATGTTGGTGAATTAAAAAAAAAGATTATATTATTGCACAAATCAAGAGAAACTTAGCACTTCCATGCCATTCGGACGCATTTATTCTATATTTTTTTTAATAAATGAAATTGGGAATTAATATGAAAAAGTAAAATGATAACAGACTGCAATTCTTTTTCGCAATTATTTTTTCCAGAGTTTCTTTATTGAATCTTCATATGTATATTAAGTATAAACTAACAATAAGTAATCAAATCTTATCCTAATACTTTAATTCATGTCGTGCCAGTGCCCGACAGAAATTTTTTTATCACGGTTTCTGTTCACATATTTAGGTGTTTATCGCTCTTCTGTTTAGCGATTGAATAACGAATTTACTGTTTTCAACTTAAATGGTGTAAATCTTTTCAAAATTTTATGTGTTAAGTGCTAAATAAATCAAAATTCTATTTAAGTATAAAAAAGAACTGAAAACCAATAAAAAAGATATCTGTATATGTATGTATAAATATTTATACACTCAAATAACTACAACAAAATTAAAAAAAAACACACACACATACTACAACAAATAACGAAACGAAAAAGAATAAAAATTTTGAAATCAATTCCAGCAACAAACACCAAATTCAATAAAGTGAAAATAATTCAGTGAACTCTGTTTAACTGTGAGGGTGACAAGACGTTGTTTCATTTTTTTTTTTTGTGATAAATACTCTTGGATTTAGATTATTGCACGGATATTGTTGCTTTGTAGAATTTTTCTACTTTTCCTCTATTAGAGGCTTGAAGAGTTTGAAATGGAAAGAACGATAGAAAAAATAAACTGAACTTAATCCGATTTGAAAATGAAAAAATAACAATATATTATTTCACATCAACACTGACACTTTAGGAAAGATTTAGACTTGTTGAAACATGCACACTCAGGCTCTTAAGGGGTAAACTGAAGTAACACAAAAGGATGTAAAAAGTATTTTGTATTTTGCGAATAGTTTACAGCAAGTAGATATTTGATTTTCCCGCTGAAAGTGAATGAAATTCTTCGAAAAATAACACCAAAGGTCTTTATGAGATATCGGGAGCTTATCATATCTTGGAGTCATGACTTAACTAAACATCAATTAATAGCTTAAACTCCATTGTTATTTTTCCATTTGTACCACTGTATTCTATTCTCTCAACCATCTTAAGTTAATCGAATTACAATGAAAGTTGTTATCGCAGAACCAGCAAAGAAAGCTGAATATAAATAGAATTCAATATAGAACAAAAAAAGGTATCTATTATCTTTCTGAAACACTACAGTATTCTAACACATTAGATTGCTTAAGAAAATACGGCAATATCAATAGACATAAACAAAGACAAAAAAAGGAGTAAATAAACTAGAATGAAGGCCGTCCTAAGGAATAAATCAAAATTTATATTTATTTATGCGCAGCAAAGATAAGCACTAAATAAATATGCCAAAGAATGAAAAAAGCAATATAAACAACAACTATGACAATAACAAGAACGAAGAAGGAGAAAAAAATACTTAAGCGAAAAAAAATTAAACGAAAGTAAAAAGGTCTTGAATTTATCGCGTAACATTTTCTTTTAGCCAAAAGCGAAGTATTTGCACAAACACATGCGTATAAACACAAGGAGCACATCCTCCTAAAACTTTGCTCAGAGTAAAGTATGCGTACGTAACGTCTGTACCAAAGGCGTGTGAATTTCAGAAAATCACAAAAATGCCTACAAAAATCAAAGTAAATAAATATAAAAGAATTTTTGTTTATTTTTTTTTTGTTTTGTGTGGATTTTTTATATGTGACTCTGCCATACTCATCTTCAAACAGTCGAAGTTTTATCACCAGCAAACCGTATCTAACAGTGGTGAGGTGGTAATTGGGAAAAGAGGACTATTGCATATGATGTTCAAACGACTGCCTTTGATTTCGTTAAAAGTCTAGAAATTTGGGTTTGAATTGAATTCGATTTCCTTTGCGGTAACAATACCGTTGTGGCAATTTCCTTCCTTTAGCAACTCTCATGTAACTTTCAAGCAAAAATTTATTAACTTTCAATAAGAAACATGTGAAATAAAATTAAACGCCTTTCGGAATATTTTATTATCAATGTGTATATATTTTCACTACTTCAACTTATTAGGTGTTGTAAATTGTTTATAAGACTTGCAACACGTTTAAGTTAAAAGTTTTAAAATATAAAATCTTAATCAGGTGATGATTTCCTAACAGTATTTATGTGTCTTATTTCCTATTTTGAACTTCTTTGAGGATATTTTGTACTGGTGTAGGTTGTTTTTAAATGATAAAGCTTATTTACTTTTTTTTTTAGATGTTTTAGAGCAAAAACTATTCTCATCAGTGACCCAATAATGAAACTTTTTGAGTTAACAAAAGCGAAATCCTTAAGCTACTTAAATAAAAAAAATTAAATCTATTGTATTACTTTATAAATTAAGAAACCCAATCAATTATGCCATCTTATCTACTTGTTAAATCGACTTTTCCTTACAATAAGCAACTTTAATATGTTCGCTTTATATCTTATATTTTTACTTTGCCTGTTGTCTTGTTATCGTTATTTATTTATTTTTTTAATAAAATATTATACACTTGAAGTCTATATAGAAGTATTCTTATTATTATTTCAAAATGTCGCACACTGGGGCCAAAAGCCCTTTTTGCGGATCAATTATTTTCTTACCACCTACAATAATGAATCATACTAAATTTGATGTGGATAGCTCCTAGAACAAACTTCATATTCCAACAAAGTCTTGTAGGAATAAGAGGGGGAATACGTATACCCCCATACAAAAAAAAGTATTTTTCTTAGATCTGAAGAACTACAATGTGAGGCACACTAAATTTTAAGTAGGTAACTATAAAAACAAACTTCATGTTCCAATAAAATATTGGTAAAGTAAGAGGAGGGAAACGGCTACGCCCCATATAAAAAAAATTATTAATAAAATAATAAACGAGATTTCGCTCAAGCTTATGCACAACACATTTTAAAATTAATAATAACGCTCGTAAACATAATTGTTTATTCACGCACGCTTCCGCTAAACTCTTGAGAAACAAACCACGACATTTGCACATCTCTAAAAAAAACAAAGAAAATAATGACAACAATAACAGCAGAAGTTGTGAAGCGCTTTTTGTTGGTAAACTCAACGCGTTTTGCGTCTAATTCGCACAGAACTCCTTAGGCGCACCGGTGCGCAGCATAATTTGTTCTAAGATAACGCTGATTTGTTCAGCCTCTAAAATAAAGTCAAAATCTCTGGTTAATTGAGCCCAATTAATAACTTTATGTCCACTTAAACTGAGAAAATCCATTTTTTTTTGCATTTTTTTTTACTAATTTAAGCAAAACATTTGAATAAATACCTGAGCTTGATGGCTTACTTTCAGTAAATCGCATTTAACAACAAATTATTTTAATATTTTTTCTCTTTTTTTCTTATAATGTTTAGTTTCAACGCGTCACTACAAAAGCACCGTTATATATTTGACAATAATTTTTCCCCGAAAAGTAAAATTTTGTTCACTTTAAACGAATACTTTTAGTTTTCACGGTACTTAAAATTTTTTGTTTTATTTAATTCGTGAAACCACTGCCTTTTAATCATTACTTTTTTAATATTTTTCTTAAGGTATGATTATTTTATCATAGGTTCCCTACTTTTTCGGCAGTGTCCTTTTTCCAGGCACCCTTTATTTAAGTCATTTTTGCAAATAAAGTATAGCATAACTAAAAACGGTATCGCCTAAATTTTCTAAGCGCAATTCTTTAACTTATTTGACTAGATTTAGTCACAAACAATGGCAACTCTCTTTGCAACAAGAAGAAAACTGTAACAATCTCAAAGCGAAAACCAGAATAATTTTTTTTTTAATTTTAAAGCACGTAACAAAGATTTGCTCAAAATGGGAAAATAATTAGAACAAATTCTCTAAAATTATTTCCACATGCAGCGGCATATTTAGACGGGTCTCAGCTCTCCTCCCCGTAGAATACATTTAGCTCAGGACACCTTGAATCTGTTTTTTCACTGATTTAACGCATTTATAACCAACGTGTTTTGGAAGAAATTCAAGATTTTACTGAGCTAAAAATTTTTGACTTGGGAAGATCTATGGCTTCCGAAAATGGATATTTTTCGAACAAAAATGTATACTTGGGATATAAATTTTCTGTTTCTGGGAATTACTCTTCTATTTCTGGACCGAGTTTCTCTGACTAGTTCATAAACTATTTTCCTCTAAGATCTTTTAATATATAAAACGTATCCATTGGTCATAGTTGAGCCCTACAATTTTTTGCTGTATTTTAGTTATAATTCGGCCATTTTGAAACCGATTTGATAGATTTATATAACGCCCTGTTTTGGAATATATTTTGTTATAAAATTTGGACTCGGGAAGATGACTGTTTCCCGAAATTGTTAATTTAAAAAAATTAAACTTTGGGCATTACTCTTTTATTTCTGGACTGATTTTTCCGACTTTTTCGGGAAATACTTATAATAATTCGGTCTTTTGGTATATGTGGAATGAATCCATGCGTCATACTGGCGCCCAAAAATTAGCTTTTTATCGTAAAATATTTGATGTTTTTTAGCTTTTTTTTGGAGATTTTTGCACATTTTTAAACTGCTATTTGTAAGCGTATTTGTAGGCCGATTTGGCCGCTTTTAAATAGCAAAATCCTTGAAAGCATTGCTGTGTAGGGGCTCCAAATTTTTAATTTCAACAGACCTAGAGACGGTCAGATTGTTATCGGGAATTGAACTTTTATTTTCATAAGAATCATGAGTGTATATATTTTTTTGGGTGTAAAATCAATAAAAAATAAAAATTTTATAAAAGTTTATGATATAAAAGTTTATGGTATCTGAGCTGAAAATATTTTTCAAATTTGACCGCCATTTTAGGAGCATGATTTAAAAGATAAAAATGTTTTTTTTTTAACAACTTTTAAAAATTTTTTAAATATCTTAATTTTAGGAAAAGTTATGAGTACGAAAAAAGTCAAAATGAGCCAGTGTGCGTCCTTAAGTATGTCGCTCTGTCTGTCTGTCTTTTCCTCCTTTTCAGCCTTAACCGTAATATTATAGCGTTAGGGTTCTTATATGTATACTGAGGCGTTATAAATAATTCAAAATCAAAGTTATTTGAAATGTTAATAAGTTGGTGGCACGTTTAGTTGCGTTTAGTTTTTATTCAATTTCCCTTCCAAATCTACTTCTTTTTGTATTTTAATTTTATTTTTGGTATAAAATATTGGTAAAGTTATTGGTTTTCTCATGGGTGTGTGTGCTGCCTTCTTACGAAATTGTAGCAATAGTAAAGTTTATGATTAATGTTTAATTAATATACTGCCAAATAGATTTTCCAAGGGTGCAACAGGTAGTGTTAGTTTATGTGTTGTACGTCTCTCTATGCGTATTTGAAGTACGAGATTTGATAGTTTATAATTAATTATTGGAAATTTGTATTGATAAATGAGTGGTAAATATTCAACAGTCTTAAGAGTGAATGATTAGATGGATAATTTCGATGAAAATAATAATAAAAAGAAACCCATGATTTCACATACTACATATTTAAAAGACGATTTAATTTGATTAGTTTGCAAGTCGTCAACATAATTAAAGCAAAGATGCAAATAACGTTGTAAGTCCCAAAATAATATTTTTTGAAGGGGCCAAAAAAAAAAAAAAAAAAAACATTTTGTAAAGCCGAGATTACTTTTTTTTAATTATTTTTTTCTATAGATTATCAAAAATAATGACAATAAAAACTTTTATGCAAACAATTAAGAAATAAAAATTTCAAATTAAATGTAAATTTACTAAGTTTTAGTGGAAACCCCTTTTATATCCAGAAATGCGCTGACAGTTAAAACGTTTTACCACTACGAAAAGCATCATGGCTAGTGGTTTTTTAAATGGGTTTCCCCAATTCAGAAACGAAAATGTGTACTTAAAGTATTTTCCATATAACCTGCTCTGGAGCATTTTTTGGATGTGTGCACTTATTTTTGTTCGGTTTTTTTATGCATATCAGCTATTTCTCAACTTTTTGTTTTCTTTGACCCATAAATTTTCCTCATAAGCTTTTGGTACGTTGTTACACATATCAGTTACGTCCAATAATTTCATTTGTATTATTCTGTTAGCCACTTACAGCGTTCTTTACCTGACTGAGTCTCGCATTTTGACGTCTAAGTGCATAATGTTTAATGATTTGGTGTTTTAGCAATTAACAGCCCGTAACTAAGCAAGATCGAAAGGCGGAACGTTTTCTTCCGCTAAGCTTTTACGCTGATATGGCATACATAAACAAGAGCATCAACGACAAACATAACCAAGGGCATCATAGGAAAATGCATCTTCATATTGACAATGCCCTAACATCAGAATTGTGACATCAATGCAATATAATAACATCAATGTAGCAAAAAGTGACATCAATCCAACGACAAACGACATCAATAAAGTTTATCATATTTTATGCGTCATCTATGCTATGACGACAGTGACATCAATTCGATGCCACATTTTGTGTATTATTAATATTATTTCATGTTTAAAAAGTAGAGTGAGAAGCAAAAACTCCCATATTCTATTTTTTTAAATCATTTAGTTAAATAAAGAAAATTTTTAAAGTCGAATGATTGCGAAAATAATTGAGAGGTTTTCTGTAAACAAAGGGAGGAATACAACAAAAGTGAAACAAACGTGTGTAACAGGTAAGAAAATAATAATATTCTTTCAATTTGACTTAAGTCAATTGCAATGACAAACTTTCATTAAATTGAGCCTAATGAGTCGTTTCTACGATGTCACTGAGTCATCCCACTGATGACATGTTGTATTAAACTGACTCCGATTCGTCAAATTTGTGATGCCGGTATGGCAACCCGTTGATGATATAATTAAAATTTTTGACCCCGATAACATTTTGGGCAAGTGATGTTAAGGTTGACCCTTTCAATGATGAAAAATGTCATGGGGTCAAAAACGAAGACACTTGTCATAGTATTGATGTCAAAGTACGTCAGTGTTTTGACGCTGTTTCGATCAGTGATGCCTTCCTTTTTTAATAGAACACATAAGAAAAAAAATTGAGAAAAAAACACTAGATTGACCAAAGAATAGCTAAATTTACATTATTTATCAACAAAAGCTGCCAACTTCACAAACGCGCTGTCAAAATCGGATTTTTCAATTGCAAAGCTTTGACGCCGCGCTTTTTAGGGATTCTTCATGCAAATTGTAAGGGCATGACAAGTTTTGACATCTAGAAAACGTGTGCCGCTTTTGTTTAAGTACGAAGAGTTATTTTACCGGCAATATGCAAAAAACAGGCTTTTAAAAATATGTATTTTACAACATTATACGCGATTTTGCTTAAATTATATTAAAAAAAAATGTATTTAAGGTTTTTATCGAATTTAGGTTCAAAATAATCGCAAAAGTCATCGCATAGGTTCGAAGGACAAACATATGTTTAACAGGTTCATCCACAACGTAACGTCACATTTACGTGAGAGTATCTATTTTTACATAAGCTTGATAAGAAAAGCAGAATAGGTAATCAGCAACATATACGTTTACGTCAGAGATACGCGGCTTTTATTTAACGAGCATTTCTTAACAATTTGTCTTAAAAGCATTTGATGGCTAGTGAAGCCTGAGGGTAACCAGAAATTAAATACATGAATTCATAACTTCCTTTGAAATTAATCAAAAAATATTGTATTATAAAATTTTTGCGACTGTCGTGGAATTGTTGCTTGCAATTATTGTATGACTGTTGTGATTAAATCAATATCGATTTGGTGACAATAATATGGTAAACACATATCATTTTACACGAAAACGTATGTTGTTGCTTTACTCTATGTCATCATCCAGACTTGCAATTTTTGCTGCTGCAATTTTTACAAATTCTGCTTTGAAATTGCATTAGTGACCAGATAATGAAATTATAGTTTTGCCATTTTTGTATCTTTATCTTGACTTTCCTTTTTATATTTTGTATATAGATACAAATATACCTAAAGCCAAAACATAAACAGGGGTGTGCTGGAAATCGCAAACGTAAAACGCAAGAATTTGGAAGCTATTTTTAATACACTTTTAATCTAATTTTTATAATTCTTGTTATAAAATTCTGTTTAATAGAGAAATATTTGTATAATATTTGTCATAAAATTCTTTTATTACAGAAATCTTATTCAAAAACGACTCTTAAAGTTCTTGCGTTTTACGTTTTCGATTTCTAGCACACCCTTGAAAAAGTAAAACAGTGTGAGAAAAACAAAACAAAACGGAATTGCAGACTACATGAAACTGAGTACCCCTCCCCAATCTTCTCACCCCTCTCACCCATAAACTCAAGAATTGCTGCACCAAAAATTGTAAGTCTGGACGATAACCATATAACAGTTTCAACCGCAACTGATTTTTAAAATATAAGGCGGAGACTTTTTTATACACATAATATTTCCTAGAAGGAATATTTGGGTGTTTCCACAGAAAATTTCAGAAAATAATAAATGTTATTGTAATATATTTTTCCGATAATATTACACAAAATATATGTATCTGTCATTTTCCGAAAGATAAACTTTAATTTTTATTATACTTACAAAAATATGGTACTTTGAATTGAATACAGCGTGCGTGTTTTTCCCAAGAATTGCACAGTCACTTTTGAAACCCTTTGGAAACACAGTTCTAACGGTGGTTTAGGAACAAAACAAAAGCAAGTTGAAAGCTGAAAATGTTCTTCATGCTTAGCAACAATTTCAAAGGCGACAACAGGCGTATCAAATTTAAAAATTAACAGCCTAAAACGCTTCCATTATAATGACGTTTATTGTTTATCTGAAAGCGAATAAAACTTTGCAAAAAACTTAACACACCAATTTTACGCAAATGAATATAGATTTTTTTTTTTTTTTTTTTTTTTTTTTTTTTTTTTAATAAATGAATTCAAACACAAAAAACGTTGTTTAACTTTTTATAATGTAACGACCGTTACTTTTAAAAAAAAAATTTGTTTGGTAACTAATTTTCTTTGGTTTGAAAATAAATCCATTCCTTTAACAAAACATTTCAAAGAATTAAATCAGTAAAATTTTGACAATACATGATGTTTGTTTCCGACATTTCAAAACAGCACATTTATGAAGTAACGAACGTTACTTTTTTAATGGTTAAAAAAAGTATTGAAATTAAATTTTTTTATGAATTTTTTCGGTTGCTACCGATGCTTAAACTTTCGTTAGTCCAAAATTAAGCAATCCTCGTGGCATATTTGCTTAGGTTGGAATTTTATTTAAAATATCTCCGAAAATCGGTAACGACCGTTATTTTGGAAACACCCATTTACAATTTAAAAGACCTATTTCACCAATTCTATTTATACATATTTCAATTCATTTTTAAATATAGTTTTTCATATAATTGTATTTTGATTTGAAGTGAAAAAAGAGTTTTATGCATAATTTAGGGGCTTAAAGCAAAAGCGGCTTAAGTGCCTTTATTTGAAAATTGAAATTAATTGCTCATAGGCCCTGTGTGATCCAAGCGAAAGAGCTATTTTAATGACAACTGCTAGAATTGGTCGCCATATCAGGCTATCGGATGCGAATTCCACATTCACCTCTTGTGTTCTGAACTCCTCTTAACTTAACCTACTAATTCCATATGTAATCTCAACTTAAAAAAGCACTTAAACTCCTTGTGCATGAAGCCCCTCAATTAATATTTAAATAGAATTGGTGAAATACTCCCTAAATAGCTTACAATTTTAAATAATTTTTGATTTCAATAACTTGCAATCCATTTATACATATTTAGCGACGAATAAAATTTCTTTAATAACTTGCTCTTCTAACAAATCCTCTATCGCATTTTCATTTTCCCAGAAAAGTAATAAACAAAATTTTTTTTCTTTGATAACTTTTTATCAATAAAATCGAAATATTTATTGCCATAAAATGTGTTTTCTTTACAAAAACAAAGGTCTCTTAAACAAATATATTCCAATCATATTTAGAGATTTAAAAAATATGATTTCAAACTCATTTATTTTTATGTACGTTTGTATGTATGTGTGTGTATATATTCATGTATCTAAATATATCGAATTTTCTTTTTTTTCTTTTTTGTCATTAAATTCAAAGACAGAGAAAAAGCGAAAAAGATATAGTCAAATATAATGAAGCAATAATACAAACAATCGTTTCACATTCAAGTAATATGGATGCCAATATGTTGTTTAGCATGTTATTTGTATTTCAGTTTTTTTTCATTTTATTATTAACAGATATTTAGATATAAACATATTTTGTCTATATAGTCACATTTGTTTCTTAGAAATATGAATGTTTGAATTTTTTGTGCATAAAAACCAACCAAATACTCACTTTTAGCTATTTGCTACAATTATAACGAAAGACTACAAACGAAAATAAAATTTAAGAATTTTTTTGCCTCTTTATATAAATAAGAGTGCGCTTGAAATGATAAAAAAAATTTCTATGGGGAATTAAAATTGTCAAAAATTACTGCGCTAATGTCAAAATTTATACTAGTGATGTTTTATTCATCTCAACAGTGTAAAAATTTGACTGTCATTAGTACTTTGCTACATTAAGATATTAAAAGTATTTCGACGGAATGCTAACACTATTTGCTAAAGAAGTTTTACTGCCTCGTTCGTTAAACTTTAACATTTAAAACGAAAGCAAAATTTCAAAGAACGTGTTTTGCGCTCGTGTTCTAAAGACGGGCCGTTATTTACAATTCAACTAAAAATTTCAAGTATCGCTCGCTAGCCGTTCGGATTGTGTTTTATCCACAAAAAATGGGTTTATATTTGCTAAATTTAATGAATTTTTTTTGCTGAATGTTATGATGACATCATAAAAACTTAATGCCATTTTATGAATATTAGCAATACAAATGCAATGGATTTTGTTTTTGCAAATGGTTTTTACTTTTATGATTTTTATTTGCGAGCAATGCGAATGAGAATTTGAGTTTTTTTTTTGTATAACGTTATGAGTAAATAAGTGAGTATGTTTTTTTTATAAATAAAAAAAAAACTTTGATATGTTTAATATTTTTATAGCAAATAAAAGCAATCAAATAAATTGCATCATAAAATTTTGCTTTGATTACAATATTTTTATTTTGAAAAATATTTAACGGTAAAAAATTGAAGCGTTTAGTTTTGAGTGCATTTGAATTTGAGATTTTTTTTTAGCAAATAAACTAGAACTGAGTTGAAAAATTAATATTGAAAACTATTTTACTTTTCCTATACTGAATAAATCATTGCTAAAAAGTGACTTTATAATTAAAAGAGAAGAGATTTAAAAGCTTTTGCATTATATTTTTAAGCCAATACTAATCATTTTCTTTGTTGATATAAATCATATAATTTTCATCGTACTGGTACTATTTTAATCCCCTGTACATAAAGCAATGAAATTTTTTAGCAAAATATACATAATTCTAATACGATGCCAACTAAGAAAGTAATTCTAAAATAAAAGAAAAACATTGAAAAAAAAATGTTATGGCGTTTTGTCATTACTTTTAAAATTTGTCTAAAGACATTTTACCCTTAAAATTTTAGAATAACCACAAAGCTAGATTCATCCATTGTTTCCGAACAATTTTTCAGTCCGGACACTTTTCTTATATGTAGTTCGATGTCTTTCTTCTTTAGAGAGAGAAAAGTAATTTTGTTCGATACCTTTTTAACTTGAATTGATTTAACTTTAATTTTTGTCTAGATAATATTTAACTGTGCTGCCACATATTCTAATTCTTCAGCTAAAGTTGAACTAAACTGCCACACAATATTATATGTATATTAATATCACAGAGTTTATTTGTGGGAAAAGTTTTTTTTGTGTTTTATTTAAACAAATTTTTATTAAGAACAAATTGAAATTGAAAATTTTTTAAATGGAGATATACAAACCAATTGCATTAGAGCTTACGCCTCGTTTACACACGTACTTCATATTTCGAAATTGTTGAAAAAACACTCTCAATAAAACAAATTTTTTCCGGACAAAAAACGTCGTTCAGAAACCATGGGTGAATCCAGCTTAAAAGTATCATATCGATGGTTTTAAAGCACAAACACAGGCTTTTGACCAAAACTTGTAAAAGTCAATGAATACCTAAAATTTCTTGTTAAGATTTTCCGTCAATTGTGTAAACTAAAAAGCTTTTTAGACTACCAAAACAACTTTTCAGTTTACCCTCATGCTGCACGTTTTTTTTTAATTCATTCTATTATTTTCATTTATCCTCCGCTGTGAGACACCCTTCGTTACGTTTTACTCCATTTCCCATAGTGAGATGGATAGAAAACGTTTGTTTGTATTTATGATTAATGAATCATCATTTTCATTTTTATCATCCTGCATTCTTTGCATTTTCTCTTCTCAGAAAATTTTTCCATTTACCCCTTCCTCCCGCAGTTCTTAATGATTTCCATCATTTACATCTGTTGTTTGTCATTTGTTTCTCTTCTTTTATTTTGCACTTAAGTTTCATTAAATTTTTTTTCTTTTATCATTGAATATATCTGTAACTGTGTGTGTGTGAATTTCTCTTCTATCATTCGCTTGGTGACAAAAATCAATCATCGCTTTGATGCTGCAATGACAGTTTTGGTGTACGTACGAATTGTTTGTTCGCTGGTTCGCTTGTTTGTTTGTTTATTTGTTACTGTCTGTTCTTGTTGCAGAAGTATGATGCTAAGTAATTTTGTTCTTATTTAATGAGTTTGTATATTCCACATTTTTGTTTTTCGTTATCTTCTTCTTTCTTTTGCTGACATCCCCTTCCGAAAATTAATGTTTTCATTTGTTACATTTTTGTCTATAAAAATTAATTGTATGCAACAATCTTAATAAAGTAAATTAAAAACTACTAAATTCAAAACTTATGTAGAGCAGCACAGTCAGTATACGCGTATGAAAATATACAAAGAAAACATTTGTCTATTTTTCTAAAGTTGAAGTAATTTATTGAAAGAAAAAAAATATTTTTTCTTCCTAAATAATTTATCAAGCTGACACAGAAAAAATTCTTGCAAGTTTTTCTCTAATTAAAGAATTTATCAAAAATAAAATCAGTTTTAATTAAAAATTTAATCAAGTAAAGTAAACGCGTAATCAAGTGAACTTAACATTTAATCAAGTGAATTAAACGTTTAATTGATACTATTAATTTGTTTACTGATGCAAATTTAATCAATTTTTTAATTAATATCACAAATTTTCTTTTTTTTCTTTGTAAGGTCACTTCGGTTTTTATATAAATAAAAGAAACAAGAAATAAAATCCTGAGGAGGATTTCCAAAGGAGATCGAAATATGGATTATAAACTTATATTTTATTTATACAAAAACCGAAGTGACCTTAATCTCGATTAATTATTTAAGAAGAAATATAATTTTTTATAAAAATATCGAAGAAACTAGAATATAATTACTGAAGTAAATCAGGGGTGTTCTGGAAATCGAAAACGCAAAACGCAAGAATTTTAAAGTTGTTTTTAATACACTTCTAAGATAATTTTTTATAATTTCCTTAAAGAATTCTGTTTAATAGAAAAATATTTGTATTGGATTGTATTTGTATTTCTTTTTCTACAAAAATCTTATTAAAAAAGCGACTTTTAAATTCTTGCGTTTTGCGTTTTCGATTTCCAGAACACCCCTGAATAATATATTTAAAAAATATATTTACTGTTTTGCAAAATTTATTGGAAATTATATAACATAATTTTAAAACTAGGTTTAAATGAATGCTTTTACAAAAATATATTTCAAGTAAACCTTGGAAAAACCCAATTCTCTTTAGACTTAACTCGATTTAAGAACAAATTCTGCATTAAATATATTAATTTATCATTAAAAGATTTTGTTTGGTGTGCTTTATTCCCTATTTTTATTCTTGATAAAAACACCGAAATTTATTGTTGGAGGATAAGCAGTTTCTATGCTCATTTCACTGGTTGCTAAGGCCAGATTATCAGGAATGGTTTTCCCAAAATTTTTTAGAAAGCGAAAGATATCAGTTAATAAGTCTACAGAGGGAATGCAAATTAAAAACAATCAATTATTATATTAATTTATAATTTTTTTTAAACTATTCAGTATCCCATCTCGAAATGTACTCTTCCTGAATAAAAGTTTGTCGAAAAAATTCCAAGAAAAATTTTACAAATAACTTAAAGCTTTGTAAAATTCACTTTGATAAAATTTTATTGGTTTAGCTCTTGTAATAAAATCGAATTATTTAAATTTATTCCATACCAAACTTTTATTCACTCCACTTAAAATTAAAAATATAAAGAAAAAAAATTAAGTCTTCAAAAGAACGACTTAAAATATTAAAAGGTATTTTGCAAAACATTAAATGCTAAAAAAATGTTGATGATTGAAAATAATTTCATATGAATTCATATAAGAGGGAATTATTTTTTTATAAACAAAGTTAAAGAATTAACCAAATAATTGATCCCATAATTACTAAAGGGCCGAAGTAATAATTATAAAAGATTTAATTTTATTTAATAACAATAATTAAGGAAGTCATTCTTATAAACGTATAATTGAAAGTTATAGATTGAAACAGATTTCTTCCAATTTATCAGATTTTCAGTTTAAACAAAAGTATTGTTGTTTCCATAAAGTGTTACCACTTCGTGGGTTATTATCCCAATTTCTACTGCCGTGGGAAGGTTAGGTTCCATGGGCAGCCATCGAGAGACAGCTCACTTAGGTCCTTCAGCTGTCCCGTTGTGATACCCAGCGCCAATGCCAATCCCAAAGATTTCTTACTCAGATGGCGTCACTGCAGAGTTGAGCCAATTCGTCCTCCTAACGAAGAGAAGAAGCAATCTTAGTTGTATTTTAGATATATCCTCCGAGCAGGAAAACACCGGCTCTCCCAGGTATTTTTCTATATGTGCAACAGTAAGTTTTGCTATATATGCAATTATTGCCTTTTCCATCCTCGTCCTGATGTTCAGCCCCCACGACAGCTTACTGTCTAAGATACTTGGTGCTATGAGAGAACTTAAGTTCAGTCCCATTTGGCCTCGGAAGTCGCATGACCTCGGTCCTATACCTTCTCGTGAAGAGTACCAGTTCCGTCGACTGCCGTGTAAAGCCTGGGCAAATTCGATTAGGTGAAGATATAATTTGAAATTTTTTCGTTTGCAGTGCATATACAATTTTTTTTATAGCTAATATTGATCTTTAAATAAATTTTGTGTTTGTTTCTTTTTTGCTAAACTTCTCAATAAAATAAAACCTTAATTTTATATTCAGGTGCAATTTCATTTGGATCGGGTAATTTTGCTTCATCCTAAGTGGGATTTTGAATTTTTCTAGTGGTGACACTGGTTTCTATTAAACAGAGAAGGCTTATATGAACAGAAATGAATTTGATTCGATTTGCATGACAAAATGTATATGAGACTTATTATTTTACCTCTGCATTTATATAGACTATAAAACTACAAAAAGACAGACCTTGCAAATTGAAACAGGCTTACGCCATTCTCAATATATTCCGCAGATCTCAAAACATCTCAACGCATGCCCAAATCAAAGTATTTTACAGCAACGTGAAATCCGTGCTTCCATATGGTAGCGAATTGAACAATATGCAGGCATTTGTAAATCGATGCCTCAGGACCATACCCACAATATTCTGGGCAACCACGATTTCTAATCAAAATCTGTGGAACCAAACTTATCAAATTCCTTTCGACGTGACCATACGTGTCGGCCAAATTTAATTAGTTTGGAAAAACATTGCGAAAGCCTGCAGATGATGTAACTTATAAAGCCTACAAATTCCACCCCCAAATTTCCATGAGAATAGGTTTGCTTGCCAACATACGGAAACGATAGACTGAGAGTGAACTGCTAGAAAATGGTTAATCCTGGAACGAGAGATGAAACCTATTGCTATTGATAAAACACATTGGAAAGCATTTGTGATGGAAATTGAGGACTACATATACATATAAATAATCAAAAAAAAAACTCATTGGAAAATTCATTGTCTTATAAATGTTTAAATTTTCCTTTAAATTATGTATATGTAGATCTTTATTATTAATTAAAAATAAAACAACGTTTTCAAACGTATAAGTAATATAACAACACCAAATAATGAATATTAAAATATCAATCATACGTCAAATAAGCTGTTCGTAGTTAAAATTAAAAAGATTTTTATTAAAAAAGCGACAAAGCAAATAAAAAAGAAAATTTTGTCTGTAGTGTAAATCTCCAATGAAAATGAAGTTATTTAATTCAAAAAAAATAAGCTTATAAGTAGTTCTCCTGAGTTGCATTGTAAATTTTCATTAAATATTAATCTATGACAATCATTTTGAACAAGTATGTAAACTTTTTTGTAGACAGGAGCTTACAGACACTCAACAGAAAACCAGAATCTATAATATTGAAAAAAAGGTCTTTATTATGTGGGCCTCGGATAAATAAAATCATTATTAATTTTAAATTCCTGTCTATTCTTATAAATGCTCCTTAGAACACCCGTAAGACTATGAAATAAAATATTTGTTTTTGGTTCAATATCAATAAGTTTGAAAGTCAAGTCCCTAAATTTTCCGAAGGCCTTTTGTTATTTTACCGTAAATGATCATGCCCTGCTGAAAATCTAATATCCTAAAGTTACTGCTCAATAGAAACTATATATACATATATATGCAATTTCAGTTATTAGGGTTATAATAAATTCAACACATACAAAAACCGGGTTTCGAATAATTCGAAATTTTGAAAAACAGGTTTTGTGTTTTTTTTTAAATTCGGTTCGAATCACAGGTTCTTAGACTTTTATTAATATAAGAAATGAGGTTAATAAGTGGGTTAAACTATTATGTTTTATTAAACAACCATTAAAATTAAAAATTAATTAAGAGATATGTAGCTAAAGTAAAACATGTAATATGAAGATATAAGATATTCTGGGAGTGTATATAATCATTCCTAGTTTTATGTACATAAGTACAGCTGCAATGTTAACCAAAGTTTGGCTTAAGCAAAAAGTGTGTGAAATATTGAAGGAATAGGACTATAATAGGCAAGTTAGCTTTATAGACATTTGATTCATTGAACATAATCGAAAAATAAAAATGGTTAATATAATTAAAAAAATACTTGTAAAAAGAAATAATTCTCACATCCTATTTATTAAAATTAATTAACTAAGTCTATTAAAAATTAATTCTGTTCTTCAAATAACTTAAATTTACATAGTCAACTACCTTTTTCATAAAAATTACAAAGAATTAAAAAAAGGAAAGAAGATGTGTACATTTCATGTGTAACATATATTACAAATTATATTTTAAAATAATATAATTTTTGTTATATTAACCATTTTTTTCGTTATATGTGTCATATTTCAAATTATCAAATTTGCAAAAGGCCTATTCCCTTAATATTTGATTCATTAAACACATTCGAAAAATAAAAATGGATAAATTTATATTACAATTAGTTGTATTTTTTAAAATAATATTTCATGAAGAGAAGGAAATTTTGTTATTTGAAGATGGATGATTATATATATTGTTTATCAAGGAAGAAACAGTGAAAGCACGTCCTCTTATAGGTGGTGTGGGATTAGTTGTTTGTAGTGCTTGGAACAACAGGCTTTATTCAGTTAATTTTATTTGTAAAAAAAACAAAATCTTATTTAAAGTCTCAAGTATTTGCAATAATAGTTCCCAAATGTTGATTTTAAATTTCTTCAAATGGTAAATTAAGCTCTGCTCTAAAATTTTGCAAATTAATTTCAAAATATTCCAAATAAGTACCTGCTTATCTTTCATTCAGTTCAAAAAAAGTCTATTCATTCTTTTGCAAAACGTATAACTTAAAACATACGACATGATGAACATAAAATAAGTGTAACTATTAAAATAACATTCCTACGTTGATGTATTTGTTCATTTAAGAAGAAATCAGGTTTTGCGACAAAGAATTTTTTGTGTATTTAATTTTTTCATAAAAAATTCCCTCTGATTTTAATGAAGCAACTGTGTCGCCAGATACATTTTTACTGCAATTTTTAAAGGCACTAAAGTTTTTTTTAAAGATTTTCAACCCTAATGTGCGGTTTTCAAAATATAAGTAATTGAACGTGTAGTAAAATTTATATAAAAATCATTCAAAAAACTTTTCTTCTATAGTTTACCTTACGTTCAATCAGTTGTATGTCTTGTGAAAACCGCACATAAGCTTTTTAAAATTAAAATTTTCTTGGCAATATTTTTTTCAAACAAAATCGGTTTTAATTTAAAATGTTGTGAAGTGAGTTAAACGTTTACTTATATTAAAATCATTAGTGCAGAAAATGTTGTTAATATTAACTAATATTTAATTGATATTAATAATTTGTTTTCTGGTGCTAATTTAATTAATTTGATTTTATTAATATCACAAATTTTTTTAATTGAAATCAATTAAAATTTTTTCTGTGTATATTTTCGTTTTTTCCCTTTCTCTTTTTGAATATTTCAATATATTCATTTTTCTTTTCTTCATAAATTAACATCCAAGTTGTTGTGGCAATTGATGGCAGTTTAAGTTTCATTGATTTGAGTAATGCCCGTGTCAACTAAGAATTTTGAGTAGCATTTCCAACTTCTCTGCACACTTGGAAATACCATAACACAACGTTTTTCATTTTAAAAAGCAATTAGCAGACGAATTAAGTCAATTGCAGCATAAAATTTTAACTTCCTAGGTGCCTCTTCCACTTCAATAATTATTTTATGTAAATTTCTAAGATGACTCAGAAGAGCCAATGTTGAGAATCATTTGCTAAGCAAGACTTTCGAATATTATAAATGATAGAGAATAACTTTAATGCATTAATAATATTCAAAATACTTACCAATTGATAGATATGTAATGTACACTCTTAAAAGTATTTAAGAATCTTAATTACAATATAAAAATTTTACCACACTAGCTTCTTTTTTATTAAAAACAAAAATGTATTGATTCTTTCGAATAATTCGAGACAAAAAAACCGGGTTTTCTACTTATTTAAAAATCGTTCTTTTAAAAACCCCTATTTTTCGAATAATTCAAAAATCGGTTTGAGAACTCTAGTAGTACTACAAATGCAACTGACAACGAAGATGTATTTATACACAGCGTCAAAAGTAATGCAAAATGGGCAATAATTCTATTTTCTGTGTGCTACAATAAACCTGTTTTCATAAAAATACTTTTAACTTTTAGCGCCCAAAATCAGTGATGAATGGGCCACATTTTCGACTTAAATTGTAAGAATATATTAATGTTAATTAATTTATTGTAATAAAAGAAAAAATATAAAGTTTTTGCCGCTGTTGGCACACTTTTGTCACTCATTGTATGTAAGTGTGAGCTTGAGTATAAAATGAGTATATAATTTTTCAAAACCTTAAATAAAAATAATTGTTTTGTGTACAACACGTACAAATTTGTATATGTATGTATATATTACATTCCGGTATGTTTTCAAATGCGAATGTATATGTAAGGGCTACTCATAAATTCAAGCACACACACCCATACTTAAAAAGACATTTGAATGACGGAAGATTTACATGTCTTGTATTTGATTTTATTTTTCATGTTTGTTTAACGCCCCTAAGACAATATTAATTTTTGGATTTTTATTTATTGTTTTATTTTTATCTCCATAAAAATATCAAAATTTATGTTGTACATTTAACAAGTTTATCAGTACTAGAAACATATAAATTTTTATGTGTAAATTGTAGGATATGTTAAAAAGAAATAATTCATAATTTTGAAAATATAAGTAACTCAAACTTTTAATTTTTGTACATTTGATGGATGATCTGTAATAATATATTATAATCATTTGAGGATTTAAAATGTTAGTAAAAAATTAATTGCTATAATTTTATGCATTATTTTGGAAAATTACTGTCAAATGAAATAAGTTCTCGAACCTGGAAAAGCCCATGAGTTTTAAATATCAAGTTGGAGAAACTAATTTTAGTGGCTGGTTTTAGGAAACACTCCACACTTGTATTTAATACAAAGTAAATTTTAAATAGATGAAACAAAAGTTTTTCTGTGATTTCTTGTAAAAGCTTTAAAAGTTTTACGCCGTTATTTTTAAAAAATATTATAAATTTAAAAAAGCTTAATTAACCCTTCTACACTTCTTGGGGTAATATGACCCATTTAAACTTTTTAACTAACTTTTTTAAAAATTTTACATGAGACACAACAATACGCAATTTTGCGGCAATTTTTTTTGTTTTTTGGGGGATCTTTTCCATTTTTTCGTTTGGGGGGTGTTATTGCACTTTAAGTGAAATGAAAAATTAACACAAAATCACGGAATGAAAAATGACCCCAAATAAAATCAAAATTTTTACTTTGGGTCTAGTTTTTATTTTTATAATAATATAAATTGTAAATTTTATGAAATGAAAAATGCCCCAAAAAAATTTTATATATATTTTGTAAAATTGTATCTAGGAATTCCTAGGAATAGTATCAAAATTCCGATTTATTATACAACATTTTGCAAACTCATGCGGCTATGCAGAGATGCTTTAGTTAGCGAAGCCAGTTTTAGAACAACTATAGCGGAGTAAATCCTTGAGCCCGACCAAAGGCCGCCTATGCAATTAAACTTTAGTTAGCGAGGCCAGTGTTCGTTATACCATAGAGGAGAAAGCCGAACCATGAACCAACCATGCTATCTTTCGTGCGAATTTTTAAAACAAAATTGTTCAGGATTTTAAAGTTCCGGATATTTTAACTTGGGATTTTAAAATTCAGGATTTTAAGTTTCGGGCATATGAACCCAATCCAAATTATTAAAACAACTTTCTTTGTGTTGTCTTAATGATAACTTTTTTGGGATAAAAATTAATAAAAAATTTTGTCGTGATTTTTCATAATGAATAATTACTCCAAATGACCCCAAATCATATTTCATTTTCTTTTTAGGAGTATTTTTTGGGGTCATATTACACTATGAAAAATAGCCCCTAATTTACGGTCAATTTTCATTTTTGTTTTGGGGCCATATTTCCTTATTTGATTATTATATTGATATGGTAACCTCAAATAAATGGATTTTGTAATGGAAATATCAGCTATATTAGAATTGACAGTTAAATAAAAATGAAAATCCGCTCTTATAACTCAAATGTTGCCAGAACTTTTAAAGGTTAAATCAGCAAAAAAACTTTTTCATCAAGAAATCTAAGAAATCCGCGTCTAAATTTAAAAATCATCAAATATTTAATTAGAAAAAGATATAAAATTATTTTCAAAATCTACGTCTATGTTCTGAAAATGGAAATCGATCAAGATTTTCAATAAAATGTTTTTTTTTTTTTGTGAAAACTTATCCTGATTTTAAAAGTAGTTCTGGTCCTCGATGTATAAAGTATAATAAAAGAAAAATTTTTGAATTTTCTTCAATGAAAAAGTTTTCAAAATTTGTTTGATATTAATTTTACTCGAATGCGATTCTAAAGGTATGTCCAGACCTAACAAAAATTTGACGAACAAATCTAAAAACTGCGTGATACAAAGATAAGCTTTATTTTTAACAATTTCTATTGATTTACCAAACTGTATTTGTATGAAGATTATTGTATAATGCAATTAAGAAACTGTTAAATGATGTTTGATCTTGCCAAAAGTTTGGCAAGGGCAAATAATTTTTCAATAAAACAAGTGGTAACATAGCTTAAGAAAATGGCTGAAAATTATTTGATATTTTAACATAAAGTATTTGTCAAAATTAAATTACTCAGGCTGACTAGGGACTTATAAAATCTTTGTAATTTAAAACAACAAATTAAATTGCTTGATATGTTATTTACACTACCAAAACTCTTATTGGGAATTTACAAAAGATCAAATATTAAAATTATTAAAGATATTTATACGTAAGTTCATATCAATATACGTGATATGCATATTATTTCGTGTAAATATTAGATGACATAAGTCCGGCGATATTAATTTGTCAAAACAATGCGAATTTTTAATTCTTAGTTATCTTTTGTGAATAAAATTCCAACAGTCAAAATATAATGTAGGTAAATTCATTTTAAACAAATAAAAATTTTTTTTAAAAAATGGATCATTTACATTTCATTTAAAATAAATGAATTTTACATTAATTTCTTAATTTTTATTTAACAGTATAATCCGTAAAATTTAACAGTAATTGCTTAAAAAATATATATTTTAACTGACAAAAAATTAAACTACATAACAATAATAGCACGGAACAGCATTTTTGGTAGTTTGTTTTTTGAATAACAAACATAAATGTTAAATATTTTTTTAATTAGGCTTAAGTTCATTGAATTTAATTTTCATTAAATTATTTTTATGAAGACAGGAATTTAACAACATGAAATCAATTAAAATTTTTTTTTTTATTGATAATTTTTTATTCTTGACTGCGCTGAGATTTGAACCCAGGCTTTCACGGACAGTTTGCCCATACTAGTTTCGATTGTAACCACACAATCTCGTCAGTGGGGTTTGCCGTTTTTACTCACTCGGCTATTGAGGCCGGGCGACGTCAATAGTCAAACATCAATCCTTAAACCAAATGGTATTTCACCTTGGTAGATCGAAATTTGCTTTTTGAATGAATGATTATCTATTTTAATTGATTTAAATGTTCTTCCTCACTTCTGTTTTTTCGTACCTTTTGTCAAGAATTCTTCTTGAAATCCAAAGTACATTTTTTTTGTTTTTCATGTTTTTTGTCTTTCTTTTTTCTTGTTGACCTTTTTAAGCACAACTTGAAGGACAAATGTAAACATAGCTCGTGCCTTAGCTGATAACAATACTAGTATTGTGGTTATTTTGTTGAACTGCTAGTGGTTTTTAATCCAAATTTAGATATTTTTTTAATTAGGCTTAAGTTCATTGAATTTAATTTTCATTAAATTATTTTTATGAAAACAGGAATTTAACAACATGAAATCAATTAAAATTTTTTTTTTTTTATTGATAATTTTTTATTCTTGACTGCGCTGAGATTTGAACCCAGGCTTTCACAACGAGCTATACCTTTCCAACGAGCTATCACTCGTTGCGATCGCTTTAGTAGTTTTTTTTTAAAACAACTTTCAATGAGGTCCCTTATGAAGAATTCTTCAATTTTGTCACATGACAGTGGTGTACACTACCACTAAACCAGTCACTATAAAAAAAAAAAAAATATGTAGGTACATTATTTTTTGCTGGGCAATCGATTGAGACTATTTATTTTAAAATCGGAGAGGGGTCGTCCAAAAGGTGATCGCTTTCATATGGAATTGCTCTATTATAATGATTTAAATAAGTTTTTATATGATTTTAATTAATAATTTAATATTTGTTAGATATCCGGTAATACTATAAAATATAAAATTTTAAGAATAATTTCGGTGTAAAATCCATGCATTTTCTGGAGTATAATAAGTCACTAGTACTGGTGACTGTGTCAGTAGTGAATCACTAATGACATTTCCTACAGGGTACTTATTTTTTGTCTCTTTTTGTAACTACATATTTTTTTAAAAATTTTAAGTATAAAAGAAAGTTATTATTTTTTAGGTTGTAATTGGCCAAATTATCAAGGATTACTTTTGGGACATCGTGAACATGTTCTCAATATTTTTCTTCTTATTTTGTAAGCAAAGCTTTTGCTGGGTAATTCATACTCGTACTCGCATCTATATTTTTTTGTCGTGTGTGTGAAAAAATTGTTTTTATAAATTAATTATTGTTTGATAAGTTCTCTATTAATTAAAAAAATAAAAAGAGTTTAAAAATTATTAAGAAAAAGTGCAATTTAGATGATGATTTTATTGTTGATAAAAAAGTACTCAAATATCAAGTTTTATTTTATTTGTTTTGATCGCTTACACATCACTAGTTCATTTTGTATAATTAAAATTATTTTGCGCTTTTATTTGTGATATTCAAAAATATGTATATTAATAATTGCTTACGAATTTAATTTCTCTATTATTTATATGTATGTTAAATGTATTGATTAAAATATATTAATTGAATTGTTCACAAATATTTTCAAAATGACAATCAACAAAAAGCAAAAATGTATTTTAAAATAGGTTTAAACAAGGGTCGAACCAATTATAAAATTCGTTGATTTACACAAGGTTTAAAATTGAAGTTTTAAATTAACGTAGGAGTACAATTTTAACGAATTTTGCTTAAAACATTTGAAGACATGGATAATCTCGCTCGCTGTTTCTCTCTTTATTCCATAACTCTTGTCAGAGCATTGTGACATATTTTTACATTATTGGGGGATTTAAACGCTATGCCATCTAGTCATATTTTCATAATATCTGATAATCTAAAATTTTTGTTGTGTTTCGAACAAAAAATGTGCTAAAACTGCGATCGGCAAAATCTGTGCCCCGCGTTTTCTCTTCTCCTTTTTATTCTCTTTTGTTAAGTACATGTATACACAATTTTTGCCATTTAAGCATTTTTGCAGCTAAATTTAGCATTACAATTTTTTATTAAGCTACAAAATTTTCATTTAGCACTTGGCATTTTATTTAGTATATTAGAAGATGTTTTTAGAAAATGTGTTTACTTAAATTGTTTTATTAATTATAGTAAATTTTGACTAAAAATAGTTTCACCCAAAATGAAGTTTTGCATGAAAATGGATAATTCTTATGTTTAGAAACAACTTACCTGTCTTGTTAGAAAAATAGAATATTCAGAGAATATTATAAATGCCTTCATCATGTTTATTATAAATGTTATTTGCCCTTTTATATTACGATATAAAAGTACAATGAATATTCGCTTTGCATTTAGATAAAAATTCTGCTTTAAACTGCTGAAAAAATAATAATTTTAAAACATCAACTTCTCTATAACTTTGAACTATAAGAAATTAAATGATCTAAAAAATTGTATAGCAGAGAAATAAAATCGTTAAAATTTTGCATGTAACAGGTCTGACTTTAATCTCAACTACTTATGCTACGTATTTATATGTATCAGATGCTTAACCGAAATCTACCGTCTTATTTATATATAACCATTTATTTAAATTGCGTTAAGAAATTGGTCACTAAAATTTATTTAGTTTCGAATAAAACGTCATATTGGTAATACATTTTTAACAAAAACCTGAACAAAAAATTTAGCATTAGTTTGAGCATTTTTTAACATTTTTTTTTAGCATTTTTTGGCCACATCTAATGCCAGATTTAGCTGTAAAAATTTTTAAGATCTGGTCACACTGGTGCATACACATTGTAGAGAATTAAACGACATTTACAACAACATAAGTCAAATGCATACAACCGCTAAATGTAATAGTATAGGTTGCCGATCGCAGTTCTAAAATAATACGATTTTGTGTGCTGCCTTTATTGATTTGTTATAACTACACAGTCTAAGTTATGAGGGGTTGCTCACAGCTGTTATATTTTTTCATGTTATTATTTAAAGACATATGACTTTCTGAAAGTGTACAAAAATACTAACTTAATTCGCTCATTAAATAAAAAATTTTTTGCTCGGAATTGTGTGCATGACACTGTCTAGATTCTTCGATATACCTAAAGGCCCAACTATAATGTGCTTAAGTTGGCTTCAGTAAATGTGCGAATACATGTAAATCATATGAGGCAAACCATATTGAACTTAAGGAAACGTTTTGTTAAGTTTTATGAAATTGTCATTTGCTTAAGCAAAGTGGGAAACAAATCGCACATTGCGTACGGAATTAAATGTTTTCTTATTTTGTTTTTGTTTTTTTAAATACATTTGAGCGACTTTTTGTTAATTTTTGACAGAAGGTTAAGCATGGCTATGCATGTTATAGTTGGGCCTTAAATCTCAAAGCTTTTGAATAATTATTCATTATTATTATTTCATGGATAAAACTATTGGGCAAAAATGGAGTTAAGTAATCGAAAGCTTTTCAACCAGCCTAAGATTAAGCGCTTAGTTTCTGTTAAAGTTTCTGGATTATCTTACTACAACGGATCGAAGGTGTATGTTATTATTGGTGCATTTATTAGTTAGAAAATGATTTTCAAAAAGTTTCCTATTGTGCCATATTGATTGTAAGCGCTATATTTTTATTTTTGTCACATTTATGAAATTAAAGCATATACAGCCAATATGAGACAATAAAACACTTTGTTAACTGTCTAATCGAAGTACGCAAAACGCATCAAACTTGTGTTGAGCGTTTTTAAATAACGTTTTTTTTAAATGTATAATCATTGGGTTTTATGTACAAATTAATTATAAATAAGAATTTTCCTAGAGTCTTTTTCCATCTAGAATTAAATTTAAATATGAAAAATAAAAGAAGGTAAAAAATTGCGGAGACAATTTTTATCCACTATTGAGCTAACACAGTCAAAGATAAATATGCTTTACCAAGTGGTATCACATAGAATATTTTCAATTATACACAGAAATTATTTTTGCCCCAATCAAAACATTAATCAAAAAAAAAATAAGTTTGAATTAAAAATTTAATCAAGTGAATTAAACTTTTAATAGAGTGAATTAAACATTTAATCAAGTGAATTAAACGTTTAAATTGCACCAGTAAATAAATTAATGGTATAAACTAAGCTTTTAATTCACTTGATTTAACATGTTATTCACTCGATTAAACGTATAATCCACTTGATTTAATTTTAAGTTAAAACTGATTTTAATTTTGATTAATGCCTTAATTGGGGCAAAATTTTTCTCTGTGTATATAAATCAATAAAAGGGTACAAACTTAAAATTGTCACTTCAACTGACTATTAGTAAGCAAAATATTAGTGCTTGATATTCTTAAGAGCCGCGATTTAAAATAGAATTCCATTCCATCAGTTTTATTTGTGAGGAAGTAATTTTATTGGACCACACTCCACTTATGTGCGTCAGTGTTAATATTAACGAGCCAAACAAGAGCCAACCGTCAAGTAACTTTTAACAAGAAATCTTCATTATTCTTAATAAGTCAAATTATTTATTTTATGAAATTGAATAAAAACATGACAGTCTTTATTGAAATATTAGAATTTTTCGTGCTCATTAAGAAAAAAAGTAGACAAGAAATCAGCTTTGGTTTTCAATCTCAGTTATTAAGCAAATTATATTAAAGAATAACTTTTCTGTATTCTATTCTATCCCTTCCGTTTGATTTTTTTTTATTACTTTTTTTTTTTTTTATCTCAAATTGTACAACAATGTCATTTTAATGAGTCGCGAAAAATGTCATAAATTTAATGCTTGACTAGACATTTTCAACGACAATTCTACAGTTCGTTTTCCATTTTTTGTTAAATTTGTTATTTTTATTTCTTTTTTTTATTCATAAAATCAGTACTCAGTCAGAATCAAAATTTTATGTAACTGCATTCAAGGCATGCATATAAAATGTGAGTGAGAAAAAAAATTTATAAAATATATATTAAAAAGGAAAAAAGGAAGAAGAAGAAAAAATAGTAGTTGGTGACATTAAGTCAACCTGTCAAATAAAGAATTTCCATTCGTTCTATTTTTTTAAATACTGAAATATTCATAAAAATTTACGTTAATTTAAGCAAACTAAAACAAAAGGAATGTTTTAAAATTTCAGCAAATTTTTTGTCGGATATAATTCAACTAAAATGTAATTTTTTTTTTTGCTTTTACGTTTTTTAAAGAATAAAACTTTTTGTGTTTGTTGTTTTCCAAGATATCATTAAGATATAAATAATAAAATACGTTAATTAAACTTATGCAATTAAAACGTGTATGTATGCATGTGCTTAACATGTACCAAATAAAATACGAGTACTATCACATTAATGTTTTATTCGCCCAAAAAAATTAAAAAGAAATGCACATAATTTTGCAGTATCAGTAATTAATTACGGAGTACATCATATGTTTCATTATCTCAGCATATTGACTCATTAGTCAGGACGTGGCAGAGAAAGGAGTAATTAATTTACAAATGATTGGGATACATTGAAAGTGCGTATTTCATTTTATGTATTTGGGGTATTTAAGTATTTCAGCAGAAATGTCAGCAAAATTATAGCAAAAATTTAGGCAGCACTTAAGTCCGCCTTTTGCTTTTCCAAAAGCAGATTTGTAACAAGTTAAAGAAATAAATACAAAAAAAAAAAACCTAAATTGTAGTCTCAATTAGAATTTCCCGATCTTACCACAGAACACTTCGCCACGGGGTAACAAAGGCTTCTTTGGAGTACACACATTAGCAAAACTGATTTTAACTTTAGGAGAGCGAATTTTCTTTAACGAAGAGAATTGTTTAAGCATCTCTTTCATTATAGAGTTTTGTGTACAAACCCCTTAAGACATATAGAATTTTTATCTTATTTATTAAAAAAAATCACCTGCGCCTTTCTTTTTAAAAATAAATATACATCTGCAACGTACCACGAATGCAACAAATGACCAAGAAAAACGGCAACTCGAGAATTGTACATTTTCATTCATATCCACATGTTGTACTGTTAAAACCAGACCCAATAATGATTGTAAATTTTTTAAACTGTTCCAAACATAAAATAAAACTACAACCAAAATTATACATATCGTTACCTTAATATAAAAAGGCCCCAACTCATTATTTTTGGAAATCCGTTTTTTTATTGATTATTGAAGAATGGTTGCTAATACACATTCTATTAAAATTTCAAGCAAATTAGATTAAAAATAAAGAAGTTATAAGCAGCATACAAAAAGCCCTAACTCATACACACAATTTTTCTAAAGAAAAAAAGGCCTAACTCATACACACAATTTTTCGAAAGAAATACATATTATGTATTTCAATCTGAATTCCTCGTTTAATTTTAATAAAGATGTTTTTTGACAATGGTTGTGTAGCTATATTATTTCAGCTTTTATTAAGTTTTTTCCTTCTCCTGTAAAAAGTGTTTTTGATGAGTTGGGGCCTTTTTATATTAAGGTAACGATATACATATCGCACATTTACTTCAATAGTAACATAATTCAAAAAAAATCCATTTCGAGGTAAACGCGTTTGAATTGTTTAATTTGCACCAACCACAAGTTCTCTTCAAACGGGGAAAGTATAAACGATAAATTTTATTGCAAGCTAAATCCAATATATAATTTTTTGAGTTATGCCACTTTTGAAGTAAATGAGCGATATATTTATCTCAAGCAGCCAACTTACATTTCATTTATTTAAATCATGGTCATCAGGGACAATAAGATTGTTATGGCGAATGACTGCATGCAGAGCCAGGCTGCAACAAGAGCAGGCAAGCTGAAGCTGCAACCAAGCTACGAGAAAATCTTTAAAGCAGCAACAACAAGTCCAACTGAATCAACAACAATAACAGCAATTACAATTGTCGTAAGTTGAATGCTGCTTGCTGGCCTGCATTATGTACAAACGACGTACTTATGAACAAACAGACAGTTCAGAGAATAAACATAAACAAGATAAATGTTAATTGCCAGTTTCATAATCAATGTGTCATGTAAAACATTAAGTATGTATGAAAGTGTAAAATGGACATATACGCTCATATTAATACACTATACTACAGCGTATATTTGAGCATGTATGTATGAGTGCCTTCAGTACAAAAATAAAAATGATAACAACATTAAGGAATTGAACTTTTTAATGAGGAAAAAGAAAAAAACAACGACAGATAATGAAGTACCAGCCAGGAATGTTTGCAGTGTTTTATGCATATTTTTTTAAAAATGTGTTTGTATTTATGTCGTTTATTTTTCAATTTGGTTTAAATAATATTATTTGAGGGCTTACACGGTATTAATAAAAATTTATAATCGTTTAAATTTGATCGTAGATTTTGCCCAACTGAATTAAACATAAGCAACATTTGTTTAAGGTGAATCTTCTGTTTCTTGGCTTTCATAACAAAAAGTTATGGTATTTAGGATATCGGTAGATAATCCGCTCTATCTTGTCCTTTTATAGCCTACACCACTACTGGTGAAGGATGGCATACTTATGGTGTTTTCTTTTCTGCAACAATAGTGCCACCTTGTTAAAAGGTGCATGTATGAAATGTCTTGCCAACCCTGTAATAATGCTATTTCGTGTTTGACATGAACTAAGAACAATTTATCAGAAATTGAAATGCCCTGTTTTAAACAGCTGACAAAAAGTTTGTTCTTCGAAATTTTAAATAAAAATTCAAAATTTGTTTATTGCATCACCAACAAAATGAATGACGGAATTCCAGTTTGCCCGAAAACAGTTAAATCTAAGTAAAAATTAGACATAAAATAACGTTTGCAAAACTAGTGGACGCTAAAGGTAAAAATTATGCTGGAGGCGAAAATGGAAGCACGAAGATTTACATGTTCATTGTCATTGCCAACGCGCTCTCTCAAATGCTATGTACATATATATAAAGGTACGTTTTGGCTCTTGCGCTGGCATCTTTAGCAGAAAATAAGCAAAGGCATGTTGATTTGAACGTTGGCTTGTGTGTTGCTGTTGCTTTTAAAGGCCATTGTAGCCACAATATAAATAGATTGATACTTTTTGCTGGTCATCGCAACAAGTGCCTAATGTGTATAAAATAACAAAAGCTGTCTGCTTTGACACGCTTTAATCTTTTCCTTTACAAATTTTTAAAAAAACTAAAAAATTTTTTTTTAGTTTTTTTTCATAAAATATGTAAACATAAAATACCTTTGCCATATTGCCGATTAATCGACTACAGGTTTTAATGATTTTTTGATTTTAGAACAATTTTATAACAACGAATCCACTGAGATTTTATTCTTCGGACAACCTATCATTAACAATGTAATGCATTCTTTTATTTTTTCCATAAAAAAATAGAAAAATTACTTTAAAAGTTTAACTTGTTTACTGTCCTTATGCGAAGCGATTTTTTCCAACTACGTCTGGTAGCCCTATATCTAAACAGAAGTCACCTGTTTTACAGGGCATTATACACACTTTTGTTTTTTTGAAATTAAATTTATATCAACACTGTCGATTTATACGGGTCGTGCAATGCCTTATGCCACTATTAAGGGTGATTTTTTTTTAAATAAAACATGCCACCCTTTAAGAGAGCAAAACATTTTAAAAAAACAAACACCAAATTGAATTTTTTATATAAAATGTCACCTTTTTTGTAAAAAGGAAAACACCATTAGCATAGTATGCAACTAGCATGTCGACTCTTTGACAGGTACCTAACTCAAATGTCAGAGTACCTAGTAGAGGTTTGTATTAGTAAGATTTTTTTTAAATGTATTGGTGATTGAAACTATATTCACCCCTAAACATAGTTGCATAAAAACGTATAGAATGCTACAAAAAAAATTTCTAAAATAAAATGTTCTTTATTCCAAAAAAAAAAAAATTCAATTTATTTAATTCTGTCTGCATTTATAAGCTTTTAAAAACATTGTTTGTTTAATTATTATTGGGCAATGTCCAAGTCGAATTCATTACAGGTGATCCTAAAAGCCCTGCTGATAACTTTTTTCAAAACCAATTTTACAAAAACCAATTGCTTGTGGTTTTTGTACGAGTTGTACTTGTTGTACTACCGAGATTACCTGGAATGAATTCGCCTTGGCAATATCGGAAATATTTAATTAATTTATGATTTCAAATACTATTTTCATACCACAAAATGCTACTCTGCTGGCTTTAATAATTTTAACAAGGCCACGTCAATCGTTGGCCTCATGTTCGGAATGCGACGCTGGAAAAGAGCCTACCATCGGATCAGCCACAGCCACAATTGCAAGCGAATCCAGGAACATCGGGCATCAAAGGAGTGCGTATTCTGCGCAATGGAGAAAAGGCAACGCGTCACCCGAAAGTGTTGCTCTCTTTGCGGTAAGAAGGTATGTGATACGCACTGTGTTACGATTTTAAAGTACCCGGATTGTCAATAATAATTTCTATTTTTTCTCTAATTAATTATTTTATTTAAAAAAAAATTTTTGCCACATTCCATACGATTTGATGCAACCATTTTTAGTGGTGTAAATAGTTTTAAGTAACAATACATTTAAAAAAAATCTTACTAATACAAACATCTACTATGTACTCCAACATTAAGGATACCTGTAAAAGAGTCGGTTTACTAGTTGAATACTAATGCCACATATATTCTGGACCCTTGAGTAATTCTAATAATTTTGTTATTATGTATCACATTTCAATTCTTTTTTTAATGGAGTTAACTTGCAAAGAACGCGTTAAGTAGTCGGTTTGTTGGTAACATTGAACAGCTTTAGTAAATAGAGCTTTAAAGAAAGTTTTGTTGTTATAAACAGGGCGAAATTACAGTTATAAAAACAAAATATTTATTTTAAGGTAAGAAAGAAACATATGAGTATGCCATTTAACCCTAGCATTATTAAATTTGGGTTTTGCTTGCAATATATTTCGAATATAACAAAAAAATAAAAAAAGGGATGTAAATTCTATAAATGATACCAGTTAAATCGAATGAAACAAATTTGGATTCGATTGGAGCAAATTAGTGGGGTAAACATCAATGTAAAAGTCTATAAAATTACGCTCTTGGTCTTGCTAGATGAAATATTTTTTTTAACAAACGTATTATTAATAGGATTTCTCTATGACGTGCTAATTTACCAATTTTTATTTTTCATAAAAACACTGATATTGCTTGTTGAGGGGAAAGTAGTTTCTATGTGCATTTCACTGCTTGCTTAGGCCAGCTCGGCAGGAAAATATTTCCAAGTACTTTCAAAAAGCTAACAATATTATACAAATAAGACTATAAAGTGAATAAGAATTTTTAACACTCGGGTCTTACTTGTAACAATATCAAAGCTTCAACAAAACAAACACACTAAACAGTGAGTTTATGTTTTCTTAATTAGCTGGTTTTTTCCGACTCGATTTGTTGTTGTAAGTGGGTAAAAAGAAAAAACAAAATAAATTGTATCTTCTTGTTACATGTTACCTTAGGTTTCCGTTGGATAGCAATGAAGTATATTGTATGCACAGAAAAATTTACAATTATTAGACACCAGCAGAATGTAATGCATTTTCTGGCCCGCTACGGCCTTCGTCAAAAAGAAGATACAAGATAAGAGTCTGGTAGTGTATAAAGTCATTCCTAAAAATTTAAGGAATAGAACTATTAAAAAAGCTTTATAAAATACATAACTGAAATTTAAGTCATAGAATAAATTCGAAAAATAAAAAATGTAATAATTTCCAATATCTATTTGTTAAAATAGTTGAGTTAAATACATTCAATTTATAAAGTATCACTATCCAGTGTGACACAAAGAATGCTGACGAAGGCCGTAGCGGGCCAGAAAATGCATTACATTCTGCTGTCTAATAATTGTTAAATTTTTCTGTACATACTTCATTGCTATCCACCGGAAAGCTACGGTAAAATGTAACAAGAAGATACAATATAATAGTCTGGTAGTGTATAAAGTCATTCCTAAAAATTTAAGGAATAGAACTATTAAAAAAGCTTTATAAAATACATAACTAAAATTAAACTCATAGAATAAATTCGAAAAATAAAAAATGTTGAATATAATAAAGTTGCTTTTAAAAAGAAATAATTCCCAATATTTATTTATTTTCTTTTAATTAAATTGGGTTATTGAGCTGTTCTAATTGTGATCTGGCCAGACCAAGAGGAGAACTTAGTGGCACCGAGAATCCTACGGTTAAAAGAACATCGATTTTAAAAGAAAATAACTTACGTTCTTAAAAGTTGAAAACGTTTTAATATATTTACTTCTGAATTGAGTACCACAAAAGACCCTTGTGACAAAACATTTACCATAATTTATTTACTAGTTTTTTTCTTCCTTTGATTTCAGTTTCCTTTTTAGTCAACAACAGAACTTAATTCTTATAGTTTTGTCAAATTATTTGTGAATTCTATGACACATCCGTTTATTTTCTTACCAAATAAACGGATATAACTTACATCCGTTCTGTAAGTATTTGTCTAATAACAACTGAAACCACTATAGACTAGTATTAAGTAAAAACTAAAAATCCTTTTACACATACAAAAGTCTTCACGTTTTCGTTGTATAAATAACACAAAGACTAACATTCGTTTAGCTGATAAATACCCCTTGCCCTTTTCTTTTCTTTATCATTCACAAGAAGTTTATTAAGAAAAGCAATTTTTTGCCTAAAATACGAAAATAAACAGCAAAATACACATCACGTTGCTCGAATTTGTTTATAAAACTAATTTCCTTTATGTATGAGCGACAAACAAAAAAACATCAAAATAAATGTTTCCATTTCACATGTAGTCAGACATAAAAGTATGGCATTATGAAAAAGCAAATTATGTATGTATGTATGTAATGTATCACAACATACTGAAAAACATCTAATTTGTAAGACGGAACAAAGTTTGCTCTAGAAAAAAATCTATAGCAACATTTTACAACCACCCTCTTTTTTCTAAATAAGATCCTTTTACGTATTTTTATTTTACTGTTGAAGTTTAATAATAAGTTGTCCACGAATTTTTAATGCACTACATCAGATTTGATAATTGTCGATAATTTTTGAACAATTTGTGCAATGTGAGACATTTTAGGAACATAAAATGCCTTGATTCTTGTAGTATTAAATTGAAGTTGCTGATATTGCACGCTTAGTCCTCGTCAATATTATGACATATTTGCTGCGAAACATTTAAGTTTGATGATGAATGGATCAAAATGCAGTTTCCAAAGGCGACTTATGAAAAAGTTTTTTTTTGTCTTTCAAATTTTATTATAAATTAAAAGTAATCCCAGCACCAGATTGGCATTATGGAGGTTTGTTGGCAAAGTTTTTGCAGCAAGAATTGTCGAAGACTTAATGCGTACTTCAGTTATTCTTTAATGAAAGATTAAAAGTAATGAAAACCAATGCGATGTTGCTTTACTGTACAATATTAATTTTTCAAAAGAAGTTGCACCTTCAGCCACATGAAATGCAATTTACTCAAGAATTAGCACACAGCGGCGACGCAATATGCTGCATGTCGTGAAAAACATTAAAAATATTTTTACTTGTCGGAATCTTATCAGTCTTTAGATTTGCAATTAATCGGTGTAAAGGACTTACACGAAGAAACGAAGTTTCACCCACTCATGAAACACTACACAATGCTGACAAAAAAATTCCTACTGGGATGCCACCGGAGGAGATATCATAAAATTAACATCACACAGTTGGATGATTCCACGAGTCACTTCAGGAACGATCTTCGTGTGTACGAGCAGAGCATAAGAACTTTTATGCATGATCACTTGGATCACAGCTCGTATACAGCAGCTTTGAACGACTTTTAAAGCGTAGCCATAAATATCGTCGTTCCAGGTTACTGAATGAAGGTCTTGCTTGGAGGTCGCCCACCGCCTATTGCAAAAAGGGAGAAAAACCTGCCGCGCAAAACAAAATCAAGACTGAAATCGGGATAGAATAACAGACTTAATGCTTGCTGGTCTCTCATAGGTGGTGCAGTCCCCAATTAATGTCCATCATAGTGTCAGTGTCTCCATTATACCCCACACATATTCAACTGGCCAACCCAACCTATTCCACTCAGTCCAATGGATTAATTCAGTACAAGTAGCACAACTTCTAGGCTGGGACCCGTAAAAAACCCCCAAATTTAATATTTTATAGTTTTAGCTGTCACAATAACCAATTTATAAGATACTTTCCCGTGACTCACACATAGGGTCGCAGCCCCGAAAAAGCCTTTAATAGAAATAATTATTTAAAATTTTTTTATTGACATATATTTACAAAAACCAGCTGTAGCTAAACTAAGAAGCAATAGGTCTAAGAGTTACACAAGAAGTTCTGCATGTACTGACAAATTTCTGCTTTAAAACTACTGATCACCTACTTGTTAAAAGTGGGCGAAAACAGACTAAAAAAGAGAAAAGCTTGCAATAAAGAAAAAATATATGAAAATGTTCTTTTGAGTACATACGGAAGTGAATGAATAGCTGTGATTTATCCTTAACCCAAATAAATGTGTTTTTTTCCTATACACACACACACACTCATACACCCGCATGCACACATAAAAATGTTCACAACAAAAATACACAACAATAGTTAATACTCCTACAACTACAACAACAATGAAATGTAAAATTTATTGCTTTTGCAAGCATGACATACATATATTAAAATCAAAATGTGTTCGTATGTATAAAAAAATTATAGAAAAAAATATTCTGAAAAAATCAAAACACGTTCAGTAGGGCGGAGTCAGTTGAATATCTGAGTTTCAAAATTTTTTTTACTCGATAGTTCAGAACATGACATTAACATTTAAACAATTATTTTTGAGCCGCAGTTGTTTTTGACTAGACGCATTCGGGACGTCTTATTCTGGGTCACTTTTTTTAGCATTGCTGGCCGTATGTCATGAATATCACGAATGTTTTTGGCATCCAAGGCGTCAATTGTTTCTGCTTCTGCAGGACAAACCCGCTAGTTTACACAGGCCCACTGTTATTTTTTAAAACTTTGAGACTCGGTCGTGTATTGAATGTAGAGCCATCATACTGAACCCATTACTTGCCCAGATTAATATGCTCAATATTTTCAAAGAACAAATCATCGGTCATTACCTTTAACAGTTGCGCGAGCTCCGACTTAATTTTTGAAGAATAAAAGTCCGATTATGCCATCAGCGAGAATACCGCATCGAGCGGTTATATTTTTTTTTTGACTTATTGGATTCCGAAGGATCTTTTGTGGAGTAGTGTCACTCCATAGTTGGTAGTTATGTTTACTAACTAATGAACTTAATTTTCCGATAAATCATCGATGACTGATTGTCAAAGTAAATTTTAATAATTTGGTAGCGTTATTCAATCTTGAATCTATTCATGATGATTTGCCAGGGTATAGCTACTGATTATAAATATTCAAAAAAGTGAACACAGTTTGAGAGTCCGTTTGACAGGCAAGAATTTCGTAAGTTGTATGGGGCTTAAAAAATACCCTTTATATAAAAATTTGGAAGAATTAATAAATCATTTTAATTAAGAAGCTGAATATCAAAAAATATAATTTGGTTCAAAAAAATCCATCAGTTGCTTTTACTTTGTCCAAAGAAGGAAATCCAGCCCCAATAACGGCTTATTAACATTTTATCTTGGAATTTCATGGAAAAACTCAATATTATATACGACTAGCTTAACCCGGTGCGCTTTTCTACACACATCGAAAAAAAATTGCTAAGATCTTTTTTAAATGCAAAGCATCTTGGACTTAATTTAAATGATTTTACATTAATCGTTCAACAGATATACAGAAATTTCAAGTGTCCGTATGGGAGGTGCCATGCCTACTTTTCACATTGAACCTACCTTTTAAAATATGTTGTGGGCTATTATCTAAGCTATTTGTACAAAATTGTAATACTTTCACAATTACAGTACTCCAAATACGTAGAAATCTTTATTGCCATTGTATGGGAGGTGCCACGAGGTAGCACTTCCCCTGCAAATATCTTACTTCAATTTCGGTGCTCAGAAGATCCTACTCCAAAAAATTCAAGAAAAGGGGTGCAGCGGCTCTTAAGATATCCGATACTTAATATTCCTATCCTATTTTCGGGGCTCATGTGATGTTACTGTAAAAATTTCAGGAAAATCGGTTCTATCATTTAGGAGTCATTTTTATAAATATAGATTAAATAAAAATTTTTACCCCAAAGAATTAATTGCGCTCTAATGTTCAGTTCAAATATGTAAGTGCAGATATGAGTTTGTATTTTAAATCGAATGCATGATTACGAGTTTTAATACAATGTTCTATAACAACAATAAGCGTTCTATACATTTAACTATAAACTATACTGAACGTTGTGAAATCTATAATATGCTCCCAATATGGACTTGTACAAAACTTTACAAACAGTTCATCAAAAATTTGGAATTGGAGTAGGGCTGTTAATCACAACAACACTTTAATGTGAGCTAAAACTGGCTAAATATTTAGCAAAAGTTTAATACTTTATATTGAAAAGAAATTTACAAATCTTATGTCAATTTAAAGCTAAACTGAACCGGTTTCCAATTCTTAGTTAAAATTTTATATTCATATGGGTAAAGGGTGTTTTTTTTAGATGCATGAGAACTTAAAATGATAATCCTGGACCGAAATATTGTTGGCATGAAGTTTTTTTTTTCAGATAATTTCACGGAATTTATTTTTTAAAAATGATTTTCGGCATATGTTCCTCGACGCTACGCGTTAATGATCCCGTCGATCAGTTCAAATTTGACGAATTTTTTCAATAAACCTGGCCGTATGGCATCAATGGTGGCTTAAATATTGGGTTCCAATGCTTAAAAAGGTGCTGGTTTGTCGACATAGGCCAACGACGTACCATAGCGCAATAAAAGCTTATCCAGAGGCCTTAAGTCGCACGAAAGAGTGGGCCACTGTACAGGACCACTTCTGGAAATAAAGTTGTCACCAAATTGATTTTGCAATAAATCGATATGACAAGTTGCGCCGTCTTGTTAGAACCAAATGTCGTTGATGATTTGCTGATTGATTCTTGGAAATAAAAATTCAGTCGTCACAGATTGATAGCGTTCGCCATACACCACCGTAACGGCAGCTCCTTGCTTATTTCTAGATCGCGTGTAAGCCGCAGCAAACACTCAATTTTAATGGATGTAATGGTGAGTCGTTAATGACTCCAAACGGCTCCAAAGCAGAAATTAGCTTCTTCACTAAACATGAAGTACTCTATGAACTTTAAGAATAGATTTATTTTTCCAAAGTAAATTTCCATAATTCAGAAGCGTTATTCTAGCGTTAAACGAACCATGATGACTTACCAAACCTTAAAAAACAGAAACGTCAACACAGTTGGACACTCTCGACTGTTAAAACATAGTTATCGATATCGAAAGTTCTCATGCAGTTAAAAATGAAACACCCGATATATTTATACATAAACTTGTATTTGTACAATATTTATAATAGCTTAACACATATTTCAATATCTGCACAGCATTCGTTTCCATATATAGATCATTTGTTCATTTTAGCATAAAATTTGTGTCGAGTGCTTGTATCCTTGTAAATAAGAAATGTTTTCAAATAAAATCTTGCAATAAATTAATATTTTTTTTTTTTTTTTTTTTTTCTCAGTATTTATTTATTGAATCTTCATATACTAAATATGAACTAACAATAATTAATCAAATCTTAACCTAATATTTGATTTATGTCCTGCCAGTGCCAGACAAAAAAGATTTCGTCATCACGGTTTCTGTTCACATATGTAGGTGTTTACCGCTCATCTGATTGGGTGAGTGCTGCAGTGTCTCTTCTTCTTAATCGAGTGTGGCCGCCATAATTTAAAATATTTCGTGCTAATGGGTTTGGGTGCAGTTCCAGCCTTTTTAAATATTTTACTGCATATTTCGTTATCATAGTTTTTACTAATGGCACATTGAGATCCTTGTGGATATTTGAGTTTTTGACGTACCAGGGGGCGGCTGTGATTATTCGAAGAAGTTTATTTTGGCGCCTTTGAATTTTTTCGATGTTAGAAGCCGAGGCAGTGGCCCATAACTGAATACCGTAGCACCAAATTGGCTTTAAGATAGAGTTGTAAAGTAGAAGTTTGCAATCGAGGCTGAGAACAGAATTTCTTCCAATAAGCCAATTTATTTGAATTGCTTTTAGTTTCATTTGAGT
Source organism: Pollenia amentaria (assembly GCA_943735925.1). Classification (NCBI taxonomy): domain Eukaryota; kingdom Metazoa; phylum Arthropoda; class Insecta; order Diptera; family Polleniidae; genus Pollenia; species Pollenia amentaria. The sequence goes on along the minus strand of OX031007.1, from coordinate 250,322,853 downwards.
TAATTTAGCTTCTATATGCCATTTCCACGTTAAACGCCGATCTAGATGTATACCGAGGTATTTTACATGCGAGTGTTGGGGTATTATTTGATTATTGATTTTAATAGGGGGGCATGTTTCCCGACGCAATGTGAATGTTATATGTGCGCATTTTTGCTCATTGATCTTTATTCTCCATTGTTTTAACCACCTTTCCAGTTCAAATATGTGATCCTGTAAGTAACGAGATGCTTCTTGACAATTTGCGTGTACGCTTAGAAAAGCTGTATCGTCCGCAAATGTTGAGGTATGGGTGTAGCTGTTTGTTGGCAAGTCCGATGTATAAATTAAGTATAATAGAGGGCCCAGGATGCTGCCTTGTGGGACTCCGGCGTTAATTGGCTGAGGAGAACTTAAAAAATCGCCTTCTTTAATAATAAAATGACGCCCGACTAAGTAGCTTTCTAACAGCTTGTGTATGTTTGCTGGTAAGTTTTGCTGCAACTTCAGTAGTAACCCTTTATGCCAGACTTTATCAAAAGCTTGAGACACATCGATGAAGAGTGCAGAGCAATATTTTTTTTCTTCAAATGCTTTTCTTATGACATTTACTATTCGATGAGTTTGTTCAATTGTGCTGTGTTTTCTTCTAAAACCGAATTGATGATTGGGAATACATCTGTTTTCATTTAAAATCGGCGTTAATTTTGACACTAGTAGTTTCTCAAATAGCTTTGATATATTAGACAATAGGCTTATAGGTCTATATGACTCAACTTTTGTGGGATCCTTTCCTGGTTTAGGTATCATGGTAACTAAAGATACTTTCCACTCTTGTGGGTAGTATTCAAGGCGTAAAATAGCATTAAAAATTAGTAGAATAATTTTCTTTGCTATGCGGGGTAGCTCCAAAAGCATTTTGTTACTGATGTTATCAAAACCAGGGGCTTTCTTGGGGTTTAAATCATGAATAGCCTTTTCGATTTCTCTTATCTCAAATCTTAGTGGAACATCTGATCTAACAACAACAGGTGGTAACTCGACCGCAGTATCGAAAGATGTATGAGGGGTAAATACGGTTTTCAAATGATTAACAAAAATATTTCCTTTTTCTATATCATTTCGTGCCCAACTTCCATTTAAGTTTCTTAATGGCGGTTTAGTGATAACTGGTCTTTTTAGATTTCTAGCTGCACGCCATAATGAGTAGTCAGATTGAGGAGTTGCATCAAGTTCCTTAAGATATTTTTCCAGAGAAGCCGTTTTTTGAGACTGCAGTAAGATTCTTAGCCTTTTTGTGCACTCTTTTAGTAAATTTTTAAGTTGAGGGGATCTGTGCAATTGCCACTCCCTTCGAGCTCTCCTTTTTTCAGTCAAGAGACGCTCGACATCTGTAGAATATATTTTACTATTTTTGATGTTTTTGCGGGCTATGCTAGAATGTTGAACAGCTAGTTTGAGATAATTGTCAAAATTTACAATAGAAAGATTCACATTCTCCGGTGTTCTAAGCGGAATATTTTCAGTGCAGTGGGTACTGAGATATTTTTTATATTTTAACCAATTTATTTGTGTTGCTGACGTCACTAAGTATCCACACGGAGATACAATTCTATTAGGGTTTGCTATAGTTAGAAGTGTAGGTGTGTGATCAGAAGATAATTCTAAAGAAGCTTCAACATGAATCGTTTCTGCGGGGATGTTTTTAACCACGCCAAAATCGATGACATCTGGAATTTTTTGCTGATCAGTAGGCCAATAAGTTGGTTGACCACTCGCGACCACATTTAAATCCATTTTAGACATTGTATTGTACAAAACACGACCCTTTGGTGTTATGAGCCGTGACCCCCAGAAGGTATGTTTAGCGTTGTAATCGCCAGCGGCTAGGAAACAGGGTCCTAATGATTTAAAATATTTATAATATTGGCTTTCTGATATTGAAAATCTAGGTGGAGAGTATAATGATGAAAGTACGAAGTTTCGATTTAGCTCTTCAACACAAATGTTCGTTGCCTGCAGATAATCTTCACGATAATCACACATTAAGTAGTGTTTGATTCGGGCTTTTATCAAAATAGCAGAGCCTCCACAAGCTCTATCTCGAGGGTCCTTGGTATCATATAATATATAACCATTAATTTTAAACGTATTTCTTGAGGTCAAATGAGTTTCGGAAACCATCATTACATCAATTTTTTTACTTTTAAGAAAGTATTCTAGTTCATTTTTATGTTGGCGAATGCCGTTTGCGTTCCAAAAACAAATTTTTAAACAATTCATGGCTTGTTTAGTACAGCCTGCAATAACATCGATTGCATTCTTAACATTTCCTGCATCATATTACCCATTGTGTTCGTAAAGTTAGTTACTGTTTGCACTAGTGTTTCCATGGTTTTTTCTAGACGACTTAAATTAGAAACTGGTGTCTCATCATTATTTGGCAAATCACCTTGAATTGGAATATGGTTTGATTTTAGGACGTTTGCGTAGGATGTTCTGTTATTACTAGGCTGCGGCACTTGAATGTCATTAGTGTTAACTTGATGTGATACCTGCATTTGAGGGGGATTAGGTTTCGGTCCAACCGAGCGCTTGACGATAGAGTATACAGGGCATCCTCTATAGTTGGCAGTGTGATTACCACCACAGTTGCTGCATTTTTTTACATTGGGGTCGTTTTTAGACTTATCGCAGAGAGCTGTACCATGCAACTCTCCACATACAACGCAAACAGGGGTTAAATGGCAGTATGCCTTAGTGTGACCAAATTCTTGGCAGTTTAAACATTGCACGGGTCCGTTCCTTTTGTGCGGCTCCTCTATCGTTATTTTCCTATACAGGATATATTTCAGACTGTAAATGGGATGCGTTTCGTTTTTTTTAAGCTTAACATCGCCGGGTTCTAACTCCACTCGAAATAGTGGCTGGGGATTTTTTTCTCTATTTTTAATATTTATTACGTTTTTTATTTTGAAGCCCTTCTCTTCTAAAAACGTTTTTATCTCACTTGGGTCTACGCATGAATCAATGCCCTTTATCACTACCTGGAGACCTTTACTGCTCTTCAGTTGGTATGTATAAAAGTTTTTTTTTAGTGCCTCTAATTTCGTAATTACCTTACGAAAGTCATCTTCACGATTAACTTGTATTTTTGTCTCATTTATACTACCCCGCTTAATTGCAACTACATAAAAAGAATTTTCACCTATTACCGAGATCAAATTCTTTATTAGGTCATTTGAGTTTTGCTCTCTAAGATATATCGGCGGTGGCTTAGAAGATTTGATAACGTTTTGTGCTTCCGGAGATTCCTCATCCAGAATAGCAAAACGATTTTGAGAACTTGTTTTATCAGCTGTACCATCTTTTAAGACTTTTGAGACCGAAGCAACTGCTGAAGAGGTTGGGCTGCGACCCCGTTTAAGCACTGTTATGTACCTATCAATACCTACTTGTACTGGAGGCTTTTGACCACTTTTTACTTGTGGAGCTGAGTTTTCCATCATGCCTGATTTGGGGGTAATATTTTCATCACTTATTACAATCGTTTTTGCCGCTGAGGCACCGCTTGCAGGTTTTATATTTTTTATTGTATTAATATCAACCGTATTATTAGACACCGAAGGTGATACTGAGTTTTCTATTATGCCTGATTGGGGGTTAATATTTACATCACTTATTAAAATTGTTTTTGTTGTTGAGGCAACGCTAGCAGGTTTTATATTTGTTATTGTATCAACCGTGTTACCAAATACAGACGGCGAGAGGGATCGCGTGCGAGTAATAGGTTTAGCCGTTAGGTATTTGCTATCATCGATTCTTTTTTTTATTTCTGCATTTGTTTCATTAACACTCACTGTGATATATGCATTTCTACTGTTTGCACTCATAAGAGTTTTTTTTTTTTTTTTACTGTTTACAGTTGTGCTCTTATTATTATGTTGTTATTGTTTATCAACACCGAGAATAAAAAAAATGTGTGTTTATGTATGTATGTACATACATGTATTTTTTTTTTCTTTTTCTTGTATTTACTTTTTAAATACACAAATCAATAATCACGTTTTAAAAATTAAAAAATAAACCGTATGCCGAGCTTAGAAAACACGTCTATCTTCAACGAGCGCGAGAGACAGAATTGATAAATTAATATGTACTTAAAATAGTGATGAAAAAATCTTAGACAATATACATATTAATGAGATATTAAATGACATTTAATTCTTTTATGAAAATGTGAATACTTATAAAAGTTAATATTCTTTCTATTCTTAAATGAAATTTTATTTTTGTAAAAACCTTAAAAATATATTGAAAAATGTAGTTGAAGCAAAAAGCCTTTCATTTAAATATTCTCTATTTAAATACAAATTGTTAACAATTGAAGCAAAGCCGCGAATAACGTTGTAAAGGCCACTCTTTTCAAAAACTGTTTTTTCGCAGACTACCGTTAACATAACTCTCTTACACTGTTTAAACATCAAGTCACCCAAAATTATGCACCTTAATGCCATCAAAATGCGATACAGTGAGTCAGGCAGTGGAAGAATGTTGTAAGTTATAAGCAAATTGATACAAACGAAATGGATTTGGAACGTGGAATAACGTTTTAAAAGCCGGTTGCGTAGTGGAAAAACATTTCAAATGACATCGCGATTGTGGATATGCAACGTTTGTCCACTAAAGAAAAATTATAAACTGCAATTTAGCATGTCATTTAAAATTCCATTTTCTTGATATTTTGCCTAAAAGTTTTTATTGTCATTCTTTTCGATAATCTAAAAGAAAAATTAAAAGAGAAATAACCCTGCCTGTTAAAAACGTTTTTTTGCTCTCCTGAAAAATAATTATTTTGTAACTTAGAACGTCATTCGCGGCTGTGATTCAATTGTTGTCATTGTTAAAAAATTTAACAAACAGGTTAACGATTTTGCCATTCTGTAACATTTTAAACAACACTTGTTATCGTTAAGTCAGCTGTTTGTGTTAAGTAAACGACAACTTTTTTAGTGTTGTTTATTTATTGTTTAAATTTGTTTAAAGAAAAAATATTACTTGCAAATGGCCATTGAATACTTTGCATTTAACTTTACAGTTAAAATATTTTACTTGCCTTCTAAAAAAAAAGAAAATAAATAAAAAATAAAATCTCTTTAGTTTTAATAATTTGATTGTTTTTATTTCGTATTCCTCTTTGTGCTTTTCTTTATTTTGCCATTTCTTTGACAGTGATGCCACTTGACGTTAATTTGTTATCTATGTTGTTAAGAACAATTAACAGAATCGCATAATCGTTAGTGCCAACAACACAATAGGTTGACAATTATAACGACAGTTGCTATTGTTAAAAGTTACAAAATCCCAACACAGTTTCCAAAAATATAACGAATGTAAAAACTTTTGTTTGTATTTATATACTAGAGATCATATGCCGGTACAACTGATACGCTCTAGAGCACCTACAGCTTATAAGTTATCAGCAGGTGATGACAAGAAGTATGTGCTACAAAAATGTTGGCAAAGATGAATGCCTTTCATGAAGAGGCTTGAAAAATACAAAATCTGTTTATTAGGTTTGCTTAAATGTTCAAATTATTCCATTATTATAGTGCTCCTAAAGAAGAAATCACATTCATTTAAAAGTGTTTTGGTATAGAAACAGAAATGCTAGATTCACCATATAATCTTCAAACTGGCAACCGTCCTCCTTTAAAAAAAAGAGCGCAATCGAATTAGTAGTGTACTATTGCGTTAGTACTAAAAGATGAAATATTTTGTACTCATCAAGTGAAGTGAGATTTATTTATATAGACAGTTTTTTCTATACTCTGTGTAGATAATTTTTACATACGACATGGCCTAACTTTTGTTGAAGCTAATAACATGGGGCAATGTCAATCTGGTTTTTTATGGCTAAGAAACTTCAGACAAAAATTCTCATGTGCTTATTTTAGAAAGTCTAAATTAACTCTTAAACGTTTTTAATACTTTTGTAATTTTATGTTGGCAATGACATGCTATGGCAATTGTCATTTTACTGTTAGTGATGTACACAACCGTCAACAAGTTATACAAGTAATCCCCTATAGTTGAAAGAATTTGAATATATTTCACAGTAAGAATAATAAAATCAGTTTTAAAATACTACAATGGCTTTTTAAAGAAAAAAAAAGTTAAAACTAACTAATATATTCTATTGTATTTTATCTGAGCAATATGTTTTGTTTGACGAGTATAAATAGTATTCGATTCCAAATTTCATTGTTATTAGTTATACATCACTATATTATTTTGTTTATTTTAAACTACAATTCAATTGAAAAAAAGAATTGTTGAAAAAAGGAGAGTATATTTACTGCTATTTTATTAAAGCGATACCTTGCTTTAAAAATATCATCCGGTATTTTGAATGGATCTTTTCCCTCCCGAAAAGTTTTAGGACGCCTGGGAATTTGAGCGATGGCATCTGCATATATAATATTTGGTTAAGTAAGTGCTTGTGCTTTTAAAGAGTATATTCTTTACAAACTTACCGATTGTTTTTAGGGAATTGGATGGAGGTCTATATGGGATCTATGGATAATATTGGACATTCCAGCACAACATTTTGTCATGACATACATTGTAGGTATCGTAAAAGTTATTGCCGCCAATTTTTATGACAAAACTAACTGCCCGTTCGCCGATATCGAACGTTAATGTTCGCATAGAAAATTACATTTAAAACAAAAACAATTTTTGAAATTTTGTTTTTGTTTTAGATGTTATTTACTATGCGAACGTTAACGTTCGATATCGGCGAACGGGCAGTAACATTTATAAGGAAGTTATGGCAGGGAGTAATATTTTTATGGAAGCTGCGGTCCATAAAACCGATTTCCATAAAATTTGGCAGGATTATTGCAATCAAATTATTTTTTAACAAGTTAAATCTTAATACCAAAATATTAAGATGGTTCATTGGGGCAAACACTCTATTTCGAATAAAGCTTGTATGTGATGTATGGAAATTATGGACCGATTCGTATTTTCAAATGAATTAGTCCTTGTCCCAATTAGAATTTATGTATCAACTTTCATTAAATTATCTTCAAAATTACGACCTGTACTTTGCGCATAAGTTTTACGTGAACAACCAGCCAGCCGGATGGATGGATGATCGTTAGATCGTTATAATTAAAGGTTGATCAACGACCAATATTTTAAGGAGTTACAAGCATCAGAAGAAACACATGAAAGGCGGGACAATTTAATTTAATTTCGGTTAATAATTTTCAATTGTGTCCGCCTGCTAAACTTAGTATAGAATTTACTTAGCGGGTATTTATCTTTGACTTTCAACCCATAAGTTTTTTTGTTTCAACTATTTGAGGACACGATATCTCAAATAACGGAATCAATTAAGCCATTTGAAAGCAACGAAAGTTCGCGACGCCAATCAGAAATTTCCACATTAAATGCGCCCGAAAAAGTAAAGATGCCTAAATTGAGCCTTGAGGAGCTCCACAGTTATCATTTCCAAAACTACTAGAACCTCCATTTAAATGAGCACGAACTTTTCTATTAGCAAAAAAACTATTAAACATTTAAATAACAAAGGAATCAAAACTCAATTGAATCATTTTATACAATAACCTTGTGATTAAGAGCTTTTTCGACATCTAAAGTTTCTGCTTCTTTGCTATGAAAGATACTGCTACTGTGTATTGTTCATTGCGGATATGTTTAACAACATCATCTTGAAACTTAAGCATAGCATCAGCAGTTGGGTGGTTTTTTTTAATCCAAATTGTAATTCCGTAATCCATTTTTCCCATAAAATTTTCTCCAACAATTTTCCTATATTGAAATTTGTCTTAAATTATTGACATGGTAATTATTTAATTTTTTCTAAATCGGGACTATTTTGGACATATTTCAAACATCAGGAAAATCCTAATTATTAATGCAATTATAAAAATTATTACATGATACAAAATGGCTTTTGCTGGACAGTTTTAATAATAAAGTTAGAAATGTTTTTCATACCATGAGATTTTTTACTATTTTATTTTTTAAAAATATTTGCTAGATTATCAAAAGAAGTCAACCCCGAACATTTTAGAACGTGCTTGCCGGAAAATAATTGTCGAAACTAAAAAGATTTTCCTGTACATCAGAAATTGTGGATTGTGCAACGTCATCAATATTTGAAACATCTCAATTTGGAATAGAAACACTATAAATATTAATAAAAAGGTCTTTTAAACCATTAACATTTTGTGATTCCTCTTCCAACAAAACAGCATGAAAAGTAATTTTTTCAACAAATTTTTTTTTCTTATGTCCAATAATATTATATATCGTTTTGTGTGCAGTTAGACCAAGGGCCTGTTTCTCAAAACTAACAAGTGTTCTATTACAAGTAAAATACTTGTAAAAATTGAGTATTTAACAAATATGTGTTTCTCAAAACTAAACTTGTAAAATACAAGTAAAAAGTCTGTTAAGTTACTTTACCAGCATGTTAAACATGTCACAACTATGTTACACACAGTTTCGTTTCTTAAAACTTAAAAATAATAGTTGTTATTTGTAATATTTGTCAAAATTTTTGAGAGTCTATCGCAGTTGGTAAAAAATATACAAGTAAACAACATTTAAAAAATGTTTATAATTATATTATAATTTATAATTGTATAACATAAAATAAATATTTATAATATAATTACACAGAAAAAATTATTAATTTTCTCCAAACAACAAATTTATACCAAATTCATAATATCAAGCAAACAATTTGTTGATTTTGCACCTATTACCAAAATGATTATATTGATTACTAAAAATTGTAAAATTGTGAATATATTTTTTCAAAAGATGATATTTTTAATTTTAATTAAATAAGTGATCAAAAAAACTTTGCCATTTCAAACAATGTGTTAATTTATTTAAATAAATATTGACAATTCCCAACAACAATTATACATGTTTCAATTATTTTATTTTAAACGAAAAAAGTTAATTAAGATTTTTTGTTATTTAATTAAAATTTTTGAAAAATTTATTTCAAAGCAACTAAAATGTTAATTAAATCAAAATTAAATTTTTAATTTTCTTTCAACTAAAAACATAATTGATTCAATTATTACATTAATTAAATTAAAATACTTTTTAAACTATTTTTTAAATTAATAAAACACTTTTTTCTGTGTATATAATTAATTAAATTACATTTAAATGAAATAAATGTCTTACTACAGAAATATATGGTCCAGTGACTCAAGCGATGATGAAGATTTCAGGGTGGTAAGGAGAGCTAAATCATTTCGCCAAAGAATAAGCTACGATAGGATTCATATGACTTTTACAATTGGTGGGAGCTCAGCTAAAGAGACCTACAAACAGAAACAGTGCCATGACGGATTAGTCGCTATTACAAATTGCTTTGCATTGGATGGGCGCAGGAACACATTATCATGCAGATGGAGATATGCAGGGTGTCTCCAAAGCAAGTCTTTGTAGGGCGCTTAATAGCGTTGAAAGAGCTTTTAATATAAATATACTCCCTCTCTATGTTAAATTCCAGAAAAACATGAAAACCACCATAGAAAGATTTTATGCTATACGGGGATTGACAATAGTTTGTGAGTACGTTGACGAAACGTTAAGGCAACTGAAGAGTTTACCAACATCCACCCTGCTACTTGATCCATTTTATATAAAATGGACTACTTACAACATGGTCCGATGTAATGCAATCATGGACCATATCATTGTTAAAAGAGAGTTTGTAGTTAAACGACATGTCTTCGTCTTTAAACAAAATGTTTTCGTTTTTAAACGATTTCAAAACTCTGGAGTATACCATGGAGTAGTTTCAAAACGAATCCACTGGGAGAACGAATGAACATGGGGTAGTTTAAAGACCACTCCGTTGTAATGCAAATATGGGTTATATGGTCCAGCCCTAGGACATTGTAATGTTAAATAGACCCTGTTTTTCAAACATTTGGGTTACCTTTGGACTTGTCCTAGTCGCTTATGGGCTGTATTTGGACAAGTCGTATTATTTGCAGGGCATAAGTACACATATACATAAATACCTATATAGTGGTTATCACTAATGCTTTATTATCTAAATCACGACTACTTAAACATAAAAAATATATGTACATATGAATGCATACTTAAAAAATTATATATGAAATATAAAATTTGCTAATAGAAATGTTAAAAAATGTTAATAAAAGTGTACTACATAACAGGTGCTGTTAAAAGTTTTGTGAAACGAGTTTTAACATTAATTGTAAAATTAAGACTTGTAAATTGTAATTTGTAGATTTGTTTTAACTTATTTTTTTTTTTTTTTTTTTGATATCTGTGAAAATATTTCTGTTATTTTGTCCTAAGTTAACTTGCCTTTTTATAATAATAAAATGAATTACAAATTCTTAAACAAATAGTAGAAGAATGTTGAAGCCAATTAAAAAAAATATTTGAATGTAAAAACAATGTAAATGTGTCATCCCAAGAAACATTTTTCGAAATAAAGTCTCCATTGTAAAGACCATTGTAAATCTTATGCTGATTAAATTTACATGGCATGCAAAATTATATTTGGAAATTCAACTCGAAGAACTTTAATCCTGGTACATTTAGGCCCTAATCTCGTAAAACGCAACGCAATGCCAAAGAATTACATTGAAAGAACAAACAATGTCATAAATATTTTGTAATTTTGTTGTTTCTTTCTTAAGAAATGCATGTACCGATGTACCGAAAGAAACAACAAAATTACAAAATAATTATTTATGACATTGTTTGTGCTTTTAGTGTAATTCTTTAGCATTGCGTTACGTGTTACATGATTAGGGCCTTACATTTGTCTCTAATAAAAACCGCAATGAATTGACTATTACTGTCCTTAACCCATTAGTGGACACGGGCTCTCCGTGGACCAATATTCCCCAAACTTGGAAGATATAGTACTACATATGTCCTAAATTCATATGTTGCATCGCCTAATCTGTTCGAGCTACCTAAACCGTCAGAGGGGCGAAGGCCATGTGGCGGTCTTGTTCACTAATATAACTCATTATGTTCAATATGAAAACTATTTTTTTTTATTATTCTTAGTTTTTTTACTTTTTATTCAATTTAATTATACTTTAATTTTGAATTTAAATTAATAATGTATAAATACTCATCTGAGGTTCTATAAAAAAGAAGAAAAAGATTAGCCTGTCGAACTCATTCAGCATGATATGGAATGAAGCATTTGATGCATATGCCAACGTTGTATTTTGCATTCTGATCTGCTTTGACTTTTACATCCTTCAAATGCGTCTGCGATGACAATGCTGAACATACTGAGCAACACCATCATATCGAATATCTGCATTAGCAATATGAACATATCAGCGAGTTGTAAATTCAGAGCGAGACTTATCACTACAAGTTTTTAATAAATTTTGAACCAAATTTCGACGAAAATCCAATTGTGACATATTGTTTATGAATTTTTTATGTAATAGCCCCGCATTTTTAATAGCTACAAGAATAGTCCATGTGAAAATTGACCACCACCACTTTTTCTTGCGAACAGATATGCGGTAGTTCGATGGTTTTCCCTTGATAAACATCAAACGTAATACAGCAACCTAAGGGGGTATTTAGCCACCAGATCTTATAAACAAAACAGTTTTCACATTTTGTCATTTGCATTACACAGATCGTTTGAAGCAAAATTAACGTATTGACCAATTGCTTTGAAACGGTTCAATGACATCGCTTTGGAGACTGCTTCGTTATGTACGTCATCATCAGATTTCTCTCAAATAGTCTAAAATTTGTTGTGGATTTAGTCTTAAAACACAGTCATCAACTTGTTCAGGGTACCAACTTGTTCAGGGTCAAGAGTGCCTATGACACTTCTAATTTTTACAACTAAAATTTTAAGGGATACGTAAGAAACTGATGCACCAAATTAAATTTTTTAAATTATTTTATTTGTGATCTTATCACAAATATATAAAATTTATTGCATTTCTTACGAATGTTATAAATTCTAAGCTATTACCTACGACTGACCTTGACGTTGCAAAATTTTGGAAAAAAACAAGCAGCTTTTAATAAAGTGTGCTTTTACATCAACAGCTTCTAAGCTGTTAGGCATTTTATTTGATTGTCTAGAAAAAAAATAATGGCGGTGTACGAAAAACATTAAGAGCGTTTCTCAAAATGTTATAAAAGTGTATTAAATATTACGATAATTATAGTGCCATATGGCATTCTTGTCCTGTAATGTGTTACAGCAGTATAACCTGCTAAGAAAGGGATATGCTCATCTCTGAAATGAGTTTCCTGAATGAAAGAAATATAAGTACAACTAATACTTAATAAATTAAACAAATCAATTCTATGACTCACTTCAATCAACGATCTTACAATAAAAGTTACTACATTGAATCAATTACGCATCATCTGTCTGTATTTTATCCATTAAATAAATAAATTGGTTTCTAGCATCCTCTTTAGAAAGAAGTTGAGAATTCATCATGAACTGTGTAATTTTCTGTTCCAACGGAATATGCTCAGGACCAAACAATGAAACAGCAAATTTTAGAAATTTTTGGCTTTTTAGAAGAATTAGCTTTATTTGAATTAAGAAACTCCTTAACTGACTTGCAAAAGAAATATTAGGTGTTATAAAATTTGATTGATTTATAGAATTTAAAATATTATTTCTTACCTCTTTTCTCTTTAGCTATGGTTTTATTTTTTTTTTCTTTAAAATTACTTTTAGGGGATTCTCAGGAAACTTTTTGATTCAAAATAAAAAGCAAAGCAGTTATTTCAATATTTTTTAATAATAAACAGTGTAACCAGCAATAAACCAATAAATATTAAAATAATTTTTCCTGGAAAAATTGTTGCAAACTTAGAAGCCAATTCTACTGTATTAGGAACTAATAAATCTATTTCGATTTTTGTTTCATTCAAATCTATTTTATAATAAAATAATTACTTAAAACCAGGGCTGTGGAGTCGGAGTTGCGGTTTTGGACCGGAGTCTGAGTCGAAGTACCCACAAAAACTCGTGACTCCGACTCCAAAATTTTTCGGCTTTAAAAATATAAAAAAATTTTCTAATATTTTTCAAAATAAAAATTCTTTGAAATTGGCGATGCAATATCTATTTCAAATATCGATTTGAAATTTGTACAGAATCATTTTCTTGCTATATATAACCATTTAACTTAATTAAAAACAAGTTAGAGTGCTATATATTTGGTTGTGTCGAATCGTTGATACCCTCCACCGCCAGTTAGAATGTATGAGAGCTATAAGTCAGAATAAAAATTGGCTCCGGTTGAAACCAATTGGACGACAATCTGAGAGTATTATGCTTTTATTTCTAGCAATTTGAATTAACTTGAATAAAATATCATGATTCGTAACAGTTCATGCCGAACTAAAATGATTTTCAGGAAGGGAATGGCAAATTATGGACTAATCATCACGAAATCCTGTAGGAACAAATTTCAATACAGCAGTGAAATTTCTTTGAGATGAACCACAATTTGACCAAATTTAACCACAATATCTATATCTGCTACGGTTTAAGGGATATTTAAATCATTTCCCAGAGTGAGCATAATATTGGACATTATATGGTAAATTATGGAGCGAGCTTCACGAAATTTTGTAGTGTGATTTGTAGACCTATAAATATTTGATGTACCAAATTGTATTACAATAGCATTATTTATTACGTTTTTTTACATACTAAGCTGTTTTCCGAGAGTATGTAGTACGAGAGTGAAGTATGAAATGTAGCCATATAAAACTTTGAGGTACCAAATTTTATTATGATATCAATATTTGTTACGGTTTAAGCCGTACTAAACTATTTTCCGGGAGTAGGCTTTATATGGGGCCTATGGTAATTTATGGATCGATCTTTATGAAATATAACAATGTGATTTCTAGTCCTATAAAACAATGACGATAGCAATATTTATTACGGTTTTAGACGTACAGTATGATTTCTAGTCATATAGGAAGAGTTTGTCCATCTTTTATGTTAGTTTTTGTAACAAAATTGTCAATTTTTTATGGTGATGGTTCTACATTTTGATTCATAGCTCTGATTCTTCTGATCGGATTTCAATGTCATATTACTTAGGGTAACAAGAAAAAAATTTATTCAAACATCTTTTGAGTTTTTCGAAGGTGAGAGTGTTTTCAACAGACAGACAGACAGATGGACATGGCTAAATCGACTTACTCAAGGTGCCAGAATATATACATATACTTTATGGGGTCTTAGATGCACAATTAAAAAGTTTCACACGAAATGACAGACTTAGTATACCCTCATTCACCACTGATGGTGGAGGGTATTAAAATAGTTTAAAGTAAAATGGGGAGCAGTCTCATATACATATAGCATCAATGTTAAAGTAGCAGTTGGAGTTGGAGTCGTAAGTCGTGAATCGGAGTTGGAGTCGGAGCAGCATTTAAAAACTTTCAACGTTTGGAGCCCAGATTAGATCCAAACTGACGCGTTTTAATTCATTATGGGTATACGAAAAAGATTCAATTTTATTTTCTTTTAAGAGCGCTGCATCATTTTTGAACGAGCAGTAGCATCTTTTAAAAACAATTTACTTTTGTGCTTGTTTTTTAACAATTTTAGACAATAAATTTTTTGAGTTAAAATGTTCCTCTAACTATTTTTATGTCCACATTGTATAAAAATATTGCAGGATAAAAAATGTTATGGTTTTTTGTACCTGTCCACCATTTCTCTATTTTTTCTGCAGACACTTGTTTCTTTTTCTATGTTCACTTCTCCTAGTAATGCAAACCTATTCTGGAAGTTTGAATAATTAAAACTTGACAAAACTATTTCGACATTACGGTTTCTTTTTCTTTTGTGACTGACTAATTGAAATTCTTTTTATACAGAAGAAATAGAAATATTCGACCCTTTTAAATTCATTGAAGTTTGTTTCTGCTTTTGAGATTGAACCTGCTCAACTTATGTACACCTATTTCGGGGAATAGCAGTCAATTTATTTGGGGCAATGATTTTATCCAGAGAGTCATCATTAGTATTCATATGAAATGGAAAAAGGTCTTATTAAATTTAAATTCGTAAAGAAAATTAAATTTATTAATGAGGTGTATGCAAATTTTTATATATATTTTTTATTTTCCATTTAATTAAATTACGTCTGCTTAGTACCTTTTTTCTTGTTTTATTTTTAATTTGTGCATACAAAATTATGATTAAGATTATGATTTTGGGCGAAATATAACAAAATGCCCATTCTAATAAATAAAATTAAAATTTCGTAGTGATCGTCATTAATACTTGTACAATAATTTACTTGTTTAGTTTGAATTTTTTTAATTAAGAGTTTATGTTGCTTTAAATCAAAAAAGATTTACTTTAATGACTTTTTATTGAGTCATTGGAAATTATTTAACAAATAAATTCATTTAATTTTTTATAAAAATATTTAATTGTGTTATTTATTAAACGATATAATTGGCGATCCTGCTAGGAGCTGGATTACATTCTAAGAATATTTTGGATAAGAGCTTACGTCTTCTCCTGATTGCTGTTACCCTTATATGCATACTGTTATCAATTGTCTACCTACCAGGTCTAGCTAATTTTCTTTATTTTCCTAAGGGCCATTATTACAACTTACAAATAGTTATTTTTAGTATGCTATCTGACAGATAAATAGTTTTTAGTTATTACAAGTTAACATTAACTTAAAAAGTGACTGATAAGCTAACATCAGGTTTGTCCTCATGGTAACTTTACAAGTGAACTTTAAGAACTTGAAGATGCCATATTTTCTGCTGAAGATATGGTAGCATCAGTGACAGTTTTAAGTCAAATTAAATTATGCAAACTTAAAAAAAAACACAATTTAACACAAAAAACAAAACAATTAACCATTAAGAACAAAAATAAAGCACACAAATTTAATTCTTTTTTTAATTAAAGAAAGAAACAAAAGCAAGTCGTTGCCACTACGTATTTTAACAACCAAAAGTAGTCGGTATATACTGCAATGTTGCCACAGTATATAAATTACATTTTTTATTTTATCGGACAGTTGTAATAATGGAAAAAACTTATTGGTCACTTTATCGTTCAAGATAGCTATTGTTCACGTTAACTATCAGCAACTTTATCATTAGGTTGTTATAATGGCCTTAAGTGTGTGCATTCATAAAAGCTCGTTTCTAAGTACACACAAGCAATATTTATGAAAAAAAACGATACTTTGTTTTTAGTTTTAGGACACAATGATATAAAGGATTTTCTCCTTTCTTGAGGATGATGATATTTCAGAATATTAGGAGGATATTGGTGACGAAAACGAAATTGAATATTTTCCGGACAAAGATCTATTGAAAGAATCGGAAGACATTAGTGATGAAATTCTTTTTATACAGAAGAAAGATTTAAGAAAAGCAATAAGGCCAATTGTTGAATGAGGATCAGTTTGATAATCCAGCTCAAAGTACCTCAAGTGTTGTAGCCTGGATGGAACGAAATAGAAACCTTGTATGGAAAACAAGTTTCTAATACAACGACGATCGCATCGGTTTTGTGGACAGTACAAATCTTTCCGAACGATTATCAACGTTTCAGACCCCATTCCAATTGTTTTCTGAATTTATAAATGAGGATATACTAACGATTTTTGTCGATCAAACGAATTTATAAAAAATTTTTTGAACTGTCCACCTGCAAATGCTTTAGAAATTCGCAAATTTCTGGGTATTTTGATATTTATGTCTGTATATCACTGGCCAAAAGTGAGATCTTACTGGGGTAAATATGGCTTCGAGCAGATAAAGCAGACGATGACACTAAATAGGTTTGAAAACATAAGATCAGTTATACATTTTAACGACAATTTTCAACACAAGCCGCGATATCAACCAAACCATGATCGTTTACATAACATATAATACCTTTTCTTGATCATCTTAACAAAGTGTTTGTGAATAGTGCACCACTTGAGCAAAGGCTCTCCTAAGATAAACAATTGTCTTCCACAAAGGTAACTCCATAAGTAGGGTTTCAAGTTATTTGTACTATGCTCATTATCTGGGTATGCCCACACCTATACCTCCAACTATTCTTTAAAAATCCTGAAACTTTGAAGAAAGTGTTTTTTTTTTTCTTTTTTAAGATATGATTCTTTTCTTTCGCAACCTTTAAAAAAATCATCTTAAAATATAATTCGATAATCTCTATTCATTTCATATTAATAATTTCCCTTTTAGTAAATTTTAACTTTCGAAATGACACAGAAAAACGCCGAGACACTCCAACTTAATTTTGGACAGTAGAGCACAGTGGTTTACTACGTTTTTAAAGAGTAGGTCAAAATCAAGAGGTAATGCACTTTTGATTTAATATTGTGTCTCAAACGATTCGATGGTGTTTTTAGGAAAATACATCAAAATCTCTTTTGAAATGACCTTAGCTTTTATTTATTTTTTATTTTTCTTTATTTATTGTTTGAAATGCACTATTATACAAAGAATACTTAAATTAAAGAGAGATGGCTAAAATACCTTTCTTCTATAATACATTACAAAATGAAGCAAAGGAGCATACTTAAATAAAACAGAAACACGGGGAAGGAAAATTTACACAAAAACCTTCAATAAATTTAAGCTTTTATTTATTTGTCGAAATTCAGCTATTATGATGTTGGCTTACACCTTTTGACTAGCACCATTCCTTTTTATTTTTAATGTCTGGTACTACTTAATCCGACTTCCCAGTACAAAATGTGCTCCAAAAGGAGCTGGTTTTATTTAAGAACTCGTACCTCAAATCGCTTCAAACCTGCTGATGGGATGCCTGACTTTTGTATGGGGTGTTCTTGGTTTTGATGACTTTTTGCTGCTGGCAATAAGCGCTTCTTTTAACGTAATAAAACATGCAAATAAAGCACTCCTAAAGTGCCTTTTTAAGGGCTAACTACATAAATTAACATATTTATTAATATTTTGCTTTTACTTGCTTAAATGCCTTTTTTCAATCATTTTCGAAAACCATAATCTATATAATTTTTTTTTTTTTTTTTTTGCTTTAAAACCTTCTTCGTTGTCAGCACTAAAATAGCAGCTTTTTTGTATAGTTTATTCGTTATCATTTACTGCTGTATAAGAGCTCTCTTACTGAAGCGCTCGATTGTGCGCTTTTTTCTTAAGTGCTTTAAAAAAGTCAAATTTATTATACTGGATTTTGTCAATTTTATGCATTTTTGTAATATTTTCAAATTAAATCAATTGCTTTGTATTGAAATCGGTTGAAAATCATACTGCAAAATCAAATGTTACAAATTTAGTACTTTTCTAATACAATTTGTAATTTCGAAAAACACGACATTGAACTACC
This sequence comes from Pollenia amentaria, assembly GCA_943735925.1. NCBI lineage: Eukaryota > Metazoa > Arthropoda > Insecta > Diptera > Polleniidae > Pollenia > Pollenia amentaria. The sequence continues at coordinate 250,304,438 of OX031007.1, read as the reverse complement.
ATATGGCAGTATAAAATAAAAATAAATTTTATAACCTCAAATTCTATTGCGAACATTTTTGGAAAAAATGAGTGACGAAGCACGCAAAGGACATCGTGAAAAATAAAATTAGGTTTGTTTCGGATGTGGAAAATATACACCGAAGGAACATCTACGGCATTTAGTTGAAGATGCGCTCAAAGCTTACAATCGCTATTTTTTTTTTTGATTAGCCCAGTTGAAGAAATGCGAAAGTTCGATTATGCACCGGAAATAACGTGTATCACATGTTGCAGTGAATTGAATAAATGGTGGAAATTGGTATGATATTCGATGCCATTTGGGCTTCCAATGCTGTGGTCCGATCCAGGGGAACATGATGATTAAAATTGCTATGTGTGTAAGAATGATACGTTTGGTCTTAATCCAAACAGAAAGTTTTGTTAGTCTTAAATATAAAAGATATCTTTATTACACTAAAATACATGAATTTAATCGAACAGAACGATGCAGTTACGTGTACACAGGTGTTCTAAGTGCAAACCTTCCAGCTCCATACAATGATGCATTGCCTGTCCCCGTATATCCATCGGATACGGCGATCTATGACGCATAACCACACACTGCAGAGACGTCGCTGTATGCTGATTTTGATTTCATTCCACCAATGCTACAAGAACTCCCATCATTAATTTCCCAGGAACATTTAGATAGACTAGTTCGAAAACTGAAGCTATCAAAAAATATTGCAATGGCTCTGGCTACAGAATTAAAAAGCGTCAACGTTTTGGCACCAGGCGTTAAGGTTACCTCATACAAAAACCAGCAAGAACCAGACATTCGATATTTCATGCTTTCTGAAGATGCAACTTATGCATTTTGGCAAGACATTCCCGGTTTAATGAATTAATGGGAATATCTAACTAAAATCCAACTCAATGGCGCCTTTTCATTGACGCTTTAACCAGAAGTTTAAAAGTTGTGTTATTGTCTGAAGATAGCAGCTTAAAACTTGTACCATTAATGTATGGATATTGGAATGAAAGAATCATACGGTACAATGAGATTAATTTTTGATCGCATCATTTATGATAAACAGAATTGGAAGAAGGTAATTTTGTGTAATGAAATTATTTGATTTCAACTCATTTCATTTTCTCAAAACGGTCCGTATATTCAGAAACTTCTTCAAGATTCGAATTTCACTGAAATATGGACGAAACTTCGTTGAACGCATTAGATTCAATTCGTGAGGTGATTGAAAAACTCCTATGCAAAGTCTTCAGATTACCGCATCTACCTTGATAACATGATGCAGTCCTTCGACTCATTTGGCTTGAAAATATCGGTTGCATGTACAATTTGACTTATATGAGCGACAAATGTCCACTGAAACAGACGAAACACGCAAAAGATTTCACAAGACTAAAATAGCATTCGAAGACCGCTCATTGGGTTCATATGGTATCAAAGTGGCGATTAATTAAAATTTATAAATAAAGTTTTTATAATAAATTTTATTATAGGGTAAAAGAAGATAAAATTCTGCATCACTAGCTCAAGTAAATTGATTTACTTTCTTTTCAGTGAGCGGTCATTAGTAAGCAAATTATTGCTGTTTATAAAAAATTTTAGAATTGGCAATTTTTACAATTCAAGAGATTATTATAAGTGTTAAATCTATAAAAAATGAAACTCTCATATAATGGAACCTTCAACAGCAGGTATTAGGTATTAAAGTATATAGGAAATTTTTTTTTTTTAAATTTATGTCTAAATATTTTTAATAATATTTTTAAAAAAGGTAAAAATTTGGGATAATTTTCGCATTTATTGGGCCACAAGTATTAAGTTGGTAGAAGTTGGAATTAGTTTTACGGATTTCAGAGAAGTATAAGATATCAGCTTATATTTAAAAAAAAGTCAAGACAATGCCCGGACCTTTTTTATATATTAATTTTTGTGTAAAAACTCTCGAAATAAAAGATTTCCCAAAAAAGTTTTAAATTTTTTATTTTTTCATATTACATTTACATTTACTGATATTAGTGAAAGCAAAAACTGGATACAAATTTTAGCTAATAGGAATATATATTATTAACTTCCCAGCAAAAACTTGGTAATCACTTGCAATTACTGAACAACTTATTTTTCAATGACAACTTCATACCATCTGCATTACATAGACGTAGTTTAGTAATGACTGACATATAATCTGATACATAAGCAGTAGCTTATTATCTAATTAACGAAATTTATAATTAATTTATAATAAAATGCATTTGAGGTTTTATTTATTCAAATCTAATACAAATTGATTTAAAATACATATTATGTTCTCACAGTTTTTTTTTATATTTCTTATAAATGACAAACCATTTGTGATAGCTTTGAATTTATTCTAAATCCATAGAATCAAGCAAGCAATTTGTTGATTTTGCACCTATTACCAAAATGATTATATCGATTGCTAAAAATTGTAAAAATGGAAAATTGTGAATATTTTTTTTAATAAATGATATTTTTAATTTTAATTAAAAAAAGTATCAACAACTTTGCCATTTTAAGCATTATGTTAATTTATTTAATTAAATATTGACAATTCCCAACAACAGTTCTACAAGTTTAAATTATTTTATTTAAACGAAAAAGTCAATTAATATTTTTTGATATTTAATTAATATTTTAATTAAAAATTTATTTCAAAATAACTTAAATATTAATTAAATCAAAAGTATACTATTAATTTTCTTTCAACTAAAAAAATAGTTGATTTAATTAATTGAATTTAAATAGTTTTTAAGCCATTTTTTTAGTGATAACAACTTTTTTCTGTGTATGAAAAATTTAAATACTTAATGGATGTCCTTAATGAAGGGTAGTAAAATTTTGCATTAGAATGTAAATTAAATTTAAAAGCACAATTTGTGTGACAAATTCAGTTTTGTTGATACCAATGTTAAGTACCTATTTGTAAGCGTACGTGGTAATGACTTATTTAACTCCCTATTTGTAAGCGAATGTGGTAATGACTTATTTAACTCCCTATTTGTAAGCGAGGGTGGTAAGTACTTGCCTCTAATGACATCACCGTGTTAAAATAATGAGTTAAAATGCCAATGTATAAGTAGTGAAGAGTAGTTACCCAGCAAAAACTTACATTGCAAAGTAATGGGTTAAAAAGCTAATATAACGACTCATCACTACTTATACATTGGCATTTTAACTCATTATTTTAACACGGTGATTTTTTTTTAAAGCTGTGTTTTTATGTATTTATGATTATTTATAACTAAAAAATTATAATATTCTCTCTTGTGACTTTTTTGAAAAATCAATCAATCAATTATCAATAAAAAAATTGTTTAAAAAATATTTAAATTTAATTAATGTGACAATTAAATTAATTAAAATTTTAGTTGTTTTGAAATAAATATTTAGTTAAAATATTAATTAAATATCAAAAAATCTTATTTTTTCGTTTAAAAAAAAAAAATTAAAGCTTGTAGATTTGTTGTTGGGAACTGTGTAAATCTGAGCTATTTTCAGTTAACCTTCATAAGGTCTTCGGGGCATATTTGACCCATTTTGGATCAAAAATTTAATTTTTCCCAAAAGTGAGTGATTGATATTTTAGGACTTTTATTTAATTTAAAATGTAAACAACAAAGTTAGGGTTTTAGAAAAAAATACTTATAAAAAAAATATTTATAAAGTGTTTTGCACTTAAGGTCTTTGGGTCATATTCGACCTGGTGCGAAAATCTTGAATTATAGTTAAGCACAATTCTTTTAAAATGGTTTTATGTGAAGAATAATATCAAATAATATTCAATTTTTACGTTTGTTCAGAAATTGAAAATGATTTGGAATATGTTGAGCCATCTGACATTTCTTGTGGGGATGAAATTAATGTAGCGCCGACCCCAGCAATTGCATCACAAGGTGGTCAAATAAGATATTTCAAGAAACATCTTGCTAATATGCTTGGAGGAGTCCGAACGCAGATCATTATTACAGTGCCGGCAAGTTTGACACGCAATTACTATATAAGAATTACAAAGGCAGAGATTTCCAGTGTTCAATTATTTTTTCCACCTCCTGCGTTGAACATTATTTTGAAATATAGGGAAGGTAAACGTGGATTTGGTATTGGTTTGATTGAAATTGACAACACCGAAATGATCGCATTTATTGGTTTACGTTTGTTAGATGGAGTGTATATTTCAAATAATAAAAGAACTGGAAGTGTGTGGGATTCGGAGAAAGGAAGACATTTTTTTAGAGCAATCCTGCCGTTGAACGTAATAAATTTTTAGAACAAGGACACTCGCAGTGAACGCCGAATTTTTGACAAGTTTGCGCTGATACACTAGCTTTGGAATTTGTGGGTTGAAATATTGTCCAAACTTAACAATTTTTTTCAAGACGTTACAATTTATGGCAGTATATTCCATCAAATCCAGCCTAGTATGGTATACAATTTGGGGAACTTTGCGATTCGACCACTAGCTATGCCTAGAATATACAACCGTATACAGACAAATAAATAGGAACTATGCGTAAAAGAAACCGAGATATGCGTATATGTCTTAATGTGATAGTTGGTCTGAATGCTCACAAAGTGCCTGCTGATATTCTTTGGTATCTTTCCAATTGGGATCAAAAGTGCTAGAGAGTTATTGTAGTAGGAATTGCCACTAAGGATACTACCTTTTTTTGATATGTATATTCCCAAAAAAGAATAAGTCCGTTAATCTTCCCAGCAATTTGCTTCAGTTCAGAAATTAGTAATCGCGAGGACATAAAACCCAAATATTAGCTTATAAAATTTTAAAGGAAGAAACAATGTTGTCTCGTGCTATTCTTCCAAAGGAAGACTAATCAATGGCCTCAAGCTGTATTTAACTGTCATAGCTTTTATATTTTTTACATCAGCTAACCATTTCTGGAACGATAACTGTTTTGCAAACGTCGGCAATTTTTAGGAAATTATAGGCTTGCAACTTTTCACGTCCAATATAAAACAACGAAAACATTATCCAAAGCCTAATTTTTGCGAGAAATTAGAAATTGGCTGCGCGTAGTCGCTAAGCAGAAACAATTACCAGCAAATATGTGAACCATTAAAAAATAAATGTTTTTTTATAAAAATTTCTACTTGGGTCATATGTAATGAACGACGTAAATGTTTTAAGTCAGTGGGAAATAGAGCTTTACCAACTTGCACAAGCCGATATTCGCATATTTACCCTATTCAAGATCTGTACGTGCTAGGGTCGGCGGGACCCATCTATTCGGCTAACTTCAGTGGGTTGGGAGGTTCTTGACCCTACACGAACGAGCAGCACGTCGCCATTTTATTATTACAGAGTCCCTGATAAATTTATTGAGAAAGAAAAATGGATATGGACCGGTAAACTAACGTATTGTTTTTCCCCGAAAATTAAGAATGGATGCAAAAAAAAACCTAAGGAAACTATTGATGGCTGAAATTTATCGTTGCAGATTTTAAAATGAATATTGTACCAGGAATGGTGATCTTCCCCGTTGGCTCTTAACCCTCCTCAGCCTTGTCCTTCATATGCCAACAAAAAAAATTTTAAATAAAGGACGCAGACACATATTTATTTCTCAACCGTAAGAAGAAGTCTAGGAAATTTCTACTCCGCCATAATAATCAACTATGTCTTTATTAACAAAATTATTTAAAAAACCATAAGATATAGATAGTATTATTAAAATATTGACAGGAATAGCATTTTTCAATTGAACATTTCAAACTTTTGTTGTTCTTTTTTTTCAAATTCTATTTAATAGAATTAAAAATGTAGCTAAAATCTAAATACTATAATAAAAAAAAAATTTATGACACCAAATTTATTCAGTTTGCACCGATTATTTTAACGCGAGGTAAAACCAATGATAGAGAGAAATTTAACATAGGGTGTATACCGAGCTTACATTTATAGTTAATTGATGATCTTTATTTGCTTTCATAAGAACATTAAATCTCTTATACTGTGGGATTTTATAACTTCTCCAAATATATGCATAATTTAATTTTTTTTCCACGATTGAGTGAGTGTTTCGTTTAATTGGCTTATTTTTCATTTACACACACTGCGATCTCTCTTTACGGTTTTTAAAATCAAAAAAAAATCATATAGAAAAAAAAACAATTATTATGAAAGTAAGAAATCACTAGGAAGTTCATTCCGTTTGTGTTTACCAAAACTTTTTGCTGTAAACGCTGTTTTTTTGTTTTTATAAAATTTAGCCTATGGTCTGACTATAAGCAAACCACGCAAAAAAAATAGTAAGTTGTTACTTTCATAATAAAACAAAAACAAAGAAACAAGAGAGAAAATATGCTGTTACTTACATGCAGGCCGCTGAAGATCTTCCGTGGTGCTGCAAGGGGGGGTTATAAAGCTGGAGAACCCAGTGGTAAAAAAGCCCATGACGTAATCGCTGATCTAAGCGATATTTAGTAGCCCTCAGTGATGACACCTTTGCTTATTACCTCCCTTAAATTTAGCATATACTTGTCATAGGCTGGTTAATTGATGCGCACTTCCTTACAATAAAAGCGACAATGTAGCCTTGCAAGCGCGCGCTTGATTAAAAAGTAAGGAACGATGTAATCTAACAATGAACTCTCGTGCTCTTGCACTCTCTCTATCCCCGATGCGCATTTGCTTAAAATGTAATTGAATGTGTCACCTATCAGTTCACATTATGCTTAAAAAATAAGTGACGAAGTCATTAAGCGCCATTACAATTGCATTTACATTAAAATCGGAGTTTAAAGGGAACTAAATGATACACCGATTAACACTTGCAAATTAGAATGCAATGTATGTCAATTATAGTCCAAATTACTTTTGTAAGTTAGGGTTATGTTGTGGTACAGTATGCGAAACTTATTTAGCCGCATATTAAGAAGACATGGATTGTAGCAATGGCAAACAACTTAAATAAATGGAAACTAAATCTCGTCTATATTTTAGTAAATGAATTTACACTATTAATTTGTTTATAATTAATTAGTTATTAATAAATTATTAATTACTTCTTTTATGTAAGAATAAAAAGGTCGAATTAATATAAACTTAAACAATTATTAATTTATTATTAATTAATTAATATATTATTAATATATTTTTAAATAATTTTTGATATTGAGAAAAAATTATAATTGTTTCATATCTACAGGTATGTATATTTACTTAGATCTTTTGTTTTAAGTAGCTTAAATTCACTTACCATTGTAAATACAGGAGGGTTTTTAGTTTTCTTTCATTTAGCTCTTTTACCATTGATAAAATTCATGGCTTTCCATATCTAGATGAGTAAATTTCATTCACTGTACTGTTCCTAATGGTTTGTAATTGAAATAATAATGCATGCAATTTTGCCTAAAATTGGCGACATATTTTGATCAAAATTCATTAATTTTTTATTAATTAATTTAAGTTATTTTAAAAATTATATATAAATTAAAAAATATTATTTAAAAAAATTAAAAATGTATAAGTAAATGTATATGTATGTAAAAATTTTATTTCAAGTAGTTTTCTTTCTTATTTTCTCTGCATTTCTTAGCAAAATATCTATTTTTATAAATTTTGAAGCAGTGCTGCAAATCCTTTTTAAATTTATCCAGAGTAAGACCCTCTTCCCGAACAGCTTCTATAAAAAATTCAATATAAATACATGTCGCTCACTTGCTACAATAGGGTTATAACGCGGTAACCAAATTTTTCGAGTTACATATGACCCTACTGTAGCAAGTGAGCGATGTTAATAAATTTATAAATAAACTTACCAAAAATTGCATCATGCAATGCTTTAAATTCCTTTAATCCTTTTTTCCCATTTACCCCATCATAGTTAAGTGATATATAAACATTGCTGTCCAATATTCTATCAAAATTTTTTTCCAAACCTCCGGGTCTTAAAATTGTTTTTATTTTTGAAATCTAGAGGAAAAAAACGATATTACTTGGGTGTCAGACGATTAATTTTTGCTTAAATTAGCTTCAATTATAAATATAAGATACTAACTTAAGTAAATTTAATGTTTTAATGAAATTTATGTTTTCTTGAAGGCATTTTGTAAGGAAATTACGTTTAAATTGATTGCTGTATGTGTAAAAGTCTTGAAAGCAAAAGTTGATCGTGAAACTTTAGCTTCAGCCAAAATATATTTTTAATTTCAAGTACTTACATAAAAATCTTGATCTTTTAAAATAAGATTGTTCAGCTCTTCCATTTTTTCGAAGCTTGAAATTGGAAAATCAGTATCACTTCCTACATGCACGTTTTTTTTTGACAAGCTGTTTAATTATTGCAGTGGCTTGATTTTGGTCAGCTGAAAAAATTGTAATGAATTATTTATTTGTGTATGTATGTATAAAAGAAAGAGCATAAGCTGACATGGAAAAAAATTACACCATTAATTTTTTTAATTCTGTTTTTTTCCTGACTGCCACTCTAACCTTACCATTATACCCTAAATAGTAAAAAAAAAGAGCTTTACTAGCATACATACCTTTTAATTTTTCTAGATCACTTTCGATTTTTACAAATTTTTCCAATATGGTTGCTTGATTGCTTAATACTTTTTCCAGCATATTTAATATGCTTTCATCTTGGTAATTTTTATATTGAATTGACATTTTTATTTTTAATATATTAAAGCTAATAAATGTCGTTAGTGTGAATTATGGGAACATTATTTTCATTGTATGGTAGTGATACGTATTTAAATAAAATATCTCTTACAGGATATTTTTCTTCATTATTTAAAGCGAATGGCGACGTTATATATATTCCCATATCAGGACCTGATTTCAATGGCATTTCGAAGAAGTTGTCCAGCGACTTAAACTTTTTTCCAATAACAAAACATTCGGAATTTTCTTCTAAAAATGAGGTAATTACGAATGGAACTCCGGGCGTTATCGAACAAATATTATTCGGTCTTTTTGCTGTTACTGTAAATAAGTCCGTAGAAAAAGATTTGATGACACCGTTTTTGTTTTTATTTATTTCAATACGTTTTTTCCTTGCAGGATATTTGTGCATATAAAACTGATTATTTAGTTGTTGTAAAACATTCTTCGGACTTTTAACTTTTCTCTTAACAATTTGCAAGAAACTTTCAAACTTATAGTCTGAAAATGTTTGTGGATGTCCTATATCGCGAACGCATTGCGAAATGTGCAACAAATTATGAATATTCTGAGTCAATCTCCTTTCGGGATATAAAGTTGTAAAATTTTCTACAAAATCCTTAAGCATACTTTCAGAGATATCAATTTGCTGCAAGTGATTAGTATCGGAGAGCAAAAGTCTATAAGAGCAGTGCAGTAACATCCAGTGATAATAGTAATCACTGTTTAAAAAATCTTTTAAAATGACGATGGATGTATATAAAATAAAATGTCTAAACTCTATGGCTTTCCACCTCGGCATCTCATTCAGGGTTCTTGGCTTTCTTGCGAATTCACAAGGAACAAAGGAATTTAAAGAAATGAGATCTTGCGATATTGAATCAAGTTGTTCTTTATTCAGCTTTTGAAGCAGAGATTCCCTGTGAATAAGGCAATGGAGGATTTTCTTTGTTACACCTAGGTCTATTAAATGCATCACGTCGATGGGAAATTGAGTAACCATTTTTACGTTTAGTTTTTCAAAAGAAGTTTTTTCTTGTTTGTATAAATCAGTATGATATTCCAGATCTCTTCGATTTGAAAAGTCCTCATCTGTTCGTAGAATTCCAACACGATCGCTATATACTGTGACATTAGCAACTCTTCTGCCAGTTTGTGTACATTTCGGGCAACCTTCAAACGCATTGTGTCCTACAGTGCCGCAAAGATATGATCGCGCCGGAGAATCACATATTATTGCCCGCAATTTAATTTTTACCGTCACATGGTTTACAACATAGCCATTTTCTTCCAGGTCGGACATTTCATATAAAAAATCATGTAAATATTGGTCAACATTTCCTGGCTTTTTTTCTCCAAAATATGACCCTATTAAAAACACTTCAGACATATTTAAATTGTATATATGACCCATAATAGGCCACAAGCCTTTTTTAGAACTTTTAAATAATGGCAAGCCATCAATGCCAATGTCTAAATATAGTACTTCGTATCCTATAATTTTAGTTTTAATTGTATCTAGATATTTCCTTACACCAAGATGGAAGTATTCACCTGGATTTACGCTTCGCAAGATGATGTTATTCTGTCTTTTAATCAATGTGTTAGTTGAAGTGGGTACGTTAATATTTTCAGATTTTAAAATTTGTAGTAACTCGTCAAAACACTTTCTTCCTGGATTGAATTTATTATACCAAATAATTAATTTTTTCTTTATGGAATTTTCAGTTTCCTCACAATCATTTTTTTCACTGGTATTTGCATTAACACTTGTATATTCAGCACTTTCATCTATTTCATTTTTGTCATAAATTAAATTGGTGCTTCCTTTAACTTTTTTTTTTACACTGTTCTTTTTTTCAACATTCGCCAATCGCTTTAAATTTCTTGAAGAAAAGCCTTCCATATTTAATTTATTTAATAAATTATTTAATTATTATTTGTTTATTTAGTTATTTATTTATTAAATTAAAGTTTATTGAAACAAATAATTCACTTTGTCAAAAAATAATTATTACACACAAACCACTTTATCACACGAAATTTAACCTTGAACTAAATGTATTTTTTTACATTTTTGCATGTTGCTTTTCCTTCATACAAAAGTAACGGTATTTTTTACATTTAGACAGTGGCTGACTACCCGTTTACATCATAATCAAAATTGTGGATGTTGCGCATGATTATATAGATTAGACGTAGCTTACAATGTAGGTACTAGAATTCTCACTTAAAATGTCATGCAAATCGTCATTGGATTTTATATGCGAATTTCGTTTGACTGTCGCTGGATGACTCTAAGCTGACATCGTAATCGGAGTTATAAAAGTTACGCTTGATTATTTAGATTACACATAATTTATAATCTAAGTACTTTCATGGTCGTTTAAAACATCATGCTAATCTTCATTGGGTTTTGTTTATGAACTTCGTTTCATTTACATCACGATGATTCCTCCACTAACATCGTAATCGGAGGAGTGGGTAGTTGCGCATGATTATTTAGATTATAGATGACTTACAAATTCATTACTTAAATGCTCGCTTAAAATGTCATACTAACCATCACTGGGTTATATTTTTGAACTTTGTTTCATTAATCGATGGATGACTCCCCGCTTACATTGCAATTGTTACGCATGACAACTTACTTTACACAAAACTTACATTCTAAGTACTTTAATGCTCGCCTAAAATGTCACGTCAACGTCATTGGCTATTATCTAAGTACTTCGTTTCATTTACCACTGGGAAGTTGTGGATTTTGTTTCTCTTTTATATGATTTTTTTGTTTTTATTTGATTTTAGTTTCTTTTTAACCAATATTAAAATTTACCGATATTTACGTTTTAATATTTGTTGTTGGTTTCGTTATCTGGAAATTTTTTTTCTTTTGGTTTTTTTTTTCCTTATTTTTTATTGATCGTATTACTTTGCTTAGTAAATCAAAAATAATTTACACAGTGGCTTGGCAAATATAAATTTAAAGATTGGTATTTATGAAAATTTTTTTTTTTAATTCTTTTCTATTTAGGCAGTTACTTTAAAAACCACTTTATATACACCAACCACTGTGAATTTATTTATTGTTTTGTGTATATCACAAATTTTAAATGTTATCACCAATTAACTTTAAATATTTATCTTTGTTTCACTTTCTACGTTTTTTCCGGCATTTTTGTATTAACCTTGTGCAAATTGAATAAAAAATATAAATTTAACGTATAACTTTTTTCCTAGAGATTTTTATAATATTTTTTTTTCCTGGTATTATCAAAAATTTTGTTCAACTTTTTCCATATTTTTTTTTCCTTTAACATTCACTTAAATTTCCACTTTTTAAGAAAAATTATTTTCCATGCTTGTTCTTTTCTTTTTCCTCTTGTTGATATTCAAATAATTTGATTCCCTTTGAACACTGTCTCTTCATACGCTGCCACCACTCAACTGATGATTATAATTTTACAGAATTCCTACTTATGCGACCATGATTAATTCCTAATTCTTCTTTGTGCTCCTGTCCGATCTCTCTAACAGCAACACAATTACCAGAGCATTTTTGTTGGATTTTAACGATAATGAGATTAACCCCAATGGATGTAATATTCTGTAATTGCGGTCTTAGTGAAATGTGTTTTATATATTTGATTAACAGATTTACCTTGAGTTAGCCCTTAATAAAAGAATCGATTCTCGCAGCCTTCTTATTAATTTAAGAAGCCTTTAATTTTATTTTCTACTTTTTTTTTGTTTTTAGGGTTAAGGAGCCTTTGTATTGGTAGATTTACTTCTTGTACCCAATTACGAATTTATTTGCCATATTGGGTTTAATAAAAAGCTTAGTTTCGATAAGTAACTAGTGGGAGTTTCCTGGCCAAAACCAGATGGATGCAATTCAAACGTGGTTTGTCGAATCAGCTTGAGTAAACTCAATGTCGATCGAATGATGTTGATGCTAGCCCAGTTAAAACGGAAAAGAATGTTAGTTTTCGGACTATGAACTACTACGAGTTTATGAAGCTGCACTTATGCATCCAACATGACATTTCTTTCCAGATACTAGCCCCCTAGTGGGTGTTTGGTTATGTGTCAGTTATTCTCACCACTGCAAGTACTTGCAACTTAAACTAGGCATTACTTTTAATTCGGTTATAGACAAATAGACAAATTTCTGCGTTACGATTTTTAATGGTTTAAAGATTGATAAATATTCAAATCAATAAGCATCCCCTGTGCTAAATACTTGAACCGCATAAACAAGATAGGTTTTTCCCATATAGATGCAATTATATCCCCCAAGTATTTCACTATAAAGTGCTGTGTTAAATGTTAATGTTCTCCAATATTTGCTTCTCCTTTATATTTTTGTTTTTTTTTGTTTTCAATCATTTTTATATTCACCCGACCTAAAAAAAAACAAAATGGTTACAAACTATCCTTTATCTCGAAAAGCTTATTACACATATTTGACCCGAAGATCGTTAACGTCAGTAAATTTGAAGACCTAATGAAAGTTAAATCAATTTACACATTGTTTAAATATACAAAATATCATTTATTGAAAAAATATTCAAAATTTAAAATTTTTACCATTTTAAGTAATCAATATAATCATTTTGGTAATAGCTGCAAAATCAACAACTTGTTTGCTTGAGTCTATGAATTTGGTATGAATTTGCTAATTTGAGACAATTTTTAATTCTTTGTGTGTGTATTACCAAAATGATTATATTGATTACTAAAAATTTAAAGTTGTGAATTTTTTTTTAATAAATGATATTTTTAATTTTATATGCAAAAAAAAAAGAAGTTGAACGTGCACGTGAAATCATAAAATTCCAAAGATTTTTTTATTAAATATGCTTTCTTTTTACATCACTTATTAGTATTTGAATTACCATCTAGAAAACAAACACATCACATATCGACTAAAAGAGAAAAAAACAAGCCAAAATCGCATTTTATGCGAACACAAATTGGCACTAATCCGCTTTGTCAAAAAATATAAGAAGTAGAAAAATGCACGCAGAGTCAGCGTTTCTCTACTTACTACTTTTGAGTAGATGAAATAAGATTCATTTTTGTCAAATTAAAGTCAAATAAAATATAAACATTTGCTAGTTTATAAACAAGAGTAGCTTATGTACTTAAAAGACATCCAAAAGAATCTGTGGAAGAATTTATTTCATAAAAAAAAACACAAAATAAATTTCTGCAAAAAATGTAAATGTTAAAAAAAAAATTGAAGAAAAAATAATAAAATTGTTTGAGAAATGTTAACTTTATCTAAAGGCAAATAATTTTTTTTTTAATTTTTTTGTCTATTTTATTTATACTACACCATTTTTCATTGAAATTGAGAAAATTCCAAATGAAAATGAGAATTTCAACTTGAAATTGAGAAAATTCCAATTGAAATTGAGAATATCAATTTTAAATTGAGAAAATTCCAATTGAAATTGAGAATATCAATTTCAAATTAAGAAAATTCCAATTGAAATTGAGAATATCAATTTGAAATTAACAAAATTCCAATTGAAATTGAGAATATCAATTTGAAATTGAGAAAATTCCAAATGAAATTGAAAAATTTTAATTTATAAAATTGAATTACATAATTGTTTTAATATTCATACAACGAACGTACATATCAAACAAGTTCAATATTATAGAAAAATCAAAAATTACCACGTGCAGTAGAGAAAAGTAAAAGAACGACATTTTATTTCCCTTAATTCCCCTTTTTTCTTTCCATTGAGGTTCGGTTGACCAACTAAGAAGGAAAGTGTTTTTACCTGGTTTGCCCTTGACGATTTATATTTAACACAATATACAACCAAAAACCATTTCTGAAAATGTCGAATAACCGATTACCCTATTTTTTTATTTGATAGAAACAAGTTTGTGTAATTGAAAAAAAAAAAATTTTTAGCAAATTCAAACTCCTTTAACTCCGAAAATATTGAACAGATTTTAATAAAATAAAATCCTTAAAATGGTGTTTATTCTAGTCGTTGGGAAAACAGAGGGGAAAAGTGCTCCTAACTGTTTTGCCTTTGATTTAAATATAAAAGAAAGATTTTCCAAGTAGTTTGAACCATTAGTCCTAAATATAAATTTAAGAACTTCTTTGCGTGTATTTTGAATTTATTTCTTCTTTTATTTTTGCTGATTCATATTATTTTTTGGTGAAACTGTCCCTACCTACCTCTTATAACAATAGAAAGAATAATTTTCTGCATAAATAAAGAACTTCTTAAATACTTTTTTATTTGTTGTGTTAAATGTGAAAAGTTAATTGACTTAATCAAGAAATCAAAGTATTTTGTTTGTAATCAAAACATTTACTTAGCACCTTGATATACTTCCGTTTACACCTCAGCACGCTATGCCATCGACAAAATATAAAAGAAATGTCGGCAATAATGATGTTGATGACTGTGTAAATATTGTATGAAAATGTCTAAAAAAGAAAAATTCCTAAGTATATAATTTCCATAGATAGTTATTGTTATGGCAAGCTACAGTGATTTATAGGAAGAGTGGACTTGTAAAAAATAAACCAACAATAGAAGTCAATCTTTGATTTGAGCAGGATTAAAATATTTTATATTGGGCCCGCTACATTTTTACGAGAACATAATTTGTGGCAAATTTAATAGTTCTGTTCATAGGTACAAAAAAATTACAACTGTCAATTGAACGATTTTGTTTTTTAGTTGTGATGAAAAATGTGTAGAGTTGATTAGATGTCATAGTAAAATTACACTACATGGAAACAAGTTTATTTTCGAAAGTAACCAATTTCGTTTCTTAAGAACGTATTTAGTTAAATTTTCTTAAAAAAGAACCATTTTGCTTTAACCAAACCACCATTTATTTAAAACTAGCTTAACCCGGTGTGCTTCGCTACCCCAACCGTTATAAAATGAAACAAAAAGTATTAATATATAAACAAAATTTTTTTTATTAAATTATAAATTAATTATTGCAATGCTTTAGGATACACAATGTTTTTAGCATAAACATTAAATCAGTTGGTTTTCCAACACGCGAGTATGCAACGTAAAGCGAGAAACATGGATTCGCTTAATTTAAGCTACAAACTTGTAGAGATTGCCCTTGGGCTTTGTTTATAGTCATCGCAAACGATAACCGAACAGGAAACTGTAATCGTAAGCGTACCACCGCCCCTTTGTCCAACCACAACTTTACTGAGCCCGATAGAAAAAATCTGAAAACGAATTTAAATTAAGCGTTTTAAATCTTAATATTCCACATATTTATATTTGAAGACTCCAATTTTTTCTTTTTTTTGCAGACCAGTTATATTAGTCATTTACCTCAAAATTTTAGCAATGCACGCTGTTTCTTTTATTACAGACAGGGCATTTCCTTTCTACATAATGTTTAGTTTTGACTTTGTTTTAGTAACATATTTTGTTTAATTGTGGCTTATTTCAGACACAAAAAAAAAAGAAATGATGGCAATGGTTTAATTTAATGAAATGAAAAAAAGAAAAGAATAAAAGACGGGTTTGGGCTAATGGCACCGTACATCATTAGGTCTCAACACGACAGCACAAAAGAAGGGCGTGCCTTTGTAGAAGATGGGCAGGAGGAGATTCCTGATTGGTGGGGGTGGGAGATTGGGGGCAGGAGGAGATTCCTGTTCGGTTTGAGATTTTGGCCAGGAGGGGGTTCCTGTGCTCTGGGGATTTTTAAATAAAAACCAACGACACTTATCTATAGTTCAGTTTACTTACATAGTGTTTTTTTTTCGGTATACTTATTTGTTTTGTTTGGTACAATGGTGGTAAAAAGCTGTTGAGGATGTCGATGGGGAGCCGAAGGATGACTGGTTGGTTTCGTAGCTCAATAGGAACTAAACTGATTACAAAAACCCAAGTTAAAATTTACTCAAACGAGGCGAATATCAATAAATAGGAAATAATTCACAATAGGCTAACTCAGAGCCGGAAATGCTAATACAATCATGTTTTACTTTAAACATATTTATTAAATTAAACATTTAATAATAGCAATTCCACCTTAAAAATTTGAAGTGATTTCATTACGAAAAAAATTTTAGTTTTTCGTTGTCTTAATACTGGACTCTCGGAATATAAATAAACCACTTTTAATTAGAATTGCGTTCTGTATACGGAGATCAATTTTTCGACATTTTTCAAAAGCCGGTTTTCGGTTAATCTGAAACGTTGCTATTTTAAATAAACCTGGTTTCGATCAAGAATTAAAAAATTACCGAATAAGCGATTTTATTTAAATAACTAAAAATACAAAAACCAAATTAGTTATTAAAATAAAATGTTTATTTGAATAAAAACAAAACAATTCACAAAAGAAAAGAACCTATAAGATACAAAGTTAATTGCCAGTTCATCGATTTCGAACGTTAACGTTCGCATAGAAAATTACATTTAAAACAGCAACAAAATTCTAAAATTTGTTTTTGTTTTAAATGTTATTTTCAATGCGAACGTTAACGTTCGAAATCGTTGAACAGGCAGTAAGTTTAAAGCATTTTGGTTTTAAAATGCTAAAGAAATTTATCAAATAAAATATTTGAAATTTTCTCCAAATTTAATTATAAAACAATTTGAATTTGTTGATGGTTCTACATGTCTATATGCCTGCATTTAACTGGTACTAAGGCCAAAACATCAGCAGATAGACGTAGTCGTATTTTTGAAAAGTTACAAAAAAACCCTTTAGCCAAGATTGTATATTTCCAATGATTTTGTTCAGCATTATAGAAAATAATAAGACATATTCGTCTATTCGTCGACCACAATTGAAAACCTTTCATTATTTTGTTTAATTTTTTAAATTTTATTTTAAGTTGTTGGTGTTTTATTAGCCCTTTCCGGGTCAAAAATAATTTGAGGCGAGATAGAAATCTAAAAATTGTTATTCAATGTAACGTGATGGCGCTGAAGCCAGAAAAAATTATAGTTTTCGTCTCATGTAGCTCCCCTGGTTTTTAGGGAATGCCGAATATATTCAAAATTCACCTTTAAAGGTCCACAAAAGAACTTACAATTTATTTTTGCAATATTTTTTTCAATTAAATACTTATTTACGCATGAATCAATACTTATAATTCTTTTTAATATCGTCCGATCACCGAAATTATTTTTTTTCTTCCTAAATATAACATTTTTACAAATTTAGTGTACTACAATGCGCTCAATAATAGGAAAAGAAAGTCAGTGCCTACTATAATAGCAATTTAAAATAGCAGAATTGTCTCTGTTTCAGATAAAACAAAAAATATATAATTAACTGTACATGTTTATACATTAAAAGGGCGTAAAAGCAGAGTATAATGTAATGTCAAATATATACGAAAAAAACACTGAATTTTGTAGTTTTTAGTATTCAGATATGCTAGAACTACATACGATGTTTTTTAGTTCCTGAAGGAGAATTCCTTTCTCAGCAAAACAACGGGCTAATATTTCACCCAATGGTAACGTATTTTTGTATAGCGTAATTTGCCGTCTCTTTATGGTACGGTGTCAAGCTTTTTACTCATTTAAGGTGATTAATAAATCGTGAGTACAAAGAACCTTTGCAACGTATTATTTAAGGATACTTGCGTTACATAGGCGGGTCTTTCCAATCCCATTCGAAATATCTCTAGAGAGGATATCTGTACAAAAATACATTTAATATATTTATTTAATATAATTAAAATTTATTTTTATTCTAGCTTTTTGCTCCAACATAAAAGTAGTAATTAATTGAGCTCCAGGTGCAAGTTTGTATTTTTACAAAACCGTATTCTTATTTCCAATATTTTGCTACAAAACACCGAATAGCAAGATCAGGGCAGGGAAAATCAAAACACAAATCGTTTAAATCGTTGTTATTACTACTTCTTCTGATATTGCACTGAGTGCGGTGAGTATTAAACGACGAAGATTTCTGAAGAGAAAGTGTGGTAACTATCGAAACATGTCAAATCGACCTGTCCGTGAACGTGGATTCGATCCCCCCGTCAGTCAAGTATGAAAAATTATCAACAAGTTTTAATTCAATTAATGTTGTAAAATTCATTTAATTTAATGAAAATTAAATTTAATGAATTTTAGCCTTTAAAAAAAATAAAAATTAAAATTAAAAATCCTAAACAATTCAAGGTAATGTAAGCAAAAACTTACATTGCAAAGTAATGAGTTAAAAAGCTAATATAACTACTAATCACTACTTATACATTGGCATTTTAACTCATTATTTTAACACGTTGAAGCCATTGGAGGCAAGTACTTACCACCCTCGCTTACAAATAGGGAGTTAAATAAGTCATTACCGCATTCGCTTACAAATAGGGAGTTAAATAAGTCATTACCACATTCGCTTACAAATAGGGAGTTAAATAAGTCATTACCCCATTTGCTTACAAATAGACACTTCACATTGTTATCAACAAAACTGAATTTGTCAAACAAATTGCGTCTTTAATTTAATTTGCTTTCTAATGCAAAATTTTACTACCCTGCATTAATGACATATTCATACCCAATAAGCCAGAGAACGATATGATTACGATATTATAACGATATCGTAAAGGTGATATATATTATAATATATTATATTATAATATATATCACCTTTACGATATCGTTATAATATCGTTTGGTTGATTGAGTAGTGTAGTTTTTGTTCAAAGTTTTAATTTTGAAATACATACCAAAACCAATTAAGTATTTAAATTTTTCATATTCAAGTTCATATTCATTTATACAAATAAAAAGAAAACAAATTGTAAGAACAAATATGTATTAAAAATCAATTTGTATTAGATTTGAATAAATAAAACCTTTAATGCGTTTTATTATGAGTTAATTATAAATTTCATTAATCAGCTCATAAAAAAGTACTTATTATATATCAACCATTACTTAACTACTTCTTTGTAATGCAGATGGTATGAAGTAGTCATTGAAAAGTAAGTTGTTCAGTAATTTGAAGTCATTACCTAGTTTTTGTAGGAAGTTAGGTAAAAAACAGGTATTTTCGCATTTTCGCACAAGATAAAACGTTGTAAAATATATATGGAATTGGCAAGAAATTAAGTGAACAAAGGCGTTTTGAAACGACAAATTTTAATTCCGCACCACTGTAATGTGTATGAGTATTGCTAATAGTGATAGTCTTTCTTTATCACCCAGATTATAATAATGACGTTTATGATATCCGGTGTAAGTATTCGATGATGAAGTTCAACTAACACGAAAAATGATGACGAAAATAATCATGAGCTTGTGGTCACGTTTAATATGGAGGTCAATATATATAACACTTGTAAAAGAGTAAATTCTTTAAAAAAAAAAAAAAAAAAAAAAATCGCACTCTACTCCCTAGCACTAACGGAAGGAAAATCGTCTTTCAATTAAATTGACATAATGACAAGAAATAACAGCGTTGTTTATGAAAGAAATTTAGGAAGTATAAAAACAATATATTTAAATGATGTAAAGTGCCAAGCATTTTTGCTATATAACACACATATCGCACTTGCTGACAAAGAGGGTATTAGCTGAAAATTTAAAGTAGATAGAAACAAAACAAGTTTTAATTTTATATTAAATGCATGTGAAAAAAAATTTTAACTAACCGTTTCATTACCAATTAGGAGAAAAATAGCACGATATTATTATAGCAAGTTTATATGAATATTTCGTGTCGATTTATTACCAAAAAGTGAAACAAATAAAAATTTTGGGTATAATACACTCCTAACTATCAAGTACGATATGTATTTGGTTTATTCTAATTCTTTCTTTAAGGCTTAAATAATCATTTTAAATTTCTACCCTTTTGGGTTAGTAACAAAAATAATTGCTAATTTTCATCGCTGCTGGTAAATGTATAAACAAGGAAGCTAATTAATAAAATATCTTCTACGAAATAGATTAAGTTAAATTGAGCATAAAATTGATTTTGTGTTAATGAAAAACACAAAAATTAAATTATTTGGAATTTTGAGCATTACGAATTAAATTACAAACTTTTTAAGAAATTTCAAAACCAGTCTCTTAACAAGATACCTTTGCCTATTTTATACATACTTATTAATCAATATAAGTGACAGCATCACCGACATCGGTATTTTATGTTTTAAGTGCCACATTTATTCGCTTCTGCCTTTCAAGTACCTTTAATCATTTGTTTGTCGTTAATAAACCTGATTATTGGCAGTGAAAAGCTAATTAAAATTGTAATTCGCCCAAGGGTTTGAATTTTGACTCATTTTTTTTGCTCATTAATATAGAGAGCGAATGTTCGTGACTATAGCTTTATTTGTCGTTCAAGTTGTTATAGCAACCAATTTATGACGTAAATTTTAATTGAGAATTTGAAATAATTAAAACAAAGCACATACACATGGTTTGCCATTCGACATTGATATGAATACTTTCAACTAATATAAAGGCTGTTCATCAAATTAATAATGTTTAAAGAATAAATATAATAAAGTTTGCTCAACGCATTTACATTAACATAATAACATTCAATGAATGTTTTAAATTATGTACAATTTTGATAATGCAAAAAAGTACTTTTTAAAAGAGTATCTCCTTAAAATAGTACCTTTTTAAAAAAGTACCGTTATAAAAGCGTACCTTTTTAAAAAAAGTATCGTTATGAATATGTAGAATTTTTTAAAAAAGGGACGTTATAAAAAAGTACCTTTTAAAAAAAAGTATCGTTATAAAAATAAACGTAAGAAAAAGAACCTTGTTAAAAACAAGCAAATTGCTATATTCGGCTATGCCGAATGTTATATACTCTTCACCATGGTGCGATAACAACAGCAATTTATATAAACTAGAACCGTCAGGTGGCCGAAGTTCGACCACTTGACACTACACTTAATATAAATCTTTTTATGCACGTATGAACTTAAGAAATTAACAAATGTATATTAATATTTCCTTTTATTTGTTATTATTAAAGCATTTATATACTATTTTACTATATTTTACTATTTATTTTTACAATGTGTGTGTGATAAAGTTTCGAGTATAAAGGGTTAAATAAATTTTAAATTGCCTGTTCTTAATAATAAAATAAATAAAAAAACATAATGTATATTGAAACAACAATAAAAAAAAATATAAATATTTGAACGAAAATTTTTATTTTATTTTCAAAAACAAAAAATTTATATTGTTCATATCTACAAAAAATACCTTTGAATCGATATATATGTATTTCATTAAAATCGGTGGCCGATATGATACTTAGAAATTAACTTCAAACAAATTGTACCCGTATTTATATATAAGATACTGTTATTTAAATATTAATAAATCTATTTGGTCAAAAAAGCACCATATGTACATTTAATTTTCCCTTTTTTATAGTCTGGCCTTAAGAACTTGTAAACCTTTTCAGTCTGCTTTGCTCACATTATCTCTCTTTAAAATGGGCACTTCCACAGAAGTGTCACGTTACGTCATAGAAGCAATTATTCTTATTATTTAAGACTAATGTTGTTAAATTTTTTCCTCTCATTAACTAAAGAAAAAAATATTATATAAATTATTCTAAATATGTTTTCTTTTCGACCTTTTAACTTTCAAATAAATTATGGTAAATAATCAGGCTCGAGGTCTGTGTTTAAAATATTTTATTTATTTATTTTATTCAATATTTCGCCTACCATCGGTAAGCATCATCAGGAAATCTATACAAAAATAATAATAATAATACAAATAAATTTATTTTATCACTGTAACAATACTAGCATAACACGACAAAAACTTACAAAACAATGAGTAACAATAATCAAACAATTATCACTTTAACGTTTAACATTTAATATTGCACTGACTGATCTAATTATATTTATTTATTATGTACGTATAACTCTTGGACAAATTTTCTATATCGGTTCGGTAGTTTATTCTCTTTTCTTGTTCGACTTTGTTCGACAAAGTCGAACAAGAAAAGAGAATAAACTACCGAACCGATATAGAAAATTTGTCCAAGAGTTATACGTACATAATAAATAAATATAATTAGATCAGTCAGTGCAATATTAAATGTTAAACGTTAAAGTGATAATTGTTTGATTATTGTTACTCATTGTTTTGTAAGTTTTTGTCGTGTTATGCTAGTATTGTTACAGTGATAAAATAAATTTATTTGTATTATTATTATTATTTTTGTATAGATTTCCTGATGATGCTTACCGATGGTAGGCGAAATATTGAATAAAATAAATAAATAAAATATTTTAAACACAGACCTCGAGCCTGATTATTTACCATAATTTATTTATAAATTATTCTTTGAGAAAAAATTGTAAATGTATGGTGACATAACGTGATAAAAAGTAGACTTTCCGGTGGAAATACCCATATACAATTTGTTTTAAATTAATACAAAGCCCACCTTGAAAAAATTTAACACATTTATTAACTCTTATCGTAATTCCATTGCAAAAAAATTTTTCCTAGTTCTTTTCAAAACACAATCTTTGTAACGAAATTTTATCGCGAATTGGTCTAAAATTTTTCGGATATCATTCTCCGAACACATTTCAAAAAGTAAACCTTTATCTGTATATGTCGCTTGCAGAATGTTCCATTCCAAATCTAGCAATTCTAGTTTATCTACTATTAATGCGCGTATATGGTCGACAGCATTTCCAATGAAGGGATAAGAGGGACAATCTCGTAATAGAAGACGATTTGTATAGACTTCTCGATCCTTCGGAAATAGATTATTCTGTTTGAAATTCTCACGTTCATTTACGCATAATTCAACCGAAGCTGTATAAAAATAAAAAAACGTTTATTTATTTATTTATATTTACTAAGGTTTTTGGCATCAAAAAGTTTTTTGTTGTTGCATGACTCACCAGCTTGTATAGTTGATACAATCGCGTAAAATGTTGATAATTTTATAATTATATATGCATACATTTTTTATTTTAATTTATTTTAAAGCTGTTGTAGTTGATCAGCTTGTTTCTGTCTTAATACTGTTCAGTTTTATCAATGAAGTGTTTCTTAAATACAAATCTTACAACACTGTTTGTTGACTAAATTATATACACTCTCAGTTGGGAATTACGCTAAAGAGATTTAAGAATCAGATATGTTAGTGGTGATCACGCAAATTAAAATTAGTAGAAAATTCTCTTGTTTCATTCATGCAATTGAACGATTTTTGTTTTGTTATAATAAAATAAAAATTTTGGGGTTTTCCCTAAAAAAAAAAAAACGATACCCACATATACATATAATTTACATATACATATAATTTACTTATTTCTTTTTTTATATAAATTTCCAAGTTTTTAAATTTTACAAATGTTTGCAATTTGCACATGTTTAATATTTTTAAAGCAATAATCGCTTAAGTTGATTTTTTAATTTAAATCAACGTCATTTAATGCCGTAATGTTATTCAAGCTTATCAGTACCAGTGACGACTAAACAAAAATAATACAAAAGGTGTGTTCAGTGTATTTTACATATAACTATTATTTAATTATTTAATTGCAAAATATTCTTTTATAATTTTAATAAAAAGCTCCTAAAAAAGTGTTCTTAAATAATTAAAAAAAGCTGATTTAAAATTTTTCTTAGCAGTTAGCAATCCACTAACGTGAATTACTCGTTTACCGAAACCGATCAACGTGTTAAATCGAGACCGTTTAATTCGTATGGGATACACTGCACTCACAATATTATAACAGTAACGGACTGTAGGTTATTCAAGAGGTATCCCGTTTATTCATTTTAAAATTCCAAGAAATTTTAATTTTAATTGATTATAACATTTATTCAAAAAACTAAGTGCACATTAATACGGGGTTTCGGTTGCATTTAATATTGTCTGTTGATTAAATAAAAGTATTCTGTATGTTAAATTAAATGAAAATTAAATTCAAAACAACTGTAAATTTACTTAGAAGCCGATATACTTATTTTGCATTTAATTTTAACGAAAAGTTAATTTCATTTTTACTGTCAAAATTGCAACCGAGAATTCCCTAAAAAAATAACCGACAAATTCCGTAAAAACAAATGAATTTTCAGTTATTTTATATAATTTTACTACCAAAAAATTAATTTTCATTTATCTATTTATAGATCTTTGGCAAAAAGTAAAAGTAAAAAACGATTTGATTGTTTTGTGTAGAAAATTCCCATATTCTATTTGTTAAAATTATTTAC
Source organism: Pollenia amentaria (assembly GCA_943735925.1). Classification (NCBI taxonomy): domain Eukaryota; kingdom Metazoa; phylum Arthropoda; class Insecta; order Diptera; family Polleniidae; genus Pollenia; species Pollenia amentaria. The sequence goes on along the minus strand of OX031007.1, from coordinate 250,279,556 downwards.
TTAAATACACCAACTTTTTAGAGTAAAATAATTGCGAATACAATATCGGGCTTGCAGCTGGTGTCTTATAATTGAAAGTTCTTCTGTACACAAAGTGGTCAGTACAACAATAGTAAAACAAACATGTTTAAAAAGGTAAGTGAATATAAATAAATATTCTCTCTCTCTCATTGGAAAAACAAGCGGACAGGTGTCTGGTATTTTTTTTAATTCGAGTAAAACCTGTATCATATAAAATTACTGAATTACATAAAATAACTGAAAATTCATTTGTTTTTACAGAATTCGCAGTTCACTTTTTGACAGTAAAAATTAAATGAACTTTTCGTTGAAAAATAAGCAGACCGGGTTTTAACTGAATATTCATTTTTTTGTACTACAATTGCAGTTAATTTTACTTACAGAATATTATGAGTGTGTTCAAAACATTTGCAACCGAAAACATGATTTTGTATATAATTTCTATTTTTAATTAATTACATTTTATGGTTTAATGAAAATAAATGATTTTCATCTTACTATTTAATTAAAATTAAGGTACACGATGTAAAATTATAAACGCAATTTTAAATCTTGTGCAATAGCTCTGGCATCATTGCATTGCTAAATGGTTAAATATATTTCCACTCTGTAAACCAGTGGTGGGCAAACTAGATACTGATATGATCGACAATAATTATTCTTCCTTCCACAAACTAAAAACAAATAAAAGTTTAATTAAAGTCTTATCTAATAATTAACAAACATACCAGATATTTTGTACGATGAAATGTATTAATTATTATGATGAAGATATCAACAAGTCCTGTAAAGTTAGGTTTGTTTTTGATTTGAGAAAACTTTGCTTTAAGTGGAACCAATAAATGCAAATATCCCCATTGCAACCGATCCCAATAACGGATATTTTCCTTCTGGCAACAAATTTTAAAAATAATATTCATTTGCACATGCTTTCAGAATAATATCTGTTAAAATCATGTATTGTTGAAATTTCTACCTCTTGATCCGATGAACAGTTGTCAGATATGGCGATTTCTCGGCAATCGAGGAGATCTTAAAACTTGTTTTTTTTTAATTTTGGCGACATGGCAATTTTTTTTTGGCGCTTTATAAAAATTTAATAATATATATGGCAGTTTTTTTTTTGGCTACTCCTGATGAGCCATGAATTTGTTTTGTGAATCATGAACAAATAAACTGTTTGTTAATTTGAAAGAATATTTAATTTAAATCAGTTTTGGCCAAAAGTTTACAGCTATACGGATATGGCAGGAAACAATTAAAAACTTGCTTTGGCTGTGAATATATTCTGGTAATTACAACAGCTAGTGTCTGTGTTGAAAGAGTGTTTTCAATAATTAAATATACTAAAACTATAATGCAATACGAACTTCTTGATATATTAACTTAATTTAATTCCCATACAATGTATTTCTTGGCGATGAAATGTATAGCATTTAAGGTTTAATTAACCTGTAAATAAGAATTTTTGTATTTGAGTATTATTTTTATACTAATGTTATTTAACAAATCTTAGAATTACTCAAAACTAAACAAATCAAATCTTAAATCTAGTAATACTAAAATCCTGGTATTAGTCTGATATTTATTTACCATCTGTTAATATATATCATGGCGACTATTTTTTCATTTTTGGCGAATTTTAGCGTTTTGGAACAAATTTATTTTAAACTTTAAAAAAAAAATATTATATTGGGAATTATTTCCTTTTCATAAGCAACTTTATTATATTCAACATTTTTTTATTTTTTAGAATAAATTCGAAAAAACAAAAAAATTTTAAAAAAAAATAATTTTAATTATTTAAAAAATATTTATTTAATGCCAAAAACTAATAAATAAAAATGCTTAAACGATTTTTGACAGTGAATTTGGCGAAAGAGTCTTAATAAATCTGACAACCCTGTCGATGAATTCAACGGAAAAGTGTGAGCTTGATTGTATGAAATACCGTCGTTACAAAATTCTCCAAAAGGAAATAAAATTAATTCAAGAATTGGTTAAATATTATTGAGATTTGCAAGTCGTCGAAGTAAAAATTTTTAATTTTTTAGAAATGTTTCCAAAAAGTTTCCTGGGCTGCGCCACATTACATGAAATAAAGAACCTAAGCTTCATATTGCGCAACAGTTTCTTCAAGTTGGCTTCGAAATAGACGCCTCCTTAAACTTCACTTTCGAATTATAGATTTAGAAATTTGTACTGCGACTTCCATAATATCGATAACATCCAATATTTTTGCACATAGCGCATTATTATGAATTATGCAATAACATATTTGATATAAAATCAGGAAATTGTTCATTTTGCTTGCAAAGGGCTTAAAATCAGGAAACTTTTCATTATGTTTGCAAAAGGCTAAACATCCATGATTTTTACCAATCATTGAAGGTGCTCCGTCAGTAGACAAGAAACCAATTTTCAAAAAGGCGAAATAGTTCTTTCAACAAATGACATAAAAGCTGCCATTAAAACTGCAGCCCAAGTTGTTATGTTTATGGAAGTATTGTTAAAAATTATTTTTTTACAGAAAAATCCCATAAATTTTATTCTTATGAAAACAATTCATCATAATTCATCAACGATATCTGTTCACTAACACTTTAAACATTATCGAAAAGAAACGGCAACTCTATTGTCGAGTTAAATTTTTATTCATATTGTTACGAAAGTAACTTTAGTTAAGAATTAGTTTAATTTATTAGTTACTTTGTATTTATTAGTTATTTTGTATTTGTTAATTATTAATTTATGCATATTTCTCGTTTAAAGTCACTGTACAGAATTTACTATTACAAATATAATGTTTAAATTATTATGCATAATTGCACTTCAACCCTACTGTAATATCTCGGATTTTCGATGCATTAAGGCGTAACAATAAATTGTAAGTTTGCTTTAGCTTATTGAAGTATAATAGCTCAATTTAAATTCAGCCATAGTGTTAACGCATAATGTTATTAGCTGTTAAGTTTATATAAGTAAAAGTTTGAGAATAAATTTCAACAATAAATTTCAGTGTTTTTATCAAAAAATTAAATTGTGAATTTAGCACGTCATAGAGAAATCTTTTTAATAATCAAGAATGATAGAAAGAAAGATTACGACATCAGGCAGTCATACAATTTTTGTAGTGCGCATGAAGGAACTCTGACGTCACACAACTTGCGTTCTCATTGGCTTATAGTTTTATAGTTGTCTTCATAATTTGAATTTTTACATACATAAATATCTTTATCTCCATATAAGCTACAGCTAAATATATAAACAGTTAATTAAAAGCATGCAACACGTTAGTTTTTCACACAATTTCACACTTGATTTTTTGCGATTACATTGTTGGCATTTGCCCAATGCAGACTTTATGTTTGTACTCTTTGCGGTTCTCTTCTATTTTCATTTTTTTTTAATATTTTCTTATAATGCAAATTTAACACACGTTCCAACATTTTTTTAAAATCTGGGAATTAATTCTTTTCATTAGCTACTTTATTATATTCAACATTTTTTATTTTTCGAATTTATTCTATGAGGTAAATTTCAATTATGTATTTTATAAAGCTTTTTGTAATAGTCCTATTCCTTTAATATTTAGGAATGATTTTATACACTACCAGACTATTACATATCTTGTATCTTCCTGTTAACTGAAATTTAGCTCACAGAATAAATTCGGGTTAATAGTTTTTTAAATTTTTATTATTGTAATAATAATTTTTAATAAAAAATATTAATCAAAATTCGTAGTTTTTTTTGAAAATCGATATAATAGTTTTTATTGAACTCTCTGAGTAAATTAATTGCGAGGTTGCCAACTTTCACATAATACAGGAATTTTTTGTAAGAAATTACGAATTTCGCATATGAAACAGACTTTGTATTCCTTACAAGGGAACTACTACGTCATCAAACGGTAAAACATGCGCAAGGCGTAATCTTTATTTCTATCATTCCTGTTAATAATAAATTTTGTATTCCCGAAAATAAATTTTGATAAAATCCAATTAAAATTTAAAAAAAAAATAATTTTTGGCCGGAATGTACCAGTGTGCAACGCTTTAAATACTTAGCGTTTATATCTTAGAAAGAATAACTGATATATTATTCGAAAGGTTACTGTTTTTCTCTCAGTATTTATTAATTGTATCTTCATATTCTAAATATGAACTAACAATAATAAATGAAATCTTATCCTTATGCTTTATTTTATGCCCTGCCAGTGCGAGACAACAGATTTCGTCATCACGGTTTCTGTTCATATATGTAGGTGTTTTTAGCTCTTCTGATTTGGTGAGTACTGCAGTGTCTCTTCTTTTTTACCGAGTGTGGCCGACATAATTTAAGATATTTCGAGCTAATGGATTTGGGTGCATTGCAGCCCTTTTTAAATATTTCACAATCATTGTTTTTACTAATGGCACATTGAGATCCATGTAAATATTTCAGTTTTTTACATACCAGGGAGCGATTTTGATTATTCGAAGAAGTTTATTTCGGCGCCTTTGAATTGATTCGATATTAGAAGCCGAGGCAGTGCCCAAATTGGCTTTAAGATAGAGGTGTAAAGCCAATTAATTTCAATTGTTTTTAGTTTCATTCGAGTTTATTTTGCTTCTATATGCCATTTCCACGTTAAACGCCGATCTAGATGAATACCGAGGTATTTTACATGTGAGTGTTGAGGTTATTTGATTATTGATTTTAATAGGGGGACATGTTTCCCGACCCAATGTGAATGTTTTATGTACGCATTTTTGCTAGTTGACCTTTATCCTCCATTGTTTTAATCACCGTTCCAGTTCAAATATATGATCCTGTAAGTAATGAGATGCTTCTTGATAGTTTTCGTGTACAAATGTTGAAGTTTAGGTGTAGATGTTTGTTGTCATGTCCGAAGTATAAATTAAGTATAAAAGAGGGCCCAGCGTCAATTGGCTGAGGAGAACTTAAAAAATCGCTTTCTTTAATAATAAATTTACGACCGACTAAGTGGGTTTCTAATAGCTTGTGTGTGTTCGCTGGTCAGTTCTGCATATTATTAAAGATATAACTTAAAAGTTTGGAAATTATAAATTATAAATGTCAAGCTTATAGGCGGAATAGTGTGTTTACTATTCGAGGAACCGTCTAAATTTTATACTTAAATCGTGGAAATAGAATACGTAGAATTAAGAAGGCCTCGGTTGTACTACTATTAGTTTTATTATTATACTGATCAGATATTTTATATTATTATCAAGCTGAAAAATAATTCTTGAATAGCGGATTTATCCAAAGTGTTTCAAAAAAAACTTAACTATGTAAATTATGAATTACATAAAAAAAATGGTTTTAGTTACGCTACTTGTGTAATACAAAAAAAAAAAAAAAAAAAAAATACGATACATTTTAAGTTGGCGCCATGAAATAACCCCCCACGGAATAAGTCCCCAAAACGGAAATGAAATAACTCCCCAAAAAAATATATGAGAGGCAACAACAACGTTTTTTGGGAATTTATTTCATTTTTTCGGGGACTTATTTCATTTTTATATTGGGGAGTTATTCCATATGAAATAAGTCCCCAAAAATCTGAAATGAAATTAGTACCAAAAAATATTTTGGGGAATTATTTCATTTTTAAATTACATATTTTAAAAGTCATAATGATGGCAAATTATGTTTTGTTATATTTACTGCATACGTTTACCATACATAAAAAAGCGACTAAGTATCAAAAACTATAATTTCAGAATCCTAAAAAAATTGGGATTAATTCCGAATTTCAGAAATCGGAATCTTTAGGTCCCGAACTTTATAATTTCGAATTCGAAAATCCCAAATATAAGAATCCCGAATCGCTAATTAAAGCTTAAATGCATAGCCGGCCTTCGGCCGGGCGCAAGGATTTTCTCCTCTATAGTATAACAAACACCGGATCGCTAAATAATGCTCCTTAATTTGGCCTTGTGCCCGGCCGAAGACCGGCTATGCAGAAAAGCTTTAGTTAGCGAAGCCGATGTTTGGAATACCATAGAAGAGGAAATCCTAGCGTCCGGCCGAAGGCCGGCTATGCAGAAAAGCTTTCGTTAGCGAAGCTGGTGTTTGTTATACCAAAAAGTCTTTGCGCCCGGCCCTAATCTAAACCATTCTATCTATCGCGCAAATTTTAAAACCAAAACTGAACAATATATAATTTATTGGGGTCTTATTTCATTTCTGGAATTGGGAATTTATTTCATATGAAATAAGTCCCTTAATATTGGGAACTTATTTCATTTTAATTTTGGGAGTTATTTCATTTCATTAGGGATTTATTTCATTTTGAGAATTGGGGATTTATTTCATGTGAAATAAGTCCCCGAAAATTGGGGATTTATTTCATAATTTTTTTGGGGACTTATTTCGTGGGGAGTTATTTCATGCGGCCTTTTAAGTTCAGTAAATTTTTTCCGAATTGCACAATTGTACTTTTAATATTACTCACATTTAAAGCATTGCAAATGGCGAATTAAAAATCATGTCAAATAAATTGAAAGTATCCTTGTTGCAACGTTTTATCAAACATAGTTTATACAAGGAAGAACTGTTTTTACATACACAACCTAAAAAAAAGGAGTGCACATCATTTTCGAACCTTGTTTTCTAATTCTTTACTAATTTTTTGTTGTTTTTTTTTGTTTTCTTAGCGCGTTATTTATTTTTCAATTTTAACAAAAATTAATATGCAACACGTGGCGTTCTTCGGATCCTTTACACAATACAAATATAAAAAATGAAAGCGAGTGCGTGTACAACGTTTTTAAAAGTAAATGTATTTGTAGATTCTGCTTACTGTATATTTTTGTATCTGCTAGCTAGAGCTTACCCGTCTCTTCCTAAAATGTATGTGAAAGAGAATAAAGGTTGTTTTATTTTTGGTATTTAAATGTCTTTGTTTTTAGAATTTTTAGTCTTATTGAATTCACATCTTACAAAAATGCAAATTATTTTTCATTTAAAAAGTTTGTTTATCAACCTGATGAAAATTTTTTAACATTGAACAGCAACAACAGAAAGGAGTATAAGATTATTTTTAATTTAACTTCATACCGCTCAATCCACTCTGCACAGTTAATACGACTTAAGAATATGCTACTCGAGATGAATAAAAAAATCAATCCTTTTGAAAGGAATGACAAAAAGTATTCCATAGTTTAACATTAAATATGCTGGCAACTTTTGATGGGAATGGTCATATCGTAAGGCTTAACATTCAGCAACACAATCTCTCCTTAAACTAAAGTTCACTTAATTTATTTCTGTATAATTACTAAAGAAAAAAATACTTCTAAAAAAAAAAAACATTGATGAAAATAAACTAAAGGCCAGTAGTAAAAGTAAGTACCGTTGGCATTTGTAGAGTTTGTGTGAATGTTGTTGCGTCAAAGGAATCATAAAAGTAAAATACGTGCGTAAAATCTAAACGTGTTGGGAATTTAAAAGAAGAAATCATCATCTTCTAACTCTACAGCTTTGCAAATGAAAATGGCAGTAGATTTTTATATAATTTTCAACTAGATTTTAATAACTAGGTGTGAAATGTTTTCGAACAATCATTCCGAGCACGATGCCATCAAATTAAAGAATGGGCGACTGACACCTTAACCTTAACTATTGCTGCTATTAAAATATTTATGTTTCATTAAGGTCCTAAAGGTTTCCATAAAGCAATCAATTCTTAACAATAAAAAATAATTTGTTATTTTATTAAAAACAACACGAACAAGAAGCGAAAGAAGAAAAAAATTAAGAACGAATACCAGAAGCAGCAATATCATCCTTCTTATATCATCAATCATCTGAATAAGAGTTTTTACTTGTACTTGTAAAAGGATTTTTTTCTTGCCTCCATCCGTTCCAATATCTCACAATACATTGTTAATGTTTATGTGCTTATGTATTTATTTGTGTGTTCTTTATGTCATTGTTTATCCTTGATCGAAATAAAAATAAAAAGTAAAAAATAAGAAATTATGAAATAAAGTTATTAAGAAAATAACTTTGTATGTCATGGATTAAAAATGAAACTTGCATGTTGTTATTTCTTCACTTTCGTTAATAAATTAAAAAATTTTTTCTCTTTCATTTTTACAGATGTCTCATACATTTTTAATAAAAATTAAATTTAATTAAGACTTTCAATACTTTTGTTTTTATACAGATGAAATTATTGGAAAAATTGTAATAGTAAATATGTGATATAATCCTTTTGTGATTTAAAAGAGGGAGCGAATAATCAAAGACTTATTCGAAGATAAAATTTTGTAATAAAGATTTTTTTTAAACGATAAAACATCAGTATTTAAAATAATCTAAAATCTTTATGTATTTTGCATCGAATATTTTTTACCTCTTATTCACAATAAAAAATAAAAAATATTAGCAATTTGTAGAAAGTTTTTTTAACTAAGTTTTGATAAAATTTAAATTTATGACTTAATAAAATTTTTTTTTTGGGATGACCCCAAATAATGCTTTGCATTGTGTTGGAACTATGAAACTGGTTATGTGAAGGAGTAGTACTTGTGGCCATTCGACTTGAACTTTTTTTTGTTTAAAGTTAGAGGTTAGACTTTTTTACTGAAGGCTATTCCACATACAAACAGTCCAGCCAAAGTTTGAATTTTCCCTCTAATGCGTTCTACGATGCACCAAAATCGCCAATCGAACACAAAATTATGGCCTCTTGAGGTAAAACGTGTATTACGAACAAATCACATTAGAACACATCACATCTCTTACACTTATGTTTTGTCCATCGGAAATCACATTGTATTTATAACCAAACATATTTAAACCGTATATACTAAAGAGGAACAATTTAACAGGTATGTTCTGACACTCGCACGATTGTCAAATCACAAGTGAGTTGTACATCGCCAAGCATGTTCTGAAACTGGTGAGTCTTGCTTGCGATTTGGTACGTCGTATTTTTTCAGTATTACAAAGACTCCATTTGGAATCATTTTAGATCAGCTGTTTATTAAAATCGCCAAACCAAAAGAACACAGATTACACTGCAAAATATACTTCAAATTTCCAGTTTTTAATAAAAATTGTAAAAACATATTCCTAATATTAATATTAATAAAAATAAAAACCAAATACAAAATTTATTTAATTAATAATTACGTCAAATCACGTCAGTATACTTTTGCGATTTTAACTCGATATGTCGTTTTACAGAACACCTCTACTTACCCACTCAAAATTAGAATTTATTTAAATAATCATTAATTTGTTCCTTATTTTATTTTGTTTTGTTTCCAAATTAAATATTTGAAAACACACAAATAATTAAATCTAAAATTTTTATTTTTCTAGGCAATAGTATTGGCAAAATATGCCCATGTGCGGCGTATGAAGTAGAATTAAATAACGACATCAGGCAGGCCAGAAAAAAATTACAGCTAATGTGCGAACTCTGACGTCATACAACCTGGGTTTTGGCTTTCTTAAGCTTTCAATCTGTTATGTTAATGTGTAAGCATGACAAAGGGACAAATTATTAAATATATTTCTTTTCAAATTATTTATAAATAGAACATTTCTTATTATAATATATTTTTTTCTTCATAATTAAATTTTTTACATACTTACATACAACATCTCTTACATTTACAGTCTATAGTTAAAACTATAAATACTATTTAATAAAAGTACACAAACGTTAGTTTTTCACTAAATTTCTCACTTGTTTTGTGATTCGTTGGCATTTGCCTACTGCACACTTCATGTTTGTTCTCTTTTTCTTCTCTCTTCGATTTTTTTTTTAAATTTTTCTTTATAATGCAACTTTTAACACACTTTCAACATTTTTTAAAACTTTAGTTATTATAATAATATTTTTAATATAAAATATTAAGCAAAATTCGAAGTTTTTTTGATAATTGATATAATATTTTTTTTAGAACTCTCTGGGTAAATTAATTGCGGGGCTGACAAAACAGACTTGTTAACATTTTTAAGGGAACTACTATGTCATGAAACGATAAATCATGAACAAAACGTAATCTTTATTTCATGTTTAAAAATATGTATGTTGATGTACGACGTAAGCACGATTAGCGGAAATGATATGTGCTTTTGTATTAAATATGATACGTTTAAATTTGACAACGTAACGACGTCTTATGCTATTAGGTTAATACAGAGTTTTTTCGATATCTTTTTGGCAGGTGGAAGTTAATTTCCATAAAACATATCGCTCATTTCGTGCAAGACCGTCACAACTCAAAATTTGAAACTTTACAGGAGAGCCTTTTTAAGATTCCAACCTATTATTTCTCACCTTCTCTTTCACTAAAATACAGTTATAAAATCAAATGTTTCTTTTTTTGCTACAAAGAAAACCACATGTACAAGAGAAATGCCAAACACAAACTGAAATGTGACCTTGTTGGTGTTAATTACTCAAGTTTGTTACGAGAGGTCATAGCGTCAAAAGCATCTGTATTACCGTTATTTTTTCGATAATTCTCTCCGTTCTTAGATCAATTTGTAGAGATTTAAGAGAAGAACATTTCTGCATTACTAACTCGAAAATGCCAAATTTTGAGTTGTGACGGTCTTGCACGAAATGAGCGATATGTTTGGTTGGAGTCTATGTTAAAAAATGCACTAGTTCTATCCAATTTTTAAAAGACTGTGTCCTTGATGAAACTTATCATTCTAATGGCAAATTTCACCAATATTATTTAAATATCGATTTATTTTCTTCATGTCCAATAAAAATAAAATGGCATGAAAAACCATATTTAAATATGAATTGATATTTAAATGGAATCGGTGAAATAGGCCAGAAAATTGAAAAAATATCTGTTTAAAAACCAATATCTTAAAATCTGTCTAAATAATTTTTTTTACATATTTATAAAAAAAAGTTTACATTTGTTTCCAAAATATTTTGAATTTTTTTTTTCAAGAAATTTATTTATTTTTTAAGAAATCGCTCACAAAAAATGATATGCAATTATTTTACTAAATTTGAGATAATAATAAAAAAAAAAAAAAATACAACTCATTAGTTGCTAGTATTTGACCCATTTCAGTGAAATTGTTTTCACTAACACCACAATCTTGGGAGCCACTAAATAAGACCTGAATCACTTTTTTACTGCAGTTTAGATTTAAAATGAATTCCATCCATTCCAAGTTAAAATATTATTATTCGTATTCTTTTGGTTATTAAGAAATGTTTTAGAAAGAAATATCTATATGACTAAATTAATTTTATGGGTCGATTACGGAAGGCAAATAAACTGATGTTGTATTGCCAGCAGCGAAATCAGGCTACGCCGCTGATGTTAAAATATAAAAAATTTTTTTCTTATTTTATATTTTAACATCAGCGAAGTCGCCAGATTTCGGTGCTGGCAACACAACTGAAGTTCAGTTGCCATCCCTAATCGACTCCTTAGGAAAAATTGTTGATTGAATGGAAAAACCTTCACTATTTATGTGAATACAATAAACGTACGTGTTATTTTTGCATAAATTATAAATTGATTGATTTTTTTGCATTATTTTTAAATTAGATTAATTTATTTGCTGGATTATCCATAAATATTAAATATTCAATCGGTGTAATTATAATAGATACGTAAAGAAAAATAAAAAAAAAACTACTAAGAAATTTATAAAGTTTTACTTCGATTTAATATTTTTTTTATTTTTATTATCTTTTTACATTAAAAATTAAACAAATAAATACAAAAAATAAGTTTTTAAAACAAAAGTAGTAAAATATAAGAAACAAGTTTATTTATATAAAACTTTGTTAATTTTTTCTTGTTCTTTTATTTTGTTTCTGAAAACAAATTTTTTTGCATTACCCAGCCAGCATGTGGAAGGTTATTTTTACAAAAATCACTTAACTGAGACTTATTTCAGTACTTTTGATGAATTAAAGCTGATTAGCTTCTTAGGCGCTTAAAAATAAACTTGAAAATTTATTCAAGCTAATGCATTCAGCATGGAAGCAACTATTTGGATTTATCTTCTGTCTCGTTTTTACATAGTGGCCGAGTTCAAAAACGTCGCACAGAGGGTTAAAATCGACAAAAATGGAGATTAATTGAAAAATTTATTTTTTTTGAAACTTATTACTCGATTAAAAGGTACAAAAATTCCTATCGAAAATGTCAATGTCGTTTGTAGACTTATTTTTTTCTGCGTAGCCTTAAAATTGAGGAATTTTTCTTTTTTTCGCGAACAGTTCTAGTGGCTTCTCATGCGAAGGGTTTCATTTAAATTCAGGTATACCTCAACGCTTTGTTCTTTCTCATACACTTTTTCTTATTTTTCTTAACGACCTCATGAGTCTAACTTCCAATCCTTTCCATTCTTTCGCAGATGACAGCAGCGTTTTTGGTTCACTTTCCTTTTATCATAGACCAAACCTTACTGTTTTTGAAGCTGTGGTTGAAGCACTCAATCATGACCTTACGACAACCTCCGTGTGGGGTGTCGCGAATAGGGTCGTTTTTAATGCTCGTAAGACTCAATGTTGTATGTTGATCCACAGACGAATTGTGCAGTCTGCGTCATCTGTATTCATGGGACGTACAGCTATTGAGGCATCAGGCACCCTTGACGTTCTATATATGAAAATTTAATATGATGTTCGTTGGAACCAACATGTTTTTCAAGCGTCGAAAGAAGCATTTGGTTTCTTAAAACGTAACTTCTTCACTCCCTCTGATCTCCTCAATATTTATACTGCCTATATCCGACCGTATCTGCGCAGGTGCCTCAAGCTCTATCAATGACTGTAGGGCATCCAGCTCTATTGACTCAATGGAACAATGCCGGAATGTGGGCTGTACGAATTTGTTCTATCGATATGGTAATGGTTGAGCTTAGATAGGCAAACTCAGCCCTGAGACGCTGGTGCATGCCCGTAGTACTCGCCTTTCCAGCAGTTCACATCCGTTCGTTGTCAACTGTCCAATGTATTGCACAACGCATTACAGGGAAAATTCGTTTCTCGGCCGAACTAGCCGTTTGTGGAATAGACTGCCGGCAGAAGTATTTCCAGTTGGCAACAATTTGGAAAAATTCAAATTATATATCCACAAACACTACTCCCTCTTTCCATTAGTACGAGGCATCCCCTGAGTGTTGTCTCAAAGTAAAAAATAAAAAAAAAAAAATTAAAATTCGTCATATTTTAAAGCCTGATATATTTTTATACGCCAAAAGTAGGAATTTAATAAATACTGATACCGATATATCGGCGATACTTTAGATTTTCCAATATACCGGTGCTCTGCACACTAAAGATCAGAGCATTAAATCGAAATAGAGTAATGAAATTGTTTTATATAATAAAACAACGCAGCATTATAAATAATTAAAGATTTGAGGCTTAAGAAAATAATGAAACTTATTGCTTTTCTACAATTATTGACCCTCGATAAAATGCTAAAATGTATCAAAGCCAATCGACCTCAAACGGATCGAAAAAACGTCTTATTGAGCTACTTAAAATGTCTCTTTATTCCGAAAGTGTTGAAAACATAGTCACCCATACTGTTGGTACAAGTTCGTTTCTTAAAACCCCGAAAAGAAGGATGAGCCTTCTGTAATTCTGCTGAAGAAGAGTAGGTTTTCTACTATTTCTAGAGCCGCGGATCCGCTAGTTTACGGCCGCAATGACATGTTAACTTGAACAAGTGGAGCAAAAATTCTTGAACTCTCAAATTAGCTCTGTCGCATCTCATTCTACTGCAGGTCTGATTCAGACGGACTTGCACAATCGTCCATCTCCGTAAAAGTTGTGAATACTTTGTTTTTTAAACAAAAATCTTATTTATATTAATTTTAAATATTAATAATTCATTTTCTTTTCGGTTTTTTCGGTTATTGTAAGGTTTTTGAGGAAGCCATAATCATGTATAATTTTTTTTTTCAAACTCGCTGGACATTGACATAAGTTTGAAGTCGCCAAACGTACTCATAAAATACTTATATCAGAAAATTTTTAGAAAAATTATCTTCCAAATGTCAGCTGGGGTAGGTACATGTACTTTCATATGTACATATGTATGTGTATGTGTGTGTGTATGTATGTGTGTAAGTACATATGTTGGTATGTAAGATAAAATAAAGTTATTTAAGTAGAATTGAAAGTACATATGTTTATATAAGTTTCGTTAGAAGTTTTCTTTTATAAATTCGCAGTAATTAGCACTTGATTATCAGGATGTTTCACAATGAATTACTAATTGGCTAAAACATGCTTTTACTCATGTTTCTATTCATATATCATTAAATAGAAAGATAATTAGTATCGTAATATTGAGGCCAATTAATGATATAAGCAATGATGCCATGCTTACTATCTGTCAGAGAATCATTTGAAAAGTTTTCATTTTCTACTTTTCATTAAGAACATAATTAATACTGGTAAAAAATGGTGGAGGCTCTTCAATCCATACGAGATACTTTTGTAGTATTGTTTAATTAAAAGAGTTAAGAAAGATTTTTAATTCAATTTAAAATTTAAAAAAGGCTTTCCAAAAAATGTTCATCTAAAAAAATGGCGTAGGCTTCAAGTCGTGATATATAACATTTCCAGGTTTTCAAATAATACTACCTCACGCAGTTTGGACACCAAACTTTTGAATATTTCTCACTATTTTGAAGAAAAAGAATTTTAAAAATTCTTCATCCTAATTTTGAATAAATTCTCTGATTTAACTTAACAAATTAAAATCGAAACTTAGTTTATGTAGATTTGAATAACTTTTTCATGGAATACATTGCCCAAATGAAGGATGAAGTATTTTACAAAAGAAGCGACCAACTGTTTTGAAATAAAAAATAGATCTTACTGTTACAGTTAAATAATTTAAGTTTGCACAGAAAAAATTATTAAATTTCTCCAATCACCAAATTTGTTCTAAATTCATAATATCAAGCAAACAAGTGGTTGATTTTGCACCTATTACCAAAATGATTATATTGATTACTAAAAATTTTAAAATTTTGAAAAAATATTTTCAATAAATGATATTTTTAATTTTAATTAAAAAAGTGATCAAAAAACTTTGCCATTTCAAACAATGTGTTAATTTATTTAAATAAATATTGACAATTCCCAACAACAATTCTACATTTTAAAATTATTTTATTTTAAACGAAAAAAGTCAATTAAGATTTTTTGTTATTTAATTAAAATTTTAATTGAAAATTTATTTCAAAACAACTAAAATGTTAATTAATTCAAAATTAAATTTTTAATTTTTTTTTAAACTAAAAAAATAATTGATTCAAATATCACATTAAATTAATTTAAATACTTTTAAAGCCATTTGTTTTATTAATAAAACACCTTTTTCTGTGTGTATTTTCAATATTAATTAATTCTTAGTTTTTCATTTCCTTATGATCATCTCCTTTGAACTTAAAATGTTAAGGTATTTGGCCTAACAAATATTTGACGGAAAAAATCCTAAAAAAAAGCTTGACAATGTTTATGGACTTATTTAACTTTATTTGTAAGAAGATAATTGTGTTATATAATTTGAAAACTGTTAAATGATGTTTAATCTAGCAAACGTTTTGCAAGAGCCAAAATTTTTTTTCTTAAAACTATTTGTTACGTGTAGCACGTTAAATATTTGATGGGTTTAAACATGAGTTAAGTCAATATTTTATTGAAAATGAACTAAATAATGGAACCGAAAACTTAATTAAACTTAAATAAATTATTTCGTATCTAGTTGGACAAATGTTAGATTAAAATGTGAATTTTTGGATAGCCAAGAGACTGCTTTAAAATACTGTGATGTTTTATTTTCGATCTCAAGTTTTGTTTTAGCATACCAAGAAAAATATGGGGTATTCCATATTTCTTTTTATTAGAAAAGATTAATTACTTTTTTTTTGCCTTTGAAATTTCTTCCAAATTGTTGAAATTTTATGATATATTTACACTCTTTAATAATATATAACTTTTAAGCGATTCCGCTGTTTTGTTTTTGGTTTTGGAGTAAAAAATTAGCTGTTTTAAAATGTGTTATGTTATTGTTATATACATATGTAATAAACATTTTATGAGAAGAATTTCTTTAAAACTGTAAAACTGTTGTAAAAATTTATTTTAAATTTACCACATTATAAGTAAATAATATTCAAATCAAGTATTTTAATACAAGTTGAATTTTTTAATTCTCTATTCGTTAACTGCAACTGCTTAACTGCAATGTATTTTATAAATATCTTATTCTTTAAAACATTTGAAACGAAACCAAAATTTAAAATTAATAATGTTTATAGGAAAAAAATCTCGAATATAAAGTTTGCAATACCAGAACTTCGCTGTTTTTTTTAATGATATAAATTATATTCTTATTAATTTAAAATCGACCTAAAGCTTGATAAAAATATATTAAAATATAATTTTTAATGATATAGAAATATTTAAATAGTTTTCCAAATTAAAAAAATCACTAAAACATTAAAAGCTAATGCGAATTTGTTAATATTATATGAAATAATAATTCGCAGTAGCGAATATGAATCGTATTTCCTAGAAAAAATTTGTCAAGAATTTTTTAACTATTTGTTTTAAAAAGCATTGAATTATTCAATGCTAAAAAAAAATTATTGCAAAAAAATATTCTCAAAAAAATGTTGGTCACAAAAGGGTTACATTTTGTCTCTACTTGACATCAAATAAAAGTATTTCCTAAACGAGATACACTTTTTGGAGATAAACAACTGGTTTTTAATGATGTCTTGTTAAATGTGCCTTGATAGAGCAAATATATATTATTTTTTTAAGTATTCAACTGGACTAATATTTTTTCCACAATTTTTTTTTAATGTCCTCTTAAAAATGTTGGCCATGAACGGGATAATTTAGCTATCTTTATTAATAAAACATGTTCTCTGCACAAATATATGCCTTTTAGGGTTATAAAATGGTATACCAGTGTAGGTTTTTCATTTTGAATTCGATATAATTCCAACACCTAGTGCGAAATCAACTTGAAATATTAAATATACTCCAAAATATTGTTTTTTAGTCTCTAAAATAAAAATGTATAAAACAATTTTTTTGAAGAAGATATACAAGCGGTTTTTAAAACAAAGCCCTTTACCATACAATAGACATTTACATGTTAGCATAAAACGTTAAAAAAATGCAAAAATATGTTTTATTCAATTCAATGTTAATTATATCTTCTTTTTTTATACACTGATAGAAAAGGCTTCATAACGCTGATGTATTTTGACATCAGTACTATGACAAGTGTCTTCGTTTTTGATCCAATGACACGTTTTATCATTGTGATGTCAACCTTAGCATCACTTGTCCAAATTGTAATGATTGTCAAAAATGACACATGGGCATCACAGAAATGATCAGCGCGATGACTCAGTAACATTTGAGGACTCATTAGGTTAGGTTAGGAGTCACTAGAATTGACTTAAGTCAAATTAAGAGAATATTATTATTAATTTACCCGTTACACATGTCTGTTTCCATTTTGTTGTACAGAAGAACTCTATACAACACAGAAGAACTATCAATAGTAAGACACCAGCAGTATACCCGATATGGTTTTCGTAATCATTTTACTTTGAAAATGTAATGCATTTAACTAAACTATTTTAAAAAAATAGAATATGGGAACTTTTGATTCTTAATTTATTTTTTAAACATGAAAATTATGTTAATAATGCACAAAATGTGGCATCGAATTGATGTCACTGTAGTCATAGAATAAATGACTCATAAAATATGACAAAAGTTTATGATGGCGTTCGTCAGTGGATTGATGTCACTTTTTGCCTCATTGATGCAATTTATTATAACCCTGATGTCAATATTCTGATATTAGGGCATCATCAATATGAAGATGCATTTGTCTATGCAAGCTGCAAAACTTTTACTATTTGATGCTACTGAGTGGACCAAAATACTTTCTTTTGCAGGGAATGATATCGAATTTTTTGTAAATTTTGGAAGCAGTTCTAAAATTACTTTGTAGCTAGCTAACAAAGTAAGCTAATTAACTAAGAAACCAAATTATCGTACAAGCTTTCAACAGCGCAGTTCCGTTTTATTGTAGGATACAAGAGAACGTAACCACTATGATTAAATTTTTAATTTATTTTCATAAAATAGACTGCACAGAAAAAAGTTTTTTATCAATTAAATAAATGGTTTAAATAGTTTTTAAATTTAATTAATGTGATAATTGAATCAATTATTTTTTTTTTGTTGAAAGAAAATTATAAATAAAGTTTTGATTTAATAAATATTTAAGTTGTTTTGAAATAAATTTTCAATGAAAATTTTAATGAAATAACAAAAAATCTTAATTGACTTTTTTCGTTTAAAATCAAATAATTTAAACATGTAGAATTGTTGTTGGGAATTGTCAATATTTATTTAAATAAATTAACACATTGTTTGAAATGGCAAAGTTTTTTGATCACTTTTTTAATTAAAATTAAAAATATTATTTATTGAAATTTTTTTTTCAAAATCTTAAAATTATTAGTAATCAATATAATCATTTTGGTAATAGGTGCAAAGTCAGCAACTTGTTTGCTTGATATTATGAATTTGGTATAAATTTGTTGTTTGGAGAAATTTAATAATTTTTTCTGTGTGCTCTTTAATTTGACGACAAAAACCGAATGAAAGGGCTGCGCCTACCCGGGTATGTCGATTGTATGATTAATAAAAAATTTTTGGTTGTCGACATAATGGTTAATGCTGTCTAAGTGAATGTTATAAAAAAGAAATATAGTGCAGTAAAGGGTTAATTTTTGACTTAAATCTCAAGTCTCAAAAATCTAAAAAATGGTTAAGTTATTGAAATTTTCATAAAAATCGAATTGAAAAGCATAACAAAACCTAAAAAAACATCTCGCTAAAACTTGTAACATGAAAATACAAGATATTCTGGTTGTGTATATAATCATTTTTAATTATATGTCCATGTTAACCAAAGGTTGGCTTAAGCAAAAAGTTTTTGAAATAATATAAATTGAAATTTGATTTATTGAACACATACGATAAATAAAACTGGTTAATAAAAAAAACTTATAAGAAGAAAAAATTCTCCCATTTAATTTTTAAAAACAAAATGTATACAAAATTTTATGTCTGCTCGTCTGTTGTAAACACGCCCACTTTCGAAACACTTAACAAAAAAGAACAATTTTGATTACAAAAACAGAGTTATGAACCCGAATTAGTAACAAATTCCCTAAAAAATTTATATTTTTGTTACAAAAACTAACAAAAATTGTTGAAAGAATGCACTGATTTTCATTAGATTTGCACAAATTCGCTTGTATGAGTTTATATCAAACTTCTCAATTTTAAAAGATTGGTTCATAGGTGACCCTAGGCCCCACATAAAGATAAATCTTAGAAAATAACTTAGGACTCATAACACAATATCAAATAATACTATTGTGGTATAATTTGGATTGTCATATTTTTAAAAGATCTCTCCGACAAATTTCCTGGACCTCGGTCTATAATTTACCATGGGCCCCATATAAAGCCCGCTCTGGGAAATTTATTATATGTGACTTAATGGCAAATTGTTGTACAATTTGTTGTACAATTTGTTGTACAATTTGCCATTAAGCTTTATATGACCTGAAAAAATACCATAACATTTTTTGATAATCATTTTTTTTTGAAATCAGAAATTAGTCTTCAGAATTTTGTGATGATTAATCCATAATTTACCAGTGGCCCAATACAAATTTCCCTCCGGAAAACTCTTTAAGTACGTCTAAAACGGTCAATCATTTTATTTTATTAAAATTAGTTCAAATTAAGTTTAATATCACCAGAAAAAAACAAATACAACTTTCTGATGGTCGGTTAATAACTTGGCATAGGGCTTCACCGCAATCAATTATAAAATTGCTGTGTGTTTTTAGTAAGATTGGTTAATTATTTATAGATCACGTAAAGAGCTCACTCCTGAAATATTATAACTGTTGGTGCACAGTAGGGTAACTCAAAAAAAAAAGAAGTAATATATGTGAATCTCCTATACTACTGGCTCGATTGCAAAATTATATATTAATGGATTGTAGAGGAGGACATGGGCTTTAAGAAAATATTTTTTTTTTAGATTCACCATTTTCGACCATTGTCTAAAGTGGGGTGCATTTCTATATCGTAATAAAAGTAACAATCGAAGTTATTATTAAATGTGTAAAATTTTTTTTAATAATATCCAAATTATATTAAAAATAAATATACTCCATTCTTGCCAAAATTAAGGCATTTTCCAAACTGATTTCAAAAGTTCTTCTTTGATTATTCTTCAGGACTAGGCAGATTGAGATACTTCAAAAAAACTTTTTGAGTGTCATTTTAAAATTTATTATTCATTACCGAATATTTTTGCGAAAAACAAAATAAAGTCGTGGTAAAAAAAAAACAAGCTGAACTATTTTTCAAGCTATAAGAGAAAATATTTGTGCTTTTTCCACAATACAAGTGATTGAAGGTGCGGGTTGTAAGTGCTTTTCATATATATTTTTCTACACGTTTAATCACTTAGATTGTGAATACCGCACCTTAGTGAAACAAGCTGAAATTTCTTTATCTTGCTACTAACTTATCACAAAGTGTTATTCATTGAAATCACAAACTCAATTTGCTTTAAGCCTTTGTCCTCCTCTACACTTTGCAATAAGGGAAAACAGATTTTTTACCAATTTTTTTCATTTGACCCTACTGTGCGGTGGAGGGTATCAAATATTTTTCACAGCCAAATATAGCACTCAAAAAGGTAAAAGTGATATAGTTGACTTAAGCTTAATTTGAGTTTTTGGCTTCTTTGAGAACTTCACGTTCAAATGTTCACATTGTACGATTTTTTTGAAATGTTAAAAAATTTCTATACTTTGTGAAAAAATTTTAAGGGTGTTGGTTTATATTGAAAAAATTTTTAATTTTTTGCAATTTTCGAGAACTTTTCTAAAAGTCAAGAAATATGAGAAATTTCCATTCATTAAAATCACAAACTCAATTTGCTTATAGCCTTTGTCCTCCTCTACGACCTGTTCATACATCATTTTGCAATCCGATGAGTATTTAAGGGAATACAGATTTTTTCCAATTTTTTTCATTTGACCCTACTGTGCGGTGGAGGGTATCAAAGATTTGTCACAGCCAAATATAGCACTCTAACTTATAAAGGAGATAATTTTAAAATATCTGTTGCAAAAAGGTAAAAGTGATATAGTTGACTTAAGCTAAATTTGAGTTTTTGGCTTCTTTGAGAACTTCACGTTCAAATGTTCACATTGTACGATTTTTTTGAAATGTTAAAAAATTTCTATACTTTGTGAAAAAAATTTAAGGGTATTGGTTTATATTGAAAAAATTTTTAATTTTTTGCAATTTTCGGAAACTTTTCTAAAACTCAAGAAATATGAGAAATTGTATTCCAATATAATAATGTCTAAAGCTATCATTAACTAAAGAGTTATTATGGGCACTTTATTTCCTCTATTTGTCGCGATTAAAGAAGAATATTTCGAAGAGTATATTGTCGACTTTGAAAATTTGTGATTAAGTGCAATCTTTAGCTTGCAACTAATAAAGTTGCAACAATAAAGTTATCTTATTCTTAAGTTGTACCTTTAAATCGAATTTTTTTTTTTAATTAAATCTAGACTTTAAAGATATTCCATTTTAAGCCAATTGATTAATTAAGTTGAAAGCATTTCGACAACAGCATCGACAAAGCAAAATATCAATGAAAATAAAATGAATTGCAGCAATGAAAGACTGGCACGATGAAACTATTAACATCTTCTTTAATTAATAAAAGAGGATTTTCGAAACGAAAACCTCAAAGCACTTTACAAGTTTAGAATCCTCCAGCCTGGCTAAATAAACAAATATTAAATTCCCAATCCCTTTTGCAGGCCACCATTCTGTTCTTCACGTCCTTTTGCAAATTCGCACAAAATAATACGAATGAAATGTACTTAATTTGATTAGATGTGGTTTGGTAAACAAAGTGATTAGCGTGGTTTTAATGCTCTTATTCTCAGGCATTACTACATACATATACATACTTACAACTACAATACAATATATGTTTGGCTGTGTGTGTTTGTGTAGAGAAACTTAATTTACATGAGTACTTTCCTATAATGCACACACTCAAATAATACAAATTGTATCTAATCCTCAGGTGAAGGGTACAAATAATACAAGTTTTACATTAATATAATTACATTCAATTTCTTTTCGTTGCTGGTTCTCGGATGTTGGGCTGCCATTGTTGTTATTGCAAGGATTAAATAAACACCATTAAGAATTTGCTATATATAAATAAATCCTTTTTTTATTTTAAGACCACAATCCTTTTTAATGGTTAACTGGTAAAATGTTGGGATATGCTCGTAAAATTCTCCTTTCCTTTGTTTTAATACAAGCGCTCAAAGTGTTGATGCATAAAAATGATGAAACTTCAAATACTTTTTTGTTGCAACACACAAAATAAAAACAAGATGTAGCCACCAAAACCTCACAATCATCGTGGTATATCCATTGGAACAGCCTCAATATGGGTTCAACAAAAAGAAAAAAAAAAATTTAACTGCCATCCACCATAGATGTGACACCGTGAATGACCAAACAATTCCAAGTATTACCATTAATGCAGCTTTAGAACAACACTCACATCAACATGCAACAACAGCTAACCCCACAACAGAAAAATTGTTGCATTATTCATGAATGAATAGCGATAGTGTGTTCAGCCTTTTTGGCCACTTGCGGTGTTTGCCATTAATTGTCATTAGATGGAAGAGCAAAATGATGATGATGATGACTACGACAACCAAGAAGCATTTCAAACTCATAGATCTTTGAACATTTTTGTTGTTCCTAATGATTCTGATGAAGCATGCAAATGCATGCCTTCATCATCATCCCCGGCATCGGCATTGGCATCGGCATCGCCATGGGCATCAGCATTATAATCATCATTATTGTTGATGTCAATGCAGATGGAGACAATTGTTACATTACATTCAACTATCACATTCCAACCAACCCACCCATTTATCTAATATTTATGCGTTCTTTGTTGGTACGAACAGCTTAAAATTACAACGGATTTTACTAATGGATTTCATTAGTTTTATGGTTTTACGGAGAAATTAAAATTACTTATAATAATATGCAAAATAGCAAAAGGGAATAGTGCCTGCGTCAATGTTGAACCACGAAAGTGGAACAAATACTTTGCAATTAAAAGAATCAACACGTTCAGCTTAATGACAGGATGCATTTCAACACAAAATTTATTACTTTTTATTTAAATTATCCTTAAGTTTTTGATGTATTACACAAGAAAATAATTTGAATGGGACCAAATTTTTAAAACTGGAGGAGTAACTTTTCTAATAAGAAATTTTATTATGCAATTTTATAAATTAAAATTGTGAAGACATCGATATGGGCTTATTAATTGAAAAGTACCTTTCAGAAGGCGGGATGTCATAACGTCCAGTGACACAGTGTCCATGGACTGTGTTTCGTGCACTTCGCTCAACTTATGGTCAACATAATCGGCCTACTGAGCGTACTATTCGCAACACCATCACCCATTTTGAGATCCAGCATTCATTAGTGGATAATATTCGACCGAATAGACCATGTGCAGCACTCTGTGAAGAAAATATAGCGGCCGTAGCTGAGAGTGTACACGAAGACCGTGGAAAGTCGATTCGGCGCCGTTTGCAGCAACTCGGACCGTTATCGTGCCATGATAACCGACTATTCGATGCCTGAAACTGAAGCTCGTGATCTCGGCGACATTTGGTTTCAGCAATACGGCGCCACTTCCCACACATCGCATCAATCAATGGATTTATTGAGAGAACACTTTGGTGAGCACATAATTTCACGTATTGGGCCGGTCGATTGGCCACCAATATCGTGTGATATCACAGCGTTAGACTTTTTCCTATGGGGACATGTAAAGTCTAAAGCTTATGCGTACAAGCCCGCTTCGATTCAGGCCTAAGAGGAAAACATCGTGCGTGTCTATGGCCAGTTACCAGTCGAAATGCTAAAGCGAATCATCGAAAATTGGACTCAACGGATGGACCATCTGCGACGTAGCAACGGCCAACATTTGATAGACATAATCTTCAAAAAATAAATGCCAAAGAATGTTCTTTCAAACGATAATAAACTTTCCCCCATTTAGTTTGAATTTTCTGTGTTTTTTTCTTTAAAAAAGTAGGGAACCTCGAAATGGATCACGCTTTATATTTAATATATAACAAGAACGCTTTTGGGCGCAAGGATTTTCTCCTCTATGATATAACAAACACCGGCTTCGCTAACTAAGATTTCTCTGAACAGTCGGCCTTAGGCCGGGCGCAAAAATTTCCTTCTCTATGGTATAACAAATACCGGCTTCGCTAAGTAAAGCTTCTTAAATCGGCCTGTCCCCGAACGGAGTCCGACTACGCAGAGACGCTTTAGTTAGCGAAGCAGGTATTTGTTATACCATAGAGAAGAAAATCCTTGCGCCCGGCTATGCTATCGGATATGCTATCGAATTTGTTTATCTCTTAAATTGTGGAAATTATGACACTCTGCAAAGCGTCATAACGTCCGCGGACATTATGACACTGCTCTGATGGACATTAAGACACTTTTAAAATTGTTATATTGTCCATGGGGAATTGGTCGTGGCACCTCCCATACAATGATAATATATGAATCACTAAATGCAGGAAGGGAACTACAGACATTGACCTTATGTTCCTTATATGAGGATTGATAAAGAACCGGTGTAAAAAGTTTCATATAAGACAACTTCAAATTAAAGTCCGTTCTCCCCACTACGAGCTAAGAACATAAAACTTGCATTAATTACACTGTGCTAGTTGAAAAAACAGACAAGGCGGGCACCTAGCGTTTTAACCTAATTCGGGTGCATTAAATTCAGTGATGCTAACTGTTTAATCTCCTTGATTTTAAATATTAAATCTGGCATCATTAGTTTTTCGTACTAAATATGGACACTTATCAAATTTATGAAAAATAATTAATTATCAAAAAGCCATTTTATTAAACGTCTGGCTCACGTGCGGTACTACGAGTATTTTTAGTTTTGAAAGACTAAATTAATGAAAGAATCTACAATATTATCTAGAAGTTTCCATACAAAAAGTTTGCATATGGCCATTAAAATTCTTTAAATCTTAGAATAATTTTTGTACTTATTTAGGAATTTTAATATATAAATACATCTGTAAATAAATCTTTGAATTAAA
Source organism: Pollenia amentaria (assembly GCA_943735925.1). Lineage (NCBI taxonomy): Eukaryota > Metazoa > Arthropoda > Insecta > Diptera > Polleniidae > Pollenia > Pollenia amentaria. The sequence goes on along the minus strand of OX031007.1, from coordinate 250,254,203 downwards.
TTTATACGCTTGATGTATTTTTATTCAAAATGTATTGGAGCCCTACCTAGGACTGTTGCCTTCTCAACAATACCGTTATTTCGAAAATGAAGAGGTTGCACAAAATATATTCGCGTTACTCAAAAAGGGTTTAGTTTATTGAACAAACTAAAATAACGGCAATTCCGCAATAAAATTTACTTTAAGCGAAGTTAAACTTTTTTCTAATTTCTAGAATAATTTTTTAGCAAAATTTCGAAATTATTTGTGTAAACATTCATAAAAAATTGGAAAATGCAGCTATGCTCCTAACATAAAAAAATTAAGTTGCAAACCAAAGAAGCCATAAATGATTAAAATCTCTTTACAACTCTTGATTTTATTCACAAAAGACAAAAAATTTTAATTAAATTTAAGAACTTCAAAAAACGCTATATTTGTAGAGGAGCCCCCATAAGAAGTGGTGATAAAGGGCAAGTATGTTTTGGGAAAATATTAAAGACAACTCCTGGGCAGGTCTACTCCTGGGCAGTTATGGAGAGTTATGATGGAGATGAAAAATAAAGTGGGGTTGGTCATACATTTTACCCGTCTAGAAGCACCCTACGCGCTGCAGGGGCCAAATTTAAGAATTTCAACCATACAAATAAGGCGGTTTAATTAAATTCCTAAATTTGGCCCGGGCAGCGCGATTGCGGAATTTCGTTTTTTTTTTAGTTTGTTGAATAAACTAAACCGTTTTTGAGTTACGCGAATTTATGTTGTGCAATCTCTTCCATTTTCGAAATAACGGTATATCGCGAAAACAAGAGCTAACCTAAAAAAATGCTCAGCAGAACTGGATTTAGCCTGCCCGAATTGGGCTAAAACGCCAGGTCCCCCGCTTGTCTCAAAAAAAGTATCAAATTCCAATAGTTTACATAAATAATAAAACAGAAATGTAAAATCTTTTAAAAAAAAAAAACCGTCCAATTATAGGGGAATGGAAGAAAAGATTAACTTACTGTTTATTGTTGTTGCTTTGGTTAAGCTTTGATATTGTTACAAGTAAAACTTGAGTTTTTATAATTCTTATTCGCTTTACAGTTTTATTTGTATAATATTTATAGCTTTTCTAAAGTCCTTGGAAAAAATTTTCTTGATGATCTGGCCTAAGAAACCAGTGAAATGCGCATAGCAACTAGCTTTTCCTAACAATAAATTTCAGTGTTTTTATCAAAAATAAAAATTGGGACTTCAGCAGTTCATAGAGAAATCTTTAAAACCTTTTAATTTTAAGCCAATACTCCAAAATATAACCAAAAAAAATTTCGTCAATTTTATTACGATTTGTTGTTTAAAGTATTTTTTAATGCCATATGGAGATTTAACGATGCCAAGTTTTGCTGAACGACTTATTTTGGACTCTCATGGGCGAACCAGCTTTCACACAACACAAACGACTTAGGTTTCTCCTAACCACATTCTATTGATTGCGGAGTTTTAGTGTCCCACCGAAAGCGCTTTTTAGTACCGTACCCAAAGCCGAACTTCGGTAGGTTTTAAGAACAAACTTTTACCCAAAACTACTCCCACACCGAATCCGAACGTTCAATCGGAATCTATTGATTTTTTATAACTGATAACATCTTACATTAATGTATGTAAAAATTATTCTCCTAAAACATAATTTCTGAAATTTGTTTTGCACTGCCGAGAAAAAAGTCAGGGAAAGTAGAAACCATAGGTCTGACTGACCCATAATTATTTGGCTTAGTTTTTCATCACAAACAATAATAGTATCCCGAAGGATTGATAAGTCAAGAAAATATAATTTTTAGTAAAAGAAAATTTAATCTTGTATTGAAACTGTACCAATAGCAATAAAAAATTTATATTGAGCAGTTAAGTCCATGGTCAAATAATACAGGTGGCATTACAACAAAAATGAAAAATAAGTCTCCGTATACGTCAAAAATTATATTAAACTAAAATCAAATTTTGCCGCCGAACGCGATGAAATAAATAAATTTTTAGCCAATTTTTATTTCACTATGGTAACTATCTTATTAAATTTTAATATTAATAATCAAAAACTTTAATACAATAAAATAATCACAGCACAAAACGTGGCCTTTTTTTAAACATAAAAAAACTTTGACATAAGACTAAACAAACAATACAATAGCAAAAAATCGTCATCTGGCGTAGTAATGCTACCTGTTTATTTCATCATGGTTAAGACCACTAACATTTTTAGAAATTTAAACAATTTATACTTTAAGGCCTCTAGTACACGGAATGTAAAAAGCCACATGCGCATGTGGTTCTGACGTAATTTTGACGTCAATGCAAAGCCACAATAAGCATTGCGTGTTGTGTGATGACGTCAAAATTACGTCAGAAGGCGTGTGCTGATAGTAAGCAGCGTTGCCATACACAAAAATTAATTGGAATTAATTTTGTTTAAAAATATAGAAAAAAAAGTAAATAAAAAAATTTTTCATTTTAACCAATAAATTAGTTTACAAGGAAATACTTATTAAAAACCTTAACGTGTAACTATTAAAACGAGCTTTATTAGGTTTAACATAAAACTTTAAAGAATAAACTCTAAGGTCCATTTGATCACCTTCAGATAACTTATATAAGTCTAGTGTTAAAAATACTTCAGCACCTAAAAAATATAGTTCTGATCTTTTATGTAGGAAGCAGTAAACACAATTAAACGCTGTTGAAATTATAAACGGTCAGAGAAAATATATAGTAAGATCGTTTAATTGCATAAAATAACACTTTCATCCAATATATTGCAAATCTTAAATTATTTATTTATAAAAAAATTGCAAAAACTGTATATAAATTAAAAACTATTTTGTATCTCAAAAAACTTGCAAAGCTAGGGAAAACTTGACAAATGGCAACCCTGATAGTAAGATACATTATTAGAGGTTTCATTGAAAGCCCATTCTTAAAATCTAAGCTTTTTTATATAAATAAAAGCTGGGTATATTATCGAACGCGTTTCTGTATATCTTATGTGCGTGCTTAAATTGTGTTGATCTCTCTACTGATAAAACAACAACCAAAATTCAACTCTCTTAAAAAAGGGTGTAAAAAGTATGAGGAGGTTTAAAAATTTTTATAATTTTATTTTGACCATTATACACAAAAACCAAATTGTCATCGGAACCATTTAAGGGCATTTCATAGAATATTACCCTTTCGTCGCATAAAACTACAGCTTTAATGTTTGTAAAAGTAAGTCAGGTGGAAAGATTACAAAACTGCTCGTTCACATTTACACACATGTCCAACTAATGTGTGCGTGCCCTGTGTCTTCGATCGAAAATAACAAATTTCACATTTCAATAAAATGTTTGCTTATAATTTAAAGTGAAAAGAAAAAAAATTTATATCTGACCATAACTTTTCTGCCCAATTAAACAAAGATGTTTTTTTTTTACCAATTTTAAAGATAAAAATCTCTTTAAAGCAAACAAAACCCATCTCACACACACCCATTTTCTAATAAAAAAAAATTATCTTTTGCTCATTTTCCAATTCAACCAACAGACATAATTTACTTCCGTCGGGTCTGTACTGCAGTTCACTGCTAATAAAAAAAATCATACATACAGCCTTGCACATATAAATATTAATATTTGTATGTATGCGTACACACATTTTCTTGCAAATGTGCCTACATGGAACAGTGGAACAAAATCAAAATATAGAATAAAAGAGATTAACAATTTTAACTCATGAGCTTAGGAAAAAAGCGTTGATAATGGCTAAAATAAACGATAATTAGATAATTTAAATAAAAATAATTATTTTTGTAATATGTTAGAGTTAGCAATTATATTTTTAGTTATTCCAACGAGCCATACACACCAAAGTCTCTTACAGCTATCGAGCATGTAACTCTCACACTAATAAACTAGCTCATTACTAAAACTACTTTTAGAAGACATGTATTTTGCCGCGGCCTTGTCAGATGTTAAATCAATATATAATTGCGCTTGTCTGTCAAAATGAATAAATCAGAAGGTTTACATTTTTTGCATTCACACGTTTGCGTTTGGTTGCATCTGACATAACTTAAAATCATTCATAACAGCTAATGATGTACTGATTTATATTTCAATTCCTTTTTATTGTATTTCAGTTAATTAAAAATGGAGTTTTTTTTAAGCATATGTATAAACAAAAAGATTTTGAAGTATATTTGCCGCAACAAACAAAACACTTGAAAAACAGCTTATGTCAGACAGTTTGTGAAAGTTTAATACCGCAAGTTCAAGCTGACATTTCAGAAGCCATTATTTGGGCTTTTATATTTTGCAGTTGAAATTTGATAAGCACCCTGCTTAACTGTTTAGTGTTTAAGTTCGTTAAATTTAATTTTCATTAAATTATTTTTAATTAAGAAAGGAATTTACAACATGAAATGAATTACAATTTATTGATAATTTTTTATTTTTGACTGAAGCTGGGACAGGTTGCTTTGACATGTTACGATATTAACCACACTTTCTTTTCAGAAATCTCTGCCGTTTAACACTCAACGCCATTGACGTCGGCTCGCAGTCAATAGTTAAACATCAATCTTTAAACCAAATTGTATTTTTCATGGTAGATCAAAATATGTTGCGGTGAATGACTGTCTATTTTTAATCAATTTACATTTTTTTTTTGTTTACTTCTGTTTTTTCATACTTTTTGTCAATTAAATGACTATATGAAGTTATTTCAAAAAATTTGTTTTAAGATATAAGATTGAAATCAAGCAATAAATTTTCCGATTTTAAATGCAATAAAAATTTCATTCATGTGATTGCATTCTTTTATAGCTCTGGCATTTTAATAAAATAGGACTGTTTTTAATGATTTTATAAATATCGTTCCTTCTTCTGGTTTTATTCCATTTCAGAACTTTGAATGTAAAATTTATTTTAATATAGAAATTTTAGCTATTTTGTCCTACAGTAAATATTGCCATTATAAATATGTACCTTTAAATGTGTGAGAATAAACACTGGCTAGGTTTTGCTAGATACGGTATATATAAAAAGTGTATGTATATTTCTATATTTGAAAGGATATAATCAATGACCAACAACTAACTATACATGTGTAGATATCTGAAAAATGCCTTCGGTAATGCAGAAGAGAATTTTAATCGACAAAAATTGTTGCATTCAACAATGGAATTTTAAAACATACATTACGGACACACAGATCCGTCAGACGGACTGAAAAATTAATGAACACACAGCGAAACAGACAGACAAACATGCTCTACGAAACTTTAACAAACAAACGAACGAACTAGGAGATGCTCAATAGCGGAAAACCACAAAATAATCAACGGATAATTATCTGGCAGCCATACAATAATTTTGGACAAAGTCCAAACGGAACAAGAAGAATTGGAAACGCAGGCAGGCAACAAAACATACAATCATAGACACTTTAGGGGTACTTATTTAAACAACATCCAACAGATGAGATAGAAATACACATTGAGGTTTTACGGCTAAAACAAAGTAAAAACATTCGCATACACACATACAAGCGCAGAACAAAATTATGAGTTGAAAGAATATCATGGAACTTAAATGATGCTGCTGCTGTTTGTTGTTCCCTGTTTTTGTTGTTTAAGCAGAAGTGGAAAATGTTTTTATTGCAAAAGGATAATAAATGCAAAAAGAAAAAAAGAAAAAAAACAAGAATAAGAAATTCAAATAGATGTTGAATAGATGTAGTCAGTACTAGCAGAGTAAAAACAGAATTACATACATATATACAAACATAAATAACAAACGTGACCAGACATGTTAAATTGCAAATAGTTTTTATCTTAGAAAATTTATGTTTTTCGTAAAAGCAAAAACTTAAAGATGCGAATAAAATGAATAAAAGGAGCAAAAGATGCTTTAAACGTCTAAACAATATTGTTTTGTAAAACTAGACGCAGTAGCCAAGATAAACAGATTGATAATTCTATTTTCAATGTGTACAGAGTTAAGAAGCAAACATGTCATAATTGACAAAATACACCATTTATAAAAAACCATTTCTAAATATTCTTAGTGTCAGTATTATTATATGATAGAGAATAAGAAGTTCCGGAATAGAATGTGTTTAAAAATGACTTTACATTTGAATTTCTGATTATCAAGGGTAAATTTTATTTCTTATAAATATTTTTTTTTTTTTTTTTTTTTTTTCGTTATTTATTTATTGAATCTTCATATATTTAATATGAACTAACAATAATTTATCAAATCTTAACCTAATACTTTATTTATGTCCTGCCAGTGCCAGACAAAAATGTTCTTCATCACGGGTTCTGTTCACTTATATAGGTGTTTATCTCTCATCTAGTTGGGTAAGTGCTGCAGTGTCTCTTCTCCTTAAGCGAGTGTGGCCGTTGAGATCCTTATGAATGTTTGAGTTTTTAACATACCAGGGGGCGGCTGTGATTATACGAAGAAGTTTATTTTGGCGCCTTTGAATTTTTTCGATATTAGAGGCCGAGGCAGTGCCCCATAGTTGAATACCGTAGCACCAGATTGGCTTTAATATAGAGTTGTAAAGTAGAAGCTTGCAATCGAGTCTAAGAACAGAATTTCTTCCAATAAGCCAATGAATTTGGATGGCTTTTAGTTTCATTTGAGTTAATTTTGCCTCTATATGGCATTTCCACGTTAATCGCCGATCCAGATGTATACCGAGATATTTTACATGCGAATGTTGAGGAATAATTTGATTATTGATTGTAATAGGGGGGCAAGATTCCCGGCGCAGGGTGAATGTTATATGTACGCATTTTTGCTCATTGACCATTATCCTCCATTGTCTTAGCCATATTTCTAGTTGAAATATATGATGCTGTAGGTAACGAGATGCTTCATAACGGTTTTCGTGGACGCTTAGAAAAGCTGTGTCGTCTGCAAATGTTGAAGTTTGGGTGTAGTTGTTTGTTGGCATGTCCGAAGTATAAATTAAGTATAATAGAGGGCCCAGGATGCTGCCCTGTGGGACTCCAGCGCCAATCGGCTGAGGTGAACTTAAGGAATTTCCTTCTTTAATAATAAATTGACGACCGACTAAGTAGCTTTCTAACAGTTTGTGTGTGTTTGCTGGTAAATTTTGCTTCAATTTGTGTAATAAGCCTTCATGCCAGACTTTGTCAAAAGCTTGCGAAACATCGATGAAGAGTGCTGAGCAATATTTTTTTTCTTCAAATGTTTTTCTTATGACATTTACTATTCGATGAGTTTGTTCAATTGTGCTGTGTTTTCTTCTAAATCCGAATTGATGGTTTGGAATACATCTATTTTCACTTAAAATCGGTGTTAACTTTGAAACTAATAATTTCTCAAATAGCTTTGACATATTTGATAATAAGCTAATAGGCCTATAAGACTCAACTTTCGTATGATCTTTACCTGGCTTTGGTATCATGGTAACTAAGGAAATCTTCCATTTTTGAGGAAAGTATTCAAGGCGTAAAATAGCATTAAAAATAAAAAGAATAATTTTCTTTGCTACGCGAGGTAGCTCTAATAGCATTTTATTGCTGATCTTATCAATGCCAGGTGCCTTCTTAGTGTTTAAGTCACATATAACCTTTTCGATTTCTCTCATCTCAAATCTTAGGGGAATAGCTGCTCTAGCAGCAACAGGTGGTAAATCGACCGCAATATTGTGAGATATATTAGGTGTAAATACGTTTTTCAAGTGGCTTACAAACAGATTTCTTTTTTCAACATCATTTCTTGCCCAACTTCCATTCAAGTTTCTTAATAGTGGTTTAGAGACAACTGGCCTTTTGAGGTTTCTAGCTGCACGCCATAATGAGTAGTCCGATTGTGGAGTTGCATCAAGTTCCTTAAGATATTTTTCCAGAGAAGCCGTTTTCTGAGTCTGCAATAACTTTCTTAATCTTTTTGTACACTCTTTTAGCAAGTTCTTAAGTTGAGGAGATCTGTGCAATTGCCACTCTCTTCGTGCCCTCCTTTTTTCAGACAAGAGACGCTCGACATCTGTGGAATATATTTTAATAGTTTTTGTTTTTTTGGGGGCAATATTGGAATGTTGAACAGCTAATTTCAGAAAACTGTCAAAATTATCAATAGAGCGATCTACATACTCCGGTGTACTGAGCGGAATATTTTCTGTGCAATGGGCACTGAGATATTTTTTATATTTTAACCAATTTATTTGTGTGGCTGACGTCGCTAGGTAACCAGTCGGAGATACAATTCTATTGGGGTTCATTATAGTAACAATTGTTGGTGTGTGGTCGGAAGATAATTCTAGGGAAGCTTCAACGTGAATCGTTTCTGTGGGGATGTTTTTAACCACGCCAAAATCGATGACATCTGGAATTTTTTGCGGGTCAGCAGGCCAATATGTTGGTTGGCCGCTCGCGACAACATTTAAATTCATTTTAGAGATTGTATTAAACAAAACACGACCCTTTGGTGTTATTAGTCGTGACCCCCAGAAGGTATGTTTAGCGTTATAATCGCCAGCGGCCAGGAAACAGGGTCCTAGTGATTTATAATATTCACAATATTGGCTTTCTGATATTGAAAATCTAGGTGGAGAGTATAAAGATGAGATTACAATGCTACGATTCAGCTCTTCAACACAAATGTTCGTTGCTTGGAGCTAATCCTCACGATGATCACACATTAGGTAGTGTTTGACTCGATTTTTTATCAAAATGGCAGAACCACCACAAGCTCTATCTCGAGGGTCCTTGGTATCATATAGTATATAACCATTGATGTTAAACGTATTTCTTGAGGTCAATATTATAAATATTTTAATATTTGTTTTTATTAACGAAGCAATTTTTTCGTTCACATCGATTGTATTTATTAAAATATATTTTAAGTTCGTACTTTTTTTAAAAACGAATATGAAATTTCTTAATTATGCAAATTAGTTTCAATATTTAATTTTTTTATAAAGTTTTAATATTCGTTGAGCTCTTATTTGACCGATAGGAAATAAAATAAGTTTTAATTGCTCATATGAAAAAGTTCATTAAGAGGGGCCTTTGCAAAAAACATCTAAATACTTTAAAATTAAAAAAATTATATTCTACACCTACACCGTATTTACAGACAATTTTTTGACTGTGACCGTATTGTATATAAATATATATTTTTATATACACGAAAGTCAAATATAGTTTTTACTTATATTTATGAGTAACGAAATAACTATGTACATAAAGTATATTCATATGTATTTATATAGTGTCAGTCATAAGATTTTGATTGTTGTACTAAATTCTCAATTTTCATTCTTGATAATTACAATGAAATTTATTGTTGGATGATAAGCTAGTGCCTATGCGCATTTCACTGGTTGCTTTGGCCTGATAATCAGGAAACCTTTTCCCAAAGACTTTAGAAAAGCTAAAGATATTATGCAAATAAAACTGCAGAGTGAATGAGAATTAGAAACATTCAAGTCTTATATGCAACGATATCAAAGTTTAAACAAAATACCAACAATAAACAGTGAGTGTATCTTTTCTTACATTTCCCACTACATTTATTGTAGTTGTTAGTGGGTTAAGAAAAAAAACAAAATTAAAAACAAATTGCTTTATTGTTTTCGCAAGAAAATCAAAAAAAAAAAACCTTTTGCCAGTTCAGTTTTTTATGCACGGGCACTTGCGAATTTATTATCAAAGTTATTTTTGGGAATAAAGAATTTTTCATTAAGTTAGTCATTTAAAGGTATATAATTATTTTAAATTTCACCATCAGCATAGGAATCAGAACTAGAATTTGCATAAATATCACATGAGTCGAATAACTTAAGGAGATCATGAGAAATTTCCAAGCCGTGGCAACATTTATTTAATCCTTTTAATGAAAACCGAATATTCAATAATACTTAACCTCAACATTACTAAAAGAAAGTGCTAAAAAATTAAATTCTAGATTTACCAACGCTGAAAATGGATTTTCTGCATTATTAATCTCTCGCGCCTCCACCCAAATGTTGATTGTTGATTCCATATTTAACTATTTTGCTACGAATTTTTTTATTAAAAAACCTGCATTTTTTCCTTTACCCAATATGTCATGCCTCTATAATATTTAATTGCGTACCATTATGCGCCTAACATGTATTTTTTATTATGTAAAGGATCCGCCGTCTAACGTTTTTTTTCTGGGCCCGCCATCTCACGTTTTTTTTCAACTAGTGCTTATTTTGTGAATGGTAGCACTTAGCTCATGTCTGATTTGACAGATAATTAGTTTTATCCTTCCGCTGAACGAATATGGTTGTGTATACGCTTGAACAACGCTGGGAAATATTGCGACATTACTTTGAAAATCATGGTAATGTTGCAGAATGTGTGCAAAAATTGTGTACGGATTTTGGAAGAAGAGAAGCACCGTCAGCTCCGTATGTTCGTTATCTTGTGAAAAAAGTGAAAGAAACTGGCATCCTCATCGATAAACCAAAGCGTGAAAAGCCAAAAACAGTGCGTACACCCGAGAATATTGCTGCTGTGGCAGAAAGTCAATTCACCGTAGTTCTCAACAATTGAACATTTCGGAGACATCATTGAGACGAATTTTGCATAAAGACCTTGGTATGACGCCATTTGAATGAAATTATTTTCCATTATTAACCGGAAGGATTGTACTTTCAAATAAAAAAAGAAATTTGAGAAAAATATTCAGTAGTTTTTTTTATAGCATTTTAAAAAAAAAAAGTTATTTGGCGGACCCTTTACATACATATGTGCAATTTTGCCACTTAACTGCGCATTCAGGCTGTGGGAAAAATCGCCCAAAGAAAAATGGCCCAAAAAAAAAAATGAAAAATCGCCCAAATGAAGAATCGCCCAACAGAACATGAAAAATGACCCAAAAAGTTATATATGAAATTTTGCCCAAAAGAAACGAAAAAGGGCCCAAAAAAAAAATGAAAAATGACCCAAAAAGCAAAAACGAATTTTTTCCCGGTGGCATGTTATAACGTCCAGTGTCATAGTGTCCATGGACGTTATGAGACTCCAAAAAGTGTCATAGTGTCCATGGACACTGCGCTAACTAAAGCTTCTCTGCATAGTCGGCTTTCATTTGGAAACAAGGCAGATTTTAGAAGCTTTACTTAGCGAAGCCGGTATTTGTTATACCATAGAGGAGAAAATCCTTGCGCCCGGCCGAAGGCCGGCTGTGCAGAGAAGCTTTAGTAAGCGAAGCCGGTGTTTGTTATACCATAGAGGAGAAAATCAAAAAAATGGGCCATTTTTCATTCATACATTAAAAAACGAAAAATCACCCAACAATAACGAAAAATAGCCCAAAAATTTTAGGTCACTTTTCATATGAATTTAGGCCCAATTTTACATGGAATTTTTTTGGGCGATTTTTCATTTCTTTTTTTGGGCCATTTTTCTTTGGGCGATTTTTCCCACAGCCGCGCATTAACACTACTTGTACATGTGTATGCCATTTCAGTTGGTAACAGAAAAAAGGAAACATGGGACAAAGTTGTTCAATTCTGCCGTTAACAGAAAACCAGTTTTTGTCAAAAAAAAAAAAAAAAAAAAAAATACATAATAATAATATATATATTACCTTGATAGTGAATGTGCATGGGTTTCTTCTAAAATTTTTTTTTTTTATTATTTCTTTGCTCTAACGTGCATAAGTTTTGTAAATCTGTGCCCATTAGAGATGAGCGATCCCGTGATTTTTAAATATCATCGTGATTAGTGAATGTGATTTAAAAATCACTGCTCCTTTAAACTGTGATTGTGATCACGGTTTATTAGTTTTCTGTTCTTTTAACGCAATTGCGGCCAAGCTATATATACAATGCGCGAGCTTTTGTAGGCACTTTACAAAGAAACAACAACAAATTGTAAGAGCTTTCAAATCTGTTTACTTTCATATAGGTACATACATACCAGAGATCAGCAATGAGTAGTGAAAAAGTGAGTAGAGCCGAATCATGACTCATAATTTCTTGTACTTATACGGACTCATACTTATTGTAATTCGATCGAAACTCATATTCACTCAGAAGTTTGATTTCACTCATCGTACTCATACTTAGATTTAGATTCAACAGAACTCAATGTGCATAAATATCAATAATAATAAAAAAATTTAATTTTCCCAAAATGTTTCTGTATAAACTTACAATTTTATGCTTTTTTATATTTTTATACATTTTATACTAGTTAGAAACTGTTAAATGACTAAACTTGTAAATATACTTGGATGAGTTAAATGAGCTGAATCAATGTGAGTATTGAATCAATGAGTATTGAGGTCATTTTTAAATGTGTGAGTATGAGTCGACGTCACACTCATAATTGTGAGTGTGAGTGAATCAGAGTAGTTGAGTTTAAATGATTTCTACTCACTTATACTTAAAATTTCATGAGTCAGTATGAGAAGCGAAAAAGCGATTCATTGCTGATCTCTGATACATACTTGAACAAATAAATTTTGGCATAAAAAAATTCTAATAAGATAGAAGAGAGAATGAAAGGAACAGCAATATCATTCGACATTTCATTCAAAAAACGATATTACCCACACAAACAGTGAAATATCATAAATTTGTATATGTAACAAAATACAAAAAGAACGACTTAGAAAGTACCTGTTACTTGACAAATTTGGTCACAACTGTGATTCGTGATTTTTCAGTAACAGTGATTAAATCACAGGTACAGAAATATCGCTCATCTCTAGTGCCCATGTTCTGTAATCCCGCATCGAGACACTTTTCGATTGAAATGTGAGAAATGAAACAAAAAGTCATAAATTGAAACAAACAGCTGTTTTTCTCACTTAACTGCGTCTGTAACATTTTTGGCGAGTAATTGCTGTCCCGTAAGGAAATTGCTCTCCAATATACTGAAGAAGTGTATCTGTAAGATTTTTATGAGAAAGTTCCCGCTTTGAACTGTCAAATAAACTCACGCATAAAAACGGGGTGAGAAAAAATTTTAACACTAAAAAATAAATTAAAAATGCAATGAATACGAACACGGAAGAGATAAGTATTTTGTTATTCGCAATTTTTTTCCTTGTTTAATTATTTTGCTTACGAATATTTTCTAAGAAATTTTCTAATCAACAAATATTTAAGTCGTACTTTACATTTTTTGGTATAGCCGACGGCTGTATTTTCGCCGCCGTCGTTGAAAATTTTTAAATTTTAGTCAATTTTGGTCGCCGTCAACGATATATGGGACTGGTGTTCTCAACATCTGCAATTTCATATCGGCTTCGAATGGAATATTATGACATTTATAACGTTACGACGTAATCTCTTTTGATAGTTATCGACATGAGTTACAGACAAACTTTTTTCTCACTTATCGAGAAACGATGGAATATATTTAGATGGGAGAAGTTCTCACCAAAGTTACAGAACATGGGTACTGTACTGCGTATCAAGGCAAATTCATGTAAACGGTGGTGGCGACATTGTATTTTATTTGTTGCTTTCGTTGGTCGATATGTTAAACACTCAAGCAACTTTTGACAATCCTCTCTCTAAATAAGAAAAAAAAAGTATCACAGTTGTGCTTTCAACGCCACTTGAAAAATAAATTTGCCTTGCTGCGTATGAAAGTCGTGATTCAGACTTGCAATTTTTGTTGCAGCAATTCTTGGTGAGATGTGTACCCCTCCCAAAAAATGCTGCAACAAAAATTGGAAGTCTGAACCATGACTTACATACTTTGCACTACGGGAAAGTTTTTTTTTGTCTGGTTATCCCTCGCATTATTATATAATTATTATTATTTACATTATTACATTTTTGTTATATTATTATGCTCGTAATTTCTACAAACAGAAATCTAGCTGTGTATAGAAATCTATGATGTAATGCTGCCATATTTTAAAACAAAACTTAAGGTAAAAACACAAAGGCAAATAGATATTGAAATAGGTAAAGATACATGTTAGATACGAACACGACCAGCTATCTTTTTGTAGAAATTACGGGCATTATTGGTTTTTTTTTATTAATAAATATGAAAACCTATGTATACAGAAAAAATTTTTAGTAGTTTTTTGTCAACTAAAAAATTGTTTGAAAAACATTTTAATTTAATTAATGGATAATTGAATAAATCAGTGTTTAAAAAACTACATTACCTAAACATTTTTTACTATTACTAAAACTATTACTCTTAACAATTATATGTAGCGTCAGAAAGAGCAGTTGTCTTGCTTTGTAATATTACCTTTTTTAAAACTACTGCTACATGCAAAAAATAAAACTAGAAAATAAAATAGCAGCAGTAAAACAAAAATTAAGTAGCAGTTAAAAAAACGAAATTGTTTTCTATTGGTTTGATTGAGGTTTTCGTTTTAAAACTACTACTACATTTGGAGTATTGTTTTTTATGACTACAAAATTTGGAGGTAGTAGATTATTAACATTGAGGTAGTAGTAGAATTACATAGAAGTAGTATGTTAATAACATTAAAGTTGTAATATAATAACATTGAAGTAGTCAGAAACGAAAATAATCAGCAAAACTAGAAACCAACAATAAGTACGTATGTGATGTTGTTTGAATAATTCATAAACAGTGTTGTCAGGTCGTCGCTTTTACCATTATTGTTAGTACTTTTTGAAATTTTCGGTGCGGAAAATTTTCGATTGTTAGAAGTTATATGTACTCATACTTATTAATATTTATTTTATGAGCATTCATTCCACAATGTACGGAAAATATTTTGAATGGAATATTTTATATGTTTTTAACATGTTAAAAACGCTGCTATATTTAGTGAAAATTATCTTAAAACCAGTTCAATATATCATTTTACCATACTAAAAAACATATTAAATAAAAACATTTTAAAAATTATTAATTATTAGTATTGTGGTTAGTTTATTGAACAGTTTATGGTTTTTAACAAAATTTTTTTAATATTTTATTCAGGCTAAAGTTCATTAAATTAAATTTCCATTAAATTATTTTTATGAAGAAAGGAATTTTACAACATGAAATGAATTAAAATTTATTGATAATTTTTCATTCTTGACTGAGCTGGGAATTGAACCCAGGTTTTCACGGACACAATCTCGACAAAGGGGTTTGCCGTTTTAACACTCCCTGCCATCGAAGGCAGCAGGCAGTCAATAGCCAAACACCAATCTTCAAACCAAATTGGTAGATCGAAATTTGTTTTTTGAATGATGTCAAATAGCATGAAAAACAGAAGTAGGGAGGAATATGTAAATCAATTAAAATTAATAAATTTAATTAAAGGAATTTTAAAGGGGCATGAGCCAAAAGATTTCTGGCAACACTGATTTTAACACACACGTGCTGTTCGTTTGTTTTTATTTGGCTGAAGATTTTACGTTTTTATTAATTCTGCTGCTACCAAAATGTTATTTTACGACTGCTTCAATGTTATTAACATACTACTTCAATGTTATTCTAAAACTGTTTAATGTTATAAAACAACCACCTAAATGTTATTTTTTGTATAACTACTGAAGCAGGTGGTAGTACAAATTTTAAAAATTTTACTGCTCCAAAAATTTAAAGGTAGCAAGAGCAGTAAAAAAAATTTACTACGCTGCTCCAATTATTTTCTTTTTGCGCTACTGCTGAAACTATTGCTATCAAAATGTGACGGTAGCGGTAGTAATAGTAAATGAACGACTACAAGTTTTTAACATTTTTGTACTAGACTATTTTGTGTTTTTTTATTACTACAGCTACTTGGAGTCTAGTTTTTTAAACACTGGAATAAACAACTTTTTTAGTTGAATAGACATTAAAAATATTTTTTTGATTAAATTAACATTTTAGTTGTTTTGAAATAAATTTTGATTTAAAATATCAATTAAATAACAAAAAAATTTAATTCATTTTATGGCTTAAAATTAAGCTTGTAGAATTGTTGTTGGAAAATGCCAACACCTGTGTTATATTTAATTAAATCAATTAACACATTGTTTAAAATGGCAAAGTTTTTTTTATCCTTTTTTTGATTAATATTAAAAATATTATTTATTGAAAAAAAAAAAAAAAAAATTCACAATTTTACATTTTTAATAATCGATATAAATATTTTTGCAATAGGTGCTAAATCAACAAATTGTGTGTTTGATTCCATTAAATTAGGTATAAGAAACCATTTATAAATTTTTTGCTCTGTTATAAAAAAAAGTGCACTGAAGAGCTAAATACTTTTGTAAGTAGTATTTTGTTGTAGTATTTTGTCGTATTCTCTTTAAATATGTATGCAGATTATCGACTGGTCATTGCCTAGTGAACTGTGAAGTGTTACACAGGATGGGCGCAATAGCCCCCAGTTATGTATAAGGTGTTCGTTGCATGATCTATAATATCCTCCAAATCGTTGTTCCATCACTCCAGGACATGCAACGTTTGGAGCACGAATGTTACTTTTGACATCGGCTTTAATTTTATGTAGACCAAATATTCTCAATGGGATTAAGTATCGGAAGTACCGCAAAAGAGAGGATGGCGTATTTTTAGTGTTTTTTTTTTAATTTCATTTAATATTTCCTGAACTGCAATTGAGGCTTTCTGAATTACAATTGACTTATCTAAATTAAAACTGACGTTTTTTATATTTCAATTGACTAATCTCAAATACAATTGACGCCTTCTGAATTTCAATTGTCCAATAAGAATTACAATTGACGCCTTCTGAATTTCAATGGACCAATATGAATTACAGTTGACGTCTTCTGAATTTCAATTGACTAATCTCAACTACAAGAGACGCATTCTGAATTATACTTGATGTCTTCTTACAAATAAAAAAGTTGTAGTGCCTCAATATTGCTCAAATTTCGAAAGTTTCAAGTTTTTATATCTTTTTTCACCATTTTTGGCCGATAGCTGCCAAACAGTGGAAAAAAATATTTCTTAAAATATATGTATGTAGTTCATAATTGCTTCACATTTTCTAGCTGTATTTTACATTAAAAATTCGGGAAATTCGATGTTTATACAGCTGCAAAATGTTAAAGTTATAGTTGTCTGAGTAATTTTTTAATTAATCCTTTTTATTAAGCTTGAGGTCTTTTTCTTTTTTTTATAAAAAATATTAAATATTCTTGAAATATTCAAGAAAAAATCCCTGAAGAAGGCACACAACGGAGTGCCGAAATATTGGATTCAATAAAATTTAATATTTTTTTATAAAAAAAAGAAAAAGATTCTTAAATATTAATTTAAATTTAGAAATAAAAGAAAAAGCTTCGGTGGATACAATTTTGACACCAGTCGCTCGTGTTCAGTGAAAGAAATTATAGCAGCATTTATTCTAAGAAAATTTGATTACTTAAAGTAAAAGCAGTAACACATAAAGTTTTGTAGCTTAGCAGTTAATTCTCCAGCACTTAATTTAATAGGCAATTCTAAAATGTAGCAATTAAGCACTAAACGCAAAAACTTAAAACTTGACCTTTTAAAGATATTAATGAGGCAAAGGTCAAATCGATAACCGCCGTACATAGAAGTGTAATCGAAACTAAAATACTGGTTTTTGTAAAAAAAGTAAAAAAAAACTTAAAATTCTGTATAATGAAATTTCTATATAATGAAGTAATTTTCTGGTCCTAACAGATTCATTACACGCAGAGAAAAAACATGATTAATGAATGGTTACTGCGACCATTTGTATTCATATTTGCCTAATATGTTTACCCTAATAAGCTCATTATAATCCTTATTTAACTTTAAAAAATATTTTTTCTCCTTAACATTTTTTTATTCACTATAATATTATTATATGGTGTTTTACACCTAAAATGTTACCATGATCTTGCTAAACATATTAAATTATGTGAAACATTTGCTACTATAATGTATATATTTTCAATTATACAATTAAAATCATAATATTTCCGGTACACAAAAGGTATGTTTGATACCAAAATTTTTGTTCGCTTTAAAAGACATTCTCTAAATGAGCAAACATTTATTGTCAAAACAAACAGTGTGTGTTAATAAAGCAAATAAAATCTTCTTCCACGTAATTTTCCGTCCAGTTAATCGGGAAACATGAATGACTACAAAATTATTAAAAGTTTTTCGGGAGAAAAAGGCTATGCATGATAGCAAAATTAAGAAAATAAATTATTATATGTTTATGGAAACAGGTAAGTTATAAATATGTATGTATATATTATTTTTATTTTAATTTATTATGTATGTTGCAAAGTATATGTATGTATTTTTAATAAAACATAAAATTTTTTAAAAAAATTTTTTTTATTGGTTTTATTGTGAGAACCATATAACATGTTCAAATAGACATTTTGCATGGTGTTGGAAAAAATAGAAACATGGTTAGGAAGATCATTTGTGTATTTCTTCTAAACATAATAATATTTTTGAGACAATAATAAGCTATAAACATGTCGGAACATATATTGTTACTCAAGACGTGTTTGACACAATCATAACCACAAACAATAATGATAGTTTGCGATTGTGATTGTATCAACCATGTTTTTTCTTTGCGTGTATAGGGGAGTTCGACTGTACATTTATTTCTCAAACAGGTTGCATTTTATATTATACTCGTATGTAAATACATAATGTATTTATTATTTATACATAAGAAGTTTATTTTTTTAATGTTTATGTTTTCAGTGAAAATAACTTAATAAATATGTTTGATTTTTGAAAATGGGCAACTTTTTTTCTCAGAATTTGTGCAATTTATTTTTCGAAAATCCCTTTTTTGTGTACCTTTTTGAAAATTTTGATCGGTAACGCTTATCGTACCGACGTAAAATGCTAAAAATCCTCACTATGACTCATACGTAGAAATTTGAAGAAAAAAAGTTTTAACCCTTTCAGGGTCAGAAATAATTTGTGGCGAGATAAAAATCTGAAAATTTTTATTAAAGTTGAAGTCAGGAAAAATAATAGTATTCGTCTCATGTAGCTCCCCTGGTTTTTAGGGTTTGGCATTCCCTATATTCAAAGCCCTCACAGGGCCACAAAAGAGCCCACAACTTTTTTTTGCAATATTTTTTTCAAGTAAATACATATTTACGCATGTATCAATACTTACATTTTCTTTTTTAAATCGCCCGATCGCCTAAATGATAATTATTTTTTATTTTCTTTCCAAATATAACCTTTTTACAAATTTCCAGACGAGTGTACGAAAATGAAAATAAAGTCAATGCTATAATAACAATTTAAAATAGCAAAAGCAACAGAGCACAATGTAATGTCGAATATATGCGACAAAAACACTGAAAGGGTTAATTAATTAAAGACAAAAAAAAATTTAGAGAAAATTTTTTAATTAACACATTGGCCCATAATCATAGTCAAAAATAAAGGTGACTGCTTCTAAAGAAAACCTTAGAGCCATGGTGTTCAGATGCATTTGAAGCCGGTTTTAGTTTAAAGAATACATTATTTTGACTACGATTATTGGCCTTTGTTTGTTTAAAAACAAATGTTTTTATACCATGTTCATTTTAAACATGATTGTAACATTTTTGGCAGCATTGTTTGACTATACGACTTTTTTAGAATCACACATATAGAATCTTTTGGGTTTATTTGTTGGGCAATTAGTTACATGTGGTGACGGTTCTTCCTGAAGAACTTCCTGCATGCACTGAACTATAGGTCGTTGTAATATATTAAGTGACCTTTGGCGTACTTGAACATGTCGGTTTTTATTTTAACTTGCAAAAATAGAATAGTAAAAAATTGTATCTTTTTTTTACAAAACAAATGTAAAATAAAAGCCGAGTAGCTTGGTTTCGATATACCGAATATTTTCGTTACTACATTAAATTAAGCATCAAAATGTATCACACAGACACATGCTGGTAAGATAAGGGTTAGAGCTAAGAAAATTATAATTTGTATTGGATTCGAATAAACGTGTGCAAAGTGAACTTTAGTACTTTTTGTATTTTTTATTAATGTTTAATTATCAACCTCATTGGATACAAAACATTTACATAAAAAAATGCTTAAATGGAACAATTCTGAATTTTTAAAGTAAGCAAATTGAAGACTCCAAATCCCTTCTTTATTATAAATAGAGATAATCTGGTCACGTATAATTTTATTTCAGCTGGATATTTTTTTTTAAAAGTCGTCTAACAAAACTAATTGTATTGTGAGATATAAATATTTTCCCCAAGTACCCATTTAGTCAAATGCCTCAGCTCTATATATATAATAGAAAAGAATATACATCATCATGATGAATGTTCTTTAATAATAGTCATTTATTAAGAAAAAAAGTCATCATAATGGAATTATTTATTTGTGCCTGAGTGTGTGGGTGTATGCATGAGACTACGATTTTGTAGTGCATATTATTTCCAAGCGTTTTTCTATTTTTCTTGACAAACTTTTATATTTTCTTTTGCTTTCTCTTTGAAAAGATATGTGTGACAGCAATTTAATTAAAAACTTACAAATGAGTGAACAAAACAACCTAAAAGAGAACAAAAAAAAAAAAAAAACAAAAAAAAAGTCAGAAGTACAAAAACAACTAAAAAAACGTAGTTTTATAAGAATAAAGGGAGGTAGACTATAAAAAAAAAAAAAAAAACTTTAAGGCAAAAAATAGTTAGGAACAACAAAAAAAAGGGGTTAAAAAGTTATGAAATTAAATGAAAAGAATAAAATAAGTTTTGTGTTAAACACAGATGTTTCATTCAATACCAGTTTGGTTGCAAGAAACATATACATGCTACCCACCAAGAAGGGGCCAACAAAAAAAGAGATTTGTTCTAACTTAACTAATTTTTTAAAAAAGGTATCTTTTTATATATATTTTTTTAAATACAGTTTTTCTAAAAAATTCCAATCTTGAGTTGAAAAACAAATCATGCCAATTTTAAATACCACGTTTAACAATCATAGAATTTTTTTTTTTTAGATGAAAAACTTTTTAAAAATACACGTTTTATGTTATTATACTAAAAAAAAGTCATTTTTTTAAGGATATTTTTAAAAGAACTGTTTTTAAGGAGCCTTACTAAAAATACCAATCAATTTCTTCAAATAATGATTAAAAAGAATATTAATAAAAAATAGACAACGTACCATTTAAAAATAGTTTTATTACCTTAATCGAAAAGGGCATTGTTTCAAAGCCGAATTGAAAAGTGCTTCTTTCCCCTGAGCAATATTTAAGCAAGTAAATTTCCTAATATCCTCAAAAAGTGTCAAAAAATATACTGGCAACACGTATTTACTGACTATTTAAAACCAGCAATCTTCTGCACATACAATGCAGGTTTAGATATCCATTAGAAAGAACTAAGTTTGCTTAATACCCACACTCATAAACAAAAGCACACACACACTAATGGATACTGCAGTTTTCACATGAAGAAATGCATTTGTTGGTTAGTTTTTATATATGTGATTTTTACTTTTTGTTCCAGCTTGATTTTTCTTTATTCTTTACGACATTCTACAAACCATTTCTACAAAAAGTATAAAACTTAGATATAAAATATAAATTTAATTAGGAAACCCAAAGAAACTGCAAAGAAAAATATATATAAAAAAAAGAACAAGGAAAACTTTGTTGCTCACTTTAGTTAGAAACTTGTCTACTTTTAGTTTTGACAATAACACAAAGTCACTTTTTCAAATCTTTTAATGGTTCATTGTACAATGACGAAAACATTGAAAGAGCGTAGAGAGAATAGAGTATTCAAAATATCGCCATTTTTAAAAAAGCAAATTTTAAATTATTCGTAAAATATTTTGCACAGAAAAAATTCAAAATTGTCTCTAATCAACAAATTCACAGCAAATTCGTAGAATCATGCAAACAATTTATTGATTTTGCACCTCTTACCAAAATGATTATATAGATTACTAAAAACTTTAAAAATTTTAAATTGTGAATATTTTTTTCAATAAAACTGCAGTCGAAACCAAAAACTAAAAAAAAAAAAAAAATTTAATTAATTTCATTTTGTAAAATTCCTATCTTCATAAAAATAATTTAATGAAAATTAAATTTAATTTACTTAAGCCTAATTAAAAATATCTAAATTTGGATTAAAACCATTAACAGTTCAATAAAATAACCACAATACTAATTATAAACATTTATATAGGAAAATTTGGTATTAACCCATTTTGTACCGCCGTTGCGTTTTCGCAACACCATCTTTGGATGCATATAAAATTGGTTTTAGCACTTCGATTTTCATGATTTAGTTTTTTATCGTTAGTTTAGAGGCTTTACTATTACGCTCTTACTATTAAAATAATATTCCTATTTTGTTTCATTAAGATCAACAAACTTTAAAAACAGTCCAAAAAAATGCCTTTTCAAAAACGACGTAATTTGCCTTAAAACAAAAAAAAAAATTTTTTTTCGTTCTTTAATTCAGATAGTAAAAGCATTGAAAAACGTTTATCAAAAAACCATAAATGAAAATATAGTCCCATTTATTCAGTATAATCTTATAAAATCACTGTTGCGAAAACGCAACAATGGCTAATTCCATGCAAATCACTTTTCTCCATTTCTTCTCCGCCCACTACTGACGCAACAAAGCTGTTCTTAATAAAAAGTATATATTTGTTTCTTGAATGAAACCTAAGTAATGCTTTGTTTTTGGTTGTCTTTACACTCATATGGTTGTACTTCAGAATAAAATCGTTGAGTCAATGAGTAAGTATTTATAGAATATATCTACATAAATATGTACATATGTATATACAGGGTGTCCGCCGGGAAGGTATACTACTTTGTTTGTATACTACTTTGTTTGTTTATAATTTTTGATTAAATGAAAGAGAATGGATTTTATATTGACAAAAGTTTTATTTAATGTCGGCAATTATGTATGAGCACATTTTTCATTACATTCTCACACATTTCACGCGGTATTTCATTAATTTCATAACGAATATTTTTTTTTGAGTTGCTCAAGCGTTTCTGGTTTGTTTGCATAAACCTTGCTTTTCCGATATCCCCACAAAAAGAAGTCCGGAGCAGTCAAATCAGGGGAGCGTGGAGGCCAATTAACATCACCATTTCTTAAAATAACTTGTTGTGGTAAGAGGTCTCGCAGTAATTCAATTGAAACCCTGTCTGTGTGCACGTTGGCTTATCGAATATTTTTCCATAATAAATTTGTCGCGTGTCTTCTTCACAGCCAAATATGAACTGTCAAGAATAATGTTTACTAAAATGGCGGCAAAACAAAGTAGTATACTTTCCCGGCGGACATCCTGTATTATAATTATTAAATTTCGAAAATATACATAGATTAAAAGTAGCCCTTTCTGCAATTTAAGTAATATTTTGTTTGAAGAAATTACTGGGAAGTATTTGTGCCGTTTCATAGGTACACAAATTTTGTCAGGCTACCATAATATTCCCCATATCCAACATTTCTGATCCTTCAATTGGGTGTTCCCATCGTCAAACATCTATCCTTTTAAATGATCCCAAAAATAAGTGATTTTCACATGGTTGGTAACCACAACAAAATGGTGGTTTCTGATAGATTCGACACTTTTAAACGGAAGAATAAGAAGTTTGTTATATGAAAAGTATTTGTTATTAGATGGGCAAATAATAACTTATTTTGACCAACATAATGTTCATATGTTCAGTACTGGTGGCTTTGTTCAATACTAAATATTTGTTTGAAGCTAATTATTGATAAAGCCTAGCAAGCAAATGTAGCAAATAGTGGTGAAAGCTAAAGTAGCTACCTAATCGCTGCTATTATTAGAAAAACTTAACGAGGAAACGCATATAGATGATTTCGAGGTAAACGAATTGGAAATTTTACAACATATACTCGGTGCTAATGTTCATAACCACGTTATTTTGAAAACTCGGGGCAATTATCAACGTAAAAAGTGTAATAAAGGGCTTTTAAAATCGCGCTCGAATAGTGTATAAAATATTTCTATAATAAATAAAAACTATATATTATTTTAAAATGCAAAAATCAAATGATTCTTTTGCTGCCATAGAACAATATACTAACTTTTACCTCAAATGTGATTTGCATGTAATTAGCCAACGTTGCGTTTTCGCAACAGTCCACTATTACCAATATGGTCACCCGATTTTTTTCTTACTTTCATTTTTGTGATCAGGAGGTTGACAAGAGCTTGTAAACTAAAATTCATGTAAATATGTTAAGGATATCGGGTAGTGGTACAAGATGGGTTAAAAGCTTTTTTCAGGAGTTATATAGGGTTATCCATTTTTCGGTTTCAAAAGTAAAGCTAAATAAAACACACATAAAGCTCTGATTTCTATTAAATTGTATTCCATTTAAATGCTTAGACTCTTGCATTTTATGCGAAATACAATGTCATTTGAATGAGCAACTCTATTGGTTGCACTGGTCGATCCTTTTGGGGTAGTTTTCGATCACTTTTTCGCTCATTTTGGGTGGTTACTCGGCGATTATTTGACTTGGGGGACAATTGACGTCGCTAAAACGTGTTCTGAACACTTCCTATACAATAAAGCCTAAAGCGTTCATGTTGTGTGGATCGTGGCACCGTCCAGTTGGAACCACATATCGTCCAGATCATTTGCAGGCCAAAAAAGTCGGTTATCGTACGGCCATAGCGTTCTGAGCCGCACTTTCACTACCAGAAGCAATAAATTCGGCAGTGTGCTCATTATGATGATTTCAAAAAACTGCAGTCGAAACCAAAAACTAAAATTTTTGTAAAAATTTCCGCTTTTTGAGATGGTTTGACAGCGACTGTTTACATTAAATGAATCAGAATAAAAAGCAACAGTTTTTTTTTGGCTAATGACAAATAAAGAATATAAAGAAATGGTAGTTTTACTACTTTGACTGCAGTTTTTTAAACGCACATCTGAGACGCTTCCACTCTCTTAAATTTTTTTTATAATCTTACCAATTCCGTGCTCAGTAGGTTTATTATGGCGACCATAATCTCCCCGTAATGCTCGAAAAGTTTACCACTGTTGAAACCTTTTACTTAATAAATGACACTTCAGCTAACAGGCTTTTAACAGCTTAAAGCCTTTCCAGACTGATGGTTTTTAAACCACTTAGTGGATAACCCTGTATTTGTATGAGAACTCTGGTCCGATTTGGTCTGATTCCAATTAGATTTGGTAAAATAAGTTTGAAACAAATTTTATCTAAACGCCAACATAATAAGATTGTCTGTGGGCATAAATGCCATGTGAAATTTCTAACCGATTCTCATCATTTTGAATTCAACAAAATTCATTTCAATATCTTCAAAATTGATACCTGGGCCCTGCTTCTCAAAAGTACAATTTACAAATCTATAAGCAAAATACGTTAAAAAAGCAGCAATTTTACAGTTTTTTTTTCTCTCAAATTTATTTTACTTGTAGATTTGTAACTTGTAGTTTTGAGAAACAGGGTTCTGTACTTTGCACTTAAGGTATTAAGGTATGGCAATCAACCAGCTAGCAACCAGACGGACGGACAAACAACGTATCGACTCAATAAGTGATTCTGGATGAATCGGTATACTAACAGGCGGGTCAAGGACAACTATTTTTAAGTGTTCACCCATCAGCATGAACGCATAATACCCTCCCCACTATTGCGGTATGGGCATAAAAATTCACTGCGTATTAAAAAACAAATTTTTAACCTGTCGGTGGTTTTCAAGCAGAAAAACCGGTTTACCAGTTTCTGGTTATTTGAAACTCTAACGCAAATACAAAGGAAACATGACTAGGATTGTAGGATGGTGTTAACTTAATTTCCCATTGATGGTCGGTTGCTAATGGAGTGTTAAACATTTTGTGTATTTTGACATAAAGACAATATAAATAATTTAATATAAGTTTTTATATACAGAATTTACTCAAAACTTGTTTGAGAAAAAAAAGGAAACAAATTTAAAATGTTTGGTAAATAAAAAGGGTGAAGAGATGACAGAGATATCAAATGTTTCGTTTTTAAACCTTCAAATTCAGGTAATTTTATATACAGTTCTTAAAGATGTTGAATTCACTTAAGTATTTGTACATAAAAGAATCTCGCCGTCGAATTGAACTGCTTGGGGGCTTATGAAATTTGTGTGTACCTAGAATAATTAACGGTTGCTTCAGTCAGCGTGGGTTCGACTTTAAATAAGAAAAATAATACTGGCCCTTGCGAGGCCTGGTTAGACAGAAAATTGTACACATTTACCTATGAATTAACTCACGGCATAAAAGTTGTGTACCTGACACTACAGCATTAAAGAATATAGACAACCACTTATTCAAACAGTGCTCATTATTTGGCTGTACTATACCTTCACCCACCAAACCTTTACATGTTATTAAAGACCCTTCAGTCTACATAATCAAATTACACAATTTCAGACCATGTTTATAGTTTAGCAATTCATATTTGCTTTATTTAATCAAATAAATTAATTTCACAAATCCATATCACTTTTATAGTAATGTAATGTATTTAAGAATATCGTACAAAAAATGTATATGCATACATATATTCTACATTTAGCAAATTTACTTTAATATTACTTAAAAACTGATGATTTTTTTTTTTTTTTTTTTTTTTTTAAACGAAATTTTTTAATGAAAAACAAATTTTACATTGACTTATTTTAACGAAACAAAAAAAGAAGAAGTTTGACAAGAATTAAGTAAAGAGAAAAAAAATTAAAAAATTAAGTAAAAAGCAGAGATTAACTCTCAGAAGAATGTCAGCCTTTTTGTTATTTCATACTTAATAAAAAAAATAATCGAATACAATAAAGACAATCACTTACTTGTTTCTTTATGACCGCAGTTGACTGATGTGGAAGATCTTCTCCATCGAGGCTTTTATGGCTGAACTCAATTTATTTTGTTACTAATTTTTGTTTTCTCTTATATACTTAATTGCAGAAAGAAAAAAAAATATAATGAAACTTTATGTATTATGTAGGTAAGTATATATGTAGGTAACTATTTATTGATATGTCTATTTCTGGGCTTACTTGACAACTCTTTTAGTAAGTAAGTACCAGAAAAATCTACTTACCAAGAGAGGGTGTAAAACAAACAAAGCAAAACAAATAAAATAACAAACAATTTTACACATAATGGCAGCCTATGAACGGGGATCACGGCCGTCAGACACGTGTTTCTAGGTTAAGTAGAACACTCCCGACACTAAACGTTGTTCGTGTTCTTCCTGTATACTCACAAAAAAATGTATCTCTGATACAGGTTGCTGGATTCTATTACAAAAATACAAAATAAAAATAATTATCCGGAAATTTAGTGCATACATATAAAAAATAATTACCCTTCACTGTTCTTTAAAGTAATTTGGTTAATAGCCAACAAATCAATTTTCCCTCCCTCAATACTTGAGGTGTAATCAGTCTTATATTATATAAGGTCATGTTCCAATCGACTCAATTCCTACTTGGACAACTTTAAATATTATGTACTTGGTACCGTGTATGAATATTCATTAATGAGGAAGGCACCGCGTGGCCTCAAACACGTTGATAAATTAAATAGCTTACTGAATGAAAACGATTTATGATTATTTTTATTGGCAACGCGTCTACACGTATTGCTATCATTTTTATTATGAGACAGTTGCTGTTAGAAATCGCATAACAACTGTTTACTTAAAGGAATGATCAAACACTATATTGTTCCGAAGAAATGTTTCCAGGTAAGGACTCTGACTTTAAGGTAGCCCAGTACAATATTTCTTCATTGATACAAAAAATTACCGGCTTTATATAAACATTATATTTGGTTTTTGTACAAAAGTTACATATAAAGTTAAGCCGCTTGCAACCCACATATGTCAAATGGGAATAATTGCGTTTTTATTTACAACATAAAATAAATCAGACATTTGATAGTTGACTATTTAAGCAAAAATCAATAGAATAACAAAATAATAATTATAAGAAGTTTGTTGTTAAAGCATTTTAATTTTACTTGTTTTTAATTTTGTACTTGCACAGTGCACAGAGATGTACACAGCGGGAAAACTCAGAAGACCTTCTTACTTCAGGCCTTATTGAAGGCCTGCGTAGAATTTTTTTTGATTCAATTGCCATTCTGATCTAACTGTTAAAGAAGGCCTCATAGAAGGCCTCGGCTCGTTTGTATAAAATTGTACATTCCTCACTCGCTTCTATGAGAAGGGAGAAGAAAGGAGTAGCTTTTTTTTGCTTTTTTGCCAAAGCAAAATTAAAAGAATTATTTTGTTATCCAGTTGCCATTCTTATGTACCTGCCAAAGAAGCGAGACCGGAAGGCCTACCCTGCGATGACAACGTGTGTAAAAAAGATATGAGTATGGAGTGGAGCGCGCAGGCCTTGTATATCCAAAAGAAGGAGTACAGAGGCCTTCTAGAAGGCATCCTTACTCCTTCTTTTTCCCGCTGGGTATATGCCTATGTGCACTGTAAATGTATATTTCTGCCAAAACGTCAAAATTTTCTATGGGATTTTTAAATATTTATGCTATAAAAGGGCTTACACTTCATAACCTATAATTACAACTTTGGATCACAATGCATAGCCTACTTTGACTGTAGGAGTTCCGGAAACCAAATATATTTCGTTTTTAGTTTTTAATACAATTATCTGGCGTTTTTTTAAATTTTTTTCGTTCTTTAAAAACTGGCACTGTTTTAGTCATAATTTTTTTTTTATCGCATCGCTCATATAAAATTTATGTTATATAAAAGTGCCTAAAAAATAAACCAGCAACAAAAACATATACAATTTTGTAAGCCGAGGCTTCTTTTAAGGAGTGTAAGAAGTTGAAAAGCTTAAGCTCAGAGTAGTATAAAGGCTCACAATTAACGGTCGCTATTCTTAAAAACGCGGCGAAGGAGTGAACATTGACATGAAAACAAAACCAAAATTTACGAAAATTGTTTTTGTTATCTATACACTTCTGAAATAAATTAACGTGAGAGATTTAACGCGTTTCTGTCTCTTTTAAAAACTATTTGATAAACAAAAACTTTTTTTATAAATTTTTTGCAAATTTGCTTCTGTTTTCATGTAAATTTTCACATCTTCGACGCGTTTTGAAGAAAAGCCACCAAGTACTGTCAGTTTCACAACTAAGTAAGGCCAAGTTTTTATACCCTTCACCGGACGTAAAAGGGTTTATATAAGTTTGTTATTTTGCTATTAAGATTCAGCCAGATCGATCAATAAATGGCTGAGATATGAGTAAAAAACCACTACTGCCTCGAATTTGTTCATAAAATTCCATGTTGTTGTTGGTTTGCTTATACTCATCACAGAAACTACCCTGCCTTATATAAGTTGGTTTTTTTATTTTTTTACACATAACAAATGTATACACGCAGTTGATTTAACGATGTCCGTATTTTTTCCAGTATATCTGGTGAACGGCAAGAGCCAAAGTTCCCAAATTATGAACAATCACCTTTGTTATCAATACACAACATCCGACAAAATGTGTGTGGTATTAGAGAAATAGGCGTGGCAGAAAATAGATTTATTTATACCCAAAGAACGGTATTCATATAACTTTATGTTCTTATGGCGCCATGGCGAAGGGTATATAAGACTGTGCATAGCCGAGAATAGCACTCTTACTTGTTTAGTTATTATATCTAAAGGTATTCCTATTTTTTCTAATTTTAAACATTTCAATATTTGGAAAGAGCATAAAAATAAAAAAAATTTTGAATTTGTTACATTTATTATTTAAAAACATGGATCATATTAAAAAAAAAAAAAAAAAACGAAAAAAATTATAAGTGGCAGCATAAAATCAACAATTGTTTGTTTTATTTCAAACGTAAAAAGAACTTATAATTTTGTGGCTGAAGGCGAAATGACCCAAAGCAAAATCACCTAATCCAATGTCTATAAAATCGCCCAAATATTTTTCATAAAAATTTGACTGATTTTGCATCTTCTTTTTTTTTGTACTTTTTCGTAATTTTTGGGTAAAAATTCACTTGTGCTATGATGCAGAAAAAACTTTTGGGCGATTTTGAGTTTTTTTTTATAATTTTAACAAATTCTTCAGTGAGATAGTATAGAAAAACTTTTGTAAGATCTGGCAAAAGAACTTTTAATTTCAGTAATTGGTATATTATTAATTCAAAACATTTCGAATTTAAAAATCCCGAATCTCTAACTCAAGCTTGACAGAATAGGCGGCCTTCGGTCGGGCGGAACTTTTTTCTCCCCTTTGGTAAAATAAACTACTTAATTTGGCCTAGCGCACGGCCAAAGGTCGACAATGCAGAGATATTTTACTCAGCGAAATTGGTGTTTGTTATACCATAGACGGAAAAACCGTAGCGCCCGGCCGAAGTCCGGCTATCCATATTTTGCCTGTTATACCATAGGCAAGAAAACTCTTGCGCACGGCCGAATGCCGGCTACGCAGAGTTGCTTTAGTTAGTGATTTGGGATTTTTAAATTCGGAATTTAGAATATGGGATTTTAAGCTTTGGGCTTATGACACCAACTCAAATAAGTATACATGTATGATTAAAACATCTTTGTAAAATTTAGGCAATAAAAGTTGGGTATGTTTTAATTTTTAATTTGGGCCTTTTTACGATTTTTGGATATAATTTTAATTTTTATTTTTTGGGCTTACGTTGGTTGAGTGATTTTTAGTTTGGGCGATTTTTTTTTCAAATTGCTTTGGGTGACAGATTTTAGAATAACTATTCTGGGAAATATAGCTGCCTCACTTCTTTAATATTGAAAAACAAATCGTTATGCCGAAATTATTTTGTCGTTCTTTATCGACTTTCGATTAATGTAAAAATATCCAAAGTCATGAGAAAAATTTTTAAGTTATGGCCATAATACGTCCAAAAAAAATTTAAATTTTGTTGTGTACGCCACCTTTTGCGAAATATTTGTTAGTTTGTGGAATATACTTTCGTCGAAAGAAGGTGACAAAAAATGTGTTTCACAAAAACAATAATTTAATTTATAATAAATTTCTTAACGAAAATGTATGATAAAGTGACAAATATATTAACGTATAGATATTTTTTTTGTATTATAAAGGATGGTTAAATTTTAAGGGCCGATATTGAATGTGAACAAACTTAAACGTCAGGTTTTTTTCTGCATTTCATTTGACGTTTCTTAATTTCAGACTAAGTCAATTTGATTTTATTCATCAACGATCAACATGAAAAGACACACAATCGAGCAACGCGTTAAAATTATTTAGGCTTATTATGAAAATAGGCGTTGAATTCAAAATGCATTTTGTGTACCCTCTTGATTTTATTAATCAGCATAATCGACCTCAGTGGATTCTTTAATAAGCAGAATTGACGTATTTGGGCGAATGATAATCCAAGAGTGATTGTCTAAAAACCAATGCAACCACAAAGAGTGGCTATTTGGTGCGGTTTATGGGCTGGCGGCATCATCGGGCCGTATTGTTTCCAAATTCAGGCCGGTCAGGTCAGACAGGTGCTCGCTATCGTGAGATGATTACGATTTTTGATGGCCCGAATTGGAAGATATGAATGTGGACGATATATGGTTTCAACAGAACGGTGCCACTTGCTACACAGCTAACGAAACAATGGCTCTTTTGCGCGACAAATTTAATGGCCGTGTTGTCTCACGTGGTGGCGATGTCAATTGGCCACCAAGATCATGTGATTTGATACCGTTGGACTTCTTTCTTTGGGGTTATTTCAAAAAAAAGCTGAGATAATTCGGCACATTAATGGCATAGAACCTCAATTATGCCTCAGCGTCATCGAAAATTTAGACCATCGGATAAAGGTGTGCCGCCTAGGTCGCGGCGGCATTTGGCCGATATTTTGTTCCATACATAATTCAACGATTCCAATATTTTCATAATAAAAAGAAATGACAATAATTTCCCAAATAATTTGTGTTTTATTCAAAATCAACATCGGTCCTTAAAATTTAACCACAAATTTGCTTTTGTATGAATAATTTTTAGTTGTACTATTACTGAAATAAATTTTTCATTTCTTAACAACAATATGAATTTAAGCAATATAGCAATAATTCCATCAATATAAATAACCGTTGTCTACTACATCCGAAAAACTCTTTAAATATAAAACGAACAATTTTAAAATAATAGTAATATTAATAAGATAGTCTCTCTTCTGTAAAATGCCTAATATACTCTGTTCATATACAACAAGATAACGCAAGAGTTTTTAATTGTAAATATTAATATGTTTTTTTATTGTATATTCACAATTATGTTACATACGATTATAACGCATTAAATTTTTCGCAAAAATGGATAAACAACAAAATGACTTAGTAATATCTCAAGGACCATAAGAGATGGAGACGTGATAATTACGATCGATAGACATGTTAAATTTAAAAGAAGAAACATCCTTATCACATTTTTTTTGATTTTGTGATATACGACAAAATAACTTCGGCACGACGAAATGGCAGGGTAAAAGGCACTACAGCATAAGGGACGTTAATGTTACTACATTCAGCTACTTCACCCAAGTATTAAGTTTTAATGGTTTACGAAAATATATACCAAAATTATATGGTTTTGGCCAAAATCTACCACTGTCCAGAGTAGTTTAATAAAAAGAAGTTCATAAGACAAGCTCAGATTAATTATTATATTTGCGAACACCCTCTTGCAACACCCAGCTATTGATAAATCTTACAAAATATTCTATCTTTAAGCATAATATAATTGTCTTAATATTAACCCATTTTTTGTGGGATTTTCCTTGTTAAACCTTAAATCTGTTAGATTTAATGAATCATATATACATTTTTCGAATGCACGAACGGCGGCATGCACTTTTTTCTTCACTTTTAAATCACTGTGCAATTATATGGTTAAAACTTAGAACTCGAAAGTAATTATATAAAAAACTCATAAAATGGAAGAATACGATAGTCACTCGCTTTATCTTTAAAGATTAATTTAACTAACTTCAATTAAGGTTTTTAAGAAAAACCTTATGCTTGTTGAAAAAAATTGCTGCATTCCTTAAAAATTACCAAAAAAAAAGACCGAATTAACCCAACTCCCTACGGGTTTTTATTCAATAAATTTTACAATATCCATATTTGTAAAAAGTCCTTTAACACACTGTTTTTTTTTTTTTTTAAAAAATGTTATTTGTTAGTCATTGTATACAAACCGGAAATGAAAATAAACAATAAACAATTTTCAACAACTACCAACTGTGGGAATACGAAGTATAAAGAAGCTGTATTGATAGCAAAGAACAAATTACACATAATAAATGTGTTTTCAATAGAGACTTCAATATTTTGTATTAAATACAGCAAAATCACAAAAAAAAAGCTAACAAAACTTAAAGAGGAAACTAAGTTTGTGCTCTTAAGAACAATGTGTAGAGATGATAAATTTTATAGAAAGAAATTAAATGGAAATAAAAACAAACATTAGTTCCTGTACATGATCAAACATCCGGTTTCCGCTTTTATGGTTTTACAATAAACAAAAATGTCAAAAAAGAAAAGAAAAAATGTTCGTTAAGTAGTAGCAAAATTGTTATGATGAGTATAGAAATACATCGACAGTTTAAAATTCAATAAAAAAAAAATTTATTTGTCTTTAAATTATTATGTTTTCATTTTTTACGTTCTTGTTTATTGAATTTTCTTTTTTCATTTCTTATTTTGTAATTTTCTTATTATTGGCACCCGTCTTAAATAAATCTGATTAAAAGAGGATACAAAAATTCAATTTTTCTACACGATTTGCTTACAAATTGCTCAAACCCTTTAAAATATGATAAGTGTATAACATATCCACACACACACGTATGCTCACTTACTTTATGTTAATACACATTTAAAAAAGAATAAACAACTCAACATCTAATACAAACATACATTTACGTATGTGTTTTCGTTCATAAAAAAGATTTGGTTATAAAATATTATTCCTATAGAAATACATAGATACTATTGAAGAATGTATGTATGCCAGTTTGTTTTTCTTTATAATACATATAGTACTTATGCAAATAAATGTTGTATAAAATGTTAAAAATGTATATCTTTCTAGTTTTTGGCAAAGTGAAAAAAAAAAATTTAAAAATATATATTTACGGACTACAGCACATACGAGTACAAATAAATATTCAATGATAAAGTACTTGTGTAGTCATATACTTAAAAAATATTTAACTAAAACTGCTTTGCCAATAAAAGGATGTAAGGAAGTAGAAAAATATGAGAAAAACGGACCAGCTATAGTGCCAAAGGGTGTTCCTTCATTGCAAACATGACGAGAGATTCCTGCTTCTAATCTTAACAATACGACACCTTGTTATACAAGAAAATTATATTAACAATAAAGCGAAAAAGAAAAAAATATAAAAACACGAATAGAGATAGAGAGTAGAACTTGTATTTTACAAGAACAGTGGTTTTAAAGAATTTTAATTGAGGAAACCTGCTGCTAGTAACAGCGACAATGCGACGAATGCACACAAGTTTAATTTGAATTATAGGTCATGGTTTATACTTTGAAATATTAATTGGGTGATGGGAAGAAAGAATATTCTTGATTTTTAAAAATTTGACTTGCAAGTTTTCCTTTTTTCTAATTTCTTGAAATTTTTTTACCTCCTGACACTCTAAAAAAAGTAAATGTTTCCATTAAATTAATTTTAAAATTATATTCTTTAATATTTTTAAACATATTAATGTCTGCCGATTTATTCTAGCTACCATGATAACAAAACTTTATTAAAGTAAAATTATCTGTTTTTATTAAACTCAAAATGCAATCGAACTCAGTACCAGCTCAGACATAATATTGGATTACATATCCCGTTAATATTATTTCCTCGCAATAAATCTTCAAGCTCAAGCTCAATGAGCATGAGAATTTTTGCCAGATAGTTGGTCTGTTATAAATAATTACACTTTGCTGGAAATTTAAACTTTTTTTTGAGACAAGCTGGGCACCTGGCGTTTTATCATAATTCGGGTACTCTAAGTCCAGTGGTGCTAACATTTTTTTTAGGTAAGCTCTGGTTTGAATGTTGCACAACATATGTTCGCGTATCTCAAAAACGATTTAGTTTTTTGAAAAACCGAAATTCTACAATAAAAGTTCTTTAAAAAGGTTAAACTTTTTTCTCATATGCGCATTCGTGTTAGAAACTATTTTTTTTAGCAACATTTTGAAATTTTTGTTTTTTAAAAATTCTTAAAAAATAGGAAAGTATAGCTATGCTATGAAAATTTGATTGTTGAATTTCGACTAAATCGTTTTTGAGTTACGCGATCATACGTTGTGCAACCTCCTCTATTTTCGAAATAACGGTATATCTCAAAAACCTAAACTAACCTAAAAAAAAACCGGATTCAGCGTACTCGAATAATGTTACTTGCACAGGGTCATTAGTAGGATATTTCGTTTTATTTCTTCGAGTGATATTCCCTGAAGAAATTTTTCATTAAGGTAGCAAAATATTGGATAAATAATAAATAAATATTTTGTATAAAAATTAAAAAAATAACGTTGAGCTTGAAGATTTATTACAAGAAAAAATTATTAAAAAGGTCGTAGAAATTGACCAGAATATCATGTAAATAATTATTTATAACATACCAACCTAAGCCTATCTGTCAAAAATTCTCATGCTCATTCAAAATGTATGATGTTGTATTCTGCGATACCCAAGCTCTACTTTTCTCCAAAGCGGACCACTTTGCTCTAATATGTATTCCATGTAATTCACTTAAGCTCTTACAAGAACCTAATGCATGACACATGCACAATATTGAGGTGGGGTGTCATAAAGCCAAGGACATAAAGCCATATGGCGTCTAGTCCCATTCCATTGAGACATAAAGGCATATGCCGTTTAGTCTCAATATAATGGGAATAAACGCCATAAATTTTTTCCGAAAATGAGATATAAAGCCATATTTTTATAATGATTGCATGTCACCCTATTTCATGTAAAAAATGCTTTGTTGTCCTTTTACAAAATGTTGCCATGGAGGAGTAAACATTCTGTAAAAGGGAAAATTATAGTGGAAAACTATTAATTTTTCCTTTTACAAAATGTTTGCAGCTTTAATTCCTGGAGCCTAGAAATTTAGGATATTTTAAAATCATTAATTTTATAGATAAATAGGCATATTAAGTGAAATAAAGCATTTGTAACGCAAAACATCAAATGGGACATAAAACCATAATGGCTTTATATCCCATTCCACTAAAATTGGTATGAGACTTAAGGGCATATATAAAATTATGGCTTTATGCCCGTTTGAATTGAGACATAAAGCCAATATGGCTTTATGTCCTATGGCATCCCACCCAATATTGTTCCCATTTGATCAAAAATTTGTGGTAACTGGAAAAACTTATAGTATTTGCACTATTTTTTAAAATTCTAAAGAAACCACTGTCTT
This sequence comes from Pollenia amentaria, assembly GCA_943735925.1. Classification (NCBI taxonomy): domain Eukaryota; kingdom Metazoa; phylum Arthropoda; class Insecta; order Diptera; family Polleniidae; genus Pollenia; species Pollenia amentaria. Next base: position 250,217,779 of record OX031007.1, on the reverse strand, counting down.
TTAAAATATACATATGTATGCATGTATGTATATTAATAAGGTGAAGTATATTGTCACTTGAATATTTTAAAATTTAATATGTTTTTTCAAATTCATATGTATGTATGTGTGTACATATTTTAGAGAACATATTCCAAAAACATAAAAAAATTGCACACACAATTTTAAGGATGTACCCATTTTTTCCCCCTGTTACCATTTCTAAACACAAAGTCTACAACAAATCATCGGAAGAAAAAAAATCGCAAAGGGAAATTTAGAAAAAAGACATATTTCAGTTTATAAATAATACAAGCAAAATATGACGATAAAGAAGAGCAGCTGAGCCAGCCAATGAAACCTGTGTCGGTGTAAACACATATACAACTTTAAAACGAGTATGAGAAACTGTCTATCTGCATAAATAACTTATACTCGTACACCAGCATAAATTTATGTAAAAAGTAAATACATTTTGACTAGTCGACAAATTTTAAATGAAATTTATCAGCGGCAGTTTTTTATTATTTTTTTTTTTAAATTTCCTTTCTTTCTAACATTTTTTTTAATTCTGCCTTCAGCACGTACAATTTGCAAGGAAAAAATTCTTAAGAATTTTCTATGTAAAATTTGATGAATGTTTACCTTCGACTTTTTAAGCTCATACTCTAAAAAATACATTTGTAGGAATGTCTGTTAAAAGGCAAAAAAAAAAAAAAAAAAAAAAAACGCTGAATCAAAATGAAATAGAGTGTGGCAGCAGAAAGCGGAAACATTGTATGGTTGGAATAATACCGATACTGCTGTATCAGCTTCATGAGCGGAAACCGGAAATAGGAAGAAAGGGTTGATGCTGCGTTATTTTAACACCATTACTACCACTATCATCACACACACAGTTACAATTACATTTCGTTACAATGATACTATTAAAAGATGCCTACAGCGCTTGTTAAGCAGCTCAAATGTGTTTTTTTTTTTCAAAAAAAAGAAAAAAAAATGAAAAACATTCTGTAACACTCAATATTTTTTTCTTAGTAAATATAAAAAATTTTTATTGCCTTTCTATTTAAATAAAATGAATATACAAATTTATGCTAAAGTATAAACAGTGAAGCTTAAATTTGTTCGCTTTTAATAAAATAAAATCGCAATTGTAACATATTGCAAAATATTGTTTATTCGTCAAATTGTTGCTTTATTGAGATAAAATGTATAAAAAAAATATCTAAGATTTCTGCATAATATTCTTCACAGGGAGTGTATTATTGATTTCTTTATGGTGGCTTGCAAAAGTTTTCTTGTTCAAAAATTATAATTCAGTGATTTAACGAATTTGTATTGACACTGACTGTCTTAGAAGTTTAAGGTATAGATAAACACATGTATAATACATCGCACATTTATATAGAATGTGCTTAAAATAAAAGTTTCAATACTTTATAATTTTGCACAGAAGGGTTCGTCTTTTAATATACATTTTTTTTGTCGGCATAATAAAAAAATACTGGCTTAAGATTAAATATTACACAATATTAATACTTTAAACGAATTGCTTTACGAATAAAAGTAGAACGTAAAAAATTCTTTAAAGAACTGTACATAAGCGTTTGTTACGAAAAACGAGAATATCCTTTTGCCCACAAGGATATACCCTTTATACATCTCATGAATTATGAATTTTTCTAGCGGATACTTAAACCGCATTATTTAACCTTTTATAAAATTATCAGAAAAAGAAAGAAAATAACGAAGCCTTTATGTGGAATATTAAATGAAAATTTTTTACGTTTTCTTAATAATCGTACCGCAAAGCAGTTGGAACATGGAAAAAAATTTTCTTTCCTTCAATTATTGTTTTTGTATAGATCAACGGTTCCCAAATAAGGACCCGTGCACATTTTCAGAAGGTCCGCAAAGAATTACAAAAAAAAATTTTTTTTAATTTTATAAATTAAAAAAAAATATAAATCGCGAAATCTTTCAAAAATAATAAATATGCATATATTTAATCGTTTTACTACTGTAACAAGAAAATCTTGGGTGAAAGTATTCAAAATGCGTTTTGTAACCAAATTACTTTCAGGATACCGTGAATAAAGTTTGTTACACTAGATTTCCGCGCAGTAAAAAATGGTGGGAACCCCTGACATTGTGGATGGCAGGATTTGTTTAAAATTTTACACATGCTCCTTTAACCGATCTCTTTAAGCAAATAATATAAGAATTTTATAAAAATTTATTTTTATTTAATTGTATGGGTCGGTAAGTTTTTGCTGGAATATATTTTTGGTATTATTTAGTTAAGCGATTTTTATTTTGTTAATTTTTTTTTTTTTTTTTTGGTATTTAATGTTTTGTTTTTCTTTTTTTTTATTTATTACCTTCAATTGAAAATAAAGTGTAAAGAAATGTAAATGATAGATTGAAATTCAGTCTAGTATTAAATGCTTAAAGCCAAAAGTAATTAACACAACTGGACATTTGGATATATCTTGTTTATTTAATTTTAATTGTAAAAGAAAGTTTATAAACAAAACGATTCTAGGTGAACAGAGGAGAGTTGTAAGTTTAAGCCTTTAACCATAATAATTGAGATGAATACTTATTCTTAAAAAAAAAGAAAATTAAATAAACATTCAAAATATTAAATATTAAAATATCCTTTTATTTTATTTTTTCATGTTTTACATAAATTAAATATAATAAAATGCATTACGGTCTGGCCTTAAGCGTATACTTAATGTGAAATGAAAATTAAATATTCATACGCCTTAAAACAAACTTATCAAAAAGATAAGTTTCCTTAAGAATAAAATATACACAATTGAAAAATAATTTTCGATTTACATATAAATTCTTAAAAGTAAAAAAAAAACACAGGAAACACCATCTGTCAATATTTATTGAATTTCCTGCAGACCATTCCCGTAAGCTGCCTTTTCTTATTTATCTTTAAATACGGTTTTTGAATTCTACTCATATGGGCATTATATTTGTATATAATTTTATACTTTTTTTTTCTTGTTATGCATCACAAAACGGCATCAAGATGAACTGAAATGGGAAAAAGTTTTCTGAACGAAAAGAATAAATTTTATAAAATATTCATAGATCTAAATAAATTTAACTTTAACACTTGACCACAAAAGTTGAAGAAAAATATAAAAAAAAAACCACAAAAAAAGAACTCGAACAAAATAAAACGCATTTTCTGCTTTTTAAGAAAGAAAAGGAATTTATATTCAAATTGCTTTTAGCATAAATTTATAACTAAACTATATAAAATGTAAACATAAATACATATTACAATATATGTATGTCAAGGGATATTAAGGACACATACATATAAGTAAATATATATATATATATATATATATATACATATACATATATATATATTCTAATAAATATATGCTTATCTTTCGTCAATATGTAAATATAGACAGATATGAATGTTTGTGTATGTAACCAAGACCTTAGGGTCTAATATAAATTTGAAATTTCTTGAATTCTGAAAGCAGGAGCACTAACAACAACAAAAAAAGAAAAACAATGATGAAATAAATAAAAAAGGAAAACTAAAAAGTAAATATCAAACCTATTTGCATATAAAATATCTTCCATTATATTCGCATAATATTAAGCTGAACAAATAGAAAAATATAAAAATATTTCTAAAATATAAAAATACAAAATGTTTACATTAAACCATCATGGAATAATACTGTAAAATATAAAATAAAATAAAAACTATATTAAATAAAATATTGAATTTCCAATATACATATTAAAATTTAGATGGACATATGGCTGTGCATTAACACAAGGATATTTGACCGACATAAAGGAAATGGGGAGTTTTGTATTAATTTCGTTTTGCATTTTGTATACACAAACTACTCATAATGGGGTAGAATTCTTAAAACTATGGAACTGTTTCACTTCGTGCAAATACATTTGAGAATAGGAAATTATTTTTTTTTTTGCAGTTAACGGCTTTAGACTATAAGTCTAGTTTGTTTTAAATAATAGCGTATGTCTTAAATAAATTAACTAAATTTGTTTTACTTGTTCTAAATAAATCCATGTAAATATGTATTTCTTTGTCATAAAAACCTTTTACTTGAGTCTGAAATACTGAAAATTTGATTTTATTAATAGGGTATTTACATTACATCGAAATCTAGTAGATTTCATTTGAAATCTTCCTCCAAATCTAGATCGTTTACATTATACTTGTTTGACATTAGCGAGATTTGGTTTTCACAACAAAAGCCGCCGACTGAAAGTTTTTTGTGTAACACATACTTACATATAAAGAAATAGGCATTTAAAAATGTGCATTACATTTTCTTTATAATCAACTTCGTTTATTTTATCAATATTATTTGTCATATGCATTTTTTTCGTATTTAACAAAATCTCCAACAATAAATTTCAGTATTTTTTATCAATTATTTAAAAAGGGAATTAAGCACAACAAACAAAATCTTTTAATATTTAACAAAATTGTTGAATTTTTTTAACAATTTTAGCAAGCAGCTATTATTGTTTTTGTTTTGTTTTTTGTTAAAATGTCATTTTTTTCTTGTGCAGGGAAGTAGTTTTTAGTGCTATATGGGGAAAAACATAGTTGCATCAATAAGTACTACTAGATTTCGAATAGATTTCGTCAAAATCTAGTTAAGTAGTAGATTTTGTTTTGTACGGGAAATCTAGCCAAAAACAACTAGATTTGGCTGAAATCTCGAAAGTACTAGATTTCGTTGTAGTGTAAATTGGCTATAAGAATGAAAAAAGTAAAGGCCATGTGATAGACCACAAGACTTGATAATATTGCAACATGTTTACCGAAAATTATTTCTATTTGGGATTTGGGACCAATTATTTTGCGGCTTAAATCAAAATAATCACGTAGTTCCTGAAGGTCTAATTCTTGGAGCCTGATTATTTATTTAGTACATAAATTATATGCCAAATATATTGGTGAAATGTGGAATAGTGCTGTTTGCTGATGACACGCTTATTTTTACGGCAGGAGAATCTAGTCATGAATGCTAAAAATCTTATCCAGGATATGGAAAATGTCAATGTTAGGCTAAGCATTTGCTTTTTTTCCTTATATTTATTTGTTGAATTTGAATTTTCATATATATATTATATGAACAAACAAAAATTAATCATACCTTAATCTAATTCTTAAGTTTGCGTTCTGCCAATGCCGGACAAAAATTCTCCTAATCACGATTCCAGTCCACGTACGTGTTTAGGGCTCTTCCGAACGGATAAGTGCTGTATAATCTCTTCTTTATTGGATAATTTTAGTTGAACGAAAATAAAATTATGGGAATAAGAAGTAAAAGCAATACAATTTTTAAGATAAACAAAAACATAAACTATGAAAATTTGTTAAATGAATTTGTGAAAATTTGTTAGTTAACCGGTTTTATTTTTTAAAACTAAAAGGGTTAAAACTAAGAGACCATTTTGGTTTTTTTTTAAATGGCCAAAAAATATAGCTTTTTTAAAAGATATATAAGATTAAAGTAAAACCACATTTCGAATTCGAGTCAACGATTTCAATCTCTTGCTGAACAACACATCAGATTAAACAGCTGCAGAAACTACAAAGTAAAGAAATTAAAATTATACTGAAGTGCTACAGATATACACAAATTCCTGTCAAATAATGTAAGATCTTAAGAGAAATTATTTTGTTTTAACAAACTCTAATTAAATAGCTAGAAAAAAGTGTTGGTAATATTAGTATAGAGATTGTATGTATATACTAGGGTATTCATTCGGTTAACCGTTAAACGGGTAACCGATTAATTACTTCCCGATTAACTGATCAGCAAGGCCCGGATTTTTATGCAAATATATATTTGTTGTCGTCATTCTGAGATCAACATAAGCTAAATATCTTTGCTAATTAAGAACTTTTAAGTTAAATGGCATCGATTTGTTAGTGCATATTTTTGCATATTTTGCTTTAAATGCATATTTTTGCATATATTGCCGGCATTGCATATTTTTGTTGCATTTTTTAAAAAACAAAAGTTGTTTTATTTTCCTTTTTACGATGTACCGTGCTGCAGAAGAGATAATATGCAACTTCGATGATATTGATGTATTGATTTCTTATGGAAAAATATTTTGCAAAGCATCTCACGTTTTGCCGCATATTAAGAGAAATATCCCGATTTTTTTCTTCCTCCATATCCTATAAAAACCAGGTGGAGAACGTGATTGAAAGCAGTAAAGTATTTTGCTAAACATTTTTACTAATTCAAAAGCAAATTTTACAAATGCGAGTTAAGGCGAGTTTTATAATCAACTTTTTTTTCTATTATTTTTATCTAATTTGAATTTTTATTATTGTTAAATTTGTTTCTTTTTAATTTGAACTTCTTGGCAACACTTTTATTATCATTTTCTTTTTTTGTAATTCATTTTGTTGAGTGTAGAACACTCGCTAGTTTTTTTTGATTTCTTTTTGGTTTTTTTATATATATATATGACGGTAGTGACTCACTTCTGTTTGTAACCTTAGTCAGGCAAGAAGCCAATAAATTTGTTATAGTTTAATTTGAAAAAAACCAAGCGTGTTTTACTTATTTTTTTTTGAACAATACTCAGCGGCTAAGAAGAAAGTCTAGCCCACATTTTGGTCCTTCGATAAATCCTAGAGGAGCTAGGATTGGAACTACCAGTGGCAAACCTGTCCACTGAATGCCATCAGCAGTTGTTCTCCCGTAACAACTACGGCAAATTTGTGAAGCGGCGTCAAGAGTTGTTCCACCGCAACAACGACGACATCAACCACAGTCAAGAGGGCTGCGTGCAGAAAAATCTTTGGTCTATCCCGTTCCAACGAAGAAGAAAAATCCCAATCCTAATAAGCAATTCCAAGAGGGAAGAGAAGTATACCAGACGATTGATTTTCAAGAGGGAAAAATCAGAAGGTAATCATTAATTGTCATCAAAAGGAATAGATTGGGTAAGTGCAGTGTTTTAATTATATTTAGTGCGATTGTGTTTTTTTAAATTAAAGTGCTTAAAAAAATTGATTAAAATTACTGCATAATCATATTCAAACAAGGTATCGAACATAACCTTAAAATTTAATAAGATTCCATCACTGATAGAAAAAAATCCCTACCGTGCCAACACTGATAAAAAGTAGCAACACTGGTAAATAAGAAAAAACAACGGAGTTTTTTTTTATTTAAGACATGCGCACTGCCGTTAAATATAATTGCCATACTCGTCACACTCATTAGCAAGTGTTTCAATTCCACCAGTTCCCCTAACTTTGTTATTTACAATTGATTTTTTTTTGCCGACAACTGCACAGGTTAAACGCGCGTGGAGCAAATTAAAAAAAATATTGTGAAAATTGTAAAAATATATGGAAATTAAATAATTAAAATAAAACAAACAAAAAAAGGCAGTGAATAAAAAAAAAAAAAAAAAGGAAAAAACGGAAAAATATTAAAAAATAGAGTGTGTTTGAAAACAATAAAAAAAAAAAAAAACCACTTAATTTCTATTGAATTTCAACAAGAATTGAATTGCACAGAAGAAAAACAACAACAACAAGGCGAGTAAAGGCTGTATAAGGGTGAGTGTGTGGAGTTTAAATAACAAATAGTTATATATTTTTGTGAAGAATTTGGTACGGCAAATTTACATTAAAACGAAGACAGTGTTGTGGCATAATTGTAATAAACAAATATAAAAATAACAAAGAAGTTTTTTTATGAAAATATTTTACACGGTGACCTTTCAAGTGGTACACAAATTGTTTGTAAGCATCATTATACTTGGATGCACAGTGACAACGAGTCTGTTGAATTTGGGAATAAAAAGGGTGAACCGAAAAGAGGTAAATTTAAATAAAAAATTGTTACAAGGTGACCCTACAAGTGGTACATATTAAAAGCATTATTTAATGGAAAAATTTAATGCTTATGAACAACCCGTTCTAAATTTGTTGTGAAGTTTGTTCGATTATTTTTTGAAAAATTGTTTGGAGAAAAGAGTGCGTAATTTTTGAAAAATTTAATTTAAAGCACAATTATAATAATTATATTTGGAATTTTGATGAGTAGATTTTTAAAAAAATTTTTTACGGAAACTGAGTAAAATTGATTTGTGGCTAAATATTGAAAGTAATTTTATGGTGATAGAGAAAAATTTAACAAATAAAAAGTTTTGAGGAAATAAAGCTACAAATATAAAAATTTTTTAATTTTGAGGCGAATATTTTTGGAAATTTTTTGGGTGAAATTTAAAAACTTGTTTTAAACATTCTGCATCGCTTTCATTCGTCGCGAGTAATTTTTAATATACCTTTGTATAAGGTTGAATTTCTTCACGATTATTTTTTGTAAATTTTTCATTTCGGCTGGTGAAATCGTTGAGGTATAAAATATTTTAAGGCCTTTTGAACAAAAATTTTTAAAATGGTTTCGGAAAGGGCATGTAAATACGATATTCGACAAGTAGTGAATTTTTGTTCTACTTTTGAGAAGATATCTTCAGAAGATTTGACGATTTCACTTTTAGAGGTAAAGCAGTCTGAACTTGAAAGAAGATGGCTGAAGATGATGACGACATTTGAAGAATTCATCAAAGGCTATGAAAGGGTGAAGGAAGAAGAAGATTTTCCAGATGAAATTACTATGAAATACGAAGATGCCTGCGAACAGTGCCAGATACTAAAGGCTAAAATAATGGACTTGTTGAAGGCGAAAGCTCCGCAACAAAAGGCGGCAGACACAACAGTACGTCAGTCGTCACTTAAATTACCTGCGGTCGAAATCCAAACGTTTGAAGGGGGTTTCGACAAATGGCCAGCATTTAGGGATATGTTTAGGGCAGTGGTTGGAAACGAACCATCAGTGGCGCCAGCGCACAAATTATATTATCTACTTGGCAAGACGAGGGGGGAGGCCTACCAACTCATAAAAGATTATGATTTGGTAGATGCTAATTTTGAGCTAGCTTGGCAGGCTTTGAAAAATCGCTACGAAAATAAGCGAATTTTAATTAATAATCAAATTAGGAAGATTTATGGCATTCAGGCCCCTCAGAATGAAACTTTAAAATTTTTAAGGCAACTTCAAAATACGGTCAGCGATGGTTTGTCGATTATTAGCTCGTTTCAAGTTGAAGTAGCGGATAACGACCCCTTCCTTATGCACATTTGCACTTCAAAGCTCCCAGAAGAAACTTCGCGTGCGTGGGAAGATTCCTTAATTAACCACAAAGAATTGCCTACATGGCCGCAACTTAATCGATTTCTGTCTGAACGAATTGAAACTCTGGAAACTTTCATAAATTTGAGGAAGCCGTCCAGCAGAGACAACAATACTTCCAAATCTCAAGTTTTCTATTCTGATGCTCAACCTGATAAGGGTAAATTTAGCTGCAGGAAATGCCAACAGAATCATCCATTACGATTCTGCAAGTATTTTAAGGGATTATCAGTCCATGATAGAATCAAATATGTTTATGCGAACAAATTTTGTGCGAATTGTTTTTCACCCACTCATTTTAAAACGAAATGTCAGAGTAGCAGTAGCTGCAACAGATGCAATCAAAGGCATCACACCATGTTGCATATTGAAGAAGATCAAGTGAAAAAGGCTCCCACTCAAAGGGCGTCAACTCACCCGCAGTCTCGAGACTATGAAAGGCCATCAGGGTCGGGTACTCAGAGTAACACGAGGCCATCCAATTCTCAATCGGGACGATCTGCCACTTCGGGTGCAAATGGGGAGTCGGTTCAGGTTAATTTGTCTCAGCACAGCGGAACTACCATTTTACCCACCGCGTTGGTTCATGTCGAGCATTTAGGCGAAAAATTCACTGTTCGCGCACTAATTGATACAGGGTCGACTAGAAGTTTTATCCTAAGGCGTGTTCAACAGAATTTAGCTATCCCCCTAGAGCGCCATCACAGCGAAATATCAGGGTTCGGTGAAACAGTGGTAGGAAGTTCGAAGGGAAGGTGCTATGTTACAGTTAAATCTCGAATATCCGATTTTAAAATTAAAATTCGAGCGATTGTGGTACCAACGTTAGCACATTTTATGCCTTCACGGCCGATTCCAATCCAAAATTTAGAAGATATAAGAGGTTTAAAGATGGCAGACCCCTATTTCTACAAACCGGCGGCAATCGAAATGATTATTGGTAGTGATTACTTGCCTTTTATAAATTTGAGCGGCGTAAAAATGAATATTGGCAATAATCTTGAAGCTCGAGAGTCCCACTTCGGATGGTATTTGCTAGGCCCTGAACCAGAAACTCGAGTTCAATCATTCCATACTTTTGTCTCGCCTTGTAGCGATCTGGCCCTTCATGAACAATTAAAAAAGTTTTGGGAGATAGAAGAGGCGGAAAAACCAGATTGTCAGTCTGAAAGTGACCTCTATTGCGAAAATTATTTCAAACGTACCACAACGCGACAATCTGATGGACGTTACGTGGTGCGACTACCGTTCAAAGAACAATTTCCGAAAGAGATTTTTCTAGGCCCCTCCCGAAATATGGCTCTTGCGCAGTACCACAGAATGGAGAAAATGCTAGATAAAACTCCAGATTTGAAAGCGCAGTACGCTGAAGTTCTCCAAGAATACCTGGACTTGGATCACATGGAACCAGTTGCGCATTTTGAACCCAAAGCAGGAAAAGTTTCTTCATTTTCTCTACCCCACCACGCGGTCATCAAGCCCGAAAGCAAAACAACAAAAGTTCGAGTTGTGTTTAATGCCTCAAAGAAGACAGGAAGTGGTTTTTCATTAAACGATGTGCTATACCAGGGCCCAACGCTTCAAACGGATTTGATGCAGCTTGTTTTACGTTGGCGAAATTACAAATACGTGTTCACTGGAGACATACAGAAGATGTATAGGCAGATTTTGATGCATGAAGCAGATCGCCCTTATCAACAGATCTTATTCCGTAACCAAGCTGAGGGATATGTGAATTCATTTCAGCTTAAAACTGTAACGTTCGGCGTAAACTGCGCCCCCTTTTTGGCGATTAGGACTCTACTTGAGCTAGGCCATGATTGCAGACACCTGTATCCCAAAGCATCTAGTATTCTGAAGAATGAGGTCTACGTGGATGACATATTGTCCGGGGGACACACGCTTGAAGAGGCCAAGCAGAAGCGAGGGGAGCTTATCACAGCTTTGAAATCAGGTGGCTTCCCCCTTAAAAAGATGACAGCAAATGATCAGTTTTTACTCGAAAGTTTGCCCCGGGAGGATCTTCTAGACGAAGATTTCTTGAAGTTTGATGACTCCAGCTCTTTAAAAACATTGGGAATTCGCTGGAATGCGTTAGCGGATATATTCTACTATGATGTAGAGCCAATTGAGATTACCCCATCTGCTACAAAACGTAAAATCTTGTCCGTAATTGCAAGATTATTTGACCCTCTAGGTTGGTTAGGCCCAGTCGTTATTGTTGCCAAGACTTTGATGCAAGAATTATGGGAAGCAAAGTCTGATTGGGACGAAGGGGTACCTCCACACATACTTGTAAAATGGAATTTATTTTTAAAAAACTTGCCATTTATTTCGAAAATTAAAATACCTAGATGGGTAGATTTTTCGCCAGGATACAAAATTCAGATACATGGCTTCTGTGACGCCTCAGAGAAGGCATATTGTGGTTCAGTGTATATTCGAACAGAAAACGCAGACGGCCATATAAATAGTCATTTGCTGGTAGCAAAAACGAAAGTTGCTCCGATCAAGCGGACTACCGTTCCGAAACTAGAATTGTGTGGAGCTTTATTGTTGGCTAAGCTCGTCCGTAGTGTAGTCACGAATTGCCAGTTCCCCTATGAGCTATTTTTGTGGACAGACTCGTCCATAGTCCTGGGGTGGTTGCAAAAGCCTCCCTACACGTTAAAAACTTTTGTCGCAAATCGTGTGACTCAGATCATCAGCATCGCCAGCGCTCAACACTGGAAACATGTCAAAACTGAGGAAAATCCTGCAGACATGGGCACTCGAGGCTGCTCCCCGCAGGAACTTGCAGACAATCAACTCTGGTGGCATGGGCCCACCTGGCTACACTTTCCCACACCATTGTGGCCAATACCTCGTACGTTTGACCCAGTCGACTTGGAGACAAAAAAGTCCATCATCAATTTTCATCTTGACATAAACTGCACAGATGTCCTAGAAGAATTTTCATCGTTTGAAAGGGCGTTGCGAATTCTTTGTTATCGACTTCGATTTGTCAACAGAGTTCTCAAGAAACCATTTTCCACCGAAAAGTTTATTACAGCTCAAGAAATTAGCTCAATGAAAGCTCGACTCATCGCGCTCGCTCAAAAGAGATATTTTTACCGTGAGTATGATTGCCTGAAAGAAAAGAGACCGTTAAGCCGCAAAAGCAGATTGCTTAACTTGAATCCTTTTATCGATAAGGATGACCTTTTACGAGTTGGCGGCAGACTTATTAACGCAGGTTTAAGTTACGAGGAACGTCATCCAGTCATTGTGCCAGAAGGTTCTCAATTTGCGAGGCTCCTAGTTAATTTTACCCATCGCATTATGCTCCACTCTGAGCACCATATAATGCTACGTGCGATTCGACAGGGATTTTATATCCCCAGATTAAAAAATCTTGTACGGAAATGTATTAGAGAATGCAAGGCGTGCACGATCTATAAGCATAAGGTCCAGCACCAAATCATGGCCGCACTCCCCCCAGAACGCGTGAACTTTTCCCTGCCTTTCACATATACCGGAGTCGATTTCGCTGGTCCCTTTAATGTTAAATCCTCGACGTTGAGAAATGCGAAGATTCTAAAAGGGTACGCAGCGGTGTTCGTCTGCTTCTCTACCCGAGCCGTCCATCTAGAAGTCTGTTCAGACCTCTCAGCTGATGCCTTTCTAGCCTGCTTTCACCGCTTTACCGGGCGTAGAGGACTCCCCAAGACCATGTTTTCCGACAACGGTCGAAATTTCGTCGGCGCAAGCTACGCCCTTCTAAAAAACCACCACGAGTTTTTAAAATCTACTGAAAAAACTCTAATTGAAAAATACTCTACATTGGGCGTTACCTGGTCTTTTATACCGCCATATGCACCTCATATGGGTGGCCTCTGGGAGGCCGCAGTAAAGAGCATGAAGTCTCACCTGAAGAAAGTTACCAATAACCTATCCTTCACCTTCGAAGAATTCAGCACGCTTTTAGTTCGTATCGAAGCCATTTTAAATTCGCGCCCTCTATCGCCTCTTACCGAAAACCCGGGTGAAGTACTACCACTGACCCCAGGACACTTACTTCGAGGAGCTCCAATTACAGCATTGCCAGAAGCACCCGCAGAACCACCGCTCGAAGACGTGCCATTCCTAAAACGCTGGGAAAGATTAAAAGCGCTACAACATATTTTTGCTCGACGGTGGAAGTCTGAATATGTAACCGAGCTTCAACGCCGTTATAAATGGCAAAAGGAACTCGACAACTTAAAACCAGACGATATTGTTATAGTCAAAGAAGACTTACTCCCACCTACCGAGTGGCTCCTGGGTCGCGTTAACAGCGTCATCTATGGTCGAGACAGCAAAGTACGAGTTGTTGAAGTAATCACAAAGAAGGGTAAAATTTTACGCCCAGTTGTAAAACTATGCTTACTACCGATTAACAATACTGAAAGTAAACTCCCACCACAACCTACCAAGTAATCTACCAAATTCCTAAACAAAAATAGAAAATTAGAAAACTCAGTCGCATTAGGTATTTTTTAACACTGTATATACTTCTTTCTTTTCTTTTACTACATGTACAGATGGAGAAACGGCAACGCTGCCACATTTGCCACCTCAACCACCCTCTGCGATACTGCAAGGCATTTCAAGGGCTCAGTGTTGCACTCCGCTGGAAGACAGCACGGGGAAAGGGCTTTTGTCTAAACTGTTTCGCCTATGACCATTATCGACGACAGTGTCCCTCGGCCAACCGATGCGCAGTGATGGTTCAAGGTCAGCCCTGCAATGCCCTCCATCACACTCTGCTTCACCCAGAAGCGAAGGAAGATGTCCTCGCTGAACCTCAGCGCGAGGACCCAGGGGCTGTTAAAGTCTCTGGAGCCATACCACCTACAACTAACTTCCGTGGCAACACCACAAGCCGCGGTCCCTCCACTTGAGGACGCTCAGTTACCAGCCTTGGCCACGCGGTTTCAAGTGACCGTTAGGAAAGTGCTCTCCGAGGCAGCGACACAGACGCCGGCCCGACCCAACAGGGTTCGAATCAACCAGGGTACCCGCCCGACAGACGGTGTCAGTACAGGCGTCGATAGCGATGTCTTGGCCGGTCCTTCCCATCGTGAGAGTCAATTTAAATTTGCACGGCCAGAAGATGTTCACCTCCTTCATCATTGATAGACGAGCCAAGAATTCTTATCTCTTGTGGCATGTGGCCAAACAACTGCCTGGGCAGGGACGTGGCCCAACGAATCTTCAAAGCTGATGTGGACCAGCCCGACCTCGATTTACCTATCGCCCAAGCCTCTACCTTTGGCTGGGTCGTCTCGGGAATGTGGAGGGGTTGCTCATGCCACCCGCCGGGGGGAGTATGTTAAGGCGAGTTTTATAATCAACTTTTTTTTCTATTATTTTTATCTAATTTGAATTTTTATTATTGTTAAATTTGTTTCTTTTTAATTTGAACTTCTTGGCAACACTTTTATTATCATTTTCTTTTTTTGTAATTCATTTTGTTGAGTGTAGAACACTCGCTAGTTTTTTTTGATTTCTTTTTGGTTTTTTTATATATATATATGACGGTAGTGACTCACTTCTGTTTGTAACCTTAGTCAGGCAAGAAGCCAATAAATTTGTTATAGTTTAATTTGAAAAAAACCAAGCGTGTTTTACTTATTTTTTTTTGAACAATACTCAGCGGCTAAGAAGAAAGTCTAGCCCACATTTAGGTAATAGTTTATTGAAAAAGAAAATTAAATAAGTGGAGGGTAAATTTAGTAAACAAATTCGTATCAAGACTGATAAAGTTTTTAGAAAACTGAAGGATTTAAAACAATAAAATCAACTGCTGGCATACTTCATTTAAATTTTTACGAAAGCAGCGTAGTGAAAAATGAATATACCACAAGGGAATAAAAAGCGATAACTTTACTTTTAAAAATATTCAAAAAATGTTTGTATTTATATTTATAAACAAAATGGTTTTCTTATTGTTCCTTGTTCATTTCAAATGTAGTTTCAAATATCTATCTAACAAGTGTCATAATTTACATGATTTTTGTGCCGCTCCTTATTTTACTTCCACTTATGTGTTTCTTGTACTTAATTTTCATTTATACGCCTGAATTTTTACAGTTTTATGTTATTTTTGTTTTTTTTTCTTGATACTTAAATGTTTTTTTGTTGTGTTAAAAAAATTTTAAGTGCATATTTTTTTCCATTTTAAGCTTATATTTATCTATTTTTAGTGCATGTTTTATGCGCATAAAACACAATTTTAACTGCATAAAAGTCCGGGCCCTACTGATCAGTTAATTTAAAATTGCTTATTTTCTATTTACGATTAAACCGATTAATTTCAGTCGATTATCCAATTAACCGATGCACAGACAGATATTTTGTCCTAAAAGTCGTTCAAAATGCATTTTTTTATATATTAGCACAACACTCTTTTTACTGTTATTTTTTAAAAGTAAGGTAGCCCCTCCAAACAATAGAACCATCATGGCGCGCTTGAACCTTTCACCAGCTGTCTGTCAGTCTGAAGTTACCGTTCGCCAAATAAAACGTTACTGTCTTCAAATATTAATTTTATGGTGATAAAGTGGATTTTGTGTTAGTTTCTATTATGGATTGTGGACAATCAGGTGTGTACTTTATCTTAAACTTAAGTTTTACATTGATTCTAATTATTTAGTAGTATTTTTTTGCCCTTAAAGGTTAATTTCTACAAATTCAAAAAAAAACACACATTATCACATATTACAAAGGTTTTAAACTATTTCTGTGCATTTCTGAGCTTAAAGTTTGTTCGTATTTTGTAGAATAGATCCTCAAAAAAAATAAAAAAGCAAAAACAGCCACCCCAATCCACCCCTAAATTTTAAGCGAGTTGTTTAGTACATGAGATTTGAAAACTGGGCTAATCAAGAATTTCAATAAAATGCCATTTTTTTATTACAGGCTCTTCTGGGCCATTATGGAACGCTCAGAGGCTAAAAATTTTAATGAAAAATTGAAGTTTTAGCAGAAATAGTAAAATGCCCGGAACACAAAGCCAAGATTCCTAGAAGACAATAGAGAGTGGCTTAATAGAACCATATCGCTACCAAAAGCAGGTATGTAAAACTCAAATGCTATTGTTTATTTGTGACCCCAACTATAGTAATGACGCACCTTGTGTCCATTGTTACAGAATTAAGTTCCGGTAGGCCTTAAAAGACGTTATCAAAACTAAGTGAAGGTAGTAAGAGACGAAAAACAAAAGATCTTCGGTCAGCTGACTTGAAAAAATTGGGATATGCAACACAAATGAACTTACGAAAGACAGGCGAAGTAGAAGCGTCAAAAATTGTAAAAGTCCTACCAAGAAGCCCCTGTCGAGCAAAAACATATGCTGCAGCCATTAAGAAAAGTACCGCTGATAACGACAAAGAAGTCTCAACAAAATTGGTACATATACGCGCATTGTTCATGTACGCTGAAGCGGGACTCAAGCAGGCACAATACGAAATAGTAAAACTCAAATCCAGGGTTTTACCCTTGTTATTCTATTCTACAAAAACTGAAGAAGGAATATTATCCTGAAATTCACCGCATAACTGAAACTTGCGCCAGGGTACAAAGTTTGATGGATCATACGACCAAACGACTCTTGTTACATCTTGGCTAGGAGGTGCTGAAACAATTGACAACAGCGCAACAAAAATCTTTCGTGCTGATAAGCAAATGGGGTTGTGATGGGTCACACCAAACACAGAACAAAATTAAGTTTGAGAATGAGACAGATTCCGACGCCAACATATTTCAAAGTTCTGTTGTTCCACTACAATTGGTGTACGGAAAAGAGAGAAAAATAATGTGGCAAACCCAACCCTTTCTTTGCCACATTACCAATTCGACTTAGATTTATAAAGGAAACAACTGATGTGACCAATGCTGAAATTAAGTACATCGAAATCAAATTAAAGACCTGAACAAGACCAAGATTGACAATTTTTACAATGGTGGATGGCAAAGTATGTAACGCTGCGACACATACCAACTCCACCATGAAATTATATATATGTGGCGCCACATCTGCACAATTTAACGACCTTTCAAAAGAGAGGCCGTGCAATGAAGAAAATATGCGGCTTGGGCTGTCGTTGCTGCACGCTCGAATTAAATTTTTTGAGAGCATCCTACATGTTGCATACAAATTGCCAGTAAGTAAGTGGAACGCTCGCCTATCCGCCGAGGAGAAGGATCTCATGGCAAACCAAAAAAAGGGAATACAAACAAAATTTCGAGACCAACTATGCTTATTGGTGGACATACCTATGGCGAATTTCGGCAACACTAATGATGGAAACACCAGTCGCCGCTGTTTTGAAGAACACGAAATTTAGTCTACCGGTTAAAAATAATACTAGATGCCATGTGCTGTGGTATTAAAATTAACACAGAATAGTTCGAAGCCTACTGTAAGGAAACTGCTGAATTGCCTGTTTCTCTTTATCAATTTCACCCTATGTCACCGACATTGCATAAGGTGTTGCGACATGCAGCAGACGTAATAAGGAAGGCGATTCTGCCAATCGGTAAACTCTCCGAAGAAGCGGCAGAGGCCTGTAATAAACATGTTCGGACATACAGGCTGGATTATTCTAGAAAATGTTCAAGAACAGAATGCAACCAAGATATGCTATACAGGTTGCTTTTAACGTCAGACCCTCTTCTGACAGGAATCAGGAAGACCAAATCGAAAAGAAGAAAGCTCTTTCGGTTAAAGTCTTAAATTTACTTGACGAAAACGACATTTGTAACGTTAATATGGAAAATGAAGACGATACTGTGCAAAACGACGAATAAACAAGATTTATTATTATGTTTTTGCCTTTTTCTACACTGAAATACCCTAACATACCTTTAAATGCAATAAAATACTAATATTAAATTACAAAAAAAAAAATAAATATTTTTGACCGACTTTTAGGGTCAAATACCAGTCTTTGCAATGTTACAAAATATTTAACTTTTTATAGTATTACGAGTATTACATATTTGTTGTGTTTTTAATTAAATTGTTTCGTCTCATATACAAAAGGTATGTGCTTAGAAAATATTTTTTCATTCAAACAAAGAACGTGTTCAGTGATCTTCATTTAAAATAAGTGTTTGCTGCCAACAGCTTTTTGTTTCACGTACCGATATATTGGCGATACTTCACGTTTGCCGATATTTCGGTATTGGCGATATTTTACTGTCGATACGCCGATACTTTTTATAGTTTTTTTTTTTTTTGAACAAACAATTTAAATTTCAGTGCTTATTTTTCGCATAACTATATATATAATAAATCTGTGGTTTTCATGGGTAACCGCGTATGTCTTAAAATAAAAAAAAAAAAAAAAACATTTTAGATCGAAAATATGGACATACGCGGTTACCCATGAAAACCACAGAAATCGTTTCTTTTAATTCTTAAACAAGAGGTCTGTCCACACCACGCGTTTTCCTTCTGCCTCATGCTTTCAATTCGCATATGCATTTTTGGCGTTTTCAGTGTAACTTGGCAATACAATTCTACGCTACGACTTTTTGGACTGATGCATAAACGTATTAAACGCTTGGTGGGGACCTGCAACAACAGGCATTTTAGCTTGCACTGTAATGCTAAACCGTTCTCCCATTGATAAATCTTGTATGTAATTGTTCGTTTAAATAATTTGCTGCTAATTTTTAATGATTTTTGTGAAAATAAAAATCATTTCGCAACAAGTTTTAGGTTACTTCAAAGACACCACAAAATCCATAAGAAAAGCCACTGCTACATTTTCTGATACTATTTCGATAGTTAACGGTCTTCGAAAATTATAGGAAAACACGATAAATAAATAAACTGAGATGCAGAATAGTTAAGTTTCCTAATAATTGGCGATTTACGTATCATTAGCTCTGAATAAAAGATTTGAGTGTGTAGAGATAAATGAAATCTATTGTTTATCTGCAATTCTCTACCTTCGATATAAATCCAGAAATTTTCAAAGACAATAGATCCAAAAAATGTTTTATTGAGCTACTTAACATGACCCTACATTCCGAAAGTGTTAAAAACATGGTCATCCCTACACCTAGTAAAAGTTATGGAAAGTCTACAAGAACTGACCTTTGGCGCGGTTGTGAAAATCTTAAAAGAAAGTTTGGAGAAGAATAATCCTCTGTCCATCCTACGCTGTGGTTTAGCTAAATCAGAAAATCCGTTTGTTTACTGGCACTATTAAGGCCAAAATCATGCGAAACGCAACGCAATGCCAAAGAATTAAATTGAAATCACAAACAATGTCATAAATATTGTGTAATTTTGTTGTTGCTTGCTACAGAAATTTACATTGCGTTTTAAAACATTAAACGCTGCATTGCTTGTGGCGTCGAAAATTTTAAAACGGTTCATGAATTTCTGTAGAAAGCAACAACAAAATTACAAAATATTTATGACATTTCAATTTACACGATATTTTATTTTTAATATTTTTAGCAAAAAATAACTTTTTTTTAGAAAATATATCCTGCATAATTATCAAAAACAGTTATTTCATAACTATAGCTTTTTTTACAAAAACTATTAAGTGCGTTTAAGACTTATGAAGCCTTTACACACGAAGATTCTGCACATCAAGCTTTTGCACAATATTTCAAATTAACGTATAGTTCCAAACGTGCATTTTCATACGGTACCACTAGCAATAAATAAAAAATGGGAGTTTGGCATTCTTTTTATTCACACACATAAAAAGCATAAGAATATATTTAAAAATCAATACAATATTTATCGATTGCTCGTACACCGGTTATAAGCATTTAACACTTTTATGCATTCAAACTTATGCAGTTGCAGTTTGCCATTTCAAATTGTTTCTTGAATAAGCATTGCATATCCCGGATTTATACATCACAATATACAAACATACATTATATAATTTAAATAAATTGCATTAAACAAATTCCCATATAAGCATCGCCTCAAACTTGAGTCAAATACAATAAAAAACGCACAAAAATTGTATCATCAAAAATTATTTTCCTGAAATTTTATAAAACTTTTAATTTATTCATGTTCTTTCGATGCAACTTTTTTCATGATGCGGATGAAATTAAGCGATTTTTTTATAAGCACAGTATATGCATATGAGCGAGTTTTTATAAATGAAATTCTCGTTTAAAAGAAACAGAGAGGCGTATATCGTAGTAAATTTTTTATTCAGAAATATATTATTATTTATTTATTAACAAATTTATTATAATTAAATTATAATAAATCTTAATTGTTAAGCACTAGCGACTAACGGCTATCGGCTCTTCAGAAATATAAAAATACTTGTAAAGTTGGTTTTTGCAAACTGTGCAGGTTATAATTTAGTTAACCTTTTTTTGCCATGTTAGTTTGTTTTCATTTACGAAGCGACAATAAGATCTATAAAAAGGAAAACATAATTAGGAAAAGGCCAGCAGATAGAACTTTACGTGCCATCGTAAAACTTCATACGTTCGGGACACTACAATTGAAAGTTTAGAAAACTCAATAATGACCTGGATATAAGATCAAACTCAAAGGCGAATCCCAATTAATGCCAAACTTATTACAAATAAAGCTTTGAGGGATTATGAAAAGCGTTCATCAGCTACCATCTACAAAAAAAAACATCGTTTCGGCCAGTCATGGTTGGTTTGGAAAATTTAAGCAAAGAAATTCCTTACAAAATCAAACATCAATATTAGCTGATATATATGCAACTAAAGAATATGCCAAAAAATTTGATGAAATTGTTGTTGCCATTTATTTCATATACATGCAAATTTCATTTACATTAAAATTTAATGAATTTTTCAAACAAAGTTATAATATTGTTCGTATTTGGGTCTTTTTCCCATACAAGATTTTTTTAAGAACGCATCTATCGTATAATTCGATGTATCGATATGAATATTGACCATGGATCAATATAAATATAAATTCTTTAATTTTTTTTTTTTTTGTTTAGGTTTTCCTATTTTTATATCCCCTAATGATTTTTAAGCCACGCACAATTAATGCATTTCATTAAAATTGTTAGCCAAAAACATTTTTATGAATTAAATGACTTTAACATTAAAATTTACCATTTTGTTCAGTTCACCATTTGATAACGATAAGTACTTTTGTAATTGAAAACACAACTTATTTCAGCGGCTAATTTTTCAATAATTCAAGCAACGGTAAAGCGAATAGCGGAATAATGTGAGAAACAAAGAAAAGAATAATCAGCGCAATCGATGCACCATGGTCTGAAAGAGTTATAGTAGTTTAATATTTAATTTTAAAAATACAGTAATAATTTTAACTTAAATTATACGACATATACTAAGAAATAAGACCAATCTAGCAGCTAAAAAGGAACAATATTTGAACGCACCAACAAATCAGTAAGGCAATTTACAAAGTGTTTTATTGTGTCATAAGGGCTGCCAGAGAAATTTGTGAACAAAATTGTCGTGCAAAGATGGGGCCATTTTTTTGCTCGGTTTTATTTAAAAACAACAAAACAAAAACATTATAAAATTTCATGGGTATATTACATTTTAAGTAATCAGCCTGGCCCAAAATGTCGACAAGAACATTTCTTTCTTATATTTATATTGAAAACAAAAACAAATTAAAATTTTTTATTATTGTTTTCGATATAAAAATGCGAAATAAATGTTTTTGTCGACATTGTGGGCCTGGCAGAACATTTAAAGTTACTACCGAGATCAAAATAAAAAAATTTTAAATCAAATCAGGTTTAATTACAGCATCAAAAATATTTTAGGTTTTCATTTTTAAATAGTCTTAAGAATAAAGAATTTCGTGATATTTTCTAAAAATTTGTTACCCTTCACCACAGTTCGAGAGGGTATATATAAGATGGTTTTTAGACAAGTTTGAAATTTCTACAATATTGGTTTGAAACACTATAGATCTTATATATTACAGTCATTTTGCGGCCTGGAACTTTGATATAAATTTTTATTTATTAATTTGAGGTCGTCTTTTCTCGCATTTTTGTAGTTTATGAATTTTAGAAAAACAAAAAAAAATTTTTTTTTAAATAAAATTTTTTATTATATTCAACATTTTTTTATTTTTCGAATTTATTATGAGTTAAATTTATATTATGAGTTAAATTTCAGTAATGTATTTTATAAAGCTTTTTGTAATAGTCCATAGAATAAATTCGAAAAATAAAAAAATGTTGAATATAATAAAGTTTCTTATGAAAAGAAATAATTCCCAATATCTATTTGTTAAAAAATTTTATTTTTTTTAAAAACTCCAACGGAACATAACGGATTATCTCGAAAAGTCAAGCTGATAGAGAAAAATGGAGATTAGATTTGAAATCAGCGACATCAAATTAGTGAAAATTTGATTGCATATAATTGTTACCCATAAATCTCTAATTTTTAACCATTCTTATAATCTACGAACTCTATTTTTTCATTTTTCACCTGAAATAAACTTAGTAAAATACTGGCAGTAAATCGGTTCATAAATGCAGGTTTTGGCACAATAGCGCTCATATAAGCTATTAAGATCAAATATCAAACATATTTTTATATATATAAAGAGTATTCAAAATGAGCCAAGTCGGAAAACTTCTTCACCTAGTGCCCATACAAGCAAGCTCTCTCAATATTTAGGGCTTGGTGCGATTTTTAATACTATGTTTAGGGGTATGTTAGATTCACCATTTTCGAATATAGCACTTAAGCCTGTTTTATTTATAAAGGGTGTTTTTTTAAGCTAGATAGAACTTTAAATTGTAAAAAGTTACACAAAAAATTAAATTTTGATGAAATATTTTTTTTATCGTTTCAGTATACTCTGACAAATCATCATGAATAGACTCACGCTTGAACAACGCTACGAAATTATCCAAATTTACTTTGAAAATCAGTCGTCGATTCGCGCAACTTATAGACGACTTCGTCATTTTTATGGCGTACATAATCGTCCATCTGAACAAGCCATTCGTCGAACTGTGGATAGATTTCGTACCACATACTCTCTAGAGGATGCAATAACACCAACACGTCGAAGGAATGTGCGTACTGAAGAGAATATCGCCGCTGTAAACGAAAGTGTGGAAGAAGATCCAAATTTATCGATTCGTCGTCGGTCGCAGGAATTGGGGCTCTGTCCGTCCACTACGTGGAAAATTTTGCGCAAAGATCTCGGCCTACACCCGTATAAGATCCAGCTGGTGCAGGAATTGAAGCCACGAGACCATTATATGCGTCGTTCTTTCGCCGATTGGGCTCTAGAGCAGTTGGCAACTGACCCGTTGTTTTATCGCAAAATTGTGTTCAGCGATGAGGCGCATTTTTGGCTTAACGGGTTTGTTAATAAGCAAAATTGCCGCATATGGAGCGAGACCAATCCACAAGAGACCCTACAGACTCCATTACATCCAGAAAAATCCACCGTTTGGTGCGGTTTTCACGCTGGTGGCATCATCGGACCTTATTTCTTCAAAAATGAGGCCGGAGCTCGCGCTACGGTCAATGGAGATCGTTACCGCACCATGATCAATGATTTTTTGTTTGAAAATATGGATGACATTGATCCGGAGGAGATGTGGTTTCAACAGGATGGCGCTACGTGCCAAAAATTTGGCGATAAGTTGATTTCGAGAAATGGACCTGTCAATTGGCCTCCAAGGTCGTGCGATTTGACACCTCTCGATTATTTCCTGTGGGGCTACGTAAAGTCACTGGTTTATGCTGATAAACCAGCAACAATTGACGCCTTGGAGGCCAGCATTGTTCGTGTTATTCGTGACATACGGCCAGCAGTGCTCGAAAAAGTGGCCCAAAATTGGACGTCCAGAATGCGCTTCGTCAAGAACAGCCGCGGTGCCCATATGCCCGAAATCATTTTCAAATGTTAATGTCACGTATTGATCTTTCGAATAAAAAAAAAATTTTGATTACAATTTAATTTTTTGTGTTATTTTTTACAATTTCAAGTTCTATCGGGCTTAAAAAAACACCCTTTATTATCACAATTCTCTCCACATTGACAGAATAATGGGGGTAATGGTTTAAGGTTTTGAGCACAAAAACAAATGTATTTAGTAATCACGTGAATAAAAAGTAAACAGTTTCCCTCTAAATTTTGCTTTTGTCTATCACTTTTTTTAAGAAAAAGACAAAAATGTTTGCGGTGAGCATAAATATAAAATTTAAAGCTGCCTCATTTCCAAGATGTGGTGCCTAATATACCAACATATAAAAATATTTAGGCCCTAATCATGCAAAA
The DNA here is from genome assembly GCA_943735925.1 of Pollenia amentaria. Classification (NCBI taxonomy): domain Eukaryota; kingdom Metazoa; phylum Arthropoda; class Insecta; order Diptera; family Polleniidae; genus Pollenia; species Pollenia amentaria. Next base: position 250,193,233 of record OX031007.1, on the reverse strand, counting down.
CGCAACGCAACGCCAAAGAAATACATTGAAAGCACAAAGAATGTCATAAATATTTTGTAATTTTGTTGTTGCTTTCTGCAGAAATTTAAGTACCATTTAAAATTTTCAACGCCACAAACAATGCTGCGTTTAACATTTTAAAACGCAATGTGAATTTCTGTAGAGAGCAACAACAAAATTACAAAATATTTATAACATTATTTGTGCCTCCAATGTTATTCTTTCGCGTTGCGTTGCATTTTACATGATTAGACGTTAATAACATCATCATCAGAAAAAAAAGTAAATCTGGATTTTGCTAATTTCACAACAACGAGCAGCTGTCATATTGGTTTAATTTGCTATATTTTTGTTAATATCACATTCATTAAAATATAGATTATATAACTAATACGACACAAAAGAAGACTATAAATTGCCAAAGTGTATTTAAAAATAAAAATAAACATTGAGAGAATATTAGGATGAAATTTGTATCAAATTTGTTTGCGTATTAAATCGGTAACGCTAGACGTAGTTGGCCACAGCAACATTTTCTTGTTAAAGTGTTACAACAGCTATTTTAAACGGCTTTTCATTATATACATGCTATTTAAAGGCTTAAGGCCCAGTCAGAATGTACATAAAAAAGTTCCAGCTTCTGTCAGAAATTAACGAATGCAAGTAAAACAAAAAATTAAACCATTTGATTGCGTACGGGATTGCGATCTTTGCTTAAGCAAAAAAACAGTTTCATAAAAATAACGAAAAGTTTTCTTAAGTTTAAAATGTTTCGACATATATTATTATGATTCGCACCGTTGCTTAAGCTACTTTAAGCACATTCTTGTTGGGCGTTTCGGAAAATAAACCTCTTGCAAAAGATATGACATTGCTAAGTCTTTTCGGAAACTCTCTTGCCTCAGTTTAGGATCATGCTGTCTCGCTGAAAGCCATGCACGGACACATGCAGCATCCAGGTAAATATTGGCCACCACATTTTGATTCACATTTTGATCCATTCGATATGTACCGCCCATATTTTTATTATAATTTTATATAAAATATGGAATGTTTACTTCTACGTATTAAAGGTTGGTCTTACTCCACTTCTTTGCTCTTCTCTAGGGATATGGAGAGAAAAACAATTAAAGGTTCAGTGACCACTGCGTTGTTTTTTTGACCAACTTACAAAAAAATTTTCTCTTGGAAATTTTGCTATTGCAGTATGTGTAAATCCTCTTTCCTTCTTGAGTTCATTTATATGCATAAAACAAATTTTTTACCTAAGCGACTCTAAATTTATAAACTTTCAGTAGATTTTCTTGTTATATTTACTTTTATATCACAAATAAGGATACAGTTGCATTTTTTTTGACAAAATACTAGAGAAAACGATGTAAGATTTTTACAGTGGGTAGATATGACCACTGTACATCGATTTCTTGCAAAAAGTTAAACATTTTAAATTGACTCTCTTTAGAGGAGCCAGTGCAATAACTACCATGTCCAAAAATTAAAAATAATAAGCTGAGACGATGTGCTGGTGATAAATGTAAGTCAACTGTAAGGACAAAGTGCTAAAAATTTTATAAAGGTTGGTGTATTGATTGCTTCGCCCCATATCATCATATTAAATTTAAATTTCATTATGACTATTAAAAACATAAAAGACTGAAGAAGAAATAAAAATAATTTTAATAGCGCCGTCATATCGTCGGTTGATAATTTAAATGTCGTATGTGGATTTTTTTAGGTTTTGAATTAATTTATTATTTAAATGTCGTATGTGGATTTTATAAGAGTTCAAACTTCAAACTCAATTTACTCGAAACTATCGGAATCCACATACGACAATTAAATTATCAGCCGACGATATGACGACACCCATTTTCTCGAAAACTGGACCCGATATGCCAGTTCTCTTTTCAAGTTTATACTTAAGGTATCCTAGACATACAGTGAATCGAATATTATAACAATCGCATGATTATTTCATAAACCGGGAGAATTCGGGTTAAGAAGCGTAAGTACAGGGCAAATATTGCTTTGAAAACTTTTCTAAATCTTTATAGAGATACAAAAAAAGTATATCTGAAAACCCTGAAATATTTGCGAAACCTTAATATACATATTTAATATAGACTAATATTGCTCCAAAAATAAGCTGCAGAGACTTGCGTCCCTTAAGTACCATATCTTCCTAAGAGACACCCTTAGGGGGATAACATGTATGACCGACCTCCATTAGTTTTTCGTCCTAAGAATTTTCTCAAAACATACTTTTTTCCTTTATTCATTAATCTAAACCGTTTTTGAGCTACGCGAATATATGTTGTGCAACCTCCTGCGTTTTCGAAATAACGGTATATCTTGAAAACCACATTTAACCCAAAAACGGTAAGTACCATTAGATTCAGCGTAACTAAATTAGGTTAACCCGCCATGTGCCACGCTAGACAGAAAAAATCAACTGCTAGCACAATGTAATCATGCATTTATTTGATACAGCTTGACTTCCCGCCTGCATTAAATCTTAATTCATGGTGCTAAAGTAATAATATCTGAATATTTGCCCAAAGGACTGCTATTAGAAGAAGCAATGCTGTCAAGAAATAAAGATTCCGTTATAGGGAGGTTTACACTAGAAACCATGAGTGATATATTAAATACGTTACTCTAACCTTCAGATCCCGTTGTATCATCAATATATTGTTAAAGACAGCATATTAACCGCCTATTTCAAACCGTAGAAGATTTATTTTTAAAATTTAGTATCCAAGATTCAGAATCCGAAAGTGACTAAACAAGTCACGTTTTAAGAAATGTTTAAATATCATTATTAAGCTTGTTAAATTAAATAAATTATAAATTAAAATTGCTAATTTATTTATCATTTAAAACTGATATTGGAGTAATACTTAGGGAGACCGAACGTTTACTACTCGTCCGGTTTTAAGCGGTTATTTAAGCTTTGCCCATGTCGGTTATTTTAAAAGGTCCATTTTTCGAATATCGAATAAACCGGTTATTTCGGTATAGTTAACCGGTTATTTTAACAATGTGTAATTTAAATATATTTTCCTTACTCTTGTTGTAAATGTACCCGTTATTTAAGTATTTTTCTAATTGAAGAATGTCAAAACAAAATGTAACAAAAGTCAAAAAACGTTATAAACAATAGGTGTGTTCATTTACTTTACTAGCAGAAAATTGTCAAGAGACAGTAAATTTATAATTTACTACATTTTCCTTCTAATTATTCAAAAATATAAAAAAGTAAATGAAAAACTACCAAGTTAAGTATATCGACACTGTTCACTTGTAAGATATGAGATTATTTCTAAATAATTCAATTGTTTTAAAACTACTTGCGCAAGAATATTGTTCCTAAATTTAAGAAAAACAAATATTTCATGTTATTTAAAAACTTTTATAGACAAAACCACTATGTCACACGTTAACTTTACTAAAAAAATTTAGAATTGGTTTTTGTTTTAAATGCAATTTTCTATGCGAACGTTAACGTGTGACATCGTGGGATTGGCTATCAATTTAAAAATTATGAAAATTGTTTTTGTGAAGAAGGTGGTTAAATAGTTCTTCCAAGTAAATATTTTACTATCAGAAATTTTCGAAAAAATATTTCACTCTCAAATATGCTCTTTTGTCACTCCCTCGTTGCAAGTTTTTCGAGTACGTGAATACTTACTAGTAACAATTATTGAAAATAAGCAATAATTTTCTGTAAATGAACTCACCTAATGTATATATAAATTGCTTATAAAAGCGGCTGTTCTTGTAAAAAAAACTAAAACAATTCAAAATACTACAAAGACGTGTTCAGTTAAAAAGTAAATAGTAATTTGTGTGAGAGTATTCTAAGTATTTATTAAATAAATTTTTGTATAGATATTATCTCTCAAGATATTTCGAACGGGACTAAAAAGATACAGAGGTGCCTAAAGTGCCTAAACTAAACTCCGTTCAAAGTAGTTCTAAAGAAACGACGAATAATACTTTACTAAAATACGCTGCCAAAAATGGATCATTGGGTGAAATATTAGCCCGTTGTAAAAAATTAAATTAAAGAAATCAAACAATATCATGTTTATATTACTATTCGTTTCTATAATGGTGAAAGAAAATAATTTGAAATATATAGTCCTGGCTAAGAGGTTTTGCTTGCAACTTTTCAAAAGAATGGTGGAAGTCTACTGATTCAAATAGACATGCTTTACAACCAACAACTTAGAACTCGTTAAAAATAAATTTGCGAGAATATCTCAAATAATAAATTTTTGTTTGCTTTTGCAAAACGTTTGTCTAGATCAAACATCCTTTAACAGTTTCTTAATTACATTATGCAATTATCTTCTTACAAGTAATAAATAGAAGTTACTAAAACAGGTCAGACGTTTATTGGATTTTATCGTCAAATATTTTTGTTAGGGCTGAACATACCTTTAGTCATATCTATGTATTTTGTTGGCTCCTTACATTTGTGAATTGATTTGTTTTTATTCAAATTAACGTTTTATTACAAAAACTTCTTTCGAATTAAAACCGGTTAACTGGTTATTTTCAAAATGCATAACCAAAAACCGGGTTTTTTTTAAATAGCAACGGCTTGAAGGGTACATTTACAAGCTCTCACATAACTTGCAATAGTAATTACATCAGACTTTTTGTTTTGCAGATTTAATTTTTTGCCTCTAAATCGGCCTTATTTACCAATGTGCGACAGGGAAATCTTAAAAACTTATTTTACCAAAAATTTTCCATTAATGAAAAATACGATTGATATAAAAATTATTACGAGTGTTATTTTGTATAAGTAATTTAACATAGAACAAATAAACAGTTTTCGAAAATTAACCTTAACTGCCTGTTTTAAAAATATTAAAACTAAATTTTGTTTAGAAATTATATTGAAAACAAGAATAAAATACGAAGATTTGTTTTTGTTTTCAAAATAATTTCTCACATGAAATTTTTTTTAGATTTTCTCAAAACAGGCAATAAATATTGTTCTTTAGTTAGAAATATGGAAAACACACACGTTAATAAAAAAATATTTCTCTGCTTGTGATCTTTATAAAAAATTACTGTATTAATCATACTCAACATAAATATAAGAATGTTTCATTGCGTACTGTTTATCGTAAAAAACACCACAGGCTTTGTTGTGTTCGGCTCAGCACATTAATGTTCGTTCGTTTCCGTGGAGCGAAGCGCCCTTTTGGCTCGTAAACACAACAAAACATCTATACAATATAGACATATTCTATTCGTGCAAATTGCGAAGCAACATCGACAATACTAGTAGGAAGGGCTGCTTAAATTTTTAGTTTGCTCATTCCTTCATCAATGTAAAAAAAAAAAAAAAAAAACATTAAAGAACTTTTAAAATATGTTAGACCCCTTTCAGACAGGCAAAGTTTACTTTGACAAAGTCTGTTGAATTCTCTTTTAAACTTTGTTTGGTGCTCAGACACACAAAGTTTAATTTGACAAATTTTTGTTTTCTCTTGTTTGAATATAATATATAAACAGCGTTGCCAGAATGATGATTTTATCATATTTTTTTTTTATTTTTTCAAACAAAAATATGATTAAAGATTTTTTTCTCAATTGATGATTTTTTATTTTTAGAAATTCTGATTTTTACTTTAATTTTGCTTATAGAAAATACACGATTACTTAAACAGTCAATTTTTAAAACAATGAAGTTTTGCATCAGCTTGATGTGTGTTGGTGCTGCACACTTTTGTACCCAGTATCTAGAATACACAAAATTGCATCATTATTTCTGGACATAAAAATATTAAAAAAGGCATATTATAACCTATTTCCAATGTGCGAAAGAATTCCTTCTTTCGAACAACTACATTTAAAACAAAAACAAATTCTAAAAACTTTGTTTTTGTTTTAAATGTATTTGTAAAGGTACGTTCAGACTGAACGTAGTCTGAACACAAAATATTTTTGAGTATCAAATAAAATAACAGCTGATTTTGAGCAAATAAAAGTATTTGCCGGCAAACAAATATTTGTCCAATGTGAACATAATGTGAACACAAAAAATCAAATATTTTAGTAATTTTTGAGCAAACATTTATTTGATATTACAAAAAAATTGAAAGAGCAAACAACGACAAATAATTTTAGCCATGTTCCGGATAGAAGCAATTTTTCCTGTAAGTTTTCGGATTCTTTACAATTTTAAAGATTTTTTATAATTATTAGACTTTGCTATCGTGCCGCTATTAGCAAATTTTTTCAAATTACCGCTAATTTAGAAATTTTTTATAGAATTTTTGCCATTCCTTAAAGTTTAAGGCACTTTTACTAAATTTTATGGCTTGTTTGAAATATTAAAATGGTTCGCGAATTTTCGCAATTTTTGCAACATTTTTTTTTTTTTGTTTTTTAACCGATTTAGCAATTTCAAATATATTTTAGAGTTTGCTTCCAAGTTTGCATTTTTTCGCGAATTTTAGCCATGTTCGCAAAAGAAGCGATTTCTTTCTGTGATTCTTTGCAGCTTTAACTATTTTTAATAATTATGAGTACTAAACTTTGGTATCATGCCGCTATTAACAAAATTTTGGGAATTTCCGCTTATTTAGCAATTTTTACCGAATTTTTGCTATTCCTTATAGTTTTAGGCACCTTTAATAAATTTTATGGCTTGTTTAAAATATCTAAATTTTTCGCGAATTTTCGCTATTTTTGCAACATTTTTTTTTTTGTTTTTTTCTTGACATTTTGTTTTTTAACCGATTTAACGACTTCAAATATATTTTAGCGTTTGTTTCCAAGTTTGCAATTTTTCGCAAATTTTAGCCATGTTCCCGTTACCCAGTGGCTTCCATTTTTTTCTTCTTCTACATTCTCCTGTTCTAACACTAAAAGAGATGCTGATCCACAGAATAAAATAAAAAAATTAGCTTTTGCGCTCATTTTTACCATTTGAGAAATATATTTTTATTTTTTGAACACTTTCATTAAATAATTATTTGATGCAAATATTTCTTTTAGTCTGAACGCATGGCAAACATGAATTAATTTATTTTATTAACACTGTTTGCCAACTGTTTCATCAAACAAAAATTATCAAATATTTGAGCTTAGTTTGAACATTAACAAAATATTTTTTTGTTTCACACAGTTTGAAGCAAATATCAGAACAAATATTTTCGTTAAATATTTCATTAGTCTGAACGTACCTTAAGAAGTAAATAATTCTTTCGTACGTCGGAAATAGGCAGTTAGAATATTGATAAAAAAATATTTGTGAAAAGAAAAAATTTATTTTTATAAAGTTTCATATACTGACGAATTATGTTTTTATGTATTTCAATTTAAATAATAAGAAGTATGGTTTTATAAAAAATTAAAAATTCTTACTATTTTGCCCTTGTTTTAAAAAATTTAAATTAAGAAAAAAAAATTTAAGATTTTCCTCTTCAAAATATGATTTCTTTCGCCATATGACAATTTTTATTCCAAAGATTCTGGTAACGCTGTATATAAATATAAAGTTGCAGCCAACTTCAGGTATAATCTACGAACGAAAAACAAAACGACTTTGCGAGTACAGCAAAGTATGTACTCCCCCGCTATGCTCTTTTCCCTTCTCTTCAATAAACTCAAGACTTTGCAAAGTAAACTTTGCTTGTCTGAAAGGGGTCTTAAGTATGTCTAAAGAATAAATTCAATTGATTTGTTTTTTAATGAAAAACAGAACAATACACAGTTTTGAACGGTAATTAGGGTTGTGTACTAATACACAAACACTAAAAAAAATATATCGCTTCTGGGTAGGTGTACCGCACGCTATATAATGTTCGGTTTAGTTTCGAACACTGGAAATAAATAACATCTCATATGACATATATCAGTTTTCAAAGCGAGAGATTTTTATTTATTTTACAGTACAAAACTCGCCACAATTTTTACAATGAATTTCAAATTTCTAGGCATTTTATTTTTTGGTGTTTGCATAATTTGGGCTTCATATAAATTTGTCACTTTTTATTGCTCATCATGGTCAAAACATTTCTGTAGCCAATGCTCACACTCATTATTTATTCAGGAATGCTGCTGCCATTGCTCTCGTCGATGTCGTTGTTGCTATTTGATTTTATTAGGAGCACATGCTGTTGTAATAGTTGTTGCTGTTAAATTTTTTATGCTTCAACTCTTTTTTTTTGGTCATAGCAATGAATGAATGAAAATTGTATCTGATTGTTGTTGCCGTTATTGTAAATGAATTCAAGCGGATATTTTGGGTAAATATAGTTCTAGTTTGTGTAGTATAACAATTTATTGTACATAAAACAACTACAACAACTTCAAAAAGGTATTTGTTTATTTTTTTAAGTTGATTTTAAATGTGTATGTGTGAGTAAGTGAAAATAACAAACCACAGATATGTGTATAAATATACATTTATTTGCTACAAATATACATGTTCATGTGTGCATATGTTTAGGTTTGTATGTGGATCAATTGATTTGCAAAGGGATGGGGATTGTGTTAAGTTGACTCCATGTTGATTTTTGTCAAAAATTGTACCTTAGAGACATGCTGTCAAATCAAGTGAAAACAAATGGATTGTAGTTAACAAACACAAAAACATTTTAAGCTTAATGCCAAAATGATGTTAAATATTTGAATTTTGCCTTTTAATGCTTATTGGAGTGAGAGTGTGTGTGTGTATTTATCTTTCTTTAATATCAACATACAGCATTGCATATGTACATACTTATGTTTACCGTTGTAGATATGCAATAGGTTTGTTTATATTTAATATGACTGTGCATTTGTGTGTTTATTTATTTACACGAAGTCACATATGGACAGTTGGAATTAGTCACTTTTCATCTTTTTTTCTCTCCTGAAGTTGCCATTTTAATGTTATGACTGTGACTTTTTCTGGTCAATTTTTACGGTCATAATTAATGCTTTATTTTTTTGCAATGTGTTGTAGCCTTGTTTTCTTTCTTTAGCTGGTACCGAAAATAATTGTTTCTTTATATGTATATATATATTTTATATATTTAGTTTTTTTTACATCAATCTTTAAACCAAATGGTATTTTCAGCATTTGATGAACAAAGTTTGTTGTGAATGATTATTTATTTTATTTGATTGCATGTTCTTCCTTTTTCAGCACAAATTGAAACGGCGATGATTTCTGACGAGAAGTGTGGTTACTATCGAAACTTGTCAAATCAAGCTGTCCGTGAACGTGGGTTCCATCCCGTGGTCAGTGAAGAATGAAAAATAATCAATAAAATTTTAATTTATTACATGTTGTAAAATGCCTTTCATCATAAAAATAAATTTAACGAGCTTTAGCCTGATTAAAAAAATAAAAATTTGGATTAAAACCCATACAAATACCCACAATTGTAATTATAATTTTTTTTTTTTTTATTATTTTATTTTATTCTATTTTAGTATATTTTTTTATCTAATTTTATTTTATTAAATTTTATATTATTTTTTATGTGTTTTTTTTATTTTATTAACTTTTATTTATTTTATTTATTTTATTTATTTAATTTATTTAATTTATTTAATTTATTTAATTTATTTTATTTATTTTATTTATTTTATTTAGTTTATTTATTTTATTTATTTTATTTATTTTATTTATTTTATTTATTTTATTTATTTTATTTATTTTATTTATTTTATTTATTTTATTTATTTTATTTATTTTATTTATTTTATTTATTTTATTTATTTTATTTATTTTATTTATTTTATTTATTTTATTTATTTTATTTATTTTATTTATTTTATTTATTTTATTTATTTTATTTATTTTATTTATTTTATTTATTTTATTTATTTTATTTATTTTATTTATTTTATTTATTTTATTTATTATATTTATTTTATTTATTTTATTTATTTTATTTATTTTATTTATTTTATTTATTTTATTTATTTTATTTATTTTATTTATTTTATTTATTTTATTTATTTTATTTATTTTATTTATTTTATTTATTTTATTTATTTTATTTATTTTATTTATTTTATTTATTTTATTTATTTTATTTATTTTATTTATTTTATTTATTTTATTTATTTTATTTATTTTATTTATTTTATTTATTTTATTTATTTTATTTATTTTATTTATTTTATTTATTTTATTTATTTTATTTATTTTATTTATTTTATTTATTTTATTTATTTTATTTATTTTATTTATTTTATTTATTTTATTTATTTTATTTATTTTATTTATTTTATTTATTTTATTTTAATTTATTTTAATTTATTATAATTTATTTTTTTTTATTTTATTTAATTTTATTTAATTTTTTTTTTATTTATTTAAATTTATTTTATTTTATTTGATTTAATTTTTTTATTTTATTTTATTTAATTTTATTTGATTTGATATGATTTTATTTTTTCTTATTATATTTTTATTTTATTTTAATTTATTTGATTTTATTTTATATAATTTAATTTTTTTTATTTAATTTTTTTTTATTTTAATTTATTTTATTTCATTTTATTCTATTTTATTTTATTTTAATTTCTTTATTTTATTTTATTTTTTTTTCTTATATTTTATTTTAATTTATATTATTTAATTTAGTTAAATTTAATTTGATTTGATTTTATTTTTTTTTATTGTATTTTATTTATTTTTTTTTTAAATTATTTTATTTTTTTTAATTTATTTTTTTATTTTATTTTAATTTATTTAATTTTATTTTATTTATTTATTTTTTTTTTTTATTTTTTTATTTTATTTTAATTCATTTTATTTTATTAATTTTCATTGTCTTTTAGAATTTGTGTTTATTAAAGTCATCTTTTTAACAAGTTTAAATATTCATTAAATTTTAATAGAAGAAATGTTGAAATCAACTGATTGAATTGACTTGATTTGATTAAATTTTTTAATTTAAACACATGCACAAATTAATATGACTCTTATTGTTAAATCCACATATTGATTGAAAAAAATTAGTAAATAAAAAACCAACTTATTGAAATATTTAATAGGATTACCAAATTAATATTTATGCATGTTTTGTTTTGTCCATCAGTAAAATGGCCAAAATTCATTAGGGTAATTATTTTTGGATATCAGTAAAAAATATGAGAATATATATAATGGATGGCAAACCCATTGAATTTGGCGGGTGCCTAATAAATGGACCGTTGTGCTCTCAGTTGTGAAAACATTTACACCAGGACTGCTGCTAAGAGTGCTTTAATAAAAAAGGTACATTCGGAAAAAGAAGCTTTTTAAAAAAATACATGTAGTGCTCGGACCAAACAAAGTAAGTGTAAATCAAATTCCCGTTAAATAAAGTTAAGGATTAGTACGAAATCATTGATAGTTTAGTGGGTGCCCAATAAATGGAACGTTGTGCTTTTAATTGTGAAAATTTTTCCATCAGGACTGCTGCTAAGGGTACTTGAGTAAAAAAGTACATTCTGGAAAAAGTCGCTTTTTGAAAAAATATATTCTAATAAAACTTATTTTTTTAAATCTAAAAAGTAACTTTTTGATAAACGAAATACATTGATGAACATATTTTATTATTAAATTTTTTTCGATTGCTTTTTATAAAAAGGGTAATTCTGAGCTTTTACATTATTTCTTCTTTTTTAGGCCGGTATGAGTGTAAAAAGTTATAACGGTGTTTGTGTAAAATTTTTGTAATGAAATTAATTTTAAAATTATACTACTGACGAATCTTGTAAAGGGTGTTATTATAGAGGTATAGAGCTTTGAAATGGAATAAAAGAAAGATAATTTTTTTATAACTACTAAATATGCTCTATTAAAAGACGATATATGACAAAGCTGTGGCTTGTATATGGATAATATTTAGGTAAAATGACATAATTATACCCTCCACCACCACAAGTGGTGAATTTTTTATTATACATCAAAGACCCCATTAAGTATATATATTCTGGCACCTTGAGTAATGCTAAGTCGATTTAGCCTTGTCCGTCTGTCTGTCCGTCTGTTGAAAACACGCTCACTTTCAAAATACGCAAAAGAAAAGAACAATCTTGGTGTTAAATTGCTTTTAGTTACCCTAAGCAAGTTAAGACTAAAATTCAGCCAAGTCGGTGCATGAGGATCAGAACTATGAATCAAAATGTGAAACGACCACCCTAAAAAACTGATCATTTTGTTACAAAAATTTACATAAATAGTGGAATAATGCATGGAATGATATAAGATTTTTTTCACAAATTCGCTTAATATGACTGAAAATCATAGTGTAAAGTTTCATGAAGATCGGTCCATAATTTACCCTATGCTTCATATAAACGCTGCTCCAGGAAAACAGTTCAGTACGCCTAAAATCGTAATAAATAATTCCATCGCAATAAAATTTACTTCGTTCCAGTTATATAGGACTAGAAATCACACTGCCAAATTTCGTTAAGCTCGGCCCATAATTTACCTAGGCCCCGTATAAAGTCTGCTCTAGGGAAACAGTATTTTACGCCTAAACCCGTAATAATGCTAGCATATTAAAATTTAATTTTTTACAGTTTTATAGGAATATAAATCACACTAATAAACTACGTGATGATGGGTCCATAATTTTCCATACAATTTCTTCCAACTCCCATATTAAGCAGCCTTCTGATTTTCACGATAAACGCTAAAACTAATTTCATTGTTGTATTGAAATTTATTATATTTTATGTTTTTCAATACCAGAAATCCATGGGTTTAATAAAAATTCCCCTCCTGAAAATCATTTTAGTTTGGCTAAAAATGTTACGATTCATGATATTTTACTCAAGCTAGTTCAGGCTAGTTCTAAAAAGAAAAGCATAAACTTTCCATTTGTCGGTTAACAATTTGTTATAGATCTACGCCGATTAAGATTAATTAATAATGTATAGATATCATAAAGAGCCTACTCCTGAAATATTCGAAATGTCGGTATGAAAGATTCGGCACAGCCGAATATAGCACTCTAAGTTGTTTGTTTCTTGTTATGGCTATTGTAGCAGAATTATTTTTCCGGAAGCACATAAAAGTTCGATTTTGCTGATGTTTATAATCAAACACGTGTCAAATAAACAGAATATTTGCAAACAATTTAATCCACCTTCCATCAATACAGCTATGAAGCATTCCGATACCTATAAGACCATATATTTCAATTGGAAATATGGTTAAAACAATCGAAATCAAAGGTTAACGAACAAAAATGTGTACGTATAACTTGCGTAGAGAATCGGGTTCCAATATTGCAAAGGTCCATAGGCGGCAAAACAAAATTCTTCATACTATCATATCCGCTCCCTGATACGTAAAAATCTCGAACATCTACAAAGACATTAAAGTGCCTTAAGTAAAAACTATGAACACAAAATACTCCATAAAATATCTAAAAAGGCTGCACCCAAATCCAATATCTCGAAATATTTTAAATGATTGCGGCCACATTTGCTTAAGGAGAAGATACACTGCATCACTCACCTAATCAGAAAATCGCTTAACACCTTTGTGAACAGGAACCGTGGGCGTAAAGTTAGAACTTTATTACTCATATTAAATATATGGAGATTCAATAAATTAATTATTGAAAAAAAAAAGAAATCATTTAATCCACCTTACTTATTTTATACGTGAACTCAAAATTGGAGAGGAGACTAACTTGATGCGTTAAATATAAGAAAAGTATGGGTAAAAATTAGAGGCAGGAGTAGTTTTTTTCAGGCATTTGTGAACCGGCCTGGCTCAATTTCAACCTGTGGTAAGGGGCATAAAAACTTAAGTTCTTACAACAAACAGATGCAAAAACTCTTAGAAAATCGCACACATTAAAAACAAAATCTTTGTTTCGACTTTGTTTGTATAATATTTATGAAAATAGTTGTTGCTTATACGCTCCATATTCTTATACTCTATAGAATTTATTTAAACTTATTTTGCACAACTCTGATCAGAAATCATTTGTTGAGTGTTAATTTAATTTTAATTCACGTATTTGTCTGTTCATTTTTGTTTTTAATTAAATTAAAATTTGCATATAAAACTAAAGCACCATTCATTCGTACATACATGTACATGTGTGTGTGTGTGTGTGCATGTGGAGTGTAGTTGTGGAGTTTTTCCAGTTAGAAATGTCAGGCTTATATTATAAATCGATATAATATTTAACAAATTGAATTTGAGGGCGTTACATATTCCAGTTTTCGATTAAATCACAAAAAAAGCGTCGTATTATATTTTTAAATATTAAGAGAATTTCGATGTGGCATTGGGCGGTTGTTCAAAATTTTTTTAGTTTTAATTGGTTAAACTAAATATGGTTTATGGTTATTATACGAAAAAGTTTTTATGTTTCTTTGTTTGGTAATGGAAAATCACTAATCTAATTTTAATATTAACAAAATAAATTGTTTATTTTTTCTTTTTCTGATACTCTTTTTTTTATTATCAAACTAATAAATTGCCATATTTATTGAATTGTGGTGTAACATATTTGTTGCTGTTTATTTTGTTTTTGGCTTTACAACTAATTTCATTATAATATTTAGAAAGAAAAACCTTTTATAAAATATGAACGATTTATAAAACTAATAAATTGTAAAACGATTTATACATTTATCCATATTAAGTGGAAGGAAAAAAAAAATTTTCTTTTTACTATTATAGACGTGAAATAATTTTTTTAAATTTTTTCTGCCAATAATAACAATATATTATTTTTATTCTTTGCTAGAATTTTATGACCGTATTAGAGTGTTTGTACACATTTGAGGATAAAGAAGTAGAAAAATAGAGAAATAAATAACTTTTTTTTGGCAAAAGGTTGAAAATTATATTATATCAACATGCCGCAATGGCAATTTAACAAAAAAAAGAAGAAAAGAAAAACAAATTATTTGTGGAAATAATGTAAGGGGTGATTCATCGTGAGGTTTGATTTGCAATATGCTTTTTCACAAATCACGCGTGACTCATATCAAACTACTACATTTTTATTTAGTATCGTTTGGCATGTCATCGTAGAAAAACCCACTCCACAACAGCGTCTCCAAATTGTTGTGTAAGGGCTCTGGAAAAACTCAATGAAAATCCGGTATTTTATCGTGAAATTTTGTTCAAATAAAGTAGATTTCTTGCTCAATGGATACGGGGTTTAACAAAATTTACACATTTGTGCTGATGAGTCACTCGGAGAGTACAAAGAGCTGCTATTAAATTCATGGCTTATGGGCTAGTGGAATCATATTTCCATATTTCTTTAAAAATTATGAATATCAGAATGTTATGATTATGAATGGTACCAGTTATCGCACAATGTTAACGGACTATGTGCTTCCTAAAATGTATACGGATGGTCTCGGTGAGCTCTAGTTTCAACAAAATGGCGCTACGAGCCATACAGCGCGTGAAACAATGACCTTGTTGTGAAATCAATTTGGTGAGCAGTTAATCTCACAGAAAATAGTGTTTTATCATTTAAAAAAATGGTTTGAAAAGAATTTAAATTTTGTTAATGTGATATTTGAATCAATTATTTTTTTAGTTGAAAGAAAATTAAAAATTTAATTATGATTTAATTAACATTTTAGTTGTTTTGACATAAATTTTCAATTAAAATTTTAATTAAATAACAAAAAATCTTAATTGACTTTTTTGTTTAAAATAAAATAATTTAAACATGTAGAATTGTTTTTGGGAATTGTCAATATTTATTCAAATAAATCAACACATTGTTTGAAATGGCAAAGTTTTTTGATCACTTTTTTAATTAAAATTAAAAATATCATTTATTGAAAATATTTTTTCAAAATTTTAAAATTTTTAGTGGGGGTCGGTCATACATTTAGACTCGATTGGGGCACTTTCAATGGGTCAAAGTGGGGGTTTTTCAAAATTTGACCTTTGGGTCAAAATAAGGAACATCAGAATTATTAATAGAAGAATGGTTCCTTGGGCAAAGTTTCTTATTTTGATCCCTAGAATACGATTTGACTTGTCACTTGGGCGATTTGTTTGCATTCCTACAAATCGACCCGCCCTAAAACATATAGATTAAATTATTAATATGTATAAAATCTATAAATAAAAATTAATTTCATCCAAATTTTCATATTTTGAAATGAACTAAGCTGAGTGAAGATTATTTTTTTACAAACAAAAATTTAATTTATGTAAACTTTCACAAAATTTCACAAAAATTGCTCTTAGAAAAAAAATTTAACCTTTATGTGCTCGGAAGTCTACATTTGTAGTATTTTTGAATAGATTAGCGAATAAAAATTAAAAACGTCAGTAAAACAATTTGAGGTTTTTGGTAGCTTCCTAAGATCTTGTTTTAAGCAGATTTAAACGTTAATGATGTAAAAAAAATTATTTCGTAGGTGCTAAAGGGATATTTTTTAAAATGATCATCTCGTGGCCGGTAGTCTACATTTGTAGTAACTATGTGATTTGTATGCAAATAAGCTTGGAAATGTTGGAGAGAATGTAGTAAAAAAACTCGTTTCTAACTGGGAGAATACCGGAAGAACAATAGTTTGTGACAATTTTTTCACATCGTTAAATTTGGGTAAATATATATTGTCCAAAGGCCTTGCAATTCTTGGTACAGTTCGCCAAAATAAAACCTTTGTACCCAACGAAATGAAAGCTAACCGTAAACGTGCAGAATATTCATCAGTTTTTGGTTTTTTGGACTCAAAGTTTGCACTATCATCTTATGTGCCAAAAAAGGGAAAGGCAGTTGTTATATTGTCGAGTACAACTTTGAATAATGATATTGTGGCAGAGAAAAAAAATAAGCCGCAGTATATACTTGGCTATAACGTCAGCAAAGGAGGCGTCGATGCAATGGACAAAATGCTGTCAGCATATTCCACAAAACGCAAAACATTGCGATGGCCATTGGCAATGTTTTTCAACTTGCTAGATATATCTACCCTAGCTACTTATATCATCTTTATGGAACATAATAGCCATATTCAGCAAACAGATAAACGCAGAAAGTTCTTGAGAAGTTTGGCAAATTAAAAAAAAAAAAAATTATAGAACGGTCAAAAATTCCAAGGGTAATAGGCTACACTGCAACACTCCTCGCTATCGAAATGGCGCTAGGGCACTCGCCAAATTCAACTTCTTCCGCTTCAGCTACTAATCGATTTCCCAATACATCTGAGGATAAGCTGCCAAAACATCCTCTACGATGTCAGGTATGGGAAATAGGAAATCGCAAAAACACACGAAAGATATGCAGTTGGTGTAAGAAACCGGTGTGCGATGCACATTCCACAACTTACGTTTTTGCAAAATGCTGCTCTATAAATAAAACTTAAATGTTTAAAATTGTTTTGTTCAAGTTTTTCTATATCTACATGTACCTACATAAATAAAATATAAATACAATAAAATAAATATAACCATTTTATTCTTGTTTATAAGGATAAAGTAGTGCAAAAATAATGTTACTACAAATGTAGTCTTCCGACCGCCCACGTAAGTTATCGATCCCGAGCACATAAAGGTTAAAACCTTTTTTGCACCCCAAAAAACTTTCAAAAAAGTCATGCCGATGGCATGATATCATTTTCAAAAAGTATAGACATACATTGTTCTTTTAACCGATAATAAAAATTGTAAGTTCACTTTTAAATTTATGGCCCTAATTGTGTAAAACGCAACGCTACGATAAAAATTACGCTGAAAGCAAAAACAAAGACAAAAAAATATTTTATAATTTTGTTGTTGCTTTCTACAGAAACTTATATTGCGTTTTCAAATTCGTCTGAAATTAAAAAAATCCATATAGAAAGCAACAAAAGTAATTATAAAATATTTTTTCGTTGTTTTTTCTTTCAGCGTAATTTTTAGCGTTGCGTTGCGTGTTAACCATTTAAGGCGTTTATTTATTTATTTATTTATTTATTTATTTATTTCAGTCTATGGAACAACAAAATTCCTTACAGACTATGCAACTAACTTCCATAGAAAAATATATTACAGTTAATAATTGTAATATGTATATACATATATACTTTTTATAAAATACTCAAAAGAAATAACTTAAAATTATCTTTTGATGTGCAAAATTCAATATGCGAACTAGATTTTTTTTGAAGGCATATATTTAATTTATTAATATTATGAAATGCTCTCGTTAAAGTGCCATTAAGAGCATAATTAGTACGATGAACTGAAACTTTAAATGTGTCAACTTTCCTCAAGTTTCTAGCTGGTATATTGAATGGTATTAAAGATAACAATTCAGGACAATCAACCCTTGAATTAATTATATCATAAATGAGTAGGATAGACTGTAATTTTCTACGGTACTCTAATGTTCTCAAACCAATAAGGAGACATTTAGACTCATAAGGCGCAAAATGGAATTGAGTATGTGAGCGTAACGCATATTTAATAAACACACGTTGTACTCTCTCAACACGAGAAATGTAAACAGCAATATACGGACTCCAGATAACTGAAGCATATTCTAACTTTGATCTAACAAAAGATGTATAAATATGTTTAAATGTATATGGGTCACGGAATTCTGAACAATTCCTTTTTAAAAAAGCTAACGTTTTATAAACTTTAGGGATAATATACTCAATATGAGGAACAAAAGACATGGATGAATCAAAGACAACACCCAAATCAAGTTTGGAGTCGACATTTTTTAAATAAACACCATTTAACTCAAAATCATTCTTAATAGGACTAAATTTCCTATAAAACGAAACATGAAAGCATTTTTCACAGTTTAACCTTAGTTTATTAAGTTCACACCATCTAACTAGCTTATTTAAATCATTCTGTAAATTAAACACATCAGCCGCCGAATTAACCTTCAGGAAAATTTTCAGATCATCAGCATATAAAAGAAATTTAGATTTTTCGAAACAAGAAATAATATCATTGATAAATAAATTGAAAAATAATGGCCCTAAAATACTTCCCTGAGGTACCCCAGAAGTTTGAATATAAGGTTTAGATTCATAGCCCTCAATCACAACCTTACACATTCTGCCAAATAAATAAGATTTTATCCAGTCTAAAAAATTAGAATGGAAGCCAAATTGCCGAAGTTTTAACAAAAGGACTGAATGAGACAATTTATCAAACGCCTTTGAAAAATCGGTGTAGATAACCTCCACTTGACTATTATGCTCAAGAGCGTCAAGACAATATTCACTAAAGACAGTTAAATTTGATATCGTAGATCTGCCGGCAAAAAAACCATGCTGGTTAGGGATTATCCAAGATTTGGTAAGAAAAAACAATTTTTTGTATATAATACGTTCAAATAATTTGGAAACAGATGATAATTTCGATATAGGTCTGTAACATGTAACATCATCCCTATTACCATCTTTAAAAACTGGAGTTATACATGCAGCCTTCCATCGATCAATAAAAACTCCCTCTTTTAATGACAAATTAAAAATGTAGGTAAGCACTGACGACAACGAAGCAACACATTTTTTCAATAAATGAGTGCAAATGCCATCAAAATCTAATTTAGTAGAATTTTTTATTTCAAGAATAGCATTCTTCACATCCATCTCAGAAATGACAATAGACCCTATATTCAGTTTATCAACAGCACTAGGGGTATTATTATTATTAACATGATTGAGAGTTTCAAAGTTAGATTTAAAATAAGATGCAAACATATTAACAGAATCAACGCATGAACAAGCAATATTGGCTCCATATTTCATTGTTAGAGGAATATTTGAAGACTGGCTTTTAGATCTAACAAAGCTCCAGAAAGCTTTTGGGTTCTCTTTAATTTCCTGCTCTTTTTCCAACAGAAATTGCTTATAGAGAAATTTATTCAAAAAATTGAATTCACGCTGATAGTAAACAAAAAAATATTTTGATTCAGAATCACCCAGATCTAAAAATCGTTTATGATATTTATTACGAAGATTTTTAAGTTTCTTTAGACCACTAGTATACCATGGAAGCTTGTAAGGTTTAGATTTTTTAATTGGAATTTTACTAGCACATACATCAAGAACGTTATTTAAAAATATTTCATAACATTCTGATACTTTAAGTTCAGAAAATAAATCAATCCAGTCAATTGATTTAAATAAAGAATTAAGCACATCAAAATTACACTTATTAAAATTAAAATGATCCATTATAACATTGCTAGTATCAATAAATTTATAACTACCAATTTCAATTAATAAGGGCATATGATGCACATTAGGTGGTGAAATAGCAATAAGTGATTTTTTAATTTTAAATTTACAATCATATGGAAGAAAAACTAGATCCAAAAAATGATTTAATTGATTAGCAAAATTATTAACTTGAACAAGATCTAAGGACATTAAGCTGTCAATAAAGTTTATTTCATGAGTGTGATTAACATTATGTGGAGATAAAAACACATTATCAGCAAATTTAGACCAAAACAAACTTCTAAGATTAAAATCACCTAATACACATAAATAGTCATTTACTGCTAATTTTTCACCCAGAGACACAATATTATTTATATGTGCATCATACAAAAAATCCGGACTTCTGGGAGGAATATAGGAAACATTTAAAAATAAATTTAAATTAACGCCAGAAATAGAAACAATTAGTTGATCTAACAATCCTCCATCATAGTTAATAGTACATAAATAAGATTTTAAGCTACTCCTGACGGCTACTAACACACCACCGCCCAAACAATGACCAGTACGTTGAACATCTCTATCCTTACGATAAATGTTATAGAGCTTAGTATCAAAAAATTCAGCATCGAAAAAATCTTTATTTAGCCAAGTTTCCACTAACACAATTACATCAAAGACATATTGGGATGAAAAATCATATATCGTTTTAGATTTGGTTCTCATTCCTGACAAATTCTGATAATATATTTTAAAATTTGATTCAGAATTTATTATATTTGAACTGGAGGTGGATCTTCTCTGGGAAAATTTACAAACGGTCGAATTTTAATATCAGCTGGCCAAATGTCTGGCTTTAACAGATCATTATAAAAGCGGTGGGAGATACCAAGTTTAAAGTTAATTCTTTTTAATTGGCTCATATCAGTATTCTTTTTAATAAGATTATAACATAGCATATGATTTTTATTTATACCCGTAAACTTCTCTACGTAGCTTATAATTTGATCACTAGATACTGTAGGTTTAAACGATGATAAATGAATCCATTTCTTTTGAGCAATGACAGCTAACTCATCCGATACATTCGCCCCATAAACAACAGGGCCTTTCCTCTTATTACGCCTCTTAACACTCACCCAATCTGATGATTCCTTTGTATTCAAACAAGAATTATTCTCTGCCGTAATTAACGAAACAGAAGATACAGAGGGAGCAGACAAAACTTTATGATTGTTTTGTGCATTTGTAACAACTGCACTCTGATTTTGAGAAGCAGAAACAACGGCATTTTTAACTTGATTTGCATTTTGTACAGCAGCAACAACATCTACACTCAGTAAATTATGATTGTTGGTAGACACTAATGGATTGTTTTGATCATTTGTTACAACAAATTCACTAGGACATTGAGAAGCAGCAACACCAGCATTAACACTCATTAAATTAAGATTATTAGTAGGCTCTCTTTGTTTAGCAACAGCACCTTTACAGTTTAACGCAGTATTCTGAAAGTTATTTTTGCATTCCTTTTCATTTTTTTTAGAAAACTTAACGAATTCTTCTCTTAAAATATTCAATTCATTTTTTACTGATGACGTAAGCATTTCTTTTAACTCTCTTACTTCACTTGTTAACGATGAAATATGCGAAATAAGATTAGAAGTAACATTTAGGCAATCAAAGCAATTAAACACAACATTTTTATTTGCATTAAACAATCCAATACATTTATCATCAATGTTGGCACAAAAAAAGTGATATTTAGCCCTACACAAATGGCAGGAAATAAAATTGTTTTTAAGCGATTTAAAACACTTTGCACACAGAGTATTAGGTGGAGTATCCATCAAAAACACGTCTCAAAGGCGTTTGTGTCTTATTTTACATTATAAACCAAACCTCACGATGAATCACCCGATATTTAACGTATGTGTGCAAGTGTAAGTAAAAACTTTAAACCGAAATAATAAAAAAATACTCAAACTCATGGCTGACAAGTGGCAAAAGTTTCACATGTTATGACACACTGCATATACTGTGTGTATGATGGACTGAGTGCTGAATAAATAGTCGATGTATGAATAGTTTGTAGTTTTACTTGGATCTTTGGCGTCTCATTTGTCGTATTCAAAATTTTTTATATTTATGTGCAACCGAAGACACAGTGGCTAAATAAGAACATTTTAAATAATTCTTGGTTTATCTTTAGATTCATTTAGCCTTTTACTTTCAAAATTTTGCGACCGTTAGTGTTATTTGAAAAGCGGCTGAAGTCCTTAAATCCTTAGTTTAAGACCTGCGACATTCATTCTATGATTGTCACAAGTTCACGATTACGACCCTAAAACTTAGAGTACAATATAATTTAGAGGCTGCAAATGCCTTTGATAATTATTGCAATATATGCAATGTTATTTGAAATACTACTCTTAGTACTTTTTATATTAATCCTTAGAAATTACAACACTTAATCTTAATACCCTGAATTGCAACTGTGTAAAAATATAAAAATAAAATAATTGAAATAAACGAGCAGTTCCGTGATAACCATAAATGCGTGCAGATCTTTTTACTAAATATAGCAAGTGGCGACGAGAAAAAATTTGAAAAAAAAGTTATTAAGTGATTGTGCGGGTTATTTAACATAGACATGGTCAAGTTACATGTCTGTTAAGGAAATAGTTAAATTAATTAAAAAAGGAAAAAAAACAACTTAAATAATAAAACAGTGCTGTTTTTCGTTCTTTGTGCCGAATTATGAGAAATACAAAAATGTCTACAGACAATTTTAGCAGCATGGAAATGCTTTTACAACAACAGCAGGAATTTACAAAAAATTTGCTAGCCCAGCAACAATTGTGGATGCAATCAATCCTGGAAAAAAACCAGAAGTTGCTTCCGTAGCGGAACTCAATAATGAGCACTTTATGGTACCAGCGTTTCACAAGTTTAATAAGGAACAACAACAGTGGGACTCATACTTGCAGCAGTTGCAACAGCATTTTGCAGCCTACTCAGTGACATCAGTAGGTAAGCAAAAATCGTTTTTCTTGTCATGGTGCGGTGCGGAGGTGTTTGATTTGCTTAAAAAATTATTCGGTGTTGCAAATCTTGAAAACCAGACATATCAAGAACTAACCAAAAAACTAAAGGAACATTTTTCCGTTAGCCAGCACATAGTAGCAGCTCGTTACAATTTTTTTAAAAGTCAAATGAAGGGTACTCAAACTTATAAAGAGTGGATTGCAGATCTTCGTGGATTGGCGAGAGAATGTAAGTTTGTCTGCAACTCCAATACATGCTCATCAAATTACGTAGATGACATGATTCGGGATCAAATAATTGTAAACACACCACACGACGCAGTTCGTTCTGCTGCTTTGCAGAAGCAGAAAACAACACTCGCAGACGTATTACTTATTGCAGAGTCTTATGAGGCAACAACAAAAACAATGGCTTCATTAAAAGAAACGTCAAGTGAAAAAACAATAGATATAAACGTAGTGAAAAAACAGCCGTTCGTTGAAAACAAAAATAGTAAAAGAGAAAACCAAAAATATAAATCGTGTTCGGGTTGTTTTAGTTCTCATAGAAGAGAGGACTGCAAATTTAAAAATTCTATTTGCAATAAATGTGGTAAAAAGCAAAAAACAGAATACAAAAAAGTGTATAAAAACAAAAAACAAAATAATAACATTGATGTGGTGGAAACAATATATGACATTTCAGGGCAAATAAAAACAGACAATTCAAAGAGTTTAATCGTTGTTGAAATTAATAACAAAACATGGACTCTGGTGCATCAATTTCAATTATCAATTTAAAAACATATGAACAGTTAAATAGTCCCAAGTTGTTGGAAACAAAACGAATATTATATGGGTTTGGCAAGAAAATAATTCCAATATTGGGGGAATTACATGTTAATATGAAATGTGGAAATTGTGAGAAAAAAGTGACTTTAGTTGTTGTAAACACCAGTGCGGGTGATAATCTGTTCGGCTTTGATTTACTCAAAACATTCGGTTTTCAAATTAAGCAAATAAATTCGGTTTCGGGAAAAGACAATGGTCGGTTAAAAGAACTTTGTGAGAAATTTAGTGATGTTTTTGAACTATCTCTCGGCACGGTAAAAGATTTTAAGGCAAGTGTTCGTCTTAAGGCTGATGCTCAACCAAAATTTTTCAGAAGTCGACCCATTCCGTTTGCACAGTTGCCTCAATTTAAAAAAGAAATAGATAGACTAATTGAACAAAAAATAATTATTCCGGTAAAATCTAGTAATTGGGCTTCGCCCATCGTGTTAGTCAAAAAACCGGATGATTCTATTCGTATATGTGGTGACTTTAAAGTGGCTGTCAATTCACAAATTGACATAGAACAATATCCTCTCACAACATGTGAAAGCTTGTTTCATACCATTCGTAACGGTAAATATTTTTAAAAAATCGATTTGAAGGATGCCTATCTTCAAATGGAACTGGATGACCCATCAAAGGAAATAATGGTAATTAATACACCTCTTGGACTTTTCCAATATTAACGGCTACCCTATGGCATAGCTAGTGGCCCAGCTATTTTTCAAAAGTATATTGAGCAACTTATTCACGGTATAGAAGGGTGTGCAAATTATTTGGATGATATAATTATATCAGCGCCAACTGTAGCAGAACATTTCCAGCGACTTCAAAAGGTACTTTCCGTTTTATTAGCCAATGGTATACGATGCAAGAAAGAAAAGTGTATGTTTTTGCAACAAAAAAAACATATTTAGGCCGTCAAATCAGTTCTGAGGGTATATTGCCAGACGAATCTGGTCTTCTTGCCGTGAAAAGCTTGAAACCCCCAAAGAACATTAAAGACCTGGAAGCTTTCATGGGCAAAGTCAACTATTATCACAACTTTGTGCCAAACTTTTCAACTGTTGCAGCGCCAATCAACAGGCTACGCAGGGATAACATTCCCTTCCGTTGGGGAAAAAGCCAACAAACATCCTTTGACCAGCTAAAAACGTACATAGTCAATGCAACGCAGCTGTCACATTTTAAAGATAACTTGCCGCTGACCATTTCTACAGATGCATCACCTTTCGGTATAGGTGCTGTCATTTCACACCTTTATCCAGATGGATCTGAGAGGCCCATCGCTTTTGCCTCTAAGACACTGGATAAACATCAAGTAAACTACAGCCAAATTGAGAAAGAGGCTCTCTCAATCATATTTGGGGTTAAACGGTTCCATCAGTTCCTGTATGGTCGCAAGTTTATACTTGTTACTGACCACAAACCACTGGTAAGCATTTTGAATCCAAATAAACAATTACCTTCTATGACTGCACTTCGTATTCAACGATGGGCTATTACGCTCATGGCTTATCAATTTGAGATCAAATATAGAACCACTGCCGATCACGGTAATGCAGATGCATTATCGCGGTTACCTATTGGAAAGGACGAAAATTTCGATAAAGAAGTAGAATCATGTTTTTCAATATCTTTCGATGATTTCCCTCTAAAAACCGAGATCTACAATGAAGTTAAAAATGACAAAACATTACGCGCCGTTTATTATTCCGTAAAAAATGGTTGGCCGGACCGGCTTAGTCAAGAGCAAATACACCTTAAACCATTTTTTATCCGCAGGCATAATCTAGCTATTTACAATGATTTACTGTGTTTTGAAACAGATTATATTCGTGTCATTATACCCGAAGCTTTAAAGAAGCATATGTTAACCCTACTACATGACGGTCATTGGGGAGTTGTCAAAATGAAGCAACTTGCGAGGCAAAACGTATGGTGGAACAACATCGATGCAGATATTACAAAGATTTCTTCTGGGTGCGAAATATGTAAAGTTCACAATCAAGCCCCTGCTAGAATATATGAAAGCTGGCCGTGCTCATCAAAGCCTTGGGACAGAGTGCACATAGATTTCGCTGGACCTATTTTTAACGCCATGTGGCTCATATGCGTCGATGCATTTTCGCAGTTTCAATACGTTTCATCTATGAAAAATACAACTACAGAAGACACTATTTCTGCTCTTTCGGCAATATTTTCCATCGAAGGCATACCGAATACAATCGTAAGTGATAACGGTCCGCAGCTAAGCTCGGAGAAATTCAAACAATTTTGTACAAAACTGGTTATTAGCCATATCACAACTACGCCGTTTCATCCAGCCTCTAATGGATTGGCTGAGCGTTTTGTGAGAACATTTAAAACTTCTGTTCGCAAGAACATTGAGGAAGATATGCCAATCAAAGATGCCGTTCATAAATTTATTTCTACTTATCGCTTTATGCCAACCGACGAAGGCAAATCTCCTGCAGAACTTATGCGAGGGAGACCCATTCGAACGATTTGGTCGCAGATGTTACAACCTCCTAAACAACCCCTACAAAACTCTTTAAGCTCAACAAAGTATCAAATCAACGACAACGTTTTCGTCAGAAATTATGGCAAGGGGAAAAAGTGGATACCGGGCAACATTAAAGCAAAAATTGGCAGAGTAATCTTTATCGTAAGCACAGGAATAGGAACTTGCAGACGTCATGTCAATCAAATGAAACCGTGTAGTTTCCCAGTCATCGATCCAGATCGTCTTAGTTCCAACGACCAAGAGTTACAGCCATCAACCGCAGCAGACCAGTCAGTTCCTACAGTACAACCATCATCAAATGGAAATACTCATATAGAAATTTCGCCAGAAACAATCTCATCTCATCCAAAACCGAATCATAACTACCAGAATCTTCAAGTTCGTAGAACAACAAGAAATCGGAGAGAAGTATCGCGCTACCAACCAGATGACTTCCGGAAACAGTAAACTAAAACTTTTTAATAATTTGTTAACAATAATAGTTATGTTTATGTACCTATTTAAATTATCACCCTTAGTTTTGAAGCCGCATAGATTTAAGAAAAGTTGAGAATGAAATAAGTAACTGAATAAATTAAATAAAATGTGGGTTTTAAAATTTGGGGTGGAGTAATGCAATATATGAAATGTTATTTGAAATACTACTCTTAGTACTTTTTATATTAATCCTTAGAAATTACAACACTTAATCTTAATACCCTGAATTGCAACTGTGTAAAAATATAAAAATAAAATAATTGAAATAAACGAGCAGTTCCGTGATAACCATAAATGCGTGCAGATCTTTTTACTAAATATAGCAATTATGGTAACTATTTTTAATTAAAAACTCGCTTAAATATAGTCTAGTATCTGTAATGATATTAAAACTTATTTTTACAAAATTATTTTTTTATAATGAAGCTCTTTATTTGAGTTAGGATGTGTGTGAAACGGTCCAAAATTTCTATGCTAATATCAAAATTTATACTACCCCTGGGCTAGTGAAATTCTATTCACCTCAACAGTGTCAAAATTTTACTTCCATAAGTACTTTGCTACACACACCCTTAATTGTTAAGCTAAGAATTTATCGAATAAGGTTTTTAAAAACGACTATCAGTTTTCAAAATTAACTAACTTTTAACCACTGTACACCATTTGAGTATTTTAAAACTTCATATTGTTTTTATTGTGCTGTTCGATGCTTACAATTGTAAATTTTATGTTTTTTGCTATTCGGTTTAGTTGGGTTACTGGATTATAATATTGTAATATAAAAAGAATACTTTACACTACACCACTACTAAGAATAAACAATAAGTTGTTGTTGTTGTTGTTCCAGGAAAATTCACAACAACGCATACAACAAAAACCAATTTTTTATATTGTTTACACAATTCATATTTTATGTATTTGTTTATATATATATATATAAATTACACACTGTGTGTAAAAAAGACACTTGCCATTTTAGTGACACACACACACGTTTTGTAGTCGTGTCCTTTTTTTTTGATGGTTGGTGTGTGCCAAACTCATTTTTGGTTTCTGTTAGTGTCATTTGTAAAAAATGCGATACAATTTTACTATTTGGACTTTTTCATATATTACTTTGGTTAAAGTGTTGTTTGGAAGCGTGTATGTGTGTGTTTGTGTATTTATTTAAAATTAAAATATAAATTTATTCACATTTTACGATTCTTATTTTCTCATTTTTGCTCATTTATTTAGTTTTATTTTCATACAGTTCCTGCTAAAGTGTCGAAGCGTGTATATGAATTGATATTTTGCCAACAAATATTCCAGTAACAAAAAAAAAAAAAAAAAAAAAAAATAAAAGAATAAATACTTAAAAGCCCTATAAATAGAAGAAAATATAAACTTGTTGTGTTTATTTCGAATTTTGGTTTATAGACGGTTTTTTCATAATGTAAAGTTTCGACAACTCTCAAGATTTTGTAATAGAAATTGTATTTTATTTACAAATGTTTAACATTTTTGTTGAAAAAAAAAATGTTTATTTTTCCAAATATAAAAATTTAGTGCCACTTAAGGAAATATTTATGGCCATATGTGACACGGATAAGAGTACGGGCTTTTTTGGTGTAATAAAATTTTGTATTTAGAATTTTAATCTTTAATCTTTGCCATAAGAACCCTTTTATGGCAAATAAATATTTGGTTATAAGTTTTATATAAACCATTTAGAATTGGACTCATACACATTTAAAACATTTTTAAAATGAACCTATCAAATCATCCATTTAAATTTTTTTTTTAAATTGGGGTTATTGTTTAAAATCTCTTTTTTATTATTTTTTATTATTCTTTTATACTGAACATTTCTAAACTACTATTAAATTTTTTGTTAAGCAATTTTCTAAAACTTAATTTAAAACTGAGATACATTTTCTATTTCGTTATTGATGTTGTTGCAGCTGCAAAATGTCTTATGTGTATTTTTTTTTTTTGCTCCTTGTTTGACCAACAAATTTTAATTGTTCTTTTTTAAGTCTCTATTTGCTTTAAGCCACAGTTCAAAAATAAATATTTATTACTGTACTTAAGTGTAGAAATATGGAAAAGAAATTCTATCAGGTATGTGATAAAAATCGATCGATTTCAAAACGAACCTTTTTAAAAAGATGTGATGAATTTCGAACGATTTTAAAATCCATTTCTGACTTATAGTCTTATATTTTTGTTCAGAATGCACTTCAGTGAACATATATATGGGCATGTTCTGAAAATCACGTGATTTCAAATCACGGGCTTTTAAAATCACGAGTGTGATTTTGTGGTGTTCTGAAAAAACATTTCGTTTTTATGTTTCTGGGTATACTTTCGGCAGTTGAAAATCAGGCCAAAAATATCAAACGTGTGATTTTAAAAGGCACACGTGATTTGAAATCACGTGATTTGAATAAAAGTGATTTTCAGAACATGCCTGATAATATACAATTTAAATAATTAAGACAGAAAATTAAGGGAATATGTATTAAATTTCCATTTTAAAACATACTAAAAACGATATTTTCGGTTTCAAATCGTTTCGTTTTTAAAATCGAATTCCATCACATACCTGTATACTATTTTTTGTGTAATAAAAACACTAAAAAATGTTCTCTGTTTGTGAGCTTAAAAATACTGTGCTTATCCAACTCAACCTTAAGAAAATCACAAACTTCGTTGTGTTCGGCTCAGCCCAATAATGTTCTTTCGATTCTGTTGAGTTTAGCGCCCTTTTCACTGGTAAATTCAACAAACATTTTTTTTAGAAAACACAAACTTTAACAAAAAAAAAAAAAAAAAAATAAAAAAAAAGAAGCCATCACAAAATGTACACTATGCAACACACCGCCCATTTGTGCTGTGATCGTGCCAAGAACTGCCAATCAACATCAACAATACCAGTATGAAGCGCTGCAGAAATTTTTTAATGCTCATTCCTTCGTCAATGTCAGAAAAAACACTACAGTTGCTCGTTTCTGTATTTCTCGCATCGCAAAATTTCTCACATTAAGTGTGAAACATAAAATTCCATCGTTTCTCTATTTGTGAGAAAAAAGTGTTTCTGTATTTGAATGCGACAAAACAGACAACACAGATTCGGTTTTAACTGGAATACTTCCAGTAATTAAGTATCAAATGCAAGCGAAACGTCAACAAAAGAAATAGATATATTAAAAATAGGGCAGTCAGATTTGACGATTTATTGTTATTTTGACGATTTTTGTACCAAAATTGGTAAAGTGCCGATTTGCTGATTCTTTCTAGTGACGATATTATTCAGTCTTCGAAATAAAATAATTTTAAATATTTTAATATGTTTGTATATTAGGCACCACAGAAAAACGATATATTTAAAAACAAGGCAGCCTAAAAAATTTATCGGCAATATCAAAATATCGAAGGAAAACTGTTTAATTTTTATTTCCTTAGATTATTTTATACATTTGTTTATGTGATAAAAACATTAAACTATTACCCCATTTTTCAGTCAATGCACTATATGAAATTTTTGCCTTTTTTTTTTTTGCCAAAAGTGTTATTTTGTCACGCCTTTGTCTGATTTTTTCAGGAAAAAAAAACAATCTGAAATTTTATATTGTTATCGGATTTAAGAAAAAATAAAATAAATAATTTTATTTAAATAGACCTGAAGTATGCATAAAATATGTATTTTACCCATGAACTTTATCTATTTTTTTTTTCTTATTATGTTTTAATAAAAATCGAACAAAATTTGTCAAAATTAATTTTAAATTGTGCGATTTTTTAAAGCAAAATAGACGATTTTTTTATTTTTTCTTAGGAAATTAACGATTTTTTCACAAATTTATCTGGCAGCCCTGCATAAAACGAAAACCATGAAGGGCATAGTATACAACTAGTATGCCGACTCTTTCACAGGTACATAACTCAATTGTCAGTGGAACCTAATTTATGTTTGTATTAGTAAGATTTTTTTTAAATGTATTGGTGTAAAAAACTATTTCCACCACTAAACATAGTTGCATAAAATCGTATAGAATGTGGCAAAAAGATTTTTTCCAAAATAAAATTTTATTAGTTCAATAAATTTTCAATTTATTGAATGCTGGCTGCATTTATAAACTTTTAAAAGCCATGTTTGCTAAATTTTTGTTCTGCAATATCGGATAATATATAAATAATTAATGATTTCAAATATTATTTTTATACCACAAAATTCTACTCTGCTGGCTTTAATAATATTAACAACAGAAAAAATTTAGTGTCAAGAAAATTTATTTAACCTTTATGTCAACAGATGAATAATTATACTTACGTCAACAGGAAGCATACCCGGGTATGCAAGAACATTTTATATGGGAATTCACATGTTTTGTTGTTTTTTGTTTTATTTGTATTTTTTTTTTTGTTTTTCCCACTTTGATTTGTTTTAGTGCAGGAATGCTAAAAATAGCGGTAGTTTTAGCAGACTTATAAAACCCTATATATTATGAAATAAACTTGCAATATTACTTTATTTTAATTTTTTCATATACATACCCGGGTATGGTAGGGATGAAAAAAAGCCGATGTACATGGTCTGGTTTGTCCAATTTTGTTCAAACCTTAGAATTAGTTAGAAAACACTTCTAGTGGGTATATCATGAAATTTAAAAGCGATATGAAAGCCACTTTCAGAGATACAGCGTTATTAATATTCAAAACATACCCAGGTATGCAGTTGTTGACGTAAGGGATAGGAATTAAAAAATGACCACATCCATGGTCTGCTTAGTCCAATTTTATTCAAACATCAGAATATGTTAGAAAACACTGCAAGTGAGGATATCATGAAATTTCAGAGCGATATAAAAGTCACTTTCAGACATACAGCGTTTTTAAAATTCAAAACATACCCAGGTATGTAGCTGTTGACATAAAGGTTAAAAATTTTTAGCTTGTGAAAAATAAAAACATTTTGCAAAAGCAAATTAGCAAAATGTATTGAAAAAAATTATTAATTATGTGTTTGTGTCATAAAATTAAACAAAAAGTGTTATATTGTGAAAATTTTAACTTGAAAAATTTCAAATTTTGTTTTGTTTTTGTTGTTCTTATTTGTGTTGAATTCACACAGAACCTATATGTGTGAGGGGTGAACTAAAAAACTAAGAACACTCTCTCGAGTGTTTAAATTTAAATAACAAATAACAAAATATAACAATTGTGTTTTATTTTTTTTTTATCATTTAAATTCTTTCTCTTCAAATAAAAAAGAAATAATGTACATTCTTGTGTACATACATACATAATTTGTGCTCCATTTTTTTAAATTTTATTTTTCTCGCATCAATTTCAAATATTACTTATTTTGACAGTTCTTGTGAGAAACTTTTAGAAAAATATTGATACAGAAACACTTTTTCTCACATCCTTCCAATAATTGCCGGAAAATTATTTAAATGACAGATAATTCTCCCAAAGTAAAGACACAGGAACACTAATGTGAGAAAAACCATTTTCTTTTTCATATTGCACTGTTTTTGCCATAATTCACTTGTTTCATGCGGGAAATTCTATGATGCGAGAAATACAGAAACGGGCTACAGAACATTAAAATATGTGTGTCTACAGAACCACTGCTATTTTAACGTAAAACAGAACACTTCATAATGTTTGTTACTTTCGTGAAAATAGTTATGAACGGTATTAAGGGCTATGTACTAAAACACAAACAAAGAAATATCGTTTCTGGGTTTGCTAAATAATTTTTGGTTAATTTTCGAACGCTACTTTTAACATGCATTTACATTTCCTCATACGAGTAGCTACAATTATAATATATATATATTCCCTTCGATCCTTTAAGAACGATCTATAAGAGTACACCGATAGCCCGGCTTGCGCCGCTAATTGGGACCGGAAAAAACGACGCTAACCGAAACGACTTAAGCCGAAGAACGATTTTTAATACATTTGTATTAATTCTTATTTAATTGGTTCCGATATTCATAATTTTAGCTGAAAAAATATTAGTTTTGTTTTTTAGATCTTCAAATAAAGTAAAAACTTTCTTTTCAATTACCATTTGGCATTCTTCGCTGATTTTTGTCTTCAATCCAAATGATAAGTGGTTCGTTTTTTTTTTTCATTGAACCTGTTTATTTTGTAACGCAACAACGCAACGGGTATTGGTGTACCTTAAATTTTGTGCCAAATTTTTCCCATCGTCAAATATACTGCTTTAATTTGTCTTCGTTATGTGCCTGCGGCCTATGGGTTCCATTCAATTGCGTTTCTAGCAATTTTTGACTTTTTTTCCTGGATAGTGTGCCCAATCCAATTCCAATCACGTTTTCGGATTTATTCAGATATTAGTATTCTTGTGTTCTATTCGCTTCATTATATTTTACGAAGGCAGATGATTAAAAACATAGGATTCGCACTTATATAGCAGTGTGCACTTAGCGTTTGAGTGAAAAATATTTATTTTAACACGGCAATACATTATTGCCAACGATTGACCTTCTGGTTTACTTTATTCGACTTGAAATATTTGCACTTGAGCCTCTGTACTGGTAATGATGGATGCAAGGTAACAAAATGGGTAAACATCCTCGAGGATCCGGTCTTTAGTTTTAAAAGTTTTATGGCTTTTTGAATATAATCTCAAAACCTTTGCCTTATCGATATTGATTTTCAGATCAGCTATCATTTACACATCTGTTAGTTCTTGCAGCTTTATGCCATTCCAGAGTTGTTGTAGGAAAGAAGGAATTTGTCTTCTGGTAAAGAAATGTCTCCAGCCTTTCGTGAAGCCCCCATACCATACCACGGTTTTCTACCAGCGCAGGTTTAATGAGATTGTCTAAAAACTATCTAAGAGTAATGGCGAATCACATATCATTGACGAGCTTCAATTCAAACCTCCATCTAACCCAAAAATATTTTGGCTGTATACAATCGTTTTATGATTGGCACGAATAATGACCTAATTTTTAAGAAAAAAAAAGTTTTTCGTCAATTTAAAACATGATATTAACGTACATTACCTTATTTTTGCATCCAAATGATGAGAAATATATATTATATGAATAACGGCAACAATTATTATGATGGCAATATTTAAGGCTATTGCAACCATTTATCGCTTATTTGCTCCAACGTCGTCATAACTCAAAAAATTACTCCTTCAAAATTTTGCCAATCGCAAAATGGTTACAATAAAAATGAAAAACTTAAATTCAAAAACAATAAATAATTTTATACAATTATTATAGTGT
Source organism: Pollenia amentaria (assembly GCA_943735925.1). Lineage (NCBI taxonomy): Eukaryota > Metazoa > Arthropoda > Insecta > Diptera > Polleniidae > Pollenia > Pollenia amentaria. Next base: position 250,158,968 of record OX031007.1, on the reverse strand, counting down.
GTTCTTTCAATGGTTTTTTGTTTCTAAATAAACTTTTTCATGCAAAGTTTGGCAATAAATTTATATATACAGCCATGTTCTGGACATCGAATTCGAGTGAAATTAAAATCGAACAAATTTTTAAATCGATTCTGCTTTAAAGATTAATAAAAATATTCCATTTTATATACGTCATACTTTGAGTGCCACTCATATTTATTAAAATAACTATGAAAATCATGAAAAACTACTGTAATTTAATAAAAAAAATTGTACTTAAAATTTTCTCCGATTTCAATCTTACTCGATTTCGATTTCCAGAACGTAGCCGATAATGTATTAAACAAAATACTAAATAATAATTTTTAATTATTGGCAAATTTAAAACTTAATGATTTTTTATGGAAATATAATATTTTTTTTATAAATGTAATTAAATTGTTCCACTTAATTAAATTAGTTTTTATTTATTTATTTACACAAATAAGAGCACACATACGCACAAACATCCCCAGAAATAAATATTTATTTACAAAATGTTCTCAAATTTCTTTAATAAAATATAAAATATTTCATATTCTCAAATTCAGCACACATTCATCTGTATATGTACATATTTAATACTTACTCACAAATACAAATCCGTTTATTTATTTATTTGAAATAAATTCACACACACACACACATCCATTTAATATTGTCATTTGTTAGAGTAATGTGTCATTTAAACTGATTGCCATATTGATTCCAAACTAGAAAGCCAAGTTTTTACACATATAGGACTAAAGGGAATGTCAATGTTGCCAATTCTTTACGAGCAAAAATGAAAAAAACTACTATGTTCTGGCCATAAATGGACAAACAAGATTTTATTACAAAATCTTAAAAGTGTTAAACGAAAAAGTTATAAAAATCTTTCTTATGCCCTCTACCACCACACTGAAACGAAAAATCAATCCATCCGTAATTAAATCGAGCTGAAGCGGTATCAATAGTACGGTTAGTACGGATTTCCTCAAATTAATTACAAACTGCTTATTCAAGTACGGATTATTTAAGTGCCCTATACCTAAAATAATCCGAAAAAGGGATAGTCTGGTTGTGTATAAAGTCATTTCTAAACAAATTTAAGGAATAGAGCTATTACAAAAAGCTTTATAAAATACATAACTGAAATTTAACTCATAGAATAAATTCGAAAAAAAAGTTGAATATAATAAAGTTGCTTATGAAAAAGAAATAATTCCCAATATCGATTATCAAAAATATTATAATAAAAACTTTAATGCAAAATAACCAGAAATTTTAAATTACATGCAAATTTACACTTTATAATTTTTCTAGTGGAATAACGTTTCATATTCACAATCAGGAAATCATTTAAAACTTTTTCCACTACGCAAGTGGCTTTTAAAACCTTATTCCACATTGCAAAACCAGGTTATTTGTATCTTCTATTCTATTCTTCTCTTTGTATCTCATATTACGGCGTTAATCATTTTGGGTGATTTGATGTTAAAACAGTGTTAGAGAGTAATGGTAACGGTTATCTGCAAAAAAACGGTTTTTCAAAAAGTGGCTTTTACAACGTCACAACAATTGAAGCAAAGTAGCAATTGTTATAAAAGTTTGCTCAAACTTGTTCCAACATGCTACTTAATTTCGTAAATATCTGTTCACAATTTATCATTGGCCCCATTCTTCTTGAAAAATCCTTTAGTACGGCTGAGACCGTAGCGAATTTAGCATTATATGGCTAGAAATAACACCATGTAGTTTTGTGATAATTCGTGTGCATAATTTATCATACGTCCCACAAAAATCTCTTTAGAATTGAAATTTAAAATACCTCCCAAATAAAGCGTAATTTCGCAATAGACGCCCAAAATGAAATGAAATGAATTGTAATACTGTCAGATTTTATAACAATTGTTTCATATTTTATACATCCCATGTTAAACTGCCTGCTTAAATACTTTTACTTTTTATACTCACTTTTTCTTGTTTATTATAAGATTATAGATTTTCTATCCAAAAATACCAAAAAGGTAATTTTTATAAGAATCTTTTCGTATATAAATTTAAAATTTTCCCAGACATACAGACATTTTTATTTGGCAACACAGTTCGTTGCTTACCACATTGAACATTGTTTGTGTAAAGTAAAACTGATGGTCTGGTTTTGATTGAAAATGTAGTTGAATGAATGAATGACTAACTGACGAAATGCATGAGTGACGGAGTGCCTGACTGAGAGACGTTTTAACTGAAAATATTAGATTCTGAGAATGACTTATGAAATTTTGTTCAAAATTAATTTTTATTATTTCTTTTCCTTTTTTTATTCCTGTGACACGCATCGATCTAGAAAGATTGATGGTTGGGCTGCACATGTTACATTCCAAGGAAAGTGCAACAACATTGTCTGTTTTGGTTTAATGAAAAAAGAATGTTTTTAAAAAAAGGAAGCAACAATACTTAAACATTTATTTACTGGATTTCCTTTAAAGAGATAAAAATAGTGTCATAGAACTCAGTTCTATACGATAATCAGTGTTCATAAAAAAAGAATTAAAAATGTTGGAAAAATATTTGTAGTAGCAGTGGTAAAGCATTAAAATGTTTTGTAGGTATTTAAAGGTCGAAATGGAGCAAAAGTTATGAAGCATAAAATACATGAAGAGCAATTGTTTTAAAATCAAATAATTTGCTACTTTCAAGGTAAACTCGTTGCTACATCAAAAACAGCAGGCCAAATTGTTTTTGTATTTTGAACCGAGACGTAAAAAAAGCAATACTGTGTCTTCAAAATAAAACACAAATTGAAAAAAAAAAACAAAACACGTGACTATGTGTAAACAAACATGAAAAAATGTAAACAGACATGAAAATTTTTTGACGTTTGGGTTCTATCTAACTAGGGTAAACAGCTGACAAACATATGGGCCAACGAGTCTACCTTGTGTAGTTGTACTATGGCTACTTCTTTGTTTGTAGTTGGTTCTTTTAATTTATATGCCAATAAATTTTTTGGTAGCAAAAATGTCCAATCAACGCTGAGGCAACACCTTTATTTGTTATAAATTTTTTTTCCTGAATATACATATAGTAGTTTTGAATGTAATCGATAATTAAAATCCCCATCAGTGCAAATTCAACATAAAAAATTTTCTGTCTTTGAATTCGGCTTTTTAATGAAGAAGGTGCCTTCCATATCAAGCGTTCATAAAATACGATAGCGATATAAATAATTTGTTTGTTTATTTTTATTTATCCATATGCTTCTTCTCTGCCACATTATGTGCCCCCTTATTGCTACGTTCTTTGTTACTTAAATACTGCTTGTACTGCTTCATCTCATGCTACTTTATTGCTGCATCTTTTGATATATCTACTGCTGATTCTGTGAGTCTTCGTCCAGATTTGCAATTTTTGTTGCAGTTTAAGAACTAAGCACCAAAAAAGTTTAAACATTATTAACCAATACCTCTTTATAAATTGGATCTCAACAATAAATGTATCGTAAACCCATTAGCAACCAATTTAAAAAAAAAAATTTTTTTTCTAATGTATTTTAACATAATTGTTCTAATCTCAAAATTTATAACGGTATTTTTTACATATCATATATCATAGAGTACACTTTCATATAATATAATGAATGTTAGGGTAGCGCAAAAAATTTTGAAGCTATTAACGTTGAAAAATTATATTTTTAATGATATTTTAGTTTAACCCTGAAAGGTTACTCTTCATTTCAATACATTAAAGTTGCTCTTCGTCGAATCGACGAACTTTTTAGAAAAAAAATTCTAATAGAACGATTTTTTAAGTTATAAATCAACAAAAAAAATTTAGTTCAGCATTTTATTAAAAAATTAAATAAAGTAAAGCATAAAAAATAAAAGGTTTTCTTCTTTCTCAAAATTTGATACGAATATTAACTAATTTTTGTGTTTTAACATTTATTATTTTTTTAAGGCCTTCGTCAGCTAACGTTGTTGAAAAAGAGCGTAATTTGAATATTTACCTAGTATAAAAAAGTTATATGATAAAGTATAAATGAGCTTCGTCGTTTCAACGAACTGTTACCATCCAGGGTTAATATATAGATGTGAGTATAAATGTGGTAATCATTTATATAGTTTATGTTACTGTGTCAAAATGCGTCTCATTTAACTCTGTGGTATGTCGAACACCGGCTTCGCTTAGTAAAACTACTTTATTTTACCAATTGCTAAATGTTTTGTACATACATACATATCAACACACGACATTCAACATATCGTGTAGACACAAAAATGTTACTCATATCACATTTGCTCAACAGGAGGGTGTAGCTCAATATTTTTTTTATTTCTTCGCTTTTTGGAAAAAATCGTCATGTAATATTCATATCTACACGCTGCAAAAATATCGTGCTGTTTTGTCTACTATTTGATAATGGAACGGTTGCTTAAAAAATTATTTTTCATATGCCTTTAATGTAAAATACACAATTGTTTTGCTTCTAATGAAAATTTTTAAGTTTTGAGTTAATACTCTCTTGTTGATTAAGTGCGGTATGTTTGCTGGCACAGGTAACATCTTAAATAGTTGGTATTTTAAACATATCGGGTAGACACCCAACATATTGAATATGCAAAATTGAGTGCAATTCCTAAAGTTTTTGAAAAATGCTTAACAGACTCTGTCTGCCACAGTGTATCCTCAATGTTATCACCATACAAGCATGGCTTTAGGAAAGGATGTTCTACAGTAACAAATATTTTACAGCTAACAACTCTAACAAATCGAGCTTTTGAGGATGGCCAACTTATGGACGTTATAAATACTGACTTCAGCAAAGCTTTTGACAAAATCAACCATAACCTACTTTTCACTAAGCTTCATTTATTAGGGTCTACTTGCAACGCTTTGTGGTGCTTACGGTCGTATCTTACCTGCCTCCAAAGAAGTTCCTGTCAGCTCCGGGGTCCCCCAAGGAAGTCACCTAGGTCCTTTGCTATTTTCGCTTTCCATAAACGCATTGTAATGTTTTATTGTACGATGATGATGTTAAGATGTTTCTCAGCTACAAATTTTCTTCAGATTGGGCGTATTCGCAGCAGGATTTAAATAGTTTTTACGCATGGTGTAAATATAATCAAATGGAGCTAGACTTAAAAAAATGCAAGCACATGGGATTTTCTGGAAATAGCACATCAATGCAACACTATTTCCTGGACGGGTATCAACTATTTTTCATCAACTATTGGAGCATTTCTGGATCTTGGTAATCTATTTGATCCTAAGTTTAATTTCTGCAAGCATATTACAATTACATGTGAACAGAAACCGTGATGACTAAATCTTTTTTGTCTAGCACTGGCAGGACATAAAGTAAATATTAGGATAAGATTTGATTAATTATTGTTAGTTCATATTTAAAATATGAAGATTCAATAAACAAATACCAAAAAAAAAAAAAATATTACAATGACTATAAATAAAGCTCGTGGTGTGCTTGCTTATTTAAAACGATGGTCTAAAGTGTTTACAGATCCCAATGTAAAGAAACATCCCTAGTAAGACCTATTTTGGAGTATGGCTCTATTGTCTGGGATCCTGAAATTAATATGCACATAGACCGAATAGAATCTGTGCAAAAGCAGTTTCTCTTATTCTGCCTGAGAAGTTCATTTGGTCGTAATGCTGGGAAACTTCCTTCTTATACTGCGAGGTTATCATTAATTAAACTACCCACCTTAAAAAGCCGAAGGACTATGCTAAATATGGCATTTCTAATTAATTTGATTAATGGCGATGTCCTCTCCGACTTCCTTCTTCGAAACATAAATTTTAATAATCCACGACGTTTTACCCGACACCTAATACCTCTGCACCTTCCTGTAGTTCAAACAAATTATGCTGATGCTGATCCTTTGAGGAGAATATGCAAAAATTTCAATGAATTGTACAGCTTAATTGATTTTTCTATTAATGTAAATGTAATTAAACGCAATATTATTTTATTTTTAAATAATTAATACGTCTTAAAAAAATTTTTTCGTTAATAAGCCTTTCTATAAAATCTTGTAATATATAATAGACTGTAAGGATTCATATCCATAGATTTACTCAAATAAATAAATAAATAAATAAAAAGAAAATGCTGTTAAGATGCATTTGTTGTTTTTAAGCATATGAATGTCAGCATACATTTGCTTAATTCACATCAATATCAATATAATTACAGTCTAAAAGTCTATAACTTCCATATAAGATACAAAAACGAAAATCACAATGCAAAAATATTGAAACAAATAAACGTCTTAAAAGGTGAGTATAAATAACTTAGTAACTTTGAAATTGCTTGAAATCAGTATGAATCAAGTATTACTACTATTTGTTGATGTCCAAATAATCGACTTTGGACAAATCCTTCACAATCACTACAATTATGCTTATACATCACATCGATGTAAGGTGTCATACGATCGGTCTTGACCTAATATACTTTTATGCTGGTTTTAATTTTGTACAGTTTGGATATCGTTTTATACTTTCAATCACACAAATTTTTCAACCGTCATATTTCAATGCACTAAGTAGGAAAAATAATTAGTGCTGTTTTTATTTAGAAGAAATCTTAAGCCACTTTAGAAACTTTACTTGTGTCATTCCGAAACTATACGAATTTATTAAAATTTTTAAGCCCTCAGGGTATCAGAACTAAATATGTGAACATTAAAAAACTTATTCAATTCTAAAACAGTGTTACTCCAAAAAAAAAAACAGTATCCTTATATAATCATTTTCGAAAAACGTATAAAGAAATTGATCCCTTATTGGTATTTAAAAGTCAGTTTTTTTTTACTTACAAAATTTAACTTAAACAACTTTTAAATCGCCAGCGATTAGGGTTGAAATTTGTTTTCAAGCAGAACCAAATGAGAAAAGAATAAAACAATGGAAGCCAAAACTAAAAAAAAAAAAAAAAAACAAAAAATCAAAATGTTATTTTCAGCAAATCGCTAAGATCTTAATAAAAACTTTTCTTGTTTTGTTTTCTATCCCCTGCCAAAGAAATTATCTTTTATTTTGTTTCACTTTATCGACTGATTATTTGGTTGCTGAAAAACAAACAAAATTGTTTATACTACAGAGAGATGATATGATGAAGACGAGCACTACACTAAATGTAAACTTGCAGGCTTAGGATTTTCGGGCGCTTGACTTCAACTTTTAGTGATAGTATGCCATTGAGAAATGCAATTAGATAGAAAAAATTCTTTTTTAAATCATAATGCCTGGAAAGTCTACAAAAGATAACTCTGCAACTTGTATACTGATTATCTTATTGTAAATTATAAAAAAATTAAAAGATTTTATTTGTTGTGCTTACTTTCATTTTTTTAAATAATTGATAAAAAAAATACTGAAATTTATTGTTGGAGGATAAGCTGTTCCTATGCGCATTTCACTGGTTGATTAGGCCAGACTCAACTCATCACTGAGTTATTGCTTGGTGTTTTGTTTAAGCCTTGATATCGTTGCAAAAAAGACTTTTTGAGTGTTTGTAGGTAATTCTCAGTCCCTCTGTAGTCTTGTTTGCTGATAGCTTTGGCTTTTCTAAAATTATTTAGGAGAACCTTTCCTGATGGTCTGGCCTAAGCAACCAGTGAAATGCGCATAGGGACAGCTTATCCTCCAAGAATAAATTTCGGTATTTCTTATGAACTATTTAAAAAAAGGGAATTAAGCACAACAAACAAAATCTTTTAATAAATAATAGTATTCCCATAAAATACTTTGATAATAAATTATAAAAAAATAATAATTTTTAAACGTTCATTTTAAAAGTTCCACAAAGCACTTTATATAAAATTAGACTTTAAGAGCGACCACTCTGCATCTGTTTGGTAAATAAGGCCTTTTATGGGGCTCTTTACGTTTTGTTGCGGCCCTTAACATACTCCTTCGACTTAATTTACAGATACAGTTAGGGACAAAATTGTTCACAAAATATGATCGCACTGGTTCCTCTTAAGAGAGTCAACTCAAAATTTTTCAATATTCACTTTATGCAAGAAATCGATGTACAGTGGTCATATCTACCCTTTGTTAAACTCTTACATCATTTTCTCTAGTATTTTGTCAAAAAAAAAAAAAAAAAAAAAAAAAAATTCAGTTGTATCCCACTTTGTGATATAAGAGTACATATAAAAAGAATACAGGTTTTTGTCTATACTGAAAATATATAAATTTTGAGTTAACCCCCTTTAGAGAAACCGGTGCGATATGTATATCTTGAAAACTATAAAAGATTCAACTTGGAAACTCTCAAGAATTATTGGGTGGCCTTCTACTTTTTATAATAACAATATGTCAACTTATTTTTAAAAGTACCGTTAGTTTTTATATTTATACTAAGATAACATTAAAACCATATGTGTAAACAAGACCCTGTGTGAATCTTTCACAAAAATTAAAAAAAAAAATTTTAAGTTTTATCTATGGGCTTTGCTTTTAGAGTGAGTGAATTAATAAATTAAAAATAAAATTTTGCCTAGTTTTTTTTTCAATAACGCCAAGCCAAAAAGCGGCCCTTTTAAAACAAAACATTATTAAAAATTAACAAAAGGGAGTCTCAAGATCACAACAAATACAACATTTCAGTGAGATTTGTGTGTAAAATACAAAAAGAACGTAGTTTTATTTTTAAAAGTAACAAAGCTGGTGGCTTTGCCAAATGATTGTCGCGGGCCAAAGCGACTAATTGTTACTGGTCATAGAGGGTAGTGCACTCATTTTGCAGTTTCAACTCACAGTTAGTGATAGCGCAAAATTATTGCCATCATTTTGTTGATGTTGATTGATGAATTGAAAATTAGCAGCCTCACTAAACATGAGTGATAGTGATGTTAAAAAATTTTGCAATCAAAAAAAAAAAATAGTTTAATTTAAGAAAAAGCAATCATCAGTTTACTGCAACTTTTTTGCTCTACACTTATTTGAGTGCAACTTAAAATTTTGCACTAAATTTTCAAACGACTAGTTTTTTCATAATTAAAGCCATGGGATATTCCGTTATGGAGAAAATTTTCTTTGCTTATGCATATCATTACAAGAATCAAAAACTATGCGCAAACAAAATTATATTTTTTAAGTTTTTGTGAGAGTCTGTTTTTATTCAGCTTTTTTGATTGCAAGTACAAATTTAGCACTATTTGGATTGCGTGCAGATTTTTGCATTAAATCTTCTTTTAGTGCTAGTGAAAAAATTTGCAATATCACTTATATTTTTTAGTGGTAGTTAGAAAAATAGCAATCATCACTAAAGCTGGTAAAAAAAGTTTTATTTAGTGATAGTGCACTGCTGATTTAAGTCAATACTTAGTGCACTACCCCCAACTATGTTACTGGTGCAGTCAATATAACTATTGAGGTCCGGCAAATACTGGGCAAAGAGTATAATTAAGATGTTAGCATTAGAATCCTTCGATGTACCTTAAGTGCTAGAGGATTAGAAGCTGGAATAAAGTGCCAAACCCCACCTTTAAGCAAAAATAAACGCTGAAAATGGCTGAAGTTTGCAAAAAAAGTAAGAAAAATTCAGTTTTGAAGATTGAATGCGTGTAAAATATTTAGATCAGACAAAAGTTATCAGATTAGGGCCAGACGGACGGCAGTAAACATGGCTGGATTTAAAGTGTTAGCGTAAAAGAACGGAATAATTCTCAATATTAAAATTTTGCTGTATCATAAATGATTTGAAATTGTTTTGACGGGAACCAGCCTCCAGCACACCGCTAATTCAGAGGAAAAATATATGCCAAGTACTATACGGACACGTACATTCCAAGATTAGCCATACTCGGTTAAGAACCACGACAGGGTGTTATCTTTATGCAAATCGGCGATCCCACGCATACTGCGTAAATAGCTAAACTTTTGTTTGAAGAAAATTGGAAATACGATATTTAACTAACCTTCTCAGTCGCCTGACTTGTGCCGATTTTAGTACCTTTAGGTCTATTCCAAAACTAAACGTTTTTGCTCAATGGAACCCGATTAACACCTTAGCTTTGTGAGCGTGCCGTTAAGGCTTGGGTAAAAATTTAGCCAAAAAAGGCTGGCAACTTAAGTAAAAATGCCAGACAAAAAAGGTTAGACAAGGGAGAACACACCAAACGCCTAGGACCCAAAAAAGCCAATGATCTCTAACTGCGGTCATAATTGTATACTGCTTTTCATATAGATAAAAAATATAAAGTATATACGAAGAACATGTAAATCAATTAAAGAGATAATCATTCATTCAAAGCAAATTTCGATATATCAAGTTAAAACACCATTTGATTTAAACATTGATGTTTGACTATTGACGTCACCCGTCTTCAATGGCGGTGTGAGTAAAACTGCAAACCCCTTCGAAGAGATTGTGTGGTTACAATCGAAACTAGTCATGGCAACCTGGCCGTAAAAGCCTGGGTACAATTTTCAGCGCAGTCAAGAATGAAAAATTATCAATAAATTTTAATTAATTTCATGTTGTAAAATTGCTGTCTTCATAAAAATAATTTAATGAAAATTAAATTCAATGAACTTAAGCCTGATGAAAAATATCGATATTTGGATTAAAACCCATTAAATATTCAATAAAATAACCACAATACTAATTATTATATACGAATAAGATATAGCCTATTTTGAAAGTAACACTAATTTTGTGAACAACTTTGTCCCCAACTGTACATAAATATTTAATTTTGTTGTAACTCACACACATATGGAAATCTTTGTTATTCTTTACTTCTACGTTTTACTACGCACAACAACAAAAAAAAAATCGCAACAACTTCTCTGCTTCGAAAAAGTTAAGCTCCTCTATTTTACACTCAGAAAAAAGTTTCATCAACTTAATAATATAACGACAATGGAATACGATTTTTCCTCATGTTTCAAATTTTACAGTGTGTGTTTCAGCTTTAAAATTGGAAAAAAGGGTTGCAAAACTTTTATTGCAATTTCATCGCTTTTAAATATTTCGTTTTGGCCGTCAAAGTGTGGGGTTGTATTTGTTGGCAATTTCGAAGAGTGAGTATGAGTTTCTAAGTGCTGCTATGAACGCACAACTGTATGTATTTTCATTCATCTCTTTGGCCAGTTTGTTGCTTTCGGCAGCTGTAAGAATCATGTAGCATATTTTTATCGCAACTGAACAGTTGGCAGCTAATTTTGAAGAGATTTAAAAAGTTTTTTAGATTAATTTTGAGTTTTTCTTTTTTTACTTTCGATTTTACTTTTAGCACGTAATGGAAGTATGTATTATTTTTTTGCTTCTTCTTTTATTCATGTAATCGTCCTTTTACCACTATTGAATGTGCATGTCTGTGGCATGGGTGACAAAGTAATTTTGATGTACTTTTCTCTTTTACGATGGCCAAAATTAAAAAGGATTTTTGGTTAGACTGTCTTCTTTTTCAAATTGAAATTGAAAAATGTTTTTTTTTTAGACAACGAAAATATATTTAATATTTATATAATTATAATTTTTATTGATCTCCTTACATTTACCACCACTGTTACCGCTTGCCAACTAAAATTGCAATTTGACCGCTTTTTGGCGGTCTGCGACTTTTTGTGAGACTTTCATTTAATTTTGCGACTAGACTGACATCGTCGTCAGTAAAAGTAATTTTTATTATACATATACACAATTATTTTGCCATGCAGATAGCACATTTTTTTTAACAAAACAACCTGTGTGTTAAGCTACGGTCACGCTTATTAAATATTTGACCAAATAAGCATAACCATTTCTTTTGTTTATAGTAAGAGAGATTTAACATGGTCTTAATATCTCAAAATTAAACTAATTATACTGCCACATACAGCAAAAAGCTGCAAAATAAATATTGCAATTTAAGGATATTAAATTTTAGTTTGCCTGTTGGTAACCCCTTTTTCGTCTAAAAAAAATTAATTTCAATAAATTTTTTGTTGTCTTTTTTAAAGCTGACCGTAGCTTTATTGAAATTATTTTTTTCTTTTCTTTAAAATAAAATGGCGGATGCCAGTTCAGTCAGTAAACACGTTGATATAAAAAAACTCATTTTCAAAAAAATTGCAAATAGCACTATTTGAATATAATCCCTCGATATACCATCAGTGGAAACGATTGTAATTTTATAGCCATAAATATTAGCAAACGAAAATATTGTTTTCGATTCAAGTACATATGTCTATAATTTTTCCCAATGAATATTATTTATTTGTAACAAGAGGATATACTAAAAGGATATTATATGCAGAAATGTAAGTATATGAAGTTTTTGGTATATCTGACAATAGACTTTTATAGACTGGCCTCCGATGTCGACCGCTATCGGTCGCATGCATTTTCAATAACAAACAGCTGATTTGCGGCCCACTAACAATTTTCAGCACGACAATGCAAGCGACAGATAACGTAACAGTGTACATAAAAATTTGCGGCCCACTAAGAAATATTATGCGAGCACAAATGTCATAATCAATCACTTATGTTGTAGTTTTAAAATTCCTAACAAAATTTTCTTTACACACAAACACTAAATATATATTTTTAAAACACCACCACTTAAAATTATGTAGGTTTTTAAAATATTTTTTTATAAAATACTATTCTATATTTTTTGTTACTGCTTTGTTTGCTTTTTGTTTACTCCTTGGTTTTCTATTCAGATTTGGTTGTAGCCAGAGTTCTATTTTTTGTCTTAATTTATATGTTTGGTCGATTTTTATTTCCAAACAAAAAAGCTAGTTTTGGCAATACTTGTGCCAATACAGTCAATTCTTATTTGTTTGTTGCCACAATTCTAAATTTATTGGCTTAATTTATATTTCTTGTCGATTTTTAATTCCATGCTAGCGTTTTATTTATGGAATTGAAGATGTGGCAATACACTCATTTGAGTGACTTGTTGTCTCTCGCTTAAGTTGTCGATCGACATTGGCGGCCTGGCTGTTAATTCCCCAAGCTATTTTCAAAGTTAAAAGCTGAACATTTTGATAAATGACCTGCTACGTTAACTTCAACATCTGGTATATAGATTAAATTATTTATATTCATCGTTTGCGAATTAGGGCCATAATATCGAGGCAAAGGGATCTTAACATATCTCTTAAGTATTTTGATTTAAATATGGCTAAGTAGACGACAAAATACGACTAGAAGCTAATAAAATTAAAATATGTTTGTACATATCGGCATGTAATGCATTCCTTATAGCCATTGCTCAAATATATTATAAGACGAAACGGAATAGTGCAGTTAGCCAAATTCATTAAATCGAATGATTTCATTTGTAATTAAAAGGTTCGTGTTTATATATCATAAGTAGGTTTTGCTGAAGAGCTGGTACATTTTCTTGTGAAATATGCGAGAATAAATTCTTTAAAATCAACTTTTGATGTAATTGTTTACTAATTCCGAGATAAATCAAGTGCCCTTCATCAATGCAGAGCACTATTTTCTTTTGATACGCAATGTTGAGGGTTTTTTTTAAATGGCAAATATGAGCAGTCCTCGCAACTTGTTTCCTTACATACATGGGCATTATTATCTCCCTTTTAACAGTACACCTTTTTCTAGGAAAAACATCCAGTTTGACCTCTGTAGCATTTAATGAAAGCTGGGGCTGGCATATGGCAACAAAAAACTTCATTTTCAAATTGAAAAAGTTTACCTTTCAATTGCATACCTACGAAGAAAGTATAACAAAAATATACATATCGGGTTTAACATTTAAAAGTTTTTCGGTACGCCTTTAAAATTATTGGCTTCTTGAAAGGGCTTCCATGGTAAACTACTATTAGAGGTCGATTTGCCGCAATAATACATTAATATACTTTTCCCACTATTGACTAGAATCCTTTTTTCGATTTATGGAAAATATCCATGCCATCAACATGTATCAACAGTTTTATTTGTTCTTCTTTTTCCACTTATGGACTTACTATTATATTAAGTTTGCTTCGATTCCAAAATACTGAAAGTTTCCGAAATTAAAGTCCAAACTTTTCATTATTTTTGCATCTATTGTTTATTCTGACGCTCCTAGCAAAGTTTAAGAGGAGTATATCCTATGGGCAGTTTGAGTGGCAATATAAACACCTTTGCCGGTGTTTATATTGCTGACACTGATGTGAAAAGGGCATTCAGACTCCCGGATGAGATCCTTGCGATCTGGAGGGTGACGGAGGTGATACTGGATCACATCGTAGGGGGATCTGTGGTGACAATTTGCTAGAGTGGGTTCGAGTCTAGAATTAGTGGTAAGGGACGGGGAGGTAAAGCTCCCCTATTATGTAACTACTATGAGGTGGTACGTGAAAGATTCTGTCATGCCGTTAACCGGTTAACCGGTTATATTAGGATTGGACACTTATAGGGTTAGGGCTTTTACGAGTAATTGGTACAATACTACACTGGACTTTTGCAGGTTATGCGAGGACTCTGATGAGCTAGAGACGGTTGAGCATGTACTGTGCCACTGTCCTAGGATGCAGCGTCTCAGGCAGAAATGGCTAGGAGATAGATTTCACGACTTCCTGGAGTGTATCGGTGCGTGTAATCCAGTCGATCTACAGGGGTTTGTCAGTGAAATAGGACAGTTGTTTCTGATGAGGGGACTGTAGAGGGGTTCCTGTTCTATGTAGTGTCTACTTACCATCTTTAATCTATCTGTCATCTGCTTTTGTCTTCACTTCTCTCTTTATTATCCTTATATATTGAAGGGATTCACAATGGACTGCATTGGTCTCCGATTGGAGGTGTGGCCTTGGGCGTATTACCCTTCTAAGCCAAATCTGGCCTAACCTTAGATGAAGATTGTAGAAATTACAATAACGATTTGACAAGCTTATATATCCTCTCTCCACCTGTAGTGAAATGTTTAATCAAGACTAACTTTTCAAGTACCTTTGAGTTTTATGTGAATGCGTTAATTTTGGGACTTGTCATGTTAAATGCATTGGCTCTTTTAGTAGAACTGTAATCAGTATTTTTGCTTTTTTTATTACTCAGAAATTTACGTTGTAGGCAAAGTTTTACTGGGTATTTAAAAAAGAAACGAAGAATTTTAATTCATATGTAAATATAAAGAAAAATATATTAATTAATTTTACGATTAATATTTACAAAAAACTAGATTGCGAACGAATTCGTTATTTTCGTAGAATTTTACACATCTAGAGTACATTGTTTTCTAATATTGTTGACGAGACTTTTAAAAATAGCAGCAAAAATTAAGACACAAAAAGTTTTATTTTTAATAAGCATATTAACTTTTCATATTTGTTTGCAAAATAAAAATGAAAGCGAGCTAAAAAAAAACTTCTAATTATAATATAAAATATTCACAAAAACATCTTTGTACTCGATCTTGAGTTGCATGAAAGTTTAACAAGAATGTTCGTGCGCGCGTTAATGAGATTTTAAGATGAAATATGAGAACAATTCTTTAACGATTTCATGTTAAAATATTTAATTATTCTCGTATAGTATTTTGTTGTAGAAAAAGAAAAGGAACACAATATTAATACTAAAAGGAATTTAAAGGAGGAATGAGGATGTATAAGCATATTTATAACTTAAAAACAAAATACCTGACAGCACAAAAAAAATAACAAAAGTTTTTTTTATACGAAAGTTTAAAGATATTTTTGAATAAACAAAAAGATTAAAAAAAGAAAACAAAAGATGTTATATAACAAAAACTTTTAAGATATTTCTTATATTATTTTTTGAATCTTGTTTATCTTTTTTGTTTTTTTTTTTTTTATCTTTTAAGGTTGCTTTAGAAGTGGTTTAATATTATTTTCTTAATTTAATTAAAAGTTTTATTTGATATATTTTTTTTAAGTTTGATCTTATAGACTAGTATTTATAGTATAGATTTTCGGCTTTAAAAATATTTTGCTACCCATACATTCAAGAATAAATAAATGAATGAATAGAGAATAAAGGGGAAATAAATCTTTGATGTGGTATTTTTTTGGTAAATATTGTAAATATTTTTAAAGAATTTTGATAATATATTTTGATTACAACAGTAAGAAAAAATTATATGTAGAATTTTTGATAAAAACAAACTAAAGTTATGTATTAAATGATGAAAGTTTAAGAAAATTACTTATTAAATAGATTCAAAGCTTAATTAGAAAATTAAACCTAGAAAGATAATCTGCTTTAAATTTACTCATTCACTTTCGAAACATTTAAATTTCCTTCTAATTTGCACGAATTTTTCGCTGTGCACTTTAGCTATCTTAGTCATTACATCTGTGAGGCATGCACGTCGCTGCGGCAAGTATTGCCAACTTCGCAATTTAACGAGTCTGTGAGATAAAATGATTACTATGCGATGCCTACGTTGATTGCGGATGATGTTGATCACTGAAGAAGTTTTATTGGTTTTTTCTCATAACAAATATAAAGAAATATAGTTTAAGTTTCATTATTTTTATTTCATTAATATGTTAAAATATACACCAAATTAGTTTATACTTAATTAATCAAAAATATAACAATATAACAAGTTGAATATATATGTCAGTCTTAGGCATGATTATCTTTAACATATGTCAGAATAAGATTCAAGGGTTAAGCAAACACAAAGGGACTTGCATCAACTTTACTGTTTAAAACGAGGGTAAGTTTATATGTATGAATGTATATGCAATAAGCGTGACCAAAACGTCTTTTTCTGGCTAATCTTCATAATGTGCACTACTCAGTTGTTTTCTCTTTTTTTGGTCTTGACTTTACAAAACAACTGCTGTTTCTTTAATCGAAAGCATACAACAGCACATATTCATCTGCTAAGCAGCGGCATTATCTATTGTACTCTGGAAACAATTGCCACTACTCTATTTCAATTAACAAGAGTGCCAACTAAATTTCCATTATGCTCATAATAAAACAATTTGCATGCGTGCCTTTTATTTTTTTTATTTTTGGCTTTTCTAAAATGATTTAGTTTTTTTTAAATGAAAATAAAATTTAAATACAAAAAACAAAACTTTTTCTTTTTACATGAAATGCACTAGGTGCACTATGCAATGTTTAGTAATTTCATTTTACACTGCCGCCACTGTCTGTAAGGTTAGCTTAGGTAAGGTCGAAAGGTGGACGAAGCATCAAAGGTGCAACCTGATATCTGTTACGATATACACCTAGGCCACTACCGTGCCTATTGTACGCCCCATAAGAGTAACAGTTGGGGATTTCGGCGGATAGTGCTACCACCACCTAAAGGAAGGGGGTTTACGTACGGCGTTAAGAAACCCAGTTTTCCGGACGTAATTCCTCAAGGTTTTTCAGTCAACGCTCCTCAACGATCCCGAAGTGTTTGGATCTTAGTTCGACGAAGGCCTGACAGTAGCAGAGAAAGTGTTCCAGCTTCTCGGTCTTCTCGCCACACGCTCTACACTCGTCAGATTCTGCCAACCTAATTTGGTGCAGTCTTAGTGGTCCTACCTACAGTCCCACTGTTCCAACTGGTCGTGTGGCTTTCCGAAGCCCACGCCTTAAATTCTCCCTTCGTTGCCGCGAACGGCTACGCATTCGCCAGGTTACCTGCTTCCAGTTCTCTTCCCCCATTTGATACGGATCCCACTGCCCGAGGAAAATTAAGTAATGGTACCGTCTACTAAACTGTTGTATAATGGTTTTGTTGCTTTGTTGTTTCTTTGTTCCCTTTATTTGCTTCAAACTAATTTACAATTACCACTTCTATCACTATTCGCAATTGAAAGAACTGCATCATTGTACACTTTTCAGCGCCTTGCGCACATATTACATATTCGCAAACAAATTTCCAATATACATGCAAAAAAGCTTAAGAATACAAGATAAAATTCAGAAAAAACAAGAATTTATATTTCATACCAACACCCAATTATATTTATTATCAATAATTATAAATATAATTGTTGTGATAAAAGTCAAAGTCATTTTTTAAGGAATTGATTGCAAAACATGCACTAATAAGTAAATAAAGCAATTTTCCCTTAATCTTGCAAAATAAGTACACATTGATTTTTGTAGCAAAACTCTTAACCCTGGCTCTGGCACGAATCTTTTTCTACGAATCCTGGCACTATTTACATTTGTAAATCCGTTTAATTTCATACATTTCGTTGGTTATTTTGCAAATTTTGTTTTGTTTTTTATAGTCAAACATATACATAAGTGTATATAAAGGGTAGAGATGAGCAGGTGATTTGCGTAAATTTTGTATACACACGCACGATCTTGAGTAAGATTACCCTATTGATCACAGGTACGGACATAAACACCCGTATAAAAAATGTCGGCTAAAGTGAAGAAATTACGTGAGCCACGAAATAAAAGCTAATATTTTTTTTCATGATCGTGATTCAAAAGTCTCTCAATGCCGCCTCTTACTAACAGACAGAGTAGGTATACTATGAAATAATAGCTGATGCTTCTACAAGTGTTTCAAACGATAAAAGTGATATGAAGATGAGATAAAATGAATGGTGATGCCTCTGATGCTGAAGTCTCGGCATATCCAGTAGAGTTGAGACATGGAGGTGACTCAGAAAATTAATTGGAGGAAGAAAATGAAGTCGAAGTAGCAGCTCCCCTCAGTGAGGAAGAAAGCTATGTTGCTGCCAAGGATGGAAAAAAATGGTGTAAAGTTCCGCCTAGATTGCAACGGATACGGTAGCAGAACATATTTCGCGAAAACCGTTTTGTTGGTCCTAACCCAAATACCAAGAGTTTGAGCATTATTGACACATTTTTTGTTATAATGCACTCTACAATACAATCAATTATTTGTAGGAATACTATCAGGAAAGGCAAGGCGGTGTATGAAAAACTGGAAAACTTTAGAACGGCGAGTCAAAATACAAGATAGGTAAATATTTTAATTATGTTGGTATTTCGTATAAAAAATGTGCGTCTGAAAAATCTAAAGAAAATATATGTGGGAGGATATTAATGAAGTAGAGCGCGCATTCTTTGGCATATGAATAGCAATGGAAAGACATAATTCCAGCAATATAAGATTTGAAGCGCTTTGGCAAAATATTTCTCTTCCTCTGTACCGAGCAACGATGTCAGCAAAATGATTTTTAAACAAAATTTATACGGTTTATACGGAAATTATTGATATGCTAAATGCAGTAGGTTTGGTTAGTCTTCTTTTTCACCAAATAGGATGTCGCCGTTTGCGTCTGCAGCAATTAGGAGAGCAGTTATGTAAACCAATGATTTTGAAGAGAGCACAAATTCCGCGGGTAGTTTCATATTTTCCAAAGAAAAATGCATAATCGGGGGTCCTATAGAGGCAGTGAGTAGATCTACAACCGAGAATTTTGTGCCAGATGAGATTGACCGCGGGCATTTAAACATAAAAGGGGCTTGCTACTTATGTTACTACTACGAAAGCAAAAGAAAGCGCTCAACTAGAAAAATATGCGGCCAATCTAAAGAACCAGTTTGCATTGAATATAGCAAAGTGCAAACCAAATGCAACAAATGTTTAAAATATTGATTTTTTTTATTATATAAAATTGATTTTGTGCTTTTTTAAAAATTAAAGAAAATAAAATGAATTTGCATAAAAACAACAGAGAATATAAATATAGTTACAAATGTAAATAGTGTCATATAACGAAGAAAAAATGATAAAATCCCAAAAAATATCGGTAAACGAACTTTTTTCTTGTTGTTTCCACATAGAGCATACAAAATTAGTCACCGAGTCCAAAACAAATCCAAATCGGACCAGAAATGTATAAATTGTAGCCTTTTTAAAAATGACACATGTAAATAGTGCCAGAGCTAGGGTTAAAAAAAATTATGTTTTGCGAACAATAAAAATAAAATTTAAACATTTTCTATTCACAAAAGTTTTAAAATAAAAATTATTTATTTGGTATTATTTCACAAGAATTTATTTAGAATACTAAACATTTTCAATCCCATCGATTTTATTTAAAAAGCTAAATAAAAATTACAATTTAATTTGTATGGGAAAAGCCCTGTGGCATGCACCACACATGATTGTGATTGTAATAAAACTTTCGTATTTGTAAATACTGCTAGTATTTTTTTCCATAAAAATGTTTTACAATTTTCATCATTTAAACAATTTTATCTCTTTCCGCATTTATGTACATACTTCCATGAAAACTGTATCTACGAGCATTTCATTGTTGATTTAGAGAAGTCGTTTTTTCTGAATTCAAATTTTTTTGTATTTATATATCTAAGTTTTTTTTTCACAACAAAATGATTTCCCAAATGCATATCAGACAAATGAATAGTGATTGAAATAAAGTCACATGACATATTCTGGATATAAATTACATATAAAAAATAAGTACAGAAAAAATAAAAGTGTTTAACAAATCATAAAAAGTAGAAAAACAACTTTATAGGTGTGCATTAGGGTAATAAATAATTTTTTTTTTTCAAAAAATGTACCTATCACTACGTGATAGTCAGTACTAAATTTGTAAAAAAAATAAATAGTTTTGTTGGGCATTTTATCAGAAAAACCTTCCGAGGAAAATGCAGTTTCTAACAACTAACGGATAATTTTTCTTATTACATTAGCGGGTTTAGATTTTCCTGCAAATGATATTGCGAAAGACCAAATGCAAAAAAACGTAGCTCTTTTGTAAAATGTAACAACAAAACATAAAGAGTTACCGTTAATTAACCAATGCCTTGCTGATTGTAACCTACATTCTGAGACATATAGGGGACGTATAGGTGCCATTCAGGTTATTCAGTTGTCCGCCAGGGGATGCTTGGTGTAAGACCGAAGGTAGTGAACTGATTGGGAATCACAGAACAGAGGAATGACTTCTTGCCAACAAGTGAACACATTGGTTTCACTATGGCAAATAGAACCCATTGGCCCATTGACAAAACATGGAAGTTAATTCTGGGAAGAAGGAAAATAAAGGAAATAATAAATTCCGCTTGAAGCTGGGAGCAACATATACGTAACGCGATAAGTAGGTAAAGCGTAGCACCAGCAACGATAAAAGAATATGCCACGACCAACTTCCTGGTGAAACGGAAGAAGCCTCCGACGATTACACATCCAATGATATATGCGTGATTACCAGAAAGCTCACCAGAAAAAAATTCTCGACCACCAAACCACATCCAGTATGCTCTCTGGTACCAGAAAAATCGGTAAATATTAGTTCATATACAGAACAATTGGTACAATAAGATATGCCATCAAAGTACTAAAGGCAAATTTGGCACCTGGTGTCGACAACAAAACCCTTAAGATGCTGTTGATTGCCAAATTATAGCTTACATACTGCTACCACTAATTGAAGAATTCTGGATAACCCTTCAACTAGACATGCAGCTTAAAGAAGGCATTATCTATTATAGATATCCGACAAAAGGCTAACTCATTGATTGCAAAGAACAGGATGGATATCACTATCTTCAGCGCGGTGAACATGATAATAGCCACATCTTATCAATAAAACAATCTCAGATGCTCAGAATGCATCATCGCATATAATTCATGCGTCAAACGTATCAATAGACTTCGTATAATAAGAGAGCAGTCCTTTGGCACCTTGCACCACAATGATTTTAAGAGCGCTTTGATCTGCATAGGTGTCCCTCCAAAAATTTCTTATCTAATTAAAGTCCTGTACAATCCTGTACGCACTGAGCAACAACTTTGACGTTGTAACCGGTGTTCGCCAGAGAGGCCTCCTATACCGTCTTTAATTCAACATCGTTTTTGATGTGATTCTACGAAATTCTACTTGAGCAAACAAAGGAATATGATGGGTACTCAATCGACTACTAGAGAGGCTTAAAACGCAGACGATATCTGCCTTTTATCGCAAAATTTTAACTTTAAGACAGCCAAATAAAAATTCCTCGAAATCAAAGACGCAAAAGCTGTCCTTAAGATAAATATTAAAAACTGCAACATAATGCGCTGAAACATTCTAAATACCAGCAAATTCCAGATACAGGGCGTTGAGTTATAAGAAGTAAAATCATTTTGCTGTCTTGGAAGTATTTCTACGATTACATGCGGCTGCAGATACGATGAAGCCTATCGAATTTCAAAAGCTAACCCGTCTTTAGGTTTGAAATTATAAGCTATTTTAAACACACTAAGAACAGGCTCTTAATTTCTTGCGTCAAGACGGTGCTTTTAAACGCCTCCAAGTATTCGTAAACCGATGCCTTCAAGGTATTCTAAAGATATTTTTGGCCAAATACTAGTACCCATACGCAACAGTGGCGACAAACAGATCAACACTTAGAAACTACAGATTAGGCCTTTAAAATTGCGACTAAGGACATTTTAATAATGTATGTCTTTTTTATACCCTCCACCACACACTAGTGGTGAATGGGGGTACATTAAGGACATGACAAATTCTATATTTGCAAAAAAAATTTAAGTAGTCATACCCCTAATGTTCATACGTGCATACCTGCATAATAAAATCAATAAATAAAAATTATGTACATTTCTATGAGATCGAAATGAAACGAATTTAATTGTCACTGCTAATAATTTAAAAACCCTAAAACCTTTAATTTAGAAAAACTTAAATAATAAAAAATCGAACTTCAATACGACAAGCACTACCACAAAAATCTGTAAAATTGTAAAATAGACTTATGTACATACACATGCTGCAATAACAAACAACAGATCAACACAGATACATGCAACTAAAATAAAGAGAATCAATTCAAATCAACCGACGAAACAACCAAGTAACCAGTCATCTAAAAAGTGTTTTTTCTATGGATTTTTTTTTAAATTTATCCTGATTCATTTCTACACACACAGTTGATTAAAACATCGACCAAAGTTCAAATCAAATCAATACACAAGAGACAGTCTATATGAATGGTAGTTGAATGTACAGTTTTGTATGAAAGTTGGAGCAGAGAGTGCAGGTAGTAGCCAGTAATATACCCAGTATACAAAATGAGTGGAATTAGTATAAAAAAGTAAAACACTTTTTGTTTAATTTCATCGGTATCGAGTTCAGTATAATGTCGATGTCAAGTGTGTTTTTCAGTACACTGTGTTGAGTAAAAATAAGGCGAAATATTTTTAATTTTTCCACTTGATTTTTTGTCGAAATATAACACAAGGGAAAACACTTTTTGTAGCCCAGAAACTGAACATTGCTTTTTAGGTTATTTTAGATGCAGAACTCGAATCTGAAATTATTTTGTTTAAATCAACTCTTGTTTGCAAGATATACCGTTATGTCAAAAATGAAGGAACATGTTCGACATATGGGTCATTATTTGTGAAGCGGACAACCCAAAATTGTTTTTTGGAATTCCTTTAAATTTGGCATAACTATAGTTCTAGTAAATATGAATAAGTGTGCGAAATATTTCTACGATGTTTATTTGTCGAGCTACGGGGTGGTAAAGTATTTCCGTTTACAAAAAGATGTTTTTTAAATTATTTTTTCGAACCAAAACTTAATCAAACAAAAAAAAAATTTAAGTGATTCATATAGAAGATCGATTGATCTTTAAACAAAAAGAAATTAATTTGAAAAAAAAAAAAATTTCATCTGCAAAACCGGAAATTTAATTCAAATTTTAAATCAAAATTTTTCAAATTTAATCCTAATTTTTTTTTACCGAAATTAGCCTATAGTGTCCTTATTATATTGTAAAAGTTTTATTGTGGGACAAATATTACTTTAAAAGTTATGCAAATTTCTGAACACTCGTACATGTGCTTATTGCAATGTTGTACAGTAAAATACAGGAAGGAAAGAGCTTAAGTTCTAGTTGTTCTCAACTTATATTTGGGAATAAAAAATTTATTATTAATAAAAATTTTTTTAATGTGCTAAATTCCAAATTTTTATTCTTGATAAATACACTGAAATATATTGTTGAGGAAAAGTTAGTTTCTATGCGTATTTCACTGGTTGCTTAGGCAAGATCATCAGCAAACCTTTTTTTCTAACTTCGACCTAATTCTTTAATTTTCTTTTTAGAGAAATAAGCCTGCGGCGTACTTATTATATTGTAAAACTTTTATTATGTGCTCGTCATAAATTTAAAAGTTATGCAAATGTTGATTTTAGGCGCTTGCTTATGTAGGCTGGTTAGTTAAGTTTGTACATTTATACAATAACTTTAAATTATTGAGTCACACCCTTATAAAATTTAAATTAAGTAAAATATCAGATTTTATTTTTTGTATACTTAAATATAAGTATATGTAAATACATTTATTTGCATATGAATCTAATTGTTTTATTTAACAATTTGTATACTTTTTGCGCACACTTATTCATAGAACTATAGTTATGCCAAATATGAAGGAATTCCAACAAAAATTTTTATTGGGTTGTCCTCTATAATATAATGCCCCATATATTAGAATAACTTGCGTTTACATAATTTTTAAAGCTGCAGAGTTGTTTCAGAGATATTATTGAAACCAATACAAAAAACATATTAATAAAAAAACTTTAAAGGTTTTTTTGTTAGTTCAGAAAAAATAAAAATACACCACAAAGCACATATTTGGTGTAGTAGCATGCCCCTTAATATATTTTAAATGAAACGAGTTTTTTTTATTAAAATTGGTGCACTGCTTCTGATTTTATTCAGAATTTAGTTTGAGAGCGAAAGGAAGAGTTTAAAGAAAAATTTTAATATTAAATACAGAAATATTTGAATGAAATTCAAACTCATCGAAAAATTGTCTTTGGTTTTTTTTTGTGGAATAAATAATCTTAGTATATTTATGATGATATTTATATAAAGGTATGTATATTTTTATCAAAACTTCTGAGTTTTTCCGACTTATTTTTAACGCACCAACAATAGTCCTCCATCATATGGGCATCCCGGTGTCCCTGGTATCACTCCTCTATAGAACGTATTGATGAAAACTTACCTGGACTTAAAAATTCGAATTCAACTGAGATTTGAAATCAACGACCAAAATTAGTAAAGAACAGCTATAAATATAAGAAATTTATTTTTTTTTTTGTAATTTAATATTCGGCAAATAGTATAGAATGTTTTCAATATTTTTTGTAAAAATTTATATTTCATTTTAATTTAAGAGTTTTTCCGAAAAATAAATTTTAAATATTAAAACTTAATCAATAGTTGTATTGATTAAAATTTTGGATACTGGGTAAAATCACAGACACAGAGTTAACACTCATACAACTTAGACAGATAAATAAAAACATATAGAAAAGATTTATTTGTCACAGAACCATACAGTTTTTTTTGTATATTAATTTAATTTTTTTTTTCTTTTTTACACCATTTTTTTAAGACAGATTAAATTCCGAGTTGTAAAAGTTATTATTAAATACTTTGCAAATTTTCATCAGCTGGCAAATTCAAGTTTAAAAGTAAACGAGTAACGTTTACATTTAGAAGAAGAAATTAATTTACTCTTCCACCTGTCTGATTTTGCTATAAGCCTTGATATACATTTAGATAAACGGATGACTTGGGGTCGTCATATAGAAACCAAGACACTTCTGTTGAAGTTAACACCTTCTAGACTTCACTGGTTATTTATTGAAATATCTTAAGTTTAGCCTGAGTAATCAAGTCGTCCTTTATTAAACTGTTTTGGCCTAACTAGGACATACATATGGTAACCTATTAGGAGTACAACCAGCGATTCCATTTCCGATTGTGTACAGAGGGCGCAAAGAAACTAGCTTTCCCTAAACAATAAGTTTCAGTGTTTTTATCAAAAATAAAAATTGTTAATTTAGAACGTTTTAGGTAAAAAACAGTCAGTTGAACTTTTGGCTAATTTTTCATTGATTTAAAATCTCACTAATGCTTCTAAAATATGTTAATGTGTTTGTTTTCCATGCTCTGATTTAGACCAACACTCAAAGTTATATGAATAAACACAAGTTTTCTTGCGTATTTTCTCCAAAAAATTTAAAAAATCTCTTACATTTGTTTCTTGAAAACCACATAGAAAAAAGTTTTTTTTTTAACAACTAACAAAAAGGTTTAAAAAGTATTTAAATTTAATTAATGTGATAATTGAATCAATGATTTTTTTAGTTGAAAGACAAAATATCAAAAACTATTAATTGACTTTTTCGTTTGAAATAAAATAAATTAAACTTGTAAAATAGTTGTTGGGAATTGTCAATTAACACATTTTTTGAAATGGCAAAGTTTTTTGATCGTTTTTTTTTTAATTAAAATAAAAAATATCATTTATTGAAAAAAAATTTTCACAATTTTACAATTTTTAGTAATCAATATAATCATTTTGGTAATAGGTGAATAATCAACAACTTGTTTGCTTGATATTATGAATTTTATATAAGTTTGGTGATTAGAGACAATTCTGTGCACACTAATATAAAATAAATGCAGCTTGAACTCAGAAATACCTTTCTTATGTTTAATAAAAAACTACCCCTTTAAATTTATTTGAATCGATATTACAGAAAACCAATCAAAAATTTCTTAATTCATATTGGGATTTCTAGAACGCAACACAAGTAAGAAAAAAAAACGATTTATTTGTTTTGTATAGAATCAACAACCGAACAAGAAGGTACATTATTTTCATGTTTAAAAAGAAAAATAAACAGCAAAAGTTCTCATTTAGTTTATATTGAGTTTAATACATCATGTCGGGTATGATGCTGGTGTTTTATAATTAAAATTGTTTATGATTGAATTTGAATTGAGTAAGTTTTTTTTACTTTTTTAAGAAAATTTAAAATTTATTTCTTAGTATTTTACGTGACATTTTCTTGTTACAAGATTCCGTTGCTTAGAATAAGAGTATTACAATCATTGTATCGAGTAATTATTGCTTAGTTTCTGAGAAAATTTAAAATTAATTTACTTCAATCGAGTTATAATTTATTAAGTTTTTCAAGAAATATTTTCCTAAAGCGGTTTACTTGATAGTATTATGAGAAACTTTTGATGGATAATTTAAGGCATTAACATTAAAACTTTATTTAATTCAAGAAAAGATTTTTAGTAACTACAGAATTAAAGTTATTTTTTTTTGCTGTATTCGACTGAATTTTTGTTCGCTTTGAATAATAAGTTTTGGCTTTAACCAAGCTACACATATCGCACGTAATCAACAAGAAAGTGCTTACTCAAAATGTTAAAATTTTCAGTAGAAACAAATAGTTTTTTGTTCTTAGATAAGAGGAAAAAACTATTGCTAATTAAAAAACAAATTACTGTCCTATTTAACCATAACATGTTTAGAGGCAACTATAATATGGTTATCGCTTCTTGATGGAAGATCAATTTAACCAAAATATGGTTGCCGGTCACAATATTATGATTAAGTTAACCATAATATGTTAAAAAAATTTCGTTAAACATAGTTTTGTTGGAGGTGACCATATTAAAAAATGTGTTTTCTCTGCGTGTAGACAAAATAACAAGATATTTATACGATATTTGAGTTAAAACCCTCTTGTTGATCAATTGCGATATATTAAGAATAAGACATTTTTGACTTGGAAATCATGCTAAATTTTCTTGGTTCAAGCCGTATTTTCTGGTGGCTTAGTAAATAATTCTTTTCGTGTAGAAGCAGCAAAAAACGAAGTAAAGATTTTGAGTAATTTAAAATAATATTATAGTGTACGTGTCGACATCGCTGCTGTAGAATTTTTGCCCTATACTCGCCAGTGTTGCCAGAATTATTAGAGTTAAAATCAACAAAAAACAATGAACTGTTATGAAAAAATCTGTAAAACACATTTAGTATATATTTTATGTAGTTTATTTAAAAAATTATGTAACAATTCATTTCAAAATATTATAATATATATATTATATAAACAGATGGCACATTTTAGTGTTAAAAGAAATTATACAAAACTGAATCCTGAAAGCCAACTCAATCTCTGTTTTTTAAGGAAAAACATATGGGCATATCCCAGAAACTGTCCACCAACCGAAAATTTTTCATTTTAATCTAATTTATTTTTTTTTTAATGTAATATTGGATTAGATGTATACTTTCAGATATATAAAAAAAAATGTATTTCGATGGTCATAAATACAAAAATTATAACCAAATCTTACCCTACATCAGAGCTTTTAATTTTATGCTAGAAATTAATATTTTGTTAGGTGATCATAAAAATAGTTTAGTGTTAATATAGACGGTCCGATTGTAAGCTTTATTTTTATTCACTCAATTGTCTTAAATTTTGGTATAAAATTATTTTGTTTCACTATTTTGGAAAGATTGATATTAGGTATGACATGATATGATTGATATTAGGAAAAAATAAGGTTTTTTTTATATTGTGAGAAGAACGAATTTTTTTTTAAGACGTCTATAATTTAATTTCATTACCTCCTTTTAAGCAAATAAAAAAATTTAAATTCGACAATAAGAAAATAAAAAAATGTTACGTATTTAATTCTGTAGCGTGCGTGACGATTTGAGTTCTTCCAAAAATTGTATTAAAAACCGATTCAATAGTTATTTTTTTTTCTTATATCTTCGCTTCTTATTACTTTTCTTTAGAGTTAGAGCAGTTGTGAAGCGAAATATTTGGCAAGTTTTTGGCAAAATTTTATCTAAATAGCCTTTATGTTTTAAATGTAAGTATTTATATATATAAGCCAATAAGAAAGTATAATATGACACCCTATGGACAATCATTGACCCGCTACAACAAAATTATGTTTTTAGCATAAGGTTCATATAAGAGTCCGTTGTAGTATATTATTTAGATGAATAAATGTATCAGTATGATTTTTATCGACTTTTGTGGCTAATAAATCAGTGAATGTTTAAACACAGCATAAACTCAACAGCTGTAAACAGTGCCCCAAATATAATTTGTAGTTGTTTTCAAATTCATACGGTCTGTATTAGGAGTTTAAACACCAGTTTCATGCGTATAGAGATGGTTTATATTTTTACTGATTTTCTAGCTTAAACACATTTTAAACCAAAAAGATAGCTTAACTTGGTCTGATTTATAAGCCCTCAGAGATTATAGGGTGGGGGCTTATCTGATATCTTTGGTTAATTCTAGACCCACCAGCACAACACATTGGAATAACATACATAGTAGCTATCGTAAAAGTTTTGTCACCATATTTTTATTACCAACAGTTATAAGGAAATTAGGGTATTAAAATACTATTTTCCGAAAAGCAGCTTGTATGGAGGATATGTGAAATTATCGAGTGATAGTCATTATTTTTAATAGGCATGATTCTTATGATAGTTCAATGTAAACGCACATACCAAATTTCATTTAGTTATATCCAAAATTGCAACTTGTACTTTACGCACAAGGTTTACATGGACATCCAGCCATCAAAATATAAAATTCTTTTATAAACAAAATTACATTCATTGATAAATGCATTTATAAATAAAAAAATTGTATTTAAAAATGTTAATAAAAACAAATATATATTTTTATTTGTTAAACTAAATAAAATTGTGTTTCTTTATATGTAACTGGAAAAAATGTAACGTGCGTTGCGCAGCGTGCGTCACAAGGGGTTCACCGCATTTGATAAAAAACGGCAAGATTTTTTGACTGCAAATTAGTTATTTTTTAATTCTCTTATGTTCATTATTCTCTTAGGGATGAGATTTTGCGTATTTTATTATGCGAAATTCGCTAAAAAATAAGCAAAAACAGTTCAACTTTTGAAGGTACTTTCAATTTTTGTAGCGTGTGTCACAAAACTCTATGATCAATTATTTCGCAACAAACACCTACTAATAAATTAAAATATATGTCATTGGATAGTACACAGTAATGTCACTAAGCACTATGTATAAGATGAAGCTATCTCTTTTTAAAGATCAAAATATATTTATATATTAATCAGAAAACGCGTACGAATGTAGCATTCGGCACGCTGGATTTGCCCATATATTAAATTCAATACTAATTAGTTTTTGAATAGGTTTAGAATAAGATTACAAAATATATCCACACATATAATTTACCTATTCCAGTAAAGTTTTATGGATAAATGCAATTTGGTTAAATACATCATATCAATAAAAAAGTTCGGAATACATTTTTCCTTCTTCCGGATTTTTGGATATTTTTACACATCAAATATTTATCCAAATATAATAACTCAGGCTGAGTTAGGATTAATCACATAAAATAATATATTAAAAGTTTGTTGCTTGTCATGTTATTTAATCAATCAAAAGTCTCTTTGAGGACTTACAAGAGATCCAACATTGCAATTATTAAAGATATTTAGACATAGATATGTTGTTTAAACATGAGTTATTTCGTGTTAATATCAGACGACAGACGACATAAATCCGGCGATATTAATGTGTCAATACAATGTTATATTTTAAGTTAAATTTTGTGAATAAAATTCCTACTAATGAATCAAATTCCAAACGGTTCTACACGCAGAGAAAAAATATGTTTAAATATGGTCACCTCCAACTAAACTATTTTCAAAGAACATGTAGGACCTTTTCACTTGTTAAATGTGTTGTGTTTATATTTTTCGGCTTGAGGTCTGTTTCATAAAATATAATAAAAATAAAAACTCTTGTTTTGTTTTAATTTTTAATTATTTATTCCAATATTTCGACCTTTACTTTAATTTTACCATATTATTATCACCGACAACAATATTTTTGTTAAATTAGTCCTCCATCAAGGAGACACAACCATATTATGGTTGCCACTAAACATGCTATGGTCAAATATGACAATAATTTGTTTTTAAATTAACAATAGTATTTTCCTCTTTTCCAAGAGCAACATTCTATGGTTGAAAATCATCCATGCTATTATAAGTGTTAAGCATATTTTAGTTATTATTAACCAAAACATGTTCTGAGGTAAACATAATAATGTTGTGCCTTTTTGACGGAGGACTAATTTAACCAAAATATGGTTGTCGATGACAATAATATGGTTAAAATAACCATTGTATGTTTACAAATTTATTTAAAAAGAGTTTTGTTGAAGGTGACCATAATTAAACATGTTTTTTCTCTGGGTGTACGTCATAGCTGAACTTTTTATTTGATTATGTGTCTTTCTTTTAAACTTGTTTTGTTTAAAATTGGTGGGCCTGATGTGACAACCGTTATATATTTTTTTCCAAAACAATTTTGTTAATATTTTTCTGTACTATAAGTGCAAAAATCACCGTAAGTACCGAAATAACTTAACAAACACGCATTCTTCTACATATTTTGTTTAGTGTTTTCTGCAATGATGGTTAATAGTTTTCGTTTTTCAATGCAAGAAGTGAAAATAATACAAACATAAGTGAAAATGTAAAGACGTTTCCAACAAGCTAAACAATCTACATTTTTAAGCCAAAAATCTTCCAATCTGCTTTTTAGCAATTTTGGGGTATAAAATCTGCAAAATGCAGATAAATCCGCACTTCTGACAGCACTGATACTCGCGAGTATTGGAATATGAGAATAAGGTTTCACTTCTTTACAGTCGTATGTAAACAAGAGCGAAAGCACGGCTGCCAGATTTAATGATTTATTGTCATTTTGACGACTTTGGGGTCCATAAATGGCCCATTGACGATTTGACGATATACACCCTAAGGTTGAAGATTTTTCAAATGACGGACTCTGTACCAACTTAAAACAGTGTTTAGTATTATTTGTTCTTTTTAACAACTTCTTGGCTACTTTCGTAAGCAGTTTATAATACAAACTATACAAGTGAAAATTATTATACACTTGAAATTCTGGTGATAGATAAATTTTTCAATACTGAAACAAAATTTCTGATTAGTAATATCGGTGTTCGATATCTCTCAGTTTATTTGGCACCCAAATTTCGTACACTTTTATAATTTATTAAATATCTTATTACGTTACGTCTCTAGTTCTACATTCTTAAACTTTTGTAGCAAATTCGGATATATGACATCCTACAAGATAAGCCAAGTCATGTGTTGACAAGCTTCGAGAATTGACTTATATGTACTGCCAAAATGTTTTCCAAATATTTTCATATTTAAAAAAACGCTTGCCGCTCTTATTTAAGTTGGTATGTAAAAGGAGTTAATATCTGCATTTACAGTCAATAGGAGTGAGAATAGCGGTTTTATTTTTAACGATTTTTAAATTTAAATACATATATTTGATTTTGTTTTCATTTCCATCAAAACAAATGGAAAATAGCTAAAAAAAAATCAATTTAAAGACTAAAAAAAGTAAGTGAAATTTTACAGTGACGATTATTGTGACGTTTTAAGAAAGCTGATACTATTTTGACGATTTGTTTTGGAAAATTTGCCGATTTTCGATACATTTTATTTGGCAGCTATGAGCGGAAGGCAAAACGATTTCTTCCGCATAGCTTTTACGCTGGTATGCCATACCTAAACAAGAGCAGCAGCGTTGTGCCACAAACAGTAGTGTTAACGTTCGTTAGTTTGACCTTAAAATAGCAAATTTGCCTTTATTTATTAGCAAACGATAAAACAGGGTTGTCAAAAGAACAAATATATCAACGCTGCTTATTTTAACGCGCTGTCAAAATCGGATTTTACAATTTCAAAGCTGTTCCGCTGCGTTGTTTCGTTATGCTGCATACAAATTGTATGGGCATGAGGATTTTTGAAAGCTAGAAAACGCGTTGCGCACTTGTTTAGGTATGGCTGTTAGAGTTTATTCTGATATCTAGGAAATATAAATACTCCAGTGTAGATATACAAAGTTTTTAAAAAATATAGAAAATATATTTTCCTGTATTAGAATTTTAAAAATTAATAGAAATGGTGTAAAAATTTAGGCGTTTAGTCATTCCAATTCACTTTTTCCTATAGAATGTTCAAGCGTTATTTGTAATATAATCCTACATTTCTTAAATTAAAAAAAATCAGACTCACTTTGTTATTGCCGTTTTTTACAACTTTTAATTTTCTCTGTTATCGGAAAATATTGCTAAAGTTTCATTAGCTTTGTTTTCAATCCCCACAAACAAATGGATGTGAAATTCGACCTCCATTACAAAAAATACTTGTTATGTAAGTTTTAAAAAGTTTTGAGTAAATTTTAAACTGACAAGAAATGTTGCCAACATATTCTGTAACACTGGTTAAGGGTTACTCACGACCTCATCAGGAGCTACATTTTAAACGATCACAATATATCAATAATTATTATTATAATCATTGCAATTTATGCATGTTTTAAGCAACTCTACTTTAATATTTTTAATCCCAAAATACAAGGAATACAAAAAAAACTATTTTTTATTTTAACACAAATAATAATGCTGCACTTCTTACCCTTTGATACATTCGAGGCTCAAAAATTATAAATATTTTTGGTTTTGTTGGGCCCCATTATTAAAAAATAAAAAGTTATGAGCCTAAAATATTACAATTTTGCAAAATGCAGAATTGAGGCAACACTTATGCCAGAAAACAAAGTGCCATAATATAATTTTAGCAAATATTTAAACTTTGGGGTAAAGTATTTCACGAACAATAAAAAACTACAAGTAAGTAAAGCTTCAAAATACGGAATAACTGCTATAGAAAATGTGTGCTGGACCCCAGTTTATAATCTCTGTATGTGTATTAGTATTTCTTATTTATAGTGGAGACTATTGTGAATATACAGCGTTACAGTACATGTGCAACTTGCTGGAGCATAGAGTAATAAGTTGTTCCCTAAGGTAACCGGAAAATAAGTGACTTCTACTTTTTTGTGTCTGTATTTTCCCACAGTAAAAACAATATTGACTATGGTGCATAGACATGTGTGTGAGTGTATGTTTGAGTGTATGTTTTAAAGTTTTTTATTTGTTAGTTAGTAGCAAAGTTTGCAATGATAGAAGGAATAAAATATTGAAAGTTATTTTTGTCTTTTAATTTATATGACTTTCGTAAAGAGGATTTATTATATTTGTATTAACATTTACTTTATTTTTCTATTTTTTAATTAAAATTTCTATTTTTAAATCTTAAAATATATGAAAATATTTTTAAGGTTTGTTGAGAAATAAAAATATTTACTAGCTAATATTTTGAAAAGAATTTCGAAAACAAATTAAGCTTTTTGAATTGAAGTTTTATTGTATTTTAAAGGACTTGGAAAAAGATTAGAGAATTGTTGTGATTCAATATAATATATTGAGGTTATTTGGTAAAAAAAAACATTTTTTTTTATATGTAAATATTTCACAAATGAGATAAAATTTTGGTTCAGCTTAAGATTGAATGGACTTAAGCAGAGAGGAAAGCAACTGATGTCACTAAGAGCCCAATGACTTCAGTTTTCTTTAAACATGAAAGTTAACAAAAATGCTATTTAGAGTGTATTTTATATAAGAATTCTACTCAGTAACAGGATATCTTTTAGCAAGAAGAATGATGTCACATTGTGAAAATGCTTTGTACATTTGTTTTCTTAAAACGCCTGTTTAGAAACGAAGACTTGTTTTTTTTTTTTTTTTTTTTTTTTTTTTTTTTTTGTGAAAAAGTTTGATTTTTTTTATTTTGGAAAATTTCTGCAATGAGAATTTAACAACATTATTTTCCTAAACTTTCTTCAATATTTGAAAATGACTCGTAATATTCAAAAGAAATGTTTTTGTTATTTCACGCCGCCCGCTTAAATATTATTTAGTTATCCCATTTTAATATTTTCTGTTTTTGACAAATCCATAAACTTGTCACCATTATTTTATGTTTGCACTTTGATAAATTTTATCATCATATTAATCCTTTTAATGGGCTCTTAAATGCGTGCCGGCTGCTGCTAACATTTTTGGTGTTGCTTCCTTCCTCTGTCAGCTCTGTCTCCCAGCTCTCGACAAGCCCTTTTGAACAAACTCTAAAAGAATTAATGCCGATCAATGTTTGTTTGCTCTTTTTGTTATTTTTTTCACTACTTTATTATTTTTTTTGTTGGGTTTTGTTCTTTATTATGAATATTGATGTTAAACGTGACCAAGCAAAATTTTCAATATAATTGGATGTTAAATATGACCATGCAATACATCAAATTTTAAACAACTTTGTATGAAAGAGAAGCTATTGCATACATTTGATTTGTTATTAAATATTTAACAAATTTTGCTGGGTTATTTCTAAGTCTGTTATATGTCTATGTATGTGTGAGCTAAAAAGTGGGGGTCTATAAAAAAGTAACAGACCATTTAAAATGTTATATAGTTTTTTTTCTGTTTTTTGTTTGTTTCTGTTTTTTTCTTATGAAAAACATGTTAATCCCATCATTTTATGTTGAAACACGTTTATCAAAGTTTGCTATTTGCTTATATTCTCCCTCTCTGACGTTTTGTCAATGAAACTTTATTTTTAGAAAACTTTCCAGAAAAAAAGACAAAAAAAAAGGCTTCTCTTCAAATTATTTAAATAACTGAGTGTTAAATGAAGACACATACAAATAAACTAAAAAAAGAAATGTGTATTAATGTTTCTGTTATGAGTGTGTTAATCAATGTATTCAATATCATGCTTAGAATAATTAATATGAAAATAATGTCACATTAATTAGTTAATAATTGAAAGATAATATTTAACAATATTTAATTATGATTTATTTATTAATGCTGCCTAAAAAAATAATCCTGATTTATGAATTCCTCAGCAAAATATAAGTAGAAGTAATGAAACTCGTAATGAATTTAATTAAAATTTGCATTTTTAATTTGAAAATTTCTGCATTTGACGCATAGTGAACGAAATAGATAGATATTTTATTAAACATTCACATTCACACTTACAAAATATGGATTCCAAATTTTATTGAACGATATAAATTCTCCAGAGCTTGCGTGTGTGTATGTGTTTTATCTTACTTACTCAAACAGACATGCATTATTTTGCAATCTAATCATCATTTTAATCAGTATCAATTTACAAATATTCATGAATTTATGGCACACGCTTAATCAGTCGCACATGCATACATACATCAATGTCAACATTATATTTTCATAAATGTTTACTAAATTTCATGAGTTTAATTAAGGTTTGGTAAGCAAATTTTTAAAGTTAATAATATAAAGTGAAAAAAAAACTTGAATCATAAAGTAAATAATTTAACTAAAGAAATCATTTGTTTTTAGAGAAATCTTTAAGAACAT
This sequence comes from Pollenia amentaria, assembly GCA_943735925.1. Classification (NCBI taxonomy): domain Eukaryota; kingdom Metazoa; phylum Arthropoda; class Insecta; order Diptera; family Polleniidae; genus Pollenia; species Pollenia amentaria. The sequence goes on along the minus strand of OX031007.1, from coordinate 250,122,836 downwards.
TTTATAAAATATTTGTTTAATAAATGCGTGCAACAAAAAATCTGGCAATCATTTAGAAGCTTATAAAACTTATAAATTTAATAACCAGTAAGAAAGAGTAGCCCGACCCTTTGATTCCCTTCACCACAGTTTAGACAGAAATATTTACGAGACTATAGCCTACTTGGGACCCATAGGCATTCATAGACACAATAAGAACAAAATTATACTGCCATGTAACAGAGTACAATTCCGTTCGGAACCAAAGAAAACATATTTGTTTAATGATAGATAGATAGTTTTTTTTTTTCGTAATTTTCTAAAGCAACAAAATATGGAATGAATTCCGTTTCCGAACGGCTGATAATAAAAGTTTAGGATTCATATAAGATTTTTGAGCCGAATATTACCTAGATATCTACATCCAAACGAGATTTGTAAGTCTTTGTACGATTTTAGAAAGGAGGTTTATATAGGACCTATTTTGGACATACCAGTTAAAATAAAATGGAATACTTGCTATTATAAAAGTTGTCGTCGCCTAACCTTAATCACTAGCAACTGCACCCAAATCTACTAGTTCAAATTATTTTAAATAATAAATTTAGATATTTTTAATTAGGCTTAAGTTCATTGAATTAAATTTTCATTAAATTATTTTTATGAAGACAGGAATTTTACAACATGAAATTAATTAAAATTTTTCTTGATAATTTTTCATTCTTGACTGCGCCTGTCTTCATAAAAATAATTTAATGAAAGTTAAATTCAATGAACTTAAGCCTAATTAAAAATATATAAATTTGGATTAAAAACCATTAACAGTTCAATAAAATAACCACAATACTTGTTATTGTTAACAGCTAAGGCACGAGCTATGTTTAAATTTGTCCTTCAAGTTGTGCTGAAAAAGGTCAACAAGAAAAAAGAAAGACAAAAACATGAAAAACAAAAATGTACTTTGGATTTCAAGAAGAATTCTTGACAAAAAGTACGAAAAAACAGAAGTTAAGAAGAACATGTAATCTGTTGGAGCGTAATAGTGGAGTTTTTGGCCAGATGGGTTTCTCCACAACATGGGTTTTTATACGCATTTATTTTTATCCCTTTTTTTTTAAAACTTATTTTTTTATTATTTTTTTTAATAATAACTCAGTTATTAATTGTTTTTTTTATTATTAAATGTTTTTAATGAATTAATTATTTGGAATACATGTCATAAAATGAATTAAACATGACTTAATGAATATAACATATGGCAATCCTGAATTTATAATATTGCATATAATGTTAAAATAACGATTGTTCCTGGAAAAATAGAAAACTGGGAAAGAAAAAGAATTAATAAATATATTCACTTGTTATTATACATACAAAGCAACAAGACGCGTTCTTTTTTTTTATTTCAAATATTGCCCGACATTTTTAGATTTTGATAAATTAAAATTTATAAATTAACTAAATTTTAATTTCCCTTAAAAAATATTAAGGGTAAACATTTTGCGCCCGAGCAGGGACTTTATTTGAAAAGTTTTTTAAAATTTTTTGATAAATTATTTCAAAAGTTTTAATAATTTTGTTAATTTCTTACAAAATTATTTTTTTACTGTTGCTAATTTGTTGCAATATAAACGCATCTTGTTGTTTATACAAAGTCATTGTTGTGCGCGATTAAATCGTTGTGTTAAAAAAAAAAAAAAAGAAATCGCAGTCAAAAATTCGGTTTGTTTACTTGCCTTTGGAGGATACCTGCATCAAATGCCGTAACTGCCGTTGCCGAAATTGCCGTCCACGACATAACCAGGGGAGTACCAGAACCGAGGTAAAAGCGTAGAAAAATATTTGTGTAAATTAATCCTTAATCTGTAAATTATTCAGATTAAAGAATTCTATAATTTATTTAGAATTTATTTTCCGCTCAATTGCAAGTATAAACACAAATATATCTACGCTTAATTTTACACTTAAAATACATTTATTTAATCAGTGAACATAACGCCTTAGTGAAATAATTTCGCGAGTGTTTTTTATTTTATAAATTAATTAAAATAATTGTCTTTATTCCCAATAAATAAGGGTTGAAAAGACAAAAGCACACACACACACGTCATATAATTTTGTGATCGCGTAGGTACCAAATAATAATTATCCGTTCGTATTGTATTTTTCCTCACCGTCGGTAACAATTAATTTAATTAAATTTTATTTATTTGTACACTCGCGCTTTTTTTTTTTGGCTAAATTTGTTAATTTTTTTGTTAAAACATTAATTTGTAATTTTCTTTTAGTTTTCTTTGTTATTATTCGTAAATTTCACATTATTTTTGTTGTTGTCAATTATTGATCACATCTGTGTTTCATTCCGATTTGTTCCTATTGTCAATTTATGGGGTTACCAGATTGACATTTAGTGCTGCCAGATATTAAGTAGCATTGCCAGCTCAAACCAACACTGGGATGGTTCACAGTTCATTGCGAATAGTTCATTGGAAATTTTGAAAATTATCCCTTTGTTGTGAAGGAAAATTATAAATATTGATAATACAAAGTGTTTTAAAGTAATTTTTTTTAATTATTTGATCAAATTATTATATTTCAATATCAAAAGTTGGAAAAAGTTGACATTTTGTGTTTTAAAAGGAAAGTTGGAAAATTGAAACAAAAGGTGACAACTTCGTATAATGATCAATTGAAGTTTTATAGCAAACGTAAAAACTAATAAGAATTAAGTGCGAAATTATTGCCAATTTTGGAAATTAAATTGAAACTTTGTGCCGGCGAGATAATTTTTATAAATTATTTTGGAAAAACGAGCGCGGTGCTTTTTGTTTTTATACATTAAAGCCTAGAATCAATTGGTATCGTGATATTTTAGAAACTTTTTGTAATTTTTCTAAAATTTTACTGTGTTTGTTGGATATTATTTGCCAAAAACTGTTTTTTTATTTATTATTTCAATTTATTAGCGTGTTGGTGATTTCTTTCTTTTTTAGAGTAGAAATCGTTTGTGATAAACCAATTCCAAAACCAATTTTTGTGAATATTGCAGATTTTTTAAGTTTATTGCTGAATTTCGGTCAGATTTCGAATTTTACTCATTTTTACTGGCCACTTTACATTGTCACATTTTAAAATCTGCTAAAATAAATTATTGGTTTTGAGCGCAGTGTATTTTTTCGCAATTTATTGCAATTTATACACAATTTTCTGAATTTTATTGATAAATTCATTAACAACATCGGAAAAAACTTTAGTTTTTGAGAAATTTGGAATATTTTCCATCTTTTATTATAACTTTTTTGTGCTTAATCTACACTCGTTATTTTTTCGATATGGCTGGTGGTAAAAAACACCAAACTCCACCTGTATCCGATGCTTTGGAGAAATTGATACAGCGTAAAGCCAAAGTGGTTGAAAATATAGCTAGAATTAAAAAATCTATTATGGATAAAACAATTTCGTTCAACCCCTTTGAGATCGATTGTCGATTGGATATTTTAAAAGACCATATCACTCAAGCTATGGAATATCAGTCTGAGATTGATAATTTAGATCCTTCAAATGATGATAGATCCGAGCTTGAAGATTTATGTGTGACTACGAAGTCTCTTTTATTGAGTCTTCAGGCCAAGAATAGAAGAACCAGTTTGCCTGAAACTTCTTTTATGATGCAATCACATCATTCTCGGCTACCACATATGCGGCTCCCCAAATTCAGCGGAAAATATTCCGAATATAAGAATTTCATGAGCCTGTTTGAAAATTTAATTCATAATGATCCGAATTTGGCAGATATTGAGAAATTCAATCATTTGATATCATGCTTGTCCGATGAAGCTTTAGGAACCGTTAAAGCTTTTCAAATTTCTGAGGAAAATTACCCCAAAGCCTTGGCGAGTTTAAAGAAGGTTTACGGTAATGATTTTCTAATTTTTTCTAAAAATATTTCTAAGCTTTTTGATCTCCCTGAGATCAGTAAACCTTCGGCGTCAGCTTTGCGAGGCATGATTGATACGGTTTCCGCCATTTATGATTCATTGCTTTCTATTGGCGATGATAAAAAGATTTGTAATGGCATGTTGATATATTTAGTGATGTCAAAAGTTGATCCGGTCACTAAATCCAAGTGGGATGAACAGCTTGATTACGACAAGCTTCCATTGTGGTCAGACTGCGAGGCGATGTTGAATAAACGTTTTCAGCATATTTCTGCTGACGAATCTACGGGTGCTAAACCCAAAATAGTAAAACAGAAACCTGTTTTTCCGCCTAAAAATAATTCGAAAACATCACTTTCAGTCACAAAAGTTAAACAATCTGCTGAAAAATGTCTTTTCTGTAAATCTACAGAACACAAGATTTTTAATTGCCCTTCTTTTGCCGCAATGCCTGTTTCGCAACGTTTTGATTTTATTAAGGGCGTGCCTGCGTGTATAAACTGTCTTAAAAAAGGACATACCGTAGCAAGGTATAATGCTCATAAATGCAGAGTATGCAATGGGGCACACAACCAGCTTTTACATCGCTACAGTTCTGGGGTTCAAAGTGCAACTAGTGTTGAAAATGCCTCTGTGACTTTAAATACAGAGAGGCCCTCATGTTCTCAATCATCGGTGAATTGCTCATCGGCTGATGTGAATGTCGTACTTGCCACAGCTGTGGTTAAAGTTAGAAATTCTTCTGGGCAATATGTTTATGCCAGGGCTTTGTTAGATTCGGGTTCTCAATCTAATTTGATTACCGAAGATCTTGCACAGAAACTCAGATTGAAACGAGAAGGAGGCAGATTAGATATGAATGCAGTTGGCGAACTGCCATATAGTTCAAAATCTCATGTCGAAGTATCTGTCATGTCGAGAATTAATTCTACTCAATTCTCAGCGGATTATTGGGTATTAAAATCGATAACGAAATGCCAACCTGATCGTAGAATTTCTACAAAAGATTGGGATGTTCCGAAAAATATTGAACTGGCTGATCCATCCTTTGATAAACCTCAAAGAGTTGATTTGTTAATCGGTGGTGAATTCTTTTTTGACCTTTTAAGTGTTGGACAAATTAAAACTGGTCCAACTACCCCGACACTCCATAAAACATCTCTTGGATGGATTGTGTGTGGAAAACATAATTGTTCTGTGGGTTCTAGGTCAACAATATGCCATATTAGTAACGTTATCGAAAACGAGGAAACTGTAGATTCACTTGTCCGACAATTATGGAAATTGGAGGAAATTTCAAACGGGTCTACAGTTATCTTTAGCGAGGAGCAACAAAAATGTGAGGATCATTTCAAAAATTCGGTACGACGATTATCGTCAGGACGTTTTGAGGTCTCGTTGCCTTTCAAATCGGATCCTAATCTTTTGGGATCATCATATGATACGGCCAAACGGCGTTTTCTTGCGCTTGAGCGTAAAATCTCCCACGACGGAAATTTTGGGGAAATGTATCACAATTTTATGAAAGAGTATGTTGACTTAGGTCACATGTCTATTATGGACAATAATATCCCGGATTTTCCTCATTATTTTATTCCGCATCAGTGCGTTTTGCGTCCTCTGAGCACAACTACCAAACTTCGTGTGGTTTTTGATGCTTCGAGTCGAACTTCTTTACGAACATCTCTAAATGATTTGTTGATGGTTGGACCGACCGTACAAGAAGAATTATATTCGACTTTGATCCGTTTTCGATTTCACAAGTTTGTAATCACTGCGGATTTTGAGAAAATGTATCGCCAAGTTTTGGTTAGTGAAAAAGATCGTAATTTTCAATTAGTACTTTGGAGACAAAATTCATCTGATCCGCTACAGATTTATAGATTAAACACCGTTACGTACGGTACATCATCAGCACCTTTTTTAGCGATCAGATGTCTAATTTATCTCAGCGATCTATATAGAGATGTTTTGCCAATTGGGGCAAATATTATCCGCAGTGATTTCTACGTCGACGATTTGCTGACTGGCGCCGATAGTTATGAGGATCTAGTAACTATTCGAGACCAAGTAACCGAAATTTTGTGTTCAGCTGGTTTTAATTTAACCAAATGGTTTTCAAATCACCCTGATTTAAATTTTTCAAACAATGCGGAAAAATTGTTACAAAAAGTTTCCGATTCAGCAAAAGCTTTGGGCATACATTGGATTCCGAAGAATGACTCATTTACGTTTCATTTGGAAGATAACTTTCATGATCTGAAAGCAACAAAACGAAACATTCTGTCTGTTTCATCTCGGTTGTTTGATCCTCTCGGACTTTTATGCCCAATTATAACTAAATCCAAAATGTTATTACAAGAACTTTGGATTCAAAAACTCGACTGGGATGAATCAATACCCTTGCGACTAAATACTGCATGGGAGAATTTTAAGGACAATTTATCGAAAATTGATTCTATACAAATCCCAAGATTCGTCCACACAACTTCAACAGCAAAGATTCAAATTCATGGATTTGCTGATGCTTCAATTCGTGCATATGGTTGCTGCATATATATTAGGAGTAGAGACTCAGATGAAGTCTTTTGTCGGTTACTTACGGCCAAATCTAAAGTCGCTCCACTCAAGACTAAATCTCTTCCGAGACTTGAGTTATGTGCAGCACACCTTTTGACCAAATTGTGGAATCGAATTGGGAAAATGTTAAGCTTTGAAATCGAGAGTGTGAATTTCTGGACCGATTCAGAAATCACTTTGCATTGGATTAAAACCCATCCTTCTACACTCGCAACTTTTGTTTCTAACCGAGTTGCCGAAATACAGGAATGGTCAGACCGCGCGTTGTGGCGCCATGTGCCTACAAAACAAAATCCGGCTAACATTGTTTCGAGAGGATGCGATGTAGATGAGATAAAGGACTCAATTTGGTTTGAGGGTCCTTCTTTTTTCCTCCATGACACTTCAAAATGGCCTGTTAATAAACATTTTGAATTATCTGAGAGCCAAAAGTCGTTGGAAATACGAAAATCCAATGTCCTCCTATCAGTAGAGAATTCTAAGGAATTTGATACATCTCCGGAAACTTCTGATAAGATTTCTCTGGAAGAGGCAACAGGGAATATATTTTTGAAATTGATTGAAAATCATTCTTCATATGATAAAATTTTAAGAATCATGTGCTTTGTACTAAAATTCAGTAAAATAGTGCGAAATTGTGTTCACTGTTTTCGCTATAAACCGAAATTGATGACCCAAATAATGGGTAATTTACCAACCGATCGGTTGAGGGCCTTACGGCCATTTTTAATAGTTGACGTGGACTTTTGCGGTCCCGTGAATGTTTCTTTGCGAATTCGCGGCAGACCCCCAATTAAAATGTATATTGCGGTTTATATTTGTTTCACGTCAAAGGCAGTTCACTTAGAACTAGTATCTGATTTATCCACTGATGCCTTTATTCTATCTTTTAAAAGGATCGCGGCCAGGAGAGGAATCCCCAGCAAGGTGTACTGCGACTACGCCACCAACTTCGTCGGCGCAGACAGGGTGCTGAAAGCGCAATACGAGGCGTTCGTAAAGGACAGAGGAGAGGTGGAGTCGTACGGAGCTTCGTCCAGGGTAGACTTCAGCTTTATACTGCCCAGGGCTCCTCACTTCGGAGGTCTGTGGGAAGCCGCCGTGAAGCAAGCGAAGTTCCTGCTTCTGCGAACCGTGGGCAACGCGTCGCTGACGCAAGAGTAGATGGAGACAATGCTCGCAGAGGTAGAGGCGGTGCTCAACAGTCGCCCAATCGCACCGCTGTCTCCAGACCCGAACGACGGGCAGGCGCTAACTCCAGCGCACCTGCTAATAGGAGAGGGTCTGCGTTCGCTGCCGCCAGAATCCGCAGAAGGAACCAACGGCAACAAGGGGAAGTTCTTGAGGCGATGGCGGATGCTCTGCGAACTCAAGCAGAAGTTCTGGCGGGCCTGGTCCAAAGAGTACGTCCTGGGGCTGCAGGACAAGGGCAAGTGGCACAAGGAAGAGCCCAACATACAAATCGGCCAAGTAGTGGTGGTCCACGAGGACAATTTCCCGCCCCGAGAGTGGTTGACCGGGATAGTCGTCGCCGCAACCGCGGGTCCAGACGGCAAGGTCAGAGTAGCGGAGGTAAAGACGAAAAACGGCATCTTTAAACGGCCAATTGCAAAACTAGCCCCACTACCATTTGATTGAAGACCTGCGATCGTTCAATGGGGCCGGAATGTTGGAGCGTAATAGTGGAGTTTTTATCCCTTTTTTTTAAAACTTATTTTTTTATTATTTTTTTTAATAATAACTCAGTTATTAATTGTTTTTTTATTATTAAATGTTTTTAATGAATTAATTATTTGGAATACATGTCATAATGAATGAAACCAAATATTTTTTTTTTTTATTATTAATATTCCAACTTTCATAAGTCTATTGCTGCTAATACGCCATAATTAAGGAGATTCTTTGCATAATGCTAGGAACCCTTTCCAGAATCTTAAAAAACCGAGACAAAACTGAACTGTGTAATCTATGAAAATGTACAATGGAGAACCACCGTTATTTTCTTAACATTAGTTAAATACATATGATGCAATTCTTCAAAAACAACAGTATTGGAAGCAGTTGAGAAACGGTTAAAATGTTGAATTTTATTATAAAGAGATCTTAACAATATCGAATTCGATAGTCGTAAATAAATATCGATGTATCGATATATGGGTATTTTTAATATCGGCGATTATAATTTTTTAAAATATCGATATTTTGATATATCGATTTTTGTCCCTACAAAAATCCCTACATCTTTTTACTGATAATATATAAATGCAATACATACCATTAAATCAGTTTGTTTTTTTATAAACAAAAAAATATATTAAAGCGAAACAAAGAATTTTATTCATGTATTTTGTACTTATGAATTTTGTTTGGATACCGAAAAATTAAGGCCCTAATCATGTACAACGCAGCGCAACGCCACAGAACTAACGCAACGCCAAAGAATAACATTGAAAGCACAAACAATGTCATAAATATTTTGTAATTTTGTTGTTGCTTTCTACTGAAATTCACATTGCGTTTTAAAATTTCAAACGCTCCATTGCTTGTGTCGTTGAAAATTTTAAAACGGTACATGAATTTCTGTTGAAAGCAACAACAAAATTATAAAATATTTATGACATTGTTTGTGCTTTCAATGTTATTGTTTGGCGTTGCGCTGCGTTGTACATGATTAGGGCCGAAGTGTTTGTCCGTTTTAGTTTTGACTTGTGATTTGCTAACAATCGTCTTTGCACTGGAAGGTTCATTACTTATATTTTTTTTTCAGGCAAAAGGTAATGTCACGGTTGACATTAACCTGTCATATGGGGTGGGCAGCCTGACCGGGACCATGTCATCTTGTCCCGAGGAATCGAGTCCTGCCATACGATCGCGGTGTGAAAGTTTCGGTCATCGAAATGTCTGTCCGTTCAATTTTAGGTCTTTACCTTTTATTTTTTTTAGGTATATAGTTCATTGTTGCTCGTTTTTTTATTGCTTCATTTTCTTGATATTTAATTTTCATCTCGGCACGAAATCGTGTAATGATTATGTAAATCTAGATGGGCACGAACCCCCCATTCCCGGCGAGCTACAGCCGTATATACCAGCGTGCCAATGTCCATCGCGAAGCAAAGGGTTTTGGAAAAAAATTTTAAAACTTTGTTTTTCCCCCAATTAGAACAATTATTACACATTACACAAAATGGCCTTGTAAAAAAGACCGGGAAATGCAAATTGAAGATACAATTTTATAGCTAATGGTTTGTTCAGACCTAACAAATATATGACGAAAATATCAAAAAAAAAAAAAAAAAAAAAAAAATGCATGACCAGTAAATTAATATAATTTTAGCTTTACTTTTTAAAAAATTCTATTGATGTGATAAACTTTATTTATAAGAAGATAATTATATAATCTAATTTGAAAACTGTTAAATGATGTTTGATCTAAACAAAAAGTTTTGCAAAAGCAAATATTTTTTTAATAAAACTAGTGGTTACGTGTTGGACTGTATTATCAGGTGGCAGTGATAAATCAAATATAGATTATAAATCAAATATAGATGACTAAAAAGAGGAAATTAAATGTTTTTGATACCCATCTTAAAGAAGTAATCTATTTATTGCTCTTTTTGTATAAATTCTTGTAAAAGAGAGTTTCATAAATTTACCGTAAAATTTTAGTTGAAATGGGGGCGCGATCACTCAAAGAAATTTAACAATTTGCAATGTTGGATTTCAAAAATTTTATTAATATTTTGTCGCAAATCGAAAAAGATGGCAAAATTATACAGATTTTCCACATTTTTGAAAATGATTTCAACATATCTGTCCTTCTTTTCCCTACGACCATTTTTTTTTTTAGAAGAGACCCCTACGAATAGGGATTTTCCCTACGTATAACATCACTGCCAAGTAGTAACACCTGAGACAAAGGAACAGTCGCACAATGGAATGAAATTGGAGAATCGTGTCTAAAGAAAACGAAGGCAACTCCATTTTTAAACAAGGTCATGAAGTCTGATTTTTGGAATGGGCGTTGGATAATTTTAAGGGATTATTTACAAAAAGGATAAACAATCAATGACGAGTATTTTGCTATATTTTTCAGCCATTAAATAATGAAATTAAGGAAAACGGGGCAAATTTTGTTCACCACGCACCTTTTTCGCCAGATTAAGCTGTCTTAAGATTAGTTTTTATTTTCAAACATAAAAGAATGGCTTCTAACACAAAAAAAATTTTCATTAGTTAAAATTACGTATTTGATTCCATTAGTATTTAAAAAAAATATGTATAGGTAATTAAAATATAAATTAAATAAATCAAAATCTTAATTGATTTTTTCCATTGCCAGAGTGCTTTCGAGAAATTGCTAAAAAGCTTTAGTATTTTTAGAACGGTAATAATATTGAATTTTATTAGAAACATTTCTGAAATTGAATATCACGATTGATTTTTGTTTCAGGTATATTAAAGTGCTTTTCGGATTGCAACTTTATGTGACTCCTATGGCAAATTCTGAATCGACAAGAGCTTTTCAGTGTGATATCAAAATTATATTTTTAATTTTTTTTCAACTAAAAAAAATAATTGATTAAATTTTCAAAGAAAACACATGCTACTTGGGTTTTTAATTTCCTGGGAATTCCCAGGATTTTTTTCTGAGCTTTATTAAATAATAAATTAAATAAAGTATTAACAATTAGTGAACTCATGGCAGTTTTTTGCAAGAAAATATGTTTAATCATAAAAAGGGAATCAATGGAATTATTTGGAACTTATTTGAAATTTTAGAGTCTAATTGAAGTCGCTTAGCGTGCCTCTCATTCTAAAATTCTTGGCATTATTATCAAATGTTTCATCGGGTCGCAATATATTTTAGAATTTGCTAGTAATTTGATAAAATTTTAACAAACAAGGTTTTATGTTTAACATTTAATTAAAAACTTTAAAAATACATATCTAGAATTTTTTTTCACTATTAGGAAACCTTATTGTTACACATCGACTTTAATGTTAAAAAACATTTAATCACCTTTTGAATCTCTTGCATCAGATCAAATCCTGATTTAACTTATCACATTAAAACTACCCAAAAACATTTTTCAGTTTTGCGAAGAACTTATAGTAAGTTGTAAAAAGTATGAGCACATTTATGCGCTACGCAATAAGAAATACAGAGATGCAGTATGTTAGATGAACAAATTCTAAAAAAAATTTAAAAAAGATAACATTTGAAGAGCTATGAAATTCCCTCACTACGAAGTAGGTTTGTAAGAGAGCATATTAAAGAATACCGGTAACAGCAAAAAATTTAGTGTTAGAAGCTGATCGGTATATTTACAAAATTGTATATGCGCTAAATAAAGGACTTTCGGTGTCAAAAAGGAGTTGCTTCAAAGTGGGAACTCGCCATATAAAAGTCATGTCTACCCTCCTACGTTGAAAGCTGCATTTGTTATTGGGTAGATAATACTAAACATTTGTGTTAACATTGTAGGAAAATTGTTTGCTGGGCATAAGTAGGTCGAATGCAGATATGAGTATGAATTAATTTATTTTAATGTTTCATTTAACATTAAATATTTAAAATACTTCCAAAAAAACCCCTCTTTTACAAACACAATATGTATCTGTGCATGTATTGGTAAAAGGATATTTAAATGTGTGCTTGTATTAGTGCTTTTTATATGATAAGTCTTAAGTCATTATTAATGCAAATAACAAATTAATATTTATTATATTCATTTAATTGGTGTCATAAAACAGACGATAGAAATATGAAATAAGAAAATCTAATTTGCTTAGGAATTAATTTAAGACTACATTTAGCTTGTAGAAGTTTTCATTTGCTAAGGGAAAAAGTTTAAGATTAAATGAAATTACAGCAAAGGGCAATAAATACTCTAATAATAAGACATTGCCAATAAAAATCCATATATGCAACAAATATTACAGCAAAACACAATCATACAACTTAATGCATGTTTTACTACAACTACAGTTTATTTTACGAGTAGTTAGGAAAATTACTTTTCCTTATAACCATTATTTTCAACAAAAGTTATGTTCTTTGCCATTGTGAATTGTTGTGGGCTACAGAAAGCTCCCCAGAACAAACTTTATTGTTTGTTGATTATTTTCGTTTTTCAAGATCTTTATCCGTTGGAGTGTTTTTTTTTTTGTTGGGTTCTTCTTTGATACCACAATAATTTGTTTGCTTATTTCGCCATTTCTACTTTAACATTTTTTATTTCGGTTTGTTTCCCAATCCATAGACCATTAACAAATTTATTGTAGTTGTTTTGCAAATATTGTTGTTGCTGCTTTTGTTTTTGCTTTTTAACAATAAAAAGCAAAACGAGTTCTCTAAATCAATTGGAAGAAATATGTATACAGACGAGTGCATAGAAAAGCGTACAAAGAGAATCCATTCGCACTTGACTCCTTTTTGAGATTTATTGTTAAAACATAAAAAAACTACAACAAATTGGAAAACCCGAGAAAAAAAAAAAGTTTTTCCTTTTCTTTGTTCTATAATCACCACAACCAACGAACAATATCAATTGAAACACCAGAATCAAAACAGAAATTTCTATATTGTATTACAAACCCACTCTAGAAATCGAATTCCCAGCTCATTTTCCGAGCACCAGCACCAGCTCTTTTTTCTTGTTGTTGCAACACCAACCAACAATCACACAATAAATTCTCTACAAAGCCAGAACACAAAGGCAACTTGCAATACAATCAAAAGTATAAATGAACTTCTACTCACACACACAGACTTTCAGAAAGTACTTCAACTAATATAAGCAATACCATAATTATTAATACATGCACAATTAAACAACACCAGGAGCAGTAGCAGCAGCTCCAATAACAACAATTCAATAACAACAATAAATAGCAAAAATAATCAACTTACAAAAAACAAGACTAAAATTTAAATATTTAATTCAATACTTTTTTAACTTCGTTTAATTGAGGAAATTTAAACGATTAAATTAAAACACGTTGCAACTGCCGTTCAACGACATTGAATTTGAGTTCATTTTATCTTTGGCAATCAAAGATATTGAGTTGTTATTCCATTAGTAACTGAATATTATAAAATAATTTTAACAAATAGATATTGGGAATTATTTCTTTTCATAAGCTACTTTATTATATTCAACATTTTTTATTTTTCGAATTTATTCTATGAGTTAAATCTCAGATATGTATTTTATAAAGCTTTTTTGTAATAGTTCTATTCCTTAATTTTTAGGAATGACTTTATACACTACCAGACTATTATATAATAAATTCGAAAAATAAAAAATGTTGAATGAAATAATTTTATTAAAAATAAAACATTATATACCAATTTTTTGGTCTCCCCGTACAAAAAAAAAAAAAAAAAAAATTGAATGAATCGAAAGAATCAAGAAAGTATCAAACGCATGGAACGCGTGGTCTAGACCTCTAGCTTAATATAGACCCGCATTGTCGTCAACGCCACGTTTTCTATATTTATCTTCTGATTAACTAATAATGTCAGTGCATAAGGCTCAGAAAGTGTTTGATCGTATGAATACCAAATTTGAACAATTATAAAAAAATCATTAGGCTGAAATGTTCTTTTACGCCTTATTTTAGAACAGAATAGTAGGAACGTGTAAAAATGTCTTGAACGTTACTTATTACTTACAGCAACAGCAATTCTTTTTGCTGAGGTTACTTTGTAGACTGCTTAAGCAAAGAAAACACATTTGTTTTGTTTTTGCTTTTTTCTTAAGCATTCAGAAACCCAGTTTTTTATTTGCGGCAAAAAATTAAAGCAAAGCCAAAATTTTAGTGCTGTTGCTTTTTTAAAGCAAGCAATTTTAACACGGTACTGAAACAGTTTATGTTAAAAATCATTGCTTAATAGATTTTGATTCACTATATTTAAGTTTTAGTTCATTTGCAAAACAACATTGTTAAGAATTTGATAATGTTATTTGCTGTAAATTTCCTACTGGGAAGTAGTTGTTTGTCAAAACGCATTTTTGGTGGTACCAACAAAGTTATAAAGTAAATAATAATTGTTTCGACTTTTTTTTATATGTATATATTTATTGTGCATTTGTCACCGTTGATCGCGACAAACAACAAAGAATACACAAACATTGTGTAGCTTGACAAACAGTTACTTCACCTTTAATGTAAATTAAAAAGAAAAGCGAATTTTTTGGTTCTAGATGTTAGTCAGTTGGCTAGCGACAATCAAAGTAATTTGTTTGTAGTTGATTTAGATAATACAGTCCATACAATTAAATATTAAATTAAGTGAATCTTCATGAATTAAATAAAGATTGGATAATATTTTTTAACAAAATTTATTAAATTAAGTAAAGTTGGTTTAAATCATTTTTTGCTTCGTGAGCAGAAAAAAGCTTCTGTTCTCTTCCAAGGTCCTTCGAGCCGGATCCATTTAAACCGTCCAGAGCTAGTCAATTCAAATGTCAAAGGAAAACGATTCGTTGCTGGGGGTGCAAACTCCAACAGCAATTAGTTCGGGCAATAGTATACGTGTAAAAGAACTGCAACGTAATCAAATAATATCGCAAATGTTGTCCTACAAGGATAATCTATCCCAATTTGAGTTAATGAACCTCCATCAACTGGAGGTGAAGTTAGCCATGTTGGAACGTTCATGTGACTCTTTTGAAAAAATTCAGTTACAACTAGAAGCTTTAGATGAGTCGCAGTTCGATAATAATCATCGCAACATATTTGAAGAATCATATTTTACAATTAAATCTATCATATTGGAACGTATTGCAAACTTACGAGCTACTTCTCACCAACAAGATCCGTTTCTTACAAGCACTCGGATGCAGCAGACAACTACACATTCTACAAAAATACATTTACCTACCCTGCAGCTTACAAAATTTAATGGAAATCGAACGGAGTGGCTTGATTTCTATAATACTTTTTGTGTTCTTGTACACAACAACCCAGATTTATCAGCTGTATCAAAGTTTCAGTACCTACGTTCCTGTTTAGTGGAATCTGCGGCAAAACTTGTCCAATCTCTAGAAGTCACTGAGGAAAACTACGAAAAGGCGTTAGATTTACTCATATCTAGGTATGAGAACAAATTTGAAATATTCCAGTCCCACATGAAACGTATATTCGAAATTCAAAAAATAAGACAACATAGTGTAGCAGCACTTCGTGATTTCATTGATAGTATTAACGCTGATTTAAGAGCTTTAGAATCTATAGCAACCAAATCTCAAATTGCCGACGGTATCATCTTATATATGGTTGTATCGAAATTAGATACCGACACTCAAGCAAAATGGGAGGAGGAATCGTCAACTACTTTAGTAAGAACATCATCACCAACATTACTCAACCTCCCAACGTGGGAAAATCTCGCACAGTTTTTAGAAAGACGTTGTAAAGCTTTGACTATCGTCAACAACATTTCGTCATCCAACAGGCATCAAGCCGCTAACAACTTTGTCGCTTCAAAAAATCGATCATCGTCTGCACTACTGGTATCCAACCAACCGCAGTTTTGTAATATTTGTAATTCATCGCCAAATCACAACGCATATCGTTGCGCTAAATTTGTTGACATGAGCATTCAAAACCGTTTTGCTGCCGTTAAACATCACAGACTTTGTTTAAATTGTCTTGGTCACAACCACATCGCATCATCCTGTCCATCATCAAATCGCTGTCGTTATTGTAATGCTTCACACCACTCCCTCTTACATAGAACAGAATCCACAAAGGCTCCAACCGATAAGTCGCCGACCTCAACCTATAGCACGAATTCAATCCCTACTGAACCCAAAAGTAAAAATTCTTCTATTGAACCAACAGAAACGGTTAGTTTACAAGTCGTAAAAGAAAGAAGCCTAGTTATCTTGGCTACCGCCACAGTAGAATTGTGTAATGATACTGGCGTATCCATAGTTGCTCGCGCGTTATTAGATTCATGCTCACAGCTTAATTTTATCACCAAACACATGGCGCAGTTTTTAAAACCATCTGCAAAAAAGGTAAATATTAATATATCTGGACTAGGAAATAATTCAGTATCTGCAAATCACGAATGCTCCATCGTCGTGAAGTCACTAACCACCGGGTTTAGTGCCCCAATTGATGTCGTAGTTATCCCTTTTATTACGTCAAATCATCCACAACAGCAAATTAATACCACCAATTGGCATATTCCGCCAAATATCAGTCTTGCCGACAAAAACTTTAATTGCCCGGGCCCGATAGATCTATTGATTGGTGCAGATTTTTTCTGGGACGTATTAATGGTTGGCAGAATTAAAGTTGAAAATCAACCAAATTTTATTAAAACAAAACTAGGATGGGTTGTCAGTGGATCAGCTGTTACATATAATTCGCCGCAAAAATCATCACTTTGCAACACTATGACATCTGTGAAACTTAAACATAAAGCCACTTTACCACCAACTAATTCACCACGGTACTCAGCTGACAATGTTAGTAACATAAATTTAGCTACTAGTTTATCAACACAAATAAAAGCTCACACGTCACCATCAAGTAAAGCACAAGAAATATCAACAGACAAAGATTCAACAGCACAATCAAATTCGCTTCAAAGCTCAACTTTTGGCATTTCTTTAACATCAGTCAATAACAACATATTGCCTGTTAGTAGTATGACGTCAGAAGAACAAAACAGAATTAATTTAAAGGCCCCTACAGCGGATCGTAAGAAATTAAATAATTGTAGGCAGAAGATAAGTTACCAATCGTTTGTTGTGGTGTCTGATCAACCATCATTAGAAACTTTACTCGAAAAATTTTGGAAAATAGATGATCTGCCTGTAAGTAATAAAGAAAAACTATCTTCTGAAGAATTGCTGTGTGAAAAATATTTTAATGAAACTACAGAGAGATGTCCCCAAACAAATAAATTTATTGTACGATTACCCTTTAAATTAGACCCCCTAACACTTGGACAATCCTTTGAATTAGCTAAGCGAAGGTTTTTCTACTTGGAGTCAAAGTTTTTACGTGACGAAACCATGCATCAAGAGTACAATAAATTCATGGATGAATACTCGGATTTAAACCATATGCAGTCGGCTGCTTCCATTGAAGATGTGAGGTACTATATACCACACCACTGTGTTGTAAAGCCGGACAGTACAACCACCCGTTTAAGAGTCGTTTTCGATGCGTCCTGTTGCACAACAAGTGGAAAATCATTGAATGACGTCCTTTGCGTTGGGCCAACATTACAGTGCGACATTTTCACAATGCTCAATCGATTTAGATACCACAAATACGTTCTTGTAGCGGACATAGCGAAAATGTACAGGCAGGTACTTCTGCATAATGATGATACAAAGTGGCAAGGAATTTTATGGCGAAAAGAGCCTACAGCGCCAATAGTTCCATATAAATTACAAACTTTGACATATGGGACCAGCTGCGCACCGTATCTGGCGGTTAAGTGCTTGCAACATCTGGCGATAGAAATGTCGGAATTATATCCAATTGGTGCCACAGTAACCCTGAATGACTTCTACGTAGATAATTTAATGACTGGGGGAGAAACCGAACACAAGGTAATCGAAATCAAAAGACAAGTTGTAGAGCTTTTACGATGTGGAGGTTTTCCCTTACGTAAATTTGCCTCGAATTCCGACATTGTATTAGCTGACATCCCTAAAGAGGATAAGGATGAAATTGTACAGCTTGATGATATGAATTACATTAAAACTTTAGGACTTAAGTGGTCGCCAAAAGAGGATTTTTTTAGTTTCTCATACACCCCGCAAGTTAAGAGCGTAAAAACTACTAAAAGGACAATACTTGCTCACACAGCTGCCTTTTTCGATCCCTTAGGGCTCATAAATCCAATTATTGTAAAAGCGAAGATTTTGTTACAAAAATTATGGGCACTCAAACTTCACTGGGACGAAAGTGTTCCACTAGACGTGTTTCATGAATGGGAGCAAATTCGGATCCAGCTTCAATATTCTAACAATATTAAAATTCCCAGGTTTGTGTTTATTAATTCGTTTACTAACATACATGCATTTGCAGATGCCAGCAAGAGGGCTTACGGGGCCTGCATCTATGTGGTTAATAAATCCGAAAAGGGGATAAGCTCTGCTCTTATGTGCGCTAAGTCTAGAGTGGCGCCAACAAAGGATATTTCTCTTCCTAGATTAGAACTGTGTGCAGCGCTGCTATGTGTGCAACTATTGCAGTCCGTTCGGAAGGGATTTCCTACCCAACCTATTAAAACATACTGTTGGTCCGACTCTACTATAACATTAGCATGGATAGCAGGAGAATCACATGGTCGCCCAACATTCGTAGCTAATAAAATAACGAAAATCCAACAGCTTTCAAGGGATGTAAAGTGGAACCATGTCCCTTCAGAACAAAACCCCGCAGACCTATTATCTAGAGGCGCAACAGCTAAAGGCTTAACAGAAACCGATTTTTGGTTCAGTGGTCCTAAATTTTTGAGAGAAATGCCATCCACATGGCCATCACAACCATGTACATTTATAAATTTTGAGGAAAATGTTACAACTTTAATTGCGAAAAACTGTAATTCCACAACACACGTAGATATTTTGAAACAACATAAGTTCATCAACTCATTTGAAAAAATGTTGCGTGTAATGACATATGTTGAGCGTTTTATATCACCCTGTACGTCAAAAAAAGGTTCTGGCCCAATTACCACTGCAGAAATGTCAAACGCTTTAATACTAAGTTGTAAAATCATACAAAATTCATGTTTTCCTGCGGAAATAAAACAACTCAAGAACGGGCGATCACTGGAAAATTGTAAAATAAGGCAATTGTCACCATTTCTAATGGATGGTCTGATACGTGTAGGAGGAAGATTAAAAAATTCTTCACTCTCGTTTTCTGCAAAACACCCAATTTTGTTGCCCAACAATCATCCATTTGTACAAACGTTAATCACTTTTTATCACAGAAAGAATTTCCATGCCGGAGCACTTACACTCCACAACATATTGAGGGAACAGTTTTGGATCTTAAATGCTAAGAATATTATAAAACGCATTATACATTCATGTGTTTTATGCTTCAGGTATGGTCCAAAAACCCAACAACAAATAATGGCAGCACTTCCCGCAGATCGAGTGCAAGAAACTTTTCCTTTCCAAATCTGCGGAGTAGATTACTGTGGGCCATTCCAAATAACCCAGAAAGTTCGTGGTCGTCCGCCAATAAAGGGATATATTGCTTTATTTATTTGTTTTTCGACAAAAGCGGTTCACATGGAACTGGTGCCAGATCTTACAACATCCTCTTTCATAGCTGCTTTAAAAAGATTTATTGCAAGAAGAGGTCGATGTTCAACAATATACTCCGACAACGCCACAAATTTTATTGGAGCCAATAGGGAATTAAGAACGTTGTTAAATGACTTTCTATCTGAAGGCCACAAAGCAGCCGTTCGAGAAGCTTGTAAAGAAGATGGCATTACGTGGAACTTTATACCACCCCGATCACCCCACTTCGGTGGACTATGGGAAAGCGGAGTCAAGCAGGCCAAATTTTTGCTGCGACGTGCCATTGGTAATAACACTCTAAGCTATGATGAACTCAATACCGTTATATGCCAAGCTGAAGCCATACTCAACAGTCGACCTTTGACACCCCTTTCGAGTGATCCAAACGACCTGCGTCCTTTAACTCCTGCCCATTTCTTAATAGGGCGCCCTATTACCGCATTTCCTGAGCCTAATGTAACCAAATTAAACATCGCATCCGTTAAAGGCTACAAACTGGTTCAGTGGGTACAACAACATTTTTGGGAGCGCTGGCGAAAGGAATATTTAAACTGCTTGCAGCAAAGAACAAAGTGGACCCTTAGGAAACCTAATATAGAAGTCAACGACTTAGTAATGCTAAAGGACGAAAACCTTCCACCCCTAAAATGGCCACTCGCTAGAGTTGTAGAAGTTAGCAGCGGCGACGATGGCTGCGTTCGTGTTGCTACGGTTAAATCGAAGGACGGAATATTTAAAAGAGCAATTACTAAATTATGTAAACTTCCTGTTGAAAGTGACTAACTTATTTTGAAAGCTTAACTTTCAAAGGGGGGGAGGATGTTAAGAATTTGATAATGTTATTTGCTGTAAATTTCCTACTGGGAAGTAGTTGTTTGTCAAAACGCATTTTTGGTGGTACCAACAAAGTTATAAAGTAAATAATAATTGTTTCGACTTTTTTTTATATGTATATATTTATTGTGCATTTGTCACCGTTGATCGCGACAAACAACAAAGAATACACAAACATTGTGTAGCTTGACAAACAGTTACTTCACCTTTAATGTAAATTAAAAAGAAAAGCGAATTTTTTGGTTCTAGATGTTAGTCAGTTGGCTAGCGACAATCAAAGTAATTTGTTTGTAGTTGATTTAGATAATACAGTCCATACAATTAAATATTAAATTAAGTGAATCTTCATGAATTAAATAAAGATTGGATAATATTTTTTAACAAAATTTATTAAATTAAGTAAAGTTGGTTTAAATCATTTTTTGCTTCGTGAGCAGAAAAAAGCTTCTGTTCTCTTCCAAACATCTTTAAAAAACTCGAAAAAGTGGTAAATGGCTGGAACGCCACTTTTATGATTAAGAACCTATAAAATATTAATTTTGTAAAGCTAAAGAATCTCCTCGTTCTTATGTACATATTTGTTACGTTAATCATTAATCTTTTCATCATCGTTTCATCATTAATCTTGCAAATCATATATTGAAAAAAATCTTTGTGTACGTTTTGATTGAAAATTACTAAATAATTATATATAGGTAAATCATATACCTTTGTATATAATTTACCTATATTATATAGATTTGTATATAATTTACCTGTCCTTTACAGATGCAAGTACAAGTTTGGAAATCTCTATACACTCGCACTTTTCACTAACACAACACTAGTCGAACCAGAATCTAATCGGCTGTTTCTTACACAGGGTCTCCACCAGAGATAAGTTATAAGATTTTTATATAAGCAAATTCAATCGCAGATAGTATTATCTTACGTGTGGACTCTCAAATAGAGTTAAATAAATTAATATTATAATATATGTTATGAGACAGTTGTTATAAGAACCCTTATAAGATGAGCTGTAAAAAATACACATATAAAACAATAATAAGCCACCATTATTAAAATGTGTAATTTATTAATGCAAATAGTGCCAATCTTGTGAAAAGTGTTTAAAAAAACAATATTTCAAGTTGAAAAATCAAAAAACAAAAAAAAATAACAACGATAAAAGTTTACTGTACTAGAATCAGTTGATTATGAAATCTTATAAGATACATGTTCCCCTTGTTTAATATTAAGATTAACCCGGCGTTTACACATGCAAGTGCAAGTTCGAAAAACTCAGTACACTCACACATTTTTACTAACACCATCACATTTTTCGTACTTGCAGCCCAACTTGCAAGAGAATTTGTTTGCAAGTAAATTTTTGACACTTGCCGCAAGTAAAATGACAAATAAAGAAACAGGGTTACCGTGGATGCCTTTGGTATCAATTTACTAGTACTTAGTAATATAAAAATTATGTTTATTGTTGATTTTCTGTGTGTTTTTAAGAATTAAAAACAAAAAAAAAAATTACCACTACTACAAAGCAACACATCTTCATTGTATTTTAAAACATAAATTGCAACCTTAAAAAAAATTTTTTAATCAAAATATTTTCTCAGAAATTTTATGATATCGGTAACTACGGCAATACTGGATTCACATATTTTAAAAATAAACATAATTTTTTCATCAAGATGGACCAAAAATAAAATAAAGAAATTATTATATTATTTATATTTAATATTATTAAATAAATTTCGTGATAACATTAACATGATAATTTTTTTTTAACCCAAAAATTAAGCTTTTTTCTAAGATGTTTTCGGTTCGAGAACATTTGAAAAATAAACTTAAAACTGACTGTGTAAACACTCAGGTTACTTGCAAGACTTTTGGCTTTTTCTTCGACATTTTCGTTGAAATACATATACACTACTTGCAAGTAATTACTTGTATGTGTAAAGGCAGGGTAACATAAAGAAATGTGTTCTCTCATTCTGTCGACGTTCTCTCAGATACAGAGATACATGTCTAATGCAAGCTTAATCTGGTATTAGACATGGCCAAAAAATGCTAAAACTGATTTTAAAAATTGCTAAAAATAACGCTAAAATTGTTTAAAGATTTTAGTTAAAAATGGAAATTAATGGCTATATTTAAGCAAGGGGGTATATTTTGGTAAAGCTTCTGATACATATAAATATGTATCACAGGTAGTAAAGATTAAATGATAAATTTAAGGGGCCTGCAAACCTCTGATATATGCAATTTTTAAACGATTTATTTCTATAATACACAAAATTTTTTTGATCATTTATTTTTTTATAGTTTGAGTAATTTTATAGCCTTAAAATAATAATTTTTTCAGCAGTTTAGAGTAAACAATTTTTAAATTAAAAGTGAAATTTCCTTGTACTCTTATATCGTAATATCAAAGACCAAATAATATTAATAATCGACATAATAAGGGCATTTCTAATGTTCCCTAAAGATTAAATTTTTTTTGACCAGACAGATGTTTCTTTACATATGCATTATCCACTAAGTCAAAATTTATTATAATTTATAAACAAATTTAAGTAAAATTAAAAAAACTATTTTTAAAATAATGCTAAATGAAGCTAAAAACAATTTCTTAAAATGCTAAATAAAATGCCAAGTGCTAAATGAAAATTTTGCAGCTAAATAAAAATTTTTAATACTAAATTTAGCTGCAAAAATGCCAAAATGGCCATACTGCTCAGATATTATCTAACACAGGGTGTTAGAATGTTCGTTGATAATACGTAAATTCTATTTGCAAATAATTACTTGAATGCATGTGTAAATGCAAAGTAAAATTGCTTAAGAATCAAATATAATTCCACTGATTGTGATCATGTTACTAATAAGATTTTTGCATGGATAAACAATAGTTTAGGCATTAAAATATCAGTAATGACATTAGTTAGTATTTTTTTTTATAAATTAAGTTGTTTTTATGTATGGACTTACGCAAAGTCAAACACAAAATACAAACAGAGATTTGGACATTTCTCCATGTTGTTTTTTTGTGCAATAAAGCTATGCATAGTCTGGATTTTGGTTAAAACTTTTTTTTTTTTGAGGTGAACGTCATTCTACAATTTTCAGCTACGCTGAAAAAAAAAACGCACCGTTGCTGGAATAAAGCCATTTCATCGGCCAATATTCACTAATGCAATGAAAATGTTCATTACTGGTATTAAACTGTTCATTGATGTCATGGAATTTTCATTAATATTTATAAAACTGCAATTTTGTTTCGCTGTTGATACGAAACGCGTTACATTTGGGCTACATAAAACTTTGATGTTTGATTTAAGGTAAAACTCTAGACTGCACAATATTACAATTTAACTTTTCCATTAAGAAAGTTATTTAATTATACACCTTTATAATCTGCCCCCATTCATTGAGTAATTGTAGAACTTACAGTACCCTTAACATTTTTATGACATTTTTACATTACCCGAATGAAGTTGTACGTTGACCAAGAAGTATGATTTTTCTATTTTTCTAACGTTTTAAGCTGAGTATTTTATTGTTTTGTTGTTGTTAAATTTAATTATGATATTCGAAGAATATCGAAACATTGGAAGCAAATAAAGAAATTTTACAGACAACCAGTGTTGCCAATACATGTATAATTACACATATTGTGTGTAATTTCTACTAGCATGTGTAGCCCATGTATAGCTTGTTTCATGTGTAATCTGTGTGTAATTTTACTATGAATTTTATTTTTTCATTAATTATTAACAGCCAAGTTGAGTTTTCAAACATTTTTTGAAGAATAATTTTAAACATAAACGGTCAAATGTGATTGTTATTTCCTTGACATTTGTTACTTGCGCGCGTTAATAAGAGAAGTATGTACATTCTATAGGTTTTAGAATTAAATAGGCTAGTGCCTTAAGTTTCATTTAAAAGAATATTTGTGCAATTTATTTTAAGGCTATCGAGTTGGCAATGCAAAATACTCATACGGCAATTAATAATTTTCAATAATTGGACCAATTATTAATTGTGGGGCTTAAATGCAAAGGGGTACAAGTGCCATAAATATATAAAAAGTTGAGTTACATGCAATTAATTCCAATATCTATTCCTCGACAAAAACTCAGATTCATAAGAAACGGTATGTACCAGAAACGAGAAATATTTGGTATGAAATGCATGGGAACAAATAACTTTAAAGCTTATTTACTAAGAATTTTGTTTTTTGCACTTGTATTCCTTTGCTTTTAAGCCCCAAATTATGTTCGAGACGTACCGTTAATAATGTGCATCCCTTTTTTTCGTAAACATTACCATTTGTTGTTGATGCAGGGCGAATATATTCTATCAAGGGAAACTTTTTCGTTTTGTGTGTATAATTTTGCTTCAAATATGTAATTTGGGACACACACGCAGAGAAAAACATGGTTGCGGTAAACATATTCTAAGAGCCACATATTATGATAAGATACATGATTTTAGTCAAAACATATTATGATTATTATAAGAATCAAAAAATATCATATTATGACATAATATATTCGTAATATTACATCATAATATTTTTCTCTTAATCATATCTGAAATAGTCATGTTATGATTCAAAATATTATTACAGTAATGATAATATAATCGTTTGTTATCATAATATGGCGAAATGGTTATTATATATCATTAAATAGTTGTAACTAATATAATATGTATTCAAAGTTATCCATATTTAGTTGTTAGAAAAATGATTATTTTTCAGTGAACCATACACAAATTTATAATTGCGATAATCATTGAAATGTTTACAGTAACTAAAATATTGCTGATATTCAATAAAAATAAAAATTTTTTGTTTACGACAACAATATCTTGTTACAATAACCACAGTGAAGTTGCTGCAACCATGCCGAACCATATTTTTTCTCTGCGTGCAGTCATGTGTAATTTACGAAAACTCCATTGGCAACACTGCACTCAACAGACTTCGAGATTGAACATTTTTATTAAGTTATTTAATATTTTTCTATTTTTTTAAGAAATCAAAAAAAAGTATATATCGGTTATGGATAACACAAGTAAACAGTATATTTCGTTCTGAAAAAATTTTGCCCGTCGCTGACTATAGTCTTTTATATACCCCCTTATGCAAAAAAAGTTAAAGTTCACATAAGTTAACCAACACTTTAAGCCCAGCAAAAGTGAATGGCTTTTTATGCTTATAGTATTTTTGTTCTATGCAGATTTTCACTGTAGAATTACATTCTTTTTATCAGCTCTAGCTTTTGCGATATAGCGCTAAATGAAAAATAAAGGACATTTATTAGCATAACTTGGGAAGGCTTTGCTCTATTAAGTTTAATAAAAACTACAACATTCTACAACAAAATTGTATTTGTTGGAAACATTATTTCTAAGTCTACACGGTAAATATAGAGGTTTTATAAAAGTTTGACCAACAAAACAAATTAATTACTTTTTAAGGGTGTATACCATTTGACCTTTGTCTAAATGGAATTTTCTACTATATTGATCTTAGACTCCATAAAGTATATAAATATTTAGGGTCCTTATGAGTAGCGAAGTACAGTATCCGAACTATTTACTGAAACCTATAAAACTAATGGGCAAATTTCGAAGCAAGGATTGCACTACGTCAAGACAATTTTGTTGCCAACCTTAGGATAATTTTTTTTTACTAAATAGGAGCAATCCTTCTAAGTTATGGTACTATAGGTGGTGCAGAATGATGGTTTGAATTCTTTATAACTTTTTTTTATTATTATTTTCTCTTTGTATTTGACATTTTGTGAAGAGGACTTGGGGAATTAATTACGAATAGCTATTTAATCGAACAACGAAAAAAATAATTATTAATATTATAAAAATTCGGTGTGTGAAATACAAGGTGGCGTAGCTTGAGCTACATATATAGTTTGAATTCTATATAACTTTCTACTTTTTATTTTTCTCTTTTTAATTTAGCATTTTGTGAAGAAAACTTGCGGAATTAATAATGAATAACTATAAATTCAAGCTTTAATAATTACCCCCGAAATTTTGCAAAAATTTATGAATAATATGTTAAAAACAGCCAGTTTGTTAATGTGCATATTCAATTATAAAAAAGAACAAATTAACTTCATCTCTCTCGACTCTTTACTCTTAAGGAGACACCTTATTTTTTTAGCACAAACTGTCACCTGGGCCTGGCTGGGACCCCTTGTATTTTGTATGGATTTTTTGTGGCTATCGAAAAAACTCAAACTAACGAACCCCTGAGCCAAGCTCGGATTACTTTTATATCTTTGGAGTTTTATGACTGCAGCAAGAACATTTTGTTGTCAACTAGAATTATTCTTTGAAATTAAAGTAAAGAAATAGTTTTTATGCTTTTTGATAAGTTTCCTTTTGATTTTATTCACTATAGTATATATTCAATAGCTGGATATATAATGCACAAAATATTCATTAGGCAAATTACCACGCCCACGGTTTTAAAATTTATACTTTTTTTCTCGTTTTCTTGAAAAAAAAAACACTTTGTTTGAGGAATACGTTAAGTTTCGTTCTAATAATATGAAGAAAACTAAAAAAAATATCAAGAAATGCCTGGCCAACCCCAGATATACACTACAGAGTTAAATATCGAGTGCTGATTACTCTCATGTCATAGCTTTTGTCCTTAATGAATACGAACGTAGACAATAAAAAATTAAAATGAAAGTTTCTTGAACATCATTATTAAGTTTCGTGCAGATTATATTTTAATGCAATTTTTTTTAGTCGGTTAAAAAAGATCAATATTTGCATGATTAGAGAGATTTGACGAAACTTGACTGAAGTATTAGCAAACGAATTGCTCCCTTAGGCAAGTTTTTGGGTTTTTTTCTCTTCAAATTTTTGGGTAGCAGATACTTTTTTCTTGTTGCACTTGTGAGTATAATGAAAATCCTTGAGGAGGGGGAACACTGATAATATTATACTGATGTGATGAGAAATTAGCTTTAACCAAAACAGCAAATGCTTCGTTTGTAGACATCTGGGTCACTGTTATGTCTTTGACCATTTTCGAGCTTGTCAATTTATTTCATAATAATTTTCACCGCGTGAACCAACAAGGATAAAGGAGTGTCTCTTCACGAAGCCACAGCTTGTGTGTTTTTGCATCGCTCACTACAATTTTCGAGTGGAAGCTCCTTTTAACAACGTTTTTCATTAAATTAACGAGGTAATCTTATTGATGAGTCTACCCATGCCGAATTAGGCAGAAGAAAACGGGTCTTCTCTCGGAAAGTCTTAATAACATCATTAAAATTTTTTATACAGTCTTTGCTAGGCAATAAGCATTTCAAATAACCGCCCGCCATAAAAGTTTTGGTGGTCGAGTAAGCAAAAAAAAAAAAAAGTTCAAATTAACATTCATACTTAATTTACCTCATTCCATAAAGTTAAAATTAACATTCATACTTAATTTACCTCATTCCAAACTTTATCACAACCGCATTTTTTAAGGAAACACTGCTCCAACTTTAAATGCAACAACATTATTTATTACAACTGCATTAATTTTTAATGTTTCATTTGGAAGAGGTCAGGAAGTAAAACAATAAATAAGTCATTATCTTCATTTAAATAGTTGAGGGTGTTCTCCACATCAAATAAACGTTTTATTGTCAAATGTATTTAATAATTATAATAATTTTTTTATACATATGTACATAAAAAAACACACAGACCTTTCAGAAAAAAATTCCCATACACTCAGTGGTATAAGTAAAGCATTATAATAAATGCAAAAAAAAACTACAAATTCATATGACATCATTCCACAAATTGCATTTTTTTCAATCCTTATTCATTTCTACATTTTTAAACAAAGTTGTACAAAGTGTGTATTGTTTAAATATGGAAAGAGAAGTAATTAATTTATTTAATTACAAACTTTACATTAAATTTTAATTGTTTAATAATGTTCCACAATTACTACAATAACTAGAGGATGTGGAGAATGCAACAAAATGCAAAATACTCTCAAACAACTGCGCAGAGTAAACACATAAATAGTGGTGCATTTTTGATTTTAAAGTTACACACATACATTGACAACCATTCATATATACAAACAGATATATATATATATATATAGACATGTCAGTTTTATTTGACACAATATTCATTTAAAAAATGTTTAAAAAAGAAAATTTTTTTAAATGAAATAAATAAGTGAACATTTTAATAAAACTGATTAAATACGAATTGTATTAACATTTTCCAAAACAGTATTTTAAGTCTTTGAAAAAATTCAAAACCTTTTGAAAATATTAGAACCAAAAAGGATCTTGCATAATTCGAAAAATTTCATGAAAAAATTAAATAAATTTGAATTCGATAAACAAAAAGGCAGCAAAATTTAACATATGCGCTAAAAGTGGTTATTAATGCACTAAAATCGGAAAAGTAGAAAACACCAAAAGAAATGTGCAAAGTAAAATGATGAAAATTGTAAAGATTGTAAAATTTAAAATGGTAAGGATCATAAAAACATAAAATAGTTATAGAAATAGAGAAAACATTTCAAGTAAAAGGGCAAATTTAAAAAAAAATCGAGTTGAAATTCAAGCAAAGACATAAGAACCCTGCGGGAAATTTGTATCAATTGCTCTTTAAGCACTTATCCCGTGACCAGTGAACAACATTTTATAATTAAAAGGAACGAATTGTGATAGGTGAAAACAAGACCTATCACTTAACTGGTGATAATGTGTTTAGAGTGTAGGTGGTCTAGAGGAAAGGTTATTAGCACAAAACTATTCATGTGAATGGATTTTGTGCGGGTAGTGGGGCTGATTCTCTCTAGTTCTATTACTTTATATGAAGGGGATCTATCATATTGATATGGTTCATTTGGGACAATATCTACGACAGGCATTGCTTAAACCGAAATTGGATGTGACAATTAAGGCTATTTCAGTGACCTGTCACAAAGTGTCAAAAAGTTGCCAATTAACCCCTCGTAGGACATCGCCATGTTAAAGTGACTTGGCACGTGACAAGTTTAGTGTTAGTTCCGTTTTCCTTAGGGAAATGCAAAAAGAAAAATTTAAAAATTTCGAAAAGCAACATGAAGTTGTTATCAAGAAAAAAGACCCAAACTCACATAATTGCAAATTTGCAGGGGAAGGTAAATCATTATAGTAACTGTATCTATACATATAAAAATGAATGTATGTATGTTTATTTGTTTGTACCTTATAGCCGCCAAAACTGCTGAACCGAAACTTTTACGGTATATTACTGATGGTCTGCAAGGATCTATATGCTATATATTTTTTGAAATTTTGATTACAAATTCAATATACTTTCTGTACATCTAGAGACCGGAGATGTCCCAAGTTTCCAGATTTGGCACAAGCATCTTGGTTATCAATACACAACATCTGATCATTTAGGCGGGAGTGGATAAGTAGGGGTGGCAAAAATTGGCTTTTTTTATATCTAAAGAACGGTAAAAGAAAAATTTTCCAAATTTGGTACACATTACTGCGTAATCAATACAAAACATCTCTGACAAAATGGGCGGGACTGAAATAGTAGGCGTGGTTAGAGCGAAGGTTTTCAAATTAGTGTTAATGGCAAAGTGTTGACGCTTTTCTTAAGTATGTCATTTCAGCGTTAAAGCTAAGCCCTAGAAGATATTACTCTTGACGCGCTTATTTAGCTTTGGATGTATGTCACTCATAACAAAAGCAAAGACAACATTATTTCATTCATGTATGCCACTTGTAGGGTACTTAACACAAAACTGTATATTTTATAAAGAATAATTTTTGTAAAGAATAATAAACATCAAATTAAAAATATTAAAACAATCAAATGTGACCACGATCAAAACAATTGAATTTTAATACGACTACAACAAATACAACTGCTTAAAATCGATGGCAGAAATTTTTTTAAAACAAAACAAATAAACAATTAATATCTGTGTTATTTTAAGCAACAACATAAAACTCCTAATTAACTGCTATTCATTTATGCTTAATAAAGAAAAAAAAACCGGAATAAATAAAATCCAATAAAAGTTTTATGCAGACAATTCTGCCAATACAGTTTAGAAAAAATGTTCGCAAAAGAATACTAATAAAAATGCATGGTTTAATTAATAAAAACGCCAAATCAGCACACGAACTTCAAATTGAAATAAACAAAACGAAGAAAAAAGAATTTAATAATAATTGTTAATAGAAAGTTTACTTTAATCTAATTTTAAATAAACAAACATTAACGCTATTTAATACAATTATAACGAACATTTGAATGTAACAAAACAATTGTTATAATCCATAGTTTATTAATTAAATCTGTATTGTGTCTGTTATGACAGACAGGATGATGCATGCACAGTCTTCACTCTATTTAATTAATGAGTTTATTCTGCCGGCTTTTTTTTTTTTTTTACAAAATCAATGCAAAACAAATTAAATGTAATAAAATAAAAGAAGAAGTGAAAAAATATATCAAATAAATGTATTATTAATTTAATTAAATAGTTTTGTTTCACTGTTTTTTTTTTATTTTGAATAAATTTAATTAATGTGAATAAACAAGCGGGCTTTTTAAATAAAAGTGCTGGTTTTCATTACAGTGCGGAGCAAAAGTAGACACTACGTGCTATAGTTTGGGAAAATTGGGTAAAAATATAATATAAACATACTTCGTAATATTGCGTGTTTGTCATTTAAATAAGAATTTTGTAAAAAAAAAATCATATAATTTGACCAAGCAAATCGATTCACAATCGACTGAAAGAGATATTCCTTATTTAACTATGCATTAAAGGCTTATTTTGCCTCGACCGTGAATGCTCTCATTATTAATTTATTTTATTTTTTTGATCAATTAATTAATGTGGACATTGGCGATTTCTGGTGCAACGTGGGCATATAATATCCCTATATGGCAATTCTTTTTAGGTTAAGCTCAAGACTATTGTAAAACACATTCCATTTAATCTTCCTTAGGCGTACTGGCAAGGCCAAGCACACGCAGAAAAAAAACTTGTTTAAATATGGTCACCTCCAACAAAACTATTTTTAAAGAAAATTTATAACATAATATGTTTAAATTTAACCATATTATTATCACCGACAACCATATTATTGTTAAATAAGTCCTCCATCAAGAAGCCACGACCATATTATGGTTGTCTTTAAGCATGTTTTGGTTAAATATGACAATAATTTGTTTTTAAATTAACAATAGTATTTTCCTCTTCTCCAAGAGCAACAAGCTATGCTTGAAAACCGACAATGCTATTATAAGTGTTAAACATATTTTAGTTATTATTGACCAAAACATGTTCGGAGGCAACCTTAATATGGTTGTGTCTTCTTGATGGAGGACACATTTAACCATAATATGGTTGTCGGTGATAATAATATGGTTAAATTTAACCCTAATATGTTTATAATTTTCTTTAAAAATAGTTTTGTTGGAGGTGACCATATTTAAACACAGTTTTTCTCTGGGTGTAGCCAATGTAAAAGTGAAACATCTGATGTTTGCTGAAGTGTCTTCAAGAACTATGACAACCCAGTTACTTCTTCCAACATAAGTCGGGCATCGATTGTAACGATATAAAAATTAATTAGTTTGGAACATAGTGCTGGTTCACACTCTTCAAATCTAAGCCGTTAAGTCTTGAGTTTTTAAGAGAGAGAGCAAATAAATGTCATTATGTTTTCCCATCCCACCATAAAGCTCATTACTTGACGGCTAAAGCTTGAAGAGAGTGATCAGCACTTAATAAAATGCAGAGATTTTTTTACCCTGTGAATAATTTTTAAAGTGCGTTCCCTAATGATGATATTCAAAGAATATCGAAATATTGGAAACAAATAAAGAACAACTTTACATACAACGCACCTCGAGCTTGAGTATTTTCATTTAGTAGTGCGTTTGCAATTTTAACAAGTTTTAATTTATTTATGTCACGATTTTTACATGGCCGATATTATATTTTTTATAAGTTTTTCGCAAGTGCACGTGCATAAAAAACTGAACGGACAAATTGTTTTTATTTTGTTTTCTTACGAAAACAATAAAAGTACTTTGTTTTTGTTTTTAATATGTTTTTTCTTTACCCACTTACAACTACAATTAATGTTGGGAGAATTCTAACTAATTGTAGTGGGAAATGTAAGAAAAGATAAAAAATCATCACTGTTTTTTTGTTTGGTATTTTGTTTAAGCTTTGATATCGTTGCCAATAAAACTTTTTGAGGGTATTGTAGGTAATTCTCATTCCTTCTGTAGTTTTGTTTGCTGATAGCTTTGGCTTTTCTAAAATTATTTAGGAGAACGTTTCCTGACGATTTGGCCTAAGCAACCAGTGAAATGCGCATAGGAACAGCTTATCCTCCAACAATAAATTTCAGTATTTTTATCAATTATTAAAAAAAGGGAATTAAGCACAACAAACAAAATCTTTTAATAAAACCTTGAGTTTTTATTTAAGAGTCAAAGTTTTTTTTCCAAAAGGGAGAAGTGGGCTCAAGGCGAGTCGAAAGAATCAGTATAATAAAATATATACATACTACGTTTTAGAAGGACCTTCATGGCACGTGCAAAGAAGTGGTCATGAGAGGGAAGGGGCCGAGATAACGTAAATGGCGTCAGAATGTGATTTCGGATTAAAAAGTCACCGAAAGCAAAAAAACGAAGCCATAGTGAAGCCTTGAACAATCATATGATGAGTTCGGTCTTTAAATGGCACTATATAAAAAAACAAGAAGCGCGGGATTTTGGGGCATGGCAAAATAATTTTTGTCTGATTTACAATTAAAATATCTTTCACTCTAGGCGATGAATGGTACAACTTTGTTTCCGAACCACCTTAGTGTATATTATATTTGTAGTTGGCACAACATCTAAGAACCAATCGGAAGTGTCTTTAAATTAAGTACATTGTGCAAAAGGAAATATTTTGTAATGTGTTGACATCATTGTACAATACGATCATGTGTGCGTTGGTTTTGTTTGCTTTTACATATACACATATTTGTTAACTTTACCCTTACGACAATAATAATGACAATAAAGTATTCAATAACTTTTTGTAGTCGATGAGTACCTTAAGAAAGTTGGATATTGTTGAGTTGGTTTTAACTAAATTGAAATTAGTAACTTTGAAATATTTGAATCTGAATGCAGTTTGGGTCCTTTTTAGTTCTTGTAGTTGTGAATTTTGTGTTTTGTAGTTGTGTATTTCTGGATTGACATAAAGATACTTTCCAACACATAATTAATGATAATGAAAAACAAAATGAAAATTTCAGCAAAAATGTCTAATCAAAAAGGGAAAAGTATGCAATTTTTCTAAGAATAATTGCCGACAAATAAGCAAAGCATTGGAAACTTTATTCTTTCTTTTATGCAATTACTGCTTAACATTCCTTTAAAATGGATTAAGCTTTTTTTGAATTTCGAAATTGACTTATTACAAAAATTCAACAAAGGCAACTTATGACATTACATATCAGAATAGTTCAGAAAATATAATGAAGATTACTTTATTGACACACATATTTCAGGTTAAAAAAATGTATATAAAAAGAAAATTGAATGACAATTTGTCAAATAATCCATTTATTAATCGAAAATATTTTTTTTTGATATAGTCAACACTTAAAGGAACCATAAATTATCCTATTTTTTTACTGTATATCTACTACGATAAAATTAATTAATTAAAGGTGCTGTTTTAAAAAATAAAATTTAAGGTTTATAAAATTTCTATACATAAAACTAATTTTTTATATAAATTTATTTAATTAACTTTTTATAAATTTAAAATATTTGTTATGATTATTGCTGTACTTATAATATTTATAAACCATGCTTAATAAAGACGGCATCTTAATGGAAAGGAGAATACAGATTTTAAGAATTATGTAAAACTTGTGTGTGCAATATCAGGCCCAGCAAACAATTTTTCTTCCAACAATTGTTTTGAGTGTATTTGTATTAATACAAATACATATGCTATACAAATCTCTTTAAATTAGTGAGCATATAAATGATTTAAATAATGTTGTACACTCAATAATATATGAATACTTCTATGAGTGAATGACTAAATGATTATTATTTATGTAATTACATAAAAAAAATAGTTGACCTCAGTAAGTAACCGCAGTTTTTTGTTGCAGTGTATTAACATTAATGAATGGACGTTCATTAAAATCAATTAAATATAGACGCAAATAAATAATTATGTGATAACCACAATATCATAAAAAAGCCTGTGAATAGTTAGAAAATATTTTACGTTTAAACATTAGACTGACTCTCTTTATATGGCCAAAAAAAGTTAAAGTTTTAACCCCCAGGAAAATTAACTTTGACATGTTTTATGAAGATTCCCAAAATATTTTGGCTCTAGCGATTATCTCCCGTGAGCTAAACACCGTCAAAAAGGGTCCAAAAATGGTATTTTCCATGAATAAAAAATTCGGTAAATACCACATATAATACATATTTAAAGATTCTTTAATTCTGCATTAAAACATTTTTTAAATCTAACCACAGACACGAAATAGCGAGATGTTTATGTCAGTTTTTGATGTTTTTTAATTCGATTTTTATGAAAACTTCAATAACTTTCAATAACCATTTTTTTGCCCGATTTTCATTTCTATATGTTCATTAAATATTTCATTTAATTTTTACTGTCAAAAATTCAACTGCGAATTCTGTAATTCATGTAAATTATGTAATTCAGTAATTTTATATAATACAGGTTTTACCAGACACCTGTTTTTCTAATGAGAGACAGAGAATATTTATTAATATTCACTTACCCCGTTAAACATGTTTGTTTTACTATTGTTGTACTTACCACTTTGTTTACAGAAGAACTTTCAAATATAAGACACCAGCTGCATGCCCGATATGGGATTCGCAATTATTTTACTTTAAAAATTTGATGTATTTAACTAAATAAATTTAACAAATAGAATATGGGAATTTTCTACAGAAAACAATCAGATCGTTTTTACTTTTACTTTTTGCCACAAATCTAAAAATAGATAACTGTAAATTTATTTTTTGGTAGTTAAATTATATAAAATAACAGAAAATTCATTTGTTTTTACAGAATTTGTAGTTAATTTTTTATGGAATTTACGGTGAATGTTTGGCAGTAAAATTTAAATTAACCTTACGTTAAATTAATAGGGTTTTAAGTAAATTTACAGTTGTTTTAAATTTGATTTTTATTAAATTTTACATACAGTATACTTTTACTGACAATATTAAATGCAACCAAAAATCTGTATTAATGTGCACTCAGTTTTTTGAATAAATGTAAGAATCAGTTAAAAATAAATTTGCTTGGAATTATAAATGTTTATTTATTCAAAAATTACTGAGCAGAATACTTCTTGAATAACTGCGGGAAATTTGTGTCAATTGCTCTTAAAGCTCTTATCTCGTGACCAGTGAACCAAATTTTATAATTAAAAGGAACGAATTGTGATAGTTGAAAACAAGACCTATCACTTAACTGGTGATCATGTGTTTAGAGGTTATTAGCACAAAACTATTCATGTGAATGGATTTTGTGCGGGTAGTGGGGCTGATTCTCTCTAGTTCTATTACTTTATATGAAGAGGAACTATCATATTGACATGGCTCATTTGGGACAATATCTGCTACATGCATTATTTTAACCGAAATTGGAAGGTTATTTCAGTGACATGTTACAAAGTTTAAAAAAGGTGCCAATTAACCCCTTCGTAGGACATCGCCATGTTAAAGGGACTTGTCACGTGACAAGTTTAGTGTTAGTTTCCTTTCCCCTATGGAATATTGTGATTGTAGTATATTAACAATAAAAATTATTCGGTCATGTTCTGGAAATCGAAAAAGAGTAAAATTTCAATCGAAGGCAATTTCCAGTTAAATTTTTTAAAAATTACCGTAGTAAATATAAGTGGTACTCAAAGTATGACGTATATAAAATGGAATATTTTTATGAATCTTTAAGACAAGTCTTTTATGAATATTTGTTCAATTTAAATTTCCCTCGAATTGGATTTCCAGAACACGGGTGCTCGTTTTGATCATTTAAGGTATTGAGGTAGCTTACATTTTGGGAAAAAAATTTTTTCTAAAGTTCACGAATGAAATTTTTTGAAATTTTCAGAAAACTTTACACTGGAACATTCGCTAATTTTTTTTCCAAAGTTTTCGACTTGAATTTAAAGTTTTGTGACAGTTCTTTTGTCATAAATATTTTATGCGAAATTTACTTATTCCAACAACAATGTAATGAATTGCTTCCGCGTCACTTGGGCATAATGAGTTGGCGAAATAATTACAGACTTTATGTTTTTTGATTTAAATTTAATAAATCACAAGAGCAAAAACAAAAAAAAATTATTTTTTTGTTCATAAATTTTGTGAGAAATGTTTCTGACTTACTGAGCTGCCTAAACAAGGGCGGCAAGCGTTTTTTTTAAACATGAAAATTCTATTTCAGCCGGGTGGTGTCGAATTCGCGATCTAAAGGGTTTTTTCGTATAAACTTTATGCAAATTAAAAGTTTTGACATACAAAAAACGCTTGCCGCTCTTATTTAGGTAGCTCAGTTACGAAGCAAATAGTTCATTACTCTATGTCTAAAAAGAGAAATTCTGTCACAATTTTTATTATATACTCAGGAAGATTATCAATTCCAAAACTAACCATATAACCATGCGTTGTTCTGTTGTTTTCAACCGACATCTTAATATTCTAATCATTCTATTCTTAATCATAGTTTAAAAATAAGAGCGACTATTTTTAAAAAAAACTTTAATTTGAAAATTTATTTTTGCTCCAAAAAGGAGGTTTTAAGTGGAACCAGCTTTAAGTGTAAAAAATATTTTCATACGATCAAACAAACGAGGTGCCATCTCTAAAAACAACACAATGTGAGATTATTTTTGGTTTACCCATAAAAGAAAAGAGCAAATGCGAAAGCAATAAGCATTATTGTTTCGTTATTTCATATTATTTTTTTTTATTATTACTTATGTAGTTATTTTGTATTTCCTTTTGTGCTAAATGTATGAATAATAATGACACTTATGGCTATTCTGCTGGTCTTAGAATTAAAACCGATTTTAACGTATGAAGTATGTTT
Source organism: Pollenia amentaria (assembly GCA_943735925.1). Taxonomy (NCBI): domain Eukaryota; kingdom Metazoa; phylum Arthropoda; class Insecta; order Diptera; family Polleniidae; genus Pollenia; species Pollenia amentaria. The sequence goes on along the minus strand of OX031007.1, from coordinate 250,085,016 downwards.
TTGCTTGTCTATAGTAGATCAAAGGCATATTTTAAATAGAAGTTTATTTTAGAAATTTTAAAAAATGTAAGGAGGTTGCTTACGGATAAAATTTTTGTACAGTGATATTGTAGAATACGTTTCAAACAGTTTCAAGAGCCCTAATTTTAGTCCTCTGTGTTGATTTCAGTTCGTTACTCATTTTTTGCTTATACCATTAGGGTATTCATTTAGTCGGGCCTTTGCTTTAATCGGTCGATTAGTTAACCGAGGCTTTGGTTTAATGGGTTAATAATCGGTAAATTTTGTTACTGATCGGTTAACCGATTAGTAAAGTTTTTTTTTTATAAATTAAGTAATTTCAATAAATAAAAGTGCACAAATAATTTATTATTTGGTCTTTTTTAGAAAAAAAACAAAAAATTAACAATTCTTGCACTTAAACTAGCAAACAAAAAAATAATTCATACATATGTAATACATTTTTTTAATGAACACATATTATGTATTAATTAAAAAATAGACTGTGTGATAATTTTATTAGTTATTTCCATAATTTAAGAAGATCTTATAAAATACTATTTTGGACAAATAATTTAGTTATAATGTTTAGGAGTTAAGCGATTATTTTCCTTAGTTTTAATAAAACATGACTTGAAAAAATTTCTTTCAGCTATCGCAGATGTTGGAGAAATCGAAAGCACCCCATACTACAGATAATCTTATTTCTCAGCCCTCTTCCTGGATTTCTCTAAACATGTAAAATCTTCCATTATGCCATTAGTCTATTTTAATTTTTTTTTTTTATATTTAACACTTATAATTGTTGCGGTTAATTCTGTTAAAAGATTGACAAGAAAAAAACGAGAAGATACAAATAACTAAACACATACATATGTACATAAAAAAAAGTACGTGAAACAACGAGTTGTTGACAGCAAACACTTATTTTAAATGAAGATCACTGAACACCTGCTGTGTTTGTATGAAAAAATATTTGCTTAACACACGAAACGAAAAAACTAATTAAAAGCACAAAAAAATATGTAATAATACTACAAAAATTAATAATTTTATTACATTAATTAATTTTTAATCGTTAATCAAATATAGGCAATTTAAAATAACCCGATCATTTGATCGGGTAGTAATTAATCGATTAACCGATTAATGGTTAACCGAATGAATTCCCTATATACTATAGGCAAATAATTAAGGTGACTATATATTATAGATTTAAAGCTATTTATAAATTTTTGGTCTGACTTATGTCCTGCTATCCTAGTTTTTAGCTTATTTTTTGTTGTACCTACATATACTTTATTACACTGTCCACTATCATTACCCTTACAAGGTATTTTATAAACAATATTTGACATTTCCATCCTATTTACTTTGTCTTTCATTTTAGTAAATAGTTTAACTACTGTGTTTAAAGATTTATATTTTGCTATCATATATATTTAATTTTTCCAATTCTGCAATCGTTTTGGTATATATGTTAATAGTTTATAAATTCTCTGTACTGTAATATTATTGCGCTTATTTAGTATTAGTTTCGTTTGTTCATAAAACTTTTTTTTATCCTTTAAAGCAATTCTAGAGCACATACTATTTTACTTCATTACCAGTGTGGCCAGTTCTCATAAAATTTTACAGCTAAATCAGGCATTAGATATGCTAAAATTTTTTAACGATTTTTGTTAAAAATTTATTATCAGTATGAAAGTTTTTAACAAATTGAAATTAATGGTTATATTTAAGCAAATGGCTAGATTTTGGTAAAGCATGTGATACATATAAATATATAGCACAAGTATTTAAGATTAAACGGTTAGTTAAGAGGGCCGATTTATACAACATTTGTAGATCATTTTATTATTTATAGTTAAAGAAATGTTGAAGCTTTAAAATAATAATTTTTTTAGCAGTTTTGAATTTTTATCTAAATATTTTAAAAAGCAAACCATCTTGGACTAAATTTAAATGATTTTACAGGAACCGTTCAATAGATATACAGAAATTTCAAGTGTCTTCGTATGGGAGGTGCCATGCTTACTTTCCCCATTGAACCTACCCATTGTATTATGTTGTGTATTATTATTTAAGCTATTTGTACAAAATTCAAATACGTGGGAATATTTATTGCCATTGTATGGAAGGTGCCACGCCAGCTTGTCTAATCCAGCCGACATTTTGGCAGATGATTTTCTTCAACATCTGATCTAGCTAAAGAGAATTTTGATAATAATCAAAAGCAGACCAATTTCATCGTCATGCATAGACGAGGCATTGTGTGTAGTACAAAATGTCGGTTCCGACAATAGATCGGTTACCCCTTTAGCAAGTACTTTTTTATTTTGGACTCTTCTCTTGTCCTTTATTGATTTTTTGAGGAACCCACTCTATTAGTACTTCATCTTTGCGCCCGTTTGTTTTCCAAACTGAAAGCATTTCAATTCGGCTAATCAAAAATTGTGCTAAAATAAAATGATAAGAATATACACTAAAAATACACATTTTGACGAACAACTCCATATTTAAACTTCCATGCAAGTGCGTGCCTACACACAACTTTGGTCCACAGAACTTATAGGTTATGTTGAGACTACAAAACTTTACAATCACAATATCAATTGTCTCCACTAAAATAAAATTCAAAAATCTACCATAAAAATACTTACCTTGGGCTGCATTTTCCATTTTTGTACTACTTTATAACTTTATTTTTTAAGGTTCGCTCGTTTTACAATTGTTGCACTGTTTTAACACTTATTTAAGAACACGTGTTTAATTTTTCAACTTTGAAAGCCTGGCAGACCGGCAGTGTTGACAACAGTTGTTTTAATATATTTTCATTCGGACATTAAATTTGCAATTGAAAAGGATTCTAATTCAAGACTGTCATATTTAGACACCTTGGTAATTAGAAGATGTAATAGGGTAACAATAGATTGGTAACAAAAACCAACATTATTTCTCAAAACATCCTAGGAGAATAATTATTAATACAGCTAAAAATTTTATAGAAAATTAAGTAATTCAGAATTTCATAGAGATAACAAAAGGAGGATTTCAAAAATATTAACTGATAATAGCTTTCCTAAACAATTAATAACGGATTTATTAATACAATATGATAATTGTGGAGTAAATAAGCGAAATAATATTACAGGACAGAGAATTTATAAACTAGTAACATATATACCAAAATTTGCAGAAAGATTGGAAAAAATTAAATATTTATGATAGCAAAATATAAATCTTTAAACACAGTAGTTAAACTATTTACTAAAATGAAAGACAAAGTAAATAGGATGGAAATGTCAAATATTGTTTATAAAATACCTTGTAAGGGTAATGGTAGTGGACAGTGTAATAAAGTATATGTAGGTACAACAAAAAATAAGTTAAAAACTAGGATAGCAGGACATAAGTCAGACCGAAAATTTATAATTAGCTTTATCAACTCATTGCGCTAATCTAAGCCATTATCCAGATTTTGAGAATACAATCATATTAAACACAGAAAATAATTATAAACGAAGATTTATGTTAGAAATGTTTCAAATTATAAAAGTACCAACAATGTCGAGAATTAATTTTAAGTCGGACACTGAAAATGTAGCATAACATTATAGACATTTAATTTATAAAAATAGAAACGGTAGTTAAAAATTTATTTATATTGTAATAGATTAAATTTGTATTAAAAAATATATTTTAATATTCAATTACAATATAAAAAAAGAAAAAAAAAAATATAAATATAATAAACATTTAAAGTTTTTTATATAAAAAGTCCTTAAGCTCGATAATTTAATTATACTATATATAATAAAGGTCGAATAAAATATATATTATATACGTAACATATTTTTCTCAGAAGAGAAATAGCCATAAGTCTCGGCATATATTTTTGTACCATATTTTTTATAGCGTCCTTCGTTCCACCTTTCTTCTTTAATCCATTTAGTGAAATCTACTTAACAAATTATTATTTTGCAAATATGGTGCTTAAATGTATAGAATTATTTCGAAAATCGTATCAATTATTGGCAGTAAGGCTACAGGTCTAAATTTACTAAAGATATGCTCACATCTATTAAATATTTAACGTCCTATACGTAACCACTAGTTTTATTAAAAGATAGTTTGATTTTGCTTTTGCAAAACGTTTGCTAGATCAAATATCATTTAACAGTTTCGTAAAAAATATTAGCGTCAAATATTTGTTAGGTCTGAACATACCTGAACTGCTCTGCCATTTTTCTCCTTAAGTATTAGCCCGATTTTGGCAATTTTAAATTTAAAAATTTTCAGGAAACAAAGATGTATTTACTAAACAGCTAAAAACTGTAAAGAGTAAAGGAGATATAATATCTTAACATAACGTCGGCTTAGAGTGTAAACCTGCTAAATCCATTTTTATATTATATGAGGAGTCGCAGAGCAAAACTTGCTTATTTATATTTTTTCCGAAAACGATTTGTTTATGTCTTTGCATCAATTTGGTTAAGCTCTATTAAAAAAACTTATTTGACTCTTCTGGCCTTTTCTCATAGAAAAATTTGATCTTAAAAAAAATTAATGTATAACAAGATGTGCTTTTTGGGTCTAGGACCAATTTTTTAAGCTGCTGCACCCTCTCCACTATTGTGGGATGGGTATTATGTAAAAAAGAACATTTCAGTTTGCATACGAAAACGTTCCTTTTTACATTTATATTTTTAACAAAAAGTTCTATTTTTACTTTTATATTCTTGTTTAAAATTTAAAGGCCCTTAATTTTATACACCCTTAACAGTTATTGTTGCGACTTTTTGTGGTCTGATGCATTTTATGATAAAGAAGGAACTTGTTTTATTATTCTAATATTGGATTTCACAATATTTCCAAATGATCAAAAAGGCAAGTTTTGTTCTGCGTCTCCTCATCCGACATTTTCTTATCATTCGGAGGATATAGAGACACCATATAAAATTAGAAATCCATGAACTTTAATTTGGACTCTACATAACATTAGAAAATAATTCAGTAAGCTAGAAATAGAAAAGTTTAAAAGTTTTTTATTAATTAATTCATTTATTAATGACGAGCTAAATTCCGAATTTTTATGTTTGATAAAAACACTGAAAATTATTGTTGAGGGAAAGATAGTTTCTAGGCGCATTTCGCTGGTTGCTTAAGACAGCCCGTCAGGAAACTTTCAAATCAGGAAACTTCCAAAGACTTTAGAAAAGTTAAATATATTATACAACTAAGACCATTAAGTGAATAAGAATTTTAAACACTCAGGTCTTACTTGCAACAATATCAAAACTTTAACAATACCACAACAATAAACAGTGAACTTATCTTTCTTACATTCCCCTACAATTGGCTGGTTTTTTCCCAACTCGAATTGTAATTGTAAGAGGGTCGCCCTCTACAATTTGCTAGAAATTTGTTAGCAGGTTAACACTATAAGTCGGTGACGTCCACTAGTTTTTGTCAGTTTAACAATGTTGAATGACACAAGGCTTAGCCGGAACGACTGTAAACGAATCTGAGCATAGTTTGAAGATATTTCTCCTTTAAAATCTATTTTGAAAAATCCTTTAAGCTTAATCAACTTATCAGTAATGTATGTAAGTAAAATCTAAAAATTATATTTAGTTTAAGGTGACGGCATTATGTTTTTATAATCTATTTATAAATAAAGAATCGGGAGTATTAAAACTTCTAGCTTAAATCGAATGTTGGACAAATTCACTTTAAATGGTTTTTAAAGTTAATTCTCCTCATTATTATTAGGTTTTTACATCTTTTTTGATGCGATACGGATATTTGACGACGATGATAAGCTTTTTAACAAACGACAAGGAAAGCGACTTTTGTTGAAATCTATTTTCTGAAACGAAAATAATATATTCCTATATATTGCATTAATTAACTATTCATTGCCGAGTCTTATTACATTTTATAAATTCTTTTGTATTGTTCTTCACACAAAACTTTCAGGAATTCCAGATAATTAAAGATAAATTTAACACGCTTCTAAGAATTAAAAAATATCTGCTTAAAAAATCTGTAGATAACATATTAAAGTAAAGTAGTAATAAATTCCATTAACTATAAATAAACAGAAAGAAATAAATTAGAAAATAATTTTTCTAGGAAATTAACTGGCCCTTTAAATCGGCTAATTAAAACGCCCTTTAAGAATTTTAATTAGTTACATAAATGAGTTTATACATCTCCAGTTAGTTGGTAACTAAACCAAATTCGGAAGGACTGACTAAAACAGTTTTTCTTTTACCTTTTGGATTTCAAAGCATTTCCCCACCGACCCACAACTCGCAGTTGTGACAATAAATTTTGAATTTAATTTTTATTTTTCTATTACGTGCAACGGACGAAAACGTCTAAAGACAAGGATTTTCTTTGTAGTCTGCTTGTTTATTTGTAATAAAGCACGAAATAAATAAAGATAATGAGTGTTATTTTTTTCATTTTCGTAACGTTTGGGAAATTTCTTACTTTTATCTAGGCATTAATAACATTGATAACAACAACTACAGAACCATTAAACAAATAATATCAAGTAGAAGAGTGAGCTCCTCTTCTTCTTGGCAGCAACAATAAATGTTGTCAACAACGTGTCTTATGCAAACATTTGTTTTGTGTTTTTTTTTGCCGTTTTCTGCCTCCGCAGTTTTGATCCTGTCGTTCTTAGAATAAATACAACTAACAAATTGTAATTATTTTTTTAATATATAATTTATTTTCCTATTGTAATACACCCTACTCTTATAAGATGTATAGTATTTATTTTATTTACGATTTGTAAAGAAGGTATTTTATTTGGAACCTGGTAGTTGAACGTTCAATGAGAGCCATCCAGCAACTAGTCACAAAAGAGAAAAAATTACGTGTGCGGCAAAAAAAAAAGCAGAAACCAAAAATTTTTTCCGTATCTTTAAAACTTAAATTTTAATACATTTTCATCTTACTTCATCTTTAAAAAGTGTATATCAGTTAAGAGAACTGCTTTTTAAATAAATTATTAAGACTTCAATTCATCATAATTTTTTAGTCGTTCGATTTCTTTCACATGCTAAAAATTATATTTTTAACTTGATTATTTTTTCTTGTAAGACAGTGTCGTAAATTGCAAAGTCATGCAAAAATGTATCGGAAAATCAAACTCACAAAAAAATTAAATGTGTGTACAAAACGTTTGTATACAATTACAATAACAAATGCGACGCGACAAGATTCATCGCACAATTTAAAAACTGTTTGAAGGGTACAATAATTCAAACAAATATACTACAGACAAAACTTGTTTCTTTTAAAACCTTTCATTACAGCGAAAAATGCTGGCCTATACTCCTAGCTTTTGAAAATTTACTCATGCAGTCTGCAAGAATTTGTTTTGTTTACTTGTCTGTCGTGTGTAGTGGACGCATACAAAGACTTTTTATTATAATAACTATCATCATATCTATTGGTGAATTCAAGTAATTTCGTCATAATGTCCTAAATAATATTTTACAATTGTTTAAAAAAATATTGTTGTGTTTCAAACAATATAAAAATGTTGATGTTGTGTTAATTATTAATATAAATTATATGCTGTTGCCCACAGCAGTCATATCGATGCCTTACTTTCTCAACCTCGTATCTTAAAAAAATACGGTTTTGACTTTTTCATGTCAAACGATTGATATTTTTGTGTTCTATTACTGCAACAACTTATTAGTTCAATACTTTGTCTCAATTCTGTAAATATTAATAAATATTTTTTGGCAGAAGTGCATAAAGTACATATTCTAGAAATCGGTTGAGTATTTTTAGGAGTTATAGGCGTTAGCAATTGTTACTAATCCATGGAAAAACTTCGTGTACGTAACAAATACTGTGTTTTCACAATAAAAACAACAACAACATTAATAGTTTTTTCCTATGCCTTAAATTGGAGAACAGTAGAAAATAAGAAGTAAATAAGAGACAGCCAATTATTAATATTCTGTTTTCTGTTTGGAAGAGTTGGTGTTTTTAAGTGTTACCGTTGATTTCTTGAATTTTTTGTATATGAATATGTTATTTCAATGTTAAATTATTAGCATGGTTTCATTGTAGAGAATGGGCCTATTATATTTTTTTGAAACAATGAGGTAGATCTTTGCTATTTTTCTAAATATTATTTGGTTTTACTTTATATTAAAAAGTTTTTGGTGTTAATTAGTTTAGACTTGATTTTAAATTTAATGTAAATATGTGCTAATATAATAATATGGTTAATGGGCACAAAGTTATATTGCGGGAAGATTTTTGTATGAGGGTTATTCTGGATTGATACATACAATTTATAATTAGCACCATTTTCTTTAGCACAAACGCATTATATCATTTCTACCTTCGCTGGTGTGGAAAATCAAATCTTCCAAAAGGAAAATTAAGAATTTAAAAGTATTAAAATCTGCTTGTTTTGATACCCACACTACAATAGCAGGAGAGGATATTATGTGATTGTACTGATGTATGTAACAGAAACTTTTAGTTTAACAATCGAATAAGTCCGTTTTGGTGGCTGGCACACACTAAACAAAGTCGTTATTTCTAGATTGCAGTTGATTGTGACGACAGCTGGAACATACTAGTATCAAATAAATATGCATACAAAATATTTCGTACATCCATATCCCAAACTAACATTACACAAATAAATAATCTGTTTTTTTTTTTGTACCCACTCTCATTGCTGCGTGTATTTTACGGTACCTTGTTAATTTTTGAGAGTTTTTTTATATATGCACTATCACTATAGTAAATCATTTGTCTTTTTGCTTCTACACGTTCACAAACTTAGACCTGGAACAGAATAAAGTAGTTGTAGTAGTAGCCGAAGCTGAAGAATGCTCTGTAGCGCAACAGAGTTCAAAATGTCGAGATTTGCGCTTCAACTTCAACTGCAAACGACTACTTGAACTACGTATTCTATTGACACTACTTCGAAAATGCCATTTTTGACTTTTAATAGCTTGCAGCGCTTTTCGTAACGTTGTACTACGGCGACTTTTCTATTCCCCACTTTACGTTTAGTCGTCTACACTTCTTTGCCAGTATTTGTTTGTGCCAGCGACACTAAAGTATACATTTTAATGATTTGAATGTGTTTGAATGTCTAGTACATTATTAAGATTCAAAATGCCGATGAACTTCGTGAGTTTAAGAATTATGAAATTTTTACAATGAAAAATATTTTTTTTTAACAAATGTACGTTATTATAAAGTTCGCTATGACCGGTTATGAAGTACATTTTTGCATCTATCAACAATTTCTCATTATTTTTCCACTCGGGGTATTTATTTCATTCTAAGCATAATTTTTATGTTCTATCGCAACACTGTCAGCCATGGTAGTCATATTGGCAGCAATATATCGTTGTTTGTGTTGTTATCAAAACAGCAATTATTTTTATTTCTGAAACATAAATTGTATTATTTTTCATAAAAAAAAAAAATATATATATAAATGAAGAAATAAAGCAACGCAAAAATATTATCAAACATTTAATACACGAATATAATTTCGAAGCACATACTACCTTTAATGATTCTCTGGATAAAATAAGATCTTAGAGTTTAATTTGATTTCCTCATTAAAAATAAGTATAAATGAGTTTGTTTTCTGTTTTCCTTTCGGGAATGTACATGCAAATATAAAATTCGTTTCCTATTTCAAACATAATTTTTTTTTATTTTTGAAGATGCTGTATATTTAAAAAAGCTTATTTTATGGAATCTTTTCTGACCTTTAAAAAAATTAAACAAATTTGATGCGTTTATTTAATAAAATATGGGCAGGTTAAAAACATGAAATTTTACAAGAAAGTAACATAAAATGTAATAATGTTGGTCCATAATTAAGAGATTCTATTGATTTCTTCTAATTGTAATCTTTTCACTGAAATATTAACATTGAAATGTTTACAGTAACTAAAATATTGCTGATATTAAAAAACACAAGTTTTTATGTACGACAATAATATATTGTTACTATGTACATAGCGTAGTTGCCGTAACCATGCCGAACGATTTTTTTCCCTGCGTGTAGTAGATCAAAAGCATATTTTAAATAAAAGTTTACTTTGGAACTCTCAAAACATGTATAGAAGTAACAATGACTTACACTGAATGAAAAGTACTACGTTGCTGGAATCAAACCACTTGATTGGCCCCTATTCATTTATGCAATGAAAATCTTCATTAGTGGTACTAAACTGTTCATTGCAGTAATGAAATTTTCATTAATACTAAGAAACTTCCAAAACGGGAATTTTCGTACATTTCGTTGTATCATTAATGATACGAAACACGTTGCATTCGGGCTACGTACAACTTTGGTGTATTATTTAAGGTATAAAGCCGTACAGTAAAATATCACAACTTAACATTTCCATTAATATAAAAAAAACACGAAATAAAATTACAATTACTCAAAACGAATATTGCAAAACTGGAGGAAATAAGAAACCATAACATTGCATCAATGTAAAATTAAGGAAACGATATTTTTAATTTATTGAATAGATTCATTTCATTAATAACAAGTTACATCATATGAACGAAATGAGTTTATTGCGTTAATGATACTATTACATTTAAATAATGAATATGTTCGTTGATTTGTAAAATTTATGGCATAGAATTAATGACAAAATTTCACTATATGTAGGACAATTTCGAACTTAATGAAGCGATTTTCGTAGCGGAAATGATACGATACGTTGGCTCAAAAATAATGGCAAAATTCATTGCGGGAATGTAAGAAATCGTGACATTTACGAAGATTTTTCTCTGATTGTACGGATACGTAAACAGGAGTAATTTAGAATACGTTAAGGGTATATTGAAAGCAACTTTTATAGCCTTAGTGATTCTAGTTGGTTTGTTTTTTACTGACATATAAACTAAGCAAGTAATTAACGTGGCTTAGTATTAAAGACCGATAGTATTAGTTACTTTTGTTTATTAAACGTATTTTAAAACCTCTAAAGCAATACTAGAGCACATACAATTTTGCATTAAAGATTTTGGAAATGTAGATTCCATTACACACTGCTTTAAAATTAAGCTCCAAGAATTTTTATTTTTATTTTTTTGAATAGCCTTCAACAATTGAAGCACAGCCGAGAAAAACGTTGTAAGTAACAAAATGTATGTGGCTTCGAATTTCTTCAAACCGATTTACGGTCATGGCATTTCGTATAAGTTCAAAAAGATCGCACATTCGGGTAACGATACACAGACATGCACATTAGAATACCTATGTACTTTCTTATATCTTGTGATTTGCAGAAGAATGTCGAGTTAATTTTCTTCTGTCTGAAGATATTAGTTCTAACAAGTCTTCATCGACAAAGTATGCAAAACAATCGTACGGTGTTTTTAAATTAGAAAACTCATTCTTGTCCGGGTTCTGAAAAGCCAATTCTCTGACATGAATTTGAATGTTCTTTTTTCCCCAGATCAACTTTTGAAGTTCAGCCATATTATTACGAAGCTGTGCAATATTACCTTGGAAGTGACCTAATGAGGACTGTTCTGGTTCTCCCTGTAAATCGTCAACTGAAGCCATTCGTGCTTTTTTCCGCAAACGACTGGCAAATGGAATACTAATTTCTTCTGCGGTATTATTCTGCTTACCTGCAGAAGCTTCAAAAGTAGCCGTCTCAACGGTAAAAGAATTTGCAGATTCAGATATGTTACCAATTTCCGAAGGAGGAGGAGCAGATGTTGCTAAAGAAAGGTCAAGGTCCGACACATTTATGCTACACGATACTGCTTCTTGAGGAAAAAAGTCACTTTCATTTGGAAGCACATAATCAGGATCATCGACGTTATCATCACTATCAAAATCATCCCCTCCCACTTCTTCATCGCTATCTTCGCAGAAGTCCATAAAATCATGAAACTCGTCGTCTGCCATCTTTGTTATGTCATACTTGCATTTACGCTCCCAACGCGACATTATTCTATTGAAAAAAATATATAACATTCACATCATTTCAATAATTCAATTTGAAATAACTGATAATTTTTTTTAAGGCACTGCATACACCCGCCTACAGACAGTTGGGGTGGTCAAGTGTTGGTAGGCCTTGTAAACATAAAAATGCATTGTCTAACACTTTATTTCGCTTCAAAAAACTTCAAACTACTTACCAAAAAAATTTCCAATCGAATATTTCAATTGGTCACTGTTTAAATATTTACACAAAAATCACCTTCTGAGAAAAATATATTTTTTTAACTTTTATCCGTTATTTGTCACACAACTGAAAAAATTTTGCAAACGCTATGAGATGCAGAGTTGATGTGTACACAAAAAATGAAAAAAAGTAGGCAACTAGTTCATATTTTTTAAAAATCAAACTATCAGCTTTTATATTTGAATGTTATGGGCTTTTAAACTATGCCCGTCTGTAGACGGTCATATGCACTAGAGGGTTAACAGTTCAATAAAATAACCACAATACTAATTATTTTCAAAAGTTTATATTCTAGCTTTTCTGTTTACTGCTTTGTTTGTAGCACAGAATTCTATTTTAATGGCTTAATATATAAGTTTTGTCGGTTTTAAATTCCAAACTAGAGTTTTATTTGTGGAATTGTCGACCGATAAGTCGATAGATAGTGTTCCGCGTAAGAGAACGATAACGAGTGAATTGTTTTCGCTCACTTCAATTGCCGATCGACATCGGGGACCAGGCTGTAAGTTTTATGAGCTCTCCACCCGGATCTTACTGGATCTTTCTCCATGTGGGCTTTACTAAGTGCTTAATACTTTAAGGGTAAAAAGGAATACAAACATGATCCACATTCATAAACAGCTTACCATAACCCACTTTTAAAAGATGTGAAACCAAATATTCCATCGACTCATGTCGAAAACTTTTAAAATATACTACGTGGTAACGTTATAAATATCATAATATTGCACTCGAAGCGGATATGAAATTGCTGATGTTGAGAACGCCAGTTAAACATATTGTTGGCGGCTACTTAAATTGAAAATATTTCAATGACAGCGGCAAATATACAACCGTTGGCTATTGTTTATTGTTTATGTTTATTGTTTAAAAAATAGCTTTGAAAACATTCATATATTTTTTCAAAAATGTTAAAAGCAAAATAATTAAACAATGAAAAAATCTGCCAAGAGCAAAATATTTCCCTCTTGCGTGTTATTATTCAATACATTTTGCATTTTAATATATTTTTTAGTGTTAAAATTTTTTATTCGTGAGTTTATTTGACAGTTCAAAGCGGGAACTTTGTCACAAAAATTTTACAGACACCCTTTTTTTGTAAATTGGTGAGTTATTTCCTTACGTGACAGCTATTGCACGCCAAAAATATTACACACGCAGTTAAGTGAGAAAAACATTTGTTTGTTTTAATTTATGACATTTTGGTTTTATTTCTCACATTTCAAGCGAAAAGTTTCTCGACGTGGGAGTTACAGAACATGGGCACTGATCTCTTTTACTGTTTGTTTAAGAGACTTAATGCATTTCCATTAACTCCATAATATTTAAAGTTACTTACTGACTAAGGAATGATGATCTACTTCATCAAAAGCCTTTGAAAGATCACACGAACTCCGACAACACCTCTACAACTACGTCGTGACATATATTTTTAACCACATTTACTAATTTTTGGAGATTTATTTTTGCAGCTAGCCTCAACTTTTTGAGGGGTAAGACCAACAATATTTCCACATAAAGAAATAACGGACACCCTAATATACATATGTATTCTAGAAAATTTTTAAGTCTTGTATTGGGAAGATTATCATAACATTTTTCTCAAATTATTAGATTAGCTGGATTATTCCAATTGTATATTTGTATTAGGATAAGGTGAAAGGCTCTTAAATAACGATTATATAAAAATATACTTTCTTTATGCACTTTGCAATCTCAATCTCACCAATAGCAGATTTACTGACAAGGATTCAGTCAAGTTTCATTTCGCAATAAAATAATTACGATATTTTAGAAAGAGCTAATTTTAAAAAGGTAATACATAAGTATTTATAAATTTATGAGTAATTGAATTGGTTTTTAAAATACCTTTGTATGTTTGTATGACAACATAAAACAAAAAACAATATATTTTTAATTTCCAACCCATCTCAAATTCATTAATTCTACAAAATGTCTTGAAATAAGCAAAACATGGCCTTGAAAAGAATTATCTTATAATGTCACAAAATCTTAAAGCGAAATAACTCGTACGAGAACAAAACACATGTTAGCATAAAATGACATTAGCAGCATATTTACCATTAACAAGAAAACATTATTTTAATAACAACAGCAACAAAAAAAGTTCTTACCTCGTTTACGATGACAGCAAAATCATAAACATCGTCATCTCCTTGAGAAGGAAGCAACATTATCCGTTGTGGTAAAAAAAAAAATCCAGAAGAAAAGGAGTAACATTAGCAGCATGAATATAATATTTATACGTTTATGTTTCCCTTTCCATTTTTAATAAGATGAAAACCCATTTAATGCTTATCATTTGTTATAAGATTTTACTAATTAAAATTCCCATAATACAAAATATCACAAACGAACGAAGCCATCCAGAGCGTTTGTAACTCACGAGTAAGAGAAGCATTAAATGCAAGCAAGATGACAGGATGAGATGCTGCAGGGGAGTCAAGCTAAAGTAATTGTAATACATTCCATCACATAACACATACCACAACGACACAGGCCTACGAATTGAAGCTTTACCCTTTTCCTTACCACTACACACACAAAGAAGCCTGTTTAATCACTTATATATATAAAGGAATATTGCTGGGTTGTTTCTGTTTCTGCTTGTGTTTTGTTAAACAGGATATTTTCTTTATAAGAGGAAAATATTTTGAAAAAATTTCAGTGTTTATGAGATGTTGTGTGTATTCGTTTGATACTTATAATTTTAATTAATAAAACATGTTTTTTTAATTAAAGTCAAAATATGGCTTAATAATTTTCATTATTTAAATTATTTGAAAGCTTTAATTTTAAAATTTCTTTTAGTTGCTTTTTTACTTAGAATTAACAATAACTTAAACATATGATGTAACCATAGTTGTTAAAAACTTGAACGTTAAGAAATTTTCTTGACCGTACAGTCGATTACTATGGACAGTCAGCGAATATTTTCTTTTAATGCGAGGTCGACAGCAGATTTTATGACGACTCAAATAAAAGTTATAAAAATTCTAGTTAGAAATTAAATACCGATATAAACATGTATAGAAAAATTCAAATTTAAAAATACCCACTTTTTTTTTGACGTTTGTTAGACGATAATGTTAAATATACAACTCCTAAAAAATGATATGATGATTACACAAGCCAACAAAATCGAAAAAATTTTAAAGGCTTGAAAAACCACTATACAATTTTGATGTATGTGGTTCCAGTAGTACAAATATGGTCCAAATTTAAAATTCTATGGATACGTTTTTTTTAAAAAATTTTTTTAGTACAATTGTAAATTTTTTTGACGTTTCTTCACATAATTAATGATAACTCAAAAAGTGTTAGTCCGATATTATTAAAATAAATTTAGAAAAATTTAAATTTACATAGCCTTTAAATCGGCCCACTATTTTCGGAGTTATAAGAAAAAATTGAATCCAAAAATATATTTTTTACGTAAAAATGGCAAATATTTTTGCTTTAAAAAAATCATGAAAAATCGAAAACGGCAAAAATTGTGCAGATTTATTGTTTTATCACAAAGCCATATGTAAAAGCAACAAAATGAGATATCGGTCATAAAAATTGATTGATAATTTTCGAATTTATTCACAATTAAGTGAATTCGCTCATTTTCACAAAATTTTAGTTTTTTTTCTCGATATACATAAAATTGAGTAATTAATGTTCTTCTTTCGATTTATTGAATTTTGAAAACATGCTATGTACAATTTTCACATCGAAAATGCATTACATAGTAACATTCATGTATTTTTTGGCAAAACCCTACCTACAATACTGTTTCTATTCTTCGGAAAAACATTTGAATTGGATAAGTTTAAATGTATTAAACAGTAGAAAATTTATATTTTATTATTTAAATTTATAATAAGAAATAAAATAAGAAAATAAATAGACAATTATTATAAACTACAAACTCTGGAATTTTCTTTTATTCGATTTTCTACTGTTGTTGAATAACGAAGTGTTACTCTGAATACTCCAGCAAAAACCAGCCATCATGTGTGCATCCCAGCGACCCTGGTATCGTTCCTCCATTGTCCGGATATCTTGGTGGAATCGTTCGCCCTGTTCCTCACTCAAGTCTCCTAGCTTTTCAGGAAATCGATCTAAGTGACTGTGCAGGTAATGTCCTTTGATGCTCATGTTGCATCCAAGATTCTGGAAGTGAGTTAACATCTCTTCAACGTGCGTAACGTAATCATCACCCTTGTTATTTCCTAAGAAATTTTGAATAACCCATACAAACGAATCCCATGCAATTTTCTCAATTTCTGACATTGAACTGCCAAAATCAATATCTTTGACCAATTTGCGAATTTGTGGGCCATTAAATATGCCTGCTTTCAGCTTTTCAATACTCAAATTAGGAAACTTCCTTGAAATATACTGGAAACATTCACTATCTTTGTTAAGTGCTTTAACATATTGTTTCATAAGACCAAGTTTAATGTGAAGAGGGGGTTATATGATCCGATCTCGGGGCACTAGAGCCACTTTTATAACATTTGGCATACCTGGAACCAGTGTTTCCCTAGAAGGCCATTGTTTTCTCTTCCAATGTTCTGCTTTAGCTCTGCTGTCCCATAAATATAAAAAGCAAGGGTATTTGGTAAAGCCACTTTGTTGACCTAAGAGGAAATTTACCATCTTAAGTTTAACACAAATTACACAGTTATGTTCATTATACTTTATCTTCTTCATGACCAATGCAATTACAGAGTATTCTTCTTTTACTTTGGTTGAATGTGCGATCGGCAAGGAGTGAAATTTATTTCCATTATGCAAAAGGACACACTTCAAGCTGCGTTTTGATGAGTCGATAAATAAACGCCATTCGTTTGAATCGTATCTCTGGAAGCCCATGGCAGTCATCAAACCAGAAATATCTGTGCAGTACACAAAATCATCCTCTTCAACAAAATAATGAAGTAAGCCTTCTTCTCGAGTACGGTAATACGAAACTTTAGTTTCTTTTGTTATGAGATTTGTTTCTTTCATCCGGGACGCAAGTAATTCCGAAGACCTTTTCGACAATCCAAGGTCTTTAATTACATCATTAAGCTGGTCTTGATTCCATGGTCTCGGCGAGAAATTTGTGTGTGGGATTAACTCGTCATTTTCAGATGTAGATTGCAGTGCTGAATTTTAACTTTCTGATTTGGAACACATACTTGAGGTTAAGTGTCCTGGTGAAGATGAAAGCACTTGACTAGAGCTTGGACCCTGATCTTCAGCATATTTCATTTCTGGTGAATGTAGAACTGCAAGTGTAAACCCATCAGCAGACCTCGTGGGGTAAGACCATCGCATATGTTTTCCGAAGCCGGTTTTTGTACTTAAACAAAAATAACAATCCGATGCGTGGCTCGCTGTTTCTCTCCATAGCATAGGCTTCGAAATTTCCAAGCGTCGTCTGTAAAATGAAACAAATTTCAAAATTTAATTAAGAAATACTTTAAGTATGAAATATTCCAAATGTATTAACCTATACTTACTTTACGTTAGAAAACCTCATAGATAAATTCAATCGACAAGAAATACATATGGTACTGGGTGTCCAATGCTGGTTCAAATTGTGCGGTTATATATTATAACAATCTTCATATGACTTTTGCAATGAAGTTAGGAAGCAGTTACGTTTTTTCTCGGTGATATATTGGCCGCACACATATCAAAATGAATCCGGATTGTTTTTACATAAAAATGTTCTGGCTTTCTTGCTCATTTTTATTAATACTTGTAAATTGATTTAACTTGTAACCTGAATGACTCTTTATGTAGGGATAAAATGATGTTTCCGTTATCGCAAACAATTCTTGAATAAAGTAAAATGGCTCAAGGAGCTCTTATAAATACTGATACTATAATTTGGGATAACGCTTCATGTGGGTACAGTTTGTGTGTGCTGCAAATTTGTTTCTTATTCCCAAGAATCATAAAAAACATTAAGGAATGTTATGCAAAAAAATCATCCGTTTCAGGTAGCCAACGGAAAAAAGATCATTGCAGCGTGCACGCACATTTATGAGCGTTTATTAGTTTGCTACCGCAATTGTAAAACAACCTTTCGTTTATTACTTATTTTTTTAATTCTGAAAATCATAAAAATGTCATAAAGGTTTTTTTCCAAACAATTTTCTACATGTAAAGAGGGTTTGCCGAAATCCGGGTCGAATAATGCACCTGTGTTTCTGTGTTCTGCATTTTCATTATACCATTTTCTACAGTGCTTGTAAATATGCGACAGCTTCAATTAATTGTAATTAAAAACCTTAACCAATCACCGATTTTCATGATCCATATCTTTTTTAATTCACATGATATGTAGCTTTACTACAAATAAATAAAATATAATACCTTTTGCCGTTTTCGATTTTTTCCAGATTTTTTTCTTCCGAAAAAATTTTTTTTTACCAATTTTTTTATTTTTTGGCTAACAATTTGTTTCATAACTTTGAAACTATTGATCGCACTAAAAATATTTGTATACATCATTTAAAGATATTGTAAAAAAAGATTTTTGTAGATTTAGGGCCTGGCCCACTATGTTGACAAGAACATTTCTTTCTTATATTTATATTGAAAACAAAAACAAATTAAAATTTGTTATTATTGTTTTCAATATAAAAATGCGAAAGAAATGTTCTTGTCGACATTGTGGGCCTGGCAGTTATTTTAACAAAATCGGGCAAGTTGTTTTTGAGTTATGATAATATAAGTGGAGAAATGTCTCAAAATATTGACAATTTTACTTAAAAATTATTTTAAAAAAAAATTATCCATAGAATTGAAAAATGTTACCATTTTTGTACTTAGGTAGCCATGCTGCATCAAATCTATATAGTAGTTATTCAAGCCCTTTTTTGCTGTTGACCTGTGTTATCTGACGAGTAACAACAACAAAACATCTACATTTTTTATTGATTACTTTTTTATAATTTTTTTAACACGCTCGTCCTTTAATCTTGAAACGAACCTTTTGCGACTCTCTGTATGAGTCATAACAATTACTGAGCCACCTAAATAAGAGCGTTTTTGAAACATGAAATTTCTATTGTCAATATAACTTCAACGAAATAACCCAATATAAGGATCTTCCAAATAAGATTTTCCAACAGGATGCTGCTGAATTCGCAATCTTAAGGTTTGTTTCATATAAGTTGTGTGAAAATTAGAAGTTTTGACATGAAACAGCTACCTCAGCTATACGACTGACTATTTCACGAGTTGTAAGATTATCCCTACATGAGTCTCATCCGATCCTTAACATGCTTTCTGAAAGACTCATTAGATAATCTTTACAAACATCTCAATTGATCACCGCTACGATTAATATAAGAGTCTTTCGCTGTGTCGTAGAAGTATCTCACAGATGAGTCAGCTTGTGAAACAGATTCTCCTGAGCGAGGAATCTTTTACGATTTAAGAATGCGCTCGTCGACGATCAAAACGCGCTTTATGAGATTCCCATATTCCCATTCTTATACGATTGAAAATACTGGCTGCGTATATAGCAAACACATGTGCTTTAAATATGTGTATAGCAGAAGTTTAAATTTAATGCCCACTGTGGAGTGACACTTAGGCATTCAAGTGACAGGATGAAAGCTTTAATTTTTGGCAAAAACGCATTATTTAATTTAATTTATTTTATTAAAAAATTATTAAAGTAACAAACACTGAACGTCAGAGGGAAAAAATAATGAGAGATGAAATTTTTTCTGTCAATATCAAATTAACGTCAGGATGATGTAGTTGTGGACTTAACCCTCCGACGCGCGGTAAGGTCCCTGTGGACTTTTTACATTTTTAAACAAGTGCCATTTAAAAACGGATTTGGAGAATGGCCACATATTTCATGACTTCTATTATTAGAGTGTTTTTAGTGTTTTAATACTAATTCCAGTAGATTTCTTATTTGCAGAGTATTTTATTTTTTATTTTAAAGACTTTTAGTACGCCGTTGAACAGTAAGGTCCGTAGGGGCCTTGTATGAATTTTCATATGAATGACTAAAAAATGTACTAAATTTCTTAAAACAAATGTTTAAAATGCATATTTAAAATAATAACAAAGTAAGCATTCAGATAAATTTGATTTTATTTTTTTTGCAACTTTTAATAGTAAGATATCAGTTTCATTGTAATTTTCTTATTTCAAATATTTTAAATACAAAAAATAAAAATAAAAACAATTTAGTAAGCGACGATATAAATTTGAATTTGTTACATTATCAATTTCTTAGTTCAAATATTTGAAATGCTTTTAAATAAAAAAAACGAAGTAGGCGGCCAAAAAATCTGGAATACGTTGCAAGTTTTAGTAGGAAGAAAATCAGTTTCATCGTGAGTTTTAATATAAACGAACGTGTTTAAAAAAAAAAAAAAAAAAGAATTGGGAGCGTGTGAAAACTACACTAAACCGTGCATCAGCTTTCCAACAGCTTAGTGTCAGCGATCAGGAAACTGCTAATAACAAATTAGCTATGTTCCTTGAAAATGAGGAAGACGAAGAGCCATTTGTTAATGACGATACTGATGACGATTATGTACCAAATGATGAAACATCTGATGCTGACTCCGACATCGATATTGAAGAAGCTGATGAATATTGTTCAGATGACGACAATAATAGTGATGATTTTAACATATTTACATCAAAATTAATTAAAATATATATAAATTTCAGCAAAATTCAATGCATTTTCATATAAGGTCACTACGGACCTTACCGCTCAACGACCGAATAAAAAGTTACCGCTCGTCGGAGGGTTAATGTGACAACGATTAGAATTGACCTCGACATCGGTAACGACTTACATAATTGGGGTGAGTAGCTGCGAAACAACTGAGTTTGTTGGAGAAAAGAGAAGACAAGCAGTTCTTGTGAGTATGTTATTAAAAAGAGGAAAGGCGACAAAAATACTTAACATGTTGCAAAACAATAAGTCTCGTTATATGGACACATATGTAGTTTCCAAATGCGAATTAAAGAACGTTTTTGCAGCAAGTGTTGCATAATATGAACGAGGACTAGCTGATCACTTCATTATTAAAAAAATTACGTAAGTTTTTCTATGATATATACATATATCATAATTGATCATTGTTAATTATTTTCATCTAAATATTGGCTAAAAATTAATTATTTACTATATGTAATTCAAATTCAAAAATTAAAATTTGTAAAACTTGTATAGGTCTTATCTTTTAAAAACTTTAAGCGTTTATTCGAACATACATATATTTCGACACTTCTTTGAGTACCTTTTTCAGAGTTTTTTTCCAATAAAAAATGGTGCTTCCAATGAAGCAGGTTTGTAAGGGAGAAACGTAAATGTTTCGCTTTCCATATCTCTTACGGAAGACATAAATTTTATATGGCGATTTCCCACTCTGAAGCAACACATTTTTGACGCAAAAAGAGCTTTTTTTAGCGCATATAAAAATTGCATGTAAAAAGTGCATGTAATGATCAACTTTACACACTGAATTTTTTTTGCTACCGTTTTTCTTTAATATGCTCCCTTACAAACCTGCTTCGAAGTATGGGAATTTCGTGGCTCTTCAAATTTAATATGTAAATATTTTTTTTAAATTTGCTAAGAATTCGTTCACTTACCTTACTGCATCTTTATATGTCTCATTGTGTCCTTACTTTTTAAAAAGTTCCATTAGTGCTTCGCAAAATAAGAAACAAATTTTATTGGGTTCCTTTCTTATTTTACAAAATGTTAAAATTTGTTTAACAAATTTAACAATAAATGATTTGAAAAAATTATTTTTTTGTATTCAATTAAAAAAATTTTTAATTTGATATTTATCGTTAAATTTGTTAAAATATTGTTAAAATTTTGTAAAATAAGAAAGAAAAACCCCTGAAGAAGGCACTCAAAGAAGTGCCGAAATATTGGTTAGAATACACGTTTAAAGTTTTTAAAAAATAAGACCTCAGGCTCGACAATTTAATTATACCTGATATAAGAAAGGTCGAATAAAATACATGTTATATTTGTAAAATTTAGTTTCTACTCCTTTAAATATAAATTAAATTAGTTTACTCTGCTTTTAAAATGCAAGTAATTACTTGCAAGTAGTGTATATGTATTATGAATGAATATATCGAAGAAATAGTCGAAAGTCCTGCAAGTAGCTTAAGTGTTTACTAGGGTATTCATTTAATCGGACTTTTGCTTTAATCGGTTAATCGCTCGATTAATTAACCGAGGTTTTAGTTTAATCGGTTAAAAATCTTTTAATTTTGTAATTAATGATGTAATTGCTTAATAACGTTTTTTTTATATAAATTAAGTAATTTCAATACATAAAAATTAATAAATTATTTATTATTTGGAGTTTATTTTTTAAAAAAAAGCAAAAACATAACAAACATAACAGTTGTTAAACTAACACGAGCAAACAAAAAAGAATTCATAAATATGTAATACATATTTTTAATTAATTCATAAATATTATGAAGCAATTAAAAAATAAACTGTTTGATAATTTTATTAGTTATATAATGGTTTAAGGAGACCTTAAAAATAATTTTTTAATAAAATATTTAGGATTTAAGCGATTCTTTTCTTTAGTTTTGATAAATCTTGACTTGGAAAAAATTCTTTCACTTATCGTTGTTGTTGGAGAAATCGAACGTAATCCATAATATAGAATATCTAATTTCTTAGTCCTTTTCCTGGAGTTCTCTAAGCGTATAAAATCTTTCATTATGTCATTAGAGTCCTGTTTTAGTTTTTTAAAATTTTCAACTCTTCTGATTCTTTCGGTAAATTCTCGTAAAAGATTGATATGAGAAGAAACAAATAACTAAACACATACATACATACATATGGGAAGTTCCAGTGGAAAGTCTCCTTTTTTAACGAAACGCCAGAAGTAATTTTAATCGCTTATCACAAATTGTATATGTATAATTTACTTTTTTATATGTTGTGTAAAGCGCAACTAGTTCTACATTAAGTTGCAAAAGGGCTAATTTTTGAACAACATGGTCCCAAAATACAAGCTTATTTGCTTTCTGGCGTTACATTACAAAAAGTAGACTTTTCTTAAAGCCTAGTACTCTGTTCAACATTTCACGTGAAATGCTGTCAAAACCCATATGAAAAAAACTTGTGGGGAATTTCTATGAAAAAATGTTGATAGAGTTGTACTCTGTTTAATTTGTGAAAAAGTTGCGAAATATTTCTGGCAACATTTTTTTACAACTGCGAAATAATATAAGCTGCACTTATTTCACGTGGAATTTTAAGCAAATAAAAAAAGTTTAAACTTAATATTAAAATGAGAACTGCAAAACATAAATAACACAACCGGTAACAGTTTTTCATCAATATTTACATTAATTTTTACTTAATTTTTTATTAAAAAAAATACTTGTTAGTAAAATACATGTGGGGTTTTTTTACATATGCAAAACAATGTCGCATACTTTGAAAGATTAAAAACGTCAAATTGTGCAAACTCTCGAGATAGGTAACATTGATACATGTCAAATTTTTCGCATGAAATAATAGATGTTGCAGAACATTTTTCACAAATTGGAACAGAGTATTAGGCTTAAAACGAGAAAAGATATTAAAATTTGATAACTTGGAAAATAAATCTTTTTAAGTCCAAAGCTTATTAAAAAATGTTTTATACAAAAAGTCTTGCAAGTCAAATCCACTTCTGTTTTTTGTAACGTAACGCCGGCACATATTTTTGCTTATATTTTCAATTCCTTACGGTTGATTTTTGTAAATTTTTTTCTAAATATAGTGCTGCTTTATTACTTGGTAATATAGAAAAAATTTTTTACAAATCTTCTTCATTTAATTTTTTTACATTTTGTCTATATTACTCTTACTATTATTATGAAAAAAGTTTTATTTTTAGGTTTAAAAAATAATATCATGTTAACGTTATCTCGAAATTAATTTAATAATTTCTTCTTAAGTTTTTTGGTCCATCTTGATGAAAACATTATGATTATTTTTAAAATATGTGAATCCAGTATTGCCGTAGTTACCGATATCATAAAATTTCTGAGAAAATATATTGATTAAATTTTTTTTTAAATTATTGTAATTTATGCTAAAAAATGCCATGAAGATGTGTTGTTATATAGTAGTGTTTTCGTTTTATTTTTTTATTTGTATAAATTCATAGAAAATAAGCAACAAACATAATTTTTATTTTACTAAGTCTTAGTAAATTGATACAAAAGGCATCCACGGTAATACTGTTTCTTTATTTGTCATTTTACTTGCTGAAAATTGCAAAAATGTACTTGCAAGCAAATTTTCTTGCAAGTTGAGCTGCGAAAAATGTGATGGTGTTAGTAAAAACGTGTGAGTGTATTGAGTTTTTCTTGCACTCGCATGTGTAAACCCCGGGTTAGATTAATGTACAATAATGTTTTTCAAGATTTATGCCTTCTATTGCACTCAATACACTTTTTTCAATTTATTTTATTCAAATGAATATTATATGAATATATTCAAATCATAAGTTATTTTCAGGCGTAACCACTATTTGACGAAAAATAATTAAAAATAAAAAAACGTGACCAAACTTTAGCTTTGTTTTTCACAATTTTATTTGATTTATTAAACTTTATTTTTAAAAATAAAGTTGTATAATTGAATATATTAACTAATAAATGATATTTGATCTAGCCAAAAGTTTTGTTAAATCAAATAATTTTATGATAAAACTAGTGGTTACGTGCAGGACGTCAAGTATTTAATAGGTGTGAGCATATCTTAAGAAAGTACGCAGATTATTTCGAATTTGTTTAAAAAAAAAAAAATGAATTTAAAAGATTTGAATAAAATACATACACTTGTTTATTGGGTTTTTAATTCCCACTTATCAAGACTTTTTCTCGAATTTCTAAATATATTTGTCATAAAAATAATTTAATGAAAATTTATTAAATTAAAAGTTTGGGCTAAAATATTAAATTTGTTTAAAATGCTTTAAATAAAATAATTTTAGATTGTGTATTAGATAAATTTACAATTTAAAAAAAAATGCCTAAATATTTTTAGTCAACAAAAGATTTTTGGGTCTGGATTACTCAAATAAGTGCAATAATATGTCCAAAGTGATTAAAAACTTGAACTGTTAACAGACAACTCGAAACTGTTTATTTCTCTGTTGCTGTTCCACATCCTAATAATGTTTTTGGTTGGTTATGCTAATGCATGAAGAAGTTTGGAGTATGTGTTCTTTATATTTATACAATACACAATTACCCAGAAGAGGAGTTAGAGATGGTAAAATTGGCTAAGACTGGGGGTGGACTTACCGCCTCTACGTAGCCCACTTTTCCCATTTCTATCTTGTTATTATAATATTTAAGTAATGATATTATTGTCTTTGAAATTATCGTACTTTAATTGTTTGTTTTAGAAAAAGAAGCTCTTATTTTTAATCCATTATTTTATTATATTGTCTTCCTAATTTTTCAAGAGAAAAAAAAAACTAGCAGAATTTTTTGTATATAAATATTTTTTGTATATAAATATTTTTTGTTTGAATAATTTCCTTATCATTTCGATGAATAAAAATTGTAAAACTAAAAAAAAATTTTTTTTTTTCGAATGAAATTTATTTCAATAAAATTCTGCTTGTGATATTTAAATATAAAAAGAATTATAGAACATTTCTAAAGCTTCGTTCACAACGGCAGCAACATTTTCACTTGGTGTTCACAATAAAGCAACAATTATTTTCTCCACCACACACATTTTGAATTACGAAAACGTTTGCAAATTTTTCCCACAACAATTTAAAGTATTAATTATTATCAATATTATTATTGTGGTTATTTTATTGAATTGTTAATGGTTTTTAATCCAAATTTAGATATTTTTCATTATTCTTAAGTTCATTGAATTTAATTTTCATTAAATTATTTTATTGATAATTTTTCATTCTTGACTGCGCTGAGATTTGAGTGGTTACAATCAAAACTAGTCTGGGCAACCTTTCCTTGAAAGCCTGGGTTCAAATCTCAGCGCAGTCAAGAATGAAATATTATCAATAAAATTTTAATTAATTCCTGATGTCTTCATAAAAATAATTTAATAAAAATTAAATTCAATGAACTTAAGCCTAATTAAAAATATATTAATTATTATCTTTTAAAATATTTTGCTAAAATTTTCAATCAACAATAAATAAAATTCTTATAAACGTCATTTATAATGTCATACAAATTGTTGCTGAATTAGAAGTAGACTCAACTTTTTTAAAAAAAATTTTGTTACATTGTTTGTTCGAAAAATGAAAGGAAAATATATAAAATACTTTAGGAAGATATAAGATAGAAGAAAAAAATAATTGCAGTTACCATTGTGAATATGAGTAAACTTTTGAAGTTTAAATGCTCATAACTTTTTTGTTTTTCAAGCTTTTTTGACAGAATAAGTTTTGTGTATTAGTTTATCTTATTAGCTATACGTGTTTTAAAGCATTAAACTCTGCGACCTGTAGAACTATTTAATTTTCTTTTTTTTTATGTCAAAATTTCCCGGAAATTTCCTATTTTATAGAACATAAGTCCTGCCCGTCAAAACGCGTCAAAAAAAATCTATACTCTCTTGCAGTCCAGAATCTAACCTACATTTCTATACCCCATTCTACACACATCTGGATACGATCTTGCGAACTACAGCAATTTCTGTGACCCAAGGTAAGATATTCGGTTCAAAAAATAAGTCCTGCAAGGAAACATTACTGAAATTAAAGAAGGTGAATCTTAAAGAATTTTTGACAATTAAAGCAGTTCAGGCCACATAAATTATCTAGCACGTCAGGTTATCAATTAATTTTGAGAAGGTAAAGGTATTGCCATTGTTATAAACTTATTGTGGGTGAACGGATGCTGTAAAACGAATAGGCGGCATAAATAGGCTAACACGTTAGATTTTTGAGTAAGTTAAAAGGTTAAACATTAGTAAATAGCCGCAACATAAACTACATAGTTTAATTACCTGAAAATTGCAACTTAATTTAAAAAAATGGAAGAGCAGTTATATTTTACGTGAAAATTACCTACATGTTACCTGTTAATTTATTGCCGGTATGTTATCCTTTTAAAAAGTGTGAAAACAGGGGTTTTTTTTATGTTTCAAAGAAATGGTAATAAAAGATTAAATTTGTATTTAAAAAAGGGTTTTTATGTTTCCAAGAAGTGGTAACAAAAGATCATTTAAAAAAACTTCTATCAAGAGTATAAAAATGCATGCATTCATAATTTTACCTTCATTATTGTTTAAACAATGGCTAAGTTCAGTTATAAAGTTCTCGCAGATATACATATATTTTCAACAGAAAGATGAAAAAGATTTTGTGTTACACATAATGAATAATCCATTCTTTAAATTATGCAACGAACAAGAAATCAAAATTCATAAGATAAAAATTTTTCATTTACATTACGAAAACGGTACCTTAAATGTTTTAGAAACAAGAAAATTTTTTACTTACGCAACGAAAAATGGCTAACAAATGATCTGATTTTTAAGAAGCTGTCAATTACCGCTAAGGAAACTGAAAAAGTATGTCGGCCCGCAA
Organism: Pollenia amentaria; assembly: GCA_943735925.1. NCBI lineage: Eukaryota > Metazoa > Arthropoda > Insecta > Diptera > Polleniidae > Pollenia > Pollenia amentaria. The sequence goes on along the minus strand of OX031007.1, from coordinate 250,057,163 downwards.
AACAAATTGAAAATTGCAGTGAAAGATCACGAAGACGCAAGCTTGCAAATATCAATGAAGAAATTTCTCATAGTATGATAAAGGATTCATTTCTGCATCAAATTCAACCAACGCAAAATAAGAAAACAAAAATTGCAATAATTGAAAAAATAGTGGAAGCGAGCCCTAAACGCACAAAGAGGATTTTAAAAAGTATGCGAAAAAGAAAAATGTCCAGATGTTTTACTAATGAAGATCTTATTACTATTTTGTTGTGCACATCAGATCCATATATGTCCAGTATTCGACAAAAATGGAAATCAACCTCAATCGAATTAGAGGAAGAAGCTAAACAACTTCTGGAAAATGAAACCCAAAGCTATTTAGAAGAAATTTTTAATAATATTGTTTAATTTAAAATTGTTTATAGATTATAATTTGTTTTTGATTTAAGTATATATTTGTATTAATATATAAAAATAAAATACACATACATCTCAAACCAAAAATAAAAGTTGAATTACCTAAAATGTTATCGATAGCCAAGAATGTTATTTGGGCATTTTTCAAAATATTCCTTTTCAGTTTTATCCTTATAACAACTCGTCTCGTCCCAAAAAAAAGCCAACCTTTGGCCCCTATGAATATTGGGACTAAAAAATTTACAGGGGCCAAATATTGGCATTTTCTGACAGGATCTAAGTTCGACAATAAAAAATAAATATCAGTTGTAAAATACAAGAGAAATAATGATAAATTATAAAAAAACTCATATTTGAAATATTCAACTTTTACACCGAAACTCAACAAAAAAATGAAAATGCATTTTGAACTCCCCATAACTTTTGCTCCTATCTGTCGAAAATGGCATAAAAAAATACCGATCCAGTCAAAAGTTATGAATTTTGACCGCCTTCTCGTAAAATTTCCCACTGTGGGTCGCACAGTGGCGCCATTTGAGTTTTTTCGTTGCAAAAATGATATCTTTTGAACCGAATAAGATAATTGAACAGTTTAAACAGCATATGATAGATAACTGTTCAGCCTATGAAATGAGCGTTGTAGGGGCCTACTTATGGGTTATCAAAGTTAAAATTAGTAGAAAAATCAATTTTATGGTAACTGAAAAAAATTATTTTTACAGTTTTAGATTGTTTTTATTTTTTTTTCTTTAGGGTTTTATGTTTTAAATTATTAACCAACAAATTAAAAAAAAAAATAATTTTTTTTTAATTTATTTTTTCAATTTTCTGTAAAATATTCATCACAATTCGTAAGAGAAGGTATATCTAAAAGACTAACCATTTCTAAACTATAATTATTTTGTAACTCTATTCGTGACTTAACATGCCGCAGGGAAGAAATAAGTGGATCGGAAGATGCTGCCAACATGTTGAAGAGGTCCTCATTTAGTCGTAGACTAATACAGGAATTATGCTTATTTTGCAATATATAGGCATATGCTACCATGCCTTAAAATTTACCTGTTCCCTGCATACATATGGATTTAGGCTGAATAATGCAATTTTGATATTATGCACGTGTCCAAATAAGATTTGTGCTTACCTGTAGGGGCCATAAGTCAATATTGTTCTTGACCATTTGTACGCCAAAGTATTGTTTATGTGAGGTACGTACCTGCTAATTTCAATGAGTAGTTTTTTTCAAACTATTAGATCAAACTACTGTCCGTCAAAACATGTAAGGGATGGACGCCATACAATTTCTGCAACCATGTCTTTTTAAACTTTTTTACCTCTAGAAGCCAAACGGGCACGTACGGGCAGATAAAACTTTTTGAATTATGTAAAGAAATAATCAAAGAACAGGTTTTGCAAATATGGCAAATATAGAAAAATATAGTTTTTTTTTATTTTCCGTCAAAGTTGAAAAATAGTGAAAAAACGGATAGTTTTTAAATAGTGATTTACCAGGAGAAACACAAAGCAAACAGTTAATTTTTTTTTTTATCATTATACATTTAATAAATACATCAATCAATACAAACAAAAAATAAGGCGATTCGTTACCTATATTTCGTGATATTACACCTGAAATCGCAACAAATTGACTAAAAATTGTGTGTTTTTTTGAAAACCGAAAGTCGGTCAACTTTGAACGGTTATATCTTCTAAACTAAAAATGTGATATTATTAAGAGTGGCATATTTGAAATCGTTGAAAAGTTTCCTATAACATGGGTTTATTGAAATCTTCGTCGGCGCTCATGAAAATTTTGATTTTTGGAACCTCGTTTGCTCTACGGGCGCCACTGTACGTCGTCAATGGCGGTGAGTGTTAAACGGCAAATTTTTTGAAGAGATAGTGTGGTTACTATTATATTATACTTTATGATTCTGATCACAATTTACTGAGAAAACTGGATTGATTGAAAAATTTACATAAAAAAAACATTTTCTAATGTGTGTGTAGGGACAAAATTTAATTTTTTTTTGTGTTGACAAGAACTTTATACTGTGAACAAAATCAAAAGTTGCGCACCGATTGCAATAAAATAAAGCTCATGTCATTCGAAATCTATTTTAATAAATGTATTTAAGCAAAAACTGTAATTTTTCTCGCATTTGTATTTTTTATGAATTTTTAAAGAACAAAAAATGTCTTATTTTTCAAAACTTCAATGATATCTCTAAAAATATTGGGCAAATTTAAAAACAATGTAGGTATGGCTTACAGATAATATTGTTGCCGAGTTTCGGATTTTTTTTAACTGAATATGGTGAACCGTTTTCAAAGTTATTCCATTATATGTAGTGAAAGTGCCTTCATTTTTGACATAACGGTATATCTCCAAAAGTCTAGCTGATAGGGAATAATGGAGATTAGGTTTGTAAAAATTTGCTATAAAGTTTCAGGCCACACAAAAAAGTTCAATTGTGTTCCCTTGTGTAATAATACTAATCGTTAGGTACGACACCAATTTAGGATATATATTCTAGACAAATTCTACATTTAAGCCACATTGCGATTTTTGATACGAATTTCCTGGAAACATTTAATTAATGTCATAAAACATAAATTGTTTCATATCAATAACACGTGTTAATGGATATGACTCTAAATATTTATTATTTATTTTTTTTTCGACAAAGTAATGAATATTTTATGTATACGAGTATTATACATACGAGTGTTATACATGTCTGTTGCTAACGACAGTTAAATATTTGTTTATTTGTTTGTTTTTGCCAATATGTATTTAGTGTGCTTAATTATTTTTTACCTCTTGTTCTTAATTAAATGAATTAAATGTGGAAGTTGTTTCAAAGTTTTTTTTTTCGTGAATAACTAAATGAGATATTAACATGAAAAAAAGTTTTTAATTTGCTTCGAATTAAATAATATTGTAATGTATTAATATATTATATCGCACATTATGCACCCTACGTGGTCATAAGCGAATTCCACAAAATGCACGTCAGGCAAGAAAAAAGGACTTTCAACATTGGTAAGGTAACTAGTTATCGGACAATACCTATCCGCTTTAGTAATTTTGTGTGCAACCTGTGCGCTAATAAGCAATTAGAATTGCCGTGGTGTTTTTTTTCCTTTGTTGTTAAGTTCATTTTTATTGAGTATTTGTTCTTTTTCACTAATTTACCAAAAAAAATTATTTTATATTTTATTGAACGATCGTTTAGAGTTTAAAAATGTAACAGGAATTAGCAAAAATGTTGATGTATTTGTTTATGTTAAAACGTCAATTCATCTACGATCAAGGTTGATCACATGTTTATTTTAATTTCGTTATAAAATTTAACCCCTTTGTCTTTTTTTGTTTTTTAATATTCACGTCTTACAATTTCACTATTTGGTACGAAATCTTCCTGAAATTTAGACTCTGATTTTACAAAATATTATATACAATGTATGCAAATTTTTTCGAAAAAATTCATAAGCAGTTTTTGAAAATTTCCCATTAATCGGTTAACACCCAACTTTTTAAAAACAATAAAGTTTGTTTTGTAAAACGTTTTTAATTAAAGTAAAATAACACAAAAATTAAAAAAATTATTTATTTTTTATAAAAATAACGAAAATATAGCCCGAATTATAAATAGGACGCTTGTACTTAGAGGTATCATAGGCGATATGTTTTATTCAAAGAAAGCGAAGATTATTTTGCCTGATATGGAATGAAACAGTCCTTGCAGAGTGTCACATCACATTTGGCGCAAAATGGAAGTAGTTTTGATATACAGTTGTGTACCTGGCAAAAAGCTGTTTCTCACTTTTTTTCTCACAAAATGTCCTTTGTATTCACATCTTACATCTAAGTTAAGTTATCTCTCATTATTATGGACTTTTGTTGGAGCACTTTTGTATAACTGGTGTGTACCATTTCCAGGCAAATGTGTGTTGGGTAAGACAACGTCTCTTTTGAGATCTATTTGCGCTGGAATGAATATTTTCAGCAGGTGAACAGCCTGGTGAAATCGCGTTATATGGATCACATGTTTCTTGGGGCTAGGTGACTTCCACGTCTGCTAAGTTGTTATAATCAACGTTGTCTTCATCATCAGGTTCTCGTGGAAGAACAATTATATCGACATCATCAGATGCCATAAATGTGGGATCATTTACAATATCCTCTAATTCGCGCCGGGATAATGCTCTTGTTTACATCTTTAGAGAAAAGAATTGTTAGAGTTTTTGAACTGAAGTGAATAATATCAATGTAATACCGCGAAATAAAAACTGAAATACCCATAATATCCAATGCAGAAAATGATGAAAGCGCTACGTAAACTTAAAATACTAAAAACAGAAAAATATAACTGTTTGGAAAACGCCAACAAACAAAATATAAAGCAGAAAGTAATAAATAGCGCTTGGCAAGAGACAAACACGATATACTGAAAATGAAAAAAAACTGTAAATATTTTGATAACGCCAAGCACCAGTGTCATAAAAATATTACTGTTACAATGCACCATCTGTTAAAGCTTGTGTTATATGATTTGCAAGCATATCGAGCCTTTGCTGCAATAGAGTCATAACTCAACTTTGAACTTTCTAGCAATACAAAAAAAAAAAAAGAGAAATTAGTCCCAGCTAATCAAAAATTATTTTAAGCAAAAATTAAAAGTGGACTTTTTTGTAAACATAAACTAAACTTTGAGATAAGTTTGGACAATCAATGCAAGAGCAAAGAATCGTCATCTGGCGTAGTAATGTAACATGTTTATTTCACCATGGATATGTCGGTTAATGTCGCCAGAACGATAAAGCACCAGCGATGCACGATACATAATAATTAGTTTCCCACAAGTCACATGTAGAAACAAAATTAAGATGTGTGAGGCCAGCTAATAAAAGTATCCCCAGAAATTCATTTTATTCTGATGTTGAAATATTTACACATTTGTCGTTTTGAGGATTCTTCATGCCGACGTTCAGAACACTGCTTTGGTGATAAGTACTATTACAGCGTTCTTGATTTTTAGGTCAAATCATATAAAAATCTGTAATACATTGTTTAAAACTTATATATGTATTTGTTTAAGGTTCACGAAGTACGGCAAGTGTAAGAATTGTGATTTGCAAGTGATTCTTAAACCGCCTGCCACCCACCAGTTTGCATTTTATTGAAAAATTTTACCAGAGATCAACTTTTTTTTTGTAAGTAAAGTATATTTATTAGATCAATTAATTAATTAATAACAAATTGAGCTACAAATAAACAAAAAGTCTGTGTATTCAAATCTATCACAAATAGTTTTTCATTTATAAGAAATAAAAAAAAACTGTAAGAACAAATATGCTTTTAAAATCAATTTGTATAAGATTTGAATAAATAAAACCTCAAATGCATTTTATTGAGAATTAATTATAAATTTCGTTAATCAGCTAAAAATCAAGTGCTTATGTATCAGATTATATGTCAGTCATTACTAAACTACTTCTTTATAATGCAGATGGCATGAAGTTGTCATTGAAAAGTAAGTTGTTTAATAAGTGCAAGTCATTACCAAGCTTTTGCTGGGTATACACAAACCATAAAAAAAGTCTGGGTTTTAATGGTATCACAACCTAGTTTTGCGTATGCACATTTTCAAAATAATATAAGTACATGTTTATGTATGTATATTAGGTTGTCCCAAAAAAAATAAAAATTTGGATTTTCTCGGAAGATCTTTCCTAATTTGGATACTCATAAGGTAAAGTATTTTTGAGAATTTTATCAGATTTTTCGGAAGTGCTTTAGAGGTCGCGCAAACTGATTTTGTACCAAAAATCTAGCGTTTTTGACTTTTATTGAATTATTATTGAAAATTGCTAAAAAATCGGTATTTTTTCGGCTTCTGAGAAAATATTCTTAAAGAAAATTTTCCAATCTTTAATTTTATGTGCATAAATAATAAGTTTCGTCAGGGATTTTCTACATTTTGATACATTATATAACAGTTTTTCGTAAATTTTCAGCAAACATGAAAAAAAATGCTTTATAACTTTTAAAATTTGTATTAAGACTAAAAAAACTAATGATGCAGTTTAAAAGATTATGAAGTTTTAAATAAATTAGCAAAAAAAAATGAATTTTCTCTCACCGTTCTCGAGTTATACCCTTTTAAAGCTTTGTAGCCAAGGCCACACCACGTTCTGCGACATCATGTACAACTTGCAATTGTTGAACTCTGTGTTTTGCTTCCTGAAATGATTTGTTGTTTTCCCATTTTTCTGGATCCGTTTGTAAAAAATCAGTAGAAATGTGGCAGGCTTCAAAAAAAGTTAGGCTGGCTTTTGTAATAAAACACTGAATTTGTTTATTTTCAATCATGTCTTCTGTTAAATATTCTTTCACTAATTCGTTGTTATTACTTGGTTCATGTAGGTTTCTAAGCATTAAACGCCTGCATGAACCAAGTAATAACAACGAATTAGTGAAAGGAAATTTAACAGAAGACATGATTGAAAATAAACAAATTCAGTGTTTTATTACAAAAGCCAGCCTAACTTTTTTTGAAGCCTGCCACATTTCTACTGAATTTTTACAAACGGATCCAGAAAAATGGGAAAACAACAAATCATTTCAGGAAGCAAAACACAGAGTTCAACAATTGCAAGTTGTACATGATGTCGCAGAACGTGGTGTGGCCTTGGCTAATAGTTATATCAATATTACAACTTCTGAAACAGACTTTCAGAGTTTACTGCAGGGGGTAGAGCAGCATCGCAAGAACTATAATAAATGATTTATAACAATTCTATTTTTCTTTGTTTTTAATATAATTGTTATGTATGAGTGGTAAGTAACTATTACTTTATTTGTAAAAACATTTTCTAAATCCAATTATTTAAAGTTTAAAGCAATGCAAACCTAGTTCACACCTTATAGTATTATACATTTCATACAAATGTACAAAGCTTTAAAAGGGTATAACTCGAGAACGGTGAGAGAAAATTCATTTTTTTTTGCTAATTTATTTAAAACTTCATAATCTTTTAAACTGCATCATTAGTTTTTTTAGTCTTAATACAAATTTTAAAAGTTATAAAGCATTTTTTTTCATATTTGCTGAAAATTTACGAAAAACTGTTATATAATGTATCAAAATGTGGAAAATCCCTGACGAAACTTATTATTTATGCACATAAAATTAAAGATCGGAAAATTTTCTTTAAGAATATTGACTCAGAAGCTGAAGAAATATCTATTTTTTTTACCAATTTTCAACCAAAATTCAAAAAAAGCCCAAAAAGGTAGATTTTTGGTACAAAATCAATTTGCGCGACCTCTAAACCACCTCCGAAAAATCGGAAAAAAATCTCAAAAATTCTTAGCCTTATGAGTATTCAAATTAAGAATGATCCCCAAAAATTTTTTTTTGAATGGGACACCCTAATGTATATGCTATAATTCATATTTGTTTATTGTGAATATGTAATATAAATAACAAATGTTAAATTATTTATGTTTTTATACATACAAGAAAAACAGTTTCAATACCATTTAAATCTCTTGGTACTTTTCCTGCAAAGCGGTCACCATTTGAACATTTAAAACAGGGGTTTCCATTTCTTTGCACAATTGTGCGCACCACTACTAACACATATTTTTATACTCTTCAATTCAGTCGTCGATGTGACTTCGACAAGTGTGCATGTCAAGCGGATGCTATATTATTTTGTTTCAGCTTACACTCAAAAAATATTGTGCGGTCAAAAATGCTTTTGGTAACATCCAATGCCTTATATGCTATGCAACATTTTAGGAAGGAACGGAATATGTTATTAAACGTGTGATTTGCGTGCAATATTTATTTTTTATGAATTTTTAAAACATAAAAATCTTTAATTTTTTTTACAATTGTTTGATAAGATATTTAATACTGATTTAGAGTCAAAAAGCTTCCGAATGAAAAAAAAGTGCAGTTTTAAAATCAGCGACATTGAATTGGTAAAGAATTGCTAAAAATTTTTTATCAACACAAAAATTTTTTAATTTTGTACCTTTGTGTTATACAACTTATAAAATATATTACTAACATTTTATTTCGGCTGTAAATGAATGCATTCTCTCAATTTTTTTACTCTCTGGTACTCACTAATACACAACCAAAAAAATTTTGGAAATCCCTGATTTAAAATTTCCATCACTGTGTGTGTTGTTTTATGTATACTAATGCTCTTTTGTTTATGTTTTTGAAAAACTGATGACAAGTTCTGACATGTTCTCTATGTGCACAAACGAGCTAACAGTACGTTACGGTACTTTACATTGCATTTAATTACATTTACGGTCGGCTAAAGCGGCCTTAACTTTTTCATAAAATTTCATAATATTTAAAACTTTATAGATTGAAAAAAAAAATAAATAAAAAACAAATAATAATAATTTTTTAATAAAATCATTGAACACAATATGCTACCAATTGGAGATTTGTCAGAGAAAGCTCAAGAGAAACGAAACAAGGACTACAGATACTTCCGACAATGAAGACCTTTTTAATATTTTGCTTTGTACTGCAGATCCATATATGTCCAGCATTCGTCATAAGTGGAAATCGACCTCAATCGAAATAGACAAGGAAGCCTAACAACTGCTTGAAGATGAAAATCAAGAATATTTAGACGATTTTTTCACTTTGAATAACAAATCTAATGTAGTAATTATTTTATTTATTTGAAATAAATTATTTCTATTATTATTTAATAGTAGCTATCATTTTTTATTAAATATTATGTATGTATGTGTTATGTATAATAATGCTTTTTAGTTTATGATATTATTTAAATTTATTTTTATTTGACCTGTTAATTCTAACATAAAAGAAGTAATTAATTAAGCTCGAGGTCCAGGTTTAAAGCTACAAAAATATAAAAACGAATGAATACAAAACATCAGTAACAATCAAACCAATAAGAAAATTACGCACAAAACAAAATATATAAACAACAAAACACTCAATGCAACAAAAAACATGCTTACATATAATTTTTAAAATTCAAAAACAAATCGTTAAAAAAAGTAGTTATCACTACTTATTCTGATATTGCACTGATTATAAACTGTATATTGCACTGTATGTATATTATTTATTGCACTGTGTTTTTTGTACTTATTAACTAAATGACGATAGAAATTTTGTCTTTTGTCTTACTAAATAAATTCCAAAGTGTATTAAAGGTTTTGTAAGCCATACTGTATTTTTCTCCATTAAAAAGTTTTGATTTTTCAAAACGTTCTGATATTTCTGGCACATAAATGATGGATTTGTAAACTTTTTTTTCTTTGTCTTTCTTTCTTTGAGCCTTAACTTTTCCATATTTCCGAATCAGTTTTTCGGTGCTATTTCTTGGAAAATCGTTAGAATGTAGAATGCGTCATATTTTGTTCATATTCGCATGGTGAAACTCACTTTCACTAATATTTAATATTCTCTTAATTAGATAATTCGCGCTGTTGATAATTATTTTCTTAGGATGTTTAGAAAAATAGTTAATAATGCGTCCGGACGCGGTTGGTTTCTGGTACCAATCAATTTTAATGATGTTATCCTCTCTTATTACAAGAGTATCTAAATATGGAAGTTTTGAATTAATTTCTTTTTCTATCGTAAATTGTATACTTCTATGGAAACTATTTAGATGTTTGATTACATCTCCTATTTCATCTTCTAGTACAATACTGAACAGGTCGTCTACATATTTAGTAAGTATTTTTGGTTTGTTAGTCAATTTTGCCATACAATTATCTAATAATTTTTCCATCACAATATCTGCGACTATCGGAGATCCCATTGGCAAGCCCTTTCGTTGCGTGTAAATTTTGTTGTCATACTTAAAGTAGCGATTATCTTTGATGCAAAACTTAAGAATACGGAAAAACAATATTTTACTCATATTTGTGTATTCAGAGATCTCGTCCCATCTGTTGTCAATAATAATTAGAGCCAAATCAACTAGAATGCTAGGAAACAACGCTACTACATGGAAAGAGACAAGTCTTTCATTTTCTTGTATCGTGAAGTTCTTTATTCTGTCTCTGAATTCCATGGAACCCTTAACATTGTATTTTGAACAACAAGTTATTCTTCTAAGTATATTCGTTATATATTTGCATAATTGAATAGATGGTGAGTTGATACAGGAAACTATCGGTCTGAGAGGATATCCTTCCTTGTGGATTTTATGAAGGCCGTATATCCTTGCCGCTATTGCAGTCTCTGTTTTTAATTGTTTTCTTTCAATAGAAGTTACTTTTTGGTTCCTATAAAGTTCTTCCACGAGATCATTGTTTGTTCTTTGAAAACCACTTGTGGGGTCCCTGTTTACTCTCTGATAAGTCATAATATCACCAATAATCCGTCTCATTCTATTGTCATAATCCTCGTTCAAAATTAAAATGTTGCGGTTTCGTTTTAAAAATCTTTTGGCTTGGTTAATAATGTTCAAAATAAATTTGTCTTTATTGTTCATCCTAATTTTATTAAAGTGATTATCTACTATTGAAGTGAATCTCGATCTGGCAATATCTTGATCTTCTCTATCATTAAGTGTTTGTATAAAATCTTCTCCGTCTGCGATGTATTTCAGCATAGGAAAAACACCCCTTTCCACAGGTAATGCAAATTTTTGTTCCGAGGGAAAATAACCATTGTATGTCGTCTGGTATATTCGTCCTTGTTTCATTAACACACCATTTTCTGTTAAATTGGACTTCCAGTTCTTGCCTCTGTAGTATTTTCAGCTTCTCAAACTTTTCTTTGTGTGATTTTCTTGAGTGTTTGTTCATAGTTCTCGTTAAAATGTCCTCACTGTTCCATAAATCGTTGGCTTCATTTTCTGTTATTTGTTCATCTATTGTAATTTTAATCCTGTGTCTTTCTTCCTTATTAAGTTTACAAAGTTTATGCTTAAGTTTAATTAGTAAATTAAGAATCTTACTGTGAAAGTTCTGAATGTATTTTGTAAGCTTTCCATGTATTTCAGATTTCACGAGTGAATTTGTCTCAAAAATGTTATGTATATTTTTGGTAGAATTTTTAATAAATGTTGGCGTAATACCTGTATTTTTGCAACGTATAAGAAAAGTTATGGACGATTTTAGTTTTAATAATCTGTTTCTTATTGTCTTGTATCTGTTAATATGCGATCTGATGTTGGGGTTTCTTTTTATATTTCTGTAAACCATTTTCAATGTTGATATACGGCGTGCTCTCCGTTATACAATATTATTTAAATTTATTTTTATTTGACCTCTTTATTCTAACATAAAAGAAGTAATTAATTAAAAATATGATTTGATAAAAACAAAAACCTGGACCTCGAGCTTAATTAATTACTTCTTTTATTTTTTGTTTATGTTTTTGAAAAACAGATGACATGTTCTTACATGTTCTGTAAGTTAACAGAAGAGCTTACATTATGTTACGGTACGTTACATTGCATTTCATTACATTTCGGCTAAAGGCCGCTATACACTTTAAATACTGCACATTACAAACTTACAAGATGAGAAGAAATTAAACTTACAAAAGAGACACTGAGATAATAGCTCAGATTTTCAAAAACACTATAAACAAATATAGATATAAATGGCAGACAAAACAAAACCAGCAATCCAAAGCTTACAGTGCACAGTGACAACAGGAATTTTTAATTTATTTTTTATTTAAGTAAATCCCCTGAAGATGAGCAACGAAGTTGCCTCGAAATATTGAAAACATATAAAAAAATTAAAATCAAAATTCTTTTCTAATTTATAATAAATTACCTCAAGCCAAACCAAATATAAACCACAACAACAAAAAAGGTCAACAATACTTATTGTAAACAAAAAACATTCCTTGAATTTCTTATTATGAGCCTAAAAAAATTAGTCAGGTAAATGTAAAAAGAAATAAAAAAAAGGAAAATTTTAGTTTGGTAATACACCAATATCTGCTCATATTTCGCTCCTTGCTATCCAGTTCCGAAATGCTAGTATGATTGTTATTAATACTGTTAATATTAAATGATTTATTATTAGCCATTCTGCATAAGTAATAAAATGTTGGAATTCCCGCTTCATTTTGTACATAACCATTTTTCTCTAGATATATGAACGCTTCGAGAGGAACATAACCAGATATTAGTATATTTGTTATATGTGACCTTCTCCGAGAAAAGGGACCTAGAGTGTCAAAAAACGGGTTTGGACTTAAGAGTGGATTTCGGTACCTAAAAGGGTGTAGAATAAGATGAAATGAGGTAGATTTCTGATAAAAATTTATATACCCCATAAAAACGTACAAAACGAACTTGGGAAAATCGATAAAAATGAGAAAAACATTAAAATTTTAAATGCGTTTTTCTCAAAACTAAATTTTCACACACTAGGTCCGTTTTCTCGAAGAAGGTCACATATATTGATTACAGTAAATATTAGGGAGCAAATATTAAATTGTTTTATTTCAAATTTTCTCCAATTTGATTTTACATTGTAGCCACATTTGCCGACTGGAGGGCGAAGTTATGGATTCACATTTGTCGACATAAATTTTCATGTTCTAGTTAGAAGCGTCCTTTTCCAGTACATTAAAATTTTTTTGCAGATTTTCATTAATTTCATCCACTTTTTTTTGAGAATGGTTAATTATGAAATCATTCGCAGAACCTATTACGTTTATTATATATATCTTACCTGAATAAAATTGGGGCGTTTGCGGTTCCTTGCTGAAGGCCATTGAGCATTTACAGAAAAAGGTGTTTTATCAATTAAAAAATGGTTTTAATAGTATTTAAATTTAAATAACGTGATAATTGTATCAATTAATTTTTTAGTAGAAAGAAAATTAAAAATTTAATTTTGATTTAATTAACATTCTATTTGTTTTGAAATAAATTTTCCATTAAATTTTAATTAACTAACAAAAAAACTTAATTGATTTTTGTCCTTTAAAATAAAATAATTTAAACATGTAGAATTGTTGTTAATAATTGTCAATAATTTATTAAATAAATTAACACATTGTTTAAAATGGCAAAGTTTTAGATCATTTTTTTGATTAAAATTAAAAATATCTTTTATTGAAAAAAAAAATATTCACAACTTTACAATTTTTTGTAATCAATATAATCATTTTGGTAATAGGGGCAAAATCAACAAATTGTTTGCTTGATATTATGAATTTTGTATAAATTTGGTGATTGAAGAATATTAATAATTTTTTCTGTGTTTTAAAAGTTTTTGAACCTATTTTAGTTTTACTACATACTACAAATTTTCTCTCAATAAACATTTCATATACAAGACAGACTAAACGAGTAGAAAAGTTGAAATGCTATTTAGCTTGAATATCAAAGCGAGCAACCAAATACTGTTGTATGGTTTCCTAATTCCCTAATTCTAAAAGGTAAGCACCAGTGCAGTATTTTTTGTTTTAGTTCCAATTAACATTAGAAACTAATAAATTTATTGTATGCACTGTAGAGTGCCTAAACTTATAACCAAATTGTTTTTCAGAAATTAATTTCTAATTATATAATTAGTGCATATTTCAAAATCATACTTATGTTTGGTAGCAAGCTAATGGGTCTGTAATTTTTTGAAAAGTCCCTACGTAGCCCGAAAAAATCCATATTTTTCTCTACCCCTTTTAAAAAACCTTTCCCCACAAAAATCCCTACAACTTTTAAATGATAATATATCAATGCAAATAAAACCGTTGGTGTTAAATTATATATATTTTATTAATAACAAATTCATACATGAAAATAAATAAAAAAACAAAAAATAGAAAACCCCAAAAAACAAGTGATATTCTTTTTGTAGTTTGTCTTTTGCACTTTTGGATTTCGTGTGGATACTCGAAATATTAATTGTTTGTTGCTTGGGTAGGCCAGCTGGTAGTCAGCTAGTCTATCAGTCCCGGGATTGCGGTTTTAATTCCCGCCAGAGACTCTGGTCTCCTGCAGACAAGCGTCGAGCTTCGCGGAATGAGCAGAGGAAGAAAAATAGTTTTGATAGTTTGTATTTTCCTAGCAATCGTACAGGTGTAAGTATAACATTTTTTTAACTGATTTTTGGTGCACTGGAAGGTACCTTAGACTTGTTAAAACGATTATGCAATGCAAATTAAAGATACAATTTAATAGCTAATGGTTTGTTCAGACCTAACAAATATTTGAAGAAAACATAAAATAAAGTGACCAGTAAATTGATCAAATTTCAGCTTTATTTTTAACAAATTCTACTCCATAAACTAAACTTTATTTGTAAGAAGATCATTTTATAATCTGACAAACCTTTTTTTATTTACCTCACTGTTATTAAAAGTTTTCTGTATAATTGGCGATTTGCAGAAATATTGATATATACAATATCATCGCCATCGGCTTTTCCTTATCTAAAACAAATGGACGAAAACATTGCAGCCCATAAAAATAACTTTTTTGTCTAATACCATATAATAACAAAAAGCTTTAAAATTTTTTAAATTATCTAAAAACAAAGTTTTGCGGTTACCTTACAAAAGAAGACTGTTTCCTTTATTTTTAATTTCGTGTCATACAGCGCGTATGAGTTTTATTATAATGAATACAAATATTAACTATACGCCCGTTTGATTAATTACTAAAATAAATATTTAATATATTCAAAAACTTGTGACTACATAAAAACGGTGTATTGTACAATTGGTAGCAACTCAAAGATTTAACAAACATTAATTACACTTACATTTCAATTGTAATCCAATGTTTAACATTAACTTTCTAAGTTTCTTTAGAGTGGAAAATTTAAAATTAATGTACATCTGTAGGAAAATGAAAACTTTCTTTTACCACACAATTACACAAACTTAATCAAAACTTAATGGTAAATTATACACGTGCCCAATTCAACACAACACAACACACAAAGTGAATAGGAAATATAATAAATGAAAATAGATTTCAAACCAAAAACAACTCAATATCATGCTTTTCGCTGACAATTTCCATTAACAGCAAGTAACACAAAACGAGCCAATGATTTTTGAAGAAAAAGTATTCAAATAAAAAAACTCTTATACAGCCTAGAGGTTACAATTGAAAGTGGCGTATTTTATTCAATATTTTCCCAAATACAGGGAAAAACAGAAGCAATATCAAAAAACTTTTTCAATTGAAATTTAGAAACATACAAAAAAAGTGTGGTCATTGTTTGTAAAAGTAGAAGATAAGAAAAGAATTAAATAAAAGGAAACACGGAGAAACTTTCAATGAAATTTGTATATTGTTGTTAAAAAGATATTTAAAAAAAAAAAAACGATGCTGGAAGGATGTCAACGTTGACGACAGCAATAATGACAAAGTTTATACACTCTTTTAATGGCAATTGGATGAAAATGAAAACTATTCTTAGATTCGTCGTCATCCTTGGCAGAAGCCAAATGGAAATTATATTCATGTAATTGGTATGATTTCAAATTAAACAAGAAACGCACATTTTATAATGCAAAACTTGAAATTTGTTTGAGTTGTGAAGATATAAGTAAATCTTGGAAATATTTTATAAGGATTTCATTTTAATTTAACAACTTTTTTAAGGTGATTCAAATTTTACAAAATTCTATTGTGCATAATCGTTAAACTAACATAAAATAAGTCGTTAGCAAGAAAAATTTTTTTTAATTTAAGTATATTTCTAATTTTTGCTTGAATTCCTGGCTAATACAAGACCTCAAAGTCTTTACAATTCGTAATCCATTTACCTTACAACTTTTTAGTGTACTTATCTGATCCCCTTTTTTTCTTAAAATCATTACTTTCCCAAACAACTTGCAAATTTCATTTAAACCACAATAAAACATTAGCAAATCTTTTCTTATCATTAAAATACAACAAATAACCATGTTCACTAATTTTCCTACTTGTTAGGGAAAAATGGGGAGGAAAAATAGAAAAATAAATCCAGCAACAAGCCAACAGAACTCCTTAAAAAGTCATTAATCAAATGAAGAAAAAATAAAAAAAATGTTACTGTTTAAGGGCAAAACACAGTCTACGCCACATCAACGCTAAAAACAACTTAAGGTCTTGACAGTTTGGATCTAGATTTTAATTTAGATTAAAGCAATTCACTCGTTAGCTCAACCTGTTTAAATATTCCACCAAAATGCAGCATGAAAATACACAGAGACACTCATTTGTAATATAAAATTTAAAATAATTAAAAAAAGCGATTTTTATCCTTTTAAAACACATGTTTGATTGTTTTTGTTTTTATAAATTGATTTACAGCGCTGGTTTGTATTTTCCTTAAAACTGAAGTGCTATGGTTTTTTTAATTTATGCAAATAAATTTTCATTTTATAAACTTAATGACGATAACAAAACATTTCCGTTAATCACAATTATCGACTAAATATAACTGCCTAAGGCGAATTCATACAGGTGGCTGCATCAGAGAGAGATAGAGAGTTATGCATGTTTGTATGTATGTATATGTACAGTGCAACTTCGATTGTCCGGACATGCGCCAGTCCGGCCACTCCAATAATTCGGAAGC
The DNA here is from genome assembly GCA_943735925.1 of Pollenia amentaria. Classification (NCBI taxonomy): domain Eukaryota; kingdom Metazoa; phylum Arthropoda; class Insecta; order Diptera; family Polleniidae; genus Pollenia; species Pollenia amentaria. Next base: position 250,040,186 of record OX031007.1, on the reverse strand, counting down.
TGCTTCAAGTACTTAAGTACTTAAACTTTTTTATTCTTCAAACCGGACAAATTTTTTTAATGCAAGAACAAAAATTTATTGCCATTAAGAGATTAAGATTGTAAGATTTAGCCATTCTAGGGAAAAAAAATTAAATATCTTGGAAACAAATTAAACTAGACTTATGAATTTTGGTACAAGGTGTTACTAGGCACCATCTAAGTACCATTGTCAAAAATTGATGAAATTGGATCACTGCCACGCCCACCTCCCTTATAACTGCAACAATTTATATCTGATATTATTCGCGTTAGATAATCAAAAAGTAAAAAAGCGGCGAGTATGCATGAGAATGTTTAAAATAAATAATAAAGAGGTAGAAGTAATAATAAGTGTTTAATTGTTCTTCATTGATTTTAAAATAAGAATATACTTCATATGCACATACAAATTAAAATAAGAATAGAATGTTAAAATTAATGGTTTTCTTCTGATATTTTTGGAGATTGCAATAATATAGTACTTCAGTAGTTCCACAAATATGGTTACGGAACGGTCAAGCCTTTCAGTTTCGGGTATGTGGTATTACCACTCATTATTTATTGGCAAATATCGGCAGATAATTTTATATGTGTCTTAAAATAGGTACTTCAGACGTTCGTTTAAAACTAATTTGGTGTAAAGCGTTATGAAGAAAAGAATTTATCGATTATAGAATTTAGTTTTTTTGTTTTCTTAACTTAACGAAAACAGTAATTGTTTAAATGAAATAGCACTTAAAGAATTTTCCAGTTCTAAAAATAAATTCTCATGATATTAGCAGCGAATAAGTTGAGCTTCAAAACAAAAAAAGAATCGTTAAAAAATTCCATTCCAATAAAAAGTGACACGCTTTTAAAAATGAGCAATTCGCTCAAAAATATTCAAGTTTAAAGTTACGTTATATGTTATTGTTTACAAATTAGGCAAAGTTTTTACATTTTCTTATGTTATAACAAGTGCTCTTTCATATCTGATAAATATATTTTCTCAAATTTAAACTCAAAAAACAATTTTTGCCAACTACATTAGCAAAATCTTACACTGTGCATTGTTTTACCATTTTTACCTCACATGTTTGTCATTTAGACGTTGATTTACCTTTTACACTGTCATTACTTCAGATTTCTTTCGCAAGCATGTTTGTCTGATTTCGTACCAAGTCCCATGTCTTTAAGACCCTAATTGTATAAAAGGCAATGCAATGCCAAAAATTATATTGAAAGCCTAAACAAAGTCAAATATACTAAAATTTTGTTGTTGCTTTTTACAGAAATCCAAATATAATTTATAAATTTTACTGTGTGACAAATTCTAATTTATTTTTTATCTGGCAGATTAATCTAGAAACAATATATAGTCAAACTGCGTACTACTTTCTTCTTCATTTCCTCATATTTTGTCCTTTACAAAGGACTTAACATTTTTCAAAAATGCTTATTCTTAATATTTTTTTAATATAAGTATCCAATACTGTTTACCAAACTCGGTACCAAATAAAAGCGAAGGCTCTGTAGAATTTTATAAAAATATTTTCTTATATAAAATTATAATATAAAATTCATAAAATTTCGAAGTCTTATAGAGTTCATCTAGCTCTACAACATAAAATTTAAAAAAATTTTCAATAAAAACTGTTAAGGATAAGGAAGGATATATTTATAAAAGTATTTTTTTTTTTTGCTTAGGGGAACTGAAGTTAATGTTAAAAAAATTCTGCAGAGCCCACCGTCAGTTTCAATGCAACTTGCTCTTTTAAATGTATTCTACAATGCAACCGTGTAGGATTTTACAAATTTATCTGCGCCATAGAGCACCGAAAAAGTTTTCGAAGCGTCCGCAATAAGAAAATGTTAATGTTAGGCCCTTTAAAAACGTCAACAGAGGAGGAAATGCAAAAGCAAGTACGCAGTTTGACTCTGGTTTGTCTCTAGATTAAGTGGCGCTTCTGCCAAAAAAAAAAAAAATGCTGGCATATCTACGGTGTTTCCAGTAAATACAAGAAACCGTTTTTTTATGTTTAACTTGTTGATATTTTACAAAATACTAAAGAGAATTGATATACGATTTTAACACTGGGTACCACTGTTTATCGTAAAATTTGTAAAAGTTCATTTGACCAGTGCGATATATTCGTAAATACCCTTTTTAGAGTATTTATTGAATCTGTCATATTTGTATATAGAAATTAAGAAACAGTAACAGATTTATGACTTTTTTCGTAAAGCAAGAATCTCAATGGGTCTTATCCAAAGCATCCTTTAAAAATTTTCTCTATATTATTTTAATAAATTTGATCGAAATTTCCCAAAATTACCACTGATTTTTAAAAAAAAAAAACCGGAATAAAGTATTGAAAAGCTGTAAAGCCACATATGACAGATATTTTGTAAGTTATGCAAGCTTAAAACATATTTTGAGCTAGAAATACAATATACATTTAAATTCACTTGATCATAAAGAGGGTATTAACTCAAAATAATGAATTTGTAATTTTTTGGAACAGTCGACACATAATATTCATATATACCCGCTATAAAAATATCGTGGTAGTTTGTCTACATTTTGGTGATGAAACGGTCGGTTTATAAGGTGTTAAATTAAAAATTATTTTGCTTTTACTGAAAATTTTTAAATTTTGAGTTAACACCATCTTTTTGATCAAGTGCGATATGTTTTTTTAATAATAAGCCGAACAAAATAGGAAGAACTTCAAATTTTGCAAAGTTCAAATTGAAGTCCTATTCACGAAAATAAATCCAACTCGTAAAAGTCTTTTGTCAATGGATTTATGTATTAAAAACACTACCATGCAATATAAAGGGTGGATAATTTAGGCCGATGTTGATTTTGAATAAAAAACAAATTATTTAGGAAATTATTGTCATTTCTTTTTATTATGGTAATATTGGTATGATTCAATTATGTATGGAACAAAATATCGGCAAAATGGCCGCCGCGACCTCGGGGAAAATTTGGACCATCCGATGGTCCAAATTTTCGATAACGCTGAAGCATAATTAAGGTTCTATGTGCCAAATTATCTCATCCTTTAGCTCTTCTTTCAAATAACTCCAAAGAAAGAAGTACAACGGTGTAAAATATCATGATCTTGGCGGCAATTTGACAGCGCCACCACGTGAGATAACACGGCCATTGAATTTGTCGCGCACAAGATCCATTGTTTCGTTAGCTGTGTGGCAAGTAGCACCGTCCTGTTGAAACCACATATCGCCCACATCATCTCACGATATTGAACACCATTCACAGTAACTGCCTGACCGGCCTCATTTTGGAAAAAAGACGGCCCGATGATGCCGCCAGCCCATAAGCCGTACCAAACAGGCACTCTTTATGGGTGCATTGGTCTTTCGATAATCACTCTTGGATTACCATTCGCCCAAATACGGCAATTCTGCTTATTGACGCATCCACTGAGGTGAAAATTTGCTCTCATCACTAAAGATGATTTTCACGATATGCATTTTGATTTGAACGCCCATTTTCATAACAAGCCTGAATAACTTTAGCGCGTTGCTCGATTGTGTATCTTTCCATGGTTCAAATTGAGTTAGTCTGAAATTGAGAAATGTCAAATTAAATGCAGAAAAAAACTTGACGTTTAGGTGTGGTTCACAATCAACATCGGCCTTTGAAATTTAACCACCCGTTAATTAAATCAAAGCCTCGAATAACATTATAAGTGACTAAATAGTTATTTTCCAGGAGTTTTTTAAATTTAAATTTAAATTTTAATTAATGTATACTGTTTAGATTTTTTTTTTTTTGTGGAAAGCCGGTTACTATTCAATATCACGGTGGCACTTAAACGCTTTTCCACTACGCTTAATATCGTTGAGTGACTTTTATAATATGTTTCTGTTCTTCAGAACAATTTCGTTTGTATCACTTTGGCAGTGGAAGAACGTTGTAAAGTGACTTAAGTACGACTTAAATACGTTACTTTACAACGTTCATCCACTGTCGGCTCTTTGTAATTGCATTTTGACAGCGATAAGGTGCAAAATTCTGGGTGATTTAATGTTCGGGCGAATGTAAGAGTACAATGTTAACGGAATTCTGCAAAGGAACAGAATTTGCAAAATTTTTCTTTTACAGCGTTATTTTCGGCTTTACTTTAATTTATGGTCGGTCTAAAATATTTATTTCTATCATCTTAACATGTTCGCCTTAACTGATGCAGATTATGATCATTGTGGGAGTAGTGCACTAATTTTGCAGTTTTAACTCACACTTAGTAATCGTGTAAACTTATTGCAATGATTTTGAGAGATGAATGGAAAATTAGCAGCTGCACGAAGCATGAGTTATAGTGATGTTTAAAAATTTTGAACACAAAATAAAAAAAAAATTTTAAAGAAAAAATGTTCTGACTTAAAAAGAATTTGTGAGTGAAACTTAAAATTTTGTACTAAATTTAAGAACAAGAATCTTGTCTTTTTATGGTTAAAGCCAAGAACTATTTCATTATGAAGAAAATCTAATATTGTTCAATTTCATTTGCTTATTCATATAATCACAAACATCGCAAACCGTGCACATACAAAAGTACATTTTTTAAATTTTATTTAAGGTATTTTTATATGCAGCTTTTTTGATTGCAAGTTCAAACTTTTTACTATTTGCATTGAGGGCAGATTTAATGCATTTAATCTGCGTTTAGTGATAGTGAAAGAACTTGCAATACCACTACTTAATTTTTTTTTTTTTTTTTTTTTTTTTTTGTGCTAGAGAAAAGAAAAATACCAGTCACCACTAATTTCTAACTAATTAATAGAGCAATGCTGACTTAAATCCATATTTAGTGCACTACCCCCAACTATGGTTATTATTAGGGCGTGAATTTTGATACATTTGGTATTAGAAATTATGCGCATTAAACATGCTGAGAAACATTTCAATATGTGCTCTAAAAATTTACAAAAATATTCATGTATGATTTTAAGTAAAACTGACAGGTACTTACTGTATGTGCTTAAACATAATTAACTCTTCAATTTCAACTAAAAAATCCTAAAGCCCGTAATTAAAATGTCGGCAATAACTTTAAATTCTCTCTCATTTTATTGTTTTAATTCTTAATTTTCTTTTGTATTTCATTTTCTGTTTACAAAATGGTTTAAATTTAATAAAAATTTAATATCATTGTTAGGATTGTTGGCAATTTATGAGATCATTAGAAAAATCGTTATTAAAATTAAATTGATTTTATTTCATGACATATGTAATTGTATGTCAAATTGTATGGGAAATGTAGATGGACGTAGTTCTTTTTGAACACTATTTGTTTTTCTTTTTATATTTTGATATAAATTGTAAAAGAATTGTAGTTATATTTACTTACAAACATCAAATTTTTGAATAGGCTACTTAATTTTTATTAACAAAATTTTATTAAAACAAAATTCTATAGAAATTCAATTTTGTCTTGAGAAATTTCCTGCCATGCATTTAGTCTTTCTGGAGCCAATTGTAGGTTCTGTGTTTGACACTTCATAAGTTGAGACAGCAGTTAAAAGATTTTTGACAAACACAAAAACTTTTTGTAATATCATTAAAAATAACACAGCAGCTAAAAATCGAACGGTGATCGGAAATGCTACCCCAAGCATTAAAATAACAGTAATTTTTTTAAATAATTCATTAAATTTTCGTTTGAGTGCTACAGTTGTTTGATTTTGATGCCACCAAAAAATCATATGAAAAAAAATATGCTTTTTCAGCAAAAACTTATATAATATGTGAATTGATATGTACCCTTACACATTATATGAACAAAAATGTATTAACGATATAATATGCAAAAAGATGCACTAAAAATCGATGCCACAACATAAAAAATTGATTTCGTTATCTCAGAAATTTTTCTGTGATTACAATTACGGTTATAATTAAACTGCAACCCCTAATTTGCATGTAATGCCTTAAGAAAACTACATACATGGTCATTTACATAATGTTTAAAGTTAAAATTCGTAGATATTTTTTTTAACAATAATGTTCAAATATTTACCTTCTTATAAGTGTACAGTTAGGAGTTTAAAATGCTTAACGATACACTTTTTGTTGAAATTTTTTATAGCGAATTTGTAACTTTATGATAACATCGTAAACAATTTTTTAGCGATTAAAAAAATACTACTAAATTAAGTTTGAAGTGTAGGTAGTAGAGGAATACAGTGCAACTATAATAACTAGAGTTTGTTCCCAGGATTTTCCGGGATTTTCAGTTGTTTTCAATTCCCGTTTTCCCGGGAATTAATTGCGGGATTCCCGGGAAATTTTGAAGAAAATCTTTTTTTAAAACTTTAGTAAATTTATGTCAGACTTGTGTCTTTAGTTGTTTTATCTAACTTAATTTCGACACAATATTTAAATTTTCTACAGTTTAAGGCTGTTAAACTAATTTTTTAGAGGGATTTATATTAAGCCTATGATAAATTATAGACCTATCATCACGATATTTTATTTTTTGTCCTAGAAAATTTAAGTGTTAATTTTACAACATTATTATAAAGCTTTGCAGTTAAGGGCGTAGTAAATTGTTTTCCTAGATTTTGTTTCATATGCGGCATTTCAAGTGATTTTGAGTCTTATAAAAGTAGAAAGTAGAAGTTTGTGTGCATTTCGCCACAAATTTATGTTAATATTTGTTGAGTTTTTAGGGAGGTAGTTTCACATTTGAGTGCATAACTCTTTTCCTACTGAAGCGATTCTGCTGGAATTCAATCCCAAAGAGCCTAGAAGATCTAGAAACAATTTGACGTCCAAATGGCAAAATCGGCTTAGAATTAATAAAGCACTAATAATAAAAATACTTTATGGGACCTTAATATCACATGGAATGAAAAACTTAGTTTACCTTCATACACCACTACTAATTAAGGGCTATAAAATTGTAAAAAAATATGTTATTAAATATATGTAGTAAATAAAATTTCTCCATTCTGCTTTGTTAAACGGTAAAATTGTTTCAGAATTCCTACTTCGTAATGTTGAGTTTTTAATTCCTAATCACCCTTCCAGAATTTTTATTCGCGTAAGACTAATACTTTCAGTCTAATTATGTAAATAAGCTCTAAACTTGATAATGTTTATACGTATATTGATTTCTATTATGCTATTGGCATCAGTATAACCTCTTAAGTGTCATAAAATAATTTTAATCTTAAATTTTTTACGTTCTTGTTATATAATATATACTAGATTTAATTCTTTTAAGCGTAATAGCTTATAAGAAATATTAGTTTCATTGGAGAAATAATTAAATACATAAATACAAAATTTTGGGCGGGAATCCCGGGATCCCGGGAATTGGATTTTTATTTCCCGCTTTCCCGGGAATCCAAAAAGTGCGGGAATAAAAAAACTCTAATAATAACCCATAATAAAAAAAAAAAACAGTTAGTTGGAACTAATAAAACAAAAATTATTAACGGGAAAGGAGTGTCACATAAAAATTAAAAAATAAGTAAACAAAACCAAATCAACGTAAGGAGCAAAAAAAAATATCAAAAACTGCCGACAAAAAGCGAAAAAGTTAATTAAAGTCACATTTGCATATCATATGAAAAATTTGTGAGGCGACAACCCAATAAAAAAATTTTGTTGGAATTCCTTTATATTTGGCATAACTTTAGTTCTAGTAGATATGAATAAGTGTACAAAATATTTCTATGATTTTATTTGTCGAGTTACGGGGTGGTAAAGTGTTAAAAAAAAATTTTTTTTTAATTATTTTTTCGAGCCAAAAATTAATCAAACAAAAAAAAAGTAATTGTTAAAAAGATCGATTGATTTTTAAAAAAAAAAATTATTTGGAAAAAAAAATCTTTTCATCTGCAAAACCGGAAATGACCAATTTAAATAAAAATTTTTCTAACTAAATTCTAATTTTTTTTACCGAAATTAGCCTAAAGTGTCGTTATTATATTGTAAAAGTTTTATGGTGGGACAAATATTAGTTTAAAAGTTATGCAAATTTCTTTACACTCGTACATGTGGTTATTGCAATGTTGTACCGTAAAAGACAGGAACGAACGAGTTTAACTTTTAGTTTTTGTCAAACTTATTTTTGGGAATACAAAATTTATTATTAATTATAAGATTTTTTTGACGTGCAAAATTTAAAATGTTTATTTTTGATAAAAACACTGAAATTTATTGTTGAGGGAAAGCTAGTTTCTATGCCCATTTCACTGGTTGCTTAGGACAGATTATCAGCAAACCTGTTTTTTCTAACTTCTACCTAATTTTTTGATTTTTTTTTTAGCGAAATGTGCTCTTCATAAGTTTAAAAGTTATGCAAATTTATGAATATGCCTAACACATTAAAACCTGGAATGTCCAATTTAAATTTAATTTTTCTCCCATGGGAGTATTCTTAGTATTCTTAGATGTTGGACAAGCATTTGACAAAGATTGGCACAAGGGCTTACTTTTTTAACTAAACAAACTATTTCCAACTCCATTCTACTTTCTACTAAAGTCCTATTTAAGCGAACGACAATTTTATGTAAAAGTAAACAATGAAAAATCGCAAATTTTTAGCATCAGAGCAGGCGTTCCCCAGGGGAGCGTGCTAGGGCCAACACTTTATACCCTATTCACATCAGATATGCCTACTACAGATAGTATTTTAGTTGCAACTTATGCAGATGACCCAGCATTACTGGCCTCGAGCACACACGCAGAGAAAAAATATGTTTAGATATGGTCACCTCCAGCAAAACTATTTTTAGACAAAATTTTAAACATATTTTGTTTAAATTTAACCATATTATTGTCACCGACAAACATATAATTGTTAAATTAGTCCTTATCAAGAAGCCACAACAATATTATGGTTGCCTCTAAACATGTTATGGTTAAATATGACAATAATTTGTTTTTAAATTAACAATAGTATTTTCCTCTTTTCTAAGAGCAACATGCTTTGGTTGAAAATCAACCATGCTGTTATAAATGTTAAACATATTTTAGTTATTACTTGCCAAAAGATGTTCGGAGGCAACCATAATATTGTTGTGGCTTCTTGATGGAGGACTAATTTAACAATAATATATTTGTCGGTGACAATAGTATGGTTAAATTTAAACATAATATGTTTGCAATTCTCTTTAAAAATAGTTTTGTTGGATGTGACCAAATTTAAACATATTTTTTCTCTGGGTGCAGGTTCAATTGAAGCTAATAATCTTGTGACAAGAGAGCTGAATGAAAATAAAATATGGTTAAATGAGTGGAACATAAAAGTTAACACTGAAAAATCCGTACACGTAGTTTTCACTTTGCGCACACAGAAAAAAGTTTTATATCAATTAAAAAAATTGTTCAAAAAGTATTTAAATTTAGTTAATGTGATAATTGAATCAATAATTTATTAAGTTGAAAGAAAATTAAAAATATAATTTTGATTTTCAAAAATTATTTTCGGGAATGAAATAAGTTCATTTATTAATGATGTGCTAATAATCCCAATTTTTGTATGAAAACACTGAAATTTATTGTTGTGGGAAAGCTAGTTTCTATGCGCATTTCGCTGGTTGGGCCAGCTCGTCAGGAAACTTTTTCCAAATACTTTAGAAAAGCTTAAAATAATTTACAAGTAAGACCATAAAGTGAATAAGAATTTTAAAACACTTTTGATTTAATTAACATTTTAGTTGTTTTGAAATAAATTTTCAATTAAAATATTCATCAAATATCAAAAAATTCTAATTGATTTTTTTCGTTTAAATAAAATAATTTTAACTTGTAGAATTGTCAATATTAAATGAAATAAATTAACACAATGTTTGAAATGGCAAAGTTTTTTGATTATTTTTTTTAATTACAATCCAAAATATCATTTATTGAAAAAAATATTCACAATTTTAAAATTTTTAGTAATCAATATAATCATTTTGGTAAAAGGTGCAAAATCAACAACTTGTTTGCTTGATATTATGAATTTTGTATAAATTTGGTGATTAGAGAAAATTTTAAATTTTTTCAACAATAGTGAAATCCTTCAAAAAGACAGTGGAAAATAGCTAGGACTTTATATTGACAGAAGGCTAACCTGGAGTACACATATTAAAGCTAAAAAGGACCACCTGAATCTTAAAACAAGACGCCTCTATTGGCTGCTAGGCTCTACGTCTCCATTAAATCAAAATACAAATATATAAAACTATCCTTAAGCCAGTATGGACATATGGCATTCAACTTTGGGGGACAGCTATTACATAAAATATTAAGATTTTACGAAAATAAAACAATGAGGAGAGCCGATAGCCGTAAGTCGCTAGTGCTTTACAATTAAGATTTATTGTAATTTAATTATAATAAATTTGTAAATAAATAAATAAAAATAAAATAATAAAACAATAAGGTCAAACAACACTATACATAATGATTTATTTATTCCAAAGGTTAAAGATGAAATCAATAGATTCAGCTCAAGTTATCTTGAAATATTAAGTAACCACTGCAACCCGCTGGCCATCTCCCCGCTCGATGATACTGAAGAAGTTGAAAGACTTAAACGGCATCATATCCTCGACTTACCATTTCGTTAATAAATTAAATGCATTCAAAATGTAACTTAATTATTTATTATTTTTGTTTCTTTAATACTGCAAATACTCATATCGCTAATACTGCAAATACATATACATTTCTATTTTTATTTTCTTCTTTTTTAATACTCATTGCTAATCCATTTGTAAATATTAGTATAAAAACATTAAATTATGGCCTTTATGAGTTGTTGTTCTCACTGGAGTCTAACAACTAATGAAATTCTTTATTGTTTCCAATTTGCCTACAATCCTTAAATGGATAGATTGTAAATAAAATGTATTATAAAATAAAGAATGCTTTAAAAATAGTGTTTTAAGCAAAACTATTAAAAAAAAAACACACTTTTTGCTTCGTACAAGAAAAATAAAAACCAACTCATTGGTTACACTGTGCAACACAAGAATCACTCAGTGGACTTAATATAGCAATTCTATTTTGTCCACGAATTATAAAGATTTATACGAAAAATATTTTTGATCACTTTGTTTTGTCGCGTTTTTAAAAAATATCCGTAAGTACAAAAAATCAATTTAAAAAATAAATTATTTTAGATCAGATATTCAAGATTTTAGTTATTTTTGAAAGTCAATTTTTTTGGAAATCGGTTTGGCTGCATTACAAGATTCTTAAGTATGTTCACATCTATTGGAGTAAAAAAAAAAAAAAAACAAAAAAAAAAAACAAAAAAGAAACGTGACCACAAATATTCTTGTTTTACAGTTTTCAATGATTTACTTACTAAATTTATTTCTAAACAATATTAAGTAGATTGTAGTTATTAAGCTTTTAAATGCTCTTTAATAAATCAAAAGTTATGTAAAATCAAACAAATATTTAATAAAAGTAGTAGTTAAGGGTAGGCTTAATATTTGATAAGTGTCACCATAGTTTAAGTTAAAAATTTCGCTCTGATTTTAGAAAATATTTATTTCGTTAAGATTTAAAAAAATCGTTCGGCAAAAAAATTCATTTTTGCTAAGTTCAAGAAAATGGAACGCTTATAGCCTATTTCCAATGTACGAACGAATTCTTTCGTTCGCATAACTACATTGAAAACAAAAACAAAGTCTAAAAATTTGTTTTTGTTTTCAATGTAGTTATACGAAAGAAAGAATTCTTTCGCACATCGGAAATAGGCTATTAGTAAAACACCTAAAGGCCCTTTATACACTATAAAACTGGATATTATATGTTTAAGACTCAAATAAATTTTAAATGTACAATAGTGTGAAAGGGATTAGTTATAAAATGTCAAACATATACAAAAATTTGCCTGTCACCATTTTTTTACCAGAGTTTATTAAAGCACAAAAAGAAAATCAGGAATGGAAAATTGAAATTTTTTTCATAATTTTCCTATTATTTGATGGCAAAATGATAGAAATTAATGTAAAGCTACAAATGTTTTCTTTTAAATTTTAAACAATTCTTTCATATTTATTGCTAAAACTTATTAAACACTTTACACTGACGATAAAAGTATGACAAAAGTACATTTATATAAACTTACCCATCCTTAAGGAAAATAACAAAACAGCTGTTGAATAATTTTCCACTAATATTAGAATAAAATTTATTAAATATCAAAGTAAAATTATGTTCCATATTGTTTGCTTCTCATTGTTATATATTTTTTAAAATCTGCTAAGATCACGCCAAGAACTAAAGCTCACGTTAAACCAAACAAATTAATGTTTTTATACTAAACAGCTGTTTTTATTCTACAAAGAGTTTTTGTTTTTTTTAAAGTATGATAGTGCCAACGAAAAATGCTATGACAAAAATTTTCTAATTGATTTTTTGACGACCAGGCCAAATATCATTGGATTTTGTGAGGGCAAAAAAATCTTAAGAACTGTAGAAGAGTAGAAAATACTAAAAGGGCAGTATCCAGAGGCGTGAAAAAAATATTTCTTTAATTGTTTTCAACTCAGCCGAAATTTTGAATGTGTGTTCGAGAAATATTGGTTTCCTGTTATCACAAAATACTTAGAGCAAAAGGTTACATTCTGTGAGTATTTCACACAAACCGATTTTGGCATTCTTTGCAGGAGTTTCTTATATATCTCCTCTTCACACATACATATGTAACATTATAAAAACATAAAATAGGAGGTCAATCTGAGCAAATTTCCTTCCAAACTACACGTCTTACCCCGGGTAGGATGGTTGTATATTTAACGAAACAATTGTGATTGTAGATATAATATAGTTAACGAGCAAAAAAGATCATAAAGAAGCGGCTTTCGGGAACAAATGATTTTTTACTTAGAGTAAGCAGAATTAATATGTTTAAACAAATCATATTGTTTCATCCACTTTTGTTTCACCGTATTATAGTTATTGAAATTAAATTTGGTATTTTTAATCGAATTACTTTGTAATAAAAATAAATGAAACAAATATTTTATGATGACATTTGATTTTAATAGTGTTAAAAATACATTTGTTTCATTTTTTGCTGTTGTTATTTTATTTATTTATTAATTCGTTAATGGCTGCAAAAGTAACACAAACAGACGCAAACTTCAAAAAAATGTGAATAAATAAATAAAAAACCCAACAAACATATTCAAGACAAATTAAAAGCAGTTTTGCACCGAAATCTTGTACATTTTATTTGAAATCAAAGTGTAGTGCTTATTAATTGCAATTTTTTGATATTGGCAAGTTTTTTTCTTCCTAGTTAAAGTTTTTTCTGCACGCAAAGAAAAACATGGTTGTGGTAAACATATTCTAAAAGCAACATACATATAATGATAAGATTCATGATTGTAGTCAACATATTACGATTATTATTGAATCATATTATGACCAAATATATTCGTTATATTAAATCAGAATATTTTCCCCTTAACCCTAATTTGTTTTTATGACATCCGAATATAGTTTAATGTTATCATATTATTATCATCTTAACCATAATAATTATAAAAGTAATCATATTATTGTCATGTTAATCATAATAATATGTAAATTAAATCTTAAACCGAAAAAAATTTTATATATTTATGCTACTTTACTTACTGACAACCTTAACTTAAAACTGTTACTGATATTTCACATCATAATATGATGTAACTTTAAACATAATATTTTGAACCAATTCTTGTCGGATGTCGCAATTATTTATAAATTATTTTATAGAACTTTCATTCTTTTTCTCTTAAATAACACACAACAATGTTCAATATTTTTGCAACATTTTTAAACAATTTAAAAATTTGTTTTTCATATATTAAATATGAACTAACAATAATTATTATTAATTTATGTCCTGTCAGTGCCAGACAAAAAGATTTAGTCATCACGGTTTCTGTTCACATGTGTAGGTGTTTATCGCTCATCTGATTGGGTGAGTGCTGCAGTGTCTCTTCTCCTTAATCGAGTGTGGCCGCCATAATTTAATGCTCAAGCAATTTTAAATATTTTACTGCATATTTCGTCATCATAGTTTTTACTAATGGCACATGGAGACCCTTATGGATATTTGAGTTTTTGACATACCAGGGAGCGGCTGTTATTATTCGAAGAAGTTTATTTTAGCGCCTTTGAATTTTTTCGATATTAGAAGCCGAGGCAGTGCCCATAACTGAATACCGTAGCACCAAATTGACTTTAAGATAGAGTTGTAAAGTAGAAGTTTGCAATCGAGACTAAGAACAGAATTTCATCCAATAAGCCAATTAATTTGAATTGCTTTTAGTTTCATTTTTTTTTTTTTTTCTTTGAGCAGTTATTTATTTATTTATTTATTTATTCCAGTCTATGGAACAGCAAAATTCCTTACAGACTATGCAACTAACTAACATAGAAAAATATATTACAGTTAATAATTGTAATATGTATATACATATATACTTTTTATAAAATACTCAAAAGAAATAACTTAAAATTATCTTTTGATGTGCAAAATTCAATATGCGAACTAGATTTTTTTTGAAGGCATATATGAAATGCTCTCGTTAAAGTGCCATTAAGAGCATAATTAGTACGATGAACTGAAACTTTAAATGTGTCAACTTTCCTCAAGTTTCTAGCTGGTATATTGAATGGTATTAAAGATAACAATTCAGGACAATCAACCCTTGAATTAATTATATCATAAATGAGTAGGATAGACAGTAATTTTCTACGGTACTCTAATGTTCTCAAACCAATAAGGAGACATTTAGACTCATAAGGCGCAAAATGGTATTGAGTATGTGAGCGTTACGCATATTTAATAAACACACGTTGTACTCTCTCAACACGAGAAATGTAAACAGCAATATACGGACTCCAGATAACTGAAGCGTATTCTAACTTTGATCTAACAAAAGATGTATAAATATGTTTAAATGTATATGGGTCACGGAATTCTGAACAATTCCTTTTTCAAAAAGCTAACGTTATATAAACTTTAGGGATAATATACTCAATATGAGGAACAAAAGACATGGATGAATCAAAGACAACACCCAAATCAAGTTTGGAGTCGACATTTTTTAAATGAACACCATTTAGCTCAAAATCATTCTTAATAGGACTAAATTTCCTATAAAACAAAACATGAAAGCATTTTTCACAGTTTAACCTTAGTTTATTAAGTTCACACCATCTAACTGGCTTATTTAAATCATTCTGTAAATTAAACACATCAGCCACCGAATTAACCTTCAGGAGCCAATTTTGCTTCTATGTGCCATTTCCACGTTAAACGCCGATCTAGATGTATACCGAGGTATTTTACCTGCGAGTGTTGGGGTATTATTTGATTATTGGTTTTAATAGGGGAGCATGTTTCCCGACGCAATGTTAATGTTATATGTGCGCATTTTTGCACATTGATATTTATCCTCCATTGTTTTAACCACCTTTCCAGTTCAAATATGTGATCCTGTAAGTAACAAGATGCTTCTTGACAGTTTTCGTGTACGCTTAGAAAAGCTGTGTCATCCGTAAATGTTGAGGTTTGTGTGTAGCTGTTTGTTGGCACGTCCGAAGTATAAATTAAGTATAATAGAGGGTCCAGGATGCTGCCTTGTGGGACTCCACAACTTCACTTCACAACTCCATACTTAAATTTATAATTGCGATAAACTTTGACATGACAGTAACTATAATATTGTTGATACTAAATAAGAATAACAATATTTTCTGTACGACAACAATATATTGTTACAATAAACATAGTTTAGCTGCCGTAACCATGCCCAACCATATTTTTCCTCTGCGTGTAAGTGAAAGTTTTTTGAGTAAAACAGGCATACATGAAATAGGCTTTACACAATTTGCATTATATTTTATTTTTTTATGAACTTCTTATCTCTTATCAATTTTATTTATCTGTTCCATTTCATCACTATCTTCTTTAAATTTCAGAATTGATTTTAACATATTAGCAAGCCTTCATTATTGGATTATTTTTTCAGTGTCGCTTATTTTTCTACAAGAATGTATTATTAAGTACTTTATGAAAAAACCGTAGTTGCATCACTTAAGGCTAGATTACACTATTATACTTTGTATTAATACATGTCAAAAACTCAAGTAATATGACAAAGTGTGATAGTGTGAATGCAATGTGTCACAAGTATTACGAAAAAAGTTTGACATCCCATACGACTTAATCGTTTTTTGAAAAATTTCTAAACGCTAATACTTTTCATTGGATCAGGGTTGCATTTTAACAAAAGCATGTTCATGTGTGATAGTGTGCCTACAAACTGTAATGTTACATTAGATTTTTTGACAGTCACAACAAAACTCATTAGATTTCCATCTCACAAAGTATTATGGAATACGTAAGGCTTGTGAGATAGTGTAATCTAGCCTTTAGGACTACTAGATTTTAAGAAGATTTCGTCAAAATCTTTTTAATATGTAGATATGGTTTGTTTGGGAAATCTAGTAAAAAGGTTCTAGATTTTGCTCGAAATATCGTAAGTTCAAGATTTTGCTGAAATGTAAACGGATTTTTTCTAGCCAAATTCATTCAAGAAAATGCCAACGAAGTAAAACCATTCGAATCTTAAATATTTCCGCTTTTTTAAGTAGAATTTTTAAAACTCAATTAAGGGTGTTCACGTCTGAAGTGAAGGCAGTGGATTTTCCTTCCCTGGTTTATATTTGGAATGATAATATGCCCTAAGACGAAATGACAACTTGAGGCGCCACTGTTTTTATGTTTTTTTGTCTCCATTTTATTATAATTGTAATTTACAAAATTTTTACCTAAGTCGAATCGTTGTTTGAAAGTCAGACGTTCAATTGTTTTTTTTTTTTTTTTTGTATTCGCTTTTCAAGTAAATTTAATTAAATTGTTTTGGAATCTTATAAACCCTAGTAAACTTTTTATTAATTAGTAAATAAAATAGATATCTTATAACGTTTAAACAAAAAAAAGGAAGGTGTTTTTATATTGTTAGAAGTGCTTTCTTTTTGCTTAGATATACATTTTCATTTCTTCCTCTAGCATTTATAATATCACCAAGTTGTTTGGATACTTGGTTGATATTTTAGCGCTGATTCCCAAAGCCACCCTATACTCTCCATAAGCTGAGAAACACAATTGGTGTTTTCTCTGGGTATTTAAACAAGGTGTTTGGATCCTTGGCGAATATTCTTGAGCTGTACGAAACTTATGGGCGTTTCGTCCGGATCATTATAGGACGTAATCGACGTATATAAAGGGGTAATTTTGTAAGTCCCTTAGCCTTGCGTTGACAAATTTTTTATAAGAAAATTTTTGAATTCTTAAAAATTTTTAAGAAATTATTTTTTTTTAAGTGAGGTGAAGGGATTTAAAAACAACTTTCTTAATTGAGTTTCAACAAGTTTAATTAAAAAAACAAGCAATATTTAGCATTAATACTCAGATATAACACAAAGATTTGTTTAAGCTTCGAATTGTTTTACCCCGTTGGCATTTTCTTGAATGAATTTTGCTGCTCTAGTCAGTTTACATTTCACCAAAATCTAGTACTTACTGACGAAATCTAGAGTTACTTTAATTATAGCAACGAAACAAAAAAAAAAAAAAAATTATTCAAAGACAATGTACTTGATTGAAATTTTCTATAATAAATGTTCATTCGATACTTATGTTTGCTGCAAATTTAGGTAACGACTGATAACCTAAATTTACCGTAATAAAAACTAAGAAATTCGGGAATTTTATGGTTATTTTTTGCTTATTTTTATAGCAACAACAATATGATTTAATCAGTCTCTCACACAGTTGCAATCAAGAGAAACATGTGACGGTTGTACAAATAACCCTACAGTTATTAATTCCGAACACATAAAATAACTGCAAGTAACAAAAACAATATATTTGCGCTAATAATGAAATGATTAGAGTAACCATGTTTACCACGTTTTTTTTTTCTCTTTGTGTAATAATAATTTGACAACGAAGAAAAAACTATAATTTTTTTTGGTAAAATTTATGTTCATTGGGTAATTGATCGGTCAGTCAGTCAGACAAAAACCATAAACATTTTAATTTATTTTATTTGTTTCATTGTTTTTTTTACATGACTGCACAACAGTCTGAGTAGAAAACTGTGAGTAAACATTCATACACACATTTTAACAGTATTTGTTGAAAGTATGTTCGCATATAATGGCACGAAAATATGACAATATAGACTGAGTGAACAAGTGACCACAACAATAAATGAATGAACCATTTCTATAAAAAAAAAAATAAATAAATAAACCAACAGCAAATACTCACAAATAAATAAATATTTAATTAATAATAAATATTCGTCAAGTTTGGGAAACAAATGGTTAAAGTGGAAAAAGGGAGTTCATAAAAGAAACATAAGAAATTAATCAATGAAATTTTTAACGAAGTGTAAAAATATAAAAGGGTTATTCCATTGTTGCGTGTAGGACACTGTTGTATCAGTTTTTTTATTATCTCCAAAGAAGTATTAAATTCACAAATCTTTTAAATTATAATCGTTTTAAGTAGAACATATTTTCAATTACTTATGTATTTATGTTAATTTAATACATTTTAATAATGCAGATGTTATAGTTATTATTGATGTGTTATTTTCTTTTACCGGGTTCTTTAGCTTAATTTCATATTTTATAACTTATCGAATATAATACTTAATATTTTAAAAGCATAAGAAGATTTTTTTACAATATAATACATGTCGATGCTTTTTTCGTTATATTAAGGACTAGAATTAAAAATTTTATTTGTTTGGCATAAGTGTTTTACGGGTGTTACAGTGTTTAAGTAATAAAAAAATTGCACATTTTCTTATAAAGCTAAAACCAAGGCTGTACATTTAAGAAAATGGTCGATAACAATTGTCCTGATAAAGCTGATATTTTTTCTTATCAGTATAGTGGTCACTTTGCATAAAATCTCCTGGATGCCTTATATTTGAAAATTTTTAAGATCTTAATAGTTGAAAGTCAGGTAATAACATCGTAAATGACCGAAATTGAAAGACTGGGTTTTTGTGTTTTTCCTATTGATTATAACCATCGCAACATCCCTTAACAGATTAACGCTATTTTCCAATTAGTTTCTAATATAGACGATAATTGACTTTTCACATTTCAATGGTTTTAATATCTTTTTTAGTTTAAAGTCGAATATTCCAATTTTTTCCCCTTCATTTGGACAATATTTCAGAGAACCCAGAAAAGTTTTATGAGCGTCAGGCAGGCTAAATGACGTTGGGCTGAGGGACTTGCTTGAGAAGCCAAGCATCTCTAATGGAGAGCCATGGTGTAGGTAACGTCTAAAACTTGTCAACTTGGTGTCCGGACGGATCATTACACAAAGATGCTAAATCCCAGTTCACCACAAAGCAAATCCAGGTGACCGTGCGCGAAACACACATAAAGACAGGATATACCCACTGAAAATTCCACGTGCGATCAAAAGTCTCCCAGCTCATACGTCCGACTTAACATGCATTCTGGGTCACTGGTGATATTAGCGACGAACTTAAAGGCGAACTAATAATCAAGATTCTAAAGAAAGAAGAGTGTAATGGAGATCTCTATTATAACTGATATGCCTTGACTTTGAGCAGGCATTCGACACCTTAATCCATTGTGCCATATGAAACACACTTCGATGCAAAGGAAAACCATTTCCACTATTGCCTCCCTGAAAGGGAATCTGGAGCATGACTGGATGATGACTATGTGGTCTTAAAAGAAATATACCCAAGACCAATGCCATGAAAATTAACACGGTAAATACAAACAACTTCGCACTGCAGCAATAGTAGATGGAAAGCGTCTGCTCTATTTGTTACATGAGGAAGCATAATTTCACCAAACAGGTAATCTAAAGAGGACGTTGCAAACCGCCCGACAGGCCTCCGACCAACTTCAAACAGTATGGAACATTCAGCATATTATGCTTTGCCCCAATCTAAAAATTTTCAGCATCTCAGTCAGTAGCCTTGTATAGGCCCATTTCCGTCAGCAATGCTCAACTTTAGGCACAATCCGGCCAGACCTCGATCGAAAATGGAGATTGATCGGGCACACTTTGCGCAGACTACAATTCGCTATTAATCCCCAAGGCAGTCAACGGAGGGTACACCCAAGCCACACATGTCGCCGAAAGCTGGAAATAGAGGCTTCAAAATTACACACAGCACAGAGCGAGCTGAAGCCTTTATCAGCAAGAGAATGGAACTGAATTGTTGAGGCCCTATTCTGCTCTGATGAACAAAACGTGTTTTTTTAAATTTATATATATATATATATATATACATATATATACCGCACTTGATCATAAAGAGCGTATTAATTCAACAGTTATTTTTCACTGTACCCGCTGTAAAAAAATCATACTATTTCGTCTCCTTTTTGGTAATGAAACGGTTGGCTTAAAAATAATTTTTTATTTGCCTTTAACGTTAAATTGGGTATTACTTCTACTTAAAATTTTAGAATTTTGAGTTAAAACCCCCTTTATGGTGAAGTGCGATATGTTGATGTCAAATGTTGGTAAAACCCTGAAGAAGTTTATATTCTCCTTTTAAAATCTTCGCTGATGTTCCATCTTCGCATCCAGTGGGTGTAATATTTAATTGTATATTTCTAATATGTTGTAATATAAACTTATAACTTGTGCTCATTTTTACTCCACTAGTAGGTCGCAGCGTTAAAATAAACTTCAGAAACCTTAAGCATAATTAAAGTTTGTAAGCAAAGCAGCACAAGTGTGGAATAAGTGTGAGGGTATTTTACTCGTTCTATGTCTGAACATAAATGTGGTATTTGAGTAGCGTAATATTCACATGAGATTTATTTTATGGCAATTATTACAAATACATTTGTACATCCAAATCTTTATGTTTGTATAAGGCCTTGAAGTTTTATGTGTTAAATATTGCTAATTGATATTGATGGCAGACACATTAGAATTAATCTCTAATTACAATGAAATAAAATAAATTAAACGAGGCGTACATTACTTGCAAAATATAATAAACTAAGTAATACCAGCACTGTAACACACATACACACACACATGCATACATTGAAATTAAGTTTGAACAACATGCAAAAGTTTGACCAACAAAACAAATACATATAAATCCACCTACACATACAAATATAAAATTTTACGAATCCCGGCAAACACTCAACGTCCAAACCTTTCAAATAAAATAAACGGTATGAATTTCAAGTATTAGATATATTTTCAATCGTTTTTCTTTAAATCTCCTTTATATTTTTTGCTGGGTTATTGGCAACATTAAAACTAATACACAAATCCTCAAACACCTACTGAAGACCAAATGGCAATTAGTTTAATTAGCAAACAAAAAGCGTTAATAGATAATGATAAAAATGATATTGCTGACGAGGACAACCACGAATAATGATGATAATGACTATGTTGGCTATAATGATAGCAAAAAGTTTATATAATAACATTTTATATATTGAAAAACTAAAGTCCTTACAAAAAAGCCACACTTAATTTTAGACTTTGCATGTAGAAATTAATGGCTTTTTTCAATGCCCTACAATACTTTGTATTCAATAATTTTTCAGGAATGTAATTTTTATTTCAAGTGCCCACAGACCAGTCAATTAAACTATGATTTCTTTTATAGAGAACATCAGTTCATAACAAGTAGACGTTTTTGTAAAACATATTCCTTAAACGTACATTGGAAAGGTACTCCAATGCACAGTCACCTTATGTAACCTACAATCACTGACAAGCACTTTCACCCTCCCCTGTAACGATAACGTAAAGGGCGTACGTAATGAAAAGTCCCCATGACTACCGACTCTGTAGGGGTTCTTAAAATGTGATTAACTTGGAGGCTACACGATCAAGTTTTGCCTTTCAATTCCTTTATATTTGCAATACATTCGCAATTTCTTACTAACACACTCACACTTTTTAAATTGACCACGAGATTGCTGTCAATTGTGCCTATCGATTTGTATGGCGACATCTTGAAAATTGCGTGCAGCCGACGTCACAGCTTTTAATTTATGAAAACTTTGACAATCAGTATATGTAAAAGACTATCAAGAAAAAGTTGATCGTGTGGCTGCAGGGTAATATAATATGGGATAATGAACGATAAAATAATTACTTGAACTCGTTTAGTAAGAGCCATTCTATAAGAACCCTTCTTTAAAACTCTAAAACTTTGACAAGTTTGGACACGAGTTGAGGTCTATTAAACACCTCAAAATTTTTTATTCGATGTGGGAAAAATCTATACTTTTCAACAGAATTTATATTTTTTTTATAATTTTACCAAATTACGTTAAACATTTTAAGTTCTAATATAACTAATAATTTGTATTAAAGGCTTTGTGGAATAAATATAAAAAACATCTGAATGTAGGGTACCCAAAAACCAATATTTAAATGATTTTATATGTAGTAATTTATTTCGTTTTACACAGTCCCATTTATAATTTTTTTTACAAAATGTGGTCAAAGTATATTCTACATCAAAATTAAATGTACATTAAACTCCACATATTAAATGGAAAAGCGCTGTAATTATACAAACTTACTTGAATAGGCTAAGTCAACAGAAAACCCAGCAAAACATTGTAATTTTATCTATATAAACTCTATAGCCCTCAATAGATTTTATTCGTAATTTATAAATTTGCTAATTAACCAAATTTGATTAACTCAAATTTGACCAACTAAAATAGAATGTCATTAGACAGGTTACAAAATGTTAACTGGGTTATTTCTTCATAAAATGTTGTTCAATTATTTTAGCAACTTTTACTCATTAGTAGAGAATTAATTCGAATTAAAAAATTTTGTGTTCGGCCAAAGCTAAGCTTAAAGCTTTTAAGCTGAACAAACTGGCCCCAACCAGAAAAAGGGAGCAAATCCAGACAGATTTTAAAAATAATAATTCCCAAATTATTTATATGTGCGAATAAACTGGCATGAGTTGTGAGTACGTGTAAATAGATGCTTTTCATGTTTATAACACACAAAGGAATCATTTTCTATTTCAATTTTCATTCATTTGTGTACCAGCTTAAAACTTTTTCAATTTTAATTTTTATTTTCATGTCCTGCGGCAAAAGTAGCACAAAATGTAAAAAGCAACAAAAAAGTTAACAATGCAAAAAATATTTGAACAAGGAAGAAATTTGGTAACCGTATAATTTTAATATACTACAAATGGAGCTATGAAACCAAAATTTTTTAAAAAAGTTTTTGCTGCAGGAGTTCCAATTAGACTATTTAAATAGACATTTAATCCAAATACGGTTGCTGAAAGGTCCAAACGAAGATTTTAGAAAACGGCGTAAGTAGTATACCCAATATAAAGTTTTCTTAATGTGCGAACCACTAGGGCACGTTTAAAAAAAACGCACATTTATGCGCTACGCAATAAGGCACACAGAGAAGCAGTACGGAAATATTATTTAAAGAGCCATGATATTCCCTAACTATGAAGCAGTCCCAAGTTCTGTAACTCCCGCGTCGAGAAACTTTTCGATTGGAATGTGAGAAATTAACCAAAAATCACATAAATTGGAAATTACTTGCAAAATAAAAGAAAAAGTGTGCCTGTAAAATTTTTGTGAGAAAGTTCCCGCTTTGAACTGTCAAATAAATTCACGCATAGAAACGGGGTGAGAACAAATTTTAACACTAAAAAATATATTTAAAATGTAAAATGCAACACGGAAGAGGTACGAGTTTTGTTCTTGTCACATTTTTTCATTGTTTAATTATTTTGCTTTTAAAATTCTTGAAAAATATGCATACGAATGTTTTCAAAGCTATATTTAAACAAAGATTTAGGTCGCACTTTGGATTATTTGGTATAGCCGACGATTGTAATTGCGCCTCATTTGTTAAAAACTTTTAAATATTAGTAAATTTTGGTGGACTGGCGTTCTCAACGTCTACAATTTCCCATCGGTTTCGAGTAGAATATTATAAAATTTATAACGCAACGACGTAATATCTTTTGATAGTTTTCAACATGAGTTACAGAGACACTTTTTTCACGTCGCAAGAAGCGATGGAAAATTATGTTTCACATTTTTTCGATGCGAGAAGTTCTCACCAAAGTGCCAGAACATGGGTTCAGGTTTGTAAGAGAGAATATTAGAGAATAACTGTAACAAAAGAGTGAGCTGATCATTACACTCGCCAGTTTTTATTTGCATTCAATGAATGAAGCGCTTTTTGTGTCAAAAATGTATTGCTTAAAAGTGGGATAATTTTTTTTATTGGGATAGTGCCTAACGAAGTACAGCTGGCATTGTAATTGTTGAAAATAAAACGAGATCTCTCTGTAAAACTGAGTTTGTTTGATCGAAGAGAAATGCATCAGGCGAAACAACAAACTAAAATTACCACACTATCAAGCAAAAGTAAAAAATGCGACTAACAGCAAACAGTGAAAAAAAAATTATATAATTTTTGTGCTGATGTTTGTTTCGTTGTTCTGACTGACCACTTTTATTAATTTCCCCAGAGTCGCCAACAAATTTGTTTCATTTCCAAAGTGCGAGTACGAGTGTGGAGTGAGATAATAAAGATTGCTAGTTCTCTGTACACGAGAGTTTTGTCTCTTATTTATGTTTACTGTACCCTCCAAAGACTTACAGTTTTTTAATAATTTTCATTTCCTCCTAGTGAGTGCTTGGACATGAGAGTGTGTATGTGTTAATAAAAAAATTCAAACAAATTGAAATAAATTTTTTCTACTCTTATTTCTGTTTCTGTCATATGCGTTAAGTTTGAGAAGAACATATGCGGTATCTTCTTAAGGGAAACAAATTTTGAATTTATGATCATATATAAAATTGGAAAAGTGTTAAAGTAAAAAAAATCTTGCTTATTAAATATAAATTATTAAGCTTCGTTCACAATGGCAAAAACATTTTCATTTGGTGTTCACAATAAAGCAACAACTTTTTTTGCAACCATACACATTTTCAATTAAGAAAACGTTTGCAAATTTTTCCCACAAAAATTTTACGTATTAATTATAATTTTTTTAAAACATGTTGTTAAGATTGTGATTCAAAACCTAATAAAATTGGCATAATAGTCACTTAAAATTTCATGCAAATTGTTGCTGAAGTACAAGGAGACTCAACTATTTAAAAAAAACTCTAGTTATATTTTTGTTCGGAAAATAAAAGAAAAATATATGAAATACTTTGGGATAAAATAAGATAGAAGAAAAAACGAAACATTTGCTACCATTGTGAACGAAGCTTTATAATAATTTTTATTTAATTTTGAAAGAAAATTTAAACAATAAATTTAAAAAAATATTATTTTATACGCAATATTGTTCCGGGAAAAATTTGCAGTCATTTTCTTGGTTGGTAATTAATATTGTTGTTGGAAAAATTTTTTGCTTTTTTGTGAATAACAAGTGAAAATGTTGCTGTTATTGATGAGTCAAGTCTTAAGGGAACAAAATATAAAACTAAATGATAAAAATCTTTTTTTTTATTTTGCGAATTTATTCTATGAGTTAAATTTCAGTTATGTATTTCATAAAGCTTTTTGTAATAGTTCTATTCCTTAAATTTTTAAGAAATGAAAATTATATAATTTCCCAAATTAAATATCTTATCGATTTAAACAAAACACTAAATTATAAAGAGGCATAACTTAAAATTGATCTAAATCGTTTTATTTTTTCATAAGTCTATAGCGACCACGAAATTATCATTTGCGTCACTGTCTTCTTTAACTTTTGTGAAATTCAATTTTATTAAAATTGTAACCAAATTTTTTAAGCCTCTCTGCCTCTCCTAACCATTTTCGAGTTTTGAGTTGTGGCTGTTGATGATTTAATGTGCGATATGAATGATTAAATTTTTTTTATTTAATTAATGCTAATTCTCATAGTCGTAAATATCTGTCCATATGTTCGGGTTTTTGTGCAGTTATTATTAATATTATTACAAAACTGTCATCAATCTTATCTCTTGTTTAATGTGTTTTACTTTATTTGCAAAGCACATTTATACTCGTCTATTAATAGTTACTAATTGTAGATAATAATGACATCTGCATATTTAATATGATTATGTCGTCATCATTATTAAATATACTAAATTTATTTTGCTGTGCGGCAGCATCAATAAATATGTTTAAAAAATAAAAAAGTTTTCAAATAAAAACAATTAAACTTTATGTCCTCCAAGTCCTGCTGTTCATCAGTCTGCTTTATTCAATAAAAAAAAAACTGAAACATTAGAGAGATGTGTTAAGAAAAGAGGCACAAATGTTGCCTGTTACTTACATTTAGCGCTTACATTAGCATCATCCATCATTGTAATTCATCAGTATCACAATTTTTACCCCACACCTTTCCTTCCTTTTTTTCGTCTTCTTCTGCTAGGACTTCTATACACTTAAATGTGTTCACTCTTACAGAGAAATTCTTTCACATTGTTCGGCTGACAGACAGGCAAAAGCACTGGCAACAATATCGTCATCATCAGCAACGTCAAGTAACATGTGTGTTTGTAAGTGCTTGATATAAAAGAGTAGATATTTTTTTTTTCAAGTGTCAACAAAATATGCTTTTGTATTTGAATGTTGCGTATTTTTCAATAGTTTTAATTTTTTCATCATGTTGTACCTTCTATTTTATGTTACATACTTTTGTTGAAATTTAGCTTTTCTTTGAAAAGAATTCTAAATGGACAGTGTGATTGGGAAGTTACTAGTTATTTATAATCTAAATTATAATTTATTTATAATATAAATCGATAATCATAAATTTATTGCTCTGATATCGCTATAAGAATAACTACAAAAATTATGCGATCGACTAAAAATCTGCATCAAAGAGCCAGATACGTTATTTTTTTTTTTTGTAAACCCTTCACCACAGGTGGAAAGGGTATATCGTTAGCTGAAGGGCAAAACCACGTTACTAGCCTGTTTATATGTTATTTATTGAAAAATAAATGCAATTTTGGTAATCAAATATCGCAAATTTACAAAATATAAGACGATTTTTCCATTTTTGGCATAAAATTAATATTTTATTGATCTCTAAAGAGTTACGTTAGTTACGGTCTTACTTATACTCATATTTACTTCCATAAAAATACGTTACCACAATAAAAATTGTTTGAGATTAAAAGAGAATTTAGTTTTTTATTTAATATATAACATATTATTTTAATTAATTTGTAATTATTAAAATAGAAGCGGGTAACATGAACAAAAGATAATTCATAGCATTAACAACAATACAAATGAAGGAAAAAAATGACGGAACTACTTCTCAAATCGAATTTCATTGTAATAAAATTGAAAATCCGGTGGATAAAATGGTTAAAGTCTTTGTAAATGCAACTTTAAAGATGAGGGTTTAGTCAAAGTTGTTTCCTTGCAAAAAGAAAGTAGATCATTTGATTACGCTACATTTTTATATTGATAACCACAGCCGTCAGAGTAGAGAATTATATGATTAAGAGACAGTCACTGTGACATTTTATTTCTTAAATGATTAATATTACAAGTTGTAAATATGGATGCTACAATAAATAAATCTGTTTTGGCCAAACGTAGTTACCAGCGTCGTGCGGTGTTACATTATAAATTATAAGTTTTGGACTTGCAATAAGAGGAAGCAGCCTTTGGGTTTTGAAACAAGTCTTACGACCACATCTATACAGAATGGTAAACATAATCCTGCTTTTGCGTTCTTTGCATCATTTTCCTTTTAATTTTTCATAATTTCTATTTAATTTCTCAGTTCGTAAAACTGATTTGTGCTGGGTATTTTGCTTTGAATTGTAAGCAGATATCGCACTGAACATTTCTTAATAAGATTCAATAGAAAAAAGTGTGTGTTAGTGACTATTTTTAAGCAATAAGTGAGGATACATGGAACTGGTTGATATGCATAATAGTCAATCAAAAAGTCGATTTTGCATTTTGTGTTAGTTACGTTGTTTTAAATTTTAACTAACTATGAAAAGGTATGTAATTCCCTTTTTAATTTCTGCAATATTGATTAATGATATTGATAGTGAAGAGTAGTGAAGTTGATTTAATAATGTCCGTCTGTCCATCTGTCCGTCTAGCCGTCTGTCTCTGTATATGTTAAAATGGATTTTCGAAGACCCCAGAAATGACGGGCTGATGAAATTTAACCAAATGTATGAAATATGAACAAAAAGGAATGAATGCCTTTAATTTTTATCCTTAAAATTCCTTCACAGAAACAAGTGTTTTATCAAATAAAAAAATGATTTAAAAAGCATTTAAATTTAATTAATGTGATAATTGAATCAATTATTTTTTTAGTTGAAAGAAAATTTAAAATTTAATTTTGATTTAGTTAACATTTTAGTTGTTTTGAAATAAATTTTCAATTAAAATTTTAATTAAATAACAAAAAATCTTAATTGACTTTTTGCGTTTAAACTAAAATAATTTAAACATGTAAAATTATTATTATTTATTGAAAAATTTATTTCAAAATTTTAAAATTTTTAGTCATCAATATTGGTAATAGATGCAACATCAACAATTTGTTTGCTTGATATTGTGAATTTGGTATAAATTTTGTGATTGGAGAAAATTAATAATTTTTTCTGTGTTGTTATTGTTTATTTTAATTTTTAATGTGTTGAATTTTTTTTGTTTGTATTTTTTAAACCTGACAAACACATATGAATTTCCATGATTTGCTACTTAAATAGAGAAATGTTTATTAAGCGAACACTTTGCGGAATATATTTTATTTTAATTATTTTTTTGGCAATGTGCGTTCGTGGCTGGGTGGTCTCAGGTGCAGCGTATATATATATATATTTATTTAACTTTCTGTTCTTCTCAAACCATGGTGAAGGGTATATAAGATTCGACATAGCGGAATAAAGGACACTTATTTGTTTTTTTTTTCAAATATTCGAAACCAGTTTAACACTTCAGAGGTGCTGCCTTCAGTTTTAAACTGCAATATCCGCAATACGCTTAAAGCTTTTTTACCACGACTTCCCCTGCACACCCATAAAATGATTGATTCTTTAAATAATCAAAATTTCTATTTTTACCATTGCATCCACTGTATAACATTTTTTATAATTGTGTATGAGATACATCAGCTCTTAACTTTTGCTATTAAGTTTTTATTATACTCGTCATTTTTTGCAACATAACAAACAAAAAAAATACAAATCCATCATTGATACATTTTATAGCCAGCCTCTTGATTCTAATGTCCTTAATTCCTTTTATACGTCAAAGCGACAAAAAAAAACGACTCAAGTACAAATACAACCGAATACAAGCGAAGGAGCAGTAGTGTGCGGCAGTAGCAACAGCAGCAGTATTGCGAACAATTGTCAATTTCATCAATCACAACAGTTGACATTTAAGCCATTATTATTTTTGCTGTCAGAAATTACGTACAATACTTGAGGCAATTGATTCTTCTTCAAGGAATTAGTTTCCCTAACATCTGAACACAGAATTCTATTTTATTCAACTATGTTACACCATATTTTTTTCAACGAGTTGTTCTATTTTCTTTTTAGCCCCCTCCCAAGCCAACGAATACTTATCAAATAGCTGAGATGATTAAGTGGGGATGACTTAAAAGTAACAAACAGAGCAAAAACAAGTGCTCTTGGTTATAACAGTGGATTTGAATTCATGTATATTAATATGTGTATGTATATGTTTTAGTGTATTTAAAAGTGTATGTGTCTTGTATAAGTAATGAGTTGCTAGCAATTCAATATCAACAGCAGCAACATCAACAGCAAAAGCATGAAATATGATGTATAAATATCATTTGAATATGAATATGATTGATTATCAACAAATAAAAAGGGAAGAAACAAAGGAAGAAACACATCAGTGGAAAGACAGAAGTAAAAAAATATGAAAAGTAAATATTTTTATGAATGATCATGAGAATGACGTTGACAATTTTTTCTTTTCTCATTTTCGAATTTTCACTTTGATTCAAAACTCATACAGAAGGATTTTTCTATGGTTTTATTATTTGTTGGTTAAATATTAAAAGTGAAGTTAATAAAAATATAAGAGAAAATGATATTTTAAATAGACATGATGAAAATTTTTAATATAATAAAAAATTATAAATTTTTATATTAATTCGAATGTGCATTCTAAGTCAAATTACAATTTAAAAATCTTTCATACATTAATAGTCTTATTCCTTCAATATTTTCCAGGAATATTTTCTATGCAATATCACAATTTTTATTGTTTGTATATTAATATTATGAGGTTTACTTTAGCTATCCTTTGGCTAACAATGAAGTAAAGTATACAGAAAATTTATACAACTATTAGAAACCGGCAGAATATAATGCATTTTCTGGCCCGCTACGGCCTTCGTCCGAATTCTTTGTATATTATAACTGAATAGTATTGTAAATTTGTTCTATTTAACTTAATAATTTTAACAAGTAGAATCTCGTAACTTTAGTACTCAAGTTGGGTTTTTATTATAATTTCTTTTAAACGTTCGAATTAATAAAAATTTATAATAAAAATTAAATTCAACATGAGAACTACAATTCCCAGATTCAATTTTTTTATAAAAAAAAAACGATTCAATAAATTTTTTTTTTTTTTTTGCAAAATGAATTACTAACAGAAAATTTTCTTACGATGTAAATGGAGAATAAAAGAAATCAATCAGAACTCCCAAAAGTGGTCTGAGCTTAAAACAAATAGGCCCTTGAAGTGTGAAATTTGGGTTACATTTTTGTTTTTTAATACTTAAATAATAATTAATAAGTTTATAACAGAAAGTAATAAATAAATTTAATTGCCTTTCGAAACCCCACGGATTGAGGCTGAAGGAAATGGCCATGAATTTGTAGCATAGTATTGCTAAAAAAAAAATCTTGTTAAAATAGTTATGACAATAGGTAGTTGTGGCAGGCTTTCATTTAATTGATGTATTGCTTAATTTGGGCGTTTATTGAAATTATGGTTAAATAATCCTGCTAATGGAACAAAATTGCAATTATCCAGCACAAACTAAGTTTACAACTCACAGAAACAACTTTATTAAAATAATACTTTATTTGTAAATTTTTGCGAATCCTTTAAACGCAATTTTTGCATAATTTTATATCCGAATTGCAAACAACCGTAAGAATATAATTACTAGACACAAACGAATAAACGAACAAACAGCCCTCACTTGCGATTCTGTGGAAACAAATTTAACACATACATCAAGTGAACAACAAACACCATCATAAACATCAAAAACATTTTTTTCTTTTGATCTGACATGCAGTCAGTCAGCCAGTCTGTCTCTCATTTTGTCTAGATGGCTGGTAAGTTGACTATTATAAGTCTGTCTGTATATTTCCGTTTATTGGACTGTCTGGCTATTTTAACTATTGCACAACAACAACAGCAATAACTACAACATCATCAGTTCTAACCACCACCAAAACCAACAAGAACACCATCAACGCCATCGTCAAATATTCACCGACGCCACTAACGCGTGTCTACAATTTCCTGTATTTTACTGTTGTGGCTTAAACAGTTTTTAAGCATTTAGCATCTAACGCCTACAAAACGCAACAAATAAAAAATGTAATACTTTATGTTCGTTTTTCGTTTCTTCTTTATTTCTGCTATGTTTTCGTAAAAATTTTGTTTACTAGCACCACTACCACCACACTACCACACCAGCACAGGAAAGCGTCACGTAAAGGCAGCGAATGTTGAAAATAAAAGAATGCACAGAAAAGCCTCTCCCAATTAGATTTGAGGTTGTTGTACAAAATGTTGCGTTGGTGTTATTCAAGGACTTTCCTGCAACCACGATATCAACTGCATCTGTTGATCACGCTTTTTGTTAGCGTTTGTGATTGGAATAATTTAAATGGGATAAGCAAACTTTTTTAAGGGGTTTTTTAAATTCCCTCATGGCAAAATTTTGTTTGAAAAAGATATTAAGATTTGCTAACAGGGGTGTTTAGCAAAGTTTTAATGTGATATACATATTATAAATAATTGGATTTCGCTATTAGTCAGTGACTGGGCAGTCAGATATATATTTAGGGTTGTTTTTTTTTGTAATTTTTTATAAGACTTAAATAATTTCTTTATTAAAACCAATAAACACATTCTGAGCAGACCTATGGCCAGTGTTGTCATATTTTTTTTTTTTTTTAGAATATTATATGGAAAATATTTGTAAAACTAAGTGGTTTTCCTAGAAATTTTCTATGCGTTCGAAATCGTTGAACATACCATTAATTTGTGAACAATAACTTATTTGCAAATCGTTAAAAAATTCACTGGAACTGCATGTGTTTAATTTCTATTTATTAAAAATAAAATATAAATAATATACAAATATTTGTATAAACTTATTAATAACTATAAAATATATAAATAAAAATAAAATTCCTCCACCGGTTTTTGTCACGTTTGAAGATTAATTTTTTACAAATTATAACTAAAGTTATGTAAGCAACTTATATTTCAATAAAACCTTTTTTTGGAAGAAAACTTAAAACTTTTTTGTTTCTCAAAAGCTTTACAAAACAGATAAATGTTACGATCTGACAACACTGTCTTTCAGCGTTCCCATGGGAAGAATAAAAAAAGTTTCGCTTTTTTTCAAAAAAGTTACATTTCTCGTCAAATGTTGCATCTTGAAATCTTTCCTGAATAAATAATAAAATTATTTGATTTATCTAAAAATGTTTTTCAATTCAATTCTTTATTAATAATAACATTTGTACAATAACAATATTACTGTTTTAAAGTAAGAGTGTTGAGACTTGTATTCCTTTTCTACCCCAAAAAAAGAATAAAAATAAATTTATGTAAGTAGGTATATTATTTATATTAAATAAATATTTTTATTCCATGTTTTTCTAAAGCACCTATTACAGGGCCATACTTGGCATTACATTTTGATATGATCAGAGAGGGTGCTAATATCAAAAATTTTTGAAGCCCATCATGCCAAACTGACTTTAACTATTTACTTTTTTAATGATTTAAAAAATTTGAGCCTTATTTGTTAATAAATTTCATCCGGAACTTGTTTTACATTTAAAGGACGTTTGAGCTAAGACTCCTAGATACATTTTTTCTGTAGGTAAAAATAATTGAGTTTGAAAATTCAAAATTTATTTTGTATCTTTATTAATAAATAAATTAAATTAAAACTGTTCCTTCGTTCTGTAAAAGATACGAAAATTTGGCCAAATTTAACAAAATTATACTTGTTACGTCGCACAGTGGCGCCCGTAGAGCAAGCGAGGTTGCAAAAATCAAAATTTTCATGAGTGCCGACGAAGTTTTGAATAAACCCATGTTATAGGAAACTTTTCAACGATTTCAAATATGCCACTCTTAATAATATCACATTTTTAGTTTAGAAGATATAACCGTTCAAAGTTGACCGACTTTCGGTTTTCAAAAAAACACACAATTTTTAGTCAATTTGTTGCGATTTCAGGTGTAATATCACGAAAAATAGGTAACGAATCGCCTTATTTTTTATTTGTATTGATTGATGTATTTATTAAATGTATAATGATAAAAAAAAAATTAACTGTTTGCTTTGTGTTTCTCCTGGTAAATCACTATTTAAAAACTATCCGTTTTTTCACTATTTTTCAACTTTGACGGAAAATAAAAAAAAACTATATTTTTCTATATTTGCCATACGTGCTAAACCTGTTCTTTGATTATTTCTTTACATAATTCAAAAGGTTTTATCTGCCCGTACGTGCCCGTTTGGCTTCTAGAGGTAAAAAAGTTCAAAAAGACATGGTTGCAGAAATTGTATGGCGTCCATCCC
The DNA here is from genome assembly GCA_943735925.1 of Pollenia amentaria. Lineage (NCBI taxonomy): Eukaryota > Metazoa > Arthropoda > Insecta > Diptera > Polleniidae > Pollenia > Pollenia amentaria. The sequence continues at coordinate 250,006,269 of OX031007.1, read as the reverse complement.
TTATATGTTTTGACTGACAGTAGTTTGATCTAATAGTTTGAAAAAAACTACTCATTGAAATTAGCAGGTACGTACCTCACATAAACAATACTTTGGCGTACAAATGGTCAGGAACAATATTGACTTATGGTCCCTACAGGTAGGCACAAATCTTATTTGGACACGTGCATAATATCAAAATTGCATTATTTAGCCTAAATCCATATGTATGCAGGGAACAGGTAAATTTTTAGGCATGGTAGCATAAGCCTATATATTGCAAAATAAGCATAATGCCTGGATTAGTCTACGCCTGAAAGTTGGCGCAACAATTACTGAAACCATTAAACAATTTAAGTACTGAAAACATGGCGTTGAACAATTTAAAATTATTTGAACTGTTTAGAAAGTCAACCACACCAAAGTTTTCACGGAAGTGAAAATTCTTCCTGAGAAGTTGACATTGATCAGCAAATGGGGCTGCGATGGATCATCCGGACAAAGCGTTTATAAGCAAAGGATATCTTTCGATGACGCTACAATATCGGACGGAAATATGTTTATGGCATCTGTTGTTCCTTTGCGGCTAAAATCGGATGATTCCCTACACTGGAAAAATCCACGTCCGTCATCAGTGCATTATTGCCGACCAATAATGTTTCAGTTTGCAAGGGAATCGGCAGAACTCATAAGGACTACGGTGAAGGACATTGAAGAACAAATAAGCAAGATTAAGCCTACAAAGCTGCAAATTGGAGAAGGAAAATATATTGAATGCAATTACGAGTTCCACCTGACCATGGTTGACGGAAAAGTCGTAAACGAACTGACAGGAACAACCTCAACAATGTCATGCCCGATTTGCAAAAAGAGTCAGAAGAACTTTTTTCAATTCAATTCAATTTATTTCATATATAATATGTTACATCTCAATTTTATATAATTAGTTGTAAAGAATTTAAGATAAGTATCTTTTTCTGCTTAATTATAATATATTTCAATTAGTTATCATAGACAGAATTATATTGGAGGTAAAAATTTAGCAAAAACCTATCTAAACCCCTTTTTTCGTATTATTTTTATATTTTTTTTATCGATTTTATATTATTATTTGTCAGAAGAACTTTGGTAATTTAAACGATTCTACAAATGAGGAGAATTACGAATATGGAATGTCACCATTGCACGCAAGGATAAGGTGTATGGAATTCTTGCTAAAACTGGCATATACCCTACCACAAGAGGAGGAAAACTTCGATGAAAATACATCAATAAAGGATAAGGAAAAGATCAGAAAGAAGCAAATACAGGATGGTTTTTTTGAAACAAGTTGGACTAAAAGTAGACTGTCCCAAGCACGGATACGGTAACTCTAACGATGGAAACACTTCTAGGAGATTTTTTGAAAATGATGAGGCAGTAACTAGAATCATTGGAATTGACAATCAAATCGTGAAAAGATTGGGAACGATCTTGGATGTTTTAAACTGCAAAGAAAATGTCAATTCTACAAAATATGGAGAATATGCGTCGAAAACTGCATCTCTTTTAGCAGAAATGTATCCACAGAAGAAGTTGACCCCGACCGTCCATAAAATATTGGCGCATGGCAAAGATATAATTGAGTACCAGTCTTTGCCAATTGGAGAGCTTTCTGAAGAAGCACAGGAGTCTCTTAACAAATTTTATAAAAAATATAGATTGCAGAACACATTCAAAGCATCAAGGGTAAGGCAAAATAAGGACCTCTTCAACATGTTGGCAGCATCTTCCGATCCACTTATTTCTTCCCTGCGGCATGTGAAGTCACGAATAGAGTTACAAAATAATTATAGTTTAGAAATTGTTAGTCTTTTAGATATACCTTCTCTTACGAATTGTGATGAATATTTTACAGAAAATTGAAAAAATAAATTTAAAAAAATAAATAATTTTTTTTTTTAATTTGTTGGGTAATAATTTAAAACATAAAACCCTTAAGAAAAAAATAAAAACAATCTAAAAATGTAAAAATAATTTTTTTTAGTTACCATAAAATTGATTTTTCTACTAATTTTAACTTTGATAACCCATAAGTAGGCCCCTACAAAGCGTAGCACCCTTTCCAAACGCTCATTTCATAGGCTGAACAGTTATCTATCATATGCTGTTTAAACTGTTCAATTATCTTATTCGGTTCAAAAGATATGATTTTTGCAACGAAAAAACTCAAATGGCGCCACTGTGCGTCGTCGGCCCTTCAAAAGTTACGAAAAATGTAACAAATGTAACCAAACGGCATCACTGGTAATGATATTAGGGCTCCACGAAAAGCCCCCCAATGAAATAACGCCCAGGAAATAACCCCAAAAAATAGGAAATAACACCCAAAAACAGTAAATGAAATAACATCGAAAAATAAATGAAATAAACCCCAAAGCGAAAACGAAACAACCACCAATATTTGGGAGTTATTTCATATGAAATAACACGCAATGATGAAAATGAAATAAACCCCAATGAAATAAACCCCATCAGCAACAAAAATTAAATTATGCCCAAAATTCATAAGAGAGTCAGTTTTACCAAGGATTTCATGAAGTCAATCGACCAACAGCAAAGTCGCAAAATTATTGAAATGAATCGTGTGGAGACCCGCAGGCGTTTTCTTCATAATAAGGATATATGCAACATCGAAAGTGTGCCAGCATTCATAATAAATTTTTTTTTTGGGGAAGGAACATACAAAGCTCGTTTAATTGTGACTACATTTGGTTTTGTGAATGGACTAAGTTATTTTCCGATGGAGGCTATTTCAGATCAGGCACCAACGAGCTTTGAAAATCCAACTCATGAGAGACGTTATTATAGTTACAATGTTGTAAAGAATGCAATAATTTTCTGTAATGGAGATGTGAGGAAGTATGGACAAATAATTGTTTAATATTTCCAATATATTTATTTTTGAAACCCAACTACCAAAAAATTATTTTCATGCACATACATAAAAAATAAACTTAATACATTATACGTAAGGAAAAACAAAATGGTTGCTCATGAATTCAAGATGGAGAAAATATACGCTGTATGTAATATTACATCGATTAGTTTTTACTTCTTACATAAAAACTTGGATAACGTCGTCTACTGCAGCACGACAAATTGGGCAATTATATGTTTGGAGTCCACTACCGATAGCTTCCGCTTGAAGCTTTAGTACGCACTCGTTACATATTTTCAACTTTCTTTGAGTAGGTTCCTGCGGCAGTTCAGAAATATTTATATCATCATCTTTAACCTCAATATACTCTATGGCTTCGAATAAATCTTCGTCCGCTTCCATGCCAGTACATATATCATTCTTGGGAAATGCCATTCGATTCAAAAATATTGCTGCAGTTATTCCAAAAAACTGTTATTCCACTGTTATTCCAAAAAACAGTTACTTGAAATCTCAAAAAAAAGGAAAAATATCAAACTAAGCAAATGAAATAAACCCCAAATAATATGAAATAACCCCCAAAAACCAACAGCTTTAAAAATGAAATAACCCCCGAATAAAAAATGAAATAACACCCAAATTATACACGCTATAAAACAAGCCACGAATTTTAAAAATTTGTTGGGTGTTCTTTCATTGGAGATTATTTCATAATTTGAAAACCCCAAATGAGGAATGAAATAATTCCCAAAAAAAATGAAAAACGGCCCAAAAAAATTGGGAGTTATTTCATATGAAAAATCACCCAAAAATGTATGAAAAAATTTTGGGGAATATTTCATTTCTCGTTTGGGCGTTAATTCATTGAGGGGCTTTTCGTGGAGCCGATATTAGTACGTAAATTAAAACTGAGGGCTGTGGGAAAAATCGCCCAAAGAAAAATGGCTCAAAAAAAGAAATGAAAAATCGCCCAAATGAAGAATCGCCCAACAGAACATGAAAAATGACCCAAAAAGTTATATATGAAATTTTGCCCAAAAGAAACGAAAAAGAGCCCAAAAAAAAAATGAAAAATGACCCAAAAAGCAAAAACGAATTTTTTCCCGGTGGCATGTTATAACGTCCAGTGTCATAGTGTCCATGGACGTTATGACACTCCCAAAAGTGTCATAGAGTCCATGGACACTGCGCTAACTAAAGCTTCTCTGCACAGCCGGCCTTCGGCCGGGCGCAAGGATTTTCTCCTCTATGGTATAACAAACACCGGCTTCGCTAACTAAAGCTTCTCTGCATAGTCGGCTTTCGTTTGGAAACAAGGCAGATTTTAGAAGCTTTACTTAGCGAAGCCGGTGTTTGTTATACCATAGAGGAGAAAATCCTTGCGCCCGGCCAAAGGCCGGCTGTGCAGAGAAGCTTTAGTAAGCGAAGCCGGTGTTTGTTATACCATAGAGGAGAAAATCAAAAAAATGGGCCATTTTTCATACAACATAATGAAAAATCACCAAATTTAAAAAACGAAAAATCACCCAACAATAACGAAAAATAGCCCAAAAATTTTAGGTCACTTTTCATATGAACTTAGGCCCAATTTTACATGGAATTTTTTTGGGCGATTTTTCATTTCTTTTTTGGGCCATTTTTCTTTGGGCGATTTTTCCCACAGCCAAAACTGAGCCAAGTATAATTAATAGAAATACAATTATTATCTAAACTTTTACAGTTAGGGGGATTTTCTTTAAAATACGGTAAATTTGGGGGGTTTTAAATTTTTTTGGGGGGGGGGGGGGGAGAAAAAAAAACCTGGCAACACTGCTACGGAATCACTGAACATAGTTATTGTTTTTGCAGCTTCCAAACGTTAAATACGCTAGTGCAAACACTTGTTTCCGGCTATGCATTCTAGGGTTAAGCCCGTACATAATATGGGAGTTGATAAGGGTTTTAAACACAAAGAAAAACCATGTTTTCATAACAAATAACCGTAAGCATATTATTGTAACCTCAGCTATAATGTTTATAGTTGCCAACTCCTCTTATAGGTGCACGACAAATTAATTTAAAGGAGATTTAAAGGAGAAAAGGAGATTTACCCGCAAATAGGGAATTTTTTTATTTGGAAATGGGAATACAAATTTTGACTCTAGGTATGATTGTCTGTGTATTGAGATGAAATAGTGATATTTTGTTTTCCGGATTTCACTTCAAGAAAACAATTTCCGAGAGTCGTTGTTGTTTGGAAACTGTTGCTGATGGAATCATTTAAAACTGTTATTATTTTCATGTCAAATTTTTTCTCAATAAAAACAATAAAAATATTTGGAAATGGGAAATGGATAATATTAACAAGAAGCTCAAAGTATATTGGGTATAACTTTTTATTTTATTTATGTAAATAGAAAAGTGCTCCTTAGAGACCATTTGAAAAACTTGAATTAGTTAACATAAAATATTTTATAAGAAATATATTTAAATATGATATTTTATCATTTTTCTCAAATCATAAAAAACTATAGACTTAAATTATGTTTCGGCGTTCTTAATACTACATTAAAATTTTGCGATAATTGAGTTGCTCTCGATTATATAATTTTTAAGAGTTTTTGTAAGTTAACAAACTTATATAGGGGTAACTTTATAAGACTTGAGAACATTTTTTAAACAGTTCCCATACAAGCTTGTTTGCTCATTACGCTTAGATTAAACTTATAAATATTAAAGATGTTATAAGCATTTCTTTTAAAAAAATAAGAGTGCTATATTCGGCTATGCCAAATCTTATATACCCTTCATCAGTATGTGACAGAAAGTTAAGTAAATACCGTTCTTTAGATATGAATTAATTTATTTAATGCCACGCTCACCTTTCCAATCCTGCTCACAATCTGTCGGATGTTGTGTATTGATAACCAAGATGCTTTTACCTAATTTTGAATCTTTGGCTCTTGCCGTTTTCTCCAAATACAGAAATATGGAATGGGTTTGTACCAAATTTTATAAAAATATTCTTACTGTCCTTAATATATAAGTAAATATATTTTGTGCCACGCCCACTTTTCCACACCCGTCCACATTTTGTCGGATGTTACCTTTTAATAACCAAGATTCTTGAACCCAATTTGGATACTTTGGCTTTTGACGTTTTTAAGATATACATAAATCTAAATTGTCTTTGTATAGGGAGTTCTACACCTAGTTCAATAATCCCGCACACATAGTTTTGGGTGTTGTGTATTGATAACCAGATAGTTGCACCTAATTTGTAACCTTTGGCTCGTGCTGTTCTTCAAGTATGCAAAAACAAACACAACAACAACAAGGAATTTATGGGTAAAATCATATCTCAGACAATATGGAACGCTCTGGCTAAACTTCAATAGTAAAATTTAATGGAGCATATATGCAAGAAGTATAAAATAACCTAGTTTGCACTAATTCTGAGTGCTTACAAAATAAGCAGAAAAATAATGAGAACTTGACGAGAAGACTACTTATTTTTCTACTAGAAAAAGTACTTATTTTTGTTAGCGATGTCCCAAACGTAATCCTTTATAATTTGGCCAATTATAGCATAACAAATAATATCTTTCTTTTATACTTAAGAGGTGTATAAAAATATGTAGTTACAAAAAGAGACAAAAAAAAATAAGTAGTTACAAATTAACTTTCAAAAAGGTTAAAACACACTAATTAAAATTGCTCATATATGAATGTGAAATCTTATGGAATTTTTGTTGAAAAAGTGTTTTGGCTGCATACAATCATTTACAGCTCTAACACTCTAATAACAATGTGTGTAACAATATATATAAATATTCAACATTTCATTTCAAGAAAATACAATATAATAGTCTGGTAGTGTATAAAGTCATTTCTAAAAAATTTAAGCAATAGAGCTATTACAAAAAGCTTTATAAAATACATAACTGAAATTTAACTCATAGAATAAATTCGAAAAAATAAAAAATATTGAATATAATAAAGTTGCTTATGAAAAAGAAATAATTCCCAATATATATATTTGTTAATATATATAAATGTTATGTTGTTTAAAAAAATCGTTTATATTAGATCGATATCACTATTAGTGTTCTAATAACAAAAATATACTGCGGGGGTAATTTTGGTACATATTTATGTATGTATTTACATACATCCCAGTAAAAAAAATTTGTGTTTTTTGAAGCACTTAAGAGAAAAAGCGCATAATTGAGCGCTTCAATAAGAGAGCTCTTATACAGCAGTAAATGATAATGAATAAAATATACAAAAATAGCTGCTATTTTAGTGCTGCAACGATGAAGGTTTTAAAGCGATAACAAAATAAAAATATGTTATGGTTTACGAAAATGCTTAAAAAAGGCATTTAAACAAGTAAAAGCAAAACAAAAATGAATATTTTAATATAGTTAGCCCTTAAAAAACCGCTTTAGGAGTGCTTTGTTTGCGTGTTTTATTATGTTAAAAGGAGCGCTTATTGTCAGCAGAAAATAGTCCTCGAAACCGGGAACACTCCATACAAAAATCAGGCATCCCATCAGCAGGTTTGAAGCGATTTAAGGTATGAACTCATATATAAAACCTGCTCCTTTTGGAGCACATTTTTTACTGGGATTTGATTGATTTTTGGATTTTCCATTAATTGCACATTGAAATTATTCTTAAAATTGTATAGCTCTATATATATAATAACTTATTTAAATCATTATATTAAAGTATTTTTTTGTATTGCATAATTATGACTTATTTAAGATATAAAAATAAAGTTATTATTTAATATATAACTAATAATCCAAAAAGTGGCGAATAAGACTACAAAGTAATGAATTCAGGAAGTCATTAAAATTAGGATTTTTAGTCAAGTTTTTGCTGGATTATATACATTTTTTTTTAATTTTACATTCAGTTTTCAATAAACTGCTATATAAACAAATCGTAAGTATTTTTTGTTGTTTTAAAAGAACAAAAAAGAACAAGTAAGAATGTATATGTTGACGATTTGATACCCTATACCGCAGTCCATTAGCCATTTAGTGGCAAGATTTATCCATTTTTTACCTTGTTTAACCAGTAAAAAATGAGTTAAGCCATTAGTCATTTTTCAACTTGTTTAGCCATAACATTTTTTTTGCCGTTTTTCTTTTAAAATAATAATTGTAATTTTCTTATAAGAATTTATAAAACTGCTAAGAGTAAAATTAACATTTTTAACAATTAAAGGACATTTAATTTAAATCACAATGTGAAAATCGCTGTAAAAGATGATAATGAAACATCTTTCAAAATAAGGAAACAGTATTCATTCAAATATTAAATTAAAAAAATGGATCAAAATAAAAAACACTGTTTCTTTTCGGTCGAAATTATTTCAATAAAAAGATGCAGGCGGAAACAAAAAACTTTTAGAAACTTCAAAATTTACTATTGGGAAATGGGACTTTCAGCATAGGTGCACGTAGTGCGGAAAGTTTTCTGACTGTCATTCACTTGGGAGTGACCAGTAACGATTCCTCTATTTGACTGTCCAAGCAACTCACTACTTCCGGTCCTAGACCAAGTATTTCCCGGGCAATGGCTTTCCAGATTCCTCTGAGAGCTAGCTAAAGTGAGAAGGCGCCCAGCCATGTAGCCTGAATGGTTAAAGTACATCTTAACGTCTCAGGCAAGTAGGCAATTTACATGAATATTTGCTGAAGCATGACTGCATCGTGGGATTGGACACGAAGATAGCAGCCCTATCACCAATCTAAGAAAGGAGGGCCAGCAACCCACTTTTCTGAAATATAATCTGCTAACGAATCGCCTAAGGCGCCCTATGCTCCAGTGGGAGTTAGAGGAACATATATATATATATAAAATTTACTATAAAGTTTCTTTCACTTCCATGGTCTAATGCTGAAGTAGAGAGGGTATTTAGCCAAGTAAGCATCGTTAAAAGTAATTTGAGAAAAAGGTTACATTACCAACAGTTAATTCGATTTTGTCAATTAGGGAAATATTTTTACCATAACAAAAAAATATTTTTTATCTTTTTTATTTTTATTGTAGATTTGGACTCAAAAGGTTGGGTAAATGTTATCACGATTATAATTTATCCTCAAAATATTAAAAACTAATAGGCACAAGTGATTCCTATGAGATAAAAAATAACAACATCGAATTTATCGATGATTTAATTTTTTAAAAGCTTACAAATTTTAATTACGTTTACTCTTATGTAACAAATTGATTTCAATTTACAATTTCATTGTTAATAATGTTTACTGAACTATTATTGTTTAGTTATTGAATTTAAATGTGTTTTTAAATAAAAAAGTTTTTAGCCAATTTTTAGCCATTTTTTCCAGTAACTGACCACAGTATATAAAGATATATTGCCGAGACTGCACCCTATTTGGGACCGATGATCAATCATTTACCTGACAAAACAAAATTATTATATGAGGTTATAAGACCATCATAAGCTGATTTTTGAGAGGTGTCTTTGACCTATGGCCAATTCTGGACCCTATCAGTACAAAATTTTGATTATGAGTCGATCAGTACGATCAGTAAACTAAACTTAATATTGTGACAAACATGTTGAGAAAATGTATAAGATTAAAAGTTCTACAACGAGAAATTGTTACCATAAAATGTTAACCATAAGTTAAACCATAAAATGTCATGGGTTAACTACTAGTTAGACAAAAGCTCTTCCTTTAAAAATTATTATTTACATTTGCAATTTTTTTTTTTTTTTGTTTTTGTAGAAAATGCTGTTTTGTTTAGTAGTAACACTCCCACTTTTTTTTTTTCTATATCATTTTGGTATTTTTCAATATATAGAAATAATAAAAATTTAAAGAAAAACACTGCTACCAACATTGAAATTTGTTATTTTGATAGAGTTACGACTTTTTGCTCTGATTAAAATTTTTAGTTTACCAATATACTGTAAATATAAAATGCTAGTTAACCAATAGTTATCCTCTTTGTTTACTAATGACTGTAAATTTGGGCCTTAAGAAATTTAAATACTTAAAAAAAAAATTTTATTCAAAATTATTTGTCATGACTTCATTTTGATTCATGAATGATTAATCTTCTATAATTAAATGAATATTATTTTTTTCAATATTCTTGTTGCTACCTAACAAAAATATCGAGGCCTTCGATATAATAATATTTTAATGCGATTTTAAAACTTTATTTCTCTTGAACTTTAGTCTGCTGATTGTTCATTTCTTATACATACTTTTTTAAAAAATTCAATTGGTTCATTAAATTATTTTTTTTCTTCTCTTGATTCCCTAATAATGAGAGCTTAACTCACTTAAAGAAATTTTTTTGATTGAAGCAAATTGTTACAAATTCGCATTAAAAACATAAACATAAATACAAATGTTTAAACAAATGTATCGCATTTACTTGAATTCAGACAGAATTTTTTATTTTACATATAGATACATTCACTTTATTTCATTAATTTTTTTTTTATTATTGTGTGCGAATATGTGTGAGTTCATAAACAATATGCTCAACCGTTTTACACGTGTTTTGTAGGTATGTGTGGCCAAGTACATTTTATCTGTGAAATATGCATATAAACTTTAGATGCAAAAAAGAGGGGGGCGGGGGAGTGAATGTCTACTCGTCACATACACTGGGCATGTAGTAATATAATCTCTCGCACAGAAATAGAATACAAAACACATTCTGTATTTTTATCTCTGTCATGGGTCATTGACAGTCTACTGTATTCTTTATTTATGATAAAAATGATAAATGTGGGTTTTAATATAATAATTAGAGTATGTATTTGAATCAACCGTAATCGGTTTAAGTGAAAACCATTTTAAATATCATTTTTATTCATGTTATTGAATTTTAACATGGTGTAATGGGGAAATGGTCATCCTTCAGATAATATTATTATCAATTTTTTGCTTTGTTTTTAAATTTTCTCTGTTTTACAGGCAAATGAATAAAGGGATCCTTACGATAATTCCAATACGAAACTTTTGGTGTTCGATTATTTTTAAACACTTAACAGCTTAACAACTAAAACTTCATTTTGTGTTTGGCCGTTTTTCTTGCGTTTAATTTTAGATCACATCTCAACAATATGGTTTAATATGATTATTTTTATTTTCAGTTTTAAGCTGTTTAATGTATCGCTTCATCGTATTGATTTGGATTTATCAACACTACAAAATTTGTAAAATGGGCCTGCGAACATAATGAAAACTAATTTGAATTTTGAGAGCTCTGCAAATTGCAAACATATTAAAAATTCTAATTATTCGCATTGCGTTGCATTCATTTTGTAATTTATCGAATTACAATACGAATGCTTCGATAACCATATAATAAAATTATGAAGCGGCAATAAAGTTTCTTAATAAAAATCAGAGATCAATTCGTAAAAATTATGAGTTATGAACTATTAAAATTTGTATACCATATTAGCAATTACTTTGACCCCATCAAGTCTTTTTTAAGCAGAATTGTAATAAATTGATGACTATTTGCCAATATATTTATTTCATATCAATAAACTCAAACATTTGTAATCACCAGAGCTAGAAGGTGCATGCACTTAAACCCTCAAGAAATTCGCATAAAACATTCACTAAAAATCGCAAAATATGCAAAAATATAAGAAAACAACTTAAAGTGCTTTATTCAGCTGTGCCGAATCTTTGATACCCTCCACTGGCATTTCGAATATTTCAGGAATGGACTCTATATGATATCTACAAATTAATCTTTATGAAAATGGAGGTTTGCGGCAAATTTTAATGCTTTTCTTTTTAAAAATTTGAACTGGCTTGAGTAAAATATCATGATTCGTAACAGTTTTAGCCAAACTAAAATGAGTTTCAGGAGGAGAATCTAGCTCATGGATAATTATGGATCAGCCATCCAAAAATTCTGTAGAGTGATTTCTTGTATTAAAAACATAAATAAGAATAAATTTTAATACAGCAGTAAATTAGTTTAATGGTTTACAGTGAATTTCAGAATGCTGCTTAATATAGGATCTAAGCTACATTATGGGCCGTATATTACAAACTTGAATGACATTTTTTATGGACATATGAAGCTAAGTTGAAACAAATGTTACCGCTATATCTATAACTCCTACGGCTTCAGACATATTTAGTTAATTTCCTTTTTGTGGGGCCTATGGTAAATTATGGACCGATTATCACGAAGCTTATTAGTATGATTTCTATTTCTAGTCCTATAAAACTGTAAAGTATTTAGTTTTATTACGATAGCATTATTTATTACGGTTTTAGGCGTAAAAAACTGCTCCCCAGAGTAGGTTTTATATGGGATCTATAGGAAATTATGGACTGATCTTCACGAAATTTGACAGTATGATTTCTAGTTCTATGAAATTGTGAAGCACGAACTTTTTTTACAATTGTATTATTTATTAAGATTTTAGGCGTACTAAACTGTTTTCCGAGAGAAGGGTTTATATGGGGCCTATGATAAATTATGGACCGATCGTTATGAAATTTACCAGTGTGATTTTTAGTCCTTTAAAATCGTGACGTACTAAGTTTTATTATGATAGCATTATTTATTACGGTTTTACTGTTTTCCGAGAGTTCTCTTTATATCGGGCTTAAGGTTGTTTATGGACCGATCTTCACAAAATTTATCAGTGTGATCTTGAGTCTTATAACACTGTTACATACCAAAATTTATTATAATGATATTATTAATTACGGCTTTTGGCGTACTAAACTTTTCTCCGAGAGAAGGGTTTATATGGGGCCTATGATAAATTATGGACCGATATTCACAAAAGTATGATTTCTAATCATATAAAACGAATTTGTGCGAAATCTTATATCATTTCGTGCATTAGTCCATCATTTATGTTAGTTTTTGTAACAAATGATCAACTCCTTATGGTGGTGGTTCCACATTTTGGTTCTTAGTTCTGATCCTGCTGAACCGGTTTTGCTGGATTTCAATCTCAAACTGCTTAGGGTAACTATAAGCAATGTGACATCAAGGTTGTTCCTTTCTTTTGATTCTTTCGGAATTGAGCGTTTTTCAACAGACGGACACAGTTAAATCGACTTAGAATTACTCAAGGTGCCAGAAAATATATGCTTAATGAAGTCTAAGATGTATAATAAAAAAGTTTCACGCGGAATGACAAACTAAGTATACCCTCATTCCCCACTTGTGGTGGTGGAGGGTATAAAAAACGCACTAAAAATTTATTTATTGAACCATAATAAATTGAATTCAGTTTAAAAAAGTTTAAAAAGTAGTAAAACTTAAGATAATGAGTTATTTATATAAATTAAAAATTTTTTTTATTTTATTATCAAGCGTTAAACTCATTCTATTCGTCTTAAAACAATTTAAGGAGTTAACATTGAAAATGTCCATTTTACAACAACGAATGTTATATATATTCAACTCCTTTGTAGAATTTAGACAGGTAAATTAAAAAAGTACTAATTTTTTTAAGTCCATTATTCTTTTTTAAAACTGCATCAAGTTTGATTTTTTTCGAAGATCTGAGGTTAAACTTCTCATATTTTAATACGGCATCATCAACGAATTTAACCTGAGCTGTCTATGATTTAAACCGCTGCAGTTCGATTATTGCTTCGACGAGATGCCCATAGTTTGAGTTTAAAAATATTAATTGAGCCTTTTTATTAGCTTAATTTAATATATTGTTTATTTTTTATAGTGGGATCATAATTTTCGTTAACATTTTTACCTCATTTATAAATTCTTCAAAATTCTTGGCAAAATCCTCAGCTGCCTCCAATCAGTTAGAGTTGGTTGTGGTGGAAGATTAAAGTTAGGATATTTTCCTTTAAATACTGAAATACGGAAACGTAACATTCAAATTATTTTTCCATCACATGATATCAATGAATCTTTCTTTATATATTATCAAATTGATTTCTAATTTCTTCAGCCATACGACGTATGGCATGAGCTAAGCATGTGACATGTAACATTTTTCGGTAAAAAACCTTTAAAAGTTTCCAGACTTAACCATGTATGGCGCTGCATCAGTCAAGTAAAATCAAATTTAAAATTTTGTTATGATCCACCTTTTCCAACTGCATTTTTTTTTTTTAAATATCACTGAATATGTCAAAATATATGCATTTATAACAAAATATGCAAAAACATAAATTTAAAGCCAAAAATGCAAAAATTGCACTAACAAATTGATGCCACTTTACTGGAAATTTTGTAATTCGAAAAGATATTAACTTTAGATGGGTCTCAGATAAATGAAAACAAACATGCAATTGCTTGACGTCCCTTGCCATGACAATCACTAAAACAGCCCCTGAAAGCATGCCACATAGTAGCAATAATTTCAATTTGGTTATATATTAAAGGTATTCGCATAAATTTTTGTTACCCTTGCAACTGTGCAAAATACCATAGTTGCACTTATTTGACGTGAGCAACCCATGTTGTAAGCACCCTCAAGTTTCAGCTTTTCCGAAACAATTTTTTTACAACGCTTCTTCCATATGACAACATAATTTTTTTTTTTTAAATTTTAACCGTAATTTCTTAAAAAATACACAAAATTAATAATTTTCTTAATTTACAAGTCGAATTTGTAACTTATATACCTCTAATTTTTTCCCAAATAAATATTCCAGTATTTTTTTTATTTCTGCTTCTTAAATTTTTTTACGATTTTTATTTTTTTAATTGTTTTACTTGTTACATAGTTTAACTTTAAACATTATAATTTATAATATTTTAGAATTCAAAGAAAAAAATGTACGTCAAAAAGGAATTCCTGCGATGTTGTTTAGTGTAGAGTTGATTTTGTGAGTACTTTTTAACATTTTTTTTTTTAACTTGGCAATGCCATAAAAGTTGCAACATTAGGTGCGTTTGAGTACTTTTACAGTAAAATGCAGTAAATGAGTAAACTTTAAAATTTGCTCTCACAAAAAGCTGTTGTCCAAAAAAGTACGCGAACGCAAAATTTGTAAAAATTCGTAAAATAAAGGCAACAGCTGATGGCAAATAATTGAAGTGTTGAAAAATGTTTTCACTTTTGACTACTTAACTCGTTTTCTTATCGGTACTCGATTAAATACTTTTTATAACACGAATATTTTTGGAAAATACAAACAAATTATTTTATGTAATCTTTCATATTTGTTTGTTTTTTATTTTATTTGAATTTGCTAATTTGTGTCCGGCTAAATTTGATCAATAGTACACGAATACATTTTTTATTATTGATAACTTTAAAAACAAGGGCTGTTCTAAGTACCCGAGTACTTGACACTTTTACATCTCCACAAAATTAACATAACAAAACAAAGTTTCACAAGTTGGTATTTAGCCATATAAATTCTTCACAGACAAGTTTAATTAATTAATATTAATTCATTTTTTGTTTTTATTTTAGTTTAATTTCAACTTTTCTTTTTTTAAACAATTTTTTCATAATTTGTATGCCTTTTGTTTGCTACTTTTGTTTGTTTACCTTTTGAAACATATGTTTTTTTGTTTTACTAAATTTTACTGCAAAAATTTCTGCAGTAAAAATTTGTAAGTACTCAGTCAAGAACTGTCACTTTACGCTCTCAGTTTGTGTTCTCATTTACTGTATTTTGTGTACGCGAACGCAATTTAGTAAAATGCAGTAAAGTTCAGTAAAAAATAGTAAAAACTTTTGTGTTCTCGAACGCAGCTATTTTTATGCTTTTACTCCGACAAACTTGCACTTACTTACCCCCTGACAATTTTGCATCGTTTGGGCGAAATAATTGTCTCTGTGGTTGTTGTTCTGTTTTTGCACTTATGTTTTTCGCAATGGTGCCACTTTTGACGTGAATACCTTTTATTAATTAATCCATAAATTACTTAAAAAAGGAATATACACCTACATTTATAACAGTCGGCACAAAAAAAAAAAAAATTTTTTAGCCTTTAAATAAAAATATACGAAATATGAAGACTTTAAAGCGCTTAATTCAAATCTCTTTTCATTTTTTTCTATCAGGCTCAAATTTTTTTAAGGCGCTTGGCTAATATTTCGCAAGAAATAAGACAGTTATGCATCAAGCCCTTGAAAACGATTTATCCGATTTCGATAGTTTTAATCAAAGTACCAACAAATGATTAGGAATAAAATTGGATTAAGGTCACCCCAACAATAATTTATTGTATATTCAACTGTTTCTAGTACTATTTTTTGTTTTCAAAAATTCATAAAAAAATTATATGGTCAAAAATTTAATATTTTTTAGCATTTATTAAAAAATAAGATAGGACTTAGATCATGGAATTCTGTGGATAGATTTTTATTTTACTCATTATTAATAATTATTATATATTGAAAGCAATTTATCCAATTTGGATGAAATTACCAGCAAATGATTTGAATAAAATTCCCTTTATCTCAGCAATGGTTTTTTATATTTTCAACCGTTTAGAAGATATAAAGAAATTGGTGGCGGTAAAATGTATCTTAATGCAAAATGAGAAATATTTTCTGTTTTCAAAAAATCATAAAGGGTGGTGCATGAGGTTTATTATGAGTCACACCTTAACGTCAAGTTATTTGACCCACTTAATTTTACATTTCTTTGTTTCAGTGTTTGACGAATTCAATCATGAAGAGGTACATAATTGAGCAGCGCGTGTTAAAATTGCTGAAGCCTTTTACGAAAATGGGCGTTTAAGTCAAAATGCATTTCGTGCCCTTCGTGGTTCGGGACGCGCTTCTTCGTAAATGAGGTCGGCAAAGCAGCTACCGTGAATGGTGTTCGCTATCGCGGGATGAAAACGGAATATTTTGTTTCACACATAATCGTCATAGATCCTTCTATCAAAATAAAAAATATTAAGAGAATTTTCTAAAATGTTTTTGATTTATTTATAGTTAATATCGTGGTTTTTGGTTGGGCCACTCTTTAAAACAAATTTTAAAGGAAGAAATTTTAAATTTTTCTTTAATTTATCATAATTTCATTTAGATCGAAGACGCATGCCCACAAATTAAAATTGTGTAAGCACTGATATCGCAGGCCATCAAAAACGACGTTGGTAGGATAATTTTTTTTCTTTTTTTTATAATTTTGGTAACACAGTATTTTCTACTGAAAACCAAGAATATTTTCTAATGCTAATACCACGAAGCTCTACGATTATATGCAGGAAATAAACCAGAGTCTCTGGCGGGAATCGAACCCGCAACCCCGGCGCTGATAGACCGGGCCACCAAAATAAAAATAAATATTTTATTAAAGTAAATAATAGGAAAACATACTTAACATTTTTATATTTGAATTAACCGTATGAACTAAACACAATTACGTCGTATGAACGTAGAGGCGCAACTACATACGTCAGCGTTATCAAATAAGAATGTATAATGTTATATACAAAAACACACAATAGCTTGCGCAAATGTGAAATGTTGTCTACATCATATTTCGACATAGATTTAATCCCGACCGAATTCTCATTGGAAAACCAACATTTTAAATCTAAAATACAATTATTATTGTATTTTCAAATTAAATATTTCTGTTCCGTTTTCTGTTCGCCGATTAACAACACAAATATATTTCTTACATATTGTTAGCTAAAATGCAAAAAGGCGTAACTAACAATAATAATATTTTAAATTAGAAGCAAAAAACATTGTAAAATTAAAACATAAAAACATGCATTAATAATTCGTCCATGAAATTCTTCAAACAATATTCAAAGAAAACCATTTCATTACATTTTGTTGGAAAGAAAATGTGTAATTACGACGCTTTCGATCGCAAAAGTGTAAAATTTTGTCAAGACATGTAGTTTAATGCCATTATTAATAATCAATCAAAAACTCGATATTGAATTTTTTCTTAGTTACGCCTTTTTGCATTTTAGCTCACGATATATATAATATATATTTTTATTTTTTTTTCAGTGAGTGCAGAGGCCAATAGCGCTACTTCAATTTTGCACTCCATTTGTTAAAAACGGATGTGAAATATTAAAGGAAAAAATAAAAGGAATTGGTGTAAAGAGTGATTTAAGCTACGAACTGTTTTGGGGCAAACAATGCTGTTAATAAAATTAGAATTAACGGCTGAAAATGATCTTAATCCTTCTTCTTTCTCATCTTCACTCTGTAAAGTTTTTGCAGAAATGACTACATATAGCACTAGACACTACAAACAGCTTGACAAATATCTAAAATGTCTGCCAGATATTAAATAATTATTAGATTATTATTTAATATTTCTACAAACATGCTTCAAATGCTTGCCCAAACAGCAAACACTCCAATTAACAACACCAAATATTTGTGCAAATGTAAAATTTTTCCATGTTTGCCAGGCAAGTTGTGTGGTTCATTTTGCCTTTGAGTTCAGAGTGTTTAGCAAAATGTGTGGCATAACGTCCTTCGTTCTTACGACGAACGAACAAGTTATGTTCCTAACATAAGGCGCAGTTTGTACATACTTTATTATTAAATCAAACACTCCAGTCTGGTGAAAATTGGTATATAATCTTAAAATTTTATACGATACTTAACTTTATTTTATTATAGAAGGTAACAAAGAAAGGGTTTAATTTTGTAGAGGGTGGCATGTTATTTTTTGAACGTATATTCCAAAGGGCGATTTCCATTGTTTTCCTTTTTATAGAGACATTTTTTTAATTATGTTAGTAAGAGTATTTTTCATTACACATAAATTTCCTCCCTTTTATTATGAACCTGTTTTAAAAGCGATGTTTTTTTTAATACTTTAAATCAACCCCTAATACAGACAACTAAAATACTAGTAAATTTTAAGAAGAAAAAAATACATAGAATGTTAATAACAGAGGTTGTAGCAGAAACCAATATTTTTTATAACAGCAGGTTTTAACAGCATATTTGTTTACAGTAGAAATTTTATCATCGTTGTTTACAGAAGCATTAGCAGGAAACTGTAGAAATTTGCAGAACGTTTGAAATGTTGTTTAAGAGTTCTTATTCTAAAACGACATTTCTGGATTCGTATACATTGAATTTAAATATGTTTTTTTCGGAAATAAACAATATTTCAGATTGTTTCTATTGTTTGATGATGCAGTGAAACTGCTTTAACATTTAATCTGTTTAATGTATCAATTACATTTTACATATATTTTGTTGAAATATGCATTCCTCTCTATAGAAAATATTAGTTTTACTTTTACACTTCTAAAAATTGAAAATGCAAGTTTAATAATTGCTTATATCTGAACAAAATTGCTTCTATATGAAAAATTTAATATAGCATTTATTTTTCTTGGCCATAAAAATGCCAAAAATCAATTGTGACATGAAAGAAACTGTTTATTTTATTTAACTAAACTATATTGAGAACAACGAAGATTAGTTTTGTAAGATTATTTAAGAGAGTTTTTTTGTGTTTTATATGTGTTATAATAAAGTGACGAATAGTTTATTGGTCATAGTTGACGTTTCGTTCTATCAGCTGTTAGAAGTCTAAAAAAATAACGTTAACCAAAATTGACATAACCAAATTGTTTACTTTCAACTTGTTTTGTTACAAAATACAAGGTTTTCTATTTAAGACACTTTTTTACAGGAATTAAATGGAAATAAAGAGTAGAACACTCTTTAACGTATGTACCTGTAATACCAAAATATAATTAGGGTGCTATAGACCTCGAGTACATACAATGTTCCTGTCATTGCAGTCTTTTTTGCTACTGCTTAGGCTTTATATCTTTAACCTCCAATTATCTTTTATCTTGAATAGCAAAACACATATGGACATTTTCTAGAAAACCGAATTTTTAAATTTAAAGGTTGGTCGCAGAAATTATTCCTTACATATTTAAATACTTTCTGCTCGTAATTTGGGTTTAAGATACAGTCGTCACGTTATCTCAAACGCTGCTAAATAACACCAGTCTGGGAGTTTTAAATCCTAGAAGCTGGTTAAAAAAAATGTATTCTATGCTCTATAATTTATAATTCCAAGTGGTCCCATGTGTTTTCAAATATTATACATGTGATCATTCTTTAAATATTTAAGTCTTAAATTGTAATAATCTTTACGTTCCACCATAATTAAGTCTTACGATTTTTATAGCTTTGTATATCTAAAAACAAATAAAATTCAACATTTGACCAATAACGTTATCAATCAGGTATATGTTAAAAATATATAATATAATATCGTTTTCAATAAGTTAAAAAATTGATTTCTAAAGGCCCGACCAGAATATGGATTAAGCAACTATACGAAAAAATGTTAATTATATGTGTTAAAACATACTGAATTTAAGAAAACTCTTCGTTAAGTTTTATGAAACTGTCATTTGCTTAAGCCAAATGCGAAACAAATCGCAAATTTCTTACGGTATCAGATGTTTTTATACCTACACCAAAATAGTGGAGAGAGTATTATGCATTTGTGATGATCCTTCTAACACTTTAAAATTTTGGTCATAGACCCACCTTTAAGTATAACGATTGGCTCAGAATTACTTTCTGATGTCCGTCCGACTGGCTGGCTGGCTGCCCATGTAAACTTTGCCCGCAAAGTACAAGTCTCAATCTTAGAGATAATTTGATGAAATTTGGTACATATGTTCTAATTGGCACAAGGACAAAGCCTATTCAAATGGTGTGTATCGATTCATAGTTTCACATAGCCCCCATACAAACTTCTTTCCGGAAAAGGATCGTTGTGCCCATAAACCATCTTGTTATGGTCTTATTAAGATTAAATTTGGTCCAAGGTATTTTATTACAATTAAAATCATCTTCAGAGCATTAATTGGAATCGGTCTATATTTGGCCATAGTTCCCATAAAAATATTACTTCCGACAATAGTTGGTTTTAAAATAAAACTTGGCAATACTAACTTTTACGATATCTACTATGTCATGACATTAACCGAAGGTCCCATATAAGCCCCCATTCTTAATTCTTATATAGATGAATATGATGAATGATATCTAATAATATCCCGCAAAAAGAACATTTACATGAATCTTAACCTAACAACACAATTTAGTTCACGAGGGTCCATACCCTTAAAAAAAATTTGTGTTTTTAGAAGCACTTAAGAGAAAAAGCGCATAATCAAGCGCTTCATTTTTATTTACTGCTCTCATACAGCAGTAAATGATAACGAATAAAATATACAAAAAAGCTGTTATTTTAGTGCTGACAACGAAAATGCTTAAAAAGGCATTTGAACCAGTTAAATCAAAAACATTTATGAATATGTTAATATAGTTAGCTCTTAATAAGTACTTTAAAGCACTCCTTATTCGCATTTTTTTATTATGTTAAAAGAAGCGCTTATTGTCAGCAGAAAATAGTCCTGCAAACCGGGAACACTCCATATAAAAATCAGGCATCCCATCAGCAGGTTTTAATCGATTTGAGGTATGAATTAATACATAAAACCTGCTACTTATGGAGTAAATTTTTTACTGGGTAATTGCCCCATGGATACAGACGAGGGTACACTCGTAGATATTGTTTTTATATACATGGGTGTAGGGTATAATATGGCTTGACCGACTATACTTTTTAACTTGTTTGATTTTATTTTTGATTGTTGTTATAGCCTATACACAATTGTCAACATCTTCCATCTGCTATCAATAAGCGAAGGTGTTGACATTTTCCCATAAGAAATCTGTAGAGTTTAAAATCAACACCTTTACAAGATGTTCCTATCTCATTGTATTCCATTATACATCATCCGCTTATTTTAGTGTCATCACTAGAAAAGTGACAGAAAGTTCTATTATTATTGAGGCACCACTGAAAAAATGTCATTTGTTTTAACGGCTGCGTCTTTTTTTTTGTTTAATTTTGTTAAATTGTTAAACAAAATGAATTACAAATATATTTTGGTGTTTTCTTGTAAAGTTTTGGCATCCTCCAACAATTAATTTCAGTATTTTTATCAATTATTAAAAAAGGGAATTAAGCACAACAAACTAAATCTTTTAATAAATATTTGTATTCCCAAAAACAACTTTGATAATAAATTTTTGCAAGTGCACGTGCATAAAAAACTGAAGGGACAAATTGTTTCTATTTTGTTTTCTTGCGAAAACAATAAAAGTACTTTGTTTTTGTTTTTAATATGTTTTTTCTTTACCCACTTACAGCTACAATTAATGTTGGGAGAATTCTAACTAATTGTAGTGGGAAATGTAAGAAAAGATTAAAACTCATCACTGTTTTATTGTTTGGTATTTTGTTTAAGCTTTGATATCGTTGCAAATAAAACTTTTTGAGGGTATTGTAGGTAATTCTCATTCCTTCTGTAGTTTTGTTTGCTGATATCTTTGGCTTTTCTAAAATTATTTAGGAGAACGTTTCCTGACGATCTGGCCTAAGCAACCAGTGAAATGCGCATAGGAACAGCTTATCCTCCAACAATAAATTTCAGTATTTTTATCAATTATTAAAAAAGGGAATTAAGCACAACAAACAAAATCTTTTAATAAAGTTTTGGCACTTTTGTAGAAAAAAGTATTAAAAAAAAATTTTTTTTTCAGAAATTTTGAAATTTTTGATTGAAAATAGTAGTAATTAATATCTTTCCAGTGTGAAAGGATTTTTCAACATCTCCATTCGTTGCTCCAAAAAAACAAAATAAGTGTTTTATCAATAAGAAATGGTTTAAAAAGTATTTAAATTTAATTAATGTGTAGGGAGATCGAACGGTTATTATTCGACCGGTTTTAACCGGTTATTTTAGCTTTGCCCAAGTCGGTTATTTTAAAATGCCCATTTTTCGAATATCGAATAAACCGGTTATTTTGGTATAATAAACCGGTTATTTTAGTAATGTGTAATTTATATACATTTTCCTTACTCTTGTTGTAGATGTACCCGTAATATAAGTATTTTCTAACTGAATATTGGCCAAACTTAAACTTTTTATGAAGAATATCAAAACAAAACGTAACAAAGGTCAAAAAACATTATGAACACTGTAAATACAAATCGTTTATAAAAGCGTGTGTTCTTGTAGAAAAAAAAACAAAAAGCTATTAAAAATACTACAAAAACATGTGCAGTTAAAAAGTAAATATTACTATGTGCAAGAGTATTCTAAATATTAAATATATTTTTATATAAATATTTTTCGAACGCGATTAAAACGACAAAGTTAGTTGCTTGCAGTGCCCTTAAATGATAAATTGCAAAGGTTTTTCCCCGTCACGACTTATTAATCACCTTTAATTAGTCCACATGCTTGACATTAATGTGATCCAAATGAAACTTAACTTCGTTTGAAGTAGTTCTAAGGAGACTACAAATAATACTTTACTAAAATACACTGCAAAAAATGAATCATTGGGTGAAATATTAGCCCGTTGTGTTGCCGAGGACGAAATGCCCGTTAAGGCACTAAAAACTCTTAAGTAGTTCTAGCATCTCTTCATGCTGAAAACTACAACATTACGGCGGAATCAACGATATGGGAACCATTTTTACCAGTTTTATTTATTAAAATACCAAGAACTGAAAAACAAAAATGAAGAAATCAAACAATGTCATGGAAGGTCTTAAATTGTAGTCGACTAATTGACAAATATTTTACACAAAAATAATGTTCAGTTCACTATTCGTTTCTATAATGCTGAAACAAAATAATTTGAAATAGATAAACCTGGCTAAGAGGTTTTGTTTGCAACTTTTTAAAAATATGGTTGATTTATATAGACATGCTCAACCACCAACAAATTAAAACTCATTCAAAATAAATTTGAGAGAATATATCAAATAATAACTTTATAAAATTCTTATAATTTATTTGCTTTTGCAAAACGTTTGTCTAGATCAAATATCATTCAACAGTTTCTAAATTACATTATACAAATATCTTCTTACAAATAAAGTTTAGTAAATAAATAAAAAATTTTTGAAAATTTAGCTAAAGTTTGATCAATTTACTGGTCCTACTTTTCTTGGATTTTATCTGATCTAAGTCATATCTATGTATTTTTTTGGTTTCTTACCTTTGCAGAGTGTTTTGTTTTTATTCAAATTAAGGTTTTATTTTAAAAACTTATTTGATTTTTGTGTTTTTAAATATTCGAATTAAAACCGGTTAACCGGTTATTTAAAAATTGCTTAACCGAAAACCGGGTTTTTTAAAATAGCAACTATTCGTAATATTCGAAAACCGGTTATTGAAAAAAGTCGAATAATCGATCTCCCTATTAATGTGATAATTGAATAAATTATTTTTTAATTTGAAAGAAAATTAAAAATATAATTTTGATTTAATTAACATTTTAGTTGTTTTGAAATAAATTTTCAATTAAAATTTTAATTAAATAACAAAAAATCTTAATTGACTGTTATCGTTTAAAATAAAATAATTTAAACTTGTAGAATTGTTGTTGGGAATTGTCAATATTTATTTAATGGCAAAGTTTGAAATGTTTGAAATGGCAAAGTTTTTTGATCACTTTTTTAATTAAAATTAAAAATATCATTTATTGAAAATATTTTTTTCAACATTTTAAATTTTAGTAATTAATATAATCATTTTGGTAATAGGTGCAAAATCAAAAACTTGGTGGCTTGATATTATGAATTTGGAATAAATTTGGTGATTGGAGAAATTTAATAATTTTTTCCGCGTAGGCTTTTCGTACATCTTTGACAATAGGTTAAGCCAGTTCATGAGTATTGTAGTTGGTCCTTAATACATTTTCTTCTTATTGCCTTTCTTTATTCTTTTAAATTTTATAATAAAACTATAATTCAGAAATGGATTTTAGAATCGATCGAAACTCATCACACCCTTTAAAAACGAACGTTTTGAAATCGATCGATTTTCATCACATACCAGAATAAAAAATAATTTAGTTTGTTAGATAACTCTTTTAAGTATATTTTTATAAAAATTTCTCATAGATACTTATACATAAACAGCTAAAGGCATGGAAACGCACATCGGTGTACATATCTCTTATTATCTTTCCCTTTAAATCTGACTGTTTCCCTAATTTCCATTTAAATTTATTTTTAATATGTACACTGCTTGTTTTCGAAAGGGAAAAAAATCAAATGACATAACTGTTGCACATTTAACTATAAAAGGGTAAACAATCAATTCACCACAAAAACAGAGAGAAAAGTGTCCTCTCACCATTCTCATTTAATAATCCTGTTCTCTTTGTGCGTTAATTTGTAACTCTCTACGAATCTTCTTTCAAAATAAATCGAAAGCACTTACATCTTAACTGTCAAATTTCTATATATATTTTAACAGTTATTCACCACTTTACCGTTAAATGTCAGATATAAACAACAGTTTGAGAAGAAGAACTCCAAAATGAAAAACACCACCAACGCAACCCATACTAACACAGAAAAAGATACTGGCATAACATTTAAACAATTGAGTAAAGTTTATTATGCGTTTGAACATATAAAAAGAGCACAAACTTGTTAAATGAGTTTAGTCTTCGTGTTACTTTTGAAATAAACGGTCGTTGCTTAAAGGAATACATGTTAAAAAAAAAAAAAAGTATTTTTGTTTTAAAACTTCACTAATAATAATTTCAAGAAATTTTAATATAAAGTGTTATGCACACAAAGAAATCTCTGAGAATATTTATTAATAGAAATAACGAGAAACCTGTAAATTATTTGAAATAACACCGAAAAGTTGAATATTCGGAAGTTTAAAAGAGTTAAAAATGAAAAACTTTTTTTGTTTTAACTTAAAAAAATACTTCAATTTGTTTGTTTTATTTTGTGTATTTATTTAGATTTCTTTAACATAAAAAAAAGTTAAGTGAGTGTGTGTTTAAGTTTTTAGAACTGTGAGAAATTATTTGTACGACTTACTCCCGCGAGTGGAAAACAAACTCTCGTGCTTTTCGTTAAATCCTTTCGGCGTTGCGATTCCTTTTAATATTTTTTTTTTTTTGGCTTTTTGTAATTTTTGCTTATTTTTGTGTCAACTCGTTTAAATTGAACAATTTTTGTTTGAATACCACAAACTTGGTTCACTTTTTTTGTATTTTGTGTGAAAAATTTTGTAAAAAAAAAAATTAATTCGGTATTTTAAGCGAATAGGAAAAAGCATACAACACATGTCTACTTCTGAAAAGTAGAAAAGGTTGCAAATAAGAAAATAAAATAAAAAAAAATCCAGTAAAATCTGAATAAAAAGTGTTATATTAAAACTAAATTGAAATTACCGGCTGATGGAACCATCCCCCTAAATCTATGCTACAGAAAATAAATACAAAAGAAAACAAAAAGTGAGTCTCATTTCAATATCAAATAAGAAACTAACGCTTAATTCTGTTAATACACTTAAAAACGATTTGGTTGTTTATACCTTTTTTTGCTAATGCAAGCGGCTTTTTTGTGTAAAGATGGGGATTTTTATCATTTAGAAAACTTATGCTTTTAGGTCAATGGATTGTTTTCGCAAACGACTATTTGCCTTTTACAATAGTTTTTACATATGTCTGATTCAAAAAACTTAGATTTCTTGCTTCCAAAATGTTTCGTTCTTTTAAACTCTTTTATTTTTTTAAGAATTCGTAGAATAGAACCCTTTTTCCTGCTGTTGTAACTATTGTAGTTTTAAACGAATTCTAGAGAAATTTCAGCTTCGTTGTTTCAAAGGATGTCGTCTATTTTACACTTTTAGTATACGTACTATGTGCTCTATATGTATTTAAATGAACGTTTTCACAATTTGTTTGCTCTTTTCTAAAAATATTAACTTGTGTGTATTCATTAACGCCACCGCCAAGCAAAAGCCGCCGAAAAATTTAAGAATTTTTTTTTTTTTTAACAAAACCGGTTTAAAAATAAAGACTTTTAAAAAATTTTATTAAAATTCTTGTTGTATTTTAACAATATATAACATTTAAAAATGTTTGTCGTGAAAAATTTTATATCTTTTTTGACCTACATTCACATGTATCACATGCATTGAAACCACAAATACTCTCTCTTCCAAAATAAATAAAATAAAAACAACAACACAAATTGCAAAGAAAAGAAGACCTATCAAGTATTTATAAACTGCAACAAAATACATAAAGTAAATAAAAAAAATTTTCCGGAAAAACAGCAAATATTTACTTTAACCGAAGATAAAGGAATTTTTATATATGTATATAGTTCTAAAACTTTTGATGGAGAAGATTTGAAAAAATTCCGTATAAATGAACAAGAATAATTCCATATTCAAAGTCAGTGTTTTTTTTATCAAGTTATAGAATACGAACACTTTTCGATTTTTTAACTGTCAAGCCTTTTATATTTGATATGAAAGATATTTGAAATCAAACATTAGTAATAAAGCAACTTTTAATAACCTGCAAAAAATTTACCTTTTAAAATATATTTTTAAAAATTATGTGAAATTAATGTTAATTTAAACCATTTAACCCTGCAAAATTTTCATAAATTGACGAATTTGTGTACTCTTGACAGAAGATTAAAAGGTCTATAAAGTTGCCAATTAAATTTGTTCAAAATATGGATATAAAATAACTGTTAACAATCTTTAAGTTAAACTAAAATCCTTTGTCTAAAAATTAATTTTGCCTTCGGACTAGAAATCGGAACGTTTATTAACAAACAATATTCTTATTCATTAATTGCGCCTTGATTTTTTGTGAACATATGAAAAGTTTTAGTAAATTTAAGAAGGTCTTACCTAACATTTGATACCAATAGTAAGGTCCTTTTACAAGGAGATCTGGTGTGATTGTAAAAACTCAGTATTCGCAAGGATTATGTTTGTGCATATATTGCTCTTTTTATATGTAAAAGTTGCTGATTATCACTTATGGCGGTTTCTTTTCTTATATCGGGTATATTTTGTTTAGCTGCATGAGAACTTTCGATATCGATAACTATGGTTTCACAGCTGAGAATGTCAAACTGTGTTGGCATATCTGTCCCGTAAGGTTTGGAAAATCATCATGAGTCGTTTAACACCAAAACGGTGTATCCAAATTGTGGAAATTTACTTTAAAAATAATAAATCTGATCGGTTAGTTCCTAGAGGCCTTCGTCTATTTTACGAAGTTCATTTCTGAAATCTAATCAAAAACTTAATATTTTTTTACTTAAGACCTTTTTCCCGAGTTTCAAAGAATAATGGACCGATCATCACGAAATTTAGTGATTTCTATTCATATCACAGGAAATTGTGCAAACTCGTATATCAATCCCTGTATTACGCCTCAATTTATGGTCGTTTTTTTTACGAAATCGTAAATTTTTTAGGGTGGTTGTTCCACATTTGGATTCTCAACTGTTATCCTACCGAACCGATTTTCTGGATTTCAATAACAAACTGCTTATGAGAACTATACAAAATTGACAACAATATTGTTTTTTCTTTTGAGTTTTTTGAGAGTGAGCGGGTTTTAATAGACGGGCATGGGTTAATCGACTTAGAGTTATGTCTTCGATGAATTTAAAAGTGTTTCACACGGGATGACAAAGAATGCTCTCATTAACCACTAGTTGTGGAGGGTATACAAGCCAAAAAATAATTCACTAACATAAAATTAAAGTATTTAAATAAGTATGTTTAAGCATTTGTGGTGTTAGAAAAAAGAGCCACATCGTATACTACAGGTGCCTAAATCACTTTGGTAAAGCACAAACCCGGCGAACGCATTATTTTGAGTAGAAGCGATTTTAACTGGCATCCACCGTAACCGGAAATATTCAATATTCTTATCATCGCTATTTAACTCGAAATTTTGCAAAAAATTATAAAATTTATTCTAAAAACAGCATGCACATTAGGGTTGCCAGAAGACTTGAGTTAGCTTGCTTGTCAAGCGTTTTCAGTGCGTGTCAAGAACTAAGAAACAATTTTAATTGTCAAGGTTAACTGGAATTTTAAAGACTTTTAAATTTTTAAGAAAAATTAACCATTATTGATCGTTTAATTTATATTTGGTCTGTACTTAAAGTCTATTTCTTAAAAAAGGGGGAGAAAAGTAGATGTCGGTAAGAGCTATGAGATATTGAATTGTTAAAGAAGAATGTTTAGCAGAAGGACTATCAGAGTTTGATTTTGTAAAATTATACCGCTTAGCAGGGGTAAAAAATTTAACGATTTGACCATGATCTCACAATAATCATACATGTTTAGTCACATGTTATATATTACCCCATATCGTTACCTGAAACGCAAAAGGCCCTATCAAATTTTTTAAAATTTTACAGGAGAAGCAAAAAACCATTTAAAATGGTAAATTGATAAATACCATTTGTAATTTATTATTCCTGTAAAACCTACCAGACAATATTGCATAAATTGCAAACTGTTAGTTAGGCTTTTTAGCTTTTATCGTATAATCTTTTGTAGACAAAGTCATTTGTTTTTTTTCTCTTATTTTAGTGGAATAATTTCTTCATTTTTTGGTGGGCATTTGTGTTGATGCAGCACGTTAGAATTTATTAAAAGTCTATTATAAATTTTTGGCTAGATAGGGCCTTCTGCGTTTTAGATAACGATATAAAACCTAAGGAAATCCAGCAAATTCTAAAGTAGCAAATCCTTATTTTTTTTTTAATTTTTCTCTAAAAAAAATATAAAATAAATTTTAGTTTTAAATTTTTAATACTTTTTTTTATGTTATAATAATAAACAATTTTAATTATTTATCAAAAGTTATTATCGAGAATATAAAATTTATTAATGACGTGCTAAATTCCCAATTTTCAATTCGTCAGGCAACTCTTTCCAAAGACTTTAGAAAAGCTGAACATATTATACAAATAAGACTTTAAACTGAATAAGAATTTTAAACACTCAGGTCCTACTTGTAACAATATCAAAAGTTCAAAAAAACTAGCTTTCCCACAACATTGAATTTCAGTGTTTTTATCAAAAATAAAACTTTAGTACGTCATTAATAAATAATAATATAATTATTTTCCTTTAATCTTTTTGAATTCGTTCGGAGTTAAGAAATAAAATGGTTTTCTCCGACGACCGAAATAATTTATATTTCTGATATTTATTTTTTTGCAGAAATAATTGTAATTTTTTGATTTTGAAAGAAACCTTTTATTTACCTAAGAATGTAAAAAAATAAATTTCGGAAACAGTAGGAAAATCTCAATAAAAAATTTTTATTTCTGCAAAAAAATAATAGAAAAAACCATTTTTTTCTGCCAAATAATAAAATTAGAAGCTTAAAATTATTTCTAAAAAAAAAAAAAAAAAAAAATAAATAATAGTAAATAAATATTTAACAACTTTCCTTTTCCAAACAATAAAAATCAATAAATAATAATTTCTTCCAAAAAAATTTTTACTTTTATAATATATATACATTAGACCGA
Source organism: Pollenia amentaria (assembly GCA_943735925.1). NCBI lineage: Eukaryota > Metazoa > Arthropoda > Insecta > Diptera > Polleniidae > Pollenia > Pollenia amentaria. The sequence goes on along the minus strand of OX031007.1, from coordinate 249,976,017 downwards.
CTCACCTTGTATGAAGCTGAAAAAAGTGTTTTTGTTACCCCTCTAAAAATAAAGCTTGATATGTTTTATGATGATTCCCAAAATATTTTGGTTCTAGCGTTGACCATTCGTGAGCTGGACCATTTTTTAAAAGGTCTTTTTTCAGTTTTTCAAATTTTTTTGTACTTTGCTTTAAGACGACATAAATAAAATTTGGTATTATCGAAAAGAGTTTTTGAAGCAGCATCCAATGGTATATGTAATTGTATTTTTCACATTTTAATAAATTTTAAAAATGGTCCAGCTCACGGATGGTCAACGCTAGAACCAAAATATTTTGGGAATCATCATAAAACATATCAAGCTTTATTTTTAGAGGGGTAACAAAAACACTTTTTTCAGCTTCATACAAGGTGAGTCGGTCTAATGTATATATATTATAAAAGTAAAAATTTTTTTGGAAGAAATTATTATTTATTGATTTTTATTGTTTGGAAAAGGAAAGTTGTTAAATATTTATTTACTATTATTTATTTTTTTTTTTTTTGAAGGACATACATATGTCCGTTACACTTTAATAATTTTGTTTATACACAGAAAGAAATTATTTCTAAATATAATTAATTTTAAGCAATTTTTTTTAAATAGGGACGTAACGAATACCGATATATGAGCGATACTTAAGATTTTACAATATATCGGTATCGGCGATATTTTGCAGTCAATATTTTTGAACAAATAATAACATTTTTCTACGCTTATTTTTAGCATAGTTACTAAGAGTTATAACACATTAAATAGAAAATTATTTCATATAGTAAAAGAATGAACGAAGATGGAAAATAGGTCGGAGTCTTAAAATTTAGCGACTGACTTAGCAGTAGCTCTAAACAAAAGAATTAATTCTTTGTTTTTTAAATCTTTTAAATATTAATTTAAAGTATTAATTATCTCTTACACTGTAATTTTGTATAAATTTCAATTTACTATACTTGAGTTTTTTTAAGTGTAACTTGAATTCAAATTCAATGTGCGTATCGGTACTGGTATCGATATCGGCGATATTTTTGGTTGAGTATCGGTATCGGCAAGTATCGCCAAAAACCCGTATTGTTACATTCCTTTTACCCTAAAATATTTGCATGGGTGGTATTAATTATTTTTCAGAAATACTTTCTTAAGCAATTTAAAAGCGTTATCGAAGATGTTTTAATATTTTATAAATTAAGTTCAAACCTTTTGAGAAGATTGTGTGGTTACAATTGAAACATGTCAGGGCAACCTGTCCGTAAAAACCTGGGTTCAATTCCCAGCTCAGTCAAGAATGAAAAATTATCAATAAAAAATTTTAATTCATTTCATATTGTAAAAATTCCTTTTTGCATAAAAATAATTTAATGAACATTTAATTTAATGAACTTTAGCCTGAATAAGATATTTAAAAATATTAGAACAGATTTTGCGGGACCTGATCAGATCTAATATAAATAATTAAATATTGACAAATTAAAAATTGATAATTAATATAGTACTAAAATGGTTTTAACTCAAAATTTAGATTTTTTCACTTGTTAGAATATTAATTACATATTTATACATATCTACCCGCTGTAAAACAAATAATGCTATTTTGCCTATTTGTTGGTGTATAAAACGGTTGGTTTAAATAATCTTTTTCATATGCCTTTAATATAAAATTAAAAATTTTTGAATTGTGAGTTAATACACTCTTTATGATCAAGTGCGTTATGATGAGATGCAAAACGTGTTCGTTACCAAATAAAAAAACGGGACAATTGATGCTCGCGGTTCCGTTGGGCGCTTTATGAGAAGAAATACTCTTATTGTATCAATGCATGTCTTTTTTTTTGGTTTTTCCAAGTGGAAATGCATTGTCATCTGGTTTTTTAATTTTGTTACGATCGCCTTTTGCATCTTACCTACTCATTTATTAAAATACTGATTTTTAAGAATTATTATTTCTTTACATATATGAATTTCGTCTTTATTGATTTAGATTTATAAGTATATAAACAATTTATCCTTCCATCTTACTTCTTAATTTTTTTTCATATCAAATACATTTATTACAAGTGTTGACAATTTTTATAAAAATATATCTTAAAAAAGACCATTGTAATCTTTATTAAACCTTAAAAGTTTTAATAAAAAAAAAATTTAAATAAAAAAAAAATTTGTAGGATATTTAATCTCCTACAGACGCAACAAGATAAAAAATAATACATTTATTTTCGTTATATTTGTAATTTGCAAACGGACAGACAAGAGATTAACGTTTCTTGTTTTCTGCGGCCATCAGTGTAGTATTATTTTTGCATTAAGAAAAATAAAAATTTACTTTCCTAATTTGTATTTATTATCATTTGTTTTCCTTCTTCATTATTTTTCTTCCTACTACATAAGAGATAATAAGATAAAAAAATAAATTTCCATAAATTATGATTACCATGTTGATATTTTATTTTGATCAACTTGTTTGTTATCTTACGCGTGCTGTGTAATTTTTGTGTTTTTGTTGTAGTTATTTTTTGGTAAAATATATACAATTTTCCACATTAAAACAGCAGGATTTCTAATTGTCCTAAATGCCAGCTTTATAACATGGAAACCTCAGCAACAACACTAAAGTTTAATTTTTTTTTTTTTGCCAAGAAGACAAGTCGTTTGACTTATTTTCTGATAAACTTGCCAGTGCACAAAACAGAAACCCCACAGTGAAAGTTACAAGAACAGGAGAAGCAAAAAATAATAATAAATAGAAGACAAAAAATTACATTTTATTATAAACATTCCTGATAAAAATAACGAAAAACCTGACCTATAACGAAGTGAAAGATGAAACCGGAGCGAAAAATAACTTTAATACCATCTCCGACACTATTAAAGCAACATACAGAAAAAGATACAAATAATAATAATAAGTGTTTTTTTTAGCTTAAAACATGAACAACTATTACGAGATGTAAACGAAGAAAATAAAGTTGAAAAGCCGCTTAAAGTTAACATAAGTCTCTAAAAGCATGTCAGCCAGTGTTACCAGAAAATGTTTACTCATATCCTTAATTTAAAGTTAAAAGTCCCGAAAACACCGTTTTTACATATATACAAGTACAGATATTAATAAATAGATTAATACATTTGCGGATGCCCCGGTATGCTTGCTGGTAGTGAACTAGTCTATGAGTGCCTGGGATGCGGATTCGAATCCCACCAGAGACTCTGGTCCCTGCAGAAAAGAGCAGAGCTTCACGGGATTAGTGTAAGGGGAAAAAATGATAATGTTACGCTTAACCCACGGCTCAGACCAGAATAAAGTATGGACTAACACATTAGCAGTAATAAAAAATTGTAATCATGTATTACCAAATCTAACTTAATATACATATAATTGTAAAAAAACAAAACTTGAACATATTTTACAAACAGATATTTGGCCAAATGGATGGGGTTTTTCATATTTTGAGACACCCTACGCATATAGTCTTAAATCCTGTTTGTGTGTATTTTCTTTAGCATCCATCTAATTTGAATGATAAAACAGTTTAGGTTTCTTGGTTGCTATCCCTTTTTATGGAAATTTTATTTCAAATTCGCGTAAAAAGTTTGAATTAATGTCCATTCGTAATTTTGAAAATTGGGGAAAATTTTTGTAACAACGCCCGTATTAGATGTATGATGACAACTGACCGTTTTTCTGAGATAGCTAGAACGGCTTTCTTTGCACATTTGGCTACACTCATATGTTGTTCGTATTTCCATACAGTACCCATGTTCTTCCACTTTGGTGAGAACTTCTCGCATAGAAAACATGTGAAACAAAAAAGGTGTGTCTGTAACTCATGTCGAAAAATATCAAAAGAGATTACGTCGTGACGTTATGAATGTCATAATATTCCACTCGAAGCCGATATGAACTTGCAGATGTTAAGAACGCCAGTCAAACATATCGTTGATGGCGACCAAAATTTACTAAAATTTAAAAACAACGGCGCACTGTGGCTGAAAATTGAATTTCATCGGCCAAAAGTCCAATTTTTTGTCATCGCCGATTTCAAAAATGTTAATGCCATTCAATAGCAAACATATTAGAACTAAGGTATCAAAAAAACTAGATTAAAATATTCGTAATTGTGGCTGTGGCATGCTGCTGGAAACAAATATTTTATTTTGTTTTAGAAAAAATTTAATTTTTGTAAATTTGATCAGAACTAAATTATGATTTCTCGCAAACCGTTATCAATAATTGGTCGACATTTTTTTTGTTATATTAATGGGATAGTAGTCTTTAAGAAATGGATCATTACATCAATGTATCATTTATACATGATGTGTTATTAAATGTTTCCCCAGGTTCTATATTTTAGTTAAATCCGAATTTTAGAGGCGTAGAACTTGTTAGGGTCAAAGGGGGTCAAAGAGATTTCAGTACCATCAGAAAGCTGAAGGTGTCCTCTTTAACCCCATATATACTTGTGCAACTGTTTGGAACTGTCTGCTTATACGACTGAAATATAACACAATGGTTTACGAGCGTTTTGTTTTGAAAAATAATTTTGCTTCTTATGAACGGCTGAACATATTTGAATGAAATTTTAAACTGTCATGGCCGGGTAGCTTTTGTGTTGAATTGGAAGAACACGGGTCCATGGAGGGTCGGGAGAGTGACTTCTTAGAGGACCTCTTAAATTGGTAACCTCGGAAATTCAAACTTTTAAAAAATTCACCAAAAATATATTTATGGATTGCAAAAAAAAAATTTTACTTAAGCTGAGTTACAAAAAATATGCTTAAATGTTTAGGTTATCTCCTTTGCTTTTGGAGATATTCGGATAAAACGGATTTTTGGCTTGATTTTTATTATGTTTTATGTCAAACTGTTATCAATAGTGGGTTCAACATTTTTTATATTGGTAGTAAAGCAGTCTTTAAACAATGTTATGTTGTATTACTGTACCGATTATACCTGCTGTGTTATTAAATAGTTTTTCAGATTCTATATTTTAGTCAAATTGAAGTTCAGAAGAATAGAATTTATGAGGTCAAAAGGGGTTAAAGAAATTTTACTAGCTGTAGGTAGGTGAAAGTATCCACTTTAAACCCAAATGCACTTTTGTACCTGTTTGGACCAGCCTATAGAACACTTGTTTAGTTTGTGTAAAATTATTCGCAACATTTCTTTTGCTCTTTTAATTTTACCTATTCATATGACTGAAATATAAGTGTACCAAGCCAAGTATTTTATATTATATAATTACCAATACCTGTGGGATTTTAAGCGTATCCTACTTAATCCCATTTTAGTTCTTTATTCTACCTTATTTTGCTACCTATGAACACAGTATAACGCAAGCTATGTATAAAAGCCAGTGGTATTCGAATAAAATCTCAGTTGTTAAAATATATCTAAGCAATAACAATCTAATTTTTTTAATATCTATAAAAATGGAGAGCTTCAGCTATAAAGAATTATCCGAAGAGTATTTTAAAAATAAAAAGGAGGAAGATGTTTTAAGTAACATTGAAGGAAAACTCAATATATATTCTTGCAGCACTGAAATACGATCGGAACTGCAAAATAAAATAACCGATTTCGTCAAAAACTTAAAAAAGCGCTTCAAACAAGTTAGATGGAGTAAACCTAGATTTTACAACAGTTTTGCAAACTGGTTAGATGGCGAACTCAGTGTCCAGATATCTTCAGAAGGTACAAATGAAAAGAACCTTGGGAGACCAAAGAAATCACTTGAGAACTGTAGCGATAGATCTAAAAGGCGGAAGCTTAAGGATATCAACGAAGAAATCGGGGATAGAAATATTCAAGAAGCTTTGCTATATCAACTGCGATCACAAAAACAACTAACAAAAGTCGATATTATTTAAAAAGTGTTTATCGCTAGTCCAAGAGAACAAAACGGATTCTTAAGAGTGTTCCAACGCCAAGCGAAGAAAAACAGTTTTCAAATGAGGAGGCATTAGCATTATTTTTAGATTTGAAGTTAACAAAAGAGCAATATATTCAGCTCAGAGTACGTGCAATTGAAAAAGGTTCAAATCTGTATCCTGCTTATCATCGCATAACTGCTGCTAAGAAAGAATGTTTGCCACCAAGGGACACTATTAAAATCACACCAAAAACTGGTTCCAGTTGAACCTGTTGTAGAGTTGATAATGTAGAAACCTATTCACAAAATGATCATAGGTATTATTACATGCCTATGCATTTTTTTTAAAGGTATAATGGTATATACGAGGCGAATGTATATGCACATAAAGGTAATACGAATACTCATTTGTTCCTTCGCTGATAAAAAAATATTTTCTCCAGAAATAAATAAAAATGTTTATACTTTTCGAAAGAAACCATTATGAGTATGCTTGTAGAAGCAATTTTTAGTCAGTTTAACATCTTTACTCCCATATGCCCTATTCCAAATCAAATTTTTCAAACAAAAAAAAAATAATTTAAGTAAAAAATTCTAATAATTCAACACCCCGATTTTTATACAATTAGAACAGTAATGTTTACTAATATGTCCATTATTTTCTAGAAAATTTTGATCAATATCGAGTGGTAAATTGTATTGCCTTTTTTGAACAAAAAAAAAATTTAAAGCCGTTTTCCGGGATTGGGAATTTGGGTATTTCTTTATCAAAAATGGGGATGTTTTTCAGTCCACTGTTTTAAGAACTTTTTAATCTAAATAACTGCCAAAATTCATTATGATACCTTTATTCATGTTAGATTTATAGAATGTCAAACATTAAAATTATTATTTATATAGTGTAAATGAATAAAAGGGCTTTCAACATGAGTAAAAAATAATAATTTTAAGGTTTGACATTCTATAAATCTGACATTAACAAAGATATATTAATGAAATTTGTCAGTTATGTAGATTAAAAAGTTCTTAAAACAGTGGGCAGAAAAACATCCCACTTTTTGAATAAAAAATACCATAATTCTCAATCTCAATCATTAGCATTTTCATACTGAATGCTAAAAAACATCAAAAGTTCAACTTTGACCTTAAATTTCTCAACAACTACTGAACCGATTTTAACAAAATTAACACTGCAAAAAAGTTCAAGAAGTCTTCTCTCCTGCATAAAATAAATTGCAAAATTATCTCTACCGGTTCAAAAGTTACAGATTTTTGGCCGATGAAAAACGATTTTCAGCCACTGTGCGGCGCCGAAAATACAACCGTCGGCTATAACAAATAATGCAAAGGGTGACTTTAATGTTTATTGTTTAAAAAATAGCTGTGGATACATTCCCTTCTTCCTTCAGGCCTTACTGAAGGCCTGCTTAGAAATTCTTTTGATTCAATTACCATTCTGATTCTGATAAAGAAGGCCTCGTAGGAGGCCTCGGCTCTTTTGTATAAAAGATAAGGTACACCTACCACACTCACTTCTATGAGAGGGGAGAAGAGAAGGAGTAGCATTTTTTGTTTGGTTTTTTGCCAAAGCAAAAGTAAAAGTATTAATTTTTCTATATTCAGTTACCATTCTTATGTACCTGCCAAAGAAGCGAGAGCAGAAGGCCAACCCCGCAATGAAAACGTGTGTAAAAAAGATTTGAGTATGGAAGGGAGCGAGCAGGCCTTGTACATCCAAAAGAAAGAGTACAGAGGCCTTCTAGAAGGCCAACCCCGCAATGACAACGTGTGTAAAAAGATATGAGTATGGAAGGCAGCGAACAGGCCTTGTACATCCAAAAGAAGGAGTACAGAGGCCTTCTAGAAGGCATCCAGACTCGTTCTTTCTCCCGCTGGTTTCGCATATTTTTCAAAAATGCGATAAGCAAAATAATAAAACAATGAAAAAATCAGCCAAGAGCAAAATCTCACCCCGTTTTTATGCGTGAGTGTATTTGACAGTTCAAAGCGGGAACTTTCTCACAAAAAATTTACAAACACACTTCTTCTGTAAATAGGCGAGTAATTTCTTTACGTGACAGCTATTACTGGTCAAAAATGTTACAGACGCAGTTAAGTGAGAAAAACCGTTGTTTGTTCCAATTTATGTGATTTTTGTTTAATTTCTCACATTTCAATCGAAAAAATTCCCGAAGCGGGAGTTACAGAACATGGGCACAGTTTAGTCATTGAAACTTCATTTATCTACTTGCCAATGCACGGTAAGATTTTACAGTACAACCGGCAATTTCTGCCTTAAACATAGCACGAGTTTGGTTGCATTGTATTAACAATGTTCACTGGATCGTCTTTTTCTATTAAACGAGTTTACCACTTTCGAAACCTTTTATTGTCTTATAAAAAAGAAATTTGTTAGATTTGGATTTCAGAAAGGTGAAGAAAAATTTCATGTTTCCTATTCATGTATTCCTATGATATTATTATTAGTACATTTATGTGGAGCATTAAGCTTTTGCTCGATGTGCTCAAATTTATGTGAAAGAAATCACAAATCATGAATGGGGTCCACTGTATGCCAATCAGTGTTTCGATTCTGGTGAAGGTCATAACAGTAAACGATAAACTGATTTCTTCATGAGTAAAATAAAAGAATGGTAAGTCGCTAACCTCATTTCTCCTAAACTAAAAGGGATGCAAACAAATTTTATGCTTATCGTTCTTCCTTGAAAAATAAGCGGACAGGTGTCTGGTACTTTTTTGAAAGTCGGCCCTTTTGGGGAGAAATCGGGTATAACCTGTATTTGGAAACTACTTTGTTATCTTATCTATATATTAAGCCAATATACATAGAAATACAGATTTTAACAAATTCGTAACTAATCTAAAAATTACAGATACAAATTTGGAAATTTTTCGAAATTCGGACGTTTAAGGGTTAAAAATCTTACATATTATTGGTACTTATTTACAAAACTTTTTCTCCATGTATTAACATTTAATTGCGGGCTCCCACTAAATTTTTGAAATGTATTATGCTTCAATGGGAAGAAAAGAGTATCAAAAAGGGAAAATACGTTAAATTTAATTTCTTTCTTTTACTTTTCTGTGCCGCATTTGTTAATTTTTTAATTTGCTATGATATTGAACACAGAAACATAAAATTATATGTGCAGGATCCTGAGTGAATGAAGGTACTTTTCTGTTCTGCAACTGATATTTTTTAATTTTCGTAAATATTGGACCTACAGACATTAAATTAAACATGCATTGTTCTGAGTGGGTGAAAATCTATAAGAGGGGACTTTTTGGAACTATTTTGTATGCAAGGTTCTGAGTGAATGAGTGATATTTTTGGTACTTTCTTGTTCTTTAACTGATGATTTTTGAGTTTTTGTAAATAATATTTTTTTTTATTTCTCAACTAGCTGACCCGGTCCGCGTTGCTGGCCCTAAGCAAACATTAGTGTTGTATTACCAGACGATTTAAATTGATCTTTAAACTAAATTTACGGCCTTTAAATAAAAATCCATGAAATACCTATCATAAAGTTTTTTGAATGAAAGTATGGCATATTGTTAAGAGGATAAGTGTCTATATGTGAGAGCATTAGAAAAAACGTCCTCAAAATAAAATTGATTTTATTTCACTACCGCATTCTCTGGCGAAATTTCATGTCAAACTCCATGTAAAACATCGTTCATCCCCAGTTCTGTTTCATCATTATAATATTATAAATTAAAATGTTGTTCATATACATATGTTTGCTGTGAATCTTACGAAAGAAAAAATCGTCCAAATTGGTCAAGCCGTTCTCCAGTTATGCGCTTAATAGAAAAAGTGGGCGTAAAAGTAGGCGTGGTAAATTTTTCTTTCGATAAAAACTTAAAGTTGATTAATACGAACATTTGAAAGAAAAATTAGTCAACTCGATGGAGCCGTTTTCTGATTTTAGGTAAATCGAAAAAAGTGGGCGTAAAAGTGGGCGGGGCAAAATTTTCTTTCCGTAAAAACCTAAGTTGGACCATGGCGATCATTTTAAAGAAAAAATCGGTCAAGCCGTTCTCAAGTTATGGATTTTGCCACGCCCCTCCGCCCCCAGACCGAAAATCAGAAATCAGACTTCACAGTGTCACCCGCCTGAATATTCTGAAGATTCCCTGAAAATTTCATCAAAATCGGCCCAGCCGTTTTGGAGTCCATACGTTACATACATACATCCTATTTTATATATATATATATATATATATATATATAGATTAGTACTTTCCGGTTTTTTTTTTTATTATTGAACTTACAAAACTAAATTAAACATTCACGGGCTTGAGTTAAAGATAATATAGGCCGCGTAAAAAAACAATAGTTCGACCGTAAAAATTCATATATATACTTACATGTGTGTTTTCTTGATATTTGCAGAAATAATTATGGCTGAATTTCGACCGCTGGGCAAATACTTATAATATTAAAGAGCGCTGAACAAATGTTTTAAAAAAGGAAAACTATATTTATTTGACTTCTTAAAAACTAGAATCCATCACAAAAGTTGTACAAAATTTAAAGCTTTTCGCCCACAATGACATACAAAGTTGTTCATTATCGTCTATAATTGTACAGGGTGACCGAAGGGGTTTGAGTTAATTTATAATTTTTTTAAACATATAATTTGTCAATTCTTTTTTTTTAATAAAGTACATAAATATGGAGAATATTTTCAATCTAATTATGAAAAATTATATCTCGCAAGTGGTGGCCATTTTCTGCTTCGCACATACGGTCTCCTTTTAGCATATTTTCTATAAATTTTCACAAAACAATGTAATTATTTTTGTTTGATTGTGAGTTATTCCTACTTAATTCCCAAAGTCTTCTTCATAAAATGCTGAAAAAACAAAGAAAAATAATAATTAAAAAAGTTATAAGAAATTCAGTTGGGCCACCCTGCATAACTTTACAATATCCTTTTTTGAATGCATGACATGTACACTAAAATGCTAAAGACTTTTCATAAAACTTCTTCGATTTACTGCAGTAAAATCCATTACAAAATGTTGTATTTTTCAAATCCCTCCCTTAAAAAATCTGACCGAAAAATAGATCTTGAAATATCCTTTTTGGTAACAAATACTCTTATATGGCAGCACTGATGGCAACTTACGTTAAGTATAAGCTCTCTCATACACACACATAAACAAGCTTATGGAACAAAAACACAGGATGGAGCAATTTTTCCAAAATTAACAAAAAATTTGGAAACCCACAAGTCGCCTTTTTTACTTTGTTATCGTTTTTTATCGTTTTTGTAATCTCTTTTTGTGAGTGTATGTCTTAAGATGCATGTTTTTTGTAATAGTTTCAAACATTATTTTGACACTTTTGCACATAAAACCCCGTAGCGTAAAGAGCGTTTCTCTGCAGGAACAATGTCAGACTGTCAGTGTCTTAAACATATTTATATGCATATTTTCTAATATTTACTTATAATAAATTGCTACTGTATAAAGTTTAATATTTTTCATATTTTTTTATGCAAAACAACAAATATCTCGCACAAAAACTTAAACATATTTATTTTGACAGTCCAAATAGCAAATTGTTGTTTAATACGGCACAAAAAAAATGTTGAAAAGGATAACTGAGTTTAAAAGTAAGCACTTCTGGTGGAATGACTTCTAAACTGAATTTCCATATTACATAGGACTTCCAAACATATTCATACTCAACACAATAATGAAAGAAATTCGTCGGGAGTTTTTATTTATAATTGGGTTGATTACTTTAACAATTAAAATAAAATATACCGTCGTAGTAGAAAAAGTACATTTTATTTTAGAAAATGGTGCAACAATTTTAATTCCAAAGTAAGGAAATTTTTGGTAAAATTTTAAAAATTATTTCAACGACTATTTTCCGACAGAATCTTTATGAAATGTAAACGAATTTAAACAGAAAGTTTTTCGATTTCAAACAAATTCTGGAAGATATGTGGTCACCTCCAACAAAACTTTGTCTAGCGAACTTTCTAAACAACCATATAATTGTTAAGTTCGTACTCCATCTAAAAGCTACCTCAGAACTAGTTATGGTTAACAATCATAATTATTGGTTTACCACTGATAATTGTATGGTTTTAAGTTACAAATAACGATATTCTCATTATTAAAATTATGGTTAAAAAACAACTATACTATTATAATAAGTACATTTTCTATCATTATGGATATTAACATATTATATTCAAAGGCATCTACAATATGGTTGTGGCTTCTTTATGGAGAAATATATTAACTACAGTAAAATCTCGGAAAAGTTAAGTCTCGAAAAAGTTAATCTCGCGGAAAAGTTAATCGAGCGGCTGTCTTCACGTGCCGCTCTAAAAAGTTAATTTTTAATTAATTTTTTAGAGCGTGCATAAAAAAAACCGAAAAATTCTGAGTGAAGAGAAATATTTTCAGTTACGGTACTTCACGAATACATATGTATTTTGTTTTTACTACGTATTGCACATTTGTTTTATGTAAAAATGCAATTCTTGTCTCACAATATTTTAAGCCTTTGTTGTGAAAAGAACGCGGTCACAAAAATTATTTAAAGTGCGTAGTAAAGTGTGTGAATAAAATGTCAACAAAAAATAAAAAGCAGCAAAGACTGACTGTTCTACAAAAATCAGAAATTTTGAAAAAGACTGTCCAAGGTGTTAGTGGTAAAAGATTGGCATTAGATTATGGAGTAACAGAAGCAGCTATCTCAAAAATTAAAAAAAAAGAAAAATGAAATATTGGAAGCTTTGAGTAACTCATATGAACAGGTACCAAGGAAATCTCTACATAAAGCAGAATATGTTGAGTTGGATAAAAGTGTTTATGAATGGTTTTTAAAACAAAGAGACCGTAATTGTGCAGTAACTGGACCATTGATAAAAGCAAGAGCTAGAGTCGATTTCCAAAAGCTTTATCCAAATAAACAATTTAATGCGAGTGATGGGTGGCTAGCAAATTTTAAGAAAAGGCACGGTATTCGCTTTCTTAAAGTGTGTGGTGAAATTCTATCTAGCGATACCGCAGAACTAACACCTTTTATTCATAATTTACGGGCAAAATGTGCCCAAATGAAGATCACTGAATCACAAATATACAACGCTGACGAGTCTGGACTTTTCTACCATTTATTACCCGATAAAACTTTCGTCGCAGCTACGGAAAAAACCGCACCAGGGAGGAAAATAGCCAAGGAGAGAATAACCTTTTTGTTGTGCGCAAATGCGGATGGTTCGCACAAATTGACTCCGTTGGTGATAGGAAAAGCAGCTAATCCACGTTGTTTTAAGGGATTTGAAAACCCATTGGAGTACGTTAGTTCACAAAAGGCATGGATGAATGCAAAACTTTTTTATAACTGGTTTCATAACTCATTTGTCAAACAGGTAAATTCAGCAATTCATTAAATACATGTGCATTTCTATAAGAGCTAATAACTTTAAAATTTTACAGGTCCGCAAATTTTCTCATGAAAATAATTTGCCACCAAAGGCTTTGTTGCTCATAGACAACTGCACGGCACACAAGCCTATTGATTTACTGAAAACTGAGGACGGCAATATTATAGCAATGCTTTTTCCGCTCAACGTCACACCTGTTTTACAGCCAACGGATCAAAATCCAATAAGATTGGTCAAATTGGGTTATCGAAATAAACTTTTATGCAACATGCTTGCAGAGGAAAACATTTCAATTGACCGTATGTTGAAGTTACATACAATTCGACAAGCCATATTGATGCTTAAGGCAGCTTGGGATGAATTGTTGCCAAGTGTTCTCAGCAACTCATGGAATAAAATAAACAAGTGGGATGATGATGAATATCAAGACGAAGACAACATTCCACTGTCTGCGCTTATTGCACTGAACAGCGAATACAACAATTTAATTAACGAAGTTCAAGTTTTACTTTCGAAGGTGTCCGATAATGTGGAGATCAACATAGATGACGTAGAAGGCTGGAATGAAGATCAAGCAACAGAGGATGTAGAATGCGAATTGTCTTCTGATAGCTCTGACTCAGATATCGAGCAAAGTAGCCCACAAGAGGAAGTTAGTTATAATTTAGCACTCCAAAGCATAAATAATTTAATAAAATACTTCAAAAATGATGTAAAAGAGGTGGAAGACTTGATTCTCAAACGCACTAAATTAGTAGCAGCCTACCACAACAAAAGCAAGAAACAAACAACTTTAAAAAGTTATTTCACAACACCTAATACATAACTGAAATTTTTTAATTAATCATAAGTATGTACATATAATATTAAAAATAAATGAAATAAAAATATTATTTACAGAAATATATGCTTTAAGCTTTATTTCGATAAATTTAAAAAACCTTCGGAAAAGTTAATAATTCAAAAAAGTTAATTACCCTTGGGACATTTTGATTAACTTTTCCGAGATTTTACTGTATATTGAGAATGGCAGTGGTAATAACATGGTTAAAGTAACTATCATTTGTATAAAAATTGTTTTGTTGGAGGTGAACATATAGAGAAATGTTATTTCTCTGCATGTATTACCTCGAAAGTTTAGCAAATAACTTTTGGCTGGTTTTTTTCATGATTTAATTTCTGAAATCTTTTGTGATGCGATGAGAAGATTTGAAGACGAGGCCAAGCATTTTGGAACCAGTGACAAGCTTAGCGACTTCTTTTGGACTTCAATCTGCTGGTAGTTAAATGTAGGATTTAATCGGACGTATAGCAAGTTATTTATTATTTAAATTTTACTTTAACCTACCCGGTAGGATGAACTTGCTTTTAACATATTGCTCACTTTAGTATAAAGCATTTTGAGAAAATCCTCTAACTAATGCTTGTTAAAAGAGAAAGGGTCTTATAAAGGGTGTTTTTTTATAGGTGTATATAACTTTGAAATGAAATAAAACAAAGATGAATTTTTTCAATTGACATGCAATTAAGTTTATTCGAAAGATAATCTGATATATGACCGGCATATGACCACCACGTCTGGCTCGGATGTAGTCTAGTCTGGAGGTCTAATTTTCGACGACTTTTTTCATAATTTGTGGTCGTATATCGGCAATAATAACGCATTGAATGTTGTCCTCCAAGTGGTCCATCGTTTCAGGCGTATCAGCGTATACTACCGAATTCACGGGTCGAAACGTGAAGCTATGCGGTTACCACACGTTTTCTTCAATAAAGCAATTGTGGCACGAGCTGTGTGATATGTAGCGTCATCTTGTTTAAACCACAGCTCATGCACATCATGGTTATTCAATTGACGAACGAAAATTATTTTTAAAGAAGTACGGACCAATGATTCTACCAGCCCGTAAAGCACACCAAACAGTCAGTTTTTCTGTTTGTAAAGGTGTCTCAACATACACTTGAGGATAAGCATCACTCCAAATATGACAGATTTGTTTATGAACCTTCATTCAATCAGAACTGAGCTTCATCGCTAAACAAAATTTGCGCAATACGTATCTCGACAGAACCATGATATTCAAAATAAGTTTTCACATTTCACAATTTGAAGTGTTTTTTAGACGTCAGTCTATTCATGTTGAAAAGCTAAACCAAACTATTTTTAAAACCCTAGTCAAAACTATAAGTTGGTTCCTTTAAGTTCACTGCTAAAAAATAAAAATTGCGAAAAACTAACTTTTTAAGAAAATGCGAAAATTTTTCAAGTCAAATTAGGAATGTTTACCCTTTTATAAAAATGTGAAAGAAATTTGTTTAAACGCAACAAAAAATTATTATTTCATTTAAATTTTGAGCCAGGCAAACGACAAAAGTCTAATAGAAGTTTTTTTTTCTTTTTGTAAATAATGAGTTGTTCAGTTAGACACATTGTACAGTAAAATTCCAAAAAAAAAAAGAAAAACTTTAAACAGGAATAAGTTCAACAATTTTAATTTTTTTATACAAAATTCGTGCAACGTTCAAAGGAAGGACAACAATAGTTGATGGCGGTAGTTGCCATGTTTTAGCGTTGCTATATATTGCAAAACAAAGAAGGCAAACAAATATATTCATAACACTGGCAGACAAAGTGAAGTTGGGTAGATTTTTTGCTGGCTGGGATGGCACGAAGCGCTGTGAGTGTGTATTTTTTAAACAAAATATGCTTTTTTTTATACGGAAATAAAAAGACGGAAGCTTAAAACGTTTGTTACACCATCATTTTACTTAATTTACATAATTTTTGGAAACGATTCTAATGCTGGTTATGAAGCTGCTTAAATATTGTTCATATACTACAACAACTCACACACACACATACACATACACATAGAATATAGTTAGACACTCATGTACATTGGCAAGTGTTAGGGGCAACAGGAGTTGGCAGAGTGGAATTAGTTCTGTGTTCAGCAGCAACTGTGGTTATTTTCATTTAAGTGAATGTGTTTAAGAAAATATGAATTTTTCAGTTTAAAAGCCCAAACAATTTTCCAAGTTGTTTGTGGCTAGAAAACGTTTTATTTTTAACAGTAAAACGGTTGAAAATACCAAAATAATTTCGAGTTAAGTGCTGAAAAAATGTCTGCTTAAACTTTATATTAAAGGGCAACATCTATTAGATTGAGATTTTTGGTGGTATTAAATGATGATTATATTTGAAAAGTACGAAAGATGAAATTCTGGTTTTTCGAACATTCTTTTTATTAAAGCGAATTTATACAACCGAATTTTAGGTCCAGTTTTTATAAGTGTAATAGAAAGTTTAAATAATGTTTTTTTTTAACTTTCACAATTAGTTGTGAAGAGTTTTGTCATTCCATGTAAAACTTTTTTATTCATTTAAGACCCCATAAAGTATTATATATGTATTAGGGTATTCATTTAATCGGGCTTTTGCTTTAATCGGTTAATCGCTCGATTAATTAACCGAGGTTTTGGTTAAATCGGTTAATTTTGTAATTGATCGGTTAACCGATTAATAAGTTTTTTTTTATAAATTATGTAATTTCAATACATAAAAATGCATAAATTATTTAATATTTGGAGTTTTAATGTTTAAAAAAAGCAATAACATAACAGTTCTTGAACTAACACGAGCAAACAATAAAAGAATTCATAAATATGTAACACATATTTTTTAATTAATACATAAATAGTATGTAGTAATTAAAAAATAAACAGTTTGATAATTTTATTAGCTATTTCAACAGTTTAAGAATACCTTAAAAATAATCTTTTAGAAAAATGTTTAGGATTTAAGCGATTCTTTTCTTAAATTTGATAAATCTTGACTTGGAAAAAATTCTTTTACTTATCGTTGATGTTGGAGAAATCGAACGTAAACCATAATACAGAATATCTAATTTCTCAGTCTTTTTCCTGGATTTCTCTAAACGTATAAAATCTTCAATTATGTCATAAGAGTCCTGTTTTAATTTTTTTAAATTTTCAACCCTTCTAATTGTTTCGGTTAATTCTGCTAAAAGATTGATATGAGAAAATATGCGAACAAACCAATAACTAAACACATACATACATATGGGAAGTTCCAGTGAAAAGTCTCCTTTTTGTAACGTAACGCCAGAAGTAATTTAAATCGTTTATCAAAAATTGTATATGTAAAATTTACTTTTTTATATGTTGTGTAAAGTGCAACTAGCTCTACATTAAGTTATAAGGGGGATAACTTTTGAACAACATGGTCCTAAAATACAAGCTTTGCTTTCTGGCGTTGCATTACAAAAAGTAGACTTTTCGCTGGAAATTCCCATATGCACTTAAAACGAGAAAAGATATTTAAATTTGATAACTTAAAAAATAAATCTTTATAAGTCTAAAGCCGTCACGCCGGCGCATATTTTTGCTTATATCTTCAAGTCCTTGCGGTTGATTGTTGTAAATTTTTTCTGAATATAGTGCTGCTTTATTACTTTGTAATATTGAAAAAACTTTTTGCAAATTTGACTTCTTCATTTAATTTTTTACATTTTGTCGTACAAATATCACGTCACGTCACAATGGAAATGCCCATATAAAAAGAACGTGAAACAAAAAGCTATTGACAGCAAAGACCTATTTAAAATGAAGAAAAAATATGTATGAAAAAATATTTTCTAAATTTCGCATATGAGACGAAACAAATAATTAAAAACACAAAAAATGTTGTTATAATACTACAAAAAATTAAAAATTTGGTTATTTCGGTTCGGTTAAAATTTTTTAAACATATTGTGGGTAATTTAACGATATTACTGTTACTGGTAACCATATTATGGTTAAATTTGTCCTCCATCAAGAAATCAGAACCATATTATGGTTTCCTCGAATCATGTTATGGTCAATTAAAACACAAATATGTTTAACACTTATAATAGCATGATTGTTTTTCAACCATAGTATATTTCTCTTAGAAAAGAGGAAAATAATATTGATAATTTAAAAACAAATTATTGTCATATTTAACCATAACATGCTTATATGGCCTAGTGATGGAGGACTAATTCAACCATAATATGGTTACCAGTAACAGTAGTAAGGTTAAATTAACCATAATATGTTTAAATATTTTCGTTAAACATAGTTTTGTTTGAGGTGATCATATTGAAAAATATTTTTTCTCTGCGTGCATTTTAACCGTACTCTTGGAATTTACTTTAACACGCCTAAAACCGCAACGAATTATAATACTCTGAATAGTTTATAATTTATATTAAGTCATCTAAAGCATAATGTTGGAATATTCTTACTATCGGTGGAGGGTACCGAAATTTTGGCACATCTAAATATATATTTTTAACTTGTGGTTACTATAGACTGGGGCACAATTTCTGATTGGAGAATCGGATACGAAAAACAAGAAAAAATTTTATATAAAAAAAAACATTACAATATATCTTTTGAACGAGAAGAGAAAATCTATAAGCAAGAAAAAAGTTCACATAAAAAAATTATAAAAAATTTTGTTCTACTTAAGTTTAGTTAAAAAGTAAATAATATCAATTCTTTATTTATTGACTTATTTTTAAAAGTCTAATCAAAAATTCTGTTTTAGACTTATTGATCAACTAAAACTATAAGCTCGTTGTAGTGGTACAGATCAGCAGAGCCTATGATTGTAATGTCAATAATTGAACTAGCAATGCTAAACTGACAACTGTAATATCTTGTATTATAGCTGTGTAGCTCTATGCTCCGCTTGCTTAATTTTTAGAACCCCCTTCACCTTATCGCTGAGCATATTTTTTTAATGCTAAAAGTATGACATATTTGAAATTTATTTCAACAAAGATCTAAAAAAGACTTTACCAAGGTCTGAAATTATATTTCAAAACTATTATGGATATCCCTTTTTATTGTGTTGGCTTTTGCAATTCCCCCTTAAAATTATATTATACTTTTAAGACTCTTCCTAATATTAGCATTTTTATTACGTTATTTTAATACATTTCATAAAATATAAAACTGTTTTTTTTTATATTCTTATTTTTCCACACAATAAAATTTTAAATTATGCGTAATTTTCCCACCACTCTACGTAAACTGTGAAAAATTATAAAAAATTAATTTCGTTTAAAAAGATTTTATATAGCAAAAGAAAGCTTTAGTTTCTGTAACTCTACAGCTTCTTGATACAAATTAATGCTTGTGTAAAGTGTGTAAATAAGGAGTAACTTCTGTTTTCTAGCTTTTATGTGTTTGTATCAGTACAGCGGGTAAACAGAGTAACAGTTGCTTTAGTTTTATTTTGGAGTTGCTTTTCAAATCATTTATCAATGTCATCAAGTATAAAAGAAGAAAGTTTCTTTTCTCTTTCAAAAAAAAAAAAACAATATAAATTGAAAATAGCGAAAAAGTACACACACACATACAGACACACAAATAACAACAAGGACACAATAAAAAGAAAGATAGGGGTAGAGAAAATAATAAAAAAAAACAAAACAATTTACAAGGAACATTAAAAATAATAAAACAAAAACAAACTAAACTGGAGCGAGGAAATAAGTTTTAGATTTTTTTATAAAGAAATAAATAAGATTTATTGGCACAAAATTTTACTATATAAAATATCTAAAAAAAACTGCATAAATTGTTTAAACTAATATTTTTAATAAGTATTTTTTACCAATAACTTTGATTAAAAACTAAATATACTTAAAAATAATTTGTTACCACCCTGTAGGAAACTCACTATGCTATCAGTACTACCGATCAACTGTGGGCCAGACAATACATTGCACTATAGACATTTAAAAGTGCCTGTCACTTAAAATACACTACTGACCCTAGAACTATTGACTATATAGTTATTGTAGGACCATATGGCGATATGGTTGCAGATGAACTAGAGTAGTTTTAGCCTTTTAACTTTTAAATATTTTGCAAGATTTTTATTATAATAATATAAGTGGATAAGGCAATTAATTTTGATTAATATTGCAGCTGCATACTTTTGATTTAAATAATATGTTTAACTAAAACAAATAAACGTATATTTTTTTCATAAAAAAAACTTCCATCTTTTGATTGCAACTTTTTTATTAATTCTTGCTTTACAGCTGTGGATCCAATTCTCTTTTATTTAAAGCAAACAAAATTGTAGACAAGTGGTTCAGAATATCACCAAAAAGTCAATAAAATAATCGACAAAATTGGCGACTTGGATACAGGATGACTGCAGGGCACATTCTACAAAATATTACAAATCAATAAACGAATAATAAATAGCATTTATACTTCAAGAATGTATGTATGTATGTGTATGCTTCGGTACATAAGTGTTGCAATAGCAAATACTCAGCGGCCAAACTTTTAAGGCCTCTTAGAATTTCTGCAAATTCATTCGAAATCAGATTTAACTCTTTTTTACTCTGGTTTCTTTGAAATGGTCTTTCGAAATGTGTGTTACAAATTAAGATTTTCATTTAAAGAAAATACCTCTCAAAACCGTCATCTCAGTAGTTGTAGGAAAATTGGTATAAATCACTTCTTAAAAGAAAAAGAAATGGTAAAAGCACATTTTAAGGTCTTTTTGCAGATGAAAGGCCTCTAAATTGCATGTCAACTTTATTTCTAAATTACACGATAAGTGTAACGTTAAAGGTTTCAAGGAGGCCTAAAAAATACAATTAACTGTGAATAAACTTTTTGTAATTGTTGTTGCTAATTATGTGAAGTTAAGACATGTTTTTTTACATTTGACTCGTCTTATTGGCCACTGCAAATTATATACATACATGTCGTGTGTTACCTTTTTAAAATTGCTTTTGGAAAAGTCAGACGCAAAGTCGTCAGAAAAATGTCATTATGAAAAAATATATTGTCAGAAATCTATGCCCTGAGAAAAAATGGCAGCGTCGGTACACTTTTGATGTTATTCCTTAATCAGCTGAACTTGATATCTTACAAAACCGATATACATACCATTTAATAACAATCGTATACATACATTGATATATATGCAGAAGGCCATACGCACCGCGACCCAGAGGATGTTTTGTGCAGCCTGTGTATATCACCATGTCAGGTTCAGGCTGCGTATGAAGCATATCACTCTGCAAGGTGAAAGATCGTAGATTTCAGTTGGGCTTATAATTTGCGTAACTAACAAAAAATTCAAATTAGAGTTTTTGATTGATTATTATGAATGTCATTAAACTACATGTCTTGACAAAATTTTACACTTTCGCCATCGAAATTTTGCTTTTATTAACAAAAAACAAAGCGACGTAACTACAAGTGTGGTTATTTAATAAATGCAAAACGAATTAATTACACAGTTTTCCCAGCAAAATATAATGAAGAATTCCATGGAAGACTTATCAACTCATGTTTTTCTGACGTGAGGAAAAACATCGTTAAAATTTTTATAGTTTTCATTTTACAAAGTGTTTGCTTTTCGTATAAAATTATATTTTTGTTAGTTACACCGAATATTATAAACCTTTTGTAAAACAAAATTTTTTTACAGACATGCAGGATTACATGTAAGTTGTAAAGTTGAGAAGTGAGACGTTTCAACATATGGACTTTAGTAAATCAATAGCTGTTGCTGATGTGGTACATTTAAGAAGTAAATCCTTCAGATTCGAGTGGAAATTTATAATTTATAATCGAAATTTTAGTATTGTACAAAAGATCCTCCTAAATAAGGCAAAACGGTATATGCAAATGCGCCTGAAGATCTTCTAAAAATTCAAAAAAGTGGAAGTACTTACAACTTTTTCCGCTTAGTATGTCTTGCTGCAACCCTGTATGTGTTTTATCTGTTTTTTAAAGCTGCAACAAACTTTTTGCGTTTAGTCACACAGATTTTATATGTAAAAGTTTTCTGTGTTTGCTATTGTTTTTGTATTCTGACTTGTTTTTATTTCCTCTCATATTTCAATTTTTTGTTGCAGCAAGTGCGTAATATTATGTGTGTGCATGTGTGTGAGTTTTTGAGTCTGTGTTTATATGCTGTGTAGGATTTTGTACTGGTACATCTAAATGCTATAAATTTTCAAGTTTTAATATTCAAATTTTTTTTAGTTTTAGTTGTAGTTTCTATTTTGTTTTTTTTTTTTTTAGATGAGTTTCATAAACTTTTTATATTCATTATACACTCTTTCATATTATAATTTTTTCCTATATAGAAATGCACACATGTATAGGTACCCCGGCAGTTCTGATGACTCTTGAGTTGAGTTCACGTAATATTTTAGCATTGCATACCGAATTTTATAAAAAGGACGTAAATTAACATTCAATGAAAAACAAAATTAAGTGCTGATTAAAAGAAAAATCTTAGTTCTGCTTGACAGAGCGGATTCACACTCAATTCGGTCAGAATAAGCTACGGAGGGTTAATTTACGAGAAATTACAGTTTGGAAGTTAAGTAACCATTATTGCATCATGCCAATTTACTGTGGAGGTATAAAAAATCTAAAATGGAATAGATCTAAAAGTATTAAGAATGAAATAAATATAAAGCTTAATATTAGATGGTATATTATACAAGCCTTTACATATTTAACGGGATGTGTGAAAAAACCAAATATGAAAGTTGAAATTTTATGTTTACAAATATGAATATTTTAGACAACTGCACTTAGTGTGGCTATAGATGGCACCAGACTATTATATAGGATGTGAAACAATTTTCTTATCCTGGCAGCACTTTTTGTTGGATACAAGGGTACGTATAAACAAGGCACGGAACGCATTTAAAAAATGCAAAACCGTCTGGTCGGACCGCAACATTTCGTAGCGAGCAAAATATGAGTAGTTTTAAGACCAACGTAAAACCGGGTTTGTTACACGCAAATAAAAAATATGGTTCGGCATGGATACGGCAACTACACTATGTTTATTGCAACAATATATAAAATTTTTATTTAATATCAGCAATATTTAAGTTACTGTTAATATTTCAATGTCTATATCCATTATTAATTTAGTATGGTGCACTTAAATATAATTATTTTTGTGACAACTAAATAATGCTAACTTTGAAAACATATTTTATTTACAACCATTTAATGGTATTTCATAAACATAACATGGTAGGTGTCTATACGTGTAATCATAGTATGTTTAAGATGCAAACAAAATATATTTATTCTTAATTATATTTTGTTATCACTATTTGTAAAATAATTTTGCATCAATTCTGTCGCTTGTATATATCGAATTATGTGTTGGTTTGAACAAAGTGGTAAAACAGTTAAAAATATACCCATTACATATAAAGACAGAATTATACGTTTACAGAAATAATAATAAAAAACACCAGTTGTACATTAAACAAAACTTTTAAGTGTCACAAAATAAAATATTATTGCTAAAAAAATTTAATTTGCTTTTTTATTATTGTGAAAATGCGAAAATATTGGTGCACAAATATTGACCATTGCTTGTAAGTTCTATGTTATTTTAAGAGAAAAGAACGAAAATTCTATAAAATAACGAGAATAATTGCGATCTACGACCATAAAAAAACCTTAAAACCATAATATGGTAAATCGTTACAACGATATTTTGATAACTTACGATTATAATATGATAACTGTATATATGATATTTTGATATTATGATTCAGAATATGATTACAGTAATTATACAGTAAGATTCTTTCAGATTATAGTGAATCTTTTCATAATATGTTGCTCTTAGAATATGTTTACCACAACCATGTTATTTCTATGCGTGTATCTGGTAGACCTGGAATGTGTAATTAAACAGGATGACTAACACCGCAGCAATAATGAGAAACATGAAACGAGGGTGGATACGACACACGTTGCGCAAAACTGACGATGCTATAGCAAAAATGGCTGTGGAGTGATTGAGACGTCGGCGAATACCGCAGATTAAGACCATGGCACAAAACAAACCGCAATGGAATCATTTTGTTTTCACCCTATGCTCTGACTTGGAGTTTTATAAATTTAATATTTGCCTTGAATTTCATGTAAAAGGAATAATGTTAATGTAAAATAATTATCGAAGGATTAAAAAAAATTTTTTTTTAATTAATAATAATTCTTCTGACAGAAATATTTCAGTAAAACCTTTAAACTAAGAGAAATGTTTCGACCTATACACAGTTTTAAAGAAATTTTCAAATTACTCCTAAAAATGTATGTATAAAATATTATTATATTTGTCTAACTTTTTATAATATATTTCTATGCAAACAATAAATAATATATGTATTTATACCCATGGTATACTAAACTTTTTCTTACCTCATGAGTTTTAAGCCAACCACTTAAAAGTATGTAGGGAATTTAAAAATAATCAACAACTAACCCACTTAAAAAGAAAAATTGGAAGAAAACTAAAACTTTTATGTTGTTACTAAAATTGCATAAAATGTTTAATACTTGTGCTTAAAATAGAATTGTCACAAAATTTGTTTTATGATGCATATTTTTCATTACCCTTCCCCACCCTACACCCTCCACAGTTATATTTTCTTCTCTTCTTTTAGCATTTCTCTTAACCAGAATGTTTTGTTTTTGTTTAGAGCAAAAAATATAACCACAAACTTTTGTCATGACTTAATACTCTACGATTTTAAAGTTAAAACATCGGAATATAAAAGTATCGATACTCGTACAGAAATGGTATTTAAACCACATATTTGCTCATACTCTCGTACTCTTAGAATTCGATTTGAATTGTTATCATTCGTACAGAGATATAAGTTTTTTAGTTGTATGAGTTAATAAAATCTCTGCTATTCTATGTGTGTGCAATATTTATTTTACTGTCTCTATTTTAAAGTTTTAGTTACAAACTCTAAAAGTTTCTGTTTTTTGGTATTTTTTTTCATGACTTTTTCTATCACACTGATTAGCACTTGTAGCAGTTGCAGTGGCAGCATTAGCGAGTAGAATATATATGACTGCTTGAAAATATGCGCTATAGTTTTGTTTGAAGCGAAATGTAGATTTTAGAATTAAATTTTTTATCTCGAAAATTTAAGCAAATGGATATGATTTTAATTCAAATGCTTAGTTGAATAAACAGACAAAAATAAGACAAAATGGGAAAAAGTTTTTGAAATATGTTTAATAGAAAGTTTTTTTTTTTGTTTTGTCTTGGTTTCGAGTTATTTTTTTTTCTTTTCTTTTTAATATTCGAATCTATTATATTTGACTTAAGTAATATTTTGTCTGTCATTAAAAAGTTTTAACAACCAAGAAAAACTTTTTTAATAGGGAAAGTAATTTTTCGTGGTATTTTTCGGTTATTAGGAGGAAATTAAAAATTTTTGACTTTTTTTTAACATGGTAAAACATTTGAATACACAATAGAGTATCCAATCAATTTATCGTTGTTCGAATTATCGCAGAATTATTCCGCCATTATTTAATCGAATTTTTAAAATAGCCATATTCGAATAATTCGAACAATCTATGTCAATTAATCGATTAAAATTAAATTCTTAGAAAATTCTACTTTTTTAATGTAAAAATATTTTTTAGATTTCTATCAGAATTCATACCATACAAATTTATTTTGTTAATTGAAAAAAAGAATAATGCAATCAAATTCTGTATTACATTGTATCTTCTAATCGGCTGGATTTTGACATTCGTTAGAACTGTCTTAAAAACCTAAGTGTCCTGGTTGGAGAAAATGTGTCGGATATTTGGGGCGAAATAGTAGTACGTTAAAAAAACCAATCAACCACCCCTATAGAGAAGAGTTATCAAATAAAGAAAACTAAAAAAGGGTTACAAAAAGGTATATGTATATGTTATCAGCCATGTTCTGGAAACCGAATACATACAAGTGAAATTGGAATCAAACAAATTTTTAAAACGCTCTGGTTTCAAAAGTCTATAAAATGGCCCATTTATATAGTACATACTTTGAGTTCTTATCTTCACAGGAATAATTAATGGGTTAAAAAGGGTTTTCATAATTGGCAGGTACCTCTTTTAAAGTGCCGTGACTAAAAAGTCAAAAATTAATACAAAATAATTCCAAATTATAAACTGAAATAAATTTAATTGATCACGCCTGGTACTAAACCTAATGCATGTATTAAACGTTGGCTTTCAGATAATTTTATAGTCTGTTAAGCCAAAGTAGTGTTTATACATATAAAGTTTAAAAGATTTTATTTGTTGTGCTTAATTCCCTATTTTTATAATTGATAAAAATACTGAAATTTATTGTTGGAGTATAAGCTGTTCCTAGGCGCATTTCACTGGTTGCTTAGGCCAGATCATCAGAAAACGTTCTCCTAAATAATTCTAGACAAGCCAAAACTATCAGCAAACAAGACTACAGAGGGAATGAGAATTACATACACTCATATCAAGGCTTAAACAAAATACCAACAATAAGGCAGTGAGTTTATCTTCCAAAAACCACGTTGATAATAAATTTTTGCAAGTGCATTTGCATTAAAACTGAACTGGCAAATTGTTTTTATTTTGAATTCTAGCGAAAACAATTAAAGAAATTTGTTTTTTTTTTAAATTTTTTTTTTCTTTACCCACTTACAACTACAATACATGTTCGGAGAATTCCAACTAATTGTAGTGGGGAATGTAAGAAACGATAAACTCACTGTTTCATTGTTGGTATTTTGTTTAAGCTTTGATATCTTTGAAAATAAGACTTTTTGAGTGTATGTTATTCTCATTCCCTCTGTAGTCTTGAAAAAAAAGGTTTTCAAAATTTGAGTTAATAAGAAATTTTACAAAAATTTGCTTGCAGTTTATGGGAAATTAATTTCAATACATATAAAATAATACAGAACAGGAGTTTTAATATTAGTAAAAGACATCCAAAAATATTGAGTTGATAAAATGACTTTTCAAATATGTACTATTGGAATTAGTCTATTTTATTGAATACGCATACTTAGAGGCGTCTATAAGCTTCAAAATATTTTTAGTGAACTCTACTTAAACTACTTGGAATGAGAACTTGCATCTTGGGGGCTGGATAAAATCAAGAAGCTTTGGTGGATATTTAGTATGAAATTTTAATAAAAGTATAAAATTTTTGGTGTACATGTTGCTATACATACTTTCTTTGCCTTGGTGAGACAAGTTTATTCTCCATATTTAGCCCGTTTTATAGTAAAAAATATTTTTAAAAGCTTTTCAAAGATCAATTTGTTGCAATTAGAACATAGATACTCGTATATACAGTAAAAATTATTTTGTGGCAAAAAAATGTTAAGCACAAAATATTTTTAATTACTATTTTATTGTTAAGGTTGTTAGGCCTGAAACTTCAATGAAAATAAAACATCTATTTAATTACAGTTTTTCCCCCCGTTTCGTAGAGCATTTTTCTACTTCTTCAGGGGGGGCGTATTTTTAAGTATGTGTAAAACACTTACATTACAAGACAATATCTTTTGTTTTTTTTAATATAACTTACAATTTTTTTTTTTTTTTTGATTATTTTACATGTTCAGAACTTTGGCTTAAAATTCTTAATAGGCAAAAGATAGGAAGATTATTGAAAAGCTAAATAAATCTTTGGTGTAAGTTCAGTTGTTGTTTGAATAGTTAAGAGAATGGGCCTTTTGTTTATTTTAGTTTTTAAATGCTAGACGATAATGGTGTCAAGATTCCCCTTTAGGCAGATGTTAAAACATTATTGTTGATTCAGTCTGAATAAGTGTATTGAGATGAATATTTTTGGTGTTTGTGATTAAGCTTTTAATATATTTCAATAAAAAAGAATTAAGCAAATATTTTATATGCCTTTCACTCTTTCAAAAGGTAAACAACTAATTATAAACAAAATATTTTGTCAATGTGACAAACTCGTATTAAAAGTTTGTATATAATTGGTAAAAAATATTTTCTTTAATAATAAAACTTCGTTGTTAAAAATACTTGATGAATATTAACAATTTAAATTAACAAAAATATTTTTTATATTTAATAATTCGGTTGTTAATGCCTTTTTAGTTAAAAAATTAATTATATTAACGAATGTGGTATTCAGTATGACAATTGATTTGTCGTAATTTTTTTCTGTGAAAATGTTTATCGATCATATTTTTAAAATTGCATCATTTTCATAGACAATATATATGCAAACGTTAACGTTTGAAATTGTTTAAAAATTTTATAAGTTTCCTATCACAAGACAAAGCAGATAAATTGGAAATGTATGTGCTTTTTGTTTTAGCTACAGAATATTGCTACAAAACATTGAACAAAATACAGAAAGATTTCATGTCTTTGAATTAAAAAATAACTCAGCCAGAACAAAGCTCGAAAATAATGCGAAACGGGTGATCAACGTATCTATAAATTTTATTAAAGCCGAACCACTTAAAATATTAAATTTTGGGGTAAGTGATGCAAACAATTTCGCTGTAGTTTTGTTTATATTGTGTATACAATTCACCTTTATATCCTTTATGCTTTCCCCGTTTGAAGAGAATGTGTCGTTACTTTTTCTAAGTGGTGCAAGGAAATCAAAAGCTTTAAACACGTTTTTTTCTAAATTTATTTATTTGGTTTATGACGTTGCAGCAAATGATCAATATCTACATATTTTAAATAATAAAATTTTAATAGTATTTCAAGGATTTTTATTATAAGCATGATTTCAACAGCAAATATTGATCTTTATTTGTATTTTCCTTTGCCCTCTTAACTATTCATTATTTATATTTTTTCTATTTGTTGTAACTTCATGTAAAAATAATTCAAGCTTTGACAATTTTCGGTACTACTTCGCATTTTTTTTTGCACAATTGTATTCCTGTTTCCATTATGGTTGTACATTCTTTTAGTTTTTCAATTCATTTGTTGATAAAATAAATAAAGAAAAATAATAGATTGACTGAAGTTTATCACCAAGAGAAATGAAAAGAGAGAAAAGGCGTCTTAAGGGAAATCGAGAAACTTAAAGTGCTGCAAAATAAAAGCATAAAGCAAAATAAAAGAATACCATGTACGTACTTTTCCGTAAGTTCAGTTGTGTGCATTTTAGAAGAAGTGATTTGTTCCACAATATTATTTGTAATATATCTCACTGCCACACTTAAACGTACAAAATTTTTATATGGCATTAAAGGAAATGTAACTTAAAGACAAATTTATATTATAGAAACTAAAGAAGAGTTAAGTTTGACTAGAATAAAGAAAAAAGTAAATAAGCCCCGCAAAAAAAAAGAAATAAAGTTGAACATATTTTTCTCTATTTGGCTTTAGTAAAAGTATAATGTTGCATACATTATGGAAAAAAGTGACTGCTGAGACTTAAACTTCATAGAAAATGTAGCAATTGTAGCAGGAATAAATAAGAATCAGTGTTAAAAGTAGTCATGGCAGTAGCAGCAGAACCAGCAGTAGCGGTTCTATATAAATGCATTGTTGCATGCATATTTTCTTGAGAATTATTTTTTATAATTTTTTTTTTCATTTTTTGTGCAGCTTTTACGCTACAGTAGATCAAATGTCAACAAAGTTGTCGTCACGACAGAAAAATAGACAAAAAGTATTCAAACAAGAAAAAACAAGTTAAGAAAAAGTTCCTTAGAAAAGTTTAAAATAAAGTATACTTAAATTTTTTGCTATTTTTTTTTCTTTTTGTAGAAAACAAAATTGTTTGTTTTTTGCATATTTATAGATTTTTTATTTCTACGTCTTCTAGAACTTAAAAATGTAAAAAAATTTAACATGAATTTTTGTAAAGCAAATCTTCATAGGAATTTTAGAGGTCATATGCTGCAAACATATTCAATACTTGTAAGCTTAAGGTAGACCTTGCAAACAGTATGAGGTGGTAGATTTTAATCTTAAGGGAACAAAAGGAAAAAGGATTAAATACCAGGAATATGTTAAGGAATTTCGAGCAATTATAAACAGAATAGACTTTATTACTAAAAATTTTTATGGTTTTTTCATATATTGAAATATCTATAATTTTTCTTTAAATCTGTAACAAAACTTTAGATTTAAATTTAAAAAAATTTTATTTGTGGAAAAAACGTCCATCCCAATAGTCTTTAATTGCAAAGCAGCTCAAAAGAGAAACACAAAAAAA
This sequence comes from Pollenia amentaria, assembly GCA_943735925.1. NCBI lineage: Eukaryota > Metazoa > Arthropoda > Insecta > Diptera > Polleniidae > Pollenia > Pollenia amentaria. Next base: position 249,945,628 of record OX031007.1, on the reverse strand, counting down.
ATATTTGAAAAGAATTACTGTCATCTTGTGCACGTAGTTAGTTGAAAATTACAAATGTCAAGCAATGTTCAAACTTGTTATAACATAAACTCTCCGAAGAGTAGTTCAGTTTTAAAGCAAATCTTAACCCATGCAACTAAACAACAAATACACTAACAAAAGCAACAACAGGAGCAAGGACACCAACTAAATACAAACAAGTGACTGGCAGTGCAACTCAACACGCTTCCATACACATACAAACATACGTACATATTGTTTAAAAAACATTTACTACACACAAAGACTGTGTGGCATGAATGCTCTACTAAAGAAAGCTGATATGTTTATAAAATCAAAAGTGAGTTTTACCAAACTTTAACCTGGAGGTACAAAATCTGCAGAACACAAAGACATAAACTTATTGCAATATAAACCAGGAGTATGTTCAAGTATGTCTGTAATATAAATCCAATTTTATATAAAATAAAGTCATAAACTACTGCTGTATATACCACAGATATTGATTACCAAAAATGTTTTAAAAATTTACTGCCATCATGCTAAAATGACTTTGAGTTTACAGAATTTCACAATTTTTACAGTAAATTTGTGAAACCAAAAATGTCTCCGTGGTATAAAAACTTCAATTCTTTTTTTCTATTTTATTTTCTATTTTCTCTTGTTTTCCTGTTGCAAATAGTTGGCTGCACCAACTTTGGTCGTTTTCTTTCTTCCCTTCGCAAAGTAAAAGTCATCGTAGTAGTTTAACAACTGCTGGCCAGCAAACAAACAAACAAAAGACAATAAATTTGTTAAATTTAACAAAAGAACTGCAAGAAAAGTACGAAATAGAATATTTTTTTTATTTGAACAAAGAAAAGAATTGATAACATTTCAATACGTTGAGAGATAAAAAGTCTATATTGAAATTTATTCTAAGAAAAGAAAAGAGGGAAAACGAAATGCTATTGTCAACACTAATAGACAGCGAGAAAAGGGAATAGAATTAAGTGCTTTAAGATACAATTTTAGGAAATAAATACCAATGGGATTAAACCATTTTTTAAAAATTAAAAAAAAAACCAATTTTGATTTTATTTTAGCCTTAAAAGAAGAATATTTTTACTTATAATCGGTTACTTTCATTTAGGCCAATGTAGTAGTAGATTCTTCTTTATTTACAAATTTCATCTTAATTTATGAAATAAATTCTTATTGAAAATTAGAAGATTGAAAGTAATATTCGACAATGTTTTATAAAACGTCTGTCGATTACCTTAAGAAAAAATAAACTTTAGAATTATTTAACAAAATAGCTAATTATATTCTTGTATTAAAAAATTACGATAATGAAATGCTGACTTTAGATAATCAACCAATCTTTCCCAATCTGTATTATTTCCACCATTAAGTATATCAATCATTTCAGTGTAAAGTAAATTCGGTTTTTCAAAACTAGCAATTCGGAACTCCTTGAGGACTGGACAAACGCCTAGGAAATGTTCAAATGTTTCCATTGTACCCATATTATAAAGCTTGCATATTTTGTACTCCGTTGTCGCCCTGAATGTGTTGTAATTTAGTTTAATGAGACCACATCTTGCTTTAAAGACCCACGTTATTTTAGATTGATTCATGTTGTCTATAAAATAACTTGAACCTCTTTCGAAATCCAAATCTTTATAAATTCTAGAGGTTGCAGCTTTATTCTGTAACCACAGATTAAGCTGATGTTGTTTTATACTGTTTGTTAGTTCATTGCATTGGGTGATCCATTGTTGTTTATTAGGTTGTGTACTGGACCATAGAATATTTATATTGACTGCAACCTTTTGCAATTCTTTAAAGCAGAAGAAACTTTTTCGGGCAAGTATATGTGCAATTTGAAACGGTAACCTATTAGCCGGATATTGAAACATTACTCGAAATTAGTACAGCAGATTTAGTTCCAATGTATATAAATGGTTGTTTACCGCGGCAGTTTCAAGCATCAGAGCATAATTAGGTGTAAAATCTGGCAGCATCAAAACTTTTTTCAAGAAATATCTTTGCAGTAAATAAATCTCCTCAAAATACCCATAACCCCAAACTTGAGCTGCATATGATTGAATCGACCTGCAAACAGCTAAAAAGAGATTCCACTTTTGTCTCAATTGAATTTGTCTATTACAAATAAAGTTTTTCCCAGTATTTCTACTTTCCACATGTTTGGTAAATTTCATTTTCGGTGTAAGAATTACTCCTAGGTACTTGTACTCATTGGTGATTTTAATATTGTTTCCGTTGAACTGCCATTTTTCTTGTAATTTTAATCTACCACCATTTCTGAATACAACTATTTCCGATTTGTTCAAGTTTACCTCTAGATTCCATAGATTGCAGTATTTTTCCAGGTTAAAGATTATCTCTTGAAGAGTACCTATATCATCAGCATACATAAGTAGTCGAATATTTATATCTTCTACTAGTATTCCACCACCTAGGGATTCGTGTAAATCGTTTATATAAAGCGAAAATAGAAGTGGGGATAGTAAACATCCTTGCTTAACATCTGAATTGGTTTGAAAATACTCAGATAACTCTTCGCCATTCCGTATAGGCAAATCAAAAAGTGTTTTATTTTTATATTAGTTGTATTTGATATAATCTCCCATTTCTCGCAAATGTCTGATTTCAGTCTTAGTGACTTCGTTCAGATTTTTGTCAGACATTGATTATACTATTGTCTGTCCGCTTTCTGATCGATTTCGCATGGATATATCGGAGGAAATTTATGTGCCGATGTGTATAATAGCTTTCTGATTGAAATTACATAGATATTTTAAATAATTTCAAATCTCATTAAGTTGAAAATAATTTTATTTTACATATTTAATTTTTTAAAAAAAGATTAAAAGACATTCGTACATTTGCTTCTATCAGATATCTGGAATACATCTGACTATTTTGCTAACTGGGTTTTGAGAATCAAAAAATTATGAAAATACTTTTTAATAAAATACTTCTTAATAAAATACATGTGGGTTTTGTTTACACACGCAAAACAGTGTCGCATACTTTAAAAGATTAAAAACGTCAAATTGTGTAAACTCGCGAGATAGGTAACATTGATATATATAAATTTTTCGTATGAAATAATAAATGTTGTCTTTTTTGTTCGGAGCATGAAAGTTTTGCCTTTAATAGGTATATTTCCTTCTATCGGATCTAAAATGGCTGAGTTAATCCATTTAAGTAAACAAGAACTACATACTTAAATAATTGTGTCAATAAATTACATATTTAGTACTTTTCGATTATAGTCACAATCTTTAGTGCAGACAAATCGTGGACTATATCGCTTATATGACTATAAGCCTAATTCACACATGTGCCACTATGAGGCATATAACCGATTATAATTAATTTATAAATAATATAGAAATAAAAAAACAACGGAGTTCCATACTGTATAAAAAAAATAGTTAAAATAATAACAAGTAATTTCAGTCCTGCTACCAACCACAAAAACTAATTTTTTTTGAGTGAAAAGTTTTTGACAAAAAATAAAATATTTAATTCTTGTATGGTTAGCCACAAACGAAATAAGACAGAACTTAGTTCATTTTGCTAATGTAACTATAACGCTTATAATTCGCTTTACTTTTGCCTCTGCTAGCCTCTGATAGATGTCATATATGGAAATTTTGCTTATAAGTATCGCTAACTAGACTATAACGTAAATACTTTTAATAGATTTATCTATAAATTGGACTATATCGCATATGTGACTAAAAATGGTAGTGACTATAAACGAAAAGAACTGAAGTTTATTTATGGTTTAATATATTTGTTAAAAAGTTAAAAATTTATCTCTTACTTTTATGAATAAAGCTATATTAGGAAATAAATTAGTTATGCTTAATTTGTGATAACAGGAAACAGAATTTACATATCGACCCCATACCCCAAAAATAGCTGAAGCGACAAAAACAATATCTTACAAGAGAAGGTTTTTTTTTTATATTAAAGCTAAAATTGTTTTTTGTTTTGCCAAGACATTTTAGGGGTTAATGCAAGTATTGCAAATGAATTAGACATTAACTAAAAAAAAAAAAAAAAAAAAAATTTAATAAGTGTAAGATTTTTTGGGCTAACGGTTCGATATTCTAAATTTCCCCTGAGATGTATACAAAATAAAATTACAAAGAAAACGTACGTCCTTATCAGGGCAACCATAAATATACAAGTGCATGTTTGTCCTTGTGCGACCAATGAAGGCAGAAACATAATATTTATCCGTTTTAGCGCTTTTAATGAATTTTGGCATCGATTTGTTAGTGCATATTTTACCCTTTACAGCATTTTTTTGCATAGTTTAGCTTAAAGAGCATTTTTACAGTATTTTTTTAATTTAAAGCGCATATTTTACCTTGTTAAGGCATATTTTAATACATGTAACATTTTTGTAGATGCTTTCGCAGCAAATAAAAAAAAATTATTTTTTTTCCAAAATTCTGGTTATTTTACTTCAAAATATTTGTCTTTAAACCCAACGTCTTTCTTCAATTTCGTCATCTACATTTTATTTTAACTCTAAAATTTTAAGCAGGCTGTCATTAAAGGTAAATGTTATTTTACACTTTAAAATTTGATATTTATATAAGCAAAACTAAGGGAAAAAGCAATTATATACGTTTTTGGCGACGTAATACAAAGAAATCTGAACCAATCTTTTAGTATACCGACCGACTCAGTATCACTGTTTAAACTGGTCTAACGATGTCCATCCGTCGGACATCTGTCCATGTTAACTTTGTGCGCAAATTACAAGTTGTAATTTTGTAGATAATTTTTATCAAATATTACAAAAACATTTTAATTGTACTAAGGCCGAAGTCTGTGTAAATGGGGAGCATCGGTCTATAATTTCACATATTTGCAATAAAAGCTTCTTTCCAAATTATACTTTTGTGTCTGTAAACTATCTAATTATGTTGGTATTTAGAATAAATTCGCCGCAAAAATATTTTAGTTCAAACTACATTCTTTTCGAATAGGTACACATTTGCTCAAAACTCCCATCTATGAATATTTTTAGATTCCTTTTAAATGTTAACATTAATAAACAATTAAGCGACCGAAAATTCGTCTGGCTTTTGGCCTTAACCCTTTTGATAACCGGTTATAATTTTAGGATTGTTTTTTTTTGAATGCAAATTTTTTAAAATTGTTGATTATTTTGATATCAATTTTGAGCAATTATTGAATTTTTTGGGGCATATTTTTAATAATTATCAGGTATTATGCAGTTTTTACTGCATATTTATTGCGCATAAAATTCGTTTTTTAGAGCATAGTTCTAGTTTATCAGCTCAATACAAACGTTATCATAAGTCGTTCAGTTTCTAAACGAAATTTAAGTATTTAGCTGATTTTTTTTTTTGGATAGGACCAGCACTCAGGGGATGGCCCCTACAGATGCAATCCATTGTGTTGGAACTAAGAAAAAAGGTTTTGGGAAGGAGGATAGAGGGAGTAGTGTTTGTGAACATTCGACTTGAACTTATTCATGTTGAAAGTGAGAGGGAAGACTTCAGCAAAAAGGTTCAAAAAACGAAGTCCGGCCAAAAAACGAATTTTCTCTGTAATGCGTTGAACGATTTACCGGCCAATCGACCACAAAAGGATGGGCTCTTAAAGAAAAGCGTGTATTACGAACAAACACACGGGTTTCGGGAACCAGATCCCTAATTTCAACAGAACACATCCCATTGTAGTAACGATAAAACAGGCAAATACAACCCACATTGTGACGGTGCTCAAGGGAGTCAATAGAATTGGATACCCTACTGTCACCGATGAGAACCTTCGCCCTCTCCTGCACACGGTCAAGAGGCATGAGAGTTGTATTCCATTCGCGGTTGGATGGTATAACTAGTAAGGAGATCAGATGGAGTGAAGTATGTCTTACACCGTTTCAAAAAACCGAGGCATTTGAATGCTTCTTTCGACACCTTAAATATATATGTCCATAGGATATCACATTGTATCCTCATGCCCAGAACATCAAGAGATTCTGATTCCTCAATGATTATACCACCCATATATTACAGATGAGGCTCCTTGATCTGTCTCGCGTTTATGCGTCAGCATGCAACATTGGGTTTTTGGGCATTAAAATCGACCCTATTCGTGCGACCCCATTCCGAGACTATATCAAGGTCTCGGCCAAGCGTATCATTCATGTTCCGTCTTATAGCACCAACATAGGATACACTTTGTTGCTGTCATCTGCAAAAGAGTAGATAGGGTTGGAATTTTGACTTAGAAGGTAATTTAGAAAAATAAGAAATAAAGTATTAGAAAGAACGGAGCTGATTTATTAATTATAGGTGTTACAAAAAGATGCCTTCTTGCCCAACAATTATGACTTTACCGAAAAAAGTATTAGTTTAAAGAGGTGTCTATTTTTTGACATTAGCCATTTTTTTACCGATTGCGAAAAAAGTATTGCCTTTGAAATGCCAAACGTCATTGTAGTGAAAGAAAAATTTTACAAATATTTTTCTAATTAAAAACAAATTGCTAATTTTTTATGTTTGTAATTTAAATAATTATTTTACGAGTAAAATAGGACTAAAGGAAGTGATCAATTTTTTTTTTTTTGGTTTTTTCATAATCTGTTGCCCCTGCATAATTTTTTATTTTTTTATTAAAGCAGATTTATTAAAATATGAATTAGCACTAATGAAATACGTTAAAACGTAAATACGCACAGAATTTAATTGTAGATATTTTTATTTCACATATATTAAGCAAACTAATTTTACTAGCGAAAATAGCGGTATGAAAACTTGTTTACAGGACTGTTATCTGTGAAAACAATTCATTTATTGCGTATAAGACGGATAGGTGTGTCTAGCATAGGCTTGCCAGATCAAAATTTTAAATCATTAAATCGAAGCAAATACAAACAAATCAACTCGCTATTTACACAAAAAATTTTGTACGCTTTTAGTGTTCTTAATTATAATGGCTGAGTTAGGCGAACTGTGCCCGTAACACACTGTACCGTACTGTTAGCATGTTGGTGCACTTATGAAACATCTAATAAAAACGTGTCATATGATTTTCGCATACTTAAACAAAAAGCAAGAGTATACATAAAACAAGACACACTATGATGGGAATTAAAAATGATTAAACGGTGACCGCTGTGCAGAACTAGTACCAAGTGATTAAATCAGGATTTTTTGAAATTAATATTAATACTAATATTAATATTATAGATTTACAATAAACTAATATGTATTTTAGCATATGCAAACGCATGTACATTAAGGTTTTTATACCATTTAAAGCCTTTTATTTGTTTCATATTTCTATTGTATGTATGTGTATATGCATTTGTTTATTTTATACATCTAAATATTTGTACATATTTTTATTTTTATACATATATGGAAATATGTTGTATTGTTAGTTGTTTATCGAAAGTCCATATATATACTAAAAAAAAAGTACCAAAACAAAGAGCGAAAATACCAGCATGCAGCTTAACATTCATACAAACAGCCCTTCATTGCTTGACAAATACGTAACATCGGTATGAAATTGTATTTTATACAGAATAGTACGCTACAACTACGGTACATTAAATTTCCGTAAGCTTTATTATTGCTTTTCATATACCAAAAACGAACAGCTGATTCATACGGTGCAGATACGGTACATCAACGTTCAGCATCTGAGTGCTTAAGAAGAAAAACGTAGTTTTAAAAAATTTTAAAACAAAAACACTTAAAGAAAACGATAAAATATTTATTTCCTCTTAAGGAACGCTTTAAACAAATTTGAAAAATAATGTTTTTTTTTAGTTGGGCTTCCAAAAATCTTGACAAGACAAATATTTTTTTGGTTCTTAATGAGCACTGAAATTTCTGGTAAATCAAGGAAAAAAATTGAGGCCGTCTGGCAAGCCTTATCTAGTACGATACAAGATTGTAAGACATTTGACAACATTAGTTTGATTTTAGTACGGTAGACTCTATAAGGCAACGTTGTCATAACTCAAAAATAACATTTTGGAGTAAGTGATGCAGAAGTGTTCGCTATGTTTTTTTTTATATTGTGTATAAAACTTAACTTTATATCTCTTTTACTTTTTATACTTCCCCCGTATGAAGAGAATGTGTCGTTATTTTCCTAAATGGTGAAAGCAAAGCAAAGCCTTTAAAACAGGGACCGAAAATAACAGTTATTTTGAAATTTTAAAACAAAAAAAGCATATAGAAGTAAATGCTGGCAAATTGATTCAAGTATAACATATTGATCCTTATGAACTTTTCTTTGATAAAATATTATGATTTTTAAAGTTTTGATTTTTATTATTTTGATCAAAAATAACAATTATTGTTTGATTTTTATTTTTTTTAACAAAAATAACAGTTATTTTGTGATTTTTATTTTTTCGATCAAAAATAACAGTTATTTTATGATTTTTATTTTTTTGAACAAAAATAACAATTATTTTTTGATTTTTATTTTTTCGAGCAAAAATTAAAATTATTCTTTAAAGAAATGTACGTGTTATAATTATTGAGTTGTTATTTAAATGTGTGATCATCATTGGTATATCTTATGCCCATTAAAAAAAATATTTAAAGTCAACTAAATAATAATAACACGTATATTTCTTTAAAGACTAATTTTTATTTTTGCTCGAAAAAATAAAAATCAGAAAATACCTGTTAGTTTTGATCTAAAAAATAAAAATCAAAAAATAACTGTTATTATTGTTCAAAAAAATAAAAATCATAAAATAACTGTTATTTTTGATTGAAAAAATAAAAATCAAACAATAACTGTTATTTTTGTTCAAAAAAATAAAAATCAAACAATAATTGTTATTTTTGTTCAAAAAAATAAAAATCAAAAAATAACTGTTATTTTTGTTCAAAATAATAAAAATCAAAACTTTAAAAATCATAATATTTTATCAAAGAAAAGTTCATAAGGATCAATATGTTATACTTGAATCAATTTGCCAGCATTTACTTCTATATGCTTTTTTTGGATTGAAAAAATAAAAATCAAACAATAACTGTTATTTTTGTTCAAAAAAATAAAATTCTAAAAATAACTGTTATTTTTGTTCAAAATAATAAAAATCAAAAAATAACTTTTATCATCAGACTTTTATGAAAAAAGGAATAACTGTTACGGTCCCTGCTTTAAACACGTTTATTTCGAAATGTATGTTTATGAGTTACGACGGTTTACGTAGAGTACATTAGTATATCTATGATGCGGTAGTGCATGTTTAAGTTTGCACAGAATATCGTCTAATACTAGGCATGTTCGTCGGATATCAGTATAGATAACAGTAATTTCTGTATTGCTCGAGTGTAAAATTTCAAAGTTCTCTGTGTAAGAACATTGACTTTATATTTCGTATAAGACTGCTATTAAGAAAATATTATTGCATTAGCCTTGTATTACAGAGGGGGTGGGTTGTATCAAAGAACATTTGTAGTGTGCAATCTATTGCCCATATATTATATAAAAACTGACGTGTTCATTTTCAGTTCTCTTAAAAATTTTGTAATCTTTTGATTATATTGTTCTCAAGATTATAATCACTTTCACTTATTATTTTAAAAATAAATCTTATTATTACATATTATTTACTTAGTAATTAGGTATACTTTAAAATAGTATTGAGGCCTTAATTAAAGGGTTTTACAAAATAACACAGTTTTAACAATAATATTTTGAAACTCATAATTAAAACTAAATGTACGACATATGTTAGCTTTTTATAGCCATACCAAATTTACAGGTTATATCCCCAAACACAGTCGTCAATAAACGAAAGGTGTTATTAATATCAATAAGGTATTTAATAAAAGCCAAATAGAAATAAACTTTATTACTTAATATGTCACTCATACTAAACAAAAAACTATTATTAATCGTTTGTCAAAAATTTGTCAATATACTTCAAATAGAAGAAATAACAGACAATAAAAAGGAAGAAACAAAAAACAATGAAAGAAAATAAACAAAACCTGTCCAAGTGATAGGCATATTGAGAAGCTCAAATAGACGAAAAAAAAATCGGTTTTGACATTTATAAAAAAAAGTGAAAGGAAATTGTATTTAACATTTTCCAGCACCTTCAAATTCAGTCCTTTGAATTAGCCTGATGACAAACCTCCCAAAGAAGTAGAATTCTTTAAAGTAATAGGAATAGAGAAAAAGCATTTGTTAAATTTCACACCATTAACGGCACAAGTCATCGTTTTGATTTCGATAATGAAAGGAAAATCGAAAATTAAATAAAATACACCCTGTTACAAACCAATCAAAATAAAAAAAACCAACCAACTTATACGAGTTTGGCTTGCTCTTCTTTTGTGGCAAGTTCACGTGCTGCATGTCAATTTTTACTTCTATTATTTAACTTTCACTGACGTTGAAAAGTTACAATAAAATAGGAATCATAACGGTAACGCCCACCATAACAAGGAACACGATCCAACAAACTGCAAATAGAGTGATAAAGTTACGTTACTGTTACCGTTATGAAAAATATCAAGTTGAAAAAAAAAATGGAAACTTTTATTCATGTTAAAAGAATTTTTTTAACAGATTGATTGCTTACACATTTATAAATTATTAAAATATTTTAAATATTCTTTATTAAAAGTTATTGTTTGCCTCCCTCTCAACTTTCATTTATCATATTTTATAAATAGTGAAAATTCTGTTAACCACATTTTAAGGTTTGAAAAATTAGATTTATAGTGAAAAAAAAATTTTAAATTTAATTTTGTTTACAATGATGTAGATAAATTAGTTGTAGTTAATTTGGCCACCTTAAAAGGCAGGTGAGAAAGTGTAAAAAGTCAATAGAACATTCGGGCGTCATAGACTAGAGACCTTCTGACGATATAATACGAGGACGGATCAAAAAGTCCGTGACTTTTCGAACTTCCCTCGTAGATATATGAAAAAAAAAAAATTATTTTTCAACATAATCTCTTTTCGGCTCAGTACACTTAGTCCAACGTTTCTCCAAAAATAGGATTTTATGAGGTCCAAAAAATAGGCATTTGTTTTTCCAATAATTTCATCGCTGGAGCTAAATCTCTTTTCACCGAGCCATTTCTTTAGGCTCGAAAATATGAAACAGTCACTGGTGGCTAAATCCGGAGAATATGGCGGATGAGGTACCGATTCGTAGCCCAATTCATGTAATTTTGCCATTGAGACTGCACACGTGTGCACCCGTGCATTGTCTTGTCTTATCTCTTATCTTCTTTCTTGGCCATATGGGATCGTTTTTTTTAAATCCTCGCTAAATCGGTCCAATAAGTTGGCATAATATTCGCCATATATTGTTTTTTCATTTTGAAGGTAATCGATGTGGATTTTCCCGCGTGCATCCCAAAAAACTGTTTCCATCACCTTATTGGCCGACAAACTTACCTTCGGAGCCGTTTCACCCAGAGAAACCCATTGCTTGGTCTCCGGAGTGTTATAATGGATCCATGTTTCATCCACAGTTGCAAAACGCCGCAAAAACTCATTCGAATTGCGACGGCTAACGCCGTCCAGAATGTTCAGCTTAATTTGTACTTGTGCACATAGAAAGTCAGTAAACCACTTTTTTACCATTGAAATCGATGGTGCAGAGTGCCCATAGTATTTATCAAGCTTTTCCTTGGTTTGGATGACGGTTTTTTTTTCGCAAAAAATAATATTTAATGAGCACTCGAAATTCACTTTTTTCATTTTTAAAAAAATCCACGAGATTGTAAGTTTTGAGCAGCTGTTAAGCGCAAAGTAAATGACGGAACTTGCTCAAAACTTGACAGTAGTCTATTAACAGGTGGTACTTGATGTGAGCAGTGTTGCATTTCATATAACTACGAGGGAAGTTCGAAAAGTCACGGACTTTTTTTGTTTCATTTTGAAACATGCTGCGAAACAGGAAAAATGTACCATCAGCTCAAATGTTCATAACGAATTATCGCTAGTTGAAATGAAACCAGAATGAATCGTGTAAACAGCATATGAAAACAGTTTGTAGTAAACTCTATAGTACTACAGTATGTAGTGTTGTAGTTTTTGTTGCTAAAACGTTATCAGCTATTGCTCCCTTATTGTTTTATGTAAATCTTAATTAAACATCCCCAGATAATGATATTCAAAGAAAATCGAAATATTGGAAACAAATAAAGTCATTCTACATACAACAGACCTCGAGCTTGAGCATTTTTATTTAATATTTAATTTCAAAGGTCGAATAAAAATATAACTTAAGGAAATCTTATTAAAAATTATGATAATAAAAACTTGTCTGCAAAAGGCTTTTAATACGTTGTTCTATTCTGCAAAACCCTTTCGTTTGTATCTATTTGCTAGTAACTTACAACGGTCTTAGACTCTTTGTATGCCATTTCGAAGGCGTTTAGGTGCATAATTTAGGTGATTAGATGTTTAAACTGTGTAAGAGGGTAAAGTTACCGGTTATTTGCAAAAAACAGATTTTGCAAAAAGTGGATTTTACTTTGTTAATCACGGCTGTGCTTGAGTTGTTGTCTTGGAAATATTGTTTTTTTATAGACGGTGGTGCCTATCGGATGATATTGGAAAATGTTATTAGGTCAGCTATAAAAACCATCTGACTTTGTGGTTTTAACTGCACATACTGCAAGTGCCTCAATGTCTTTGGTAAGGGACATATTCCGCTAGCGCATTATTTTACTAGCCTCCACGTTAACCGGATTTAACAGCTCCTGATAGTGTTCTTTGGGGAAATTTTAAAGAAAGAGTCCATGATAACAAACCAAGAACCATCCCTTAGCTGAAAATCAATATTCGCAACAAATTAATTACCATTACATAAGATTTAAGGAAAAGTACTAGAAAATATGTTAAAAAGATCAGGTATATCCGAAACAGAAAATGCGCACAAGATATTATTATTCAAAAGACTTTACAACTGTTTAAAAAAAAATCGCATAAATAAATATTTATTGAAAATTAAAACTATAAAGCTTACTTTGCGCTACCCAGTATAAATTCGTTAATTAAAAGTGTTATCTTTCACCAAACACAAAACTAGTCTGGTGTAATTTATAAAATTTTGGATGATTTTAAAGTTTTGTCCTTGTAAAATTAAATCTGGATTCCGGCAACTCTGGTGCAGACTTTATTTATATAGCTTTAATGAATTTGAATTCGTATGTACACTTCATAAAATTCTTTATTCATTTAACTTTTAAGTTTATTTCGGCAAAAAAAAAAATATTAATTTGTTGCAAAGTGTTATTAATATTATGCACGTAGAGCAGATCAAACAAATCAATAAAATAATTTTTTTTAACCTTTTAATAAATTTTAAATTAAAAAATTTTTTGTGTTGTTACTTGAGTATACAAAATTTTAAACAAATTTTATAAATTGAAAAATCTATTCGAATATGTAAAAATGCTACAAATACGAACACATAAACATTCGCATACAAGCATTAATATGTATGCATATACAACATAAATATTAAAAATAAAAACAAAATATTGTTCATTAAACATTTAACAACTTTGAAATTTTTATGGAATTAAAAAAAAACAATGTTAAAAAGAGGAATGAAATCAATAAATCCAACAATTAGTAAAAAAATTATAATATTTTATATTAAAAGCAATAGAAAATATATAAAGCAGCAATAAATCCTGAATAAAAACTTCTAACATAAAAATTTATAAATATGAAAGGAAAATATTTTATTAAAAATAATAATCTCTTTTGAAGCAAAAGTAATTGCGAATAATATCAATTTAAAGTTTTTTAGATTTTATTAAACTACTTTGTTCATATTTTGTGGTATGGGTTAAGTGAAAAACTAAAAAAGTTATATAAAAAAATATTCCAATATTTCTGTGGTTTTCATGGGTAACCGCGTATGTCCATTTTTTCGATTTTGAGATGTTGATGCCATATTGCCTAATTTTAAACGCTCTTTACATGGTTCTTAAAATTTCTGAAAAATATGGACCAATTCCCATTTGTTTAGGTAATGACCAATTTCAAAAAGTTCAATACCTAGCCCATAGTTCGATCTAGAATGTTTTTTCCACTCTCCTAAAAAATTTGATTTTAAGACATACGCGGTTACCCATGAAAACCACAGATTTATACAATATGCAGATAAGAAAAGTCAAGAAGTGTACAATTATATGTATTTGTGTCTGTATGCATACCCAGATTATAAATTTTAAGATAAAAACAAGTTAGAGCGCTATATCCGGCTGTGACGAATCTTCCATACCCTCCACAGACAGGAGTGGGCTCTATATGATAAATACATACATATATATTATTATTTTAGCTTCACAAAAACGAATATCAGCATTAAAATTGGTTGCATGATTCGTAACAGTTTTAGCCGAACTTAAATGATTCTTAGGAGGGAAATTTGTTTTGGACCTATGGTAAATTATGTACCAATCAACCCAAAATTCTGAAAACTGATACCTGGTATTACAAAAAATAAATTAGAATAAATTTCAATACAGCAGTGTAACTAGTGTTAGCGTTAAGAATCTGAGTTGGAAGAAATTTTACCGCAATATCTATATCTGTTATGGTTTGAGGCGAATATAATTATTTTCCCAAAGTGGGCTTTATTTGGTTTTAGGCGTACTAAAATCCGGGAGTAAGGTTTATATGGGGCCTAGGGTAAATTATGGACCGCTCTTGACGAAATTTAGCAGTATTATTTGCAGTCGTATAAAGCGAACTCGTGCAAAATTATATATCATTGCGTGCATTATTCCACCATTTATGTTAGTTAAGGCGCATTCATAAGGAGAACTCTTCGCTCTATTAAAATTTTTGGGTTAACAGTAGATTTTAAATTGTCTTTATATAAAATATTCGACACCTTTTTGTTGAAGCAGATCCTGATTCACGGCATTGGGTTGTCAAAATCGATTTTCAAGGCTAAGTTGTGTCCGCAGCGGCCACAGACCCAAAATATTTTTAAGGCCTTAATGCCATAAAAGTAATAACTAAATTTTTTCTTTCTATATTATTTAAATTTAAAGTTTTCCACCCCTTAAGAAATACCCGCTATATTTATATAATGAAGCATTAAATTTCATAATTGTGGCATACTTTTTTGAGTCTTTGCTGCATACTTTTGTATGTTTATTTCTTTATTATTATTTTTACCATAAATTTCGTTTTAATAACTATTTAAAAATATATTTGTATTTTTACTTCCTTTCAAATTGATGCACAGGCAAAAACCAACATGGCAAAAAACAATAAAATTGCGTGAAATATGTTAAAGTTATTAACTAAAGAGCATAAGCATTTAATTAATGAATTTAAAAATAAATGCAAAACATATATAATCCTCGGGCAAGGATATGTTTTGTACATGAGTTAATTATTTAATATGCAATATGAGGTATTTAACGGTTTGGGGCGAGATGCATCAGGATTTACAGTTTCAAATCAGATCATGAAAACCATTGAATTTTTTAATCTTTTGTTAAATGAGAGCAATGAGAAATGGAATCAATTTTTTATTTTTATTTTTTTTTACATAAATTTTTGCAATGTTGTAAAAAATTACTAAATTAAAAGTTTTTTACTTTGTCGAAAGCTGCATTTAAAAAGTAATATAAACAAGTGAAACGGAAAATACATCCCGGATTTAGGTATGTACAATTTCCTAAAGTAAAAATTTTTTTAAAGTATAGTCAGCTAAATTAGCAAAGCAAATCCTTCAGTTTTAAAAGTCTTTTACGGTTACTTGTCGGTTGAACTTATAAATACTGTCTTGAAAAGAGCAGTGATTATTTTACACATGACTGAAGCCCAGTAATTTCTACTACCTTCAATATAATTTTTTCACCAAAAAGCTTAAGGTTTTTAGAGAACCGATAGGCAAATATATACTTGAATATTTTATATTAATATTAGTGATTTATGACTCTAAAGCTCTCAGTAACTGTCAGAAATTTATGTGTAATAATTAGTTTGATTTTTATATTATTCATACAAAGAAAAAATTATCAGTAGTTTTTTATTAATTAAAAAAATGGCTTAAAAAGCTAAGTAACCAGCGAAATGCGCATAGAAACTAGCTTTCCGACAACAATAAATTTCAGTGTTTTCATTCAAAAATTGTGATTATTAGCACATCATTAAAAAAGAATTAATTAATAACAAATATTTCATTCCCGAAAATAATTTTTGGTAACATTTTTGTTGTTTTGAAATAAATTTTTAATTAAAATATTAATTAAATAACAAAAAATCTCAATTAATTTTTTCGTTTAAAATAAAATAATTTAAACTTGTAAAATTGTTGTTGGGAACTGTCAAAACCTGAGCTACATTCAGTTAAATCACTTTACACATCGTTTGAAACGCCAAAGTTTTTTTTTTTGATAATTTTTATAATTAAAATTTAATATTTTTATAAATTTTAGTATGCTATATAATCATTTTGGTAATAGGTGCAAAATAAACAAATTGTTTGCTTCTCCGAACTTGGTATGAGTTTGGAATATTTAAGTTTTTCTGTGTAATAATAATAAAATGAATAATTACACTAGTTTACACCGAAATTGTACACTTGATGAGAGATAGATTTCCTTATGAATTTTCTTCGGCTGAATTCGAAAATCAAGTTTAATTTTTTTTTATTGGACAGTTTTTGAGATATGGTACCTTTTTAATTTTTTCGACCTTTTTTCACTTGACTAATCATATCTCGAGCTAGAAATATCCGATTGGGTCGTAATGCAAGGTATTGAGATAACGAACAAATATGTGTGATCGGATCTTTGATTGGTATATCGGTACAAAATATATCGATGAAAATAGGGCACATTTTCAAAAAATCTAATTTAACACTGATTCTGTGCCGACGGAAAAGTACAAAACGTTAAAAAATTCCGAATATTTTATTTTTTCGACAATTTATTGGGTTTAAGCGCTTGCAATACATTCTTGAAATTTTTGTGTGTTAGAAATAGTTGTGGCTGTTGCTTTGTCTTCGGTTGCTTTTGGCGTCGGCTAGAAAAAAACCCGTCGGTGGCGGCGGCTAACCGGCTGACGACAGGTGGGTTGCATCACCCGTATACATTTTGTTTTGACAGCTTCTATAAAACGTACACAGAAAAAATTTAGTAGAAATAATGAAAATAATCGTAATAATATTAAGAGTTACGCGATAAATCGGTCAATCGAAATTGTGTTTAATCAACATACATATCTGATAAGCAAGAATTTTTATTTTTTAAGAAATGTTATTAAATATTTAGATTAACATAATAAAACTATTATTATAAATAATGAAATCGTTTACCACATCAAGTGTAGAAAAATCTGCCGTAAGGTCCACTCATACTGTACTCTATAATAATCTTGAAAGCAAAGTAAAGAATATAAAAAAAATTATGAAATAAAGGAAAAGTTATAAAACAAATAATAAAAATTTCTGAATTATAATTATTAAAATTAAAAATTAAGCGATTAGTTATGAAGAATTTCGTAGAAAAAATTTCAACAGACAAAAAATAATACAAGTCAACAAATGTCTTTAACCCATAGACGAGAGTATAGTTTTCTTAGGGTTTGGATTGAGCTGAATCGAAATCTGTACTCAGAACCAGGGTTACCGCTAGGAATTTTTGAAAAGTCGCACAAAAGATCGTTTCATAAAAGTCGAACATCTTTTTTTAACGTTTTTTTTTAGTAATAAAAGGCAAAACAAAACAAAAAAAATTAAACAAAACAGTCAGTTTCACTTTTTTATTTTCAGAAACCTCTTTTGCATAAGAGTTTTCATGGTATCGCTTAAAAGTCTCGCAACCTGGGCATACTGTATATTTTAAAACTCTCGCAAATGAACTGTCAAAATTTGTATGAGAATTCAATAACACAAACTTCGTAAATTTGTCTAACAATTGCGCTTATCAATTGTGCATTTATACAAACAGATTTTTTTTTTATGATTACCGTCGTTTTCAACGAAAAATTCAACAATTAAAACAACAAATTCTTGGACTAATCTGAGCAATTTAGTTTTTTGGCTTTATCTAGTTATTTTTAAGCACGCATTTAATTTTTAGACACAAATTTCAAGTTATACATATATATATATATTTTTTAATTTTATTATTTAATTTTTTTGGATTGGCGTTTCTTAAATATTGACATTAATTGTAAAAAGTTACACAATAGTTAAAAAGGCGATTCTTGAAATAAGTCTCGCAAGTTTGTCCATGAAACCCCCAATTATTAATCGGTTTTTTCCATGTCTCTGAAGATGATTGTTTTGGTTCACTAAAAGCTGTTTACAAACACTGCAAAAAGGCCGCTATGCCTCCATGTCTGCCTTAAGCCCAGTCTCTTGAATACCTGCAGCGTTGTTAACGTTATCCGTCTCAGACTCCGTGGTTTTATCTGCCTCTGAACGCGTATTTCTAGCTCCAATTTATTTTTCGTTTTCAAATTTCCTTTTCTTTTTAACAAGAAATCATTTTTTAAAGAAAAAAATAAATTTTATTTTTTAAGTTAAAGCAAAATATTCTCATGTTCGTACATGCCTGTCCATGTTTTACGAAAACTTCATCTTTCATTGACTCGGTGGCTTAAAATTATTTTATAAAATAAACACTGCAATTTTTTTAAAAGCCTTGAAAAGGTTGCACAAAAGTGATAAAAGTGTTGTCAAATGAATAAAAATCTGTGAATTGCTTTAAAATGTTAACGACTTTTTTTAACGATTTACTACAAGTTAGATGCTTTATAAAAAAAGGGTAAAAAGTCGCAACAAAATTAAATAAGTCGCAAAAGTCGGTGATAAAAAAAGTCTCACAAAAAGTCGCAGACCGCTTAAAAAGGGTCAAATTGCGACTTCAGTCGGGCAAACGGTAACGCTGCTCAGAACTTCCCTGTTTTTTGCCATACTCGGGAGTTTATAACTCATCCTCAGCCCTCAACTTTTCATTAGAGTATCATTTAAATATATGGAACATCAGGATCGTAAGGCACGATTATCTTACAAGACTTTGATCGTGTAACAGGTTTTATTTGTTGGATATACAACAACAGTTCTATTGACTAAAAGTTACTTAATTGAATATCTCAGAGGCACATTCATTTAAAATTAGTAACCTCATCAGAATACAAGGCTTTCTACCTGGTTAAGCTAAATGACAATTGAGAAATTTATTTCTCTGTCTTGGTAATTATTTTTTGGAAGGAAATTCTAGAGCAAAATGAAAGTGCACTTAAAACAAAAAAACTGCTTCGACGAGAAAACGTTATGGTTTTCTTTTTATATTTCAATACGGCTCATATAAAATTGCTGCCCTTTTTAAAAGCGAATAGTACCAAACTCAAAGCCATGTTGGGTACTGTGATGCAACAAATATTGGTGATAGCTCTAAGAACAGACAACTCTACCTGCGTTAACTTTCTTAACCCTTAAATGCCCACTATATCTTTAAGGATACAACCATTAAAAAATTGCCACGGGCCCATTTTAAGTAAAAATAAATTTGAAACAACTCAAGTGTTTAGAAATCTCAAGAAATTCTTCTTAAATTAATTTTTTTTTAAAAAATTATAGAAATTTCTGATTTAATAGACGTAAACATTAATTATTATATTTATTAAAAATTAAATCAAATCAAATTTACATCGTAACATCTTAGATCTGAGCAGAAATTGAGGTCCAGAAAAAATATAAGGTGCTTCGAACTTAAACCTTATTAATATATATTATTAATATATATTAAACTTTATCAAACCATATTAATAAGCTTGTGTTAGTTAGTTAATAATATTTATCATAGTTAATAATGATTTTTTTTACGAATTAGATCGGTTAAATCTTTTATTAACTTAAAAACATATATATTTATTTTAGTGTTTTTCTTAAAACTGAATATTCACTTCATACTTTAATATAAAAAAATTTTGGTTTTCCCTAAATAGCTCAACAATTATATAAAATCTTTCATTTATAATTATAACATTTTCTTCTAATTAAAACATAAAAAAAAAACAAAAATACATGTTTACTTGTTGACACATTTGACAATAGATTAAGATAAATTATAATTAAATAAAAGTAGTAAATATAAATTATAAATATTGCTCAGAAAACTAATTAAATTTGTCATTCATTTATACGCACATTTTTAAATTAATTTTAATGACATTTTTTGTTCTAACTAACTAACGGACTTCCTTTCTCTTCCTTTCTCTTTTGGTGTCATTTTAGAATAAATAATTTTGGAATATAAAATGCTAATGATACAAATAAATGACTGTCATCAGTTTTAAAAATAACAGTAGCAGCAGCAACAAAAATAACTTTAAATGCAATGGATGTCTAACACGCACGTACACACAACAGCAACAATAACAATCGTAATTGAATGCTGAAAAACAAACAAAAACAACTTTTCGTAGAAAGGAGCAAAAACTAAATATCTAGTTTTCAATTAACTGCAAATAAATGTCATAATAACAAATTTAATTAAAGCAACCATATCTCTCTCGCCGTTTCCTCCCGCTTTCTGTCTATTTCGCTCTCTCTCTTCATTAATAGCGATAAACTTACTAACACAGATACCCAGTTTTTTCTAAAATATAGCAACAACAACATTTCTATTTAAAAACCAGAAAGCGAATAAAAAAACTACTATTAAAAAATTTAACTACAAAAAGGCATAAATAGACAAGTAATAAAACAACAGCAGTATAGAAGCAACAACAACAACTAAAAACTAATAACAAAAACATTAATTTCAATTAAATATATTATAATAATTATAATAAAAATAATAATAAAAAACGCAGGAATTTATTTATGAACATAAAGAAAAACAACAACAACAAAAAAACTAATAGTTTTGAACATCAAGAATTAACAAAAACACAAAAAAGAGAAATAATAATAAAACAAAAACGTACATATTTTATGTTGTTTATTTAACAAACTAAATGAGATAAAAAACAATTTTAGAAAAATAAAGTTTTTTGTTTAACTTTATTATTGGATTTGGATTGTACATACACACAAATGCATATACCAACTTTCACACAGACACACACATACACACACCTAAAGTGTAGTAATGAAAAGAAGTATTTAAAAGCTGAATTACTACAGGAAACAAAAACCAAACTCATCTCTGCCCCCTAAAGGATCTACATTAACAACAATTAAAACTACAGCAAGTGGAAAAAATAAAAATCTCTACGTAATAACAACAAAACAAAGGTTTATGTCAAGGTAAGTTGGAAACAAAAATTTTATAATATAAAACAAAAGAGGAATATAAACTTATAGGATATTTAGATTAAAATCAAAAGGAAACTACAGTTGGTGGTTAACCACAGCAGTTATTACGAGACAAGTTCCTTTGAAATAAACAATATTTTAATTAAATTTAATAATGAAATTATTTCTCAATTGGATGTTTTAATTAAAAAATTTAATTCATTAAGTTGTAGAGAAAGAATTTAAAGTTTTATCCCAAAATAAAGTTTATGTTTCAAGCTTTATTGATTAAAAAAAGAAATACTAGAAGCCCCTAACAGCTTAACTGTGCCTTTAAAAACTGTAATAGTTCTTGCTGTTTCAAGACATTCTAGTATTATAAAATAAGTCATCACAAGCACATTTTTTTTTCAAAATAACGCCCAGCACCAATGCTGCTAATTTAGTAGGGTTAACCGTTAATCGTTAATGGGCTAACCGATTACTTACTACCCGATTAACTGATCGGTTAATTGAAAATTGGCTATTTTTGATTACCGATTAAACCGGTTAATTTAAGTCGATTAACCGATGTAACAAAATTTTTAATTTTTGAAGTATTATAACATATTTGGTTGCGTTTTTTATTTTTTGTTTCGCCTCATATACCAAAGGGATGTGTTTAGAAAATATTTTTTCATTCAATCAAAGAAGATGTCCAGTGATCTTCATTTTAAATAAGTGTTTGCTGTCAACAGCTTTTATATGTATGTGATTAGTTATTTGTTTCTTCTTATATCTTCCAATATCAATAGAAATATTAAATATTTAGAAAAATTAAAAAAGGACTCTAAGAGCATATTGGAATATTGTATATGTTTAGAGAAATCCAGGAAAAGGACTGAGAAATAAGATGTTCTGTATTATGGGTTGCTTCCGATTTCTTTAACATCTACGATAAGTGTCAATTTATTCCCAATTCAAGTTATAACAAAACTGAAAAGAGAGTCGCTTAAATCCTAAACAGTTAAACCAAATTATTTTTTTAAAAGATTATTTTTTAAGAGCTCCTTAAACTATTGAAATAACTAATAAGATTATCTCACAGTTTATTTTAATTAAAAATTATATATTACATATTTACGAATTCTTTTTTTGTTTGCTCGTTTTAGTTCAAGAATTGTTATGTTATTGCTTTTTTTTTTACTAATAAACTCCAAATCAGAAACAATTTATGAATTTTTATTTACTGAAATTACTTAATTTATAAAAAAACTTTATTTATCGGCTAACCGATCAATAACAAAATTAACCGATTATTAACCGATTACACCAAATCCTCGTTTAATTAATCGAACGATTAACCGATTAAAGCAAAAGACCGTTTAAATGAATTTCCTACAATTTAGCCGTTTAGTAGCTAAATTTAGCCATTTTCCATCTGGTTAAGCTTTGAAAAAAATTAATTTAAGCATAAGCTTTTTTAGTTAGCCAAATTTCTTTCAAGTTTTTTTTAAAACTTTATAAAATATTATTAATGCTGTATTACTTGTGTCGTAACGTTGAAGTTTTCGTAAGTAGCTAATGCAAATTTCTTTTAGAATAAAACTAATTTATGGATAATTTAATCTATATTCTTATGACTATTTTGTTATTACGAAAAATTAATTTATTCAAACAAAATTATCTTAAAAGTTCAATTTTAGTGTAATAAATACATTTTCTAAGTAACTCTTTTTTTTTTTTTGTTTTTTTTTTTTTTTTTTTTTTTAATATTGAATCGTTTTTTATAATAAAATCTTGTTTAGTCTTATTCTAGCCACCATTTAGCTTGTTTTAGTAAAAAGTTTCCCATTTTTAGCGGTTAAGAGTTGGCAGCACTGCTCAGCACATACTTAAAACTTTCCGCAGTCATCTTGATTGAAAGATTAGTAAATTCAAGTTTTCAATTTATGCAGTGTGATTGAAAAACAGGTCCCAGTGTAGGCCTTTAATATTTCCTCTATATTCACAAACAACTTATACCTTCTAATAACCTATAGAAAATCATTATAATAAAAAATAAAGGATCATAATTTTATTAATAATCATCAACATCATCGCTAACATTGTACAAAAGGTTAAAAGTGTTGATTAAATTAAAAGTTTTTCATTAAAAACGAGAAGAGAGGAAGAACAAAAAATTAAAAAGAATAAAGTCACAAGCAAAATAACAAAAGCAAAACATAAAAATTCATACCTTTATACCAATAGCAACAATAACAATAACAACAATAAAATGTACACGCACACACACACTCATACCTCAACTCAAAAGCAGTTTACAACAAAAACAAATTTTACTAACGACAACAAAACGGAGTCTAAGGTTTTATACAGATTCATATTAAATTATAAAATCTTTTATTTAACCCCAACCCCAGTATCCAAGCCACCACTTCACTGTATTTGATGCGGCTATGGCTTATAAATTTTTAAATACTTCCCCCAAATGTCATACATATTTTAAACATCGTGCCACAAAAATACTGTATACAGGAATACGTACACTTGTATGAGTCAAACCATCATACACATCATTTCTGTACTGCATATACACGCACACACACACACACACACACTTGTGTATGTATTTACTAACAAACTTTCTTCCATACATACATATTTTGAAGTTTTTCAATCAACGCAAAAAAGTTTTTACGACTCCAGGCGACAGTAAAATTTTTTTACAGATTTTGTTTGAGCAATTGTTGCAGGCATTTCTTCTTCCTTTAATACAACGAGGGCAGTTTGCTATTTTTACTTGTAAAGCGAGACACAATATGTGTGGGTGATTAAGGGTGTTTGGGGTCTTGAAAGTAGATTATTAAGTTTTTAAGAATCTTTAAAAATATTTTCACTTACTTATTAATTAATCCATTTTACAAATACGCCTTACAAATAAAATTCTTACTGAATTCTCTGAGCAACAGTTACATATACCTTCAGCGTGTAGTCGTCAAAAACGGATCAGAGTCTCTAACGGTAAACAAATCCGCAACCAAACACTGATAGACTAGCTTACTATTAACAAGACTACCGATGCATTCTCTTTCAAAACTGATAAATTTTTATATTTGACATTTCTCTGTTAGACAAATAAGAAATTTCACACCAAAGTATTTAAGCTTGGAACATATTAAGTACTTCGCTTATATAGGCTAAACATCGCCATATTACTCATACGCTTATTGTAAATTTTCTACTTTGTTGCGAGGCTTTTCAGAAGAAAAAAATCTGCCAATGCAAATGAATAATATTTGATAAAGAGAAACGCGGTTCAAAGATTAAAACTTTTTTAAAATAATTTTTTGGAAAGACGCGATTTACATATTTACGAGTATATTCCTTAAACCAATTAATTATATTATGAAACAAAAGTTTTTTGTCAGCTAGTTTGATCTTTAAGGCTGCACACTCATAGAAAAATGCAAGTTCATATCATCAATGTTATTACAAATGGCATTAATGAGACAAAACGTTGCATCAATCCAATGACGAACGTCATCCTAAAAAGTTGTCATATTTTATTTATGCATCATATACAAAAAAGGCGTCATAATGCTGATGTATTTTGACATCCGCACAGAGCAAATATAATCAGTGCGATGACATTATATATCATGTCATCAGTGCAATGACAAGCTGTCATCAGTGCGATGACATACTATATCATGTCATAATATATTCAGGGGTGTTCTGGAAATCGAAAACGCAAAACGCAAGAATTTTGAAGTTCTTTTAATACACTCTAAATCCATTTTTTTTATAATTTTCTCATAGAATTCTGTTTAATAGAGAAATATTTGTATTGTATTGTATTTGTATTTCTTTTACTACAAAAATCTTATTAAAAAAACGACTTTTAAATTCTTGCGTTTTGCGTTTTCGATTTGCACAACACCCCTGATTATTATCATTATTTTCATGTTTAAAAAGTAAAATTAGAATCAAAAATTCCCATATACTATTTTTGTAAATTATTTATTTATAAACATAAAATTTTTAAAGTAGAATTATTACGAAAAGCATATCGGGCATACTGCTGGTGTCTTATAATTGAGAGTTCTTCTTTTAAAAAATGGCGGAATACAACAAAAGTGAAACAAACATGTGCAACGGATAAGTATTTAATAATATTCTCTAGATTTTACTTAAAGTCAATTACAATGATTCAATTTGATTACAGTTTGTCATCGCACTGATGACATGCCTTATAAAACCGACTCCGATTTGTCATATCTGTGCCGAAGTGTCATCCCATTGATGACATAATTAAAACTTTTGACCCTGATGACAATTTGGCCAAGTGAGGTAAAGTTTCATGGGGCCAAAAACGTAGACACTTGTCATAGTACTGATGTCAAAATACATCAGCGTTATAACGCCTTTTCTATCAGTGTATGGTCAAAAACCCAAGCACCTTTGTTGATACGTCAAAAGGCAGTGTATGCAAAAAACTTTTGTAAAACGAAGACGCTTTTTACCACACCCGGAGGAGGATATAAAAAGCGAAGCCCCTTCTTGATTCCCAACGAAGAAAACCCTTCTGCCCAGCTAAAAACCGGCTATGTCAGAAAAATGTATTAAGACAATTTTAACCAAAAAAAAAGGAACAACTTCGGCTTATAAATATAATGGATAATTCAAACAATAGCCAAAAATATTATTATTACTTTTTTTGTTAATTGCTTATTATTTCTTATTCGATGGGAGTTATTTTATTGGCCTTAATTTTAGGATCTGGAAATTAAAAAAGAAGTTTTGTTTATATTAGTCCCAAAATTGCAATTTTTCATTTTGCCACTTTGAACCTTCTACATCTCTAATATTTTTTATAAATACCTAGAAAAGAAATCTATAATTGTACTTAAATAGGAACTTTGATCAGTTATGGACAAGTGGTACAAAATGGAGATTTATTATGAATTTTGTGATAGAAAAGAAATCTATAATTGTACTTAAATAGGAACTTTGATCAGTTATGGACAAGTGGTACAAAATGGAGATTTATTATGAATTTTGTGATATTTCTGTACAATTTTATCCTACAGCTAAAGTAATTTAATGGATAACGGATGCTGTGGTAAATGTGGTATATTATGGGCCACATGTAATCCACCTTAAAGGTAAGTGTTTTTGTTACATTAAATTGCGCTACAAGATAAGTCACTAAAGAAATAGGCCCATACAGTTACAGTGAACTAGTTTCCAATTTTTGATACGGAAAATAACAAGGTTGTCTTTTTGTGTTCATTAATTGTTTTATAATGAAATTTGTTTGCCCCAAATTTCGTAAAAGAAATAAAAGAAAAATATTATTTCGTGGAATTTTCTTAATTTTGTAAATGTATGGCGATTCATTTGCTGAATCATCAGGAAAATTTTTGTAGTATTTTAGAAGTTAATAAAATATTATCAGTATTAACAAGAATTTTTTTGGTTAAATTATACTAGATTGCATTTGAATGTAACAATAGGTATTCCGAAATTCTTAGTATTTTATAAGTCTTTGCTTAAACTGATACATGCAGAATAAAATAGTTATGAAAATTAAAAAAAAATTGGGTATTTGATGATAATAGATCGATTTCCAAAGTATCGTTTTAAAATAAATGAAGAATTTCGATCGCTTTTAAAGTCCATTTCGGAATTAAAGTCATATTGGTTGGTTCAAAACACAGTTTAATTAACAATTTTAAAGAATAAATGCATAAAATAATTGCAAAACGTAAAAGAAATCAATTATAAAAGATACTCAAAATTATATTATCGGTTTGAAATCGTTTTGTTTTCAAGCTCAATTTTCTTCACACACCTGAATAATAACAATTAAGAAACGTTTTAAATAAAATCGAAAAAACTTTAAAATCATTTTATCAAAAAAATAGATTTCGGAGTATAATGGTTTATCATTAAAAGTCGTTCGATGTAAAATTTCTAAAATTAAAATTTTTTTTTTTTTTTTTTTTAATTTCGTAATAAAGTTTAACCCCCATATTCATAAAAAATATTTAAGGTTTAAAGCAGGTTTATGAAAAGAATTTTTTATGAATATGGGGTAAATATATATACTAGACTATTATATAGAACCTGATATCATTGCAAATTTTTAAAACGTAATTTACTTTCGCTATTAATTCCACTACTTTTGAATACTACACTATTTTTGTATACTTTATAATTTTAAAAACTCTATTTAATATTCAATCGAAACCGTCAGTTTTTAAAATTTATTTTTAAAAAAAATTTAACATTGCCTTGTTTTTCGGTGGATCCGATGATTGATAACTTTTAGTAAGGAAAATGGTATTAAAATCTAATAAAGCTTAAGCTTTAATTCAAGCTTCTATAGCAACAATTTTTAAACGTTTTCAATGTAATTATATTAAAACAATCGCATTCGTATTGAGATTTTAAAATTTGTTTGGAATTCAAAGAAAAAATTATTCCCGTACTCAAAAATGTTTTTGATAAAAGAAAAAAAAACATAAAATGCGTTTTAGAAATCGCCAAAATAATCGTCATCTTTTTAAAATTTTGCCAAAAAAAAATCGCAATGTCGCCAAGCACAAAATTTCGTCGTGAAATGTTTGGCAAAAAATCGCCACATCTGACAGCCCTGCCGGAGAATATATTTTGCTACAGCGATACGTTACAATTGCCATGAAATTTAATTTAGAATAATATCTATTTGTAATTTTGTTCCTATTTTTTTTTTTGGAAATTCGTTTTATTTTTTAAAATTTAGGTATTTTTTCATAATTAATTTCCTTCCCATTTTGGAACAAACAAGGGCTTAATTTTGTATGTACTAGCATCAAACCAATAGAAAATATACAAACAATTCAGACATTCTGCTTAAAATAATTTCCATTCTTTATTTAATATATTATAAATTTTAAATAACATGAATTTAAATTTGGTCCCTCTTTACCATTATTAAATAAACAAGTAGAGAGTAAAAAACGCCTTTAAAAAAACTGTCCCCAACCATTAAGTTACAGAACAGTAGAAATGAATTGTATAGAATATGAAATGACAGGATTGAATGAATGAACGAATGACTAACTGAAAATAAAAGGGAACTTGTCAATGCAAGGCACGAATTTAAATAGCCCGGGGGATAATATTTTGTTTTGTTAATATGGCCGCTACCACTTCTACAACTAAAACTACCCCCACTATGACCACAGCTTTTTGTTTCCTTGCCTTGCGACAATAGCTGCTGTTGGTACATGCAATATGATCAACAAAATTTGTACAAAAAACCAAAACTGAAAGCAAGGACATGTTGTTGATAAGCATTTATAAAAAAGGGACTAAAACGCATATAGATTTAGAATTGTATGGCACATTTTATAAATTTTTATATAACAAGAAGGACAAAATCGCAATGAAAAATAATCCCTAAAATAAATTCAATACAATAAATATGTATGGATGTATGCATGTATATAGATGTTACAGCAAAATTATTAAGCTTTTATAAGGTTATTTCATAAAAAGCCGTACATACTACTTAAGTTAGTTCAAACTTTAATAAAAATCGTTTGAAACCCAAACAAATTGCAGATAAAACGTAAGAAATAAAAAAAAATTGGGACCAAAAAGGCAAAACGATATTGATACAATATAAGATTTTTTTAGAATTATTTACCAAATACAAAACTTTTTAGGAGATATGACACTTGAGGTGTCATTAAGCTTCCACAAAATGGCACAATTTGCCCCATCTAGTAGCTGCTTTATATTGAAAGAAAAAAAAACTGATGATCTTTAATTAAGTCTGGCTTTTTCATTAAGACTGTATAAAGCAGAGACAAATACGACCAACATTTCATAATAATTTACAAAATATATTTTCAATCAACAGAACAAATAATTTATTGTCTTCTTCTAGCTCTTTTCGACATGGTTTTTTAACAAGCGATATCTCCATTCTTGCCTGAAAGTTAGATTAGCATTTTTGGCTTATTAACTTAATCTTTTCAGAGAAATTTGTTGACATTTGTTGTACGTACGCGAACATAATAAATCAACTTCGACCCATGAGAAGTATTAATTACGTAGCTGTTTTTTAAGCAGTCTTCACCATAGGAAAGACGGTTTCAAGCCCCGAAAGCTGAGAAGTGAATTTTTAGGTCTTCTAGAAAGTTTTGTCGAAAAGTCACCAAGTCAATATTAAACATTTTTATACACACCTACACAATAGGGTGGAGCGTCCCAACTTTTTTTTTGGGAATTTCAATTTCACAAAACAATTAAACGTTGCATTTTGGTACGTGGTACATGGGGAAAAAAATAGAAATTGGGACCTACTGCCAGACTTCTACCGCAGCATGTAAATTTTGAAAATTAAATCAAATAAATCAATATGATCAACATCATATGAAGCAGCATAAAATATTTTTTTTATTTGTTGCAACTCATTACACTCAAAATATCATCAATTTTTATATATACTTAAGATGAACATTTATTACTTCGCATGTTATTATCATATCTCAATTAAAAAAAAACATTTCCTAAGCTAATGTCAGGTTACTTAGCACGAATATTAAATACATTTACTTTTCTTTATGCGTGTTTTGGCAGTATATGCGAAAAATACTCTCTTATTTTGGTTGGCTTAGTGTTTGTGTTTATTGGCATAATTTGCTCATCTGGGTTAAATAAGTTTTACATTGTTTAATATAAACCTGCCTATCCTTTCATCCAAAATAACAATTGTATTAATAAAATCAAAACGTATGAAGAAAGAGGCGTTAAAAGTTCAAAAAGTTTATTTTTTGACATTTTGTAAACTTCTCCATTAAAATCAAAAATTTTTTTTGGCAGTATTTCAAAAAAGCCAATTTTTAAGTTTCACCCGCGATATCTCCGAGAGTCCTTTTATAAGGTAATTCCCAAATAATCCATGTTATATTGAATTTAATGCTGGGCAATCACATAGAAGATTAAATACTGTCTCCTCAGTTCCTGGTTCCCTGCTCCTGCGGCAGCATTCATTAAAAGGGAGGCCGAGTCTCATAGCACGCTTACCGATCGTCCACTGACCAGTAAGTACATATATAAGTCTCGACACGTCTTCCCGACTGAAGTTGATAAGTCGCTCAGAGCGACCTATGTCATATGTGGGCCACGTTGCTTTGGTAGCCCTGCAGCCATCTAGTTTCCTCCATTTATCACCAGCCATATCCAGATAGTGTCTGAAGATTTCGCTCCTGATAGTTCCCAGGTGTGTTGCGACTGCACCCTTTGAAATATCAGGAGCGGCTCCAGTCTTGGCCAGCCCATCCGCCTGTTTATTACCGTAATGGTCCCTATGCGCAGGGAATAAAATTAAGGTAATGTCATATAGGCTGCCAAGTCTGGATAGTTCCACCTTACACTGGTTGACGAGAATGGACGTTCTTTTATGTAACCTAAGTGACAGCAGAGCCGCCTTTCTATCGACGAAAATGCCAATTTTGCCGCTGATGTTCCAGCTGTACAGTGTTCTACATGCCTCTCTTATCGCCAATATTTCGGCCTGAATCTGGTAGGCGAAAATAGAGATTCACGTGCAGTTCCTCCGAGAAAACCCCAGAGCCAACACCACAAGTCATCTTTGACACATCTGTGTAAACCATCGCGCGGTATTCCCCGGCCAGGATTCCCCTGCTCCATTCCCGCCTTGACGAAAATATGACCTTGAATTTTTTATCAAAGTCTGTACGGGGTATCATATAGTCCGTTGGTCCAGGTGACCAGGTGACCATATTTAAACATGTTTTTCTCTGCGTGTATATATAAAGTGCACATACATATGTCTGACCCATAATGTATGACCAATTCATATCCAGTCATTCGTACTCAACACACAAACAAACACACTCACTCTACTCTACTCTTCTTCCATGTGACTACACATCCATACATGAACAGGGCTTCTTTATTTTCCATTCGCTTGAAAAAAAAAATAAGTAGAACAACATTTTACGATGTGAACATGACCAGCATTTCTAATCATCGTCATCATCACACGAAAAGAAAAGAAACTACAAAGAATATAAAAAATGGCAAAAAATCAAACTAGAGCGTAAAATTGTTCTAGCATCTATACTTATTTTTTATTATAGAAAAAAGTAAAATATCACACATGCATACGTATACACACCAACACATTAAGACATTATACTGGCCCCTTTATTTATAAAACTAAAAAATAAATAGAAATAACAAGTTGTAGTTGCAATTTAAAAGCGATTTAACTCGTATAAAAAAGCATCAATTCCATTACAGAGATGGCCGTCTACAGCACTTACACAACCGTTCATACGTACATATACATACAGGGATACTGTTCAAATATAGTTTTTTGTGATTTTATTTCTTAGTTTTATTGTTATTTCATTTAATTCTTTGCAAAATTATGCAACAATGTAGTTATAAAAAAATAAAAGAAAATAAAGCAATAAATAGTTTCTAAATGGCATTAAAATAAAAAAATTGGATATAAATAAAATTTAGCAAGCATTTTTAGTGATAAAATATCTTTAAGTAACTAAAATTTCTTTTTTTTTCTCCGAATGTAAAAATAATTTCCATAACAAAAATATAAAAAGAAATTAACAATTTACAATTTAATAATCAAAACAAATATATAAAATTATCACTTCGACTAAATTCTGACTCAATATTGCATTAATATGGCCATCGCAAACACATTACGATTCCTTATAAAATACAATCTCCTTCTCGTGTAGAATTTCTCGGGTTTTGATAGTTTAGCTGCCGTTCTGATCTTATGGCGCCATGAACATTTTGGATAGAACTTGATTTTTTCGAAGAACACGCATTTTTTCGAAAACTAATTGAAATGTGGTTTACCAGTCCTCGGCACAATTGCAGCTATAGACGAGGAGAAAAAGAGAAGTGCAACACAATAACCCGAAAAACTGTATCTAATGACACACAATTGCTAAAATGTCGAAATATTTTCATATTTCTTTTTAATCTTTTTTCACCATTTTTGGACTATGCTGCCAAACTGTGGAAAACTTAGTGGAGTAATTTTAAGAAAAAATCATCCTTATAATAAAGTTCAGAATTCTTCAGAACATACAAGTACTGAAAAATGCTTTTTTTATATATATGGTATAAAAATTATTATCGATTAACTTATGTTATTATTAGGATATTCGTTCGGTTTAACCGAAGCGATTAATTTCTACCCGATTAACTGATCGGTTAATTTAGAATTCGCTATTTTCGATTACCGATTAAACCGGTTAATTTCAGTCGATTAGCCGATTAACCGACGTAACAAAATTTTTAGTTTTTCAAGTTTTATAACATATTGTTACGTTACTGTCTTTTCAATAACGTTTTTGGTTTATTTCCTTTATAATAAACCTCTTGAGTTCTTTTATTGCAACTTTAATAAAATAAATAAAACACTTTACTTCATAGCTGTACTATAAACTATTCACGCCACTTTATTTAGAACTTAGCCAATTTTACCACTTATAATTGCGATGTACACACTTAAATAATCGTACTAATACTGCTTATCGATGCCCACCTTCGCGAGTATTTATACTCTGTTCGCTGACATCTAGGTGTCTCTGGAACATTCGACTCGTCGAAATGTCTGTAACAATTTCGACATTTCTGGGCCAATCGAGCTTTTATTATCTTACAGCTAATATCATTATGCATTAACACTGTGGCTGAATTTGAATTGAGCTATTATACATAAATAAACTAAAGCGTACTTTATGGGATAACACTAATCTTAACACTGTTATGTTGTACAATTATGTATAACAATTATAACATTACATTTGTACTAGAAAATTCTGTACAGTGATTTTTACATTAGAACTATGCGTAACTAATACAATAACATTTTAAACTAATAATATTTTTAATAAATTAAACTTATTCTTAACTAAAGTTACTTTCGTAACAATATGTTTTTAGGTTTTTAAATATAGTTTTCTTCTCATATAGACATACCGGTTAAAAATATATTTTTTCATACAAACAAAAAAGGTGTTCAATTATCTTTATTTTAAAAAAGGATAGTGGTCATCAGCTTTTTGTTTCACGTACTTTTTATATGTAAGTGTTTAGTTATTGGTTTCTTCTCATATTTTCTCATATCAATCTTTTAAAACAATTAACCGAAACAATTAGAAGAGTTAAAAGCTTAAAAAAATTAAAACAGGACTCTAATGGCATATTGCAAGATCTTCTACGTTTGGAGAATTCCAGGAAATGGATTGAGAAATTAGATATTCTGTATTATGGGCTGCTTTCGATTTCTCTAACATCAACGATAAGTCAAAGAATTTTTCCAAATTACGTTTTGTCAAAACTAAAGAAAAGAAATGCTTAAATTCTAAATATTGAAGTGAAATTATTTTTCTACAAGATTATTTTTAAAGTCTCCTTACACTATTGAAATAACTAATAAAATTATCATACAGCTTATTTTTTAATTACTACATAATATTTATGTATGAAGAGCATAATAAGCCACACAAATAGCTTGGCAAATATGTCACAATTTTACGTTTGTACAATATTTTGTGTTGTTAATTTGGGTGTTTGCTGTTTGGACAAACATGAAAATGATTTTAGGTCGTTCAGCTCGTTGTTAGAGTACTTTTTACTCCAAAATTCCTTTTCTTTTTTTAATATTTCTTCTCTGTTTTAAAAAAATAACGAGCAAAATTGCCGCAGCACAATTGCGTCTGTATTCATTGAAAACGAAAGAAAAATTAAAAATTGATGTTTGTACGAAATCTGATTGTGTTGTTTATTGCCAAACAAACGGAATAATTTACATTTATGATGAATACTAATATTATTATAACACAGATGGAAATGGTAGAACTGATTTTTAAAACAGAATAATAAATACTTTGCAGTCAAAAATGTATCATCGATTTTAACGATTTATAGTTCGCTTAATGTTAACGCTTTGACAGCATTCATTGGTGCTCTTCGGGACAGATAATATTATAAAATTCGATACCGATACACTCAACACTGTAAGGTTACTATTTATTTTAGTACATTAAGGTTACTCTTCGTCGACTCGACGAACTTTTAAAAAAGATTCTAGCAGAACGATTTTTAAAGTAAAAAATCAACAAAAACTCTTTTAGTTTAGCATTTTATTAAAATATAATATAAAATTTCCTCTCTCTCAAAATTTTATAAGAATTTAATTTAATTTTTGTGTTTTGAAATCAGCTAATGTTGTTGAAAAACGAGCATAATTTGAATACACATAAAAAAGTTATATGATAAAGTGTAAATGAGCTTCGTCGATTCGACGAACAGTAACCATCCAGGGTTAAAAATGCGAGACTTTTGTATAGCTGCTTTGCAAATAGCGTTTTGGAACTCACTCCATATAAAACTTAGTCATTCCATTAATAAATATTGATATAAGACCCTATAAAGTAGATATATATGTGTGTATATATATTCTGGGGGTTTTTAAGTAGCGATGTTGATTGGACGATGCCTCTCTGTTTGCCTGTCCGTTTGTGTGTTTAAATGATAAAGAGATATTGCTTTCGGACAGATCAATTTACAAGTGGATGAGATATTACATAAACCCACGATTTCTCTAAGCTTTTTCCATGAGTATATAATTTTTAGCAACAAGCCTTATATTTTTAATTTTTTATAATCTAAAACGCACCATTACATATACTTTAACTCTCATACTTTTTCAACAATTTAAGCTTCATTCAATAGCTGAGACACATCACCTAAACTAAACCAAGTAGTATACAACTATCGGTTAATAAATTACCAAGTCATATAATATTTCATTGCAAAATAATGGGTTTTGCACAATAGCGCAAATGTCATATGAGCTGGGAGAATATTTCTTAAATATTAAAAGTGGTAAATACGAAAATCTTCATAAATACGTTCATTATTTCACCAGACCTGCACACAAATGTCCTTTTGATTTAAGAGTTTTGATAAAATAGAGTCCATACGAAACAAGGAACGTTTGGAGGATTGAGCGCAAATGCTATCGTTATATTTATTGATTGCTTGGATTTAATTCTCAATTAAATCAACGTAATATTTCACACAGCCGAAAAAAAAATTTGCTACCATACCATATGAGCTAGGAAAAATTGGCTTTTCAGTAGTAGGGTGAATGGTGTATAAGATTCGGCACAGTCGACCATTTTTACTTCTTTGTTTTTTAATTAACAAATTTTATTTCATTAAATGGCAATTAGTTCTCAATTAATCTATATAAGATTTCGAAGAATTTTACGAAAAAAATCCAGAAAAATAACAGAGTTTCGAACGTATCCGAGAATTTGAAAAGTATTCGAAAATGAGGAATCCTATTTGTGTGCGATTACATGAACGAATTCAAGTTAACTCCTTGAGTAGGGAGAATGTGAACGTCTCTTCTGCAACTTTTTACTCATTAGTGAAATGGAACAGTTCGTTTAATTTGTGTGTCCTTAATTTAAAATAAATACAACCAATTCTCTAAGAAAATTTCGTAGGCGTATGTTTGATAAATATTGGAAGGAAATCAAATAAATAAAAATCATACGCCAAGTAGAACAATAAAAACATTCGATTTGTTTTTCACTAGAATTTTCTAAAAAGAAACACTTGATTTAAAGACTTTAAATTTTATATTTTTTTCCAATTGCTATTTTCAAAAGATAAACTTAAGTCCATTTCATATATTCTTTATTTATGTTTTTTTTTGTTAAAATGACTCTCTTACAGGGTCAGTATATTTTTAAAGAGAATGTAAATTTTTCCTTGTTAATTCATTTTTCCCGTTAATTCCACTGGCTTTTTGGCATTGTTCTGTTGTCAGCAGTGGCCTTTATCAAAATCAATGTTTATTAAAATACAATGAAAATAAATAAAGGAATGGCTGATTTGAAAAAGAAGAAAAAAAATGCTGTATAAATGGCAGTTTTACAAAATGCTGCTGTGTACAGATTACTGACTTGCTATTAGCAAAAATTGGTATCAAAAAGACCCTTTTAACTTTTTTTCCTAAACTGTTTTTTGTTTATTTTCTTTGCGTTGTTTTCTTGTATTCTCTTTTTGTATTATTTATATTCTCTTTTATTAAATTTTAGCTTTTACTTTGGTTTATTTTTAAATCTTATTATACATATATCAATGGCTGTATTTTTTAGCTGAAATAAAAGTCCGAAATCAATATACGTACATATTTTTTTTCTATTTATATTTTAGCATTTTATTTCTCTTTTTAATTTCATTACACTTTTTGGCTTATTGTTAGGAAAAGTAAAGAAATCACTTAAGCAGGTTAATAATTTAGCAATAAGAATTGTATTGTAATAAAAGACATTTTTACGAAGAAAGTAAAAGTTAATTAAAGTTGTTAGGAAAAGCTGCCTTAAAATTGTATAAAGAAGGAAATGTATTCTATGTTTTTAATTTTTTTGGAACGAGTTTTATATTTCTATGTTCATATAACAAAAAGGGCATGTAATCTGGCAAGTAAATTGTTGGTTAAATAATAGTATTCAAAGATTTAAAATACAATACTGAGGAATTAAGCAACAATAGCACTGCCAATTTTCCGATTTAGACAAATTACAAAGAAATATTTTTTTAAGTTCAACAAAAATTGCAAAGGCCTTCTAAATAGAAAATTGTTTTTGGTACAAATTGAAGTACATTATAGGAATTTCCTAGTTAATTTGGTACAAAAAATATTTGCAATAATAAAATCTTATTATTTATTATATTAAAATGTATTTGACTGATTAATGCCTGGTAGTTGAGGCTGCAATACCGGAAACCACGCGATGATATAATTGAATTAATCCTTTAAGTTTTTTTCCGCAATCTTCCTTATGGATAGCAATGATGCATATATTTTAAGCAAATAAGACTGTTTGTAATTCTCATTCCCTCTGTATTCTTATATATTGATATTTTTGTCTTTTCTATAATTTTTTTGAGTAAAGCGTTTCCTAAGCAACCAGTGAAAATTTTCTAAGTTTTTTCAAGAATAAAAATAGGGAATTAGGCACAACAAAAAAAAATCTTTAAATTAATGATTTTATTCCCATAATATTTACTCTTGTTTATGCATAAATGCAACTTGTATTGATAACAAACGTTGGGTTTGAGATTGTCTAGAATGCTTTAACAGCTTTTAAGATCTTCTTCTATAAGTACTTTTTAGATGTAAATAATTTATTAATTGGACTGTAATACAAGTTTTGTTAGGTGTGCCCTGAGGTACTCTTAGGCATTAGAGGGTTAAACATATAGATGGATTCTTAGTTCTTAAATGCCTGAAGTTTCTAATTTGATACTGGACTTTAAATCGAATTGTGTAGTTGCAGTTATTAAATTTTTTTATATTATCAAAATAAAAAAATATTAATAGTATCAAAATTGATACTTGCTTTATTTTTGCAAATAAATGTATAAAAAAATAATTTTAATTTTATTACTTGTATTGACCATACGAAAGATACTACAAAATATTCTTTTACAAATTTGTTCTATCTGCAAATGTTGTGAATTTATTTAGCAATTTAAACTTAAGCTGCAAAACAGTTCAATCGAATAGTGGAAGTTCTAGCCGAAGTTTCTAAAATATATTTTTAGAATTGCATTACTATTTTTAATATTTTTATGGGTTAGTCTTAAGATAACTCACTCAGAGTCTTAGATCCATGATTATTATTGGATTTTCAATAGAAAAAGTAACATTAAGAAAATAATTTTGATCGTTTTTAACTTTATTTTCATAATTATTGATTGTTTTATTTTCTTTTGCAGAAATAATTTTTTTTTGGCAGAAATGTTTTTATTTTTCTTATTATCATTTATTCTTTAATTTATTTGCTCAAAATTATTTTAAATTGGATCAAACTCTTTATTTGGCCATAAATGTTCAAAAGTAAATTCAAGAAAATGTATCCCAATATTTCTGCCAAAAATGTAAATCAGAAAATAACAATTATGTTTCGATTTGTATTATAAATGTCATTATTGTTTTGGTCCCTTAATTCAACATCTTTTGTTTGCCATTAGTTAAACAAATTTAATAATTAAACAAACAACTTTAAAATAAAACACCCTTAGGACAAAACAGTTGTTGGTTTTCTTACACAAATTTGCAAGTTAAACACCACAAAGCGGTCTAAGAACACAACACAACGATGTTCATTAAAATATACAACCCAATAATATCTATTCTACTTTCTAGAACTCATAAAGTGATTTTTTTTTAACTTTAGTTATTAGCAAATTATGTAACATGTAAATAACAAGTTTTCCGGCCTTTTTGTTTTATTTAGAACGCACGCACGTGAAATTGGATTATAAAAATAGGGAATAGCTTGAAGCTAAAAAATCATATATATATTTCTATTAAAATATATTGTAACTCCAGTTAAAACATGCTATAATTATTTTTTGCGAGTATCAGAGAAGCGTTATCCGGTGAGCTATAGTGGGTAGCTGATGCATCAGTGTGAGGGTAGCGGGTTTAATTCCAGCAGAGACTCTGGTCTGTTTCACTACAACGTGCTGCAGGTCTTCGATACTATTACTTGTTAAAATATTTCAGGTATTAAAAAAAATACACAACAACTTTTGCTTAAAATATTTTCTTAATTATTAGTACAAAAATTCATTTAAAGAACATGATTCTTAATTAATTTTCTAAAATTCAGAAATATATTAACAAAATCTCAAAAAAAAAAATTAAACAAAAGACAATGAAAATCTTGTCTTCATTGAAAATATTCCAATGATATTATATTTGTTTAAAAAGAAGTAAAGAATTAAAACAAAACACGAATTGTTTAGTAAGAAGGAAAGAAATAAATAAAACAAGTATCAGATGATGTTTAACAACTATTTTTTAAAGGTAAATGCATCATAAACTATGAAAAGAACATATACAAAAGAAATTTGTTCAGCATTTAAAACAACAACAATAAACAAACCCGAAACGAAAAAAAATCTTTATGTTTAAAACAATAAGAAATGTAGGCCACAAATAAATGGAAAAAATCTGGGTTAACAACGAAAATCCATTAAGAAAAACTTCTTTAAAATATTGTTTTTAATTATTAACAAGAACTCAATTGCAGTATTAAAAGGTATCACAAACTTTAATCATCATATTGTATTTTTGGAAACGGGGATAAAAGTTAAAGCTAACAATTGGATAACAAGTAATACAATCACATTATGATTACCAGCGTTCATTGTAATATTTTACGCAAATACTTGTTGGGGGAAATTGGATGTTGATCCTAGAAAATAAAATGACTCTCTAAAAAAATAGTATTTAAAACTTTTGTTATCATGAATAATTCTGCTGATAATTTACATTACTTTTGCGATACATATAAAATTAAGGCATTGCTGATAATATTAAATAATATTATGGTTGCCCTACATGTTTCCTTAAAGTAAATATTTTAAAGTTTATTATGTTTAGAATTTTTTAATTAATATGTAGCATTTTTGTGCCACCCAGCACAGGACTCATTAAAGTTTTAAGCTTCGTAGTGGAAGCTTTGAAATGATTATAGCAATTAAACAATTTTCCAACACCTTTAAAAATTTCATAGAAATGTGAGAAATAAAGTATAATTTTGTTCAAAAAACATTCATCGGAAAGACATAACAAATATTTGACGAAATAATCTAAAAAAAAAGCGTGACCAGTGAATAGATCAAACTTTAGCTCTATTTTTAACAACTCCTATTGATTAATTAAACTTGTAAAAAGATAATTGTATAACGTAACTTAGAAACTGTTAAGTAATAAAACTAGGGATTACATTACAGGAAGTCAAATATTTTAAAAGTGTGAACACAGCTTATGTATATTATTAGTAAGATTTTATTTTAATGCGTTACCACTTTTAAATAGTAGCGTTAAGCGGACCCGTTAAAAATTCTACACTTGTTGCGGAATTTAATATTTGAAATTAAATGCAACTTATTCGTTAAGCAAATGTTTTATCAAGAAGTCCTTTTGTTGTAAGTGCATTCGTTACTAAGTGCTAAGCTTAGGTTAGGTAGAAATGCCAGTCAGTACTCATCTGACACACTTAGACCCAAAAATCTGTTATGATACCATGAAGCTTAACTAAACAGAATATCCACTGTAGAACCAGCCCGAACTTCTAATGAAGGTCAAAATTCACTACAGTTCAGTGTCTGATATATCCAGTCCAGTGGGCTTCTCTACAGTGCAGGACAGTGGCAGAATCGCTACATCCTCCTCCTCATATTCGTCATCGCAGCTGCGGCAGTTTCCTAATCTCTGCGAAAGCCTACCTATAACATACTGTCCCGTGTCAATAGTAGAGCCATGGTATACCCGTCATTTACGCGGGCCCAGAATTGCTTGGCAATCCAGAATGTAGTGTTTGCAGGAGAGCGCTCCAAATCTAGTGGAACCCGTAAGGTAGTGCAAGTCTAGCAAGTAGGAATAGGTGATTCAATGTTACATGTAAAACAAACCATCAGGACTTGAATATAAATCTCATCATCATCATTGTCCTTTGGTGCTACAGTCCGGTATGATCCTTAAACTCGTTCACTTACTTCTTCCAATAAATAGTGGTCATACATGCATCGTTAAATATTGGCTTAGTGTGTACATACCTTAGAGTTGTGGGCGTGAGTTGTTTTTGATACACGAGTATACAAACTCAAAAGTAAAATTTTAAATTAAACGATTACAATCAACTTTTTTGTTGCCGCGGTCGCTAGCAGTTTAAAGTACTTTTATAATGGCATCAAAACCGACGATAGTACACAGAAAAAATTATCAGTAGTTTTTTATCAATAAAAAAATTGCTTTAAAAGTATTTCGATTTAATTAATGTGATAATTAAATTAATTATATTTTTAGTTGAAAGAAAATTAAAAATTTAATATTAACTAATTAACATTTTATTTGTTTTTAAGTAAATTTTTCATTATTAATAAAAATCGTAATTGATTTCTTCGCTTAATATAAAATAATTTAAACTTTAAGAATTGTTGTTAGGAATTGTCAAAATCTGAGTTATATTTAAGTAAATCAATTAACACATTGTTTGAAACGGCAAAGTTTTTGATCATTTTCTTAATTAAAATATAATTTTTAGAAATCAATATAATCATTTTGAATTTGGTATG
Source organism: Pollenia amentaria (assembly GCA_943735925.1). NCBI lineage: Eukaryota > Metazoa > Arthropoda > Insecta > Diptera > Polleniidae > Pollenia > Pollenia amentaria. The sequence goes on along the minus strand of OX031007.1, from coordinate 249,904,113 downwards.
CATTTGACGATTAGAGAACATTTTTAATTTTTTCTGTGTACTATTTTTATAAACACTTTTACTCAAGTTTTTTAAATACGGAAAATTATTATAAAAATTTTTGATTAAAATTTGTCAAAATATTAATATATTAAAATTTTTATGTTACCTTCTGCCTGTTTGTAAAATGCGAGTGCAAAAGTGACTCGTTTAACTTACATTTAAAATAAATTTTGAAATTTAGTTTTTGTTTTAAATGTAAGTTAAGCGAGTCACTTCTGCAATCGCGTTCTACAAACAGGCAGTTACTTACATTTTTAAAAGATTTTCGGTAAAGTCAACACCGGGCTATCCTCTTGAAATTTTGCTAAGCTAAGTCATTAAGTTGGCAAAAACCTAAAATCGGGATCTATTTGGGGGCTAAGTAAAAGTTAAAGTAAAAAAGTTTTTTTTGGCAACTTAATGTTTATTTATTTGGCAAATTAAAGTTTATTTAAGCCATACATTGATAAACCGACTGACAAATGAATAAAAATAATCAAATCGACTAGTAAAATGATTCCGCATAGCAAAGTTCATATACTAAAAGATGGGTCTGCGACCATTATTCGTTAGCGTTACAAGCACCAACACAAAATTATCATATCATCCACATTGTGTAGAGTATAAATACAAAGAAATGTGGGTCTATTTAAGCAGTCAGAAAGCCTTTTAAAAGGAAACTTCTTTGAGACACAAAATGACGCAAACCTAAAATAAGATACTGGACAATATTTGGCGTTGGTAACATTTTTATACTGCCAACACAATAGAATGTACCAACCTAAATACTTCCTCTTCTTTTGCTTTACATTTCGCCAAAATTTCCATTTTTTAAATTTAAAACTTTTCTTTTTCCAAAGAAAGACAAACAAAATTTAAGTCAACTACCTAAAAAGACGGTCACCATTTTATCAATAGAAAATCTTGGGAAATTGTTTTTATTTGATTTCTTTTTTAATACTTTTAATAACTCATTGTGATTTCCCTTTTGCCAAGCAATTATTAACAAAAGAAAGAAAAAAGGTTTATTTGTTTAATACTCAACAAAACTTATGAATATTTAGAGTGACTTCAAGTTTTGCTTGTTTTATTGTTTATTGTTAAGTTGATAATAAAATACTGAATAAAGTTTTTGCTTTTTGGGTACCGGGAAATCAAGTCATGAGAGGTTGCGGGTGAATAAAACAGTTTGAAAAAAAAAATTATTTAACTTAACAAGACAAAAACTAACAAAGCGTTTTCATAATTTTAAATAATTTATGAGTTTTAAAATAAATTCATTTAAAATGTTAAGAATTTATTACATTTACTTCTATTTTATAACCAACAAAATGATTTTTATTTATTGGAATCAATTTCATCCCCTTCCCCAAAAGTGTAAGCCATAAATAATTTTTTTTTTATATATAATTTTAACTTTATTGACAAATGTTTAAATCAGTCGTAAAAATTACGCTTCAGAATTGTTTAATAAATTGTTAAATGTTTAACAAATTGCACAAGTTTCTAAGCCATATAAAAGAATGTGCCTTTTTACAACAAAAAGTTTTTTAAAGCATTTTATTTATTCGACAAATAAAAGTTTAATTTAGACTTTTTATATAAAAAGTCTTGGAAACATATGGATGTATTCGTTTACTTACAATACAAAAATCAAATAAATATTTAAGGAATTTTATTAAAAGAAATAAAAGAGCATTTTAAAATATTTTTTATGAGTTTTTAAGAAAGTGAAAAAAATTGAATTGAATTGAATTGAATTTTCAAAACTTTAACAAAGTCAAATTGTTTTCAAATAAAGCAGACAACTCACAATTTAACAATTCAATGAAAATGCAGAAAGAATTTATGAATTTTAATGAAAATAAAATATTTTACAAATGTAATTGCAGCTTTCAACAAAGTCATCTTGTTCAAAGGCACTGCAAATGTGTGTGTATTGTAAAGAAGGAACTCGAGAGTTAAATAGTGTCCGAAAACTTACTCAATATAATCAAGTAAGAAATTATAGTTGTATTAAGAAATACATTTTCGATAGAGAACCTGATTTCGGGGAAACGGGTAATCATGGATATATCAGTTCTTTGTGCTGAATATTTTTTCTATATCTTAATCTTTGTGTGTTTGCAGAACTTTTTACTTGTTAAATTTTTTGTGTTTATTTTTTCGGCCTAAGGTCTGTTATATTAAATATAATAAAAATAAAAAAACTCTTGTTTTGTTTTTAACTTTTATTATTATTATTATTTATTTCTTCCAATATTTCGCCCAACTTTGTGGGCCATCTTCAGGGAGATATATTTGATATTTGAGTGTTGTCCGATGTTGATGTTATTGTTTTAAGTTTTCTTCACTGACTTCTAATCTTTGTGAAATTTGTTGTCTTAAGGTGATTTCAGGAACTATGTTCAATTCTGTAGCAAACAACGCAAAACTGACACGACATAGTAGCGACATAGTAAAGCTTCTGTCGCAAAATTGTATGTGGATACCCACATTTATTTAGTTAAAACAAAGTAACAGCATCTAAAACTATTTTCCGAAGAGGTATTTGTATGGAAGTTGACCGTCAGCTGGTAAATTGCTGTTTTCTTTTTATAGAGTGATGCCAACACTTTACTACACAAATGGAGCAACTTGCTTTAATTTTGGAGCATCGTTTCTTTATTACCACAACGAAAAAATCATTTGAACAGCTTTAAAAACTTCTTGGAGTTTAAAGCCATGAGGGTTAATTTCACGTTAAAACAATTTCAAGATCGGGTTAGGAATAATATTCTAAAAATAAATGGATGCTTTAAGAAAGTTAAGCGGTTTTCAAAGTATAACAAAATGCTTCAACTCAATTCACTTTAAAAATATATATACATATATTTTTTAACTTGTACATTATTACAGTAAGACCCCTACGAAAATTCCATTCCTGACCTTCCTCCAGAAAAAATAGCAACTTTTATACAGATGTATATCACCCTCTATTCAATGACATTAAAAAATCATTTCGAATCGATATAAAAATTATCATAACATTTTTATTATAAATGAAAACTTAATGATACACCAAGTCTCTTTAATGGCAAAATAATAATAATCATCATTATTGTCAGCAGTCAGGATCCAACGATGTATTCGATGCCACTGATGTTAATAATGATGACGGTGGTCAGCAAATAATAGTGTAGGTATAACACATGCTGACTTTATTGAAAAAAAAAAAAAATAAAAACACAAAAATATACACAAACACAATGAAAGCGGGTGGAATTGTTCGGCACAAACACACACTTCTACTTAACAAAAATACATGAAAGACATAACATTTCGTGAATTTGGTTGTACAAAATCGAAAATCATTAATTTTCATTATTTCCACATTGCAACAAACCATTTATTCCCCCAAGTTTGTTTTTTTTTTTTTTTTTTTTATAAAAATTGTTAAAATATACAACGTCATTATTTACAGCAGCAGCAGTAGTTATGGTAGTTTTGACAGCAACAATATTTTCGTTCAGATAACAACAATAAATACTATATGTAGCCATCAGTAACTAAAAATACATTTAAGGAATATTAAAGCAACAACAACATTAAATAATATGTACAACATGATGTGTCGCCTTCAAAACAACATTATCATTATTACAACAAAGTCATCATGTATACAAAAACACTTACATTTGTTCACTTTGCACTACTCAGAAAAAAACAGACTTGTAGTCATTATAAACGCATAAACTATTGTGTATATGGTAAAAATTCCGCAGTATGAGTACTTACGTACACTTCTACACAAATATAAATCTGTTAAAAGCCATCATTAAAAATGATTGTTAATACATTTGAAATTAACATTTTTTTCTTTGTTAAATCGTTCTTGATGTTGCTTTTGACTTCCAGCTTTGTGTGGTGTGTATTAATTTATGTTAATAACAGTAGCGAATTTCGCCGGAAAGGGGCACACAACAAATCGAATTTTATTTCCAGTAATGAAACATGATCTCATGTGCAAGTACAAGCGAGTATGTTAATTACTTTTATGATTATTTTACAACGACCTTAATTTTGGTTGAATCTAATGGAACTACAACATTTTTAATGCTTTGCGCAAAAGAAAGTTAAAGTTCGCGTTAGCTAACCAATACACTGAGGCTTGTTATCACAATTTACTGATAGCTTATGGTACGATTTTATTGGCCGTATAAGTGTACCATTATTACAACTTTACTTTAACCTATCAGGGAGGATTAATCTCTTTTTAACTTTTCGCTCACTTTAGGTTAAAGTGAAGTTGTAGTAATGAAATACTTTTTATACGGCCAATGAAATCGTACCTGTAGCTATCAGTAAGTTGTGAAAGCGGGTAAGTTGTGAAACAGTGTTAATTGTATAGGCCTAGAGTATGGGTTAACTAACGCTAACTTTTGTTACACTATAAAATTTTTTTTTTCTAATTGAGATATTAGTTTTTGCATTAAAATTTTACAACCGGCTGTAATAGCCGAGTGAGTAAAACGGCAAACCCCACCGACGAGATTGTGTGGTTACAATCGAAACTAGTCTGGGCAGCCTGTCCGTGAAAGCCTGGGTTCAAATCTCAGCGCAGTTAAGAATGAAAAATTCTCAATAAAATTTTAATTAATTTCATGTTGTAAAATTAGTGTCTTCATAAAAATAATTTAATGAAAATGAAATTCAATGAACTTAAGCCTAATTAAAATATCTAAATTTGGATTAAAAACCATTAACAGTGCAATAAAATAACCACAATACTAATATTTTACAATAATTTTAATTTTTCATGGAACTGTTGGTTTTTAATTCAATTTTAGGAAATTTTTATTAGGCTTAAGTTCATCAAATTAAATTTTTATTTAATAAATTTAAATTTCATTTAATAATTTTAATTTTTTATTTTCATTTATTTATTGCTATTCCTCTACAACAGGACTTGAAATCCTATAATTACAGTTCAGGATAAGCTATTCGTAGCAATTCCATATGCGTCATACAATAAAAGATTTTAACGTTAAACATAAAAATAAAAGAATTAAATAAATAAAGGCATCTTTTAAAAAGCATTGATCGTACAATATTAAACATAAAGACATTAAAAAGCGTTTTTAAATACAAAATATTACACATTTTCAAAATTAAAAATACATTTCCGTTGCATTACTAGTAAATTGAGCAGATGCTGGTAGTGTGTTCCATAGACGAATACTGTGCACGAAAAACTGCCACTCTGATACCAGCTTCTTGAATCCTTTCGGGATCGGGTTGTTATTTTTTCTTGACTGCTTAAAAGAAACCGTTTCAAATAGATACGTCGGCTCGCCAGTATAGATAATTTTATGCAAAAGAATTAGACATCGAATATTTAACAAGTGGGAAAAACGCACGCCATAAAGTTTAGCTTTATAGGGTGTAACATGAGGGAAACGTCCTAAGTTGAAGACATATCTCAGAATGACATTATATGTAGATGTTAATTTCCAGGTGCTTTTTTGGTCGCAGCTTGCAAAAACCTCGCTGCCATATATTAAAGATGGAATTACTTATGTTTTAGCCAAAAGCACACGAATGTTGAACGGGGTTGAATGTTGAGTTGCCCAAATTGAACGAAGCATCGCCAATACTTTTCCTGCTGCAGCGTTGATATGATCCGATCAAACAAGTGAAGAATTAAAAATAATGTCAAAAAACAAAAAACCTTGCGCTGCGAGTTCAAGATTATATTAGATTCAATTGTTATTTGTGTATGGTTCCTGATTATTACAAGGCATTTAGACTTAGCGGGACTCAGACATAGACCATTTGCCACCGTCCAGGCTTCAATTTTTTATAAATCAAAATTAAATCTTGAAGTATTCTCATCAGTCTTATCCGGTTCACTACATATATAAACCTGAACATCAACGGCGTACATTTGAATTTTACAATGTGATAGCTGTTTTGGCAAATCATTTATATATATATTGTAAAAAGTAAGGGACCTAATATGGATTCTTGAGGAACACCTTTAGTCACCTTTAGCAACAGCAATGATTGTTTGTTGTTTTAACTTACAAACTGATAGCGGTTACTAAGATATGATTAGATGAAATGAGCCCTCCTCTGGGGTAAAATGGAATATTTTAGTTAATTTAATACGAAGCATGGCATGATCAGCCATATCAAATGACTTGGAGTGATCCAGAAGCACCAACAAGGTAACATTTCCGTTATCTATATGGCCTCGAATTTCCTCCGTCACTCCAATAAGTACAGTAGTACATCTATATTTGGGTCAGAAGCCAGATTGCTTATCGGTTAATATATTATTCGCCTGCAAGTAGCCACCCATTTGTTTATGCAAGAGCCTTTCAGAGACTTTAGAAAAATATGGAAGGATAGCTTTTGGACGATATTAATTTATATTTTTTGGGATATGAACAATTTTCGCGCACATCCAGTTCTGTGGAAAAATACATTTTGTCATTATTGTGTTGAACATGTGTGTGATTTGTGGAAGTAAGTAAGACAGAAGTAGTTTTAAGAATTTAGGGTGGATTTTATCAGGTAAAATTGCATTTGATTTGACATTATGGCAAGCAATAAAGGCATCATCCTGAGAAACACAATGAAAGTAAAATTTTAGTACGGAGCTTTCAAGAGATGGACCGTCACTGCAAGAATAGAGAAATGTTCAAGCTTGGAATTCTAGTAAATAGTTCGTTGAGTGAGTTAACATTCAATTCCGATGAGTCAGTTTTATTTAATTTTCCGATGCCAATATCACGAATAATTTCCCAATTTTTCTTTGAATCCACAGCCTTAGAAAATAAGCTAGTAAAGTAAGAGCATATCGTTTGCTTAATTAGTTCATTTACTTCCTTTCTGCATTTACAAATTGATCATAAAGGTCATTCGTTTTAAAGCGTTTCCAACATTTATATACATAATCTCGTTGTTGGAATTCATTTTGTTCAAAAATTAAAAAAAAAAAATATTAAAAAAACAAATGTTATCGCTGCTTTCAAAGCATCTTGTAAAGATATTGATTTTTAGCCTTATGTATTTCTTATTAGAAGATGTTAACATCTTCGCAAAAAGCTGGTTGATGTTAGATGTTGACAAGTGTGAAAGGGATATTAGTCTAATAAAAGTTACTACAATCATACAAACTTATTGTTGTAACAAAACATTTTTTTGTTATTCATTAATTATGATGTGCTAAATTCCCAATTTGTATTCTTGATAAATACACTAAACGGACTTTAGTGGTAGCTTAAGGTTCAGTTAGACGCACGTTACTGTACCGTATCTGTACTGTATCAATCAGCTGTTCGCTTTTTGGTAGTATATGAAAAGCAATGCAAAAGCTTACCGAAATGTAATATACCGTAGTTGTAACGTTTCAATCTGTATAAAATAAAATGTCCTATCGTAGTTACGTGACATTTGTAAAACAGTGATGGGTTGATTCTATGTTAAATTGAATGCGGGTATTTTCGCTCTTTTTTTTTGATACTTCTTTTTAGTATATTCTGGACTTTCGACAAAACTACTCACAATAGAACATATTCCATATATCTTAATAAACGCACACAAAATAAACAAATGCATATGCACATTCAATGGAAATGAGAAATATATAAAAGGCTTTAAATGGTTACAAAACATTATTTTGTCTATGCACATTTACAAATTAATACATGTAAATGAGTATGTATATGCTAAAATACCTATTTTTTTTATTGTAAATCTATAATATTAATTTTCGATATTAAATTATTAATGTTTTTTTACATACACTTAATACTATTTTAATACCATTTCAATCACCTGGTACTTGTTCTGCACAGCGGTCACCATTTAAACATTTTGAATCCCATCACTGTGTGTTGTTTTATGTATAATATTGCTTTTTTGTTTATGTATGTGAAAAAATATGACACGTTTTTATATGTTCTATAAGTGTACCAACGCGCTAGCAGTCCGTTACAGTAAGTTACGATTACAGCAACGTTCGCCTAACTCAGCCTATATACTAGATTATCAGGAAACCTTTTCCAAAAATTTTGGAAAATCAAAAGATATTATACAACTGAAACTCTAAAGCGAATGAGAGTTACAAACACTGAAGTCTTATTTGCAACGATTAGTGTGGCCATTTTGGCATTTTTGTAGCTAAATTTGGCATTGAGAATTTATATTTAGCTGCAAAATTTTCATTTAGCATTATTTAGAATTTTTGGAAAATGTTTTTAGCTTTTTTGAGCATTATTCATTTGAAAAATTTGAACGAATAGTTTTATTGATTTTACTAAAATATTTTTATAAATTATAATAAATTTTGACTAGAAATAGTTGTATTCAAAATGATAGTTGTATTCGTATGAAAATGGATAATTCTTTTGTTTAGAAACATGTCTAGTTAAAAAATATAATATTCAGGGAATATTTGAAATACTCTTATCATGTCGATTGTAAATATTATTTGCCCTTTGATATTAAGATATAAAAGTACAACGAAATTTCACTTTGTATTTAGATAAAAATTCAAAGGTGTAAATCTTTGAAAAAATTGTTTGATCTAAACTGCTGAAAAAACAATTATTTTAAAGATTAAACTTTTCTTGAACAATAAAAAATAAAATAATATAAACAATTTTGTATATCTTAGAAATAAATCGGTTTGCAGGCCACCTAAATTTAAAATTTAATCTTAATTACCTGTGCTACATAATTGCATTACCAAAAATCTAGCCACTTTACCAAAATCTAGCCACTTGCTTAAATAAAACAATTTACTTCAATTTCGTTACAAAATTAGTCATTGAAATGTATTAACTGGCATATTTAGAATATAAAATAAAATACAAATTGCTCCATATTATTATTTTGTCAAGAAAATCAAAATAAGGCAATTTGCACGGACGGACAACACAAATTTTTTTATTATTATTAATTATGATGTGCTAAATTCCAAATTTTTAATCTTTGTAAATACACTGAAACACATTTCTTGCAATATGAAGCTGCGGTCGGCTTTGATATGATGTTGCTCTAGAAGTTGATCGTACATCAAATTTATTTTTGTGAAAAAATTTCTCTCAGAGTGTAGCGGATATCGAAAATTCGCTACTTATAACGCGTTAAGCCAATATCTAATGTTGAAAACTAAAACCCATTATTTCAAAGGCTCTTAGTTGTAACAAGATAGCCACACCTAAGCATTTTAATTTTTAATACAAAATCAATAAAAGATCATTGCAAATACGTAGGGGTAAAAAAAGGCGGTCGTGCTTTTATTTTATTACTTAAGCTTTAATTAAAACTGAATTTCTCTTCATTGATAATTTAATTTAGATTTTATTTATATTTTCAGGTAAATTTTGGATTACTTTGAAAATAATAAGCAGTAAGTAAACGATTATCCAACAACGCCAAAAATATCTCTTAATTGCCTAATAATAAAGTTGCTGCAGTATGATTCATATGCCCGTTACTACTTTAATTTTTTTACTGCAGAACTTTAAAAATTTTTCGGTAAATATTTAAAACGTTTACTAAATACATACACAACAAAAAATAATATATCGACATACGCTCACACATATGGACATTGGAATACTCTTTTTTTTATTCAATGAATCATTTGTCGGTTTGTTATTGCAAAAGCATCAACAACAATAACAATAAAAGAACATTTACAGCAAAAATTCAATTAACTGAAATGTTTTCTCTCTGCTCTTTTTTTATACCCTTCACCGGAGGTAAATGGGTATATATAAGTTTGTCATTCCATTTGTTATTTCTGAAATATTGATCTAAGACTATATAAAATATATATATTCTTGGTCCTTATAAGTAGCAAAGTTGTCTGTCTGCCTGTCCGTTTAAATGGGTTGTCCGAAGACGCTAGATATGATGGGGACTTGGAAGTAATTTATTTATGTTACGAGTACATATACTTCGGAATTGTTTTCTATTGAAAGTCAGCCTGATCGGTCCACAAATGGCTGAGATATGAGCAAAAAACCTTGGACAAAATGTGGACGGGATTCGACAATTTGGCGTGGCACTCCCCCTTCAAAGACATTGTAGATGTCTGTATATCTGAAGATCAGCAAGTGCCAAAGTTCCCAAATTAGGTACAAACATCTTTGGTATCAATACACAATATTCTACATTATGTGGGCGGGATAAGTAAAGAGGGCATGGCACAAAGACATTATCGATAATAACATATCTGGCGAGCGGCAAGAACCAAAGTTTTAAAACTAGAAACAAGAATCTAGGTTATCAATATATAACATCCACAAATTGTTGCCAGAATTAAGGAAGTAAGCGTTGCCAAAATAAATTTATTTAAACTTTCTGTTCTTATCGCACCATGGTGAAGAGTATATAAGATTCGATATGGCCGAATATAGCACTCTGTTTTTTTCTTTTCTCTTTGTTCATAATATAAATTTTCATTATTTCAAAAGATTCTTCTTCATCAGTGGTTTTATTGTAATTGTAAAAAAAACACAGCAGCATAAAAAATGACGGGAGTCGCAAAGAAAAATCGATCATGACTTTAAATACTTATACGTAAATGATGCGTAAAAATTGTGTTTATTAACAAAAAAAAAAAAAAAAAACGCAGACAAAAATATTAAAATAAAAAGGACCCATATTATTTTATAGACTACGCAGACATTTACATTATCATATGTAAAATTACATTTGTGTAAGTATATTCATTCACATGTGAGTTTTTTTTTTTTTTTTTTGTTTTAAAGCAAATTCTAGTAAAATTTATATGGAAACTTAAATTGGCCTGAAGTAAAATTTCTTTATCGAACGAAATAACCCAGATTTTTTATTTTTTTATTTTGTACAATATTTTAAGAGGGGGAGATATTTATGACGTATGTAAATATCATGTAATATTTTTTGGTTTATTTATGAAAATGAGCTGAACTCAACTTAAAGTTTTCAAGTATGTATATACTTACGCATATTTAATCATTATTATCATATTCAACAGCAACAACTACAAAAAACTACAATCAGTTTCTTTTCAGCGACACACTTCCATACGCACACACTAAAGAAATATATTAAAATATTAAGAATATAAAAACTCTTCGCTTTCCGTTTCTACTTTTCATGTTAAGTTTTTTACACATATGCCAATTTAATAATATGTCTTTACTGATAGAGACAGTGACATTCAAAGAAGTTATAGAATTTCAGAAAAGTTTTTAAGCAATTTTGTTATTTGAGCAACCGGTAAAGATTAGAACTCGTTGTCACAACAGAGAATGGATTTTTAGGCCCCTGTCACTATTAAGGATGCAAATTAGCTGAAAAAAGGAAACACTTTTACTGTCAGTCCTAAGGAGATTTCAAACTACCCTCTTGTCCAATTTTAGTCGTAATCATTTTTGTACATATTAGGGATTGTTCAATGACATTTTTATCGTCGCAATTATATCATGATTATGTATGTGTTGAATCGGGTATAGTTTTAACTGCATAAGAACATTCGATGACGATAACTATAGTTTGATAGCTGAGAATGTCAAATTGTGTTGACATTTCTATTCGGTAAGGTAAGACAACATGAATCGTTTAACGCGTAAAAAATAAATGTGTCACGAAGTTCATAGAACAATTCCTCCGTTTTTCGAAACTTATTCCTGGTTAAATGGCTACGTCAATACTTCCAAACATCCATTAAAATTTACTTTGTGATACGCTTGACACGCTCTTTCGGACTGAGCAAGTAGATGCCGTTACGATGAATGCCAAACGCTATCAAAGTCATGGTGACTGAATTTTTGTTTACAAAATCAGTTAAGCTCGATCACTTGTTGTGAAGAGACGTGCTTTCAATTGCTCTCGTCGACAGCCTATCTTTATACATAGCGTTGTGTTACTAAAATAAAACAAATTTTTTTATGATTCAAAACAAAAACAAAAAAGTAAAAGAACTGTTACAAACAAAAGAATTTATACTAACAAAATCAAACGTACACTTGCTAGTGACAATGTCAACGCATTAAGCGTTAATAATATGAACAAAAAACCAAAAACAATAAATGCACCTGGTGCATCAAAAAATTATAATTACTTTTCCCCTCTTCAAACTATTGAAGATGATAAAATTGATGATGATGAAGTTATCGTTCAAAAAGCTGTGAAGATTCATATACCCCCAATTACCATATTAAAATGCAAAATTGAAGAAGTTCACGAACTTTGTAAAATAAACAAGATAACAGATTATTCTATTAAAAAAATTTCAATTGGTTTAAAATTATTTTTAAATTCTAAACCGGATTACCAAACTATATGTAGTGTTCTCACTGGCAAATACGAGTTCTTCAGTTATGCTACCAAAAATGAAAAGCCGTATAAAGCTCTCCTGTTCGGTCTTGAGAAACATGATCCAGCAATCGTTAAAAAAAGACTAACCGATATGGGACTTCAATGCCTAGACGTAAAAATCGTTATTAAGAAGAACGCATACAACGTAGAGTATATAATTTACGTTGTATACTTTAAAAGACAAACAATAACAATTAAAGAACTCAGGCAAAAATATTCTGTAATTGAATATTTGAAGGTGAGGTGGGAATTTCAACAAGCTAAAAAAAACCAGATAACTCAATGTTATAACTGCCAAATGTTTGGCCACGGTTCTAACCGCTGCAAGGTTAAAACCTTTTGTTCAAACTGCGCTGGTCGGCATAACACATCCGATTGCAAAGAATCTACCCCCAAGTGTGCAAATTGTAGTGGCTCTCACAAATCAACATTCGATCAATGTCCAAGTAAGATAAATTATCTAAATATAAGACAACGTGCCCAACCAGCTCCAAAACGACCTGCCCGTGCCAATGCAGGAGTTTCTTTTACCGGTAATTATAGCAACAGCTTTCCTAATACACTGCGCCAAAGTGCTCCATCCTCGTCTAGTAACTGGCATGCTCAGAGAAATATTAATAACAATAGCAGCAGTAGCAACGCTTATAATAATGGAAACAATAACAACGCTAATAATAATAGCTCGAATGATTTATTCTCTCTTGAGGAAATTAAGAATTTAACTTTAGAGTTAATTACAAATCTTAGAAGTTGTAAAAATAAGGCGGATCAGTTTGAGGTCATCGCTAACCTTGCATGTAAATTCTTAGCATAATGGAACACAATGGAATCAAAATAATAACTTGGAATGCAAGAGGCATTCGCAATAAATATTTAGAATTATTTCAATTTTTAGCTCATCACGGTATTCCTATTTGTTTAGTATCTGAAACTGGTCTTAATTCAAACTTATCTATCGGAAACAGTGAATTTAAAATTTATAGAAACGATAGGATAACTGCGCGAGGGGGTGGTGTAGCAATAATTATAAGAAAAAATATATCTCATCAATTACTACCTATTGTTAACACATCTGTTATCGAGAATATTGGCATCAAACTATTCACTAATTTAGGTCCAATTGATATATACTCGTGCTACTACCCTGGTGGTTCAGCGGGGTCTGATGGCGTAAGGAAACAGCAATTTGCATCTGACATTTTTAGACTCAGGAGTAGCGTTAGGTATCTATTAGGCGGTGATTTTAATAGTAGACACCGATCTTGGGGTTGTATAAGGGCAAATTGCTGGGGAAATATTTTATATGAAAAATTAGAATCATACAATATTGACATCATATATCCTTGTGATAATACATATATTCCTTCAAGCGCTAATAGACAAGGTTCTACTCTAGATTTTTTTTTAACTAACGATCCGCTTATAATGTCGCCAGCGGAAGTCATAAACGACTTGAGTTCGGACCATTTGCCCGTAAAAATTTCATTAAATAGTAATTACAATAGCACAAATTTTTTCAGGTATGATTTTCACAATGCAAATTGGAACCAGTTCTCCAGATTCGTAAAAAGAAACTTAAATTTACCTGATATCAACAATATTTCAAATTATGATCACATAGATCAGAATATTATAAACTTCGAAAACGTTTTAAATGATGCAATCGATTGCAGTGTGCCTAAGATATATCCTTCATTGAGAGGAAAATCTCTGCCCTACCATATTAAAAATATGATACAACGGAGAAATGGTTACCGACGGGATTGGCAAAGATACAGGGATCTAAACGACTTTTATCAGATGAAGATACTTAATCTGAGAATTCGTGAGGAAATTGTTTTATTTAGAAATACATCTTGGGATTCTTTATTAAAAACGCTTGATAAAGGCTCTCAGCCTTTTTGGAATCTGACGAAAGTTTTAAGAAAGAAGGCTAACAATATTCCTATTTTAAAACAAAACGGTGTTCGGTACACCACCAATCAAGAAAAGTGTGAAATTTTAGCGCATACATTTGCAAATAACTATTCAATTTCATCCCATCTAGGCGACCCAATTACGACTTCTTTGGTGAATGATACTCTGGAATCGTATAGGTCGTTAGAAGTAAATCCATCGGATATAGATTTAATAAATAGTTCACAGATTTCTGATATCTTAAAAACATTAAAAAATAAAAAATCACCTGGCATCGACGGTATTAATAATAGATGCCTTAAAGCACTTCCTAGCAAAGGCATTAAATTTTTAACAATCATAATTAATTCCTGTCTAAAGCTCTGCTATTTTCCCCAAAAGTTTAAGGAGGCTAAAGTTATCCCAATTAAAAAACCTGGTAAACAATCTGATTGTCCATCTTCATATCGTCCTATCAGCTTATTGTCGAGTGTAAGTAAAATTCTAGAAAAAGTCATTAAAATGAAATTGATTGCTTTTACGGAAGTCAATAACATTCTTCCGCCTCAACAATTTGGCTTCCGCAGAGAACATAACACAGCTCATCCGTTGATAAGAATAAGAAATTTAGTAAAAACAAATTTTAGCCATCAAAAATCAACTGGCATGGTGCTATTAGATGTCAAAGCTGCCTTTGATTCAGTCTGGCACGAAGGTCTCGTTTTTAAGATGATAAATTTAAATTTCCCAATAGCATTAACAAAAATAATTCATAGTTTTCTCACTTCTCGTTCTTTTAAAGTTCACATTGGCTCACACCAGTCTGAAAGTCATTCTATAACGGCAGGTTGCCCCCAAGGGTCATGTTTATCCCCTGTTCTTTATAATTTATATACATCTGATTTTCCTCAACTGGACTACTGTACTTTGTCAATATTCGCTGATGACACAGCAATCCTAAGCTCTGAAATCATGGCTGTTGATATTATAGCTAATCTACATAGAGCATTATCTGATATTTTATCTTATTTCAATAAATGGAAAATAATGATAAACTGTGAAAAAACACGGACGATATATTTCACTAGAAAACGAAAAGAATGTTATATACCACAGACCAATATCATTATAAATAACAATACTATACAGTGGGAACAAAAAGTAAAATATCTAGGTGTCATGCTCGATCCGAGAATGAAGTTTAAAGATCATATACCTTATGTAATAAATAAAGTTAACTTATTAATTCGTATCCTATACCCTTTTCTTAATCGGAAATCTAGCCTTAACATAAATAATAAAAAACTAATTCTAAGGTCCATTTTCCATGCTGTAATATTCTACGCAGTCCCCGTTTGGGCTACTAGCGCTTCTTGCCATATTAAAAAACTACAAATTGCTCAAAATAAAATACTAAAGCTCATATATAACCTACCTTGGTTTTTTTCTACCACACGCCTTCATGATATTGCGGGCTTGGAATTAGTTGCAGATAAGATCAATAGGCTTACACAAAATTTCAATACCAGATGTCTAAATTCTGATTTCGTTCATATTAATGAGCTAGCATCATCATAGGTTTTATCTAGTCTGTTAAGTAGTATAAGTAGTTTTTAGATAAATTAAGAATCAAATAGGTTTTTTGCCAAATTTTCTCCTCCAAAAAAATATTGTATATATGTATATAGTAATTTTGTAAATATAAATCTATGTATTATTAAGCTGAAAAAGAAAAATTCTTAAACACTTAAATATGTAATTTAAATTAAAATGGGAATGTAAATATTATGGATAAATAAATGAATTGAATTGAATTGAATTGAATTGTTTACAAAATATAATTGGCAAAACAACAACGACATTTGGTTCCAACAAGACGACGAAATTTGTTAAACAGTGTGTTTAACAATCGATTTATTTCCAGAAGCGATCCTGTTTACTGGCCCCCTCGTTCGTACGATATAACGCCTCTTGATTACTTTTAATGGGGCTGTGTTAAGGCATTGGTTTATGTCGATAAACCAGCAACTCTTAAAACATTGGTAGCCAATATTCAAGCTACCATTGCTGCCACACATCCAGACTTAATGGAAAAAGCTGTAAATAATTTGGCTGATCGAATGGACCATGTAACTGGTAGCCGCGGCGGAAGTCATATTTATAAAATAATTGCCATGAAATTATCTACCAGATTATAATAAAAAAATGTCATTCCAAGAATATTTCTGTTTTGTATTATCATCTTAAGTTCTGATACGGTTAAAACAACACCATAAACCTAATCACCACTTCCACCATATATTGGTGGATGTCAGTGTTTATGGTTCCCTAACTATTTCTGTCTTTGCCAATAATACTTGTATTGGCTCCCATAAACTATAACATGTTTCTATTGAAGATTAAAACCAAATTTTACTGATAACTTAAATATAGTTAAATATTTAGTCACAAAGTTATAAATTTAACAACAGATATGATAAGAGAGGCCTTTACAGTATTGACTTTTCTGCAATTATACTGACTTTTGCTGCGGATTTAGTTTATACTGATTTATAAAACTCGATATTTGTATAGGCCAGATTTTCAAGGTGTGGATTAAGCCTAAACTTAGTTTAACGTAGTCTGAAGCTCGGATTTTCAGGCGAATTGTGATTTTTTTTATTATTTCATTAGAGACCAACCATCTTAAGCAAAACTAAGCTGTTTAATCAAAATTTTGTATACACACTTGGTAATTGGAACACAAATCTGTTTTCAGAGTAACTGAGTTTAACTGAGATCTCAAAAATCCAGCCTTAGTGTCTTCTTTTATTTGGAAATAATTTAAGAAAAATGTTTTAATTAAATTTATCGGCTTAAACTTGCGAACAAACCTTTTTCAACCACTGCTTATAAATTATTCACTGTTATGTACATGTGTAAGTGTGGAATACTTAAGTACATTAAATAATTTTTCAAACATTTAAAAGTCAACAAACGCACAAAACTTTAAAAAAGGCAAATGACTATAAATTTGCATAGATTTTTCTTTTCATATTTTTATGTTTATCTATTACATAAATTTTTATTTTCTCAATAACTGTTACTCTCTCATTAGTCTTAGTCATGTGAAACAAAAGCAATCACAAGTACAAGAACATACAAGTAAAGTGAAATAAAAGAAAGGAAACCAGTGAAAAATCTTTTTCTCTGCATTAAATTCTTATGGAAAATTCTTAGTATTTTCGCTGTCCCATTAATTCTGCTCCATTTGTGTTGATATATTACAACAAAGCATAAAGATATAAAACACACACATATAGGTTTCTTCAAGAACCCAGCAGCCAAATCTGAAGCGTTTGGAAAATGGTGTCTATTTCATTTCAAATCGTTCTGCGAATATTGTTAAGAAACAAATTATTTTTTTGCTTAGAATGCGATTCTTATGACGATAAAAGAGTGTTAAGTGCGTTCTCAGTCTGACGTGAAGACTTGTGTTTGCTGGGATTGTGTACTTAGATGTATATACACACATACGTACGAGGGCAGATCAATTAGTCCGCTCCCATCAAGTTCCACATGCTAGTAAACTAATGTCAAGTTTTGAAAAAGTTCCGTCATTTACTTTGCGTTTAACAGCTGTTCAAAACATACAACCTCGTGGATTTTTTCAAAAATGGAAATAAGTGAATTTCGAGTGCTCATTAAACATTATTTTTTGCGAAAAAAAAAACGTCAATCAAACCAAGGAAAAGCTTGATAACTACTATGGGGACTCTGCACCATCGATTTCAATGTTAAAAAAAGTGGTTTTCTGACTTTCGTTGTGGTCGCACAAGTACAAATGACGCTGAACATTCTGGACGGCCAATTGAAGTCACTACACCCGAAAATGTCGAAAAAATTCACGATATGGTGTTGGCCGATCGAAGAGTAAAAGTGCGTGAGATTGTTGATGCCATAGGCATTTCATATGGCAGTGTGGTTTCTATTGTAAATGATCAGCTGGGTTTAATAGAGCTGTCTACAAGATGGGTGCCGCGTTTGCTCTCAATTGACAATAAACGTAATCGTGTGACAACTTCAAAAGATTGTTTGGAGTTGTTTAACCGCAATTCGAATAAGTTTTTGCGGCGTTTTGTAACTGTGGATGAAACATGGATCCATTATAACACTCCGGAGACAAAGCAATGGGTTTCTCCGGGTGAACCGGCTCCGAAGAAGACCAAGGCTTTTTGGGTTGCACGCGGGATAATCCACATCGATTACCTTCAAAAGGGAAAAACAATAAACGACGAATATTATGCCAACTTATTGGACCGATTTAACGAGGATTTAAAAAAAACGACTCCATATGGCCAAGAAAAAGGTTATTTTTCATCAAGATAATGCACGGATGCACACGTGTGCAGTCTTAATGCCAAATTACATGAATTTGGCTACGAATTGGTACCTCGTCCGCCATATTCTCCGGATTTAGCCCCCAGTGAATATTTCCTATTCCAGAACGTAAAGAAATGGCTCGGTGGAAAGAGATTTAGCTCCAACGATAAAAATATTGGTCAAACAAATGCCTATTTTATGGGCCTCATAAAATCCTATTTTTTGGAAGGGATACACAAATTGGAGAAACGCTGGACTAATTTTTTTTTTGTAAAAAACTGTGTTTCATCCAAAAAGTTACGGAGTTATTAACCCGCCCTCGTACTTACATATGTGCAGAAAATTAGTTAAGAGTGGCAAGTAAAAAAAAAACATCTAAAAATAAAGTTAAAATTGTTTATTACGCCACTCTTATGATTTATGACTTTTGTATATTTTTTACAACTAGATTTTATGACCTAATGAATAATCTTGAAGAATAAAAACCATTCTTCTTATAATTTGTCGTTTATTTTCTTCTGCTTAGAAGTTAGAAAAAGTTAATTTTATGTTATAAGATTATGATTGGGACGTAAAAAAAAAAAAAAAAAAAAAAAATTTATAAATCAGAAATCAGATTTTAAAAACTGGATGAACTTTAAGAGCTTTCAGATAATTAAAACTAAATTAAAATAATCTTAGACTTTAAAAAAGTTTTACTTTCGAATTAGATTAACAGGAATTCAATTTCACTTTTCAATAAACGAACTCGTACGCTTACCTCCTGTT
This sequence comes from Pollenia amentaria, assembly GCA_943735925.1. Lineage (NCBI taxonomy): Eukaryota > Metazoa > Arthropoda > Insecta > Diptera > Polleniidae > Pollenia > Pollenia amentaria. The sequence continues at coordinate 249,884,700 of OX031007.1, read as the reverse complement.
TAAACTAGCACAAAGCGTCACTAAATATTATTCTTATTAACTCTATTTATATCAATCTTCGGATTACTCGTCTTTATTAGTTATTGAATTAAACTGATTTGAATTATAACGGTTCTCGAGATGAATTTTCCAATTATTTATTTTACAGTTTAAAAGCCACTAAATTGTAATGCTAGCAAACCTTTTACTAATGTTATTGAGCGGATAAAATAACATCGCTATATGTAATTTTTCCCGCCATGTAAGATAGCCAAATATTTTTATCTACCCAACCTTCGTGGTTGGTTAATATCTTAACGTAAAACACTTACTTTTTAATCGCTGCCATGTAAAAATCACACTTAATAACAGCTTAACGTTCGCTCGCTGCCTTATAAACATTTAATTTAATAATAAAGTCTCTGTGAAATAAAAACTTTACTTTTGACTGCTGCATTGTAAACATATAATTTTAATAACATTATTGTTAAATAAAATATACTTTTATTTGAAATCCTTGAAATAACTCGCTTCCATTTTATTTCCGGATTTGCTTGGTTTGTGAGATTTGGTAAGATAGTTATCTCACCGCATAGGACAGTCATCCACTGGGATATATATCCTGCTGCATCTGATCCTCTTGGAATTGCCATATAGGTTTGCTCAGCATCGTCATCATTCCCGCTTATATACGCGCAAGTATATAAGCGGGAAATGTCAACCTCATTTATGCCTGGTCACCCTACCAGTCGCTCAGTCTAACCTCTTAATTCTCAATTTAATCCATTCCCTTTATTTCATGCTCATACCCTCTAATCTTCCAATGAGGTTCGGTTGAACAAAATAGGAGAAAAGTGTTCTTAACCGGTTTACCTTTGCCGATTTTTATAGTTGAAAACCGGTTTCTGAGATATGTAGAATAATCAATCACCCTATTTTTAATTTTTATTTTATTTGATAGAAAAAACTTTGTGTAATTTAAAAAAACGAATTTTTTATATATGTGCTTTGCATATGTCTTAGTAGCAAATTTGAACGCTTATAACTCCGAAAATATAAATCTGATTTTAATCAAATATAGATTGTGCATTTGTGTAAGTAAATGCCTTTAAAATGGTGTATTTTTTTCTAGTCATTGGGCAAACAGAGGAGGAAAGTGTTCTTAACTAGTTTTCCTTTGCCGATTTTTATGTAAGATATATTCAGCGCAATATATTCACCTGTATTTCATTATTTACACGCATTTTAGTGCTTTTAAAGTTTAGATGTACAAAATCGCAGAAGAAAAGCCTTATTTCAACCACATCATAAATTTAGACTATTTTGTTTTAATCATAAGTACTTCTTGACATTGGAGTTTTAATTAACATCTATCAAATTTAGTTTTGATGAAATTATTATATTAAATGCTTATAACCGGTTTACATTATTTATATAAATACTGTATAATCTATTAAAATACTGTATAATTTATTTATTTCTTAAACATTAAATTTTAGGTGTTTGAATTAATGAATTTCCTTTTGAAATTCTTTGTCAAAGCAAAATGTTTTTATGAAATTAAAGACGACATACTTGTTTTTACCATTCATTCTTTATTTGGCTTTTTTAAAAGCAGTAAAGGTGCCTGTAGACGACATGTTTTTTATATCTGACTTGTCAACCTTTCAAGTCATATATAACTGTTAATGTCTGTCAAAATTGCTTTTTTCCATGAGGTTTATAATATTTGGTCACACACGTACATGTAATTTGCTTCTGACATTGTTTTTGTTTTTTGGCATAGTTATTGCAGAAACCAAAGTAGTTCTCGGTTGCAAAATATCGTGCTGCCGCCACAACAATTTTTGTTTTCGCTGTAAAATCGTTCAGCCATCTTAACATTTTTTTCTTTAAATTCGAAGAAACCAATTTAGGATATTATAATAAAACCTTTTTTTTTTATATATATGAACCTAATTAATATTTAATGGTGCAATTATCAAACATACATCGGTATTGTAAAATATTAACTTCACCCAGCTAACGATTCCGTCAATAGTGCACCGTCGCTGCCGGTTTTTGCCCGGTATAGATTTCTGACACAGCTGATGTCAGATGGTTTGTCAGAAGAAAATAGAGCATGCTCCAATTGAAATTTTGTCAAATGACTTTGCGTCTGACTTTTACAGATGCAATGTTTTAAAGGTAACACACGACATGTATGTATTTTACAGTGGGAAATTTGACAAGTCAGATTTAAAAAAAATGTCGTCTGCGGGCACCTTAAGAAAGTATGGCCGATCAAGACCGATCATATGATACTCTACACCGCAATATTTAAAAACAAATTTCCAAGGGTTTAGCCTATTTAGTGGGGAATTCAATTAGTTGATGTTTTGTTTTAATCGATTAATCGTGCGAATAATTGTTTGGGGTAAAAATGTAATAATATAATATTCGAACAATTTAATATTATTCTGCTAATCTAATCTAATAATTTTAATTTTATCTTGTTTAGAAGTTTAAGAATAAGACCAAAAACTATATTTTTCAAAATAACATTTTATTAAAAAAGGAACAACAATTGAACAAAAGGTACTTCATGTAATAGAAGAGGAAAACTTTTTAAAACAGCATCAAAATTTAAGCTGTTCTTCTAAAATAATATTGCAGAAAAGAGTATACAGCTTAAGTGTTTATGTTTTAAACGATTTATCCCTTTTGTTTTGATGAAACTTGATTTAGAAAAAATTTTCCTTGACTTATCCAACGTCAAGGAGAGAATTAAAGTAAAGCGTTATAAAGCATATCCAATGTCTCTGTTCTTTTTCTTGTCTTTTTTTAAAAATTGGCAGTCGTCCATTATACCGCTTGAAACTCTTTTTGATTTTTTTTTAAACAATTTTAATACTTTTAATAGTTTTGTTAAGGTCTTTTCGAAGTTTGTTTTCATTCGTCTCAAAAAATCATGTTCTTCGTCTGAATCATTGTGGTACAAGTCTGTACTAAACATTCTTAAAAATAAGTTATACCCAAACTCTGTGGTTTCAGTAGTATATTTAAAAAAATTGTTGCTCGAAGTAAATGTTCCTGGGTTAAGAAGCAATAAAAAGGTATTTAAAACGTACCGGCATGTTTTTTACATAAAAGAAAAACCTAATACTGTAAATAAACTAATTTTTAATAATCGATTTATTGACATAAATTATTCGAATCAATTTTAAATTATTTGAACATTTTATTGTCCAAAATGAATCGATTAATCGAACAATGGTTAATCGTTTAGATACCCTGAACAATAGGCAGTCATGGACCCGACACAACACTATCTTACAGAGTGGCTGATGAATTTCGCATGAATTTCGCTACATAGAGAAATCGGAATTACTTTTTTTGTAATGCATGGAATTTATTCAATCTTTTTCATTTGAAAGCTCATTAAATTGTATTAATAATACTTTAATTAGTCTTAAAGATAATTAACTTATAATGCCCGCCCATGGGTCAGGCGTCCTGAGAGGCCTACGGAAGATTGAGTTTCTTGAAATGAGCCTGTTATACAATTTTGTGCGTAATTCGGTCATAACCGGATAAGCTATGTGTGCAGTTGCATCAGCTAGTTGATGCATATACAGAATTGAAATGAAATCTCTTTCGGCATGAAGAAACGGCACACCCCACTGTGGCGCGAATTGGATGCAAGTGATGTGATGGGACCTATTTAAAGCTATCTTAGGGAGTAGTATTTCTATCGGAGCTATGGTCAAATATGGACCGATTCCTATTAGTGTTCGTAAGATGATTTAGATTGCAATCAAATATGTTTGAACCAAATTTAATCTAAATACAAACATACTAAAATGATTTATGGGCAAAAACACTCAGTTCCGGAAGAAAGCTTGTATGGGGGCTATCTAAGATTATGGACTGATTCGTCGCATTTTCAATTGGCTTGGTCCTTGTGAAAATTAGAGCCTATGTTTCAAATTGTATCTACTTATTTCCAAAATTGCGACCTGTAAATTGCTCACAAGGTTTACATGGACTGCCAGTCGGACAAACGAACATGTTTAAACCGATACAGAAAGTGATTTTAGATCGATGGATATACTTGATCGGTGTATTTTGAGGTGTTACAAACATCAGAACAAACGCATTTAACCTCTCCAATATTGTGGTGTGGGTATATGAACTAACCTTAATACGATCAACTTCGAGCGTAAATAAAAAAATACTATTGAAAAGTATGATTTAAAAATTAAAAAGTTTTTCCACATTTAGCCAAATAGAAAGCGATGAAAACAGAAAAGTAACGTTAAAATAAATGAAAAATTAAATCAAATGATGTTAAATAAAAAGCGGATGTAAAACAATAAACACTAACACATATGCAGACACTTGCGTACTTGTATTTTTATATACAGTGGGAAAAGATGACATTTTTTTTTTATTTGTCTAAATTCTAATTATTTTTTTTTTTTTTTTTTTTTTTTGCTCAAATCTGATGAATATTTTCAAACTCGTGATAGTGTAATTTTTATAGATTTTTCACCATTTGAAGTAGAAATACAGCTTGAATAGGAAAATGTTGGTTGAAAGCACAAAACTTAGTTGAATCGAAAATCAATGATGGATTTTAAAACAACGATTTCGAATGATGAAAAATTTCGGAAAGAAGCCCAGTGTATTAAGGACATTGGAGAAATGTATTAAAACCTTTTAGAAGTAATGCTGATATGTCAGGACTAGCACTCGCAATAAGGGTTTTGGTACAATAACTCTTATTATGACTTCCAAATACTCTCCAGATCCAGTGTAAACTTATTTCGGTAGTAAACGCGATTGCATAACTAAGAGGAGGGCGTTGTCTATTCACTGTTTCGTTAGATCAGAAAGCTGTTAAAAGCGAAAAAACGGGGCAATGTTTCTTGAACATAACGAAAGCATGTTTCTAATTTTAAACAATCAATCGCACCAGATCAATAAAAAGGATGATCATAAAAAGAAAAATTATACACCCGACAAAACAATATTATGCTACAAGGTTATATGGGCACAAAGACTTCCGGAAAAAGCTTGTATGTGGGCTATGCAAAATTATGGACCAATTGTTACTACTTTCAATTGGCTAGAACCGAATGAAAGCCTTTATCCCAAATTTCAGAAAATTGTCTCCAAATCGATCTGCGATCTGTACTTTGCACACAAGGTTTATAAATTATTTCCGGAATAGAGTCCTTGTGCCCACAAACCATCTTATTGGTTGGTATTTATGTTAAATTTGGTCCAAACATATTTTATTGCAATCTAAATCATCTTACCAAATTTTTTCTGAATTGGTCCATACTTCACCTTAGATCCCATGGAAATACTACCCTCGAAAATACATTATAATGCCATAACTTCCTTATAAAAGTTGGTGTTGACATTGAAATTAGCGGATATAATTTCCACAATACTGTGCTGGTACGTCTAGAACTAACCACAGGTCCCACGTAAATCTGCCTAAATACACATAAAGGCATGAGTGTTAAGTTCTTAACATAAATTTATTCTGGCAGAATTTCGAAAATTTGTTTTTAAATACTGTGATGTAAAGTGTCGTATGGTCGGCCTAGACTATTCTTTCTCATTGGTTTTTAGTAAAAGAAGTCTTAAATTAATTATTTTCACAACAAACTTCCGCCGAAATTATTCAGTCGTACTTTTTGGATAACACAATAATTATTTCGACACTACTTTTAATCAAATAATTATATGTGCAAATTTGCTATTCTCTTTGCCGCATGTTCTTCTAACGGTACAGTAGTAATTTTTGGTATGCAGATTTGTTGTTGTTTGTTAAGTTTCCCTAGAGGGAAGTGAAGTGACACTAAAGTAGTCCCGTGATAGGTTCTTTGGTGGCTGAGACCGGTTCTAGTTCTAACACTTTATATGAATGGGACCTATAATATTTTCATGGGGTTGTCATTGGAGGGGGTTAATTGATACCTAACAGCCACAATTTGACCAGTCACACATTTATTCTCAATTAACGTGTTAAGTGTTAGTGACTAAAATAATAGTGTTGGTATTTTTCCAATAAAAACGTCCTGGAATTAATTTTAGGAACAAATTTTTTAATAGACAAAAGAAATGTATCACGCCATTGTTGAATGCTGAACCTGTTATAAAAACGGTCCTAAAAAATAATTAAAAAATCATTTACATATATAAAAAAAAATAATTAAAGCAAAATTAATACAAAATTAAAAAATCTACGTTTTTGTTGTTACTTCATATACCAGTTAAGTGATTAGTTCTCCTTTTACATGTCATTAGGTATTTCTTTTTGTTCTTATTCTATTTTCACAAGTCCCAGGACCAGTTCTGTTGGAACAATTCATACAAATTTCCCGCAGGGTTATTCCTGCACCGCATTCTTAGTACCGCTATTTTAATAAAATTAGTCTCAAATTCCGTAGAAAATATCTATCTGTGCAAAATTAGTTATTTGTCATCTGACGGGTATCAAGTCAATATATCAGCTCATTAAGCCGAGAATATGATTCATAATTGAGTGTAGCGCATAATCAAACATTTTTAGGATAATGCCTTGTGAAACTGAATTACCAAATGAAATGCATGGATTGAGCAAGGAAATGGGCCAATCCGGCATGAAAGTTGCCCAAATTTGCTGCTTCCATAAAGAGACGCCGAAATACCACAACAAATTCCTTAAAAACCCCGGTCTGCTATGACATTAAAATACGCAGAGGCCGGATATGCACCATTGGTGATCGGAGCAAACAGCACATATAGCAGTTAGCAATGAATATTTAATATGATTAACCACCGTGTGCATCAAAAAGTAAGACAAGATTTAGTTCTTAACTTAACAACATCATAAAAATGCACGTATTGCATTTTATGAAAAGCATAAGTTATGGGAAGAGGTATTAGAATATATTTGTAAGAAGATTATTGTATAATGAAATTTAGAAACTGTTAAATAATGATTGATCTAGCCAAACGTGTTGCAAAAGCAAATTATTTTTTTAATTAGTGGTGCCGTGTAGGACATCAAATATTTAATAAGTGTGAATATGACAGCCTTCACCTTGGACAACTAACATGATTTTTTTTCCGTTAAAATTAATTGGTAGTCAAATCGGCTAACATCAATACAAATCCGAATTTGTTTCTTAATTTTAAATTTGATATTTCATTGTGTAAATAAACTAATAAATAGTTTTTTTCTAATAAATTTTTTTTTTTCATGTAGTTACACTTCTGCAAACACAAAATTTTTAATTAAAACTAAAAGTAACATAAAAAAATTAATGCTTTAAATTCATCGGTAATTTAAGAAAACAAATCAAATATTATTTTATTAGGAAAGAAAATAATTTTTCGAGTTTTCTATAAATTTATAAATTGATATTAGGGATTCCAGAAATGTACTATACGACATGCCTACACAAATAATATCGAGCCATAACCGCAAAAAAGCTCAAGCGGAAAAAAAAAATTTACAGAAGAAGGTTTTTTTTTTATTATATTTTATAAAAATTTTGTATGAAAATTGGCGCTTAAACTAAAATTGTTTTTGCTATAAGATCGTAACGGTACCTTCTGTGGCCATGAGATTTTAGGAGATGGTGCAAGTGTTGCCAATAAATGCATTTATTAAAAATAAAGAAAATTGAAAATGTTGTCGCTGTAGCTTTTTTTGCAGTTATGTCTCCTGAGTTAAATAAAAATTAACTAAGAACAAGCAGTAATTAACCAAGTACTATATATAAAGGCAAGAAGTAAACACGAATATGTAAACAAAATGTAAAGTCGAAAGTTACACAAATGCTAATTAAAAGCCTTTTCGACTAACACGCCCTAAAAACTCAAAAACAGCAACATAGTGTTAGTTAAAATCAAGAGCTTATCACAGAGCAGTTGGTAACAGTAGAAAGAAGCTACACGCATAAATAAGAACCGTGGTAGTCAAAATTATTAACATTAGTACTCTAGGGCTAATGAACTGGAAAATGCCACTTTGGCTTAATGAGACCAAATTGCTTTGTCTGCCCTATCAAAAGAGGGGAAGTCAATGCCGCGTTGTGTCCCATTCGTGAAGATATATAAGGCTAACATGATCTCTTATTAACATTCATTCATATGTATAAAAGACTTGTATTTTTAACTAAGAAAACATGTATACATACATACCTATAGATTAGGCATATATCTAAATTTTACAAAAAATTTCGCACACCATTACATGTGTCAAATATTGTACTAATGTAATGAAGTAATTTAGTAACAAATATCACTTTTTTAGGTGATTTGTGTACAAAAATATTCCGCACCAAACGAGATTTGTAAAAAACGACAGAGTTTTATGTTGAAACACAAATGTTTTCCATCTTTATATGAAATAAGTTTTAAATTTAAAATTCTTCTTAATGTGAATTTTTTAAGCAGAGAAATTCTGTTCCTATTCGCCCTTCCAGAAATGACATTCCTCTAGACTTAAATATTTTGGAATTTGACAATGTGTATACGTATCAGTAATGCCATTAGGATACGAAAGATACATTTTTCGTATCTTTTGATGACTTCATGTATCATGTATAATCCCGAAAATGTAGAGAAATAAAATATTAAGCTTTCCGTATCTCACAAAGTTTTTTAAAGGTATCATTTCGTTATGAATACTAAAAAACAAACAGTGACAACTTAATAAGGGTCGTACAGACCATTTTCAGAACTTGCAATATTGATAAATATCTTTGCTTAAATTGCATTAAAATTTAATAAAAATGTTTTGCTACTGTTTGAACATTGTAAACTCATTTGTATATGGCAGACGTGTAAAATTAATGCATCTGAAAATGGTGTTAAGTTCTTCTGTCGTCTGTTTATTTTTGTGTATTTGTGTTAAGATGAAATTGTAGAAGATATTTATGTGAACTTTTCAATATAATCGCATTAGTATTAACGCCTAATCTCGTATATTAATTTTTACAAAATTAATTTGTTTTGATAGCATCCAAAGATAGTTACATATAATTAATTTTAAAGTTTGCTTACTGTATTTTTAAAAATTATATACTTAATATTTATGACTTAAATAAATATAAAAATTAATTTATATGATATCTTTTTTTTTACAGTATTCATTAAAATAAAAATGTCATGTTAATTAATGCTTAACGTTACAAATAGATTTTCAAATTTGTTTAAAAATGTATCTTTTTGGAAAAAGTGTATCTTTTTGGAAACTAAAAAGTATCTTTCTCGAAATTTCACTGGCAACACTGATACGTATATGGATTTCTATGATCCTATTGGCATCAAGAATAACCACTAAAATATCTTAAAATAGCTTTAATCTTAATTTTGTTTTTTCGTTTTTGTTATATAATAGATACTAGAATTAATTATTTTAGGCATTATTTTAAGATGTATCAGTCACATTGGAGAATTAGGTAAATAAATAAATAAAAAAATTTGAGCGCGAGTCCCGGGAATTTGATTTTTATTTCCCGCTTTCTCGGGAATCCAAAAAGTGCGGGTGAAAAAATAGTGGATCAAAACTAAAATTTTATGTAAATTTTAACGTTTCTCATCAATTATTATCTTTTCGGAAGCACATTATTGTTAGCGCTAGTTTATTTATTTTAAATATTTTTTTATATAACCATCAGAACCATTTAAAAGTGCCCATTTTGGTAATAAAAAATGGTAAAATAAGTTATTTCTTAATTTCAAAGATAAACCCCCGTCATAAACGATCACTTAATTTGACAAACGTAATGGAAAATAATGAAGGAAAAAGACTATTAAATTATAAAACATTTTTAAAATTGTAATTTGACTTAGAGTACACATTGGAATTAATATAAAAATTAATAATGAAAATATTTATTTTTAAAAAATATTTTAAAGCTTGGGCCAGTTCGTATAAGAATTGCGTTTGGTGCGGAAACTTTCTTGCTATTTCGAAAAAATATATAATAGGTCTTCACATTTTTTATGCTTTAATCAACCATGCTATGCCATTTTTCCTATTTGCAAAAATTGTAAAAAGTAATATGCCTAATATGCATATCTATTAAATAAGATTTTTGCAGATATTAATATTTACTTGGGGATTTAAAGAATGAATTTTTTATGTTAATAAATATATTTGAATATAATTTTGTTATTTAACTTTTAGCTCTCTTAATTAATAAATCCAATTTTTCTCAGTACTTTTATTGCTTCTCTTAAATAAAATTAAAATAGAATTCTTGCACATATAATTATTTTACTACGGTATATCGGATACATCTTCTTATATAAATTTTAAACCAAAAGTTTGATATTGAAAACTGCCTAAACCAGCCATCATACCTAGCCCCATACAAACCACCCCTCGAAAAACGTTTTGGCAGAATAGTGACTTTATATTATAACGCTCTTTTTTTAAGTCTTCCTCTTTTAGATGAAGTTGAATTTAAAGCGAACAGCAAAATAAATTCAATCCCACTGTGCAACGCAAGTTAGAAAAATTTTAATACAAGCAAAGCAACAAGGGAACAACACAATTTGACTAAATTGTTATAACGAAAGTTTTTTTTTTTCTATTTTGCAAAACCAAAACAAAGATTCTTCAAAAATACCTAAACCCCCCACCCGGCTTTTAGAATATAAAATACATTTCAGAGCTTAAACAAAATAAAATAAAGAGTTGGCGCATTTATGTGTGTACGAGTATATAAATGAAAATTGTCGGATTTGTTGTAGTATATTGTCTTGCTGTTACCTCTCTCTCTATCTCTCTTCTTCTTTATCAGTAAGTCATATCCTACGAACTCTAGTGTGAGTGTAAGCTTAAAGGTCTTTGTGTATATGGCGTATTTACGACTCACAATGAGGCGTAATTTGTTACTTTATCCCTCTATATTGCTAAACAGTGGATCAGTAATATACTTTTCTTCCCATTACTTTTTTTTGTTGTTCTTATTGTTGCTGGTTATGTGTAGGGTTTCTATTCGAGGAAAAAAACTCCCGGAAATTTCCTGCAAAAATGTTACTCAAAGTATTCAGGAGCTCAATTGTCTGAATTATATTCCCAGCAATTCAAACGATTTAGCTTTTACTGATTATATATTTTTCCTGTCGTTATATAAGGATTATAGTTTCCCAACAAAATTTTCCAGTAATAATAATAATTGTAAACTTTTCCGTACATACAATACACTGCATTGCTAAAGGATAGCTAAGGTAAAATGAAACAGGTAGATACAAGATAATAGTCTGGTAGTGTAAAAAGTCATTCCTTAAAATTTAAAGGTATAGAACTATTACAAAAAATTTTATAAAATACATAACTGAAATTTAGCTCACAGAATAAATTCGAAATAAAATGTTGATTATAATAAAGTACCATATGAAAAGAAATAATTGCCTTGTAACTTTTTCGTATTGCGGGACTAATCCATTTCCTTTTCCTTTTCAGTATTTCGGAATTCATTCGTCCATGGTGTGTGCGTGCCCAAAGTTATTGGTTAGAGAATCTGTTGAGACAGAAAATTCTTGGCTTCTTCTTACACTTTTGTTAATGAAGACTTGCAGACTAGACAGCCATATTTCAAGTCTCGCACCCATAGAGGAGTATATACTTCACACATGATTAAAAGGTTGTTTTATTTTTTGTGCAGGTGAAGAGTCGTGGTGACCTCCAACTGTGTTAAGTTGGCCGAAAGCCTATCGAACTCTCATATTGCGGTATGAAATATCATCAAAAGAGCCTCCAGACGATTTAATCGCACTACCCAATTAGCAAAGCTGGTGCACTTCCTGAAGTTGAATTTGTTGGACAGAGAATTTCAGAGATAGAGATCTTGCGTTCATTTTTATAACCTTCGTCTTATTTATGTTTTTTTATTTATTTTATTTTGTCTTTTTTTTTTTTGAGACCTGCCTTTGCAAATTCTGTCACTTCTATTTGAGACTTTCGTATCATATCGTGGTGACTATGTGTCAAAAGGCATATGTTATCTGTCATAGTCAAGATCTACCAGGTGACCACATAGTCCACATGTCCGTTAAAGTTGTCCTACAACAGCTTTAACGGATACATTATCGCTTACTGAATTCTATTAAAATATACGACAGTTTGCTTTTCTGTCGGATATTCTCTCGGATAATATCTATGATTTTGTTTAGTACGCAATTGCAGGAGTAGGAGAATGCCATCTAAACGGCATTGGGGACAAGTGTGTCAACAGTTTTCTCGAAATCGACAAAGATCAGGTATAAGGGGGATTTTCACTCCAATGACTGCTCAATTATAATACGGAGGCTGATTACGTGACCCACGCACGATTTTTGATCTCTTAATTTAAGCCTCTTCATAATGTTAGCGGTCACCTTGCTTACAATATTTAGAAGTGTGATCCCTCTTTAGTTTTGCACTCCATGAAATCACCTTTCTTCAGAAGGTTAATTATCAGGCCCTCTTTTGTTCATTGTTTTCCCTAATAATAGTCTTTGTACCATAGTCGTAGCTCTGGATTGATGTTGAAGCTTTATGAGCTTTTACTAATAAAGTACAATCTATTGAATTAAATTACCAATAATTAATTACATTTTCACAAAAAAAATACACTAGAATGAATAGAATAGACTTTTCTGCGCTACCAAGAGTGGAAGAAACCCAGGAAACTAGAACCCCTAGCTGTGTGCTTGTTACTTTATTTTTATTTTTACTGCTTCCATTAAATGAGCTTAAAGTGAATGTCTGCTGTGTGAGCGTTAAGAGTATTTGTTTGTGTCTATGTGTGTGTGTGTTTTAAGATGTGCGTGAGTATTAGTTTTTATTTACAGTGTTTTTTTTCTGATGTTTAGGAAATGCGGCATGCTGCGACAAAAATTTGTGTTTAGAATTCGTACAATTCATTTACACTGTTGTTTGTTAGTTGTTAGGCTTTTTGTTGAAATTCATGTTGTTATTTTTGTTGTTGTGTAAAAAAATTTTTATGGGCATAATAAGTGTATTGTTTTCATTACATTTTTTTCCTTCTTTTCTTTCAATATTTTTATTAAAAATCCATAAAAATTTAGAGAATTTTTATGTGAAATTACATTTGTTAGTGAATAAAATTTTATTTCCCAGCAAAGACAGTGGATAATAATTGAGAAATTTAAAGATTTTGTGTTGCATGGCATGTTTTGTTAACTCTGTTAAGTTTTAAAGTTCCTTTTTTCTTTCGTATTTAATAACTTAGAAAGTCAATGTACTATTTGGATATTATTTTCTTAATATTTCTTTACAGTTTTTTCATAAAACATGTGTCTTTATTTTTTTTTTCTCATACTCTTTTATTGCCTTCATAATGACAACGTTATGATAACATTAATTTTCCTTCAAATTTTTTCACACCAAACATGTGATAACATATGTTTTATATAAATATTTTTTTTGGTAATTTCCTCGTGTTATATTTTTCTGCCAAATACACCACGTAGTTTTTACGTTTTTCCATAATTTTTGTCTGGTTTGTTAAACAAAAAAAATAGAAAAAATAAAATAAAATGTACGGAAAAAAGGCGTTAGTTGCCAAAGTTTTGGAGAAAAAAAAAAACTAATTGAAAGATATTTCAACTATTTTTCAGTTTCTTTCTCGTTAGTGTTTGCGTGCTGGAATGTTTACAGTAATTGCCATCTTTTATAACGGAAAAAACTGTTTACAGGATGTTTGTTTAAGTTTGTGTATGAGTGTTTTGATATATTTCGCTAAGAAAAATAAAACTTCTTAAAGAATATGTTCATAATTTAAAACATGTTGAATGGAATCAGACAAAATATTTTCAAATTTCTGTTTTTGGCAATTTATTTCACTGAAAATTGCCATTTTTTCGTTTTAATTAAAACTAAATAATTACTAATTTTTTAAAAATCATTAGCAAACTTATTTAATTTATTACTTATATGTATGTAAGTATACATATAAAGGGTGGCGCAGAATGAGCTATATGGTTTAAATGGCTTAAAACTTTTTTAATAATGCGATTACTATTACCTTTTTTTACATACAGTTTATTATTGCGTATTTTTTTCAATTAGCTTTGAAAAATTATATCCTGTTAGTGATAACCATTTTCTGCTTTGCATATTTGTTCTTTTTTTAACGTATTTTCCACAACTTTTTACAAAATTTTGGGTGTTATTATTTTTGTTCGATTGTGTAGTTATCCATTATTAATTTTTCAAGTCTTCTTAACGAAATGCTGAAAAACAAAAAAAAAAAAAAAAAAAAAATAATAATAATAAGACAAAATTTTTATATTTATTCGAATGTGTAATCTAAGTGAAATTACAATTTAAAAAGTTCTTATACTTTAATAGTCTTGATCCTTTAATATTTTCTATGAACTATCACAATTTGGATTGTTTGTATAAATAAAAAAGTTATAAAGAATTTAAGCCATATAGCTCATTTTGCCCCACCCTGTACCTGTATGTACATATATACAAATAGATTAAGAAAATAATGTTAAGAAGGCTATAAAAGTAATTTCAATGAAACTTTTTAGTATTAATTCTGATCCCTCCCTCTTAAACTCTTGGAAACCGTAGAATTTTTTTTTTTTTTTTTTGTTAACAATTTAAATGCGAAAAAGGAACTATTTAAATTCTTTTATCTCTATTAAGTCTCCCAAATAAATACAAAGAAACCAAAATGTTACTCTCACACATTTACATACAAACTTCGACTCTCCTGCTCTATTGCAGATAATAAAAAATATGTATATATATAAAAAAAATTATTTTAAGAATGTATTTGTGGCTGTGTGTTTGCTTAAGTGTTTGTGTATGCAAGTGTAAATATGTACATAAGAAGGATAAAATGCATGTTTAAACAAGTTCGTACATGGTGAAAGGGATAGAAAGAGTTTAAGCATACCGCTGCATCTTTTCTATGCCACTGAATTATTTTGCGAATAAAAAGCGTTTTTCGTCCTTAAATATTTTAACAAACATTTTACGAGTTTATTCACATGAATTTCATTCAACCTTTTTTTTATTTTGTATTTTTTTTTTTTTAATTTTCTTATTTAAGTCTGTGCATTTTTTTATATGTATTTGGGAAAAACCACATATTTTAAAAATTTCATTAAAAACCTTGAATTTGCATTATTTTCAGTTCAGTTTTATTGTCATTATTTTTTTTGTTTTTTTTTCACGCAAATTTCATTTTTTCTATATGACTGCGCATAGGAATAAATTTATTATATATATTTTTATTTTTTATAAAAGTTCTTTATGCAAAATTTAATATCCGTTTATATTTGCAAATTAAATACGCTATTGAAACAAATGCAGTATTTTATTAAATACTAGATATGCCCGGTGCGCTTCGCTACCGCCGTTAAAATATATAAGTTTTCATTTTTTTAAACAGACATCGTGTATTGCGACTGTTATCTTTCTCCTGATATACAGAAATCTACAACGTGTTTATATTGAAGCTGCCATGGTGAATTGTTCAATCCTTTTCACTTGTTGACAGATGTTATGTTATGGTATCCAAACAATTTGTTGCGAATTTGATAACTTTTACTCTAATCGTTCTCCTGATATACTGTAATTTATATAATATCTGTATGGGAGATGCAACGCCCACTGTTGTGGATAATCAGGAAATTATTGTAAAAATATTAGAAAAACCGGTTGAGTAGATTAAAAATCTACAGGGAACAAACAAACAAACCAATATACCAACAACTATATTTATACTATCAATTTATATAGATGTGTGTGCTTTTATATTTATCTTTTAGCTTTAGTGTAAAATTTAAGTTGTTGTTTTAATATTTATGGAATTTAAAATAAAAAAATTATTAAAATTCAGGATTTTTTCAACAAAAAAATTTATTATTTAAACAAATATTCCAAAAGCCGAAAACTGCTTAGGTTTAAAAACTATTTAAGAAGATTTTTATTTTAATAATTACTTAAGTTAAAAAGTTAATCCACTTAAAATAAATATTTTGCGGTAAAAAATTTTAATGAGTTATTAAAATTAGAGTTAAAGTTAAAAGAATTGTTAAAAAAAAACTTATTATTTATTGGACTGTGGCTGTTATAAATTACTCAATTTTCTCTTTCGCCTGAACAAATTACTATTTCTTGATTTAATCTGAACGAACAAAAAAATTTGAGGTCTAAAGTTTAACATTTAAGTAACAACTACAATGTGAATTTTCATAACATCTGTTGAAAATAAAACTTCTTCTTTTTAACCACCACGCATTAAAACCATAATGTTTCCATATTTTTTTTTTTTTTTTTTTTTTTTTTTGTTTACTTTTTTTATTAAATATTTTGCTTTTCATTTGGAAAATTGTTCGCAATTAAATTAAAAAGACAATAACCACCAAGAAAATTAAGCACAAATGAATTAAAACTTAACAAACCAGCTTAACCAAGCCTTCGCATGCAATCATGACGTATTTCCGGCCAACATAAATAACAAGTAAAATCATGCACACGAAGATACACACATACATCAATACACGTGTGCGACTACAAAGCGCAGTATTCGTACGAACTTGTCTTTAATAAAAAAAATAAGCAACAAGAAAATGTATTCCAACAGGAAAACAAAGGCAACAATTTCTACTTATAATGACTTTTTTTATTCATTTTCATATCCATACATATGAGCTATAAGTAAGTGTGTGTTTGTACATGTGTGTAAATTTATGTATTCATTTCCCTATAAGTATGCAAGTCGTAATATTCTTATGCATAAAAACAAATTGATTTCTTTTTTCATTCCTTCTTGCTCTAAATAAAACCAGCAAAGTAAAGACTCTACAGAAAAAGCCCAAACACAAAACGTACTAAAACTACTTAAAGCTGTTGTGTTGTTTGTTTTTTGTACTTTGCACTCTCTCATTCTCTTTCTTCTTGTGGCTTATTTTTTTTTTTAATAAAGAACAATAAACAGATTTACACTAAGGTTTTTTCACACAAACAAGCACACATGTACATACTAACAGAGAATAAGTGTGAGAGAGTAAACTAAGTGACCTGTGAAACCTTGTTGTAGAAGCGGTTGGGTAGGGGTGGTAGGACGACATTAAAAAGGAGTAAACCAATTTAACTACCCGACATAACAATGACTTCACAGCATGAAATGTGTAGTATAAACTAAAAAAAAGCTTCAAATGCAACAAAAAGCCTCGTTAAAAAATAATATTTGTATGTGTGTGTGTGTCTGAGTAAAACAGAACATTTATTGTTCCTTGCTTTCCTTTAAACGTGTTAAAAAAGTGCACTTTTATTATATTCCTCCTTTTACAAATTTCCGTCAAAATAGTACAATAAATATTTTGTTTTCTGGTTCTAAAATTTCAACAAAATTTTTAATAAAATAAAGTTCAAAAACCTGGCTAAGTTTGTAAAGGCTTCATTCGGAAAATCTGAAATTTCATTTGTATAAAACTGAGAAAACTAAATTTGATTTATGATACCTGGAATTCGGTATTGCAGACGTTCTAAAGGATAAAACAACAGCAGCCATGTATTTTTCGTTTATGTATGTAGTTTAAATATTTTATAAAAGAAAAATATTTAACATGTTTTTTCCAACAACAATTTGAAATGCACAAACATTTTGTAATAATAGTTAAAAGTGTGAAGCAACCCTTAGAAAACTATGTTTCTTATTACATGTCTATTAGTATTGAAATAAAATATATAATAAAAAAAAGTTTTATGCATAATCAGGCTGAATGCATTTTTTATTTCTATCTTGACGATATTAACTTTTTACTCGGTCACCTAATTACAAAAAGCTTAATAGATATTTGCGCGATGAAATTGGTAACAACACGCAGAGAAAAAACATGTTTTAATATGGTCACTTCCAACAAAACTATTTTTAAAGAAAATGTTAAGCATATTATGTTTAATTTAACCATATTATTGTCACCGACAACCGTATTATTGTTTAATTTGTCCTTCATCATATTATGGTTGCCTCTAAGCATGTTATGGTTAAATATGACACAATTTTTTTTTTTAAATTAACAATAGTATTTTCCTCTTTCCTGAAAATCAACCATGCTATTATAAGTGTTTAACATATTTTAATTATTATTAACCAAAACATTTTTGTGCCTTCTTTATGGAGGACTAATTGAACCATAATATGGTGGTCGATGACAATAATATGGTTGAAATCACAATAGTATCTTTACAACTTTATTTAAAAATAGTTTTGTTGGAGGTGACCATATTTAAACATGTTTTTTCTCTGGGAAAAGACATCGGTATTACCATAAAATTTGCCTCAAATTAGCTTATTTTTTTACTAGAAACCCCGCTGAAAAGTTTTGTGATTATCCGCCATAATTTAACATATATAACCACATTCCCGTGAAATACTTGAATATTACTGAAGCCATAAATAAAAATAATTATGTCATAGAGCAAAAATTTTCTTGTATTAAAAAAGTGAGCGTAGGTTATTAATTTTACATAACCCATATACAAAAATATTTTTTTTCTTTTTACCAGAGCTCCTATAAGAATATCACTCCCGAAAATTGCTTTGAATCACGTAACCTCCTTAGAAATAGTAGTTATAATATAAAGTACGGTGACAACAAGTTCTATGTAAATTTGTGCCCGAAGCTTTAGTTAGTAAAGCCGGTGTTTGTTATACCAAAGAGGAGAAAATCCTTGCGCACAAAACGTGTCGTTATAAGTTTAAAAATTAAATAGTCCCCCAAAAAATAATTGGTACTTTATTTCATAATAATTTTTGGGGGATCATTTCATATGAAATAATCCGCCAATTAAAAAAATGAAATAACACCTCACAAAAAAATTAAATAACCACCCAAAAATCGTTGTTGCACAAACTTTTGGGGGCTTATTTAATTTTTTTTGGGAGCTTATTTTATGCCTCCCAAAATTTAGTTTAAAAGAGCCCATGATTGCCCATGGGTCCCAAATAGGGTACACTTACGAAAGTTGTATTGTAAATACTGTGGTTGAGGGTATTATATGATCGGGCTTGACCAACTATACTTTCATGCTCGTTTATTTTATTTTTTATTTCTTATTTGCTGCATCCAATTTAAAGCGTATGAGAAACTCTATAGTAGAGTTCAGTATTTGATGCAAATCGGCTTGCGAAAGTGAAAATGCAAAATATTGTAGCTTTTATTTGCAATCCAACAGCAAAATACACAGAATTGCAGTTCTCACACCACTGCTTTTGCGCAATACTAAAATTGTATAACTTTTTTGCTACGTTTATTGCGTTTGCATCTCTGATACTCGTATAGCTGACATTTCTAGAGTCGCGTTCGTTTTCGAAGTATTATTCATTTGGAATTTTTATCGATATCATGTTAAATTTACGACAAGTACATTGTAAATCCCATAGATTTATGTATGTCGTGACATTTATAATACCAATTTTTTAAAACGACTACACATCGTAAGAATTATGAATAATTTAGTAATAAATAATAATTGTGAATAATTTAGAATCGTCTACCAAATCTACTCATGCTTTGAGAGTATTTTATTTTTCACTACTTCGTGACATTTTAAAACAATTTCACAAAATAATGAAACAACTTTTTGTAAATTTTCCAATAATTCTGTATATCAGCTGGTACCTTATTTGCATCTAGTTTGGCAAAGCTGCTCAAATGTCAATGACTAAATCATTTCAAAAACAAACAGCTGCAACCAAAACTGCTCGTATATTGTTGTTCTTCTTACTTTGCATAAAAATGTTTCGGTTTTGTTTATTTACATTATTTTTGCTCACACGTACATATGGCAGTAGTTTCTATGTATTAGCAACTGTTTTTATCACCTATAACGTCTTTAACTCCTAAAATACTGCGCCGATTTTAATTAAATGTATGTGTGCTTCTCCAAAAACTTATTTTATAATGTTCCATCTCTTAATTTGACGTATACAAGTGATCTTAAGAAAACGACTTTCCTGGTTATATTATAGACACCACATCGCATAAAATCGTTTCGACTAAGGATTTAGTTACAAATAAGTTGCATGTGTTAAAAATAATGCCGTAATGTTTTGTTATATTTATTTAAAATTGACCAAGGCTCTCATGTCTAAACGTATAGAAAAACATTTTTCAACTCAAACAAAACTAGTTTTTAAACATTATTTACATGTTTAAACATATTATGGTTAATTTAACCATATTATTGCCACCGATAACCATATTAGGCTTAAATTGGTCCTCCATCACGAAACCTCTAAACACTTTATGGTTAAATATGACAATAGTTGGTTTTTAAATTACCAATAGTAAATATGTTCCTCTTTTCTAAGTGCAACATGCTATGGTTAAAAAAACAATGCAGTCATAACTGTTAAACATATTTTTTTGTTTTTACTAACCATAACATGTTCGGAGGCAACCATAATATGGTTGTGGCTTCTTGATAGACAACTAATTTAATCATAATAAAGTTACCGGTAACAACAGTATGGTTAAATTAACTATCATACGTTTCAAAATTTTTGTACAGTAATGGACTGTAGGTTATTTAAGAAGTATTCCGTTCAGTCATTTTGAAATCAATAAATAGTTGAAATTTCAAGTAAATTTATTTTAAATTGATTCTAATATTTATTTCAAAAACTAAGTGCACATTAATACGGGTTTTCGGTTGCATTTAATATTGTCAGTTGATTAAGTAAAAGTATTCTGTATGTAAATTTAAATGAAAATGAGATTTAAAACAATTGTAAATTAATTTAAAAACCGATATACTTATTTTGCATTTAATTTTACCAAAAAGTTAATGTAATTTTTACTGTCAAAAATTCAACCGCGAATTCCATAAAAAACTAACCGACAAATTCCGTAAAATTAAATGAATTTTCAGTTATTTTATATAATTTAACTACCAAAAAATAAATTTTCAGTTGTCTATTTATTTAGTGAAAATTCCCATATTCTGTTTGTTAAATTTATTAAGTTAAATACATCAAATTTTAAAAGTAAAATAATTCTAGAAAGATAATCTGCGTAAATTTTACGCATGCACTTTTAAAATATTTCTTTTAGATGAGCAGGGATACGATGCTGTGCACTTCAGGCATTTAATATATATATATATATTTTCTTTTTTCTCAATATTTATTTATTGAATCTTCATATTTTATATATGAACTAACAATAAAAACTAACAGGCAAAAAAAAATTCTTCATCACGGGTTTTGTTCATATGTGAAGGTGTTTATCGCTCTTCTGATTGGGTGAGTGCTGCGGTGTATCTTCTCCTTAAACGACTGTGGCCGCCATAATTTAGAATATTTCGAGCTAGTGGATTTGAGTGCAGCTCAAGGATTTTTAAATATTTTGCTGCATATTTCGTCATCATAGTTTTAACTAATGGCACATTGAGATCCTTGTGAATATTTGCGTTTTTAACATACCAGGGAGCAGCTGTGATTATTCGAAGAAGTTAATTTTAGCGCCTTTGAATTTTTTCGATATTAGAGGCCGAGGCAGTGCCCATAACTGAATACTGTAGCACTAGATTGACTTTAAGATAGATTTGTTAATTAGAAGTTTGCAATCGAGACAAAGAACAGAATTTCTTCCAATAAACCAACTAACTTGAATTGCTTTTAGTTTTAGTTGAGTTAATTTTGCTTCTGTGTGCCATTTCCAAGTTAAGCGCCGATCGAGATGTGTTCAGAGGTATTTTACATGCGAGTGTTGATGTATTTTTGATTATTGGTTTAATAGGCGGGCATGTTTCCCGACGCAATGTGAATGTTATATGTACGCATTTTTCATGACAGTTTTCGTGTACGCTTAGAAAAGCTGTATCATCCGCAATTGCTGAAGATTGGGTGTAATTGTTTGTTAGCATGTCCGAAGTATAAATAAGGTAAGATAGAGGTCCCAGGATGCTGCCTTGTGGTACTCCAGCGTCAATTGGTTGAAGAGAACTTAAAAAATCGCCTTCTTTAATAATAAATTTACGACCGACTAAGTAGCTTTCGAATAGCTTGTGTGTGTCTGCAATTTATGTAATAAGCCTTCATGCCAGACTTTATCAAAAGCTTGCGAGACATCGACGAAGAGTGCCGAACAATATTTTTTTTCTTCAAAGATTTTTCTTATGACATTAACTATTCGATGAGTTTGTTCAATTGTGCTGTGGCTTCTTCTAAAACCGAATTGATGGTTTGGAATGCATCTATTTTCATTTAAAATCGGTGTTAATTTTGATACTAGTAGTTTCTCAAAAAACTTAGAAATATTAGATAATTAGCTAATAGGCCTGATGACTCAACAATTGTGCTATCCTTTCCTGGCCTTTGTATCATGGTTACTAAGGAAACCTTCCATTCTTGGGGGTAGTATTCAATGCATAAAAAGAATAATTTTGTTTGTTATACGAGGTAGCTCTTAAAGCATTTTGTTACTGATCTTATCAATTCCAGGTGCCTTCTTGGTGTTTAAGTCACAAGTAGCCTTTTCTATTTCCCTTGTCTCAAATCGTAGGAGAATAACTTCCATAACAATAACAGGTGGTAAATCGACCGCTGTATCGTGAGATGTGTTTGGGGTAAATACGTTTTTCAAATGACTAACAAACAGGTTTACTTTTTCAATATCGTTTCTTGCCCAACTTCCATTCAAGTTTCTTAATGGTGGCTTAGAATTAACTGGCGTTTTGAGATTTCTAGCTGCACGCCATAATGAGTAGTCTGATTGTGGACTTGCATGAAGTTCCTTAAGATATTTTTCCAGGGAAGCCGTTTTCTGAGACTGCAGTAACTTTCTTAGCCTTTTTGTGCACTCTTTTAATAAATTCTTCAGTTAAGGGGATCTGTGCAATTGCCACTCTCTTCGAACTCTCGTTTTCTCAGTCAAGAGGCGCTCGACATCTGTAGAATATATTTAATTATTATTGATCTTTTTGAGGGTTATGCTGGAATGTTGAACAGCTAGTCTAAGATAACGGTCAAAATTACCAATAGCGAGATCAACATTCTCCGCTGTACTAAGCTGAATATTTCCTGTGCAATGGGTACTGAGATATTTTTTATATTTTAACCAATTTATTTGTGTGGGTAACGTCGCTAAGTAACCAGACGGAGATACAATTCTATTTGGGTTCTTTAAAGTAACAATTTCATATACATATAAACATATTTTATATTTCGGTGTTTTTATTTAATATACATGTAAAAATATTATCCACATTAGTTTGGTCTTAATTAATAAAAAAATCCGACAAATAGCAGGTTAAAATAATGCGCCAGTTTTACGTATGATTATCTTTAAAGTATGTCTTGATGTGATTATCTTTTTAGGGTGATTAAGATTTTGTTTGTGGTACTACATTCCCAATTTTTGTTCTTGATTAATACACTGAAATTTATTGTTGGAGGATAAGATAGTTTTCATGCACATTTCACTGGTTGCTTAGGCCAGATCATCAGGAAATCTTTCTCCAAAGACTTTAGAAAATCTAAAGATATTATACAAATAAAACTGCAGAGTGAATGAGAACTACAAACACTTCTCCATATCGGTAACTTGCGATTTTCGTTGATTTATTTTTGTTATTATGAGTTTTCGCGATTATTACTTTAGTATTTTAAGTCAAAATGGTTCTATGTATTTACATAAACTCTTTATGCAAATATTTAAGACTTTATTAAGAAATTAAAAAAATTCCTTTTATTTTTTAAGAAATCCGTTTCAATGTCCAAGATTTTCCTTTTTGTATACGGCTTTCTCCCTTATTCCCTTTCTGTTCATAATTCTCTTCATTATTCAGTATTATTTACCAAATAAAAGCCGAATTTCTTAAAATGTTACTTATCTCCAAGTAAAAAAATCTAAACCAAATATTATTAGTTACATAACTTTTTTAATTTAATTTGAAAAACAACTAACTAAAATCGCTGCTTCTAAAAAAACGATGATGAAGATTTTAATTATTGTGATGGTGATGACATTTAGAACAACGTAATACTTTTACTTTTGCATACACATAGAAAAGGATTTCATCTCTTTTCCAAGATTAATGAGTTTAAAATAGATTTTTTTTTTGTTTTTTTTTTTTGTACTTTCTCCATTCTTTAGTTCGCTTTCTCTCTATGAATTTAACATTGTTACTACCTTTTCACTTTGTAATGAGAGAGGAGGAGAAAAAAGATTTAAATAAGGAAAAAAATGTTGTGGAAATATATAATGAAAATTATGCTGTAAGTGAAGCTAATTACGAGTACTCTTGTTATCTTATTTTTTCTAAAAGACTGAACATTCATGAGCCAACGTATGCAAATTAAATTAAAAAGTATTTCGAACAAGATTAAAAAACATTAAATACATAAAAGTAAAAACTAATTAAGGAAGTGGATTATACAGATTTATTATATTATTAAAAAAAAGAATTAAAAGAGAAAGAAAAAAAAACCAAATAAGAAAACAGGGCTAAAGTATAATCTAACTGGTACTTTATGTTAAAATAATTTATAAGGATGTATACATTTATTATACTCATAAATTTAAATATTTAAATATTGTTTAATACTTGTTTGAAATCTTGTTTTGGGTAACGTATATTTAAAAATAACTTATATCGAAATATATCCATATATAATTTATAGATGTACTTCTTAATATATATTATTAAAACTTCATTAATTATTCAAAACGATAACAATGTAAGGACATTTTGTTTACCTCTTTAGTTTGCGTTCTCCGTTGAATTTAGTTTATTTTTCTTTTTAAATTTGCACAAATTGCATGTCATTTGAAATTAAACAAGTTGGCAGCAATAAAAATGTTTTCAAATGTTTAACTAATTAAAGTGCAACAGCAACGATAACAAACAGTGCCAGGTTTTTTAATTAAGTCAATGAAATAAACAAATAATAAATACAAGTTGCAATCTAAAGTGCCAGGCAAAACAAGCACAAGTGAAAACATATCGAAAAAGAAGAGCTATTTGAAAATATGCCTAGGGGAAAGGGAACTAACGCTAAACTTGTCACGTGACAAGTCACTTGAACATGGTGATGTCCTACGTGGGGTTAATTGGCATCTTTTTGACACTTTGTAACAGGACACTAAAATAACCTTAATGGAAACATACAAGTTCTGTTAAAATAATGCCTGTCACAGATATTGTCACAAATTAACCATGTCAATATGATAGATCCCCTTCATATAAAGTAATAGAACTAGAGAGAATCAGATTTCAAGGGCTTATTGCTTTGGGGAATCCTTGAGAGATAGCTCCGTTATTACGGCCCTTCAAAGGCAGCTTGATAAATAAATATGTACTCAAGTATTTCTTATGCTACCGGAAGTTATTTATCTTGTCAAGACTTATTTTGTGATCCTCATTTTCTTTAAAAATTTAATTTTAAAACTGGTTGTCTTATAACCAGTCAGAGTTTTCCAAAATACACAAGCAGATATTAATCAATAAAACAGGGTTTTTAAAAAATAATTGAAATAAAATTCATAAAAAAATTGTCCTCCGAATACTGCACCCTTAATGGTTTTCATTTATTTAGCCCATTTCACTCCGAGATTAAAGTTTTATATTGATTTTTGAGCAAAAATAATTTTTAACTTCAAAACTTTGGCCAAAAAAAATTTATCGATTTGTATTTTTTTCCAGAAAAGCCTGTTCGAAATTTCGAAGACTGGTGCTTATCCTATACTTTTGATCCATGTGTATGGCTACTCCATCATCATTGATTGTTTCTTTGTCTGAAGATTCATTGGCTCGGTCAGGCTCAGGTGTACATATTTACACAATTGATATTCCCGTCATCATCGCTGTCCAATAGTCAAAACCTTTTTACATGAAACCATATACTTGTTTACCTATGCAAAGCCCAAATCAATAACAAAAAACATCGAAAACTCAAAATTCATTATCAACTAACGTTGAAAATCTAATTTTGGAAATTTCATAGAAGAAGTAAACACTATCTTAAGTAATAATTTGATAAATTGCTTTGAACTGTTGATTCGACAACTGCCTATAATTATATAATAATGGCATAATTTGCGTATTATGAAAACTGTTAGGTCTTTTAGCGTTTGTCGTATAATCTTTTGTAGAGTTTCAATTATAATATGTAAAACCACTCGATAAAAGTAAAATATATTAAAAAAAGTGTCTTTTTGAAACTAATACGGGTCAAAAATAACACAATGAATGAAAAATGGTATTCAAGTGTCGTCAAGTTTACACATGTGTATATGAAGTCAAGCATAAGTCATGTTTTATGGTTTATGAAACATTTACATATATTGGCAATAATTCCCCATGATTATTCTTCAAGTCTTCTTACTATTCTTAAAAATTAATTCAAAAATGGTCTTAAAATATTGGTTGATTTGTGGGAGAGGTTGCTGCTCACGGGGGGACATAGTTTTTTCTTTGCAAAACGATACGACTTAACATTTATAGCAAAACTTTCTAGAAATTCCACATTTTTCTTGCATAAAAATTTGTTGAAAAGAGTGTATTTTTTCTGTTAGCAAATGTTGTATGGATGTATTCCCTCTGTTTGCCCTGTTCGGACGCACGAGTTTAAGAATATGGGATTAGATTAATAATTACATATGAAAAAACCATTTTCATAATTTTTGAAAGTAGTTCTTTCGACAGTTTTGATTGCATGCATTCTAATTTATTTGAAAGCAGTTGTACTCTGTGCTACTGGAATTGAAGAGACTTTAAATGCCGATTTGAATATCGATATAAATGTTTTTTACTCTCTTGATCACTATTTCTTTTCACTGAAGCATATCTTATCTTAATTGCTGTTTACTTCCTTCGAAGTAACAACAATTAACTACAAAATAATTTTACTTTTGTATATTTAAATCGTGGAACCCTGTTAATCTTACACGAACATACATTTGAAAACGTGAAGCATTGTAAATCTACTTCCTGTTATCTCTCAGTATCAGCTTTTAGTTGTCTCGGGTTTTCGCTTTGATTGCCAAGTAAGTAATTTCTAGCTGTATTAGCCATATTTTTTCAAGTTCATTTTGGAAAGTGCCATAACTAATTTTTATTGGGCCCAAAATTCGTCTTGAAATTTTCCGTTTAAATAAATTAATTTTTTTTCGTCTTTTTTCCCTCTGTTTCAGCAGCATAACTTAAACATAGTCTTATACTCAGAAAAAATTAGAAAAAAATTCATACCAAATTCATAGAATCAAGCAAAAAATTTGTTGATTTTGCACCTCTTACCAAAATGATTATGTATATTGATTATTAAAAATTGTAAAATTGTGAATATTTTTTTTTTCAATAAATAATATTTTTAATTTTAATTAAAAAATTGATCAAAAAACTTTGCTATTTCAAACAATGTGTTAATTTATTTAATTAAATATTGAACAAGCCCCAACAATAATTCCACAAGTTGAAATTATTTTATTTTAAGCGATAAAAAATCAAATAATATTTTTTGATATTTAATTAATATTTAATTTAAAAATTTATTTCAAAACAGCTTTTTTCTGTGTAATAGGCTTATTTAATTTAAACTTTGTTTTCTTCGTCAATACAGGGTATAAAAGGCTTTATTTCCAGCTTAAATTCTAATGTTTATGTCGTATTCACTAGTAGAAATCGTGATAGTGCAGCCCAAGTATTTAAAAGCGGTTGCGCATTCAAATTTGTAGTTAGTTATGGTATTATGTTTTTTTTCTTCATTTACGTGTAGTAGGACTATTTTTCCGCCGCATTGACTAGTTTAAGGAAGTAATCTTTAAGAGATGATGTTGTTTCTGCTAAGTTTATATCATCTGCTTAGAGCAGAAGTAGTTATTGAGTACTGTATTATTGCGATGAATTGCAGCATCTCATTTTCTTCATAGAAAAGACGAATAATATTGCTGCCAGTGCGCCTCCCTAGTCAACATTAATGTACGTGCTAAATGGTCTAGATATATCGCCAGAAATTTTAATTTTTACTGTTATTGAGGGTCATTGGAAATATTAAACTCTTCGAGTACTTTAATGATCTTAGCTCTGTTAACAGAGTCTAAAGCTTGTTGAAATTTAATAAATAGATGATGAAGGATTAATTCTTCCATGGTCTCTGTATTTTTGCATTTTCTTAAGAGTTTAGTTAATTTCATTATTAGAGAAGTTCCTAAAAACTTGAAACTAAATTATTTTTTATGCATACCTTGATTTTTGATGTTTATATCTGTTTCAGGCCTTACATTTCTCACCATGATCCAATCTATTACTTTTTAAAAAATACTATTGAAACCGTTTTTGTTGAGTTTCACGCAAAATTTGTATTTAATTTCCGAATTAAGTTTTGCCTCAATTGGTAGTTATTTTATTTTGTTAGGGTTTGATGAAACATTTTTATATACTTGATATTATGAAACCAACTTTTTGCTTATGCATTAGCTGAAAAACTTAATTAGCATATTTTTATTCTCCTTTTATAATTAATATTAATCATACGTACGCCTGTACGTACAAAGTAATTTATGTCTCTCCTAATAGATTTATGATTTTATACAACAGTTTTCTCCATAACTTTTATCGCTTGTTATAAAAATTCATTAATAAATCTTGTTGTTTCTTTATACAATTTATTTATTCTAGGAAACAAAGAACAAAAAAAGCAACAACTATTAATTATTGCAACTTACACATACGAGTTCAAAGAGCAATGAATATTAAATGCATTTAAGGAGCGCGTCATTTTTTGGTTTTTTTTTTGTGACGAAAAATCGTGACTCTTGACCAGAACTGGGTTTTATGTCATATTTTTAACCACAAGGCGTTTGTTAGTGCCTTTATATCCCGTTGGTTTTTTCTACATAAATGATTGACCTACAAAATTTTTGCTACACACAGCGGTTGTTCGTTGATTGCATGAATTTCTCTCTTTTTTTTATTTATTTTTTACAAAAGCACGCTAGTTTTATTTATAGCAACATTTCTTAAAAGGAAAAAATTCTTACAAGTATTTTGTGTCAGTTGATGGTTTATTTGTATTTGTAGCATTCAAGGATTTGAACATGTAGCTTTAGA
Organism: Pollenia amentaria; assembly: GCA_943735925.1. Classification (NCBI taxonomy): domain Eukaryota; kingdom Metazoa; phylum Arthropoda; class Insecta; order Diptera; family Polleniidae; genus Pollenia; species Pollenia amentaria. The sequence continues at coordinate 249,855,635 of OX031007.1, read as the reverse complement.
AAAACTAAGACATGGGTGTTAAATAGCAACAGGAACCGGGATCATAAGTAGAACAGAATGTAAAAAGAAATTTTAAGAATGTTTTAAATGAATGAGCTTTAGTCATGAAAGTTGAATATTCAGTTAAAGCTATTTATGAAAATGTATTATAGAGTAGAATTGCTGTAAATGCAACATGTTGTTCTAAGTTTCTTACTGCTTTTGCACATATTGGTACTTATACTGCAATAAATGTTGATGCAAATAAATAAATATGTACCTAAATTTACTGAAGGAGTTTATGTAAATTATTATCCTTATGTTTTAATTAAGAATGCTTCTCTGGTCCATTTATAGAAATTACTATAGAGTAAAGATATTAAAATCGTTTCTCTTAAATAATGCATTGCAACAAATAAATAAATATTAAGTTTGTGAAAATAAAAAAAGATATGGCAACTTTATGTATCCATATATCGCTCATTTACGTCATAACTTAAAAAAATTAATTTTTAAATAAACGTGGTTAAAGTTTATAATCTGCTCGCACCACTTAGGAAAAATAATTACACATTCTCCTCAAACGAGGAAAGTAAAAAAGATATAGAGATGAATTTTTAACACAATATAAAGAAAAAGTCACTAATATCAAAATTTCCTTTTTAGAGTTATGACGACGTTGCAGCAAATGCGCAATATATAAAACAGAATGTATGTTTGTATGTTTATTTGTTCGTCTCTTTGTATCTTATAGCCGCCTAAGCCACTGAGCAGATCTTTCTGTACTTATTACAATATATTACTGATCGTCCGGAACCAGTTAGCAGTTATATTTTTTTTTTCCAGAGTGAGCGGGGAGATTTCTCTCAACGGAGACGGTACCGCGACCAAACCAGGTCTATTGTACCCACCCCCCTTTAGTTGGCCAAAAGACCCTCTGCCTACCAGAGAAACCCAAGAAGGTCTTTTGCCGGTATTACACCGACTCGGGACGCGCCCATCGTTCCGTGCCCCAAGTGTATCCTTCTGGCCCATGCCAGCGCGGGGCAGTCACACAGTAGGTGCTTTGTAGTTTCGCAAGTTATATTAGTTTTTAACTTTTTATGTGGGCGTGGCCCCTCCAATACAAAGACAAAATTGATTTCTGTATATCTGGAGAACGGCAAGAGCAAAAGTTTAGGAACTTACGAATATCTTGGATTAATCTGACAAAATCCGGGAGGCACTAGATTAGTGTGCGTGACACGAAATATGTTTCTTTATATCTGGAGAACGGAAGGAAAAAATTATCCAAATTTACTAAACCTAGCGGGGTTATAAATACCCAACCCCGCTAAAAAATTTCGTGATTGGTGAAGTGGCCGTGGCACATCCCCAACAAAGCCATAAGAGATTTATCTATATCTACACCCAAAGAAAAAATATGTTTAAGAATGGTCACCTCCAACAAAACTATTTTAAAAGAAAAATTTTAAACAAATTATGTTTAATTTAACCATATTATTGTCACCGACAACAATACTATGGTTAAATGGGTCCCCCATAAAGAGGCGCAACCATATTATGGTTGCCTCCAAACACGTTTTGGTTAATAATAACTAAAACCTGTTTAACACTTATAATAGCATTGTTGGTTTTCAACCATAGCATGTTGCTCTTGGAAAAGAGGAAAATACTATTGTTAATTTAACAACATATTATTGTCATATTTAACCAAAACATGTTTAAAGCAATCTTAATATGGTTTAACAAAAATATGGTTGTCAGTGACAATAATATGGTTAAATTAAACATAATATGTTTAAAAATTTTCTTTAAAAATAGTTTTGTTGGAGGTGACCATTTTTTAACATATTTTTTTTCTGCGTGTAGAGAACGGCAAGTGGCAAAGTATCTAAATTAGACAGAAGCATCTGTGTTATAATACAGTAAATCTGACCAGTGATATCGTTTTTTGTAGGGACTTAGTTTCACAATTTGACATGTAGGGAAGGATTTCTTACTTCTGTTGAATTGTACAGAATTTGTTCAATTTCGGATTTTGTTAAACTTTAAAATGACATAATCTTTACGCTTTTAAGTGTATCATTATAACTTTCAAAATCGGAATGAAAGTAAAAATGTGGCATCAATAATAAAAACGAAATTAAACATTTGTGTAATTATACCCTGTACACCACTAGTGGTGAATGGGGGTATACTAAGTTTGTAATTTTATTATACATCTAAGACTCCATAAAATATGTATATTCTGGCTCCTTGAGTAACTCTAATGCCCGTAATTTCTACAAATAGATATCTAGCTGTGTATAGATATCTATTGTGTGACTTATTTTAAAACCTATTTCTTACCTACGGGGTAAAGTGTAGTGTATTTTAAACCATCGATTTTCGATAGTTAATTCACGTGGGCCAATTTAACGTTGAAATTTACAAAAAAGTGTTACTGGATAAGTAAAGTTAACTATTAGGTACGAACACGACCAGATATCTGTTAGTAGAAATTACGGGCATAAGACGATTTAGCCATGTCAGTCTGTCCGTCTGTCCGCAAAAGAAAAGAACAAACTTGGTCTCAAATTGCTTGTAGTTATCTTAAGCAGCTTGGGATTAAAATCCAGCAACATCGGTTCAGTAGGACTAGAACTATGAATCAAAATGTCGAACCACCACCCTAAAAAAATTTATAATTTTGATAACATTAGTTGTGGAATAATGCACGGAATGATTATAAATTTTGCACGATTTCAGTTTATATTACTGCAAATAATACTGTTAAATTTTGTGCAGATCGGTCCATAATTGACCATAGTCCCCATATAAGCACTACTGGCGGAAAACAGCTAAGTACGCCTAATACCGTAATAGATAACGATATCATACTTAAATTCGGTACGTCACAGTTTTATAGGACCAGAAATCACACTGTAAATTTTTTTGAAGATCGATCCATAATTTACAATAGGCCTTAAATAAACCCTTCTCCTGAAAAACAGCTTAGTACGCCTAAGACCGCAATAAATAATTCATAATTAAATTCGGTACAGTACAGTTTTGTAGGACTAGAAATTACACTGCCAAATTTCGTGAAGATCGATCCATAATTTACCCTAGGCCCCATATAAACCCTACTCTCAGAAAACGGTTTATTACGCCTAAAAGCAAATAAAGCCCACTTTGGGAAAATAATTAAATTCGCCTAAAGCCGTAACAGATATAGATATTGCGGTAAAGTTTCTTCCAACTTAGATTCATATGGCCAGAAAAAATAGCATGCAATTTTGTTATATACTGTCCATAATTTACCTCAGATCCCATATTAAGCAGCCTTCTGAAATTCACTGTTAATGCGATTTTATTCTAATTTACGTTTTTTAATGCCAGAAATCCCTGTACAGAATTTTAGGATGATTAGTCCATATTTTAGCATGGGTCCAATATAAATTCCCCTTCTGAAAATCATTTAAGTTCCACTTAAACTGTTACGGATCATGATATTTTACTCAAGCCAGTTCAAAGTTCTAAAAAGAAACGCATAAACCCAATTTTAGTGCTGACGTTCGTTTTTTGTGAAGCTTACTTTTAAATATATATATATTTATTATATAGAGCCCACTCCTGTCGGTGGGGGGTATTAAAGATTCGGCACAGCCAAATATAGCACTCTAACTTGTTTTTTTTTTAACTTGGTCAAAACTCTTTTTACAAATAATGCCTAAAGAGTGATTGTGCCTTACACCATCCTGTTCATGACGGCAGTGAATGTGAAGAATTGTTCAAAAAGTTTCAAGAAAACAGTTTTCATCAAATAAAATACGATTGGGATTGGGATAATTTAACAAAACTGCTTTTGAAAAGCAAGTATTGTCCGAACTAGATGTTGAAACGTTTTGCCCAAAATTTATGTTGATTTTATGTTAATATTATGGATTTCTGATGCTACTTTTTATGTTATTTTTGTTGGGTTTAATGTCATTTTTGTATTATTTGAACCTAAATTCATGTACCTGAAATTAGGGATGTAAAGAAAACCGATACCGGTACCGATATATTGGCAATACTTCACGTCTGCAATATTTTACAGTCTATACGCCGATATTTTTTTTTATAGTTTTTATAGTACAAACAATTTAATTTTTAATGCTTATTTTTTGCATAACAACTAAAAGCAAAAAATTAAACAGAATAAAATATTGTTTCCTTTAATTCTTAATCTGGAATCCAGTTCGAGACGCCTGCTAAAGTAGAAAGTAATCCTACTTCATGCCTTCGACATAATATGCCTTGAACGCATTTGCTGTGTAACTTGTCAAATAAAATTTTACATAACGTTTTAAGAATTTTCTTTCTAATTTTAAATGATTTTTGTGGAAATGAAAATAATTTCGCTACAAATTTTGAGTTACGTTAAAGAGACCACAAAATCCATTAGCAAAGCCACATTTTCTGGCGCTATTTCGTTAGTTAACAGTCTTCAAACATTTTTAGCAAATACGATAAATGAATAAACTGAGGTGTAGAATTGTTCAGATTGCCAAAAATTGGCGACTTACGTAGCATTATTTCTGAATGAAATATTTTAGTGTCTAGAGAATAATGAAATCTATTGTTTATCTTCGGTTCTCTAGCTTGGATACAAAGCTAGAAAATTTCAAAGACAATAGATCGTAAAAACGTATTATTGAGCTACACAATATGACTATACATTCCCAAAGTTTTGAAGAAACGGTCACCCCTACACCTAGTAAAAGTTCTGATAAGTCTACAAGAACTGACATTTCAGTTTGTTTACTGGCGCTATTAAATATTATACTCAGAATTTAACAACATGGCGCAGAAATACTTAAGCTGTCTAATGAGTTCAGTTACATCTGAGAGGCGATTTTTTACAGCAGTTCGGATCCAAACGGAGTTGCGAAATTACCTTCGCAAAAGTTGAGAATAATTTGTTTTATAATTTAGATATTTTTTTAATTAGGCTTAAGTTCATTTAATTTAATTTTCATTAAATTATTTTTATGAAGACAGGAATTTAACAACATGAAATCAATTAAAATTTTTTTTTATTATTGATAATTTTTCATTCTTGACTGCGCTGAGATTTGAACCCAGGCTTTCACGGACAGGTTGCCCATACTAGTGAAAAACAAAAAAAAAGTACTTTGGATTTCAAGAAGAATTCTTGACAAAAGGTACGAAAAACAGAAGCTAGGAAGAACATGTAAATCAATTAAAATAGATAATCATTCATTCAAAAAGCAAATTTCGATCTACCAAGGTGAAATACCATTTGGTTTAAGGATTGATGTTTGACTATTGACGTCGGCCGGCCTCAATAGTCGAGTGAGTAAAAAACGGCAAACCCCACTGACGAGATTGTATGTTTACAATCGAAACTAGTATGGGCAACCTGTCCGTGAAAGCCTGGGTTCAAATCTCAGCGCAGTCAAGAATGAAAAATTATCAATAATAAAAAAAAATTGTAATTGATTTCATCTTGTTAAATTCCTGTCTTCATAAAAATAATTTAATGAAAATTAAATTAAATGAACTTAAGCCTAATTAAAAAAATATCTAAGTTTGGATTAAAAACCATTAACAGTTCAACAAAATAACCACAATACTAGTAATAATTTGTTTTTTAAACAAAAAATCTTATTAATACTAATTTTAAATATTAATAATCTTCAATATTTTTTTTATTTCGAATTTATTCTCTGAGCTAAATTTCAGTTATATATATTAAAAAGTTATTTGTAGTAGTTCTATTCCTTCAATTTTTAGGAATGACTCTATACACTACCAGACTTTTATCTTGTATCTTCTTGTTATATTTAACCTTAGCTTTCCGTTGGATAGCAATGAAGTATATTGTATGTACAGAAAAATTTACAATTATTAGACACCAGCAGAATGTAATGCATTTTCTGGCCCGCTACGGCCTTCGTCAGCATTATTTGTGTCACACTGGATAGTGATACTTAATAAATTGAATGTATTTAACTCAACTATTTTAGCAAATAGAATCTGGGAATTATTTCTTTTCATAAGCTACTTTATTATATTCAATATTTTTATTTTTCGAATTTTATAAAGCTTTTCGTAATAATTCTATTCCTTGTTAATTTTGCCTTGAATTTATATTTAATATTCGTATTGGTATCGGTATCGGCAATAGCTATTTCTTCTTGAGTATCGTATCGGCAAAAAGGCGTGTCGTTACAGCCCACCGTGAAATGTACAAATTCAAAATTTTATTTTGTTTTTTGAAACATTTAGAAAAGAAGTGTTGGAAAAAAGGATTTTTCTTATAAGTGAAATGATTTAAAAAAAATCTACTGGCGTAATTGCATCCGACGTAATGTGGGTTGGATAAGAGAACTGGGAGTGGTACCTCCCATACAAACACAAAACAGATTTCTGTATTTCTGGAGAATCGTAGAGGTAATAGATGTCTTTATAATAATTGTTCAAATTTAATACAAAATCCGTCAAAAAGTGGAAGGAATTGGATAAGTATATCTGCAAAACGGCAACAGTAAAATTTTTCTAAATTGAGTACAAATGGCTACGTTATCGATACACGAGATATTAATACTTTTTTTCCAACGGGGCTTATTTTTTATTTATTTAATTTAATGGCCTGTTCATCGATTTCGAACAAAGACCTCGTTCGGTTAACGTACATGTAAACCAAAAAGAATGTTTTATAATCTGATTTTGTTTAAAATGTAAGTTAAGCGTCGAAGTCTTCGTTCGGAAATAGATGAATATGAGGAAAGTCTATGGTAAGTCTATGGACAAATTCCTTGCCTTTTTATAATTATTTTATTTTGTTTTTTTTTATCTAATTTTAAAATTTTTTTTTATGTTGCACAAATTTTGGGCAGATAAAGAAAAATTTAAATTTTTTTCAACGATTATTTCTCTGCACTCCACATACACCTATAACCAATTTTTCAAGCAATATTTACTAAAAGCCAACATGCTGTCTGCATTCGATTACTGAATGTATATATCTTTTTTTATGTTTGCATGTATAAAAAAAAAACATAAAGCTGAACATTTTACGATATTTTTAGTTGAAAACTTTTACACAAATTTATGATTTTTTTTTTATTTTTTTTTTTTTTTTTTTTTGAAAATAGAGAAATTTCCAGAACATTACATGCAGTTTTAACTACCAGACTACCACAACAAAATAGAAGAGTGTTCATAACTCTACATACATACAAAAACCACATACACCTACACATTTATATACATTTGTGTATGTATTTCCGTATATTGTACTAAAAAAGTACATAAAAAAACACCCACACATGTAAATAGCGGGACTTGTTTTATAGCAATTTTTATGCAGTATATAATTGAAAATCTTCAATTTTGCCATACATGTGACACTTTTCTCTGCTATATGCTCATATGTAAATATATATATTACATAAAGAAAAAAAGTTATTTGTACTGGTGTAGTTATTGTTTCATAACTATCCCAAGTATCAACAAAATATTATGAAAAAGAAACCCTCTGAAAAATGTATAGAATATTGAGAAAAAGAAAACAAAACTAGCGGAAAAAACTGAAACAATATATTTTTCCAAAACTAAAACCAACTGTACACATACAGTTTTTTTCTGTTTGTTTGTCTGTGTGTTTAACTGTCAAATATTTTGCGACATAACACATGATACAATCGCCTAATAATACTAAAGAAAACAGACTAGGAACAGGAAACTAAAAGAAAGGTTGAAACAATATACGAATGTACAAATATGATATTGATATAACGAAAACCAACAAAGCCAACGGCCAAAACCAACTAACTCTCGACACCAGATGTTGTTGGTTTGTGCAAAAAAAAAAACATAATAACACTAACAGTTATTTTTTTCGCTTAAACTCGTTAAATGGAAAAAATATTGGATACGATATTTAAAAAAAAAATGCAATTCAAACAAAAAAAAAAAAAATAAGAACAAATTTTTTCTAATAAATAAATCTTTCTATAAAATATATAAATTTTTTTTGGGTATTTTTTTTAACAGAATTTTTTACCCTTCACCACTAGTATTGAATGATGGCATACTAAGTTTGTCACTCCGTGTAAAAATTTTTTAATATTTACACTTATAGCCCATTTAAAATACAACAAAATCTACATCGTGACTAAATTTTGACGAAATCTACTCAAAATCTAGTAGTACTATGGTTTCTTCAAAATATTTCAAAACAATACTTCCCTGCTGAAGAAAAAATTTCATTTGTAAGACATTAAAAATATGCTCTCTTTGAATATCTCAAAATAAAAGGGCAATATTGTTGTAAAATTTTGTCTAGTTATACCAAGCAGTTTAGGATTGAAATCCGGCAAGATAACAGTTATGAATTGTCAATACCACTACCATAAAGTATTGAAAATTTGGTTACAAAAACTGACATAAATTGTGGCGAAATGCACTGACTAATATAATATTTTGCGCAAATTCTTATTATATTATTATATTTCAAGATCGGTTCATAGTTTAATATATCTCTCATACACAGCCCACTTTAAGTAATCATCTAAATATCCCTAAAACCGTATCAAATAAAGAGATTTTTGTAAAATTTGATCCAACTTATCTCTATATGGCCTAAAATAATACCATGGAATTTTGTGATAATCGATCTAAGATTTACCAAAGTAAAGCACTATATATGATTAACTTGAGCCCTAAAGAAACTTTTTGGAAAATAAAATGAACTTGAAAATTTTTGCAGTAATCTACAAGTCTCTATAATCTATAATCTATTCTAACACTCGGATTAATGATTTTTAAATATTCTGCTTTTCTTATTCATTGGACGATATCGATATAAGAATAAAAAAATTGAGAAACGGCACTTTTGGGCATTATTTTCAATCTCCATTATTTTTAAAGCAACAGCTTACTTTAAAAACGGTTAGCACCACTGGATGCAGCGTAAGCCAATTAGGTTTACCCGCCGGGTGCTCCGCTTGGAACAAAAAAAAAGTTTCCGATTCCAGCACGGTGTTATTATTCATATTCGCTGATTCGCAGCAACAAATATTTAGCGGAAAGCAAGCTTTAAAAAATTTCACCCATAAGGATGGGTTTTGGAAAAAATAGATGAATGTTTATATTTATTAAACCCCACCACAAGGGTTCCCAATTTTATGGCGATTTTTATTTTCCAGAAGCGGTGCCCAATATTTAAGATAGAAACCAAAATTGTTGTTAATGGATATTATTACTAGTATTTTCCCAATAGTCAAAATTCGACCATAAATTATTTTTAAATATGAAGAAAACATAGTACATCTAATTGTATATGCATTTTAATTTTTCGAGCATTTATTTTGTCCATCTAAGTCGATCGATTTGGCGAGAACCAACCTCCGTTTAATATGTTATCTTCCACTTGAGTCCGTGATTGTTAAATTGAATTTTGTAAGTTCAATATAAAAAATATTACACAGTACCAATTGAAAAACAAAAAAGAATCAAAAAGTCTCCTATTGCAGATTCTCATCTACTCAGGACATTTTTTGTTTTTATGTCTAATATTGGCGAAAGTTTATCAAAGTACCAAAAAGCTCCCCTTACATATTCTTAGTCACTCAGGACTATGCACGTTTAATTTCATCTTTATAGGCTTAATGTTAACAAAAACTCAAAAAGCACCAGATGAAGAACAAAAAAATAACATCGTTTTCATCTTTAAGGTTCTCATTTACTCCACTATTACTTTCTTAGTTCAATATTATAGAAAATTCAAAAATTACCACATACAGCACGAAGAAGTAAAATAAAGAAATTTAATTTTCCTCTTTGATACTTTTTTCTCCCCATTGTGGTTCGGTTGGCAAACAAAGGAGTAAAGTGTTCTTAACTGGTTTCAAATCTGCACTCCGTTTGTCTAAATCAGTTCTAGTTTGTGTGATATATTTACTTAACATAACTTAAGAACAGTTTGCTATATTCAGTTAAAAAAAATAAATTCTAAGCCGAATTTAGATAATTTGTAAATCTGCCTAGTAGTTTGAAACAAAAATAAAAAAATTTATACAAAATATTTTTAATTATTTTTAAAAATTCAGAATAAAAAAAAAATCACCACAAAGAACATTTTTGGTGTAGTGAAATGTTACTAAATGTATTTGAAATGGAATGATTTTTGTTTTTTATAACAATTGGCGCACAACTTTTGACTTTATTCAGAATTTAGTCAGAGAAAGATTTTTAACGATTTTCAAGAAAAATGTTAATTTTTAATACAAAAATTCGAGAATGTGATTACTTAATTTTGAATGCTAGAAAATTCCGCCTTCCTATGGACAGTCCAGTGCCCCATGTGTCAGTCCTCTATAGTTGTTTTTTGAGTTGACATTTATTACATAAACTATATGTACATATGGATGTATGTCGAATTTCTAGTTTATAAGACACATTTTTTCTACACAGATAAGGAGTATTTAAGAAACAAATAACATTTGCAATGGTACTTTTTCAAACAAGTCTCATTTACAATACTCTTGTTTAACTAAATTTTTTGTACTATTGCCCTCAATGTCAAAGTTATTTACTAACACTACGATTTGCTTCACTACTTTCTACACAATCTCAGCTCCTCTTTTGCCCCAGTCGACTAAGTTTTAACCAAAAATGAACCACAGTTTTTCAATTCGCCAGTTTAAGTTTTAGTTTTACGAATTGTGGTAGTTTATATATTCTTGCTTGTAGCATTAAGTTAAAATATATAACACACTCCGGCCCCATTGGCATTTAACGACATAATACATACGTTATACATACAACAGTTACATCGTGTGAAAATTTTATGAAAGTAATTAAAGAGTTTACGCTTCTATGCTGTTTGCCTTATACGCTTCTATACACAATCATCATTCTCTCCCCCTTAAATTGCTCTCACCCAGGCTCTTTTTAGCATATCCTACACAAATACATGGATATCCATACATAAGTAACTACTCGTAACGAAAATAGCAATTTTTGTTTTTTATTTTTATTATTTTATTATGATACAAAAAAGAAGTAAACAGGACCAAAAGATGAAGGGAGGAAGTTTACTGGCACACAAAACTGTTTAATAAACAGCAAACAACTACAAAATACTACAACTGCCATTCGTATCAGTTACTTATACGACTACACGCACTCATACATGCAGTTATTTATTCATTAAATATAAACTTGCTTAGTTTTTTCATGAATGCACGCACCCACACACATCACATAACTGCACTCAAAGTCCCCAACACATTGATGCCCTGATATTATGGTATTTAGTTTGTACAACAACAACTGCTATACATATGATATGATGAGGGTATATACAATACGGTACATTCAAACATCCGTAGTTTTAATATTACATAACACATAGAACACAAGTACACAAGTGCTTTACACCTTTTTATGAAAACCCTTTTATTCTTGTTGTTGTTATTTTATTGTTGCTCATACATACTCCTGTAACTTTACAAATGAACATTGTACCTGTTTTTGTTGGTGTATAAAGTTGAAAAAATGTGTAAAAAATTAAACAAACGAATGGTGTTGATGTTGATTAATGCGTGTTTTTTAACGTCAAACAAATTTACACATTTTCTTGTTTCCTTTTATTTTATTATTTTTTGCACATAAAGAATTTTATTGATAGTTTCATAATAATTTAAAAAAAATTTTTTACTTTTACTTAAAATGTATTTTGTTCTTTTTCATTACAGATACTAATGTTAAACTTATTCAATGAAATTTATCATTAAGTAAGTGAAAATTTTTATTAATAATTTAAAGAAGTAAATACATATAAAAAACTATTTTAGTCAATGCAGACAAAACATTTATTCTTATTTTATTTATTGTTTGCAATGCACTATTCAACAAAAAATGCACAAATTTAAGAGAGTTGGTTAAATTACCTTACATCTTTAATATTTTACAAAAATGATCCAAAGGAGCATACTTAAATAAAACAAAGAAACAGGGGGAAGGAAAATTCACATTCAAACCCTCAATAAATTTACAGTAGCGAATACATTTGCTTCTAGAACGTGTAGAAAAAATTAGAAGCATAGAAGCTGCATTTTCCAATTTTTTACTTTTAAAAAACAAAAATTTCAAAATTGTGCTACAATATTTTTTATATATAAACGACAGATAATAAAAGAGCTTAGCGTTGTTTAAAGGTAATTTTATTGCGGAATTTCGGCTTTTAAGTTTATTCAATAACCTAAGCCGTTTTTGAGTTACGCTAATATATGTTGTGCAACCTACTCCATATTGCGGAAACAAGAGCTAATCTAAAAATACTGTTAGAACCACTGGAGTCAGCGTACCCGAATTAAGTTAACCCGCCAATTGCCCGCCCAGAAGCCCGCACTTGACAAAAAAAAGTGTCAAGGTCTAACAAAGTGTAATTAATGCAGCCTAAAATACACTACATTAGTAGGTATGTAATGTACACGTGTAAGGTAGACTTCAACAATTTAACTACGTATTTTCAAAGATAAATTATATACAGATTGTGCTTATTAGAAGCAATATGGGGAAACCCTATTGATCTGTTGATGGTTGTTCCAACCATTTATGTTGGTCTTAAAATAAAAATAAAAAACATACGTGGCAGTGGTCAGTTGGTTTTGGATTGATTCCGTCATATTTTGGTAGCGGTAACTATAAGGAAGATTAAAGTAATCACAATATTTTTACATTTTTTTGGCAACTATACTGAAGTATATGTTAATTGAAATATTAAACTATATCCATTCTCTGGAATTGAAAAATTCAACAATGAAACAATTTGAGAATGCCTGTTAATTTAAGGAAGAATAGTTTATTTAATTTCATCGAACTCAATGAAAAAAGATAATAAAATAACCCCCCATGTAAAAATTCCAAAAAAGATTTAATAAATCCCAAGTAGAAAGAAATTAAATAACACCCACTTTTTAATTTTAAAATAAAAAATGGAAATAAAGCCCAATAAAATAATTTAAAAAAAAAAATAGTTGGGTTGTTCACGGATCAGGTTATCTGGCTACATAACATATTTAAACAACAGTTTGATAAATGTATTTTGTTGTTATTAATATAACTAAATAATTATATAATCTGTTAACCTGATAGCCTTTCGTGAACAACCCAATTATAACCCCCATTATTAATTTTAATTGAAAAAGTAAGAAATATGGCGCTGCGAATTGTAACGGCAACAAAATATTAAACAAATTATACATGAAACTGCCATTTATGAAGTAGTCTCAGATTTGGAAAAAAATTGGCGAAATTTTCATATTAAATTTTTCGGCTAGAAAAAATTAATAATTATGCCACAAAAAAAAATGAACCTCAAAATGGAGATACTTTCAAATCTAAATTGGGGCTACTAAACACATGCATTTATTCTTCATAAGGAGCGTTTTCGAGATATTCGCGATAATCGTGTTTTTCTCCAGTTGTTTTAGCTATTTCGAAAAATCTCGAGAACCGTTTATCTCCATTGTACAAGATTTAAACTTTTGCATAGATATGTAATTTCTCTTTCAGCCCATATCTATACTGTGTTGATCAGAGAAAAATTTACTTAAATTTAAAATTTAAAAATTTAAAAAAAATTGATTTTCTTATGTTTTTCCTTCAAAATTCATAATTTTAAGTCACTCCAGTAAGGCAATAAAAAAAATTTTAAGATTATTTTCTAATCTGTATCTTAAATAATATTTTGTTTTATATCTTTGTAACAGTGCAAAATTTGCGTCAGTCAAAAAATCCGTTCATAAGATTTTTGGAAATAGCCTTATTAACTGCAAAATACTAGTTTTTCGCTTATATCAACGCTTCTTGAGAAAAAAAAATTCCATATTCGTATTCAGCAGCGCCAATTTATCTTAAAAACCTCTATTTTTTGAGGCTATGGCAACAAGTTGAAAATTTGTGTACCAGTGTAGTGCCTTAAAAGTGGAAAAGTAAAATTCTGCTTGTTGCTGTCAAACTTTATGAAGCCGAAATAAATATTATTAACTGAAGATTTATCTCCTAAAAAAAGCCAATTGTATTCCTCTAATAAATATCTCTAAACTGTTGTGTTATCTTTTTACAAATTAATTACTAAAGTCGTTCTGATTCAAAGCCAGTCGTTAATAATATAAAATTAAGAATTTGATCTACCTCTGTTTAAAAATTTTTTGCACAAGAAGGAGTACTAGTCTACCTCAAATGCAAAATTTATGAAATTATTTAAAATATCTGGGTTACTAGTTTGTCAACAGTTGTGCTAGACATGATTCAAACACCTGACATTAAGTTTTAATAATATTAAAAAAAAAATTATTAAACATATAAAATTAAAGACAATAAATCCATCCACAAGTCAAGCAAAAATGTACAAAATTAAATTTAAACAATTAATTTTAATGAAATGGTTCTATAAATAATATAACTTCAAATTTCAGTTATTTCCTAACACTACAAATACAGACATCTGTTTTCACATAATTTGCAATAAGCCATAAATAAACAAATTCACAAACACACACACACACACATATGTTCAATGTATAATACACGTCTATTATTTTTATTAAAGCAAATATTTATATTAAGGTTTTAATAGAAAAATTAATAAACTTTAAGAAATGAAAATCACCATCAGGAATTTCATCATCATGGTCTTGTTTTAGGAAAGTATAGACGTACAATTAAATCTGTGTGTGTGTGTGTAAACGTTTGCATGTATTTAGGTAAACATTTAATACGGTAAGCAAATGATTACATTAGTGCACACTGATGTCTAAAGGATACACATTTGCATCAGTGTAAGTATGTGAGCATGTATTATTGCAGAACCAGGAATAAAAGGAGACTTGTGCTAATACAAAACTAGATAAAGTTAAGAAGACTTAAAAAAAATTTATAATATTTTGAAATTTAAACTGCTTGCAACAGATTGCTTCAAATGCCTCTTGGCCAAGCACAGTAATATAACATATACATATTAACATGTAAGTTAGTGTTTATTTAGTCATTTCTATTTAAAATATATAGATGTATTTTCTTAGCTACGTATATATGTGTATGTGTTTGTATAAAAGTCGGTATATATTTATATATATTTTTGATGTTCTTATGTACTTAGATATGCTAATATGATTGAATATTTAAGGCAAGATAACTACATAGTATGTTTCACAAGTCTTAGGACAAAATTACAAAAACCAAGGATGTAGAAACTACATAATAGATGTTTATTTTTGTTTAAGGTCTTTTCAATATTTATTTATTTATTTTCAATATTTCGGTAATTAAATTAAATTTAAAAAATTGTTTTACAAAAACAAATTTTGTGGACTATAAGCGAACTTGGACTATAACCGAATTTTTTAAACGGAATGGACTATTAGCGAAAAGTACTGTACTACGTAAATTTCGTGTGTTTTTTCTTTTGTTTTTTCTATTTCGTTGTTTTTTTTTTTTGAACCTATTGCATTTAGTTAAAATCACAATTTCGTTATCGTTATGATTTTTTTTTTTTCATTGTTATTATAAAACATTAGAATGTACAATTTTTGTTCTATTTATTTTTTTGGTAAATTTTCATGTCTATTGCCAAAAACTTAATTAAAAATACGTTTTTAAAACAGTTACAGGAAAAAAATATTTTCTGGCTATAAGTATTTTGTAGATAGAGAACTTTTTTTTTATTGAGTAAGTGAAATTTTTTACTTTATTACAGAAGTTTCCTATTTTTCATTTATTTAAAGCTATTTGAATATTATCAAAAAAGTTATTTTTTCGGTATACATAATTTTTCATTAAAAGATTTTGTTTGTTGTGCTTAATTCCCTATTTTTATAATTGATAAAAATACTGAAATTTATTGTTGTAGTATAAGCGCATTTCACTCTGATCTGGCCTAAGCAACCAGTGAAATGTGCATAGGAACAGCTTATCCTCCAACAATAAATTTCAGTATTTTTATCAGTTTTAAAAATAGGGAAAAATAAACTATTTTAATATTTTAATAAAGAGTCCTTTTTAATTTTAAAACTTCTATTGAAATAATGTATAACAATAATAAAAACCCAAAATAAACATTTATTAAATTAAACAAGGTCAAATAAAGTAAAAAATCTACAAGATTTTTTTTTTTTTTTAGTTAATCATTTTATTAAAAAAATTAAATAAAATAAAGCATAAAAAATAAACGTTCTTTTTCCCTCTCAAAATTCGATGTGTTTTCAAATTAATATTTTTTAAACTTTCGTCATCAGCTAACGTTGTTAAAAAAAACGAGAGTTATTTAGAACACAAATAAAAAAGTTGTATGATAAAGATCAAATGAGCTTCGTCGATTCGACGAACAGTAACAATCTAGGGTTAAGAAAAGAACAAATTGTATCACATAACAGATACTCGTAAGGGTTTGCAGACAAGTTAAAGCACCTTGAGGAGTAAGACCTCTTGGTGTTACATCCACTGGGAAAAAAAGGTTTGGTTACATATTAATCAAGCGCCAATGTACTGGCATTCTGCGGAATCTCATACATTTCAAAAGTTACCTGGAATACACCAAACATTCAAAGGACAGAGCTCCTTGGGAACCAATTGATTTCATGGGGTATAAAGTTGTACCTCAGTGCTTAACTGAGGAACTGCGGGTGTCCGTGGCCCCCGGTGATTTAGCACTGGTCTGACTATTGGTTAGGTGTCCATCAGTATGCTTCTTTCGAGAAATGCTTCCTTTCTTTTAGGACGATTATCTATACTATAGTGGAGGACGTAGTGGTCGTGATTTATTTTTAAAATCACAGGTAGGGTGACGTCCAGTTGGAGGAACTACGGTAAAGTTCGGTTCGTGAAGGGATCCCCAGGGGCTGTTGCTATTCAACAGAAGCTGCTGGGATTATGAGTAAAGAAGGCATATTTGATAGTACTTTATATTAACACAACAAGTGGTTGAGATCCACATTGAAGTTTAGCCACAAGACAGGTATTCACGTAAATCTATATAACAGTTGCTTTCTTATTTTAAATAAATAACCTAAAGGCTCCTTTTTCGAATATCAAGTTAAGAAACCCCTTTTAAAATTCGATTTTATTTATAGCTATAAGCTTAGGACACCATTACCAATGTAATCGTTAAAGGATTGACAATTTGGGAATTTAGATTTCGATTTTTTAATTTGTAATTAAAAAAGATCAGTTTATAAGTTCAAATAAAACATTATTTTGTTTTTAGGGCGCAATTTTTCTTCGAAATGAGTCGTCTAAAAGCAATAGTTTTGGTTGCCTATAATTCTTAAACAATTTTTTCCTTAAATTATATTCTTATTCGACAATAGACCTGGATTGGTCGCAGTACCGTCCCCGTTGGGAGGAATATCCCCGCTCTCTCTATAAAAAAAATCTTATTCGACCTTTAAAATTCAATATTAAATGAAAATACTCAAGCTCGAGGTCTGTTGTATGTAAAATGTCATTCTTTGTTTTCAATATTTCGATATTATTTG
Source organism: Pollenia amentaria (assembly GCA_943735925.1). Lineage (NCBI taxonomy): Eukaryota > Metazoa > Arthropoda > Insecta > Diptera > Polleniidae > Pollenia > Pollenia amentaria. The sequence continues at coordinate 249,838,116 of OX031007.1, read as the reverse complement.
AATATCATCATCAGGGAATGTTTAATTAAAGTTTACATAATCAACAATTAAGGAGTTTTACAACAGACCTCGAGCTTGAGTATTTTCATTTCATATTCTTAAACAATTTTTATTTTTATTTAATCGGTCCATTTTTTTTTATCGTATTTTGGAATAATTTTGTGACTTATTAAGCCACGTATTGCATTCGAGGCCTTTTACTGCTTCTAAATATCGATAACTTTTTACTTGGTATTATCACTTCTATTTTACTTTCGGTTGGATTTGAAATCTGTTAAAATTATGAACCATAACTCTGTGGTTTTCATGGGTAAACGCGTATGTCTTACAATTAAATTTTTTAGGGGAGCCGAACCCCCTTTTTTGATCAAACTGTTGACCAATTTCAAAAGGTATTGATCCTTTTGAAATTGGTCGTTATGTACGAATTGGTCCATATTTTTTAGTCCAAAGTTTAATAATCATGTAAAGAGCGTTTAAAATTAAGCAACATTACATTAACACTTCAATACCGAAAAAAATGGAAATATGCGGTTGCCCATGAAAATCACAGATCTATGTAATACAACATATAAAAGTAGAATATAAAAATTACAATTTTATACAGCACAATATATTAAATATGTATAAATGTTAAAATAGTTTTTTTCACACCGCCACAGAAAAACGGAAATACTTTTAGCAAAAGTTAAAATTGTTTAAGGTAACTCGTCATTATATAATGTTTTATTTAAAGAAAATAAAAAAAAAAATACTTTTGCAAAACATTTACATTTACTTTACGCATATCGTGATTTATACATTTACATATCAAATGTATAAATTGTCCTTTACACAAATGTAATATATTGATTTTTTTTCTTCTCACCCGTTGTAAATGTTAATTTGGACATAAAAATCTGCTTTTCAACATTCTTAATTAACATGCTCGTCATGTAAATAAGTATTTAAATATGTACCAATACAGACACCTACAAGAACAAACACTTTTATGCATGCTAGCAAAAATATATTTAAACCATTCAATTGTTTATATAATTTTCTACATGTTACATAAAATCCCATACAAATGCAAAAAGAAACAACAGAATTCATTACATTGTATATTTATTTGCAAAGATAACAAAGACTACTACATACATACAAACAGTATGCAATACACGACAGCATCAAATATGACAAGAACAAAAACAAAGCAATATCTGATACCAGCAGATAATCAAATGTAACAAAACACTTATGTAAAGACAAACATACAATCAAATTTAATTTGCATGTTTCAAAAACACTAAGCCGCATTTGTCTATCTGCCCCTTAATAATTCTAAAATTTAAATATTCCCCAAAAATTTTATATTTAATTCTAGTAAATTTCAATTATTATTTGGAATAATATGATTACGAAATGCTTTCTGTTATTAATTTGCGATTAAAGAATGTCGTCTACTGACTGTTGTGGCAAATTATGCTCTTCACTGTTTATTGTATATTTATGTTTCTGTGGCATGGTGCTAAACGGCCTATGTCAATATTTTTCTGTTTTGAGTTAATAGTTGCATAAGGTGTAGTTTTTTACTCTCCTTTATTTTGCTGAAACAGTCAATGTCTTAGTAAATTCAGAACAGCCTCATAAGGGTTTTGCTAGCCAGTGTCACTATGAACTTATCTGTAAAAGTAAAGCACTCACACTCAAAAGAAAAATCAATCCATCCGTACTCAAATCAATCCGAAGCGGTATCAATAGTACGGTGAGTACGGGTTTTCTTGAATGGAGTACAGAAAGATTGATTCAAGTACGGATTATTCAATCATGAAATACTCAAGTTATCCATATTCAATCCCGGATTCGTACTTAAAATAATCCAAAAATGAGATGGATTTAAGTAAAACTGAGATTGAATCAATCTCAATATTCGCTTGATTCAAGAGTTATAAAATTGATTTAATCCCGAAGTGAGAAATTGAAGGCAAGACAATTTTACTTTTTAAAGTTTAAAAAGTAAGATTGATTAAGATTTAAAAATTCTGTTGTTTTTTTGTTTCTACACACAGAAAGAAAATCGTTTTTTAGCTACTTGTGTGGTGTTGTTGTAGTGGCTACAACAAATTTGAATAAGTTATATGAGATTAAAACGCTCAATTTGTAATTTTACTCTCAGAGTGGCAGTACCAACGAAAAGTTCAATCTTTTTTAGAATTTTATACATACTTTAAGAAATTCCGGGAATGATTCTCGAAAGTTATCCCATTTAGGATTGTTGTGAGTACACTTTAGTGTTATTCATACTTGAATTTTTGAGTACGACTCGTACTCAAAGTAAGTATAAAAAGCTTAATTTATACCGAGTATTTTTCTTTCTGTGCACTAATATTATGTATTTTGTAAATAAACATTGGGAGTGGATGCAGCAAATAAGACATTCAGAACAGACTTTGTAAGTCAAAATAGGCTTATGGTCCTCTCAATGAATTGAGGAGATCGGAAAATATCTCAGCGCACACCAAAGTGAGAGTATTTAGAAGCAACGTGAAATCCGTGCTTTTATATGGTCGTGAAATGAGCAGTAAGCAAGCATAAGTAAATCGGTGCCTCAGGCGCATACTCAGAATATTCTGGCTAACCACGATTTCAAATCAATAGTTGTAGAACCGAATTAATCAAATTCCATTGGTTGGTTGGAACACACATTGCGAAAGCATGCATATGATATATTTAGACAAGCCAAGTCAAATGCAACCCCCTAGATTCTAGGAGACCAGGCAGGCCTGCAAACAAGGGAAGACATCAGATTAAGGGCGACCTACAAGACCATGTTGTATCTTGGAACGAGATGGAACTAATGGCGATCGATAAATAAGAGCAGAAGACATTTGTGGTGACCTTTTGTTCCAGCAGGAACTTAAGGAAAGAACGGGGCCCCGGAAGACCAGCTGGTAGTGAGCTAGCCAATTAGTGCCGGGTTGCGGGTTCAATTCCCGCCAGAGGCTCTGGTCTCCTGCAGACAAGCGTAGAGCTTCGCGGGAAAAAATATAAGTCAAACTTGAGAAGTAAGACTTGTAAATGTTCCCAGCTGTAATTTAAAGAATTTTTTGTTAAAACTTCCATTTACATTCTCTGTAAAGTGAATATTTTGTCATGAGCCGTTTTAGCACCAAGCCATAGATATGAACATATGTCTACACATTATATCTAATAGTGTATTCTCAGAGTATATACTTTCATTTTGTCCACATAACTTTATTTCATCTGTCATATAATTATTTTCAATATCTTTTTGTCCTGTGTTTGTATGTTGAAATGAAATTTTTCATGATTTTCTTCAATTTCTATAGTTTTTTTTTGTCTATAATTAAAAACCTTTTTAATAGATATTAGTTTTGTTTGGTCATGTTGGACATCAACTAGAACATTTTTAATGTGTGTTCTAACCACAAAAACAAAATGAAGCAAGATTAAAAAAAAAACATAAATAAAAAAGGAAACAATGAATTTCTTTAAACACATGCAAGTATGTAATCAAAACTGTCCTTGAATGTGGTTGTGTGTTCTACATATTTTCAAATTAAATGTTGATGTTTTTATTTTTGCTTTATAGACACACATCCAGATACACGTAAACATGTAAATGTGTTTACATCATGGCAAAATGTGCTTGTGTCTCTTTTGGATTTATCAAATTTTGTCAGCATTTGTTACACAAAATTTACAAAATTAATCGAAAGCAATATGTTTTTGAGTCTTAAAATGATGATGATGAGGACGATGTTGGAAAAGTTTTTTGTGTTATTAAATATCAAAAACTAAGAGAAAGTGAAAAAAAGAATGACTTAAATTGTTGTGTATAAAGAAGATTTTTTAAGCGTTTTTTTTAAAAAGTAGGTTACTAAAAGAATTTAAATACATTTGATAAATTTAAAGAATCTATGCAATGTAACAATTTTTTTGGAAGAAATATTATTATTTTACAAAGGTTAACGAATCTTTATTATTATTTAAATAATTTTTATAAAAAAGACACAAGCATGGTTAATTTTGGGTTTTTAGATTGTATTTTTCTTACTTTATTGATTTCATTTGTTGTTATATTAAAAAGATTATCTCATGTAAATATGTATATACTTAAGCAAAATGAAATAAAAACGATATTATATATCAAAAAACTTCTAACTTTGTAAGAATATTTTTTTATAAAGCATTCAGTTATTCGCCACTCAGAGTTAATTTAAGAAACTGATTTCAAATGGGTAAAAGTGTTAACACTGCTTAACAATTTTGTATGACTTAAGTTTCAATGGCTTAAGCTTCTTCTGCCAACCAGATTATAGCAAACATGGTATTCTGATGTCGCCTGAGTAATATAATTTCTAAGTGGTTTTTATCAAAGTATTTTTCAGAGACTCAACAAACTGGGATTGATTTATAGTGAAAGGAAGTACTAGAGATCCAACCATAATCGACTAAAGCAAATATAATTTATAATAATTTATTTAACTTTTGAACAATTCCTTAATTATTAAAAAGTAACATTACTTGTTTAAAAAAGAGAATTCCTATTTAATGTCAAAGTGTCACATCTTTCAAAGACATTTCCTTTTTTAGAACCAAGTGCAATAATTTAGCGTGGGTTCATTGGCCTCTCTAGTATATTGAGGGTGGTTTTTAGCTGCATGAGAGCTTTCGATATCGATAACTATAGTTATGACAGCTAAGAATGTTAAACTGTGTCGACAATTCTGTTCAGTAAGATTTGGCAAGTCATTATGCATGTTTAAAGCTAGAAGAACCCTTTGAAAAAATAAATATGTTCACGAAGTTCATAGAGCACTTCGTTGATTTTACAAAGCTCATTTCTAGTTAAATGGCTACGTCTATTAGCAAAATATTTGCAGCGAAGATAATCCTCAAGACGGAAACGAATCACCAGTAAAATTGCGGTTTACACGATCTTTCGAAATCAGCAAGGAGCTGCTGGTGTGAATTTTTTTATCCAGATCAGCTAAGCTTCAATGACATTTAGTTCCATCTAGACGGCGTAACTTGCCATACAGCGCGCTTAACAATCGACTTATTGCAAAATCAACTTGGTAACAATTTTATTTTCAAAAGTGGCCCTACGATTTAACGCCTCTATATTACTCTTAAGTCATTGGTTAATACCGAGAGGCCAGAAACTCTTGAAGCATTGGAAGCCAATATTCAAGCCACCATTGGCGTCATCCTGTCAGATTTATTGGAAGCAAAATAAAAAAATTTGACTCGTAGGCGCGGCGGACATATGCCGGAAATCATTTTTAAAAAATAAATAGCATGGAATTATCTACTAGATAATAATAAAAAAAATTATTCCAAGAACATTTCTGTCTTGTATTACCTTAAGTTCTCATGCATCCAAAAAATTTAAATTAATGCAAAGGCATTTGTGATTTTATTTTAAAAATATGTTGCCTTAAAATCATTAACAATTTTTTTTATATTTTTAATTATTATTAAAAAATTCTCTAGTGGTAGACTACTAGGTAGTGAGCTACTCTATCAGTTCGAGGGTTGCGCCTGAAACATTTAATAAAAAATTAAATTTAAACAATTAAAAAATTTTCTTTAATTTGATTACATTTTTTTAATCTGTAGATCATCCAACATGATTTTTAATTTTATGAAAAAGATTTATACTTAAATTTTTGAAATGAAACCGGCCTAACTTGAAAATTTTAAATAATTGTTTATGAACCTTTACAATCTACTTTTTCTTCCATTTGAGTTGAATAAAATTAGGAATCGCTACCACAATATCTTGAAGAAAATTTTACTAAAATTAGTTATAGACACTCTCACTTACTTTTATGTATTAGCAATTTTTTTTTTGAAAGCTTTTTATGGTTGGGTCTTTAAGCTTTAGTCCACTATTTTACTCAACAGGGTAAAAGTTTTGGTCATTATTATTAACATTTTAAGATATTTCAGATACGAATATCGAACATCTTAAACAGAGATCACAAATCATTTAAATCTTTAGCTCCATTGAGTAAAAGTCCATATGAATATACAGTGCAACATTTGTAAGGTCATTGAATGTTCACTTCATTTTGATTTCGGTCTCTGATAGCACTAATCGAAACTAGCAAACCCCGTTTCGGGGTTTTCTGGCTAAGCGCTTATTGGGATTTTATAGGGTCACTAATATTTTGACTGAAACTTGATTTTGTACAGTAACGAAAACGTTATATTTCTCACGTTTATAATAACTGAAAGAAAAATATAAACCTTTTTAATTGATAAAATATGCTTTAAAATCTAAATCCAAACTAAGCCAGAAAAGGCTTTTTTGCTAGTTTCGATTAATATTTCTCGAAATTGAAGTCAAAATAAGACAAACGTTTTATGAATTGGACTGTGATAACTTCGTTAATACGACTGCAGATCAACTAGTCAAATATCGAGCACATGTACAACTTAGTCTTTTGCTGTGTATACAGGTTTTAGGAAATATTTAACCTTAATCGGACTAACCCGAATGTCTGGCTAGTTTATTAGTTAAGCCGTAGTAAGATTAGTTAATCGGTTCAACTTAAAATAATTATTTTTAAATCTTAAAATAATATTTACATTTCTTACTTCTATAGTATACGTAATATGAAACAGATTAAAAATGTATATTGCTCATACGTATTCCCTTCTTAAATTTATTTTTCATATTTTCACTGAAAATTTAAGTACACAAAATTAGCTTTTCTAACCATTAAACTATTATTATTTGTCCAATTCACAAGCTTTGTCGTATGGCTTATTGTTTAAAAAAATGCAATTGAACTTGTGAACAGACAAATTTGTTGTATCGTTACTTTGCCGTATTGCTAAATATCAGAAATGGAAAATATCAATTCAATGTACATTAACATGATTAACAAATTTCTTTTTACCAAATAATTAAAAAAAAAAAAACTAAAAAGAGCAGATAATTAAATTGTAATTATAACTTTTTACTTATCTCTTAGTTTTTGATTTTTTCTTCTTCTTTAATAATATTTGTCATTCACATTGGTTGATACCATGAAATCAAACCAGGTATCGGAGTTTTAATTTAAATTAAAATAATAATAAATATTAATTGATAAGCAATTTTAATTAAAATAGTTTAAAAAATAAATTTAAATGAATCAAACATATGTTAATCATTCCCCAGCATTTGCAATCGTGTAAGAGTTTACTGGAATTCTCATGAAGATCGTTTTTGATCGTCGACGAGCTCAATTTTTTAATCGTAGAAGATTCCTCGCACGGGAGAAACTGTTGCACAAGGTGATTCCTCGATGAGATACTTTTGCAACTCAGCGAAAAACGCTTATATCAATATTTAGGTCTATTTGTTTTATTGAAATTTAATTGACTATAAAATTTTCATGTTTAAGAAAACGCTCTTATTAAGGTAGCTCAGTTATTTTTATATGACTCATACAGAGAAGCGCAAAAGGTTCATTCCAAGATTAACATACGAGCGTGTCAGAAAATGTATAAAAAAGTTATAAACAAAAAAAAAATTAGATGTTTTTGTTATTGTAGCTCGTCATACATAATTGCCTAACAAACAGCCTATGCTAGCTGGGTTTCTAAAAAGATGTTTACAAATTCACAAGATAAATCGAACATGTCAGGCCTGGCATATATACAATATTTCTCCAAACACATTCAAATTAATCGCATAAAGCCCCAGTTAGCTAACAGTTACGTTTATGTAACCGCACAGTAAAAAAGTAAGCAAAATCTATTTCCTACAGATTTAGACGTTACGGCTAAGTTTCATCTTACTGCTAACTTTAGTCATTCAAATTGCTTTACATACAACAAAATGAAGCAGCTGATTTGCAACGCTATTGTTATTGTCAGCTAACTGAGGCTTAAAGCGCCAATAATTTTGTATGCAAATTACCAACAATAAATATACAACATTTTATAATTCGACGATTATACAACGAATACGACGTGCCAACCAATTTTTAACCCATGGACCTGAGTTAGCTTTTCTAAGTTGTACTGAATCAAAATCTACTCAGAATTTCTCCATCACATCAGATTTTCGCGATATCTTTGCTTTTAGTTTCAAACACCTGTTTTTCGCCATATTCGAGTTATCATGACTATAAAACCTGACATGCCGTCTGAAAATCCTTTCAATTACATTTGAAAAAAACTAAACCTTTATTTCAAAGTTTCCTTCTCTCAGATATCTTAATCTGGCTTCTGAAAAATTAAATTTGTTGCTATATTTTCGCCTTCTTTTAAATTTTTGTGATTTATGCTATAATTTTGATCTAGTTTTTGTATATGTTTTAAATTTCATGAATTCGGAGTACATATTCCGACTCAGTGTAACTTAAACCTTTAGAAAATTATATTTTGGAACCTTCTGTAATCAATCAAATTATATTTGCACAAAAAAAACAGCTTTTTTTAAATAAATTCAAATTCTTTAATTATTAACTGATTTATTGGAAAATTCCTTATATTTTTTAAACAAATTGCCATAAACAAAATTTGAACACGAGCGACATGCATAAAAAATAAAAACAAAAAAAAAAAAATCGCATTCTTTACACATTCTTTTGTAGTCATTGAAAAATATAAAAATATATACGTTCATATATGTATCATCTGTCTATTAGAATTAATTTACAAAATTTTTAATAACAACCACAAAGTTTGTAAAAATTCAAAGTTTTTTGTAGTTTAAGCTATAATTAGAATTAGTTTGGAGAGACTCACAGCTCACAAACCATTCAAATACCATGTTTACACTTGTGTTTTTAAACGTGTTTAAGTACCTCAGACGTGATTAAGCTCTAATCACATCAACATCGAGATGATTTACCATACATTAAAGTGATTTGTTAATCATTTAAAATTTACATCAGTACAACTAAATCAAATCATTAATCATATAGAATGCTCTGAACATACCTCAAACGGAGAATGATGTAGCATCGGCCACCATAAACGTACCTCACACGTGTGGAACCACGATTTCTTCTTAATGTTTTTTGTTTTAATAATCCATAAGTATTCCCAATGTCATCGTAAATATGTTAAAACATTCTTCTGATAACTTGCATAACTCTAATACTTAAAAAAAATAAACGTGTTTTTGTGTTTTATTTATTATTTATTAATCAACTGTCATCTTAATCATCTCAAATGTAATGTGAACGGCACTGTTTAACCTAATCAATATTTTATTTCAAAAGGCGTTTAAAAACCAAGTGTGAAGGAATTTTCAAACTCAGATAAACGTAAGATCCTGATTTTATAGAAATTTGTAAAGGATTTCTATTTAAGGCTTTTTAGTTCTAATTGTTTAGTGTTCATTAGAAAACAAACTTTTGTTTTAAAGATTTTTCAAAATTTGTTACGTCCCTATCAGTTAATCGTTATTCATGCAAAATATCTAAGTTACGTAAGGCAGACTCATATTTTTACAGCACGTAACAGTGATTGTATAAGTTGAATTTTTTTTTTTACTACCAAAAATAAAAAAGGATACTTTTTTTAAGTATAATTTAACGATAAAATCGATTTACCATAATGTATATATTTGACAAAATATTTTAATCAAAAAAGTATTCTAATGATTACAAATCAACAAAATTCCTTTATTTCCTTACACATACTTCTTCTTTTTGTACTACCATTTACTGCATGAATATAGAGCCCAAAAATACATTTAGAATTATATGGAAAGAAAATAGTTGAAGATGCATTTTCTCGTTCGTTATAAAATGATTTTGAATATGTAAAATGCAAAGTTACTTAGAGAAACGAATAATGTATGTAGATGAATTTAAGTTGGAACATGCACATTAGGGCTATAACCAAATTTTTCGCATAGTACCACGAATTGGGCAACGTTGATATATTTACGAAAAACATTATCTTGTGTTCTTTTGCAAAAAATACTTTACACACCAAATTAATAAAGAAAATATAGTTTGAAAAACAACAACAAAATTTTTTACAGCTATGAAGTTTGGTTTTGGTTTACAATGCAACTTTCCAAATTCGACGCATAAATATCTAAATAATATATTTGAAACCAGCCACCAATATATGTTATTTTTATTTAAATAGATTGCAACGCCATCTCGTCACATCCAAATACAAATTTTAAACTTCATCGCTGTTGAGGCCTATTTCATATTTGCAAAAAATTTTAAAAAGTTATGGCCCTAGTGCACATATACATACATTTGGAACATTCTAACATTTACATACAAAGATTTTGGTAATAGAAACTTAAGAGTACATTTTTGCAAAAAGTCTGCATAAACATTCACTCTTTTATTATTCTTCTGTTGTGTGTGTGTGTGTGTGCATTTGATCATATGGATTTTAAAAGTAGCGGGAACAGCATCACTTCAATGAATTGTCATCCATAACAAAAGCACATCATCACATCCTTGGTCCTTTATTTTATTTTTTTTTTCATTTTTCTACCTCTACCACATTCCCATACACAAACTCATAAATACATATCCAATAATAAAACATGTAATGCCTTATTTGTTACACTGTATGTCTACTTGTCGGTCACTCTTTCCTGGTGGCTTGTTAGTAAGTTTGCATAAGTTATCAAAAAAATATGTATTTTTATTTGTATAGACAGTGAAAATGAATAAACGAATGACAGACTGACAAAATATTGGTATTTATTTCAATTTTGGTACCTGTTTCTTTTTTAAATTTCTATTATTTGCAAATTGGAGACCAGAAAAAAATTTTAATAGAATTACAAAATTTTGAATTTTTTGTTTACATTTGTATTCTTGTTTCATTTTTCACATGGTAACAGAAATCGACTATTACTAACTTATTAATTTGTAAATAAATATCTACAATTTTAAGCATAGGCCTAACAAAAACCGGACAAACAAATATTCAGTTTCCAAACCGCATGAAAGATATTGAAGAATAAATTAGAAATATAAATATATATTGAGAGCTAGAATTAGAATTAGAATAATATAGTCAGAATCTTAAATGACAGTCTGCATGAGAGACAAAAGTGAAAGCTCTACACTATGTAGAATATTATTTTACTGTAGCCGCAGCAACAATACACAAGGGTACTGTATATTTTGGACGAAATTGAAGATATAATAAAAGGCTTTAAGTTTTTTTGAGCATCCAAATATCGAAATAATGTTTGATTTTTAAGAAATCTATAATAGCAAAAATGCTGCTCCGCAGGATTTAATTAACTAAATGTATCAAATTCCTGCTCTACTGCCTAACACCACGGCTTGGCCTTTTAAATTTTCTCCCACCATTGTATTCCTTAATCAAATTTCTATACTCTTACAATTACATCGGAAACATACCCATAGAGTAAAGATGTTTCAAGTGCCCATATAACTAAATTACCAATAGCGGTTGGTATAGCAATTGACCGTACAAATGCTTCCACTACCAAAACAAAAAATCTGGAAAATTGAACAAAAAAAGAATAAGGCGTACAATGTCAAAGAAAATGAAACTTTTTAATGCAAATACATAAAGCAAATGAAAGCACAAAATCAAATCTGGCACAAACAACCAAACACACCCGCACACATACACATTGCCATACACCTACAATAAACAGAGAATTATTTAGATAACGTCATGTAACTATTTACAGCACAAAATTGTTTGAATTCTTTTTTTTTTTGTTTTTCGTCTTTTTTTTCGTTTTCTCACAAACAGTAACGAACTGAATGAATGTCATGTCAGTTAAATGACTGCATTCAATATCCTTTATTTTGTCTCTCTCTCTCTGTGTGTGTATGTGTGGGTGTGTGTTTTTAAGTGTAGATCATAGAGAGACAGAGGGAAAGAGTCCTTTACCTACAATATGTACAGAAACCCGTTCTAAAACAAACATTGCAATTAAATGAGGGGAAGTTTGTATAAAAAATCGAGATGAGAAAATAAATGAAACAAAAACAACACACACATATACACTTAAAATTAATATTGACAATTTATTCATTACTTTAACAAACACAAATATTTCATGCCACTACCACTAATGCTAAACTAGAAAAAAAGGATACAGTTAAACTGATTTAAGCAAATAGTTGGGCACAGAAATATATATATACAGTGGGGGTCAATTTATACTTTTTAAATAATTTTAAATTTCAATGAATTTCAATTGCATTTTTAAGTCGTGGTAATATTAATTTAATAGAAAATTTCCGGTAGAAAGGGCTGAACGCTCTAATCGAGATTATTATTTGGTTATCCTTCGTCAGGAAAAAAGTTATTTATCAACTGATTTTTGCCCATATATTTTTTGCGAAATAAGTTAATGAAAACATTTAAAAATAATGGTATCCATTTGAAACGCATAAAATATAAGACATTTTAGTATCATTGTTACTTATTGGAAAATCTACTTTTTAACATTGAATTGCGACTTGCTTTAAGATTTATTGTACAGAGAAGCCAGTGGAACAAAATACCTCTAACTCTAAGACAATAAACTTGTCTCATTCACAAGCTCGTTGTATCGTTGTATTCGTTGTATAATCGTCTAATTATACAATATTGTATATTTGTTGTTGGTAATTATCATACAAAAGTGGTGGCTAATTTTGCGATTTGTTTTTATGCACGCAGAGAAAAAATATGGTTGGGCATGGTTACGGCAACTACACTATGTTTATTGTAACAATATATTGTTGTCGTACACAAAATATTGTTATTTTTATTTTATATTCACAATATTATAGTTACTGTAAACATGTCAATGTTTATCGCAATTATAAATTTGAGTATGGTTCACTGAAAAATAATTATTTTTATAAACGCTAAATAATGATAACTTTAAAAACATATTATATTCCTATACTATAAATGATATTTTATAGCCGTAACTTTGATCTTGGCTTCATGGTAAGCATTTTGGATAACGTGGAGATAGCGAGCCATTCACTGGTCACCCTTAATTGGGTCCCCGGACACGGGGACATACATGGGAACTGCATGGCGAATGCGTTGGCGTATGCAGGTACCACCTTGAATCGGGACGGTTCCACATATTATGTAGGTGCTTCACTCCCAGGGTGTAAGCAACTTATAGCGCACAGGTTTCATCTTATCGCCAGTCAGAGGTGGCACGATGAAACCACCTGTGTGGAAACCAGGAAGATCTGGCCCATCATAGATGAAAAAAGGACACGGCGGGCATTATAGCTGTTCAGACATCATCTAAGAAACCTAATTGCGGTTATAACTGGCCACTGGCCTATTGGGAGGCACTCCCAGAGGCTGGGGCTCCCTTATAATGACTTGTGTAGAAGTTGCGGCGATGAGGAGGAGGAAGAGTCAACGGAACATCTTCTCTGTAATTGCCCGGCATTCGGAGACTTAAGACTCGAAATGTTTGGTCGAAGAGCCCTTGGGGACAAAACTTGTCTCTCTGATGTTGATATTAACAAGATCCACTCCTTTTTTGAATCGACCGGATGGCTGCATTAGAATACTAGCTGCCAGATTTCATAGGACCCATGGGAGACGGCGTGATATGGTAACACAACGGGAACTTATTATTGGAATCACGTGAGCTGTGCTTGATCACGGCTGCCAATGGAACCTAACCTAACCTAGCCATAACATGATTACTTTCTATACGTGTATTCATAATATGTTTAAGATGCAAACAAATTATCTTTACTCTAATATTTTGTTATCGCCATTTGTAAAATAATTTTGCATCAGTTGTGGCGTTTGTTTTACATATGCCTATCGAATTATTTGTTATTCAGTGGTTTAACAGTGTAAAAAAAATACCCAGTAAAAAAACCATGTTTAAAGAAATTGTAGGTACATTAAAAATAATTATAAAATGTCACAAAATAAAATATTAATGCTAAAAAAATTTTAATATTGTTTGAAAATGGTGCAAAAATATTGATCATTGTTTTGTGTTATAATAGAAAAAAATTCTGAAAATTCTATAAAAGAATTTACAAATAATTGTGACCTACGACAAAAATAGGTTAAAAATATTATGTTTAAAATTGCATCATATTATGATAAATATCTGCAACAGTTTTACTTTAAAGTTGCCAGTAAGTAAATAAGCATAAATTTATATTAAACACATTTTTAGATTTAATCTACATATTATTATGATTAACATGATAATAATTTGATTACTTCTTAACTTATTTTGATTAACATGATAATAATATGATTATATGATAAAAATAAATTAAGATTAAGGGAAAAATATTATGATGTAATATAACTTATATATTTGGTCATAATATGATTCAATAATAATCTTAATATGTTTACTACAATCATGAATCTTATCATAATATGTTGCTCTTAGAATAAGTTTAACACAACCTTTTTTTTCTTTTTGTGTGTGTTTTGAAAAATTTTGTATTTATGCCAGGCCTGGAAATGTTCGATTTTTTTGGCGAATTTGTAAATATCTTTTTGTGATTCATTTCAATGTATTTGTTAAATTTTTTTAATTAAAATTGCTTATCAATTATTATTTATAACCATTTCAATTGAAATTAAAACTCTCTATGATAACACACATATTCTAAAACATATACAAATAAACTTATAACAGCTTTGTAAGGAACATTTTATCCATTTAAAACGAAGCGATTAATGAAAAGATGTTTTCATGACAATATTTGTTTTAGTGTCAGTGTTACAGCAAAAAACAGGCTCAACTGCAGGTCTGGTGATCGGGTTCAAACAACATGGTAAGAATACGGTCTTAAGTTGAAGGTATTTAAAATCAGCTTGACTATTGTTTCTTTTTTAAAGATAAAAGTTATTTTGGAGACAGTATAAAGGAAGCACTAATCAATGACTATTGAAAATTATATTTTTATTTTTAAATTAAAAAAAAAGATAAACGTAAGTTTTAGCGTAATATATTGATAAAAAATCCCTTCAGGCCCTAAGACTATCTTTATTTAAAAAAACATGATATACAAGGATTTTTGCACAAATTTTGAATAAATTTTAATTTACTTTGGTATTCCAAGAGATTTGTGACTCAGTCCCGTAGCAGGGTAGTAGGCTACTTCTTCTTGAGAAGGGAAAACTTAGGCAACTTGTGGGCCTATTTACGGGGTATTGCGGTATCAGATACCATCAACATATAATGGGTAATGTTGGTACCAAGATATGCAGATTTTGTGAGGTTGATGACGTAACGTCGGAACATCTCCTATTCCGCTGTCACGCTTTGCGGACTGGGCAGGTTAATAGGCGTTATAAGCTGCCTGAACCTGATATGGTGATAAACAGAGGCTGCACAAACGAAGGCCAACGAACGAAGAAAAACAAATACAATTTTTCTTTCATCTTATATGTAATTGATATATGTTTATAAACAAATATTACATAAGTAGATCTGGATTATATATGTTATCATTTTTGTTTCCCTTAAAGCATTAAACATGTAGATAATACCTAAACAAAAAATTGTTAGCTCTGAATGCTTGCAAAATATACAAGATAATTATTTTGTTAAGGGTTTTGTGGAAAAATAAAAATAGAAAACGATTTTTTTTAATCTAAAGTAAAATGTCACATTTTACTAAGAGTAGATTAATATTATTAAATTTTACAACCACTCTCACGTTAGTCAGCTTCAGTGTCAATAGCCTAAAAGTCTACGTTATTATAGCTCGTAATATACGGGAAAAATATATTGTTTGTAATTAGATCTGTAACATAGAATAAGTAAATAAGCAAATTAAGATTTTTTTTTTTAATTTCTATCTTGCGAATTAAAGTACTAAAAAGTAAAAGTTCTATATTCAGCTATGCCGAATCGTGCCATGATGTAGGGTGCATCATGGTGCGATAAGAACAGAAAGTAATAACCGTTCTTTAGATATGAATAAATCTATTTTTGTCACACCCACATCTCGAATCCTGTTTTGTTGCGTATTGATAAGCAAGATGCTTGTACATAATTTAAAAACTTTGGCTTTAGCTATTCTCTAGATATACAGAAATCTATAATGCCTTTCTACGGGTGGTGTCCCGACCACTTCTCTAACCCAGCCTTTTTTAAGATGTTGTATATTGGTAACCCAACGTTGTGCACCAAATTTGGATAATTTTTCACTGACCGTTATTTAGTTATATTTTGCCAATTTGTAAACCAATCAGGCCGAATTTCAAAAGATATAAATACGGAAAATACGAACGCATATAGCGTTTGTGTGATAAATACCTTAGAATAAAAGTTTCCCTGTTTGTGATCTTCGTACACAATGAGAATACTGTACTAATCCAACTCAACATAAAGATGTTCGTTTCTGCGCTTTTTTGATGGTAAAAAAACCAAAAAAAATTGTTAGCGAAAACAAAATAAATATGTATTTTTAGCGAAAAAAAAACAATAAAACTATTAAAAAAGTAAATGTGTTTGGTGTTTACAAGAATGTAGTTATTTTATTGGTATTGATAAGCAAAATATTAATTGGTTAACAATAAATAAGAATTATAAGTTTAAAGAAAAAGAAATAAATAATAAAATGAAAAAAATAGGTACAGAATATTTAGAAAAACAAATCATAGATGAGGTAGATCATCATAAAAACGGTGATGGTCCTTGAGTAATATTTATAATGAACACATTTAATTTTTATTTTTAATAATTTTCTTTATTTTTCAATTTAGAGACATCTCTTTTCAAAGTCTTTTTTTCAAAATCAACTTGAATTTATTAATACAGGTTCTTTTATATTGTATCGTTTAACATAAGTTTTTAGAATGAAAGTTAATAACAAAATTCTTGATAATTAAAATAAAAGAAAATATTTGATGAGATTTAAATTAAAGAAAATATATGATAAATTAGAAAATCCTTAAACAAGATAATTAATATTAAAAGGAAAAATGTAGAAATAATGTCGAATACAATAAGTAAGGAGATTCACTTTAATTCATGAAACTCTTGGGTAAAGTCAGTTGTAAATATTGCATGCCTTCATATTTTCTTGCCGTTATTTTTCTTATTTCGTTGTAGAGTGGTTCCAACCGGAAAAATGAATAGGTATTTTATTTTCATTTATTTTCTGTGGTAAATTTGTCCACTCTTCTGTGAAATGAAGTTCATACTTTTTTTTTACAATTTGGTGTATATTTAATTGCAGGAATATCCGTTACCTTGTGATCACCTTTACCTCGTCCAGGCCGAATGCTTTTACAAAATTGCAAGGTGTTTACATGTTTAAAAAACGAAAAGTCCAAAAATGTAACGTCGTATGGTTCAGGCTTTTTCCAGGCTGTTCTGCTTATATCAATATATTCAGAAGGGACAGCAGCATTATTATTTTTAATTGCACGTTCAATGATGGAGTGTACACTATCAGCTTCCATTTGTGTGTGGCCAATTTTCAAAATTTTTTGTTCAATCGTTATGTTGTTGAACTACTGAATTTAGCAGGGCATTGCTCATTATGTTGTTCGCTATTGGTAGGTACAGCCGTCACTATTAAAAGCAATTTTTTCGGCTTCTCATTTTCACAAAGGACCTTTTGTTCGATGAAGTACAACCAGATGCTGGAAAATTCTTCAGCGCCTAATCCACCTTCCACTTTTTTATATGAAATGCAAAGTAGATATTTAATATTGTAGCTATTGCCAAATTGCTGTAATTCTTTATAATCCAACTTGAAAAGAAAAGACTTTATTAAAAAAAAAAATTTGTTCCTTTCAGCTGGGCATATTTTCTTACTTTTGAAAAAAAAAATTTGGACTTAGCATGTTTGCCTACCACTGCATTCCCGCAAGAAAAAAACCAAATAATGGTATTATTTTTGATTGTAAATGATGTATTTTGAATTATACTAGCAAGCTACATCAAAATCTCAATTTCGACGAAAAGTGGACTTAGCACTTTTTCCGACTAAGGTAACGATATTCCATTTTATCACACACTGTCCTCGCCCATACAAACATAAACGTTCTCTAGTGTGTATGAAATTAATCCTGTGAATATCAGTTATTTTTCTGAATTGATATGAAATGTGTCCTGTCTTGTTAAAGCTGTATTATTTTGTGATGTACCGCTCGTACCATAATGCGAATAATATTAAATGCAATTTATTGTACATATATGCATATACATATGTATGTATACCCTCCAAGCAATTGGTAGAGTGTTTTTCGATTGTCTACGAATTTTAACTACTTCGCCACATTTGGTAGTTAAACAGTAGATTTTTCGGAATTAAACAACAACAAAATACGGTAGAATCGCATTATGAGTTCTTAAATTATACTTTTTCGTCACTTTAGTGAGTTGTTCAGATAATTGTAACAGTTATACAACTGCAACAATGGCACAATTGAATATTTCACATATTATATTGACTTCTTCGCAACGATTTGCTGTTTAATAGTGAATATTACAAAAGCAAAATACGTAAAAGAGCACAGTTTGTATTTAAGTTGCCATGTGATCGGTGCTACGTGCGTGTAAAATAATATTAATATATAAAATTATGTAAAATAGAGTGAAATTCTTAATATTTGTACTTAAAATTGGGACTCCGCGGAATCCAAATGTTACCGAAAAAAAAATGTTCACGTATAAATGAGTGCACAAAACTGCCCAAACTTATTCTTCGGTTAGATTGGTTAAAGTTTTAATAATTTCTCATGCATATTTTTTTTAGAGCAAATGAAAATGAAATTAAAAATAATAATTTGATAATTATCTTTTTTTAAAGGATATTAGTGATTTTTTTAAACTGTCTGTTTATTTAATGACTTTAAAAATTTTAGTGTGAAAATTAGTGTTTTTGTTAAATTTTTTTAGTGAAGATCAATAATAACTTTGAGTGAAGAAAATTTGTAAATAAAAATTTGCAATAAAAAGATATGCTAGTTATAATATGATGAAAGTTTACAAAGTTAGTGTTTGAATAAACTTGTGATTTTGTGTAGTTTTCTTTAACAAAATTTGTCCACATTTGGTTTTTAACTTTAAAACATTAACAGCTATTTTGATTAAATGTAACGTAGATTTTTTAATATTTGTTTAACTTTAAGATCATTTATTTTATATTTTACTTAGATTTCCCTTACAAAATCAAACAAAGTTAAACAGTAAAATATCCCACTTTTTATTATAAAGAACAATAAGAAAAAATGTAACTTCAAAAGAGTACTTTTTGGAGCCAACAGCGATACTACTAAATTTAATTGATATTGAACTTCCAAAGCGCTCTAATTCGTCATATAATATAGACACTAAGTGGATTCTTAAAGTAAATATTACCATAGTGGGACACTTCTTCCCGAACGATGGAACTACATCAATAAGAATTGAATAGCAAAAGCGATAGGTTTTTGCTAAATGGGGAAACTATTTAGATTATTTTTCGATCGAAATTGTTTGCAGGGTATGTACATGTTGGTGAATCTGAAAATGTGTGTGTGTGTGTGTGGGAGAATCCTTGCACATTTGAATATTTAAACGCATGTGTATTTGTGCGAATGGATATGTTTTAAGTTTATTTGTGTTTGTTTATTTCAACTTCAACCAAGCATTTTAATTGATGTTTAGATGCTGTTTGCAAATGCTCATGCATACACATGCTTCTAGAAACACACACACACACATCATGACGATTCCATTTATAATGGTTAAAGCTAAATTCGTTCCTTTTTCCACACCAGCTACAGCAGCACCAACAACAAAAAGGAAATTTTCCATTTAACATTTGCCTGTATTGTTTGTATTTTGTTTATTTTAAAGTTTTTTTTTTTAAATTGTTGCTGCTTGTTGTTTGAGTAAATCGATAAATTAAGTGACTTTTGAAAACCAACACAAGGGGGTGAAGTTTAAATGTATTTGTGTCAGCAGCTTCATTCGTATCCATGTGTGTGTTTGAATGTGTTTTGATTTTATTGATTCTATTAAAACATTTGAGGCTAAAACAAGCAGAATTCAAATGTATTCTAATGTGTGTGTGTGCGTGTTTGTGTATTCTTTAAAAAACATGAAAGCGATTTACAAATTAAAATTTTATACTAAATACAGCTGCAACATCTGTTTGTCGTTTGTTATAGTTGATATAATTTTTCCCCCATTTTATTTTTCAATTGCAACTGTAACAAACGATGCTCATTAAAATTGAAATTTTATTTGAGAGAAAAAATATCGGAATCCATTCAATATGTTGGCATTGGTGTTGTTGTTAGTGCAAAAAAACAACCAGTGTTGCAATTAGCGGATAGAATTAAAAGATTTTATTGTATGGGAAATCTTTACTATTTCTCATGTAGGTAAATATATACTTGCTTCAGTGTACTCTGTTTGTTTCATCAATTAGTTTTAAATTTGGTTTCATCAAACTTCATTAATTATGGATAAGCAATATTAATGTGATATTATTGTGCATGATTAAAAATTTATTATTATAATTAAACCCTTTCACAATATTCTGATTGTCAGAAAATCTAAAAGTAAATTTCCTCATTACATTTTGTTTCCACATCATTGATGTCAAATTCATTCAATTTCGTATCAAAGCTGTGTTAGCTAAAAAATCACACACATTCTTAGTCTCTTTCATTAAGTCGGCAATCAGACAACGACGATTACACATGTCTAGCAGATGGATTGTTATTATTTTTTTTTTTGTTTTTTTTTTGGTTTTTAGTTTACTACCGAACAAAAAAAAAACGGTAGCACAGAGCGAATGTATTAACTATAAGTCCACTTAAAGAAAAGAAAAACAAGTAACACTTCTATATTTGGCTATGCCGAATCTGTAATACCCTCCACTGACAGCTAGAATATGGCGTGTATCTATATGTGATCTATATGGGATATAAATTAAAACTATTTTTGATTTAGTAGTGAAATTTTATAGTTTTAAAGAGGTTTTCAGAACTCTGCTTAATATGAGATCTGCACTCATAGAAAATACATCTTCATATTGATGATCCCCTTACATCAGAAATGTGATATCAATGCGATTACAAATGGTATCAATGATTTTGACATATTTTATATGTCATTTATGCTATGACTACATGTTTTCATATTTAAAAAGTAAAATAAGAAGCAACAATTTTTTTGTTAAGTATATCACATTTTCAGAATAGAATGACAACGAAACCCATATCGGTCATGCAGCTGGTGTCTTATAACTGAGAGTTCTTTTGTAGACAAACGGAATACAACAAAAGTTAAACAAACATGTTTAATGGGTAAGTATATAATAATCCCAATGACAAACTGTCATTAAATTGCCCCTAATGGGTCATTTCTATGCTGTTACGGAGTCATCGCACTCATGACATGTTTTATTTAACTGACTCCGATTTGCAATATCTGTGATTCCGATGTGTCATCATCATTTAAATTTTTGACCCTGATGAAAATTTTGCCAAGTGATGTTTAGGCTGACATCACAACGATAAAATGTGTCATGGGGTCAAAAACGAAGACACTTTTCATAGTACTGATTGCAAAATACATCAGCGTTATGACGCCTCTCTATCAGTTTAGGGTAAATTTGGACCGATTATTACAAAGTGACGTGGTATTATTTCTGGCCTTGTGAAGTTAAATTAGACCAAATTTAATCACAATAAATACATCTGCTATTATTTTAGGCGTATTTAAACAACTTCCCATAGTGGGCATAAAATGGGTATTATGGTAAATTATGGACTGAACTTCGGGACATTTTCTACTGTGATTTTAAACTTTATGAATCTACGAATGACCAAATTCTACGAAAAGAACATTATCGTTGCGGTTGTAAAAATTCTGTAAATAAAATTCCAATTATTCGCCCACAACTTTCTTTTTGCTGTTTTGTAAAAACACAATTCTGATACAATTCAAATATTATTGCTTAGAAAAATGTTTTAGAACGTGGGACTAGAGTATAAAAGCGCCTTAAATAGTTAGCGTAGTATGTTCTTTTGTTTCCTTAGCGTGCAAACTTTCGTCCACATTTGGTGCAATGTCACTACTTTCAAAGATATTTTTAAAAACAAAGTTATGAATTAACTCACTATTTACCATTAAGTTTTTCTCTTAATTAATGTCAAGTTCGTCAATTGCCATTTTGTTTGCTCCCTTGCGAGGAAAGTAAAAACGCTTTTCCTATCACTTCGAAAACCATATGTTTTTAATCTTCGTACTCTTCACCGCTTAAAAACACCTCTTTGTAATATTAACAGCTTAAAACCAGCAGTATTCGATATTTTCGATTCGATAAACAGTTTAATCGTTTGGTTTAAAAAAATCATTTAATTTTTAAGTTAAGAAAAGAAAAAAAATTAATGAGCTATGCTATACTTATAATAAACGTGATATAAAATTTTTATATTGCTATAAAAATTTGTTAGAAGATTTAAATTTGCTTTATGATTTGGTATATTATCTACAGTTCATATATAAATTTCATAAAAATACACAGGTTCGTTAAAAAACAAATACCCACACATTTTTCGTATGTTTTGCGCTTGTTGTCATGGCTGTTAATTTATATAATATCTATCATTTAAAGTTTATAAACTCTAATGATAGATTTTAAGCGATAACACATATTCAGATATAAGCACACACACACACACACACAAATACCTATAGGCCTTAATGCTAACACATCATTTAAAATAAATATGTAAAATAAAAAATAAATCGTAACCACGATAAAAAAGAACGTTAATAAGAGAAACATTAATACTCCAACACACATACACATTGCCACTTCACATTTATAGTACATAAAGAAATTGCTATATGCCACAACCTTTACATAAACACATTTGGATTCATAGTTAAAGATAGTACTCGTAGTACATAAAACACCCAAATTTACTCAGCCAGCTACACCGCCATCTGCTCAGTATGTGCTTGATTTAATTTTTCTGCTCTTTTTCACTTTGGTTAGACTTAAAATGCGTGTGTGTATGTTTTTAACATATATGAACATGTATAGACAGGTTCACTTACGAGTGCTACACCTCCATATGTAATGAAAAAAGTAATCATATGTTACATAATGTTCGAGGGATTACGTGACACATTTTTATCATTTGATGACATTTTTGCCTTCTTCTTGTGTACACTCTAATTTGATATCTTTCAAAAAGTAATATATATTAGGGTGTTCAGCCGATTAATTCTTGTTCGATTAATCGAACAATTTTGGACGATTAATTGTACGATTAATTTAAAGTTGCTGATTCCGATTAAATTTTTAATCGAAGAACTTATGCCGATTAATCGAATAACAATACATATATGGTTTTTCTGTCAAATGTATAATTTTTTATAGTTTTAAGTCAAATAAATAAGCGAAATGTGTGTTTTGTGGATTGTCCGTTGGAATTAAAAAAAAAACAGTCATGTTTAGTTAGTAATTCACAATAGAGATGAGCGATATTTCTGTACCTGCGATTTAATCAAAGTTACTGAAAAATCACGAATCACAGTTGTGACCAAATTTGTTAAGTACTTGTTAAGTCGTTCTTTTTGTTTTTTTGTAACATACACAAATTTATGATATTTCACTGTTTATGTGAGTAATAGCGTTTTTTGCATGCAGTAACGAATAATGTTGCTATTTTTTTATTGACAGTAAGAGAACCACAATGTTTTTGTACATGATGAAAATACCTTGTTAAAAGAACTTTATTTTTAAAAATACATGTGTTTGTGTATATCTCGTTGTTTCTTAACGTTCTGAATTTATTCACTTGATTCGTGCAATAAAAAATTAAACATCTACTAGAAAATATAGTACCTATACTTGTTTTATTTAATGATAACTATATAAGAACTGAAAACTAACAAACCGTGATCACAATCACAGTTTAAAAGAACAGTGGTTTTTAAATCACATTCACTAATCATGATGTTCCTTAAAAATCACGGGAACGTACATTTCTTATTCACATACATGGGCGTACTGCTTACTGAAAAAGTTTTCAGTGACCAGCAAATTTTTACTGATTACAAAAATAATGCAGTAATCGGTTAATTTTAACTTGTTATTGAAACAAATGCAAAAAAATATTTTTAACCCTGGAGCCACACGTTCAATAAATCACTTTCAAGTTGTTCACAAAAACTGCTTGTCAAAACTTGTTTCAATTGACAGCTGTCTCACAGGCTGCACTCAATTTTATAGTCAAATTCATTTTGAAAATGCCCCCAACGAAGAAACAACTCAAAGAAATGACTCAAAGTATTTTGTAAAAAAAGGCACAAGAATTTTTTAGAAAACAATTTTTTTTTTAATAAAGCACATTTATTTCTTAAGAAATATATTTGTTATGAAAAAAGCTCACAAATTAATTTGTGGTCAGTTGTTAAATTGAACGTAAAATTGGCAAATAAATAAAAAGGTAAAACTGAAAGCAATCTCGTGGTCAATTCAAAAAGTGTGAGTGTGTTAGTAAAAAAGTGAGAGAGTATAGCAAATTAAAAAAAAAAGATAAAACTTAATCGTGTGGCTTCCAAGTAAAAACATTTAAACAACATTTTTTTTTTAAAAGATTTAATTGTTGGTACATATAAAATTATATGATCTCAACACATGTTTTAATTGTTTTATCGTAGTAAAGTTTTTATCAATTAGTATGAATTGTTACGTTTGTTTTGTGTTTTTTTTTTTTTTTTTTTTTGTTAATAAAATATTACAATCCTTGTAATTAATAATGTTTATTTACTCAAGTATCAATTTTTGCTAAAATTATCGAAAAAAAATTCTTAATTCATAAAATTTCTGGATTTCGATTTATTCGATTAATCGACTAATTTCAAGATTTTCTTCGTTTAGTCGAATAAGTCAAAATGCCAAATATCGATTAATCGTATAATCGAACAAAGAAAAACGCCGATTAATTGAACACCCTAATATATATACTTACATTACATACGTAGAGAGCTGTAGCTAAAAAGTCTAAATATATTTACATTAATGTATGGCAGGGCACATTATAGTGTCGAACGGCAGATGTTTATGAAATGATTTTGTTGCTGTTGTACTCTGTAGATATTTCTTTTAATGAAAATAAATAAATGCCTTGATATTTGGATAAACAGGGAGAGATAGAAGACTTCAAACTGGATGTATTGCTTTGGAAATGGAATTTAATCTCTTACCGATAGTAAATAAATAGAGAAGGCTAAGAAAAATATTAAAGAATATTTATTTGAATATTTATAAATTCTTCTATTGTAGTTACAATCATTATAATAATCTCATTTGAAATTTATTTTTCCGCTTAATTTTTTCAATATGTAAATATTATTATTTTTTTAACTCTATAAATTGGTAAACTCTATACTTTGCAACTGGCCTCAATAATATCCTATGAGCGCTGAGGCAATACCTTTTTTGTAATAATTTTATTTTTAAATAAATTAGCCTCGGAATAATAAAAACAGTTTTAAAAGTAAGTATTTATGTTTGCAACATCTAGACACCTTAAGCTTACACCTCTCAAATATTTGACGTCGTAGACTAGTTTTATTGAAAAAATTTTTGCTTTTAAAATTTTTTGGTAGATCAAACATCTTTTGATAGTATATAAATTATAAAATACAATAATCTTCTTACAAATAAAGTTCGGCTAATCGATTAAAGTTGTTCAATTTCCTGGTCACACTTTTTTTGTATTTTTTCCTCAAATATTTGTAAGGTCTGAACATACCTTAAGTATTTAAATTCAATACATATGTATTAATCATACGCCACCATTCACATTGTACCCATATTCTGTAACTTTGGAGAGAATTTCTCACATCGAAAAGATGTGAAACAAAATATTTCATCAAAAATTATTTTCGGGAATGAAATATTTATTATTAATTAATTAATTTATTAATGATGTGCTAATAATCCCAATATTTATTTATGATTAAAAACACTGAAATTTATTGTTGTGGGGAAGCTACTTTCTATGCGCATTTCGCTGGTTGCTTAGGCCAGCTCGTCAGGAAACTTTTTCCAAAGACTTTAGAAAAGCTAAAAATATTATACAAGTTAGACCATAAAGTGAATAAGAATTTTAAAAACTAAGGTCTTACTTTTAACAATATCAAAGCTTCAACAAAGCCACATTGTTTAAAAGCAGGAGCTATCAAACCTTGATAGCGGTTTTGAAGCAAGCAGTATCTGTTGAATAGAAACAGCATCTAGGGAAATCCGCCGGCAGGCCACACTTCCCACAAGTTGTCGAAAATCAACCTTAAAAGCTGAATTTTCAGGATCTCCCGTTACACAACTTTGGGTTCAATGTAAATTAATATTTTTGTGATAGCAAATGAATTTGTGAAAATCGTTTTTTGTATATGTGTCTTTTGTGTACCGTTATATATGTGACAGCCGGCGGTACACGTGGCACACAGATAATATAGTTTTATTCAGGTGCCATGTGAACCGGCGGGAGTCACACCGCATATTGTTATTATTTTTTGATTTATTTCATTATTGCGCTGTTTTCACAATACAAGTAATTGAACGTGTATTAAATTTTATATGAAAATCACTAAAAAAAACTAAGTGATTTCATTATTTTACATTCAGTTACAGTCCGTATATAGCACAAATTGGATGTAAATTCTTTTTATGGGAAGCGTCGTAGAACTGAAGACATTGAAAGCGATGAAAATGATTTTGAACCGTCAAATTCAGATCAATATATTCCCCCGGTAGCGATTACACATCGAGCTTGTAATGTATATCCACATGTATTGGAGCAAGGATACGTTTTACAAAAATTCCTTTGTCCCCAAAACTATTTCTATGAACAGATTTCAATTATTGCTAAAATATATTAATTTTTCTGATAAAACCGAGAGAAATAACTGCTGGCATAAGGTTAGTCAACTGCTTGAAATAATGGAACGGAACTTTACTGCAGCCAAAACACCTGGTGAAATGTTGGTGGTGGATGAAAGTATGATTCCCTGGCGTGACAGACTTCAATTCCGGCAATACAATCCGGGTAAATCACAAAAGCATGGCGCCAAATTATACATCCCGATGGGTATGTATAATTCGTGATATTAATTTTTTTTTTGTCGTACGACTTGGCTGAAATTCACAAAATATATTTAAATATTAAACAAAAATAAGTTTCCTGATAACATTTTGCCCGGTAGATAGCGCTGGGGTCAAGTTTTTAACAAAATTCTTCAGCATTTAATTTTTTATTTAGGAAATCCCGAGCATCGCCGGGAACATACAGCTTGTTCTAATATAATTATGATGTCAATTAAATTACTATACATTTTCCAATGATTTCGTTGGTTTAAAAGGCAAGAAACTATTATCAGTCACTCTATACAAACAAAATTTTGAACAATTTTTTAAACACATTCCGTTAAACTGTCAATAAGTGGCTGAAAGGGCGTAAAACTTGTATGCAAGTGTGTAAAAATTTCATGATAAAAAAAAACACGAATGTCGTTACAGTTAATGTTGTCGTCGGTTGGTAATAAGTAACTAAAAGCAGTTACCCATCAGACAGTTTTCGTATTACCACAAAGAACTGATATTTTACATGGCTGGAACATTAATGCTTTTTTTCCTTTTCAGATACAACATTATCTACAACAAAAGCTTAAGGAATAAAGCAAATACAAAGCGTCTTCCGTTAAAGAAAATATAAATGCAAATATTTTACCCTGTCTACCCTCATTATCTGTAGTGATTCCCTTGTTCTTCTTTGTCTTGTATACTTTAGAGCATTTATGCAAAAAAATTCTAAACATTCGACATGTTTGTTCTTTTTTTACTTATTTTTTTTTAGGCTAAAGTAGTAATGTTTTACTTAAGTTTTTTTCATTTTCAATTTCTTGTAAGTAAATACGAGTTTCAACATTAAAAGTATTTTTCTTCTTTTTTTCTCTTGTTATAGATATTTTTCTACAGCATTTATGTTGACATATTTTTCAATGTACTTTCCTTTTTCTATTTTTTTACACACATACATACATATATACCTTTAAGCCTCTAGGCTCTTTCCGTTTGTGGTTTTTCAGTAGGGATTGTACATAATTTACCTGGGGAAAATTGTTAAATACATTTTGTTATGAAAAACATCTAAGAGAATCTTTCCGTATGAGAATTTTCCAAAGAAGTATGTACATATATTTTTGTTATGATTTATTTCTTTTATTCTTCTATACTTTTTTGAAAATTAAAAATACGTTAAATATATCTTATTACATACACTCAAAATATTATGCAGCTAAATTCAACAGAAAATTCATTTGAAACAACTTAAAATTAATTAAAAAAAACCGATCATTTACATTTCATTTAAAATAAATGAATTTTACATTCAGTTTAAAATGTCTCTTTAAAAATATATATTTTAACCGACAAAAAATCAAACCACATACACAGAACAAATTATAAATTGTCTATAATCACCAAATTTATACCACATTCATAATATCAAGCAAACAAGTTGTCGATTTTGCACCTATTACCAAAATGATTATATTGATTACTAAAAATTGTAATATTGTGAATATTTTTATTTTTTTCAATAAACGATGTTTTTATTTTTAATTAAAAAAATGATCAAAAAACTTTGCCATTTTAAACAATGTGTTAATTTATTTAATTAAATATTGACAATTTCCAACAACAATTCTGCAAGTTAGAATTTTGTTTTAAACCAAAAAGTCAATTATTATTTTTTGATATTTAATTAAAATTTTAATTAAAAAGTTATTTCAAAACAACTTATTTATTAAATAAATCAAAAATAAACGAGTATTTTTAATTTTGTTTCATTTAAAAAAATTATTGATGCAATTGTCACATTAACTAAATTTAAATACTTTTTAAACCATTTTTTTAATTTATAAAAAACTTTTTTCTGTGTAGCAATATAAGAACGGAAAAATATTATATTTTGGTACTTTTTTTTTTTTTTTGAATAACAAACAAAAATGTTGGAAAATAAAGTTTTTCGTAAAATAACTATATTTTTATTCAATTACGTACGGAAAACGAACTTAATAACCCACAATCAGGTACTATAATAATTTTATGAGTGTATGTATGAATATTGTTACTATGACGACTTTATTCACATGTATTTGTTACTCTCTATCAAATATTACCCAGAGACTTCATCTTATAATTTAAAATACACAAAGTTAATAGCGCTATACAAAATGGCAGTTTGTAAATACGAAAGAGTCCTTTTAAAGATTGCCGCAATTATTTAAACTAAAAAAGTTAATTTTGAACAATTTTTTTAATCACGCAATTTGGAGATCTGAACATTAGAGATCTGCTATTGTCTCTTACATCCAGTGTTGCCAGAATAACGTAGGGAAAATAGGTCCGAATTTTTTTAACCTATATCTGCCCATTTTTTGGTGTGTAGGAAAGTCTTAGATTTTCTGGCAACAGTGCTAACATGCGTCATAAAATTTTTTTTGTTAATATCCGATTTCTTAGATTATTATTAAACATGCGATTCAGTGTTTTTTTTTTTTTTTTTTTTTTTTTTTTTTTTTTTTTTTTTGTTAGTAAATGTAAAATAACTGTGGAATACACTTATCTCTTAAGCACCATTAATGAGAGATTTGTTGGCATCGGTGTTCTCTATATGAATGTAATGAGCTTTATAATATATATAAAAAGGACCTCTGATTTAGGCGGAGGTCCGTTGGTCAAACTTTATCGATATTGTACTATTCCACTTATAAATGACCCCGAACCCAAAGCAAAGAGAGCGAATAAGTGATTTTAAACACCTATAGAACGACTTATAGTGTTACCTCTGAAAACTAATCATTAAAAATTTAAAAATAAAAGATAAATTAATTTCAATTTGAAAATATACAAATAATTATGTATGTGTACATATATATCCCAATGTCAATTTTCAATGGGAAAAATTTGTTGTTTTATTTAATTTTAACTACCGTAGTTTTAAAAGCATTCAACAGCACAATGAATTCTTGTGCTTTTGTATTCATTTTTAATTTCGTAAAATTGGCATGAATTTTAAATGCTTATTTTAATTTGTACCTGTGCACAATTGTGTCAGTTAAAAACTGAAGCAACAACAACAACAACAACAACTCTTTTAAACTAAATATGTATTTTGCCTTGAACTGACATGTATTTCTAATAGATTTTAATTAATTAATTTATACCAACAACACATTTTCATACAAATAAACATACACAAATACACAGATAAAAGCAAACAAATCCTAATAAGTGGCACAATATTTAGGGATATTCGTTAAAGGGCAGATATGGATATAAAAATTGTATAACTAACTTTCATCTTAAATAATTAATGCCAATAGAGAAGTAAAAAAATACCTAAGCAAAAAATTAAATTATAAATTTTTATTTTATTTTAGGATTGAAATTTGTCTGCCCTCCTGTAAACACGTGCCCCGTACTAAAGATATTTACCCAACACTAGATTGAATGTTTTTAGCCGAAATAATTACGCGTTTTAATTGAATGACAACCACTTAACGCATAATTCAATTAAATTTTGTTGTTGTTATTGTTATATTTATTTTGCACACTTTGGAACAAGTTCAAATTAAAAATACGCCTCCTGCCCAGTCCTTTCCTAGCAATGACAAGCATCGACAGTACCATCGTCAGTGCCAAGAACAAACAAAAACATCAGCATTGGAGGAATTACACATTCATTATGAAAGTGAGAGAGTTTGTGTCGGGGAAAGTGTATGAAAGAAATTGTTCCCAAAAATCTCTAAATAAACACAATGCAGGTTAACGGTAATGATAATTTCTACCTTTAATAGAAACGTTGTAGTGATAACAATGGTTTTCCAAGGATGCTTCTGTGGCAGGTGTAGTCATGAGTTGCAGAAGTACGTTTTACGAACTGAAGTAGTTTGGTTCATAGAGACATAATAATTATTTCTTAGCTTTGTTAAATGATTTTAAATATTTAAAGACTTGTAAGAGGAAAAGTAAATAAATATAAATATGACTTTTTACCAAAGTTAATTAAAAGGGACAGTTACAGGAACATATAATAAGAAAATTTTAATTTGCATAGAAAATGACTATTAAAACAGAATTAAAACAGTAAAATTTTTAAAATAAATACATTTGTATATCTGATGTTATTCATTAAAAAGTAATTATTTTTAAGGTTATTAAGCCACTTCTTAGATCCCAAATTTTATAAAACTTAATACAAACTTATAGTCTGTAAGAATAAATTGTAAGGCAGAAGACTTTCCTAATATAAATAAATAAACTAACAACTTAAATTTATAGAATAAATAATGCTATCAGCATTATGCTAATTATTACCATCCGCACACGTTAAAGTGAAAAGAAAGCTTTCCAAAATTATGTTTAAAGACATAGAAAGCCAACTCAAAAAGAAAATTTGTGAATTAAGACAATTTTAATTTCTATACTACGAAAAAGATACAAGTTTATGTTATTAAAGTTGCATTGTAAGAAAATCTTCGTTCCAAGTAAAAGTGATATAGTCGGCTGGCATGAACCTTTAATGCCCTCCACCTAGAGTAAGGTATGGGATCTATATATTTTAAACCAATTTTTATAAAAATGTATTAAAAGTCATTTCGGCTTTAGACGTATAAAATAATATTTAAAACGCCTATAGCTCTTAATATTCTTAGTCGAGTTAAGTGAAATGTATATTGTGCAATTATGTGATATATCTTATATGATGAATCTTTTGTTAAATCAGTATACATCGGTATAGACGTAAAAGGTATCTTAAAAATGCCTTGCTTAATAATATTTTAGATTTCAAAATTAATTGTATAGAGGTTTTAGCGAATTGTGGACCGATCATTGCGAGAT
This sequence comes from Pollenia amentaria, assembly GCA_943735925.1. Taxonomy (NCBI): domain Eukaryota; kingdom Metazoa; phylum Arthropoda; class Insecta; order Diptera; family Polleniidae; genus Pollenia; species Pollenia amentaria. The sequence continues at coordinate 249,806,245 of OX031007.1, read as the reverse complement.
TAAGTAGTATAATTTCTAGCCTTATTTGTCTAAATTTAATAAAAATCGGATCATTTCGCTACCAGTACTAGCTTTTGCAAAGAAAATGTAAATGTTTTAGGGCATTTGTTCCACATTTAGGATCGTAGCTTTTTTCCCACTGAACCAATTGGGCTGGGTTTGAATCCAAAACTGCTAAGGGGAACAATAATTTAGAGACCAAGTATAGTGTTTTCCTTTGAGTCGTTTAAAAGAAAGATTGATTTAAACAGAGGGACAAGCGGTCATGGGCTAATCGACTTAGAGCTACACAAGGACCCAGAATATATATATATATCAGGTGATTCATACTGAGTTGTGTTATATAATGTAAAATAAAACACATAAATTTGAAAGTGGACTTAAAATTTTTATTATTGGTTAAAAGAACAATTAATGGCATTTACTGTTTGAAAATGATATCATGTAAACGTTTGCCATGACTACATCTGAGGTGGTCCATTCGAAAGGTCCAATATTGGGAGACTCGTTCAAGCATAGCGACCGGTATCTCGCAAATAACACGAGTAATGTAGGCTTCCAAAGCGTTAATCGTAGATGGCATATTCCTGAAGACGTTAGACTTTACATATCCCCGGAAAAAAATAGTCCAAGAGCGTGATACAGCAAGATCTAGGTGGCCAATTTACCAAAGCAAGACGTGAAATTAAGTAGTCACTAAAATATTGATCGTTGTGTTTAAATTAGATCTTTCGGAGACCATGCGCTTTAATTTGAGAAAGTACATAGTCCGTTAACATGTTACGATAAAGGTTACCCCATTTTTAAAGAAATATGGACCAATGATTCCACCAGCCCATAAACCATACCATACCGTTGTTTTTAATGTATAAAATGGTAGCTCTTGGTACTCTTCGGGTTGCTCATCTGCCCAAATACGGAAATTTTGTTTATTAACATATCCATTAAGCCAGCATGATTTCATCACTGTACAAAATTTCACGATATTTATTGAGAATACAGATGAACAATTTGGAGACGCTGTTGTGGTGTGAGTCTAAAAAACAAACTATGACCGCAGAGATGTGATAATTACACTATGCGACAAATCTCTGCATACAAGCTTTAAAGCTTTGCGGATCCTACTTTCAATTGTTAAGATTTGAAAGAAAAAATACTTTTGGAAATACAAACAGACTCGAAAGTGTAGATTTTATTGTAGTAAAATCATGTACTCAGTTTGGGGCTTTTGGTGACTAATTTTTTGTATGGCCTCCAAAAATTTTGAAAATTGGTGCGCCCTCAAAAAAAGGTGTCATTATTTTTTGGCCAACAGCTTATTCAGAATTCGTGATACCGCTTAACCATATATAGCCAGTTTATAGCTAAGAGTCCGCCGAATACATTTTTAAAAAACTTTTTTGCCAAAAATGAGCTTTTCGTGCGTGTTTCTGAAAAAAAATTAACCAAAATTAGTTTTCACTTTAATTCGAATAACTTACAGGGACAACTAATTTTTCATTTAAAATATCCACCAAAGTTGTCACAACGGTAAAGCTGAACAACTTCTGTGAACATATAAATGTAATCCGATAGTGTGAAGGTGCTCCGACTAGTTCACACTATTTTACTTTTTATTTATACCTGTCAAAAACTCAAGTAATATGTATAAGTATGATAGTGTGAATGCAATGTGCTATGAAAATGACAAGTATAACGAAAAATTTTACATCCCATACGTCTTCACCGTTTTTTTTTTAATTTTTCTTAACAATAATACTTTTCATTTGATCAGGGTTGAATTTTAACAGAAACATGTTCATGTGCGATAATGGGTTTACAAACTGTAATGTTGCATTAGATTTTTTGACAGTGGTAACCAAAATCATTTGATTGCTATATCACAAACTATTATGAAATACGTTAGACTTGTGTGATAGTGTAAACAGCCTTAAATATCACCTTGTACCTTAAAAATTGTCTTTTTTGTCTAAATATGCACTTAAACATAGATTTTTAAAATAGTTTGATAAGATCCAAACTTCTCTATTGTGCTGTAATATTTACTGCATTTGAAATATCTTTAAAACTTAATTATTATTAGAAAAATCACTACAAATAAGGGCGTTTCAGAAACCATTTTTTTTTCGTGATTCTGAAGTGCTATAATTTTAAAAGCTGCTAGTAGGCATAGGAAAGCTCTCCCACAAGATCAGGACTATATATTAGATCTACCCTGCGCTCAACGACTTTCAGTTTGTGAAATTTTGTTTTGTATAATAAAACTGCTAAAAAAATTAACAGTTTTGATGCTCCGTCTATTTATTTATTTTATTTATCTATTTAATTAAGTCTATGGATACAAACCTTACAGTTTAAATATTAAATTAACCGTTTTTCTTAAACTTAAGGCAATATTATGTTTTATACTATCAACATTTAAAGAGAAATCTTTTAAGTCAAAGATTTCACTATCACTCCTACATAATTTCCTGAACGGATCTGCCATTTCGTAGTTTGTTCGAAAAGTTTTCACATAAAGTGGGGTATTGAATCGTAACGTGCGTTGAGGAACATTTAATTATATCATGCTTTAAAGTAAATCAGATACAACATTCCCATCTGGAAGAGTTACAATAAATGAAACGTTAAACATAATTATTCGGCTTTTTAATGTTGGCAGCCGAATCCAAGAAAGACGTGAAGAATAAAAAGGAAGTGAGGAATACCCTCGATTTACATCTCTTAAACAACAAAGTAAAAACTGGTTCTGGATAGATTCGATAAGATTAGTGTGAACGTAGTAGGGATCCCATACAATTGGGCCATACTCTAAAACCGGTCTTATAAGGTTCGTCAATAATCTTTTTGCCCATCGTTTATGAAAGCCAACATGCCTCGAGCTATATAAAAAGTCATCGTTATAAGTTGTATATAGTTTAATTTATCATCACAATGAAAAATTTCATCTTTCAGCTAAGTACGCGTTACTGACTGACTAACATCCAAAGCGGCTGAAGCTGAAAAGCTAAAAATTTAGACCGGAGGTTGATCTTTCGCCAAGTCGATCTACTAAAACGATTGTCTAGAGGGTAAAAAGGGGTAAACAACATTTAAATTCGCTAACTTCATATTTCTTAAACTAAAAGAGATACAAAAAAATTAAAATAGTTATTTTAATAAACTAGAACATAAGAGGGGTCTTTTTATATATTAAAAAAATTTGATGAACAGTCCTTGTCTTGTCAAAATACATCGCTTTTTCGTTAACACATAATTCATTCATTGTTTGTGCTTTAACTCCGTCAATATTCCCGTAATACAATGCAAAATAAATATTTATAGCAATAAATATATTTTTTTCGTCAGGGAAAAAACCCTTTTAAAATTGTTTATGCCTTACAATGAATTAATTTGTTGTGGGCTTTTTGGTATTTATTTAAACAAAATATCCATCAGATATTTTAATTCGTCATTTAGCTGAGTCTAATTTTAAAAACATATTTTTATTTATACGTATAAGTATATACATACTTTAATTGTATTAACTACATACATACATACATGCACACACACATAAGTGCCTGTGTTAATGTTTAATATTTTTCTTCGAGTCCAGATGGAAAGCAGGTTTTGAGAATAGTTTTATAAAAGACTCTACAAACTCTATTGACGCTTAAGCTTGAACGTAATGCTAGGAACACAACTGGGGCGAATAACGAATTTTTGTCGCAAAAAATAAAAAATGTTTGTGTATATAAAAATCCAAATATTCACGGCTTTGGCCGATATTTGCCATGCACGGCAAACTCGGCAACAGTTTTCAAGTGTTTTAGAATATAACGATTTGTTTTTCTTCAACAATTGAGTACTCCACTTGCAAACACTGATAAGTTAAAAAAAATCAAAAGTTTGAAAAGCCGCCATTTCGTTCAAAACCTGATAAGTTACGAGCAATTTCTAATTAAATATTCAATACTCCTGCGAAATTCTCTATATTGGCTTGGTATTTTAATTTTTGCATTTTTTATTTAAATTATACAAAATAGCTTACAATAAACTCTTTTTAGTTGTTTTTCGTTACATGTTTTGGTGTTATTTTTCACTCTACACAGCGAAGTTTTGCCGACAAATTCCTTGTGATGGTCGAAATTCGCCGTTCGCCCAAGTTAAGTACCTCGCATCCAAGTCACAAATTATATATCGTTTTAATGTGCTAAATTCCAAATTCGCTTGATAAACACACTGACATTTATTTTTGTAATTATATAAATAGAAATTTCAGGGTGTATAATTTGTCCTGTAGAAAACACAAACGTTAAAAAATTTCCATCTGGGTCATTCATATATTGTAATTTATTTAAGTAACTTATACACCGTGTAGGAGTTCTGTACTGCGTATGTATTGAGGCATATGTGTGAAAGTATGTATATCGATGTCAGTATATGTAGGGAAACAGCATGTTTAATATTTATCTTTTCAAGTGTCAAATAAATATTTTGATGTCTGGTGAATAAATAAACACTTAACTCACATACAACGCAAAATATACAAACATCTATATATACAAACGTAAACAAATAAATTTATATATGCAAACACACATAAATAAATGTATGGATAAGTATGAAATATATTCTCTACATATTCCAATACATACACGCAGAAAAAGCAAATGGTGGAAAAATGATTAAGAAACCCCATTTTATGGTTTCCGCAATGGCCACTAATAAACTATTGCTGTTTCGAACATTTCTATTGTAACGGTTAATAATATTTTGTTTCTATATGGCCATAAAATGCTTACCTTCCCTAAAACTTCGAATATGGTTGCCTTTAACAATATATAATGTTTAAGCACTTTTTTTTATTTGTCTATAAGTCTTTCAATTATTTAATTAAGTGTTAACCATATTATGGTCATAATTAACCATAATGTGCGTAACTGCAAACGTAAAGAATGTTAAATTCCAACCATAGTATGTTGCTCCTAAATATGGTTACCTCCAACCCTTTTTTTCTGCGTGTATTTAGAGGTATGCGAGAAACAATGAAATTCATATTCATATAAATGAAATAAAAATACAGCATTCTTCTCCGTTGGCAGGATAATAAAATAAGCACATACTCGAATAACTTGCCGTTTCACACACAGATGCATCCATATATAAATGTGTGCCTGTGTGTGATTGAAAAGCAAAGAAAACAACGACAAATATACAAAACCATAAGCGACCGCAAAATTATGTATTTTTATAATTTATTTCAGGAAGAAAAAAAACCTGAAAATATTTAAAACTTAAACAAACAGACATTTTTTTGTCAAACTTTTATCAAGCCTTTTATTACACATACATACTTAATAGGCCTTCTGCTCACTCTTTATTATGTATTTTAGGTCTGATGTCTTTGTTTATATTTTAAAAATTTTAATGCAAACTGTCAATCTATTTGAATAATTACGTAGATTTTATCGATAGTCCCTTACTTGGGATAAAAACTACATAAGAATTTTAAGTGCTGAAATGTTAAAAAATAAAAATATTAAATATTTAAATTCTTACAATGAAACTGCATCATTGCATAAAAACCATCGGTCTGGGCAGCAGAAAATGAAAAAAGTGCGAGGTAGGACATAAAATTAAGTAAAAACTGAAATGCACAAAAACTAGAATTAATCGACCAGAGCCAAATGCAATAGATGGTTACGGTGACCATATTTTTAAAAGCAAAATACAAAAAAAAAATAGTTTAATAATATGCAACTAGATCATTGAGTGGCCCAGCAATAAATGGCATGAATAATATGTAATTTTTACTCGTACTATTAGAATTTATCCTCATAATCTTTTTTTTCATTTATTTTTTTTTTTTTTTTTTTGTGAAGTCTACTCAGAATGGGAATTTGGAGACAGGTTGAAGTTAAGTAGCATTAATGGAACAATATAAATTTTTAATAAAAGTTTGCATACAATTTGTTGTGTATAAATACTACTTTACCTTAAACGCAAACGGCCATATCTACCATATACAAAACAAATTAATAATTTTCTCCAATCACCAAATTTATATCAAATTCATAATATCAAGCAAACAATTTGTTGATGTTGCAACTATAACCAAAATGATTATATTGATTACTAAAAATTGTGAATATTTTGTTTTTCGATAAGTGATTAATTTTAATTAAAAAAATTATCAAAAAACTTTCAAACAATGTGTTAATTTATTTAATTAAATATTGACAATTTCCAAAAACAATTCTTCATGCTTTAATTATTTTATTTTAAACGAAAAAAGTCAATTAAGATTTTTTGTAATTTATTCAAAATTTTAATTGAAAATTTATTTCAAAACAACTAAAATGTTAATTAAATCAAAATAAAATTTTTAATTTTCTTTGAACAAAAAAAAATAATTGATTCAATTATCACATTAATTAAATTTAAATACTTTTTAAACCATTTTTTAATTGATAAAACACTTTTTTCTGTGTATTGAAAGTTTTACAGGAGAAAAAAACCTTTTAAATAAAAGTGATTAATTGCCTCAAATTGTTTAAAACTAATTTTCATTAATAAATAAATTGTTTGGTAGTAATCCCTGCCATAGGCCTTGACAATGTTGCATATTTTGCAAACGGTTAGTTAAATAATTTAACACCGTTAGGTCCGTTTGTTTTTCGTTTATAAAATCGCGGAGAATTGGTCGGAGGATTTCAAAATATGTTGTGGATATAGTCGATTTTAAATTTTTGGTTAGTCAGAGACGTCTTAGGTAAGAATACATTGACTTTGCCGTAATGGCAACCATTTGTTTGTTCTGCAAATTGAGGACGTTTTAAATCCAAAACTTATCGATAAAAGCTTTAGACATTGGAAATCCAATTTCTAGTTTTTAAATATCTCGGACGCTAAGCTATTAAACAACGATATGAATTTGAAGTTAAAACAGTATCAAAATTAGATTTGTTTAAAATAAATTAAAAATATAAACGACTTCGAAACGGGATCTTTGAAATCAAAACACAATATTTCAAAATTCTACTTTCGACTGTCTTAGAAATCGAAAATCTTAGTATATGTCCAGGCTAATTTAATAGGATGAACTCGTCGCTCTCTTACTTTTTTATGTTTATAGAAAATTCCAAACTGTCAAAATTGTCTCCATATGAAACTGTTTCACAGTCCTTTTCCTGGATTTCTCTTAACATATTAAATCTTCCATAATGTTATCAGAGTCCTATTTTAAATTTTTTAAATTTCTAATACTTCTAATTGTTTCGGTTAATTCTAAGAAACAAATAACTAAACACATACATATAAAAAGTACGTGAAACAAAAAGCAAACACTTATTTAAATCTAGAACACTGAACACCTTCTTTGTTTGTATGAAAAAATATTTTCTTAACACAAAGTTTCGTCTCAATGTGCTGGTTCACACTCTTCAAGTTTCAGCTGTCAAGTCTTTAGCTTTTTTTTTTGGGAAAAAGGGAAAAGAGAATGCCATTTTATTTCCTCTCTTTCCTAAAAACTGACGACTAAAACTTGAAGACTGTGAACCAGCACAATAATTAAAAACACCACAAAATATGTTATATGTTAATCGAAAATAGACAATTTTAAATAAACCGATCAGTTAATCGGGTAGTAATTAATCGGTCAACCGATTAACGGTTAACCGTATGAATCCCCTAATTGATTACCACAATTATATTGAAATACTGATTTATTTAGATGGATCGCTATAGCAACGTGCTTTTATTAAACTAGTTTCTAAAATCTTTTGCAATTGGCTTTAGTGCATACATTTAAAATAGTTTCTATTTTTGTTTTTTGATCAATGTTTTTTAATATTATTATTATTGAGGTTTTATGTTATCCTCACGGGCTAATAATGATCAATAGTTTTTTACCAAATGTAAATAAAAAACATTTATGGTTTTTTATTGGTTTTTCCCAGCGTTTCGTTCGCTTTTTTCGAACTTCATCAGGGGTTATTTTTATTCCATAATAATTAATTAGGGTTTTCATTTGTATTGCACTTTTCAACTATTTAATATTAAAAACTGGACTACACGACACAGAAATAAATGAATAAATAATAAATAAAAAAAATAAAAAATACAACACAAAACACCGAATAAAAGTCAAACTTAATGTAAATATCACAGAACTATAACTTATTTTAAGTTTAAGAATTTAATTCATAAAACGTTAATTTACAATTTACCCACGATAAAAAGGAAATGCACATTTTAATGTACATATGACCAAGTAGACACACAAAAAATATTCACACACATACGAAACAAATAGCCACACCAAAATGTTGCAAATTAATACACAACACATCAATAAGTCGAACAAACAAAAATTTTAACTGATGTTGATATTCAATTTTTTTTTTAATAACACTTACACAAACAGCCGAACGCACGCACGCACAAATGAATGTTAAATACACATGAACAAATCAGATAATCACATGCACACAAATACTACAACATGTGATAGAGATAAAAGGGAAAAGGACGAAAATCGAACACTTGTATGGAAGAGATTATAAAAATGCATTTATTTATTGTTTGTGAGCGTGTGTATGCTTTTATTGTTACTCAAATATTCCATATTATCAATTTTTTCATCGAGTATTATTATCAATGATGACATTTACCTGTGCTTTTGCTGTTGTTTTTTTTTTTTAATTTTTGCTGCCTTTACAAGATTAAAACTGATAAAACCATGAACATTTTTTTCCAACTGTTATTGGACTTAAAAATGGATATTTAAAAAGCTCTGCTTGTGTAACATTCGTGAATGGTCTGATAGTTCAGGCTTTAACGGTTCCACCACCAGCCTTGCCAACGAAATGACACAACCGCAAAAATAATTAAAAACTTTACACAACCACATGAATTCAATGGCATTCGCATTTTGCGAGTGAAATGTGTCTGTGCGTTCAAATGATGATGAAACTGTGAATAAGTTTGAGTCTTAGTGAGGGTATGAATTAATATATTTATGTGAATGTTTGTGCGAACATTTGATTCTGTTAGTGTATCTGTAAATTTAATTGCAGCACAGAGAACGTGTTTAAAATTGAAGCTGAAAAAAAACTATTACATGATATAAAATGTAGTTTGCGAAATAAAACCTATATGAAAAAAGGACATGATCTCACAAACGTGCCTGCTGTAGACAGGACTATTGCTATTGCTTTCTATCTCATCTGTACTGTCACTCCAGCGACAAAGGGTCAAGTTACAGATAACGTTGTATTTGCTGTAGCCTTAACAAGATTTTCACGAACAATGTTGTCGTTTCGAGTAGCATAACAAAAAAAATCCAATTAAATCAAAAGTTACGCAAAGTGATAAGTCACGTTGCATATGACGTCTCTGCTCACACATACACACAGATACACAAAACACACTCCTTAGCCCACATACTTATAGTGTGTGTTTAACAGACACTCCAACAGTAGCACTCGAGTCACCAAAACCCATACAAAAATATCTTTTAAAGCAAAAACCATTTGCAAGAAAAGCAACAACTTGCCAGTTCAACTGCACAAGAACGCACAACGTGTTTCTTTTTTGTTTAATATTAAAACAAAAGGTCAACTGCGGAAGTGCCAGAGAATATAAACGAAATCGGACAGAAGATGATAGATAAAAGCAAAAAAAATTAATGTGCAACGAATGAAGAAAATACGCCGGGCAAGGTTTGTCTCAAGGATGGATGAAAATTAAATAAGAAGAATACCATATGGGAAATACTCTAACAATCTGTATGGGAATTTTGTTTGAAAATTAAATGACATTTTATTCTTTTCGTTAAAGAATTCTAACATCTGTTATACTTTTCTATTAAACTTTATTATCAAGTATAACTGAAAACGTTTTATTCTTTCTTTTTAAAATGGAAAGTATATCGCAAGTCCAAAAATGTTACCGATTGTACTTTATCCACAATATTTTTATAAAGTAAATTGATGTGAAATTTAATTTACCCATACGTCCCTTTTTAATCTTTAACTATAAAAAAGCTTAATAGGAGGTCGAGGTTAAGCTAAAAAGCAGCCATTCACACATTTATTCATCACAACACAAACAGAAACCAAAACAATGCAGTGCACATGTGTTGCATTCTTGCACTGCTCCTACAACTCCAACTAACTAAATAGAACATTTTATTAATTTTTAAGCATAAAAATGGATAAAATATATACCAAAGAAAAGATTCAAATTACCAAACTCCCACACAAACGAGTAAAAATATTATGTAACAACTGATGACTTAAAAGTTTGAGAAAGGCTTTTAACAGAAAAAGCAATTTTGGCTCAGCCAATGATGATGGCCATAGTGATGACAGCAAAAGCGAAACGAAAGTCATCAACCACACTGAGCAAAGAATGAACAAAAATGCAAATACTTTCAAGTGGCCTCTAATTAAATTTCAGCAAATATTTCAACCGTAACAAAAGTTTTTATCACAATTTCATGTCAGTGTTTGTAACAGCTTGTCTCCAAATCTAAAATTGTCCTTTTCTTTTTCAACTCCTGCCTGCAAATTTTTGATGCTGTTGCAAATTTGCTGAATATTTTATAAGTATTTGAATAACAAAATCAGTTGTAGCAAATAAAATTTGTATTCTTTGGGAAACTTTCATTTAAATATCACCAAACTTTAGGCAGGCGGGCACATTACCATGCTTATTAGTCTCTTGTGGTTTTACACATTTTCTGTAAACTTGGCTCCTGTGTAGCCGAAGAAAACTAAATAAAGAGTGCGAGACTGGCCAACCAAAACAGGCAACCAACCAACTCTCAAACCAAAAACTAAACCAACCAAACTGCAACCAAAACAGGTCGTAAAAATAGAATTTTTCCCAACTGAAAAAGTTATTTGAAAATTCAGTTGAACTTCAGTTTCGTTAAAGTTTTTTCTAACCAAAAACAAAACAAAAAAAAAATAAAAATCAAAAGTGCACTTAGAGGTGGCAAAACATGGGTGGAAAATGAGGGGGACAAAGAACATAAGCTGACTTTTTACATAATGATGCCGGATATGGTCATCTTGTTCACTAATGACTTTTGTTAGTGGTCTTACATTTGCAACCACTAATACTTCTATAGTTTTATAATTCAGCTGCTAATATTGTTGCTGCTGGGTCTAACTGGTGCGTCTCTGCAACTAAACACATTGCTGGTATGTTGTTGTTGTTTTTTTTTTTTTATTTTATTTTTGCGAGTTCATAGTCGGAAAGCCCAGCAACTAGTCAGTCTGTTGCTGACTTGTCGAAAACTTTCTCCTTTTACTTTAATATTTTGCTGGATTTTTTTTCGTATGCACAGGAATTTTTAGTTTTTTTTTTTTTTTTTTTTTTTTTTTTGTTTTATTACAAAACGAACAAACGAAAACAAACACCAACTTTTCATTTAATTTGTGTGAAAAGTTAATTTTAGAAGATTCTTTTCAGTTTTTTTTTCGAATTTAAAAACAACACGCATACACACATACTCGTTATTATTGTAAGAAAATGGCGTTAAGTAAAGAAAATATTTTTTTAAAATAACAATTTTTTTTTTAGTATTCTTAACGAAATTCAAAAACATAAAAATAAGCTTTAAAAAAACTTTATAATCAAAAATTCACAAGAATGAAAAATTCTGTGGCAATAAGGAAGAAGTGAATAAGTCTATTTTTAAACTTTAAATGTGATTTTTGAAAAGATACTCCTATTCTATTATAATCACGAATTCTATGTGGAAATAGTTTTTTTTAAGGTTTTTATACCGTAATATCCATTAACTTTCTAAAAAATTTTACAAAATAATTGAAACTTTGCCCACATGTTGTTTTTAGATGACATGTATTTCTCAGTGTACTTGTCAAATTTATCGCTAAAAAATGCAATTAGATCGTGTTTTATTTTGAACTGACAAACCTTTTGAAGTCAGTTGTCTTGCTAGTCATTTTATTGTAGCAGCAATTATGCATTCAAATCTGTTTATTAGCACATACCCTTTAAACAATAAAATATTTTAAGGAACTGAAATATAATTAAAAGTGAATAAAAATAGAAATCAGTATATAATTTGCTGTTGTAAACAATATTAGGTTATATGTCTGATATAACCAAAAACGCACGTTAAAAAGCAAAAATTATAATCATTCTGAACTTGTTTTTTTTTTTTTTTTTTTTTTTGAAGGAAATGCGCAATTACAAGCAAAAACTCTACAAAGTTGTTCACCAATTAAAGCATTTATCAAAAATAAAATTACTCTTATTTAAAAATTAGTTTAAGTGAATTAAACGTTTAATCAAGTTTAACGTTTAATTATTTAATTGATATTTTTATATTGTTTACTGCTGCAAATTTAATTAATTTCTTATTTTTTTCTGTGTATCGACAGCTCAATTCCAAAACAACCTAAGGGAGTTTTGCAGGAGAATTTCTTAAAGTTTATGGGCGATACAATCGTCAGGTGTTTGCAAATTTACTTTTTTTTAGAACAACTTTGGATTGGATAAGCTGACAAACACCAAAATTTTACAGAATTTTATTTAATAAGTTGAACAATACTGAAATATAAAATGTAAAAAATAAAAACGTGCTAAGTCGACTTTTTTTTGGTTAGGACCAGCACTCAGGGGATGACCCCTACAAATGCAATACATTGTGTTGGAACTAGGAAAAAAGGCTATGGGAAGGAGGATAGAGGGAGTAGTGTTTGTGAACATTCGACTTGAACTTATTCATGTTGAAAGTGAGAGGGAAGACTTCAGCAGGAAGGTTATTCCACATACGAACAGTCCGGCCAAAAAACGAATTTTCTCTGTAATGCGTTGTACGATTTACCGGCCAATCGACCACAAAATGATGGGCTCTTGAGGAAAAATGTAATTTCATCAGAACACATCCCGTAGTAACGAAAAAGCAGGCAAATACAACCCACATTCCGAGGGTGCTCAAGGGAGTCAATAGAATGTATACCCTACTGTCACCACTTAGAACCTTCGCTCTTTCCTGCACACGGTCGAGAAGCTCCAAAATATACTTTGAAAATAGACATGAGATTTGTATTCCATTCGCGGTCGGATATAGGTGGTATAAATAGTAAGGAGATCAGATGGAGTGAAGTATATTTTACACCGTTCAAAAAATCCGAGGCACTTGAATGCTTCTTTCGACACCTTAAATATATGTTTTGTCCATTGGACGTCACATTGTATCCTCATGCCCAGAACATCAAGAGATTCCGATTCCTCAATGATTATACCGACTATATATACAGATGAGGCTCCTTGATCTGTCGCGCGTTTATGCATCAGCACGCAATATTGGGGTTTTCGGGCATTAAAATCGACCCTATTCGCACGACCCCATTCCGAGACTAGGGTCTAAGGTATCGGCCAAGCGAATCATTAACGTTCTGTCTCATAGCACCAGCATCGGATACGCTTGGTCTATAATCAAATGAATACGAATGGCAAAGGTTGCTGTCATCTGCAAAAGAGTAGGGTTGGAAGTTTGACTTAGAAGAACATTTAGAAAAACAAGAAATAGAGTAGGAGAAATAGTAGCATGTTTCGACGAAGTTGTCTTAAACCAACTTAAGTCAACTTAAGGAATTTTTGTCACAGAAATTATTAAAATATTTTTAAAAATTCAATTCTTATCAGCGGCAAACATACGTGGAATTTTTATATTGGGACGTTAAGGCCATTGGACAGCAAAGTCCCAGCAAAAACTTTACTTACCTGGTAAGTTAGCAAGTAATGTTGGAGAAATTTAAACACTACTTATTTTTCGGCTGAATAACTACTTATTTTTGTTCGAGTTGTCCACAGAATTAAGTAGTTACAATACACTTAATAGAAGTTACAAAATATCTAGTTATTATTTAAGTACCAGTAAGCTGAATTGTAAGTACTTCCAATATACTTACTAGAAGCCAAAAATAACTAGTTTTTATTTAATTGGCGCTAGTAAATAGACCTAATAAGTAGTTATGGAGGTAAGTAGCAGTAAGTAAATATTCAGTACTGAAAATAATAGTAGTGAAAAGTAGTTACTGAGGTCATTACTAGCAAGTACTTATTGAGGTTTTCAGAATAATGACAATTGTAATAACAACTTATTACAAGGTAACGTATGATATAACTACGACCTATTACCAAAATTCAAAAAGTTTTTCCTGGGGTAGAAGGCTTTTAAAAAGAGGAACAATGTTTGTTGTTATAGGGAGACATTGTATATTATAATAAAAAATAAAATCGAACAAGACCTTGTTGTGAGAATGTTTTATTTCGTAGCGGGATATTTCAAATGGAACAAGTTAGAAGTAGTTCAGTGAAATCTCTGTTCAATTAAAATTAAATTTTTCTTTGCATGCTGTGTTTATGCGTAACGATTTTTTTGAACACAGTTTAAACATAGAACAATTAAGATACAATCGAAGATTGTAATTGTAACATATTGGTACTGTTTTTCATAGCAAAACATTAAATTTATGCATGTTATAATATTTGGAATGCTACCACTCAAATAGATTTTTTACTTCTCGCTTTTCTGCCATTTTTTATCTTAATATTTATAAAAAATGATGAACATAAATTTTATTTTAAGAACAAGTAAGACTACTATAATCAGCTGTGCCGAATATGTAATACCCTCCACCGAGAGTTCCAATATTTCAGAAGTGGGTTTAATATAGGATCTTTTAAATATAAAATAACCTTTTTAAAACGTAACCTCGCACGTTGTATTATAATACGTTGTCTAACTTAAAAAAATTTTATATATTTGTTTCAGAAATATTATGAGTCGAATTAAAGTAATTTTATGAAGGGAATTTTAGATTAGACCTATCGTAAGTTATAGATCGTTCATTACAAAATTAGGTGGAGTGATTTCTATTAAGTTAAAATAGAAAAAAACCTCTAAATAAGACCAAATTTCTTAAAATTGTATGCTTCTTAAAGTTGCATGTACACGGCATGTTTTTTACATCTGACTTGTCAAATTTCCCACTGCAAAATACATACATGTCGTGTGCTACCTTTAAAACATTGCATCTGTACAAGTCAGACGCAAAGTCATCTGACGATATTTCAATTAGAGCGTGCTCTTTTTTCTTCTGACAAACCATCTGACTTCAGCTGTGTCAGAAATCTATGCCGGGAAGAAACCCGCAGCGGCGGTGCATTGTTGACGGAATCATTAGCCGGCTTAAGTTAATATTTTACAATACCGATATATGTATAATCATTTCACTATTGAATATAAATTATGTACATATATAAATAAATACGTATCATTATAATATCCTAAATTGGTATATTCGAATTTAAAGAAAAACATTTTTAGATGGTTGAAATTTTTTACGGCGCAAATAAAAATTTTTGTGGCGGCAGCACGCTATTTTGAAACCAAGAACTACTTTGGTTTACTCGATAACTACAGCCCAGCAAAAACTTTACTTACCTGGTAAGTTAGCAAATAACATTGGAGAAATATAAACACTACTTATTTTTCGGCTGAATAACTACTTATTTTTGTTCGAGTTGTCCACAGAATTCAGTAGTTACAATACACTTACTAGAAGTCACAAAATATCTAGTTATTATTTAACTACCAGTAAGTTGAATTGTAAGTACTTACAATATACTTACTAGAAGCCAAAAAATAACTAGTTTTTATTTAATTGGCGCTAGTAAATAGACCTAATAAGTAGTTATGGAGCTAGTTACCAGTACTTAAATATTCAGTACTGAAAACAAGACAACTAAAAGGTAGTTACTTAGCTGATTATTAGTAAGCAAATATTCATTACTGAAAATAATAGTAGTGAAAAGTACTTACTGAGGTCATTACTAGCAAGTACTTATTGAGGTTTTCAGAATAATGACAATTGTAATGACAACTACTTACCAGGTAACGTATGAAATAACTACGACCTATTACCAAAATTCAAAAAGTTTTTCCTGGGAGAGAAAAACATGGACAATGTCAGAAGCAAATTACATGTACGTGTGTGACCAAATATTACAAAGCTTATGTAAAACAGCAATTTTGACAGACATTCACAATTACATGTGACTTGAAAACTTGACAAGTCAGATGTAAAAAACTTGTCGTCTACGGGCACCTTAAGCCGTGATTGAAAATAAACATTATATATTGTACTTAACTGGTCGGTACGGAATTTCCCAAAAGCTAATATTGTTTGGGTAGTAAATACCTTACATAAGAAAACATTTCTCTATTTGTGGCCTTCGTACATAATAAGAATACTGTACTAATCCAACTCAATATAAAGATGATAATATTTCATGCGATCCGTTTCTCGTAAAAAAACTACAATCATTCGTTGTGATCGGTTCAGCAGATTCATTTTCGTTCGTTTCAGTTGTGCTCAGCTTCTTTTGGCTGGAAAGGATAACAAAAAATTTTCAATAAAAACAAAACATGTACATAAAGCACACACAGGGTATTCGTGCTGTGTTCGTGCAAATTGTCAAGAAACAACAACAATACATGTGAGAAGCGTTACTCAAACATACATTTTATTTTAATGTTCTATAGTGTTTTTTTTACATTGTTGAAGAAATGAGCAAACACTAAAGAACATTAAAATAAAATGTATATTTACTGAACCACTACAATTAAGGAGTCGCAGAACAAAATGTGCCTTTTTTTAATATGATTAAGTTCTATTGGAAAAAATATTATTTGCATAATTTTTTTCCTCTTCTTAAAGAAAAAAATTTATCTTAAAAAAAATTGATGTAGAATATTTTAACGTGCTACAAACATCAGCACAAATACATAATACCCATCCACTATTGTGAGGTGGGTATAATGTAAAAAAGAACATTTTGGTATGCATATGTAGGCTTTATAAGGAATCTATTTAAATTTATAAGTCGATCTTCAAAAAATTAAAGGTATGACTTCCAGTCATATAAAATTACTTAATCCAGTCATATAAAATTACTTAAATTTAAATCAGAATCGGTGCTTTCTGTCACAAATTTAGTTTTTGAAACAAAAATATTAATTTTTTAGGGAGGTTCACTTTATGGTTTACAACTTTTTTCTTCCTTAGCCAATTGTGCTCGATTTCAATTTCAACCTGCTTGGATCAACTAGAAATAATATGACACCAATATTGTTCTTTGCTGTTGAGTCTTTTAAAAGAGAACGTATTTTCAATAGGCACATTTCATGTCCGCATGTCATGGCTAAATCGACTTAGAGTTATTCAAGGATCCAGTATATATGTACTTTATGAGTTCTATAATGGGGTCATACAGAGTGACAAATTGAGTATTACCTATTTCATCACTAGTGGTGGTGGAGGGTATAATTTCATGTATAGTTTTCTGGAACCTAAGATCAGTTTATGTGGAAAGACATTTTTTGTCCAAAATCATAAACGGTATTTAAAGGTTTGAAGGAGAAATACAAACACAATTTAATACAAACATGTAAAACAAATTCTCAAAAATTTGTTTTTGTTTCATATGTATTTGTGCGAAAGCAAGCGTTCTTTCTAGATCGTGAAATCGGATGTAAATATTTTAACTAAAAACCAAATACAGAGTAGGAAACAGATTATGCTAAAAATATATTTAATATAGCCAGTAGAAGAAAAAAATATAAGTAAACACGATAGAAAACATCAACAAAAACTTTTAGAATTTCAATTCTGTAGGGTGTGCAGGAAGTATCTACAAATACGGGTATGTTTATAAAGTGTGCAAGACATATTTTTTATTATAAATTTATTTTTTTTTTATAAAAATATATAATATATTTCTCGACTGGATTTTTTCGTTTTTTGTGATGCAAAAATAAAAACTCTTTTAAAAATGCATTTAAGTCCTTAATTTTAATGGTTCTTGACCACAAACGAAAATGGGAGGAAATAAAAACGAATTTAATCCGTGCACATATAAAAATACACTCACTCACATATGCACACTAGCAACATATAAAAATACATTGCAAAACAATATTTTAGCAAAACAATACACATGTGCTTTGTTTAAAAGTACATTCACATTTTACAACAAAAGCAAAATATTTTACTTCACATATGAATGTATGTGTTCGTACATATGTAAGTATATCTATATCCAATACCTATAAATTCTTTATGTAGGTGTATTTAAAAAGGGGTTTATTGTATGTCCAAGTATTAGTTTATACATACACATCTGTTTATTCCTTCATTCATATAAAATCATGTACTTTGCCCGGCCAGTTTTCCTCTATGTGTTAGTATCTCCTTTATGTTTGGCTGCGTGTTTGTGTTCCTGTAGTGCAGCTTTCAAAATACTATGCAAATATTTTCAATGAAAATGAAAATAATAGCATTGACCTCAAGGAGACAAGTGGTATTTTGTTTTTTTTTCTACAATATGAAACATTTATATATTTACATATTCATGAACTTCTGCACAGACTTCTTTTTAAAGACTTACAATCTTTTTGGATTTTAAATATTTTGAGCCAGAGATTTCAGTAAGAAATGAAACTGTTTACACAAATGTGTAAGAAAAAATAATGATATATATCTAGACTATATCAGATAAAAATTAAGTAAATTCTATTATCTAAGCAAATTTAAAATTCCTTTTTTATTATGGGTGGAAAGTTAAAGTATTTGTCATGTTCCCCCACACGCAGAGAAAAATTATGTTTAAATATGGTCACCTCTAACAAAACTATTTTAAAAGAAAATTTTAAGCATATTATGTTTAAATTAACCATATTATTGTCACCGACAACCATATTATTGTTAAACAAGTCCTCCATCAAGAAGCCACAACCATATTATGGTTGCCTCTAAACATGTTATGGTTAAATATGACAATAATTTGTTTTGAAATTAACAATAGTATTTTCCTCTTTCCCCAGAGCAACATTCTATGGTTGAAAATCCACCATGCTATTATAAATGTTAAACATATTTTAGTTATTATTATCCAAAACATGTTTGGAGGCAACCATAATATGGTTGTGCCTTCTTGATGGAGGACTAATTTAATCATAATATGGTTGTCGATGACAATAATATGGTTAAAATAACCATTATATGTTTACAATTTTATTTAAAAATCGTTTTGTTGGAGGTGACCATATTTAAACATAATTTTTCTCTGGGTGCACTTTTTAAACAAAATATATCACTTTAAAAGAATAATCCATTAGTTTTTAGTTCTCTGAATTATATCGCACTTGATCATAAAGAGGGTATTAACGCAAAATTTAAAAATTTAACATTAAAGGCATATGAATCATTACCAAAAAGTAAGCAAAATACCACGTTATTTTTACAGCGGCCAGATATGAATATTGCGTGTCGATTTTTTTTCCCAAAATTGTGTAAATAAAAATCTTGAGTTAGACGTAGAACGCATAACCGTGTAACCGTATGTCCACTAGCAATTTTAAACCTTCCTAGCCGTTTTATTGACCATAAATTAGGTTCAGCGGTTCCATAAAAATAACACAGTACAACATTTTTCAGTTAATTGATTGCCAACTCAATTCTGTGAATTGTATGTGAAATTAGACCCAAAAAGAAGAATTTCTGCATCATTCGTTTTGTCTTCTTACCTGCGATTTGAAGTAAGTATCGATTTGAAGTTAGTACTATCGTATAGAGGAATTTATCACGTTTTAGGCCCTGTTGTTTGACATAGCTCGACAACCACTAGCCCAATTTAGTTGAAATAAATTTTAAAAAATTAAGAATTACAATTCCCTTAATCTGTTCATATATTGTTTTCCTATACAAGTAACACTTTCGAAGTTAAAAATGAATGTATGAAGGGAAAAAATTATTTTTTGCCTAAAAATTTAAATTTTTTTTTTTAAAAATACATAAAAAATCCAAAATGGAAAAAAGTTTCAAGTCTAGTTATTTTTTCGCAAAGTCACATAACCTATGAGCAAAATGAGACAAAGATCATAAAAATCGATGTACGCGTTTCGCTTTTATTCGCAATTGAGTAAATGTATGAATTTCAAAAATTTGCTCGAGATATGCACAACATTATTTGGAGAAAACATTGACACCTTTTTCATGATTCCGAGAATTAAAAAAAAAGGAATAAACAAAAGGTTATTTGATTTTTATGATTGCGGTAATAAATGTACGTGGACAATTAAACGGAAAGTGGACCTTTTTATTATTTGGGTTTTTCCGGTGGCTACCTATATGATTTTTTTACAGAAATTGCACCCACATTTAAGGGTGGTCATTATTTGGAAAGTTTTGCACAGTTTGAAACGTACAAGTGCTGAATCAGGTATATAGCCAGCCGCCCTTAAAATATGCGCCCATTTATAAGTACCTGGCAGTAAAATATTCAAAAATACGTAGTATTTATAGGTGTGCATTGATCGATTTTTGGCATTCAGCCAGTGCCGACGAACGCGAACAGTAAAAGTGATTTTTCTCCAGTTTTTTAAAAGTGAATAACAACAAAACATAAAATATATCAATATGGAAAACAACAAGTGCCCATTAGTGTGTCCCATTAAAAAAAAAATTTTGGGGATCATTCTTAATTTGAATACTCATAAGGCTAAGAATTTTTGAGATTTTTTTCCCGATTTTTCGGAGGTGGTTTAGAGGTCGCGCAAATTGATTTTGTACTAGTAGTGAAAAGTAGTTACTGAGGTCATTACTAGCAAGTACTTATTGAGGTTTTCAGAATAATGACAATTGTAATAACAACTTATTACAAGGTAACGTATGATATAACTACGACCTATTACCAAAATTCAAAAAGTTTTTCCTGGGGTAGAAGGCTTTTAAAAAGAGGAACAATGTTTGTTGTTATAGGGAGACATTGTATATTATAATAAAAAATAAAATCGAACAAGACCTTGTTGTGAGAATGTTTTATTTCGTAGCGGGATATTTCAAATGGAACAAGTTAGAAGTAGTTCAGTGAAATCTCTGTTCAATTAAAATTAAATTTTTCTTTGCATGCTGTGTTTATGCGTAACGATTTTTTTGAACACAGTTTAAACATAGAACAATTAAGATACAATCGAAGATTGTAATTGTAACATATTGGTACTGTTTTTCATAGCAAAACATTAAATTTATGCATGTTATAATATTTGGAATGCTACCACTCAAATAGATTTTTTACTTCTCGCTTTTCTGCCATTTTTTATCTTAATATTTATAAAAAATGATGAACATAAATTTTATTTTAAGAACAAGTAAGACTACTATAATCAGCTGTGCCGAATATGTAATACCCTCCACCGAGAGTTCCAATATTTCAGAAGTGGGTTTAATATAGGATCTTTTAAATATAAAATAACCTTTTTAAAACGTAACCTCGCACGTTGTATTATAATACGTTGTCTAACTTAAAAAAATTTTATATATTTGTTTCAGAAATATTATGAGTCGAATTAAAGTAATTTTATGAAGGGAATTTTAGATTAGACCTATCGTAAGTTATAGATCGTTCATTACAAAATTAGGTGGAGTGATTTCTATTAAGTTAAAATAGAAAAAAACCTCTAAATAAGACCAAATTTCTTAAAATTGTATGCTTCTTAAAGTTGCATGTACACGGCATGTTTTTTACATCTGACTTGTCAAATTTCCCACTGCAAAATACATACATGTCGTGTGCTACCTTTAAAACATTGCATCTGTACAAGTCAGACGCAAAGTCATCTGACGATATTTCAATTAGAGCGTGCTCTTTTTTCTTCTGACAAACCATCTGACTTCAGCTGTGTCAGAAATCTATGCCGGGAAGAAACCCGCAGCGGCGGTGCATTGTTGACGGAATCATTAGCCGGCTTAAGTTAATATTTTACAATACCGATATATGTATAATCATTTCACTATTGAATATAAATTATGTACATATATAAATAAATACGTATCATTATAATATCCTAAATTGGTATATTCGAATTTAAAGAAAAACATTTTTAGATGGTTGAAATTTTTTACGGCGCAAATAAAAATTTTTGTGGCGGCAGCACGCTATTTTGAAACCAAGAACTACTTTGGTTTACTCGATAACTACAGCCCAGCAAAAACTTTACTTACCTGGTAAGTTAGCAAATAACATTGGAGAAATATAAACACTACTTATTTTTCGGCTGAATAACTACTTATTTTTGTTCGAGTTGTCCACAGAATTCAGTAGTTACAATACACTTACTAGAAGTCACAAAATATCTAGTTATTATTTAACTACCAGTAAGTTGAATTGTAAGTACTTACAATATACTTACTAGAAGCCAAAAAATAACTAGTTTTTATTTAATTGGCGCTAGTAAATAGACCTAATAAGTAGTTATGGAGCTAGTTACCAGTACTTAAATATTCAGTACTGAAAACAAGACAACTAAAAGGTAGTTACTTAGCTGATTATTAGTAAGCAAATATTCATTACTGAAAATAATAGTAGTGAAAAGTACTTACTGAGGTCATTACTAGCAAGTACTTATTGAGGTTTTCAGAATAATGACAATTGTAATGACAACTACTTACCAGGTAACGTATGAAATAACTACGACCTATTACCAAAATTCAAAAAGTTTTTCCTGGGAGAGAAAAACATGGACAATGTCAGAAGCAAATTACATGTACGTGTGTGACCAAATATTACAAAGCTTATGTAAAACAGCAATTTTGACAGACATTCACAATTACATGTGACTTGAAAACTTGACAAGTCAGATGTAAAAAACTTGTCGTCTACGGGCACCTTAAGCCGTGATTGAAAATAAACATTATATATTGTACTTAACTGGTCGGTACGGAATTTCCCAAAAGCTAATATTGTTTGGGTAGTAAATACCTTACATAAGAAAACATTTCTCTATTTGTGGCCTTCGTACATAATAAGAATACTGTACTAATCCAACTCAATATAAAGATGATAATATTTCATGCGATCCGTTTCTCGTAAAAAAACTACAATCATTCGTTGTGATCGGTTCAGCAGATTCATTTTCGTTCGTTTCAGTTGTGCTCAGCTTCTTTTGGCTGGAAAGGATAACAAAAAATTTTCAATAAAAACAAAACATGTACATAAAGCACACACAGGGTATTCGTGCTGTGTTCGTGCAAATTGTCAAGAAACAACAACAATACATGTGAGAAGCGTTACTCAAACATACATTTTATTTTAATGTTCTATAGTGTTTTTTTTACATTGTTGAAGAAATGAGCAAACACTAAAGAACATTAAAATAAAATGTATATTTACTGAACCACTACAATTAAGGAGTCGCAGAACAAAATGTGCCTTTTTTTAATATGATTAAGTTCTATTGGAAAAAATATTATTTGCATAATTTTTTTCCTCTTCTTAAAGAAAAAAATTTATCTTAAAAAAAATTGATGTAGAATATTTTAACGTGCTACAAACATCAGCACAAATACATAATACCCATCCACTATTGTGAGGTGGGTATAATGTAAAAAAGAACATTTTGGTATGCATATGTAGGCTTTATAAGGAATCTATTTAAATTTATAAGTCGATCTTCAAAAAATTAAAGGTATGACTTCCAGTCATATAAAATTACTTAATCCAGTCATATAAAATTACTTAAATTTAAATCAGAATCGGTGCTTTCTGTCACAAATTTAGTTTTTGAAACAAAAATATTAATTTTTTAGGGAGGTTCACTTTATGGTTTACAACTTTTTTCTTCCTTAGCCAATTGTGCTCGATTTCAATTTCAACCTGCTTGGATCAACTAGAAATAATATGACACCAATATTGTTCTTTGCTGTTGAGTCTTTTAAAAGAGAACGTATTTTCAATAGGCACATTTCATGTCCGCATGTCATGGCTAAATCGACTTAGAGTTATTCAAGGATCCAGTATATATGTACTTTATGAGTTCTATAATGGGGTCATACAGAGTGACAAATTGAGTATTACCTATTTCATCACTAGTGGTGGTGGAGGGTATAATTTCATGTATAGTTTTCTGGAACCTAAGATCAGTTTATGTGGAAAGACATTTTTTGTCCAAAATCATAAACGGTATTTAAAGGTTTGAAGGAGAAATACAAACACAATTTAATACAAACATGTAAAACAAATTCTCAAAAATTTGTTTTTGTTTCATATGTATTTGTGCGAAAGCAAGCGTTCTTTCTAGATCGTGAAATCGGATGTAAATATTTTAACTAAAAACCAAATACAGAGTAGGAAACAGATTATGCTAAAAATATATTTAATATAGCCAGTAGAAGAAAAAAATATAAGTAAACACGATAGAAAACATCAACAAAAACTTTTAGAATTTCAATTCTGTAGGGTGTGCAGGAAGTATCTACAAATACGGGTATGTTTATAAAGTGTGCAAGACATATTTTTTATTATAAATTTATTTTTTTTTTATAAAAATATATAATATATTTCTCGACTGGATTTTTTCGTTTTTTGTGATGCAAAAATAAAAACTCTTTTAAAAATGCATTTAAGTCCTTAATTTTAATGGTTCTTGACCACAAACGAAAATGGGAGGAAATAAAAACGAATTTAATCCGTGCACATATAAAAATACACTCACTCACATATGCACACTAGCAACATATAAAAATACATTGCAAAACAATATTTTAGCAAAACAATACACATGTGCTTTGTTTAAAAGTACATTCACATTTTACAACAAAAGCAAAATATTTTACTTCACATATGAATGTATGTGTTCGTACATATGTAAGTATATCTATATCCAATACCTATAAATTCTTTATGTAGGTGTATTTAAAAAGGGGTTTATTGTATGTCCAAGTATTAGTTTATACATACACATCTGTTTATTCCTTCATTCATATAAAATCATGTACTTTGCCCGGCCAGTTTTCCTCTATGTGTTAGTATCTCCTTTATGTTTGGCTGCGTGTTTGTGTTCCTGTAGTGCAGCTTTCAAAATACTATGCAAATATTTTCAATGAAAATGAAAATAATAGCATTGACCTCAAGGAGACAAGTGGTATTTTGTTTTTTTTTCTACAATATGAAACATTTATATATTTACATATTCATGAACTTCTGCACAGACTTCTTTTTAAAGACTTACAATCTTTTTGGATTTTAAATATTTTGAGCCAGAGATTTCAGTAAGAAATGAAACTGTTTACACAAATGTGTAAGAAAAAATAATGATATATATCTAGACTATATCAGATAAAAATTAAGTAAATTCTATTATCTAAGCAAATTTAAAATTCCTTTTTTATTATGGGTGGAAAGTTAAAGTATTTGTCATGTTCCCCCACACGCAGAGAAAAATTATGTTTAAATATGGTCACCTCTAACAAAACTATTTTAAAAGAAAATTTTAAGCATATTATGTTTAAATTAACCATATTATTGTCACCGACAACCATATTATTGTTAAACAAGTCCTCCATCAAGAAGCCACAACCATATTATGGTTGCCTCTAAACATGTTATGGTTAAATATGACAATAATTTGTTTTGAAATTAACAATAGTATTTTCCTCTTTCCCCAGAGCAACATTCTATGGTTGAAAATCCACCATGCTATTATAAATGTTAAACATATTTTAGTTATTATTATCCAAAACATGTTTGGAGGCAACCATAATATGGTTGTGCCTTCTTGATGGAGGACTAATTTAATCATAATATGGTTGTCGATGACAATAATATGGTTAAAATAACCATTATATGTTTACAATTTTATTTAAAAATCGTTTTGTTGGAGGTGACCATATTTAAACATAATTTTTCTCTGGGTGCACTTTTTAAACAAAATATATCACTTTAAAAGAATAATCCATTAGTTTTTAGTTCTCTGAATTATATCGCACTTGATCATAAAGAGGGTATTAACGCAAAATTTAAAAATTTAACATTAAAGGCATATGAATCATTACCAAAAAGTAAGCAAAATACCACGTTATTTTTACAGCGGCCAGATATGAATATTGCGTGTCGATTTTTTTTCCCAAAATTGTGTAAATAAAAATCTTGAGTTAGACGTAGAACGCATAACCGTGTAACCGTATGTCCACTAGCAATTTTAAACCTTCCTAGCCGTTTTATTGACCATAAATTAGGTTCAGCGGTTCCATAAAAATAACACAGTACAACATTTTTCAGTTAATTGATTGCCAACTCAATTCTGTGAATTGTATGTGAAATTAGACCCAAAAAGAAGAATTTCTGCATCATTCGTTTTGTCTTCTTACCTGCGATTTGAAGTAAGTATCGATTTGAAGTTAGTACTATCGTATAGAGGAATTTATCACGTTTTAGGCCCTGTTGTTTGACATAGCTCGACAACCACTAGCCCAATTTAGTTGAAATAAATTTTAAAAAATTAAGAATTACAATTCCCTTAATCTGTTCATATATTGTTTTCCTATACAAGTAACACTTTCGAAGTTAAAAATGAATGTATGAAGGGAAAAAATTATTTTTTGCCTAAAAATTTAAATTTTTTTTTTTAAAAATACATAAAAAATCCAAAATGGAAAAAAGTTTCAAGTCTAGTTATTTTTTCGCAAAGTCACATAACCTATGAGCAAAATGAGACAAAGATCATAAAAATCGATGTACGCGTTTCGCTTTTATTCGCAATTGAGTAAATGTATGAATTTCAAAAATTTGCTCGAGATATGCACAACATTATTTGGAGAAAACATTGACACCTTTTTCATGATTCCGAGAATTAAAAAAAAAGGAATAAACAAAAGGTTATTTGATTTTTATGATTGCGGTAATAAATGTACGTGGACAATTAAACGGAAAGTGGACCTTTTTATTATTTGGGTTTTTCCGGTGGCTACCTATATGATTTTTTTACAGAAATTGCACCCACATTTAAGGGTGGTCATTATTTGGAAAGTTTTGCACAGTTTGAAACGTACAAGTGCTGAATCAGGTATATAGCCAGCCGCCCTTAAAATATGCGCCCATTTATAAGTACCTGGCAGTAAAATATTCAAAAATACGTAGTATTTATAGGTGTGCATTGATCGATTTTTGGCATTCAGCCAGTGCCGACGAACGCGAACAGTAAAAGTGATTTTTCTCCAGTTTTTTAAAAGTGAATAACAACAAAACATAAAATATATCAATATGGAAAACAACAAGTGCCCATTAGTGTGTCCCATTAAAAAAAAAATTTTGGGGATCATTCTTAATTTGAATACTCATAAGGCTAAGAATTTTTGAGATTTTTTTCGGAGGTGGTTTAGAGGTCGCGCAAATTGATTTTGTACCAAAAATCGACCTTTTTGGGTTTTTTTTAATTTCGGTTGAAAATTGGTAAAAAAATAGATATTTCTTCAGCTTCTGAGTCAATATACTTAAAGAAAATTTTCCGATCTTTAATTTTATGTGCATAAATAATAAGTTTCGTCAGGGATTTTCCACATTTTGATACATTATATAACAGTTTTTCGTAAATTTTCAGCAAATATGAAAAAAAATGCTTTATAACTTTTAAAATTTGTATTAAGACTAAAAAAACTAATGATGCAGTTTAAAAGATTATGAAGTTTTAAATAAATTAGCCAAAAAAAAATTGAATTTTCTCTCACCGTTCTCGAGTTATACCCTTTTAAAGCTTTGTACACATTGTATGAAATGTATAATACTATAAGGTGTGAACTAGGTTTGCATTGCTCTAAACTTTAAATAATTGGATTTAGAAAATGTTTTACAAATAAAATAATAGTTACTTACCACTCATACATAACAATTATAATAAAAACAAAGAAAAATAGAATTGTTATAAATCATTTATTATAGTCCTTTCTTTTCTTAATTTCGAGTTTGGTTTTTCTAGACTTACCCTTACATAACTTTGCCCACTTCGAGTGCAATATTATTATTTTGCGAGAAATATTTCATAGTTCCTGATTTGGATTCCACAAATCTCTCAAACTCTTTGCTATTATTCTGGCGCTTTTGGAAATAGTGCACTTTTCCACTAAATGCAATTTAAAAAATCTTTGCAGTATTTGGTTTTTTGTCGGCGGTTTGGCAGTATCAAGGTCATCAATCATTTTGCCCACACACCACACATTCCTTGTATTCGACAAAGGCATATCTATTTTAAAAAAATATTACCCAATATTTCTTTGACTACTTTATGATAATTTCAACTTACCGGAGCAATAAAACTTCAGATTAACAAAATATTTTAATTAAAAAGACGGGACTTCTTGTTATAATTACATATGTTATTGTTATGTATGACTGGTAAGTAACTATTATTTTATTTGTAAAACATTTTCTAAATCCAATTATTTAAAGTTTAAAGCAATGCAAACCTAGTTCACACCTTATAGTATTATACATTTCATACAATGTGTACAAAGCTTTAAAAGGGTATAACTCGAGAACGGTGAGAGAAAATTCATTTTTTTTTTTTGCTAATTTATTTAAAACTTCATAATCTTTTAAACTGCATCATTACTTTTTTTAGTCTTAATACAAATTTTAAAAGTTATAAAGCATTTTTTTTCATATTTGCTGAAAATTTACGAAAAACTGATATATAATGTATCAAAATGTGGAAAATCCCTGACGAAAATTATTATTTATGCACATAAAATTAAAGATCGGAAAATTTTCTTTAAGAATATTTACTCAGAAGCCGAAAAAATACCGATTTTTTAGCAATTTTCAATAATAATTCAATAAAAGTCAAAAACGCTAGAATTTTGGTACAAAATCAGTTTGCGCGACCTCTAAAGCACTTCCGAAAAATCTGATAAAATTCTCAAAAATACTTTACCTTATGAGTATCCAAATTAGGAAAGATCTTCCGAGAAAATCCAAATTTTTATTTTTTTTGGGACAACCTAGTGCCCATATTTGGATGAATATTGTTACGTTTGTGGTCATATCGTCCGAAAAATACAGAAAAAAGATCGAAAAAATTTGTTTACTGAGCAATTCAAAACCGCGTATTGTAATTATTTCGATGAAGCAGATTTAAGTGGTGCAAATTTTACGCCGAACACAGTGTGCAACAGTTGTTATACTACCCTTCTAAAATGGATTCACGGAAAAAGTAGAAAGTTATCTTTTATGAAGCCAGTAATTTGGGTGGAAGACACAACTGGACATGATGAATCCAGGTGCTATGCATGCATAAATTTTCGTCCTGGATTAAACAGACAACAATTGAAAACAAAAGTATACACTGCTGCATTTACTGCCACACTTCCAGTGCAACGCCCTGCTGATACCGATGCACCTAAACCTTCGAGTGCGGATACTGTGTCCCTGCTAGCCGAAACCGTTTTCACCAATCCGACCGATTTGGATGATGCTGATTGGATACCCGATATTGAAAATAGTGCACCACAACCGCTACAACAAATCGAAATGGATTACATTGTGGCCAAGCTGGGACTATCACAACACGACTCCGAATGGCTGACATCATTTTTGAAGAGAAGAAAACTCACACAGCAAAATGTCAGCGCAACATCATACCGACAACGCCAAGCTGATTTTCAGAACCATGAATATGAACAACCTACGAAGAAAACAAGATCATCAGAACCACAAGCGTCAACTTCTACAAGGATGGATATTGCCAATAATTGAAAAAATGTTCTAAATTTTGTTTTTATGCATATTATAATTGCGTATTAATTGCATATTATTTTATTTTCATTAAGTTTTTATAAATAAAGTTTTTTTTTGCATGATAATTTTTTAATTTATATTTTTATTTTTATTTTAAGGGTGGTGGCTATAACTGATTTTTGAAATTCATACCTTTACTCAATTGCGAATAAAAGCGAAACGCGTGCATCGATTTTTATGATCTTTGTCTCATTTTGCTCATAGGCTATGTGACTTTGCGAAAAAATAACTAGACTTGAAACTTTTTTCCATTTTGCATTTTTTATGTATTTTTAAAAAAAAATTTAAATTTTTAGGCAAAAAATAATTTTTTCCCTTCATACATTCATTTTTAACTTCGAAAGTGTTACTTGTATAGGAAAACAATATATGAACAGATTAAGGGAATTGAAATTCTTAATTTTTTAAAATTTATTTCAACTAAATTGGGCTAGGGGTTGTCGAGCTATGTCAAACAACAGGGCCTAAAACGTGATAAATTCCCCTATACGATAGTACTAACTTCAAATCGATACTTACTTCAAATCGCAGGTAAGAAGACAAAACGAATGATGCAGAAATTCTTCTTTTTGGGTCTAATTTCACATACAGTTCACAGAATTGAGTTGGCAAATCATGTGTTGTACTGTGTAAGCTTCCAAATATGACACATACACAAACACATTACTGGGCTACGCATGTACCCAATAGTTTTTATACAAAAAAAAAATTAGCAAATAAGAGGCTGTTCAACATCTTTTTAATCAAATTTATTAACCCTGCTGTTAGGTTAAGCCGAGTTGGTAAAATTTTTGAATTGTTTCCTTTGTAATTTTTCAACGGTGATATATACTGACTTAGTCTTTAGTTTTTTCTAACCTAACAGCAGGGTTAAATGATTTAATTACTTTTTCTAAATTTTATTATAAAATAAATATTTTTTTGTGAAGGAAAATTACAGTGGGGCACAAATGCACCCCGGTTACATGTTTGCGTGGTATTTTTTGGTTGTCTACTGTATGTATATTGATTTATAGTCTGGCATCATTTTTTTCTTAAAATAATTTATAAACAATTCAAAATTGTATCAAATATAAAAAATATTCAATTCATTTTTTAGATTTGGATTAACCGGGGTTAAAATCAAATAGTTTAGCTGTGAAGCCGAAAATGATTAAAAATTATAATGGAGTACAAATGTACCCTGGTTATGTGTATGCGTGTTTTTTTTTTTTTTTTTTTTTTTGGTTATGTATTCTACGGTTAATACCCTTTTAATGATCAATTGCGATGGGCTTTACATATAAACTTCTTAATCATATAAATTGTATATGGTTCTACAATTTTCGCAATCTTTCATATCCTTTTGCTAAAGTTAATTTTTCAAAAAAATCAGGAATATTTTGAGAATTATGCCGAAAAGACTTTATCTTAAACATACTTAGAAAAAAAAATTTGGACAGGAGCAAAAGCTCAATTTGACAAAAATCTAAACAACAACGATTTTGAAAGAGGAACCCAACATGCTTTAAATGTATGAAAATAAGAGTGAATTAAAATTTAAAAGAAAAACTTTGATATAAAATATTTTATTTAAAAATATAGCTTGAAAGTTTTTGGAAAAGCTCAAATCAGACGATTTCAGGTTAATTCTTAAAGATAAAAGTCCAGATGTATTTTTAAATGCATTCTCTTTATTTCTGCCACGACTTTTTACTTAAATCTAAGATTTTAAAAGCAAAGAATGCGTAGGCACCATGGAACTCTCGTCTATCTTAAACAGACCTTTAATATTACAGACTACTTTCTTTTTTAATTTAAACTTTATAAAAAGGGTGTTTCAGTAAGAATGTATACTTTCATTTTAAAATAAAAATACGCACTTCTTAAAATAGTTGTATTTTTTTATTGGATTGTAAAAAATACATGATTTGATTATGTATGTAACAAAATATACGCTAAATGTCTTGATGACAGCCCATTAGTCTTTTCATGAAATTTTCTATGACTTTTTCACAGAGATGCAGCTGAGTCTCATCGATGAATCGTTGGAGCTCGGATTTAAGCTCAGGAATTGTTTCTGGTTTATTCGCATAAGCCCGAGATTTTATAAAATCCCAAAGAAAAAAAAAATCGCGACGTTAAAAGGCATGATATTGGTCGCCAATTGACACCATAATTTCATGAGATAATTTGTTCTGGAAATCGTTGATGCAATAACTCGATTGTTTCATACGCGGTATGGCAGGTGGCGCCTTCTTGCTGAAACCACATTTCGTCCGGATCCATGCTGTCCAGTTGAGGCCACATGAACTTCGTTATCATGTTCATGTAAGGAATGCCGTTCTTAGAACGATGCCGAATTTATGTTTTCGGGTTGTCGGCGACACTCTCGTTTACAATGAATTGGATTATATAATAAAAATAATAAGAAATTAGAATACACTTTAATATTTTAGATGATAACTTTTAAAATAACAACATTTGTTACAACATTTGTTGTTTGCAATAATGATTGTGTTATTATGTAACTTGTTATTACCAACATAGAGAAAAACGACGTCAAGTGCATCACTGTACATTTTATTAGCAGTATCAGAATACATTTCTGTGGTCATATGGTATATAGTATAATATATATATATTGGTTCCTATCGATCCTTTAAGGAACATATGGCCATAATAAATCTGCTCCATTCAGTTCCCTTCGCAGCTAGTGCTTTAAGCTAGCTTCAGCTTAAGTTGTTTCTGGCAGCTTCCTTTCTATTTGACGGCGACAAGAGAGTTATGGTCCATGTGGATTCCAATCAATGGAGCTTCTTGTGGTGTCCTCTATTGGTATTAGCAAGGCATGTCCAATCCGGCACCACTTTCTTCTCTGGATTTCGATAATTATTGGGGTTCCTTGCGTTTCTCTCCATAGTCACTCATATGATACAGTTTGCGGCCAGAAAATTCTTAGGATTCTGTGCAGGCAGCGGTTAGTAAAAACTTGAAGGGATTTCATATCAGGTGGGACTGAATTGCAAGATTCGCATCCATAAGCAGTACAGACTTGATGGAGGAGCTAAATATTTGATTTTTTGTTTTTCTGGCTGTCTTCACGCCAGATGGGATTAAGAAGACCAAAGGAATAATTACCCGATTTAACGCTATTTTTAACATCGTCGCTATTATTATACTGCCCAAGTAGCAAAATTTTGTAACATCTAATATTTCAAATTCGTTTATCGAGAATGGTTTGTTGGTTGAAGAAGTAATTCTCATCACCTTGGTATTGTCTATATTCATCTTCATACTGGATTTTTCTGCTTTGTTTTGAACGGACTTAATCTTTGCCGCCATGTCATTGTAGTTGTAGTATAGCAAGCAGATGCCATCAGCATTATTACAAGTATAACAGGTGCAAAATCTTTTATATTTAATAAAAAAAAATTCAATATTTACTTTTGGTTTCTACTATAGTTGTTGCTTGTAAAAACTACTCGAATAAAACTTTAACAAAACTGAGTATATCTATAAACTACAATATTTGACATAAGCTTCTTTTCCATATTGGCATAGATTTAACCTATACTATATAATATATTTCATCTTAGGGAAAACTATAAAAAAATTTGGAACATTAACCTTTTAAAAAACGCCAACTCAGAAACGAATAGCGCCAAATTTAAAAACTTTTGAATCATAACAAAACAAAAACCCCCAACTTTTTTTAACACGGTTGAAATGTTCCTAGAGAAACTGTGCAAAAAAAAACAGCGTGAGCTGAACAAACTATAAATATTTTCTGAGCATAATATGCTAACAAATGAACACAGGTGAGAGATTTTTTAATAAAAATAATTCTTAAAAAATTTACCATTGCATTTACTGTTAAGGGGTGTAACATATAAACTTTTTTCACACAAGGAGGGTCGGCTTTATGCTAATTTTTTGTACGTTTTTGCGCATATTTCACTGATTATTTCAGCTCTTTTTTAATTGATTGGACATATAAATGCTTGATCTGAATAGTATTATTTGCTTTTTTTTGTTTACTGTAATTAAATTTCTTAAGTACCAGTTCTTGCAACAATAATAAATACAATTACATAAAACAAATGTACACATTCTTGCGAGAATCACAAAGTAATTGTGGGTAATTATATTATCATTAAAAGGACTTGTAAAGGCTACGAAGTATATATTTTTTTGTCAAAGTGTTGCTGAAACAGATAATTACCGATTGATGTTTGATAAAAATGAGAAGTGGGACAGGACTTTTCAAGTAGAACAGCCATTAAATTCAGGTGACTGTGTGATTGCTTTCGAAGGACTTCTAGCTCCACTAAAAAATAAATACGAGTAACAAATAAATTTTACATTTATTTTATTTTTCTATTACCTATTAAAAAAAACAATTAAATTTTATTTTCTATTTGGCACCCGTTCGTCTTTCGGGCAAAACTTAGACAAAAAAAAAGCTAAATGAGAGTTTTTACTGCAATAACTTCAGTACTTAAGAAACGAAAAAGAAATGGAAAGCCTTTTTTTAAGATTTAAGTTATAAAAAAAGGAAAAAAACAATAGCAATTTTATTTTACCTTTTTAATACACTTTAATTAATTAAGGTGCTATTAAAAGAATTTTTATATACAAGAAAATAAACACAGGGAAAAATGGAGAATATTTAAAGAAAATAAGCAATTCCTTAATGTTTATTTATTATTGCTAGTTTTTATGTGAATACTTTTGGTAAGAGCAAACAAACGATTAAATCTTTGAGGCTCGTGAAATTATGTACAACTTCTTAAATAACTTTTTTATATATAACTGCTCAAACAAATACATTCTATAATCTGCACCAGTCAAAATATGTTCCATCTATAAATATTCTTTAAAGCATTTCCGAAATAACTGATTACAAAAGAAATCAGAAAATGTTATATTTAATCCCTCATAGAATTAAAATATCATATATGCCTCTTAATTAGCCCCACCTAAGAAATAATATTAATAATAGCTCACAAATATAAATTAAGTAATTAAGCGTATATATTGCCAGGATAAGGTGAAAAACAATAACACTAAACTCTTCCTTTTCGAAAATTATAACAAAAAACAAATATTTTATACAGTTATTTAATTTAAGTCTTCTTATAAATATTTTCAAGATTTTGCCTTCTTAATGTTTCTCTCCCTTAATTCTGCTTTGCTTTTGTTTTAATTATACTCAAGGGTCAAAATACTTTGACCGAAAAATACTATAATCTAAACTAATAACACCGAAATGACAACACCTGGATCCTAAACAAACCAAATAATAAAAATGCACATGGCATTTGTGGGGGATTTCTTTTATGGAAAGGACCTTCAAACACATACATAAATACAAAGGCGTTCATATATGAATATGTTTTTTGTCTATAATTTATTTAGGCTAAATTTTAATTGTTCGAAAAACTATTCATTATTATTTAAGGAGAAGAAAATGTAAAGAAAACTTCTAATCAAAGGACAATTTGTGGCAAAACAAAAGAAGAATTTGGTAACAAATTAATATTTATTATCCACCAAACAAATACACTTACAAAGACCAACTGTTCAATAAAACTGTTTAATATTTCAGTTCTTGAAAATTTCTCTATCGCTTCCATTAGTACAACGTTAAATAACATTCTAAAGCCTAAATGCCACCACTTAGCCAAAATTGATTTTGTTTGTAAGTTTTTGTCGTTATTTCTATTCGTGAGTATAAATGTGTTCTTGTGTTTGTCTTCTAATTACTAAATATGGGCACTTCCACAGAAAAGCTCTCTTTTTGTCACGTTACGCAACCAAGTAATTAAGCTTGTACTTTATAAAGATTTTTCCTCCTTTGCACTTAATGTAAAGCGAAAATGAACTTAACATTATTTAGCGTACGGTAAACACACCCAAAAACATAATTTTTTTTAATGTGTTTGTGTACTAATGCACAATCCTAAATTCCACTCATAATTATTTTTACGAAAGTAAGTCCCCTTTTAGACAGGCAAAGTTTACTTAGACAAGGTCTGTTGAATTCTCTTTTAAACTTTGTTTGGTGCTCAGACACACAAAGTTTAATTTGACAAATTTTTGTTTTCTCTTGTTTGAATATAATATATAAACAGCGTTGCCAGAATGTTGATTTTATCATATTTTGGATTACTTTTTTAAACAAAAATTTGATTAAAGATTTTTTCTCAAATGATGATTTTTTATTTTTAGAAATTCTGATTTTTACTTTAATTTTGCTTATACAAAATACACGATTATTTAAACAGTCACTTTTTAAAATAATGAAGTTTTGCATCAGCTTGATGCGCATTGGTGCTGCACACTTTTGTACCCAGTATCTAGAATATACAAAATTGCATCATTATTTCTGGACATAAAAAATATTAAAAAAGGCATATTATAACCTTTTTCCAATGTGCGAAAGAATTCCTTCTTAAGAAAAACTACATTTAAAACAAAAACGAATTCTAAAAACTTTGTTTTAAATGTATTTGTACAAAGTAAATAATTCTTTCGCACATCGGAAATAGGCAGTTAGAATATTGATAAAAAAAATATTTGTGAAAAGAAAAAATGTATTTTTATAAAGTTTCATATACTGACGAATTATGTTTTTATGTATTTCAATTTAAATAATAAGAAGTATGTTTTTATAAAAAATTAATAATTCTTACTATTTTGCCCTTGTTTTAAAAAATTTAAATTAAGAAAAAAAAATTTATGATTTTCCCCTTCAAAATATGATTTCTTTCGCCATATGACAATTTTCATTCCAAAGATTCTGGTAACACTGTATATAAATATAAAGTTGCAGCCAACTTCAGGTATAATCTACGAACGAAAAACAAAACGAATTTGCGAGTACACCAAAGTATGTACTCCGCCGCTATGCTCTTTTCCCTTCTCTTCTATAAACTCAAGACTTTGCAAAGTAACCTTTGCTTGTCTGAAAGGGGTCTATCAAGCATTATGTAGTGTTCTCTTTTTCGTTATAAAACTGTACAATTGTAGGAGTTCTGTAGACATACATACATTTTATTTTAATGTTCTGTAGTGGTTTTTTTCACAATGATGAAGGAATGAGCAAATAAAAAATTTTGGCAACGCTTCTTACTAGCGTTGTTGTTGCTTGGCAATTTGCCTCTCTGTGTATTTGTATTGTGCTTATGTTTTGTTTTTGTAAACATAGATTTATGCTTTTTTCTGTAAAAAATTCATAACTATTTTCAAAAGGTCAAAAGGACGCTGAACACAGCTGAAACGAACAAATATTAATGCGCCGAATCAAACACAACGAAATTTGTGGTTTTTGACGAAAAACCCAACGCAATGAAATGTTCTCATCTTTATATTGAGATGGATTACTACAGCATCTGTATTGTGTGCGAAGATCACAAGCAGAAAAATATTTTTCTTAAAGCTTTTACTACACAAATACTTTAAGTGTTTCTACCGTACAGAACACTAAAATACAGCATATAATCACCCTAATTCCATTTAGCATCCTCGTGATCGTCCTCCATTTAATATCAACATCAATTTTTATCGACGTCGCACAGTGGCGCCCGTAGAGCAAGCGAGGTTGCAAAAATCAAAATGTTCATGAGTGCCGACGAAGTTTTGAATAAACCCATGTTATAGGAAACTTTTCAACGATTTCAAATATGCCACTCTTAATAATATCACATTTTTAGTTTAGAAGATATAACCGTTCAAAGTTGACCGACTTTCGGTTTTCAAAAAAACACACAATTTTTAGTCAATTTGTTGCGATTTCAGGTGTAATATCACGAAAAATAGGTAACGAATCGCCTTATTTTTTATTTGTATTGATTGATGTATTTATTAAATGTATAATGATAAAAAAAAAATTAACTGTTTGCTTTGTGTTTCTCCTGGTAAATCACTATTTAAAAACTATCCGTTTTTTCACTATTTTTCAACTTTGACGGAAAATAAAAAAAAACTATATTTTTCTATATTTGCCATATTTGCAAAACCTGTTCTTTGATTATTTCTTTACATAATTTAAAAGGTTTTATCTGCCCGTACGTGCCCGTTTGGCTTCTAGAGGTAAAAAAGTTCAAAAAGACATGGTTGCAGAAATTGTATGGCGTCCATCCCTTATATGTTTTGACTGACAGTAGTTTGATCTAATAGTTTGAAAAAAACTACTCATTGAAATTAGCAGGTACGTACCTCACATAAACAATACTTTGGCGTACAAATGGTCAGGAACAATAATGACTTATGGTCCCTACAGGTAGGCACAAATCTTATTTGGACACGTGCATAATATCAAAATTGCATTATTTAGCCTAAATCCATATGTATGCAGGGAACAGGTAAATTTTTAGGCATGGTAGCATAAGCCTATATATTGCAAAATAAGCATAATGCCTGGATTAGTCTACGCCTGAAAGTTGGCGCAACAATTACTGAAACCATTAAACAATTTAAGTACTGAAAACATGGCGTTGAACAATTTAAAATTATTTGAACTGTTTAGAAAGTCAACCACACCAAAGTTTTTCACGGAAGTGAAAATTCTTCCTGAGAAGTTGACATTGATCAGCAAATGGGGCTGCGATGGATCATCCGGACAAAGCGTTTATAAGCAAAGGATATCTTTCGATGACGCTACAATATCGGACGGAAATATGTTTATGGCATCTGTTGTTCCTTTGCGGCTAAAATCGGATGATTCCCTACACTGGAAAAATCCACGTCCGTCATCAGTGCATTATTGCCGACCAATAATGTTTCAGTTTGCAAGGGAATCGGCAGAACTCATAAGGACTACGGTGAAGGACATTGAAGAACAAATAAGCAAGATTAAGCCTACAAAGCTGCAAATTGGAGAAGGAAAATATATTGAATGCAATTACGAGTTCCACCTGACCATGGTTGACGGAAAAGTCGTAAACGAACTGACAGGAACAACCTCAACAATGTCATGCCCGATTTGCAAAAAGAGTCAGAAGAACTTTTTTCAATTCAATTCAATTTATTTCATATATAATATGTTACATCTCAATTTTATATAATTAGTTGTAAAGAGTTTAAGATTAGTATCTTTTTCTGCTTAATTATAATATATTTCAATTAGTTATCATAGACAGAATTATATTGGAGGTAAAAATTTAGCAAAAACCTATCTAAACCCCTTTTTTCGTATTATTTTTATATTTTTTTTATCGATTTTATATTATTATTTGTCAGAAGAACTTTGGTAATTTAAACGATTCTACAAATGAGGAGAATTACGAATATGGAATGTCACCATTGCACGCAAGGATAAGGTGTATGGAATTCTTGCTAAAACTGGCATATACCCTACCACAAGAGGAGGAAAACTTCGATGAAAATACATCAATAAAGGATAGGGAAAAGATCAGAAAGAAGCAAATACAGGATGGTTTTTTTGAAACAAGTTGGACTAAAAGTAGACTGTCCCAAGCACGGATACGGTAACTCTAACGATGGAAACACTTCTAGGAGATTTTTTGAAAATGATGAGGCAGTAACTAGAATCATTGGAATTGACAATCAAATCGTGAAAAGATTGGGAACGATCTTGGATGTTTTAAACTGCAAAGAAAATGTCAATTCTACAAAATATGGAGAATATGCGTCGAAAACTGCATCTCTTTTAGCAGAAATGTATCCACAGAAGAAGTTGACCCCGACCGTCCATAAAATATTGGCGCATGGCAAAGATATAATTGAGTACCAGCCTTTGCCAATTGGAGAGCTTTCTGAAGAAGCACAGGAGTCTCTTAACAAATTTTATAAAAAATATAGATTGCAGAACACATTCAAAGCATCAAGGGTAAGGCAAAATAAGGACCTCTTCAACATGTTGGCAGCATCTTCCGATCCACTTATTTCTTCCCTGCGGCATGTGAAGTCACGAATAGAGTTACAAAATAATTATAGTTTAGAAATTGTTAGTCTTTTAGATATACCTTCTCTTACGAATTGTGATGAATATTTTACAGAAAATTGAAAAAATAAATTTAAAAAAAAATAATTTTTTTTTTAATTTGTTGGGTAATAATTTAAAACATAAAACCCTTAAGAAAAAAAATAAAAACAATCTAAAAATGTAAAAATAATTTTTTTTAGTTACCATAAAATTGATTTTTCTACTAATTTTAACTTTGATAACCCATAAGTAGGCCCCTACAAAGCGTAGCACCCTTTCCAAACGCTCATTTCATAGGCTGAACAGTTATCTATCATATGCTGTTTAAACTGTTCAATTATCTTATTCGGTTCAAAAGATATGATTTTTGCAACGAAAAAACTCAAATGGCGCCACTGTGCGTCGTCATTAATTCGATACAAAACTTGTATTCTATAACAGCAATGTAACGATGTCGATTGTTTATCTTTTTTTGAAGCACATCTTTTATAATTTAGACAGTTGGTTTGTTTTGTTTCAGTTTTAAAAAAAAAAAATGCAATTTGATGTTCGTTTCTTAAAAATGTTGTAGTCTAAAAAAGGTCGATTGATTTGTTTTGAAAAATTCACCCTTAATAATACTTTCAGGCATTGCCCCGTATATAACGGCGACGATTTTTAAAAAAGAGCAACAAACTACGCCAAAATTGTAGAAATATGCAAAAATAGCGAAAATTAGCGAAAAATTTTATTATTTAAAAAATCCATAAAATTGATTAGAAGTCCCTTAAACAATAAGGACTGACAAAAATCCCATAAAAATGGCTATTGCGGCATGATAGAAAAGTTAAATATTTATTAAAAATCCTTAAAGCTGTAAGGTATCAGGAAAAATTGCTTCTATCGCGAACATGGCTAAAACTGCGAATTTCCTCTAATTTTAATTTCCGCTAAATTTTTGCAAATTTCGCGTAGCTTCGTTGCTCTTTTTCCATTTTTTAATTCAACATTATTATTATTAAAAAATTAAAAAGGAATAAAACTGTTTCGACACCAATAAGACTGACGACAAAATCAAAGTAAATTTATATCGATGCTGACGTTAACGTTACGTACGGCATACCAAAAATACATCGACGCTTATCGATAAAACTTGATATTGACAATGGACATACCGATTAACAGCAATCGATACAAAACGATATCGTTTCGTATTGATGACGATAAATAGAATAAGGGTGAATATTTTTTTTTTCGAACTCTGATTTTAAGTGCTTGGTAGCGTAACGTTACAATAAGTGTGACTCTTCTGTGGAAATTCCCATATTCTTTTTTTCTGTAATAATTTATAGTTGAGAGTACAACTACTAATTCAGCAGTCAATTATGAATTAAGGACACTTTAGCAATATATGATGTGAAAAAAATTTATGAAATTCAATTTAGAATTTTCAGAACTTTTGACAAAAGTTGGTAAAATAAAATTGTATATTTAATTCATACTTTAAATACCATTGCTGAAAATTTTCTTACGACAACCAAAATTATAGAATGCATATCAGTCTGAATTATGATCAGTTTATGATAGTGCAATTGAAAAAATATTGGATATTTTTTAAAAGAAAATGAAAGTTAATAAGAAAAAATGTTTTTCGATTTGA
The DNA here is from genome assembly GCA_943735925.1 of Pollenia amentaria. Lineage (NCBI taxonomy): Eukaryota > Metazoa > Arthropoda > Insecta > Diptera > Polleniidae > Pollenia > Pollenia amentaria. The sequence goes on along the minus strand of OX031007.1, from coordinate 249,765,014 downwards.
ACGACTTTTAAATATCTAACAGATGGGCCTGGTTTTTTTTTTAATTGGCGCCTAAAAGGCATTAATGAGGCGATTGTAAAGATTTCAGTTTCTTAAAAACGTATACATCATTATATTTTTTTACTTAAAGAGGAAGAAAAAAAAGATACGAATAACTATACATTGCATAACATGATACGAGTAAGACTTCGATTTTAAGATCATTTTATAAAGAATTCATTTATATTTTGCAGAATATGGTGTTTTCAACTAAAACCAATTACAAATACATAAAATGAAAATACATATTAGATGTACTCCTCGATACTAACTGCGTTAATTGGAATTTAAAATTGGAATTACTTACTTAATTACACATTACAGGTAATACTTATTGAAATCTTTTCGAAACCAGACCATTAAAAAAAAATGTTTGTGCCTTGCAGTCAACCTGAAGAAACTTGAGAAAACTGGCATTTAACAGTCTATTTAACGTACGCACTAAAGTGATTAAATTGAATTGTATAGCACTTAAAATAATTATATTTGGTTTTCTATAAAAAGCTATATAAAAAAAAATTAAGTAAGCCTAACAAAATAAAGCTAAAAATAAACAAAACGAAGGAAAAAATTAAATTAAATTCTTAGACAGATGGCACATGTTAAAAAATTAAGTCGCTTTCTATACAATCAAAGGCAAACCTTAATCTTAAATTTAAGATATGCAATTTCGCCTTGAATACTTTCCTCAAAAATGGAAGGTTTCCTTAGTTACCATGATACCAAAGCCAGGTAAAGATCATACGAAAGTTGAGTCTTATAGGCCTATTAGCTTATTGTCAAATATGTCAAAGCTATTTGAGAAATTATTAGTTTCAAAATTAACACCGATTTTAAGTGAAAATAGATGTATTCCAAACCATCAATTCGGATTTAGAAGAAAACACAGCACAATTGAACAAACTCATCGAATAGTAAATGTCATAAGAAAAACATTTGAAGAAAAAAAATATTGCTCAGCACTCTTCATCGATGTTTCGCAAGCTTTTGACAAAGTCTGGCATGAAGGCTTATTACACAAATTGAAGCAAAATTTACCAGCAAACACACACAAACTGTTAGAAAGCTACTTAGTCGGTCGTCAATTTATTATTAAAGAAGGAAATTTCTTAAGTTCACCTCAGCCGATTGGCGCTGGAGTCCCACAGGGCAGCATCCTGGGCCCTCTATTATACTTAATTTATACTTCGGACATGCCAACAAACAACTTCACCCAAACTTCAACATTTGCAGACGACACAGCTTTTCTAAGCGTCCACGAAAACCGTTATGAAGCATCTCGTTACCTACAGCATCATATATTTCAACTAGAAATATGGCTAAGACAATGGAGGATAATGGTCAATGAGCAAAAATGCGTACATATAACATTCACCCTGCGCCGGGAATCTTGCCCCCCTATTACAATCAATAATCAAATTATTCCTCAACATTCGCATGTAAAATATCTCGGTATACATCTGGATCGGCGATTAACGTGGAAATGCCATATAGAGGCAAAATTAACTCAAATGAAACTAAAAGCCATCCAAATTCATTGGCTTATTGGAAGAAATTCTGTTCTTAGACTCGATTGCAAGCTTCTACTTTACAACTCTATCTTAAAGCCTATCTGGTGCTACGGTATTCAACTATGGGGCACTGCCTCGGCCTCTAATATCGAAAAAATTCAAAGGCGCCAAAATAAACTTCTTCGTATAATCACAGCCGCCCCCTGGTATGTTAAAAACTCAAACATTCATAAGGATCTCAACGTGCCATTAGTAAAAACTATGATTACAAAATATGCAGTAAAATATTTAAAAAGACTTGAACAACACCCAAATCCTTTAGCTCGAAATATTTTAAATCATGGCGGCCACACTCGCTTAAGGAGAAGAGACACTGCAGCACTTACCCAACTAGATGAGAGATAAACACCTATATAAGTGAACAGAACCCGTGATGAAGAAAATTTTTGTCTGGCACTGGCAGGACATAAATAAAGTATTAGGTTAAGATTTGATAAATTATTGTTAGTTCATATTAAATATATGAAGATTCAATAAATAAATAACGAAAAGAAAAAAAAAAAAATTTCTGCTTATAAAAACTTCAATATCTTGTAATGTAAATTATGTAAATTATTTAATATCAATTTAAAAACAAAAAAAGAACAATCATTAATAACTACACAGAATTTTTTATAACAAACAAAGAAAAAAAACTAGACCCACAAAGAGCTTTAAATGTGGTTCGCAATGAACAACAACATGGAAAACCAAAAAACCAAATATCAAAAAAAAATTTAAGTAAATAAATACGTTGCAAATAATAGAATTGAAAAAAATAAAAAACAAACAAAAAAAATACAAACGCAAATAGAAACAGAAATACAAATAGAAAACAACGAAAATGAAAACCAAAAAATACATAAAGAGAAAATTAAAACCGAATAATTTATGTAGGTCAGTGCACAGGAAATTACAATCCCATAACTTGAGCAAGGACACTTTCTAGTAAAATTAAAAAAAAAAAAGGTAATAAGAGCAAGAAAATTTCCAAAAAAAAAAAAAAAAACACACACACATTTCTAAAACAAGTACCAGCTCACAAAAAAAATAAAAATTTGCACATGCAGAAAATCAAAATAAAAACCAAACAACGAGAAACACCTTACAACTACTAAAGCAATTTTAAAACACACAGAGACATAAAAACCAAAATACAAGTTCAATTTAAAACTTTCGCTTACACTTCGTTAGTTATTTACAACAGACAGCATCGAAATAGTAACACCTTCACAGATGCACAGATTAATGCATGTGCTTGTGTTTTCAAGCACACCTTCAAATACACGTGTTCAGGGTTACCATTAGAAATTTAAAAAAAGTCAGTATACCATAAACTATATAAAACAATCGGTGACTAGTAAGCGAACTTTACTAGCAGAAACTTGCAACGAGAGAGTAAATATAAAATTTACAAAATTTTTCTCCCAATTACTTAAAAATATAAAAAAGGTAAAGAACGATTTACCAGCAAAAACTTGCAAATTAGGTATAGACACTATTCAGCTGCAAGATACGAGATTATTACTTATTAAATTCCATTGTTTTTTACTATTTGCGCAAGAATATTGTTCCAAAATTTTAGAAAAATAAATATTTTGTGTTTTTAAAAAACTTTTATTTAAAAATCATGAAAATTATTTATGTTTTGTAAACAAATCCATGAAACAGGTGGTTGCATAATTCTTGCTAGTAAAAATTTTACAATCAGAAATTTTGTATGCTCTTTTTTCACTCTCTCATTGCAAGAGTACGTGAACACTTAAGGCCTCGTTACTCTTTACGTAAATGTTGCGTATGCGTAAAAGTTGTGGTCGACTTCAATGGTTGGTAGTTACTAAAAATACGTAAACGTATCATATGTTCTTAAAGTATGCTAAAAAAAATACAAAGAAAATGAAATAAAAATTTTGCACTCAGTGTTGCTTTAAATGTTCTTGTTCTTGTGCTTTAATGTTCTTGTTTGAAATCGCCAATAAATAACGATATCGACGCTTTTCTAAAAAAAAAAGCTGAAAAGCAGAATATATGTGCATATGTATATTTACAAATATGTTGCCATGTACAGCACTGAAAAATGCTATAACATAAAAACTCTGGATAAAGATTTTTCACCTAAGCACATAGTTAAGGAGCTATTGACTTAAACATTTTTTAAGACTTCATTAATATCTCTTCAAGTACCTTTTTTCCAAAAAATGAAAAAATCTTGATACAGTAATTTGCCTCAACCTCAAGCAGTTCGGAATGGATTTGAACATCATTACATGCATTAGAAAGCTTATTAAATTTCCTAAATGTTTTGGAAAAAAGGCATTTTGCCTAAAAAAAAATGAAAATACGATTTGAGGGATCACTTCCCGTTTATCAATATTTAAGTGTTATACACCAAAATTCTTGGTTTTTATAGTAGAAGAAGAAAATAGATGTTGATGGAGGAATTTCGAAAAAAAAATGAAAAGTGAGAAGGTTTAATCTTTATATTTATTTATATATGTATATGTATGTATGTAATGTGTATATTCTTTAAATTCAAGTTTTAAAAAGAAAATATTATTAATAAAATCTAAAAGTAAACCGCCGTCTAATACGTTTTGTTGACAACACTGCTTGAAAGCAAAAATAAAATTCTTAAGAGCGGATACTTAAAAACGGAGAGAAACTTTAATTTTATCAGCAACGTTACGTTTACTTAAGAGTACCTATTTATACATAGACTTGATAAGGAAATCGGAACAGCTGATCAGTAACGTATACGCTTACGTAAGAGTAACGAGGCCATTACAAATAACAATTTAATAAAAGCCGCCAATAACGTTGTAAAACCCACTTTTAACAAAAACAGTTTTTTTTACAGATTACCGATATTATTACTCTCTTACACTGTCTAAACATCAATTCGCCCAAAATTATGTACCTTAATTTAAAAACGTTTTAATTACGATCTCGATTGTGGATATGAAAAGTTTTTTCGCTGAAAAAAATTAAACTGTAATTCAGCATGTAATTCAAAATTCGATTTTCTTGATATTTTGCATAAAAATTTGTATTATCATTATTTTTGATAATCCTAAAAAGAAAAATTAAAAATAAATAGATCTGCCTCCTAAAAGCGTGTTTTTGCTCTAATTACTTTGTAACTTCCAACGTTATTCGCGACTGTGCTTCAATTATTGAAAATAAGCAATAATTATCTGTAAATGAACACATCTAATGTTCTTCATGTGTTCGATGCGAAAATGCATTCTAAGCGTTTTCTGTGCGTAAAAGGCGAAGGTTCTGGAGGGCAAAGGTTCTCATTGGTAACAGTAGGGTTTCTAATTATATTGACTCCCTTGAGCATCGTCGAAATGTGGGTTGCATTTACCTGTTTCATCGTAACTACAATGGGATGTGTTTGATGAAAATGTTCGTATTTGGAATTACCTTCCTGCTGAAGTGTTCTCTCTCACTTTCAACATGACTAAGTTCAAGTTAAATGTCCATGTCCACTACTGTCTCTATCCTCCTTCACATAACCTATTATCCTAGTTCCAACACAATGCCATGATTCCTAGGGTTCATCCCCTAAGTGAATGTGTGGTGTAGAACTCCAGCTTCAATATTAAACAAAGGGAATTTGTCCTCTTTTACACCAAAATTTTTACTCACAACTAGCAATTAAATTTTTAATATATATAAAAATATTTTTGGGAAAGTTCGGGTGTAAACTCATCTATAAAATTGCATACTTATTAATTTACAAAATAATTATTAAGTTCTCATAATTTGAGGCGTTCTCGAGCTTGGCACCAATTAAAGCAGTGCAAATAAACTATATCAACAACAACGCAACAAAAGTGTCATCGCGTATTTTGGTGATTTGTTATATTTCTTTTGAATGATCATGTACCGTTTAAATAAAAAAAAACCAAAATCTCAAGAAAGTATTTGAGATAATGACTGTTTCGGGAAAAATGTTTATTCTCACTACACATGCGCTCAACAACTGTAGGTGGAATATAGATCAATATATTTGCAAACAATGAGGAGAAATTTTAATTTAATCTTCAGGAAAAAGTTTCAGAAGAAGATTTTTAACCTTTTGAAGGGTTTGATTGTTATAATTTGAGCCATAATTATTTTTTGGTCTCACTCAGTTTTTATTTGAATTATGGGTGGGTGTGTTTGGAAATTTGGGAAAGCACCCAGTTTCTTTAGTGATTTTCATATAAATTTTACTTCACAATCACTGGCCGATTATTTAGAAACAGCATATTAAGCATTTCTTCCTTATTACCGCAGATTTTTAAAAAAAAAAATTTTAATTTAACCAATAAAACTTTTCCTTCAAATTTTTAAAATAAAGTTAAAAAAACTAAAAACATTTTATAAAAATGCTAAACATAATGTAAAATGGTAAATGAAAATTTTGCAATTAAATCAAAAATTTTAATGCTTAATTGAGCCGAAAAAAATGCCAAAATGGTAACAGAGTTTAATATATGTAAAAGTGAACAAAACAAACGCACAAAAGTGCGTTTTATACAATGTTGACAACACATTACAGAATATTTTATAAAGCAAAAGGATTTTGATTTAATCTAATATATTGTGACACCTACTAATATAATATACAGACAGGCAATTTTAATGTATAATACCAATTATTGAACAATTAAAATATAATACAAGGGTACCTTATTAATATTTGTTCCTAATATAAAATTGTATTTTTTACTTTTGAATCCTGATTAATTTAACAGAATGGACAAGGACCTTAGTTTGTCTATATGGATCCCACCTGAAAATTTTCAACTAAGTATAGGAACTATCGAGCCAGTGTTTTTAAATTGGTTCATAGTTTATTAGTTTAGCTTAGAAATTTGGAAATAATTTTAAAAAATTTCTTAAAAAAAAAAATTGTCTGAAAGCTCTCAAGTTTATTAAAACAGATGACAATTACTTTGAAAATAGGTTTCAAGGTGGTACATTTTTAGTTTACAAAATTTGAAATGCGTGTAATTTTTCTGTTTATCGTCTCATCCCCCAGGTAGAGCTGGTATTATTTTAGAGCATCTTGACAGCTAATACCTTAAGATATATTGTGCCTTAAAATTGCCACGGAAACGAGTAGTGAATCCAAAAATAATCAAGACCTTGGACAGGCTATTGGTGATGCTCCTTCGGATCATGCAGTAGCTTTATTTAGAAACAAAAATCTTATGGTTAATCCCGATTAAATATTTAGATTAAATAGTTTTGCAATAAATAAGTCAAATTATTTTGTTTTTAAATATCGGAGTTTTCAACCGATTTTCTTCGAATTTTTCTTTAAAATCATATGAAAATAGAATATCAAACGGATATTTACTGTGAATTAAAAGATTAATAAAACCTTTTCAATTGAAAACTTATTCCTTAAAAGTTCTGCTCTAGAAGTACAGAGACTGTATTTTAAAGTTGACATGTAACGAAAAATAACTCTGTTAAAGTACGCAGTGCAAGTAAATTAGTGTAGCTCGAGAAATAATGAGATAAAATACAAGATTCTCAACAAATTTGTGTGAGTGTATGTTACATTGTGTGTAGCGAAGGATGATTGTTAACAATTTTTAATGTTACTTACCGCCATAATGATGTAATGAATGTAACGTAATTAAAGGAAACGCAACACAAAAACAGATAAAATTTTGTAATTAGGTCTTAATGATAAAATAAGAAAAGGAAATGACATTGTACGAAAGTCAGGTCGGAAAGAAGAAGGAGAAAACTGACTGTTAAGTTGTCAGTCATTCATCGAGTTGAAATAACATTTCATATTCTAGAGCATAACCTAGAACGTAACAACTGTTACGCAGATTGTCTGACTATCTGTCAGATAGTCAGTCATTGAACCACCAGTAAACATACAACAGGCTGTTACACACTTAGACAGCAAGGCATTTTTTGTTTTTTTTTTCTCTTTTACATTTAATTTTATTAAATTTGTTTGTTTCAGTTTTTTCTGTTTTAGGGATTTTACGTTTTTATTTTTTTAAAAAGTTTTTTTTTTTTGCTGTTCGTCCTTTTCTAGACAGATGGCTGAAAAAGATTTTGGTAATGAGAAAAATTAAAAGAGCGAGTGCTGATTAAGACAAAGAATAAAAAATAAAAAAAAATAGTAAAATGAAAGAATGTAGCAAAATAACAAAATAAAAAAGAGCCCTGGCAAGGGCGTTTAAATTTAAAATGATTTTTTGTTTTGTTTTTGGTTTCATTTTTCAACAAGAAAAAATAAACTTTATAATGCTGTGGTAATGTTTTATAAAATGAATGTCATTTATTTACCCTCGTCATCTAACTGAAATTAAGGCAAGGACATTCGCAACAAAGCACAGAGAAAAGCATGACAAAAAAATTGAGTAAAAGGTTGCAACTGCCGTTTTTCAACACAAAACTTTTTAATTTTAAATACTTTACAGTCCGTTTTTCATTATTTGAAAAGAAAAAAGCCCATTTAAATCTTAGCGAACAAAAAAGTTAATTTTAAGTTAAAGTTATTTTAGTATTTATTTTAAAAGAATATTTAATATTTATAGAAGTATTAAGAAACAAAGCAGAAAATTTTAACATAAATATGAAAATCAATTGCAACTTACAAAAACAAAAATCATTTCTGTTTTGCTGCTCTTTCGTGCAGTCTAGATTTAAATTATCTTTCGAAATGATTATTTCCTTGACATAATCTATTATTTCTTCTTCGCATAGAATTTCATTCACATGTTGCACACAGTCGAAATTTACTGCTATAAAAACGCCCCATGTTGTCACCGTATGTTTTTGAAATGATGTTGGAGTAAAAAGAGAACCATCCGAAAATTGTAAAATAAACCCAAAAATAATGTTGCTACAACATGATTCTACATATATGTATTTATGTATGAAGATACAACATAAGCGTACAGCATACCACAACATTTAGAACACAACACAAATACGCGTACACAGAAAAAATATGTCGCAAAATAAAAACAAAAAATTATCAACAGAAAAAATTTAACACACACAACAACTTGGTGAAATGTTTTATTTTATTCTTTTTTCTTTTATGATTTGCATAACATTGCCGAAAAATTCTCGTTCATAGAAAATAAAGTTTTATATCTGGTTTTCCTTTGTGTGCCACCCCACTATACATTAATATAGAGAAATTTGCCGCAATCACGAAAAAGCATATATGAAGTAAAAAATGTCTAAAATATTTATGTATTTGCAAATATTTTTAAAAAATATGAAACAATGCAATGGCATCATTTGATTTTTAATAAATTGTGATGTTTGAATTTGGCCGAGTGGGTGGATTGAAACAAGGAAACGGAAAAGTTTTTAAACAACAATGTTAGAAGCTTAAAATAATGATCATTTTAAAAAGTTTTCGATTATTTTAATTTTTTTAACTTGGATTTATCTCTCTAATATTTCCTTAATTTCTTTTTTAGAAAAAAGTTCTAAAACATCTGCAAAAGTTGGAACAAAAGAAAATTTGTTTAAAGAATAATGAGATTTTCAAAGTGAAAAATTTAAACCAAATAGCTCTCATACATCGCTCATTTACTAACAGAACGTCATAACTCAAAAATAATCCATTTCGAGATAATCGCAGTTGAAGGTTTTAATTTGCTCGAAACACTTAGAAAAAAAAACCGACAAATTCTTTTAAAACGGGGAAAGTATAAAAGATATAAAGAGGAATTTTATACACAATATAAAGAAAAACAATTCTGCATCTTTAACCCAAAAATTGAATTTTTTTTGGGTTATGACATGATGCATTAGTAAATGAGCAATATGTAATATTTTACGTGGTTAAAAAAATAAAGTAAAGCATATGTCAATTAAATTATTAATATCGAATTATACGCATGTTTATTAAGAGAGAAAAACTCAAGCATTAATGAAATATAAAGTAGAGAAATAAAAACAAGTAAGAAAGTATAGTCGGTCAAACTCGACCATATGATACCCTAAAGCAAAGTATTTAAGGACATATTTTTGAGAATGAACACAATTTGGGATCCATGGGCAATCATGGACCCGCCAGAATAAAATTGTGTTATGAGCTTAAGGTTCATATAATAGATATATCATATAGATATATTGGAAAGTTTTTCGTTTTAAAGTGATATTATATAGGATTTAAATGGGACCTATGGTCAATTCTAAATCTCAACAGTTTGCCATGACAACATATCGTTAAAGTTATTGTCGCCAACATTTGTGGCATTAAAAGCTTTTTTCGAGACCGGTATTTGTATAATTCCAATTCCAATAACATTTGGTAAGATGATTAAGATTCCAATAAAATACCAAATTTTATATAAACACCAATATAATAAGAGGGTTTATGGGAACAAATCCTCTAATCCGGAAAGAAACTTATGGCGGCTATGTATATTTATTATGAATGTTAGCAATTGCAATATCCGTGGTCCTTATGAAACATACCAAACTCCGTTAAATTATCTCTCAATTTGCGACGTGTAATTGACGCACAATGTTTGCATGGGCTGGCGGACAAGAAAAGCTCGATTTTTCTTTTACTAATGGCCAATTACACCAAATTATTAAATAATCAATTCAGATTTGAATATAGTTTTTCATACTATTTTATTTTTACAGGACATAAGAAAAGGATTCATAACATAAATTGATATTTAAATAGACTTGGTGAAATTGCCCATAAGAGTTACAATTGCAATTAAAAATATATTTTAACTTAATTACCCAAGTAATAGTAACATATACTTTAAGGCTTTTGTAGGGAAATAGACCAGAGTCGTTGGCAGGAATCGAACCCGCCAGCTTCACACTGATAGACTAGCTGGCTACCAACTATCCTACCGGGACACCCAAGAAACTTAATTTTAAAAAATGGCTTAAAATAATAAATAGCTGGCAAAATCTTAAAAATCTGAAGATTACCGGATTTACTTTTGTATACTTTACAAAAATGTTTTAAAAATGCTTTATTTATATACAAAAGCCTGTTTTGCAAATTAGCAATCTTTTGATCTGCGCAATCAAACTCCGACTGCCCATGATATTCGCCAGCGAAACTATGCATTGATAGTTCACCCGATTCGGAGAGACATCTCAGACATAGCAAATGCCAGTCTACAATGGAGTCCTTAGACGCACTGCTGGATGCCATAGAGTAACTTGGAGAAGATCGGTGGGAGCGGAGTTCCGACAACGAGGGCTCACATGATATTAATGGCCATATGGTGCAAAACTGGACTAGATGGGGAAACTTTGTGAACAGGTTCCCTTAAAATATATTCACAAACAAAATTTTTCTAAGCGAATCTAACGTTAATGCATACACACTAGGGTGTTTCATTAATCAGCTTTTTTTTGTTCGATTAAATTAATCGATATTTGGTTTTTTTGACTTATTCGATTAAACGAATAAAATTTTAGAATTATTCGATTAATCGAATAATTCAAAATCCAGAAATTATATACGTTAAGAGATTTTTTCCATAATTTTAGAAAAAATTGGTACTTGAGTAAATAACTATTATTATTTACAAGTAATTTAATATTATATTAACAAAAAAACAAAACAAACGTAACAATTCATACTAATTGATAAAACCTTTACAATTATAAAAAAAAACATGTATTGATATTATATAATTTTATATGTACTTACAATTAAACAGATCTTTTAAAATAATCTTTTAAAAATAAAATATTGATTTAATGTTTTGCTTTACTTGGAAGCCACACGATCAAGTTTTGTCTTTCCTTTTAATTTGCTATACCCTCTCACTTTTTTACTAACTCCCTCACACGTTTTAAATTACCTACGAGATTGCTCTCAATTTTAATTTCCATTTGTTTGCCAATTTTACGTTCAATTTAACAACTGACCATAAATTAACTTTGGCGCTTTCTTAAAAAAATGTATTTCCTAAAATACAAATGTGCTTTATTAAAAAATAATTGTGTTCTATAAAATTCTTGTGCTGTTTTACAAAATACTTTGCGTTATGCTGTTTTGAGTTGGTTCTTCGTCGGGTGCATTTTTAAAATGAAATTGGTTATCAAATTGAGTGCTGTAAATTCAAACAATTTTTGACAAGCCGTTTTTGTGAACAACTTGAAAGTGATTTATTGAGCGTGTGGCTCCAGGGTTAAAATATTTTTTTTGCATTTGTTTCGATAATAATAAAAAATTAAAGTAATAATAGATTTGATTTGTTTATTTGACTTAAAACTTTAAAAAATTATACATATGGCAGAAAAACCATTTAATTATTGTTATTCCATTAATCGGCATAAATTCTTCGAATAATCCCTTAATCGAAATCAGCAATTTTAAATTAATCGTCTAAAATTGTTTGAACAAGAACTAATCGACCGAACACCCTTATACACACTACATTATTCAATATAGTTCAAGTATAAGTGTCGGGAACAGCACTTCCAATCTCTGAGCTACAAAATTTAAAAAAAATTATCTCTGTGATATGCGGCAGTAAACCAATATTCAATTTTTCACGCATCAATTTGTTACAACCATTAACCAAATTTATTATAAATAAAGAAGCTCACTCTTTTTCGGTAGTTGAAAATTTTCCTGTTTGTTAAAGCTTGTTAACAGTAATGCCTTTTAGGTTTTTGAGATATGGATTAAGTTTAAACTTAGTTTAATGTGCTCTGGAATTTGATTTTTTTTTTTTATTATTCCCTTAAACATTTTTAGCAAAATTAAGCTTTTCCGTCAAAATGGCGGTACAAATCTGTTTTCAGATTAACTAAACCTAGTTTAACAGAGATCTCATAAACAAAGCCTTTAAATTTTATAAAAGTTATTAGAATTTTTTAATATTAAATATTAGACCTTTATTACTTGCAGAACCACTTCAAAGCTATTTTCTTTCGTAAATTTTTACACTTTTAAGTTTAATTTTATTATTTCGAAGCAACTAAAAAATTAAAACTAAAATAAACTTCACAAAAATTGGGGCTAAAATAAGAAAATATATATTGATTATATATGTATATATGTTCCCATTGATCCTATAAGGAGCATAGGGCCTCAAAAAATTGGTTGAACAGATTGCTGTCTTTTGCCGACGCTCTCACTTCGCCCCAGGTTTTGCCCATTCTGGCCACTTCTACATCGAATTGCATTTCTTGTGATGTCGTCCCTTATTTTATACTTACTACTTATACATTAAAACAAAAAATATACACTTTGCTTAAATAAAAACTATATGTGTAAATTTTAGTACCCTGTATTCAGGATCTAAATTATTTAAAACATCACAAAGACAAAATTTTCAAGGTGACTTATGTACAATCAGGAATGATAGAAATAAAGATTACGATACCAGTCAGACATAAAAAATGTTTACTGCACATGTAGGAACTCTGACGTCACACAACTTGCGTTCTAATTGGCTAAAAAAATTTAGCTTTCCAACTGTTATGCATAGTATAGAACGAGTATGCCAACTCGAGAGAGCGTTCTCAATTTTTTAGTTCACCACTCATCAGGCGCGGATCCAGCTTGAGCCTTAGGGGGGGGAAATTTTTTATGGTACAAAACAAGTAAAAAATTTGTTTTTAAAAGTTTATTAAAAACGATATGTTTATATTATATTAAAAAAAAAACTCAACAATAAGGTAAAATAGAATATAAGATCAGTTCAATATAAATTAAAATAAATTAATCTTTTTAAATAACGTTTTGGCTATAAAAATAATTTTATTTATTTTTAATGTATTTTTTTATTTGAAACAATTTATTTGACTACATCATACTAAATTGTTTGACCAATATTTCACCCAAAAACAAAACATATGCAATTGTTAACAAAATTTTGGAAGAAGGAATTACTTCACTAATTTTTAAATTAAGTTATGAATTTTAGTCGAACTGTTTGGGTTTTAATCTAAAGATAAATATATAATTATTCTTTCTGGTTTAAGTTGATTACAGCTAATTTTTTTATTTAAATTATTTTTATTTAGAAAGGAATTTTAAAGCTTATAAGAAAGACAAAAATAATTTTGGCTGCACATACATACATACATATGTACCTTCAGTAGTAAATGCGCTAATGCCACAATTTTTGAAAATTAATGGCGATTTCTTTTCTGAGAAAAATGTTGCATAAATGGTACATGCTCTACACAAAAGAGATAGAGCATGTACCATTTATGCAACATATTTCTCAGAAAAGAAACCGCCATAAGTTTTTGATGCAGTTCAATAGAGTAAACAAAAATACATCGTTTGCGGAAAAAAATACAAATATTTTTTTCTAGTTCTTGTTTTGCTACGATATGTAAAAGTTCTAAGTCCACAAATGCTAAAGAAAAAAAAAAATTTGTTAATATTTGTTAATAGTCAACATTGAAATAAATAATATAATTTTATAGTATATTTTATTTTTTGCAAACTGACATACTAAAATGTACATTAAAAGTATAAAATATATAATAGAAAAGGAGATAAGTCACAAAAAGCTATGTAAAACATAAATGTATTATTTTAAGTTTGTTTGCAAGCCAATAAAGATTCGGCAATGAAGCAAAACTGGATTTACAGACTTAAAATATATTCAGAACTAAGGACCTTAGAAAGTTTTTTCTCTCTCCTATAAAATGTATGCATTGGACTTACATCCTTTACGACTTAATGATATATACTTATATAGGTAAATTATATTAAAAAAAAGTTACGGATTCTCATTGTTTCACTAATTTTTATGTATTTTTGTATATCAAAGAACTTTTCTTATTAATGCACTTGAAATTTGACAGTTATATAATTCTTCTTTGGTGAACTTTTACTAGACCAATACATATATTCATATGTATATATGGGAAGGTAGAATGGCAATGCATATAAAATTCAAATTCAAAGCCTACTATGATGAAAATATGATAAGAAAAATGGTTATATTCAAATGTATATAATAAATAATTATCATAACACAAATAAAAATATTGCATATACTAAGGCTTATTAATAATTCAACCGCTCGCATATTCAAGACAAACGTTTATTTTTCGGATAAAGATGGCACTTGCTGGGATTGAATGTAGAATAATATGTATTTAAATACAGTAAACTAGATGTTTCTTTGGAAATATATAATAAATAACTATTAGGATAAATACTTGGATACTTATTGAAAATTTGATTAGAGATTCTATAAAAACAAAAAAAAAAACTTGATGGGATTTCCAAAAATTTTGTACATTCGGAAATTCGTGTATTATCGAAATAACCAAAACATATTTTTATAATTTAGGGGGGGGAAATGTCCTTTTTTCCCTCCCCCTGAATCCACGCCTGCCCCTCATACATATAGGTTCTGTGGTAATTCAACACACCTAAACAAAACAAGAACAAAACTAAATTTGAAATTTTTCAATTTAAAATTTTTCACAGTATAACACCTTTTGTTTAATTTTATGACACAAAAATATCATTAATAATTTTTTCCAATACATTTTGCTCATTTGCTTTTGCAAAATGTTTTTATTTTTCACAAACTAAAAATTTTTAAATAAATTTATTTGACACCAATTATTTTCTGTTGTTAATATTATTAAAGCCAACAGAGTAGCATTTTGTGGTATGAAAATAATAATTGAAATCAAAAATTATTTAAATATTTTCCAATATTGCAGAATAAAAATTTTACAAGCATTGTTTTTAAAAGTTTATAAATGCAGCCAGCATTAAATAAATTCAAAATTTATTGAATTAAGAAAATTTTATTTTAGAAAAAAATTTTTTGCCAGATTCTATACGCTTTTATGCAACTATATTTAGTGGTGGAAATAGTTTTATACACCAATACATTTAAAAAAAGTCTTAGTAATACAAACATGAATTAGGTACCACTGACGTTTGAGTAATATACCTGTCAAAGAGTCGGCATACTAGTGGTATACTATGCTGTTATGTTTATGTGTAAACATGACAGTGGGAAAATTTATTATTTTTCTATTCAAATTATTTGAAAACATAAAATTTTTTATTATAAGTTATTTTGTTCTTCATAATTTAATTTTTTAAAAATATAAACATTTTATTAAAAGCATGCAGCAGCACGTTAGTTTTTCACACAATTTTACACATGATTTGTTTGGGGTTACATTGTTGGCATTTGCCCACTGCACACTACATGATTGTACTCTTTGCTGCTCTCTTCTATTTTCATTAATTTTTTAATTTTTCTTTATAATGCAATTTTTAATACACGTTTCAAAATTTTTTTAAAAGTTTAATTATTGTAATATTAATTTTAATAAAAAATATTAATCAAAGTTCGTAGTTTTTTTATAATCGATATAATATTGAACTCGCTGAGTAAATTAATTGCAGGACTGCCAACTATCACGTAATTCATAAATTTTTTGTAAGAAATTACGAATTTCGCATAAGAAACAGTCTTGGTATTCCTTACAATCTTTATTTCTATCATTCTTGTGTATAATAATACCAAGTACAAAATCAACTTAGTTTTTTAAGAAAACTTCGTCCTTAACAAATTTATCGACCTTGTTCTGAAAATCGAAATCATGTAAAATTTAAATCCAGGAAGATTTTTAATTCAATTGTAGTAAAAATTGCCGTAGCGATTGCTGCTTTCAAAAGTAGCTTGGGTAGGGGAACGTGGTCCTCAAGGTATGTGATATAGAAAAGAAAATATTTTTATGGGCTTTAAACACGGGAGAATTTCCAAAATTGGTTCGATTTTAAATTCAGGTAATTTCGATTTCCAGAACATGCGCGTATATTATTTTCTTTTTTTATAAAAATCATTAAATTTATTAAATCGAATATTTTCTTACGCCTTTGGGGAAACATAACAATATAAAAATTTTTTTGTATACATACTTATTAAAAATATTGGCCCATACTCATAGTCAAAATAATGTATACTTTAAACTAAAGCCGGCTCTTAATACATGTGAACACCATTGCTCTTAACTAGACTATAGAAAAAGTCGACTTAATTTTTGGCTGTGATTATGGGTTATTATCTCTTAAATCCTTTGGTTTTCATACGAAATTAAACTTTCTGCTTTTAATAATGACTGGTATCACTTCGTACCAGAGTTTTCTAAAGGGTTCATATCAAAATTTGAATATCCCCATAAATCCAAATTCTTTTACCAGTTTACGTCTTTATCAAGCGAAACCCAAGAAAAATCAATATAATTCTTAACAGACAAGAAATGTCTTTTTCTGTATATCACAGTGCCTTTTAATATGGCACGAGTTAAAATGAAAACATATTTTAAGTTTTCCAATTTTTTTTTTTTTATTTACAGATATGTTTTTCTCATATTGGTTATGGGCTTAAGTTCTCACAAGTTTTGGCTTAAAAATGAACCTGACTATTTATTCGTTGTTTGTAAATATGTGTATTATATTCCTATTATTCTTGTTCTTTAATTTCATTTAATAAGTTTTTTGCTTGTATCCAAAAAAAAAAAAACCAATAAAAAAAACTATATATCTTTTGTAAGGGTAGCAAAATCTAGAAGGGAGAGAAATTGTCTCAAATAATTTAGTAAAAGTAGCTGCTCTTATTAAAAGTTGTTTGCCAAAATATTGCACAATGTACCGGAAGCTCAAGCATTAAGGGCACAATAGACATTTTTTTCTTATTTCTTTTTTACTTGGCCTGTGTTCGGATTTACTTTTTTGTTATTTAGGCGCTTGGTTATTTATTTAATGAAAAGAGACCTTTTTCAGCAGCAACAACTACTAGAACTAACGTAATAATAGCAATAATCATAACAACAACAATACAAGAAAAAAGAATACAACAAAAGCCATATTGTTCCAATTGAGGGGGGAAAAGGAAAATAAAATGAGCCAAAAACACCTTCAACCGGATACGGAAACATTAACCTCGAAATGCCAGCAAATGTAACGGTGGTGAATTAAATTTTTAGTTTTGTTACTGGGTCAACACAAACAATTTCCTATCCGCCAAAACACAACCAAAAATGAAAAAAAAACGAAAAAAGGAAATCTACATATAAACACAAAACTAAGCGACAACAACAACAAGGACAACAATCAAAATTAAAAAAAAAAATCATATGATGAACAAAAAAGAAAAGACTTTTATTTTATAAACCAAGAAACACAAACAGAATGTTACTCAAAAAAAAAAAAAAAAAAAAAGAAGTTACACGGAAATCAACTTGTGTCAACAGCTTGCAAGTCAGGGAAAACAATTCTAAAAACCTCCTTGAAACAGCAAAAAAGAGGGTGGTAATACTGGTGGCATGGCGATAAACAAAAAGGAAATGGTTATAAAAACTTACCCAACTACTGCAATCAGGTGCAAAAGCATAAAAGTAACAAAAACAGTACAATACAGACACCATCGCTTATAGGAGATTACGAATAATACTGTCGTTCGTTCAGTATCGCCGAGTCCTTTATTTAGTGCTGAAATATTTAAGCTTCGATTTCACTAAAAGCCATAAACTTTTGTTACAATAGCTTCTGTTTGATATTTTTTTAGTTTTTATTGTAGATCCTTATGGCCCAAAACTAAAACTTATTTAATTTTAAGTCAACTATCAGAGAGTTATAAACGGAAATAAAATAAAACAATATTTTTAGAAAGTGCACCACTAAACTAAAAAGCAAGCAGCAAAGCTAAGCAAAAGACAGATAGAAAGAAGGAAGGCGAAAGAGTTATGGCTGTTTCCTCTTAATGTATTTATGTATATTTAAAGCTGCATTTTTAAACGACATTCTTTTAAGGAACTTATAAATAATATGTGCTAACAAAAAAAGTTTGGAATTAAGAATAAGAAGCAGAGGCAAATGAAAAATTTTTTATTAACATTGATCAGAAAAATATTAATGGTGAGAACTATAGCCTAGAGTCAAAACTATTATCCTTAAATGACAAAATGTGGCCTTCAAAAAAGACAAATTAAACGGTCTTCTAATAGAGAGCCCCGAACTTTGGCAACTGATAGCATTTATATTGTTTATGTACTTCTGCCGAATTTACTGCCTTTTATTTAGTCTGCTTTTTAAAACAACAATTGTTGGATAAAACGTTGATCAAAACGTGCAAAAGAAGAGATATTTTGAACTGGTCCTTATTTGTAACGAATTAATTCGAACACAGTATCCCCGGTCATACTTAATGACATCACTATTGAAGAATTTGAAGCCTTCAGCTATCTTGGGAGCATAACTAATAAGAATGGGAGCACAGAGGAACATAAAAAACCCCGCACAAATAAAGCAACGTGTGCTTTCCAGTCACTACATAAAATATGAAGATCTAATAACACTAGCGGAAAAACAAAAAACATCTTTCTAACTGCAGTGTCAAATCTAGTACTTTTTAGATCAACAACTTGGGGCTTATTACAGAGAATCATCAAGAAACTTCAAAAGGTTAATCGGCCGATGCATCTTCTGGAAAAGCATTATCAGTAGTGCCTAAACTTACCTAGAAACACCAAAGTTGAATATTATTAAGCAAGTGGATATAGATTGGTCATATCCTCCCAAGAACTTGGCAGTGGAATCTTCAAGAAAAAGTCCATGTGCACCTCTTACCACATGTATAACGTGAGGAAGGCCTAAGTCGCAGGTCTGTGTCACAAGCCACAGCAGTCCTTTAACCCATGCCATCTATCTAATGGTATCATAACAAGCGAAGATGGTGGCGCTGCTAAAGATATAGATAATAGAGTTAAAAAGGCACTCGGAGCATTCACAACTTTAACCTTAGACCGAAGATAAACATATTTAAATCATGGGTCCTGTCAGAGTTATTGTATGGATTCGAAACATGGTGCGTAACCAAGGAAATGAAAGACAGTCTACGGACATTTGTAAATTGCTGCTTGAGAAGAAATTTGGGAATATGGTGGCCTTATAGAATACCTAACGAACAGTTGTGGATGCGTACAAACATGAGGGATGTAAATGCTGAAATACGGAAGAGAAAGATTGGGTGGATAGGACATACTCTACGTAAACCACCAGAAGAGATACCAAGATAAGCAATTTCATGTAACCCGCTGGGAAGCAGAAGGAGACGCCAGCCAAAAATCCCTTGGCAACGTACCACATTAAATGAAGAAAACTCACTACAAGAAACGTTGATGAACTGAATAAGACAGCTTTGATAAGAAAGAGATGGAAAATACTTATATGCAGCCTATGCCCAGTTAAGAGGCGGCTTTGATTTAACTTTAATCGAGTAAGGCTTATTTTTATTATTATCTGTTAAATTCTTTATAATGCGCGCCACAGAAAAGCCACTGCAGACATTCTCAGGATGGTTAATGTCATACGCAATGGCCTTAGAACATACTTTGTTTTAAAGGGAGCGCCTTTTTAATAAATTACAAATAAGCTGCAAAAAATATGACTTTGCGGTTGAAATATGCAACACCTTTTACTAACAAAAACTTTTTACAGAAGATGTTGTTTTCTAAAAAAAAAACACCTTAAAAAGGAAGTTTTTATGGAAAAATAGTTTTTGCAGAACATATCAGCTTTGGCGCAAAAACAAATAACTTTTGACACAAAATTCACTTTTGACACAAAATTCACTTTTAACGACACAAAAAGTCAGTGTTTAAAGAAAGTCACTTCTGACTTCAATTTAATTAAGATAATTAAAAATAATGAGGTTACAAAATGTTTAATTGTGTATATTTCCATATTTTTTTGGAATTAGTTAGTATAAAAAAAATATTCATATTCTTATTATCTTTTAATCTAAAAATTTATTGAAAACTTTTTCAAAATATATTTCCAACGACAACTTTAATCTTGGATTATAA
Organism: Pollenia amentaria; assembly: GCA_943735925.1. Classification (NCBI taxonomy): domain Eukaryota; kingdom Metazoa; phylum Arthropoda; class Insecta; order Diptera; family Polleniidae; genus Pollenia; species Pollenia amentaria. Next base: position 249,744,585 of record OX031007.1, on the reverse strand, counting down.
TTTTTTTTTTTTTTTTTTTTTTTTGTGTAAATTTCTTTGAATAACTTTTTCTAATTTGTTTACAATAGAAATCAACTTCATAAAATATGTATATGTATTTTTTTTTTTAGCTAAAGTTTTCTTCTTAAGAGTCTTTCACATACTAAACGAGTATGCGGACAGACATACATGGTAAATAAAATCAAAGTCTTTGATAAAAACTAAATGAACTTCACATTCCACTACAACTCGTAATACTGCAATTGTTGCTACTACTGCTGAGGATGATGATGGCGATGCTACTACTTCAACTATGGGTTGTTAGCCAGACCATTATAATTGCAGGCCGAAGTGAGACCAAGTCAGAGATAAAGGCAACCTCCATCAGTAGTAGTCGTGGCATAGAAATGGTAAAGTTTACCAAACAATGATTAGAACATGACTAAACATGGCAAAAATGAAGAGATACTCAACGCAACTAAATGACCTGACATGGCAAAAAAAAATATTTTTTTTAAGAATATTTTTTTCAACTTTAACAATACCTCTAGGAGAAGAATGGAAAATTTTACTATAATTCTACCCAAACAAAACCAGTGCATATCAAACAAACCATCAGCTCTATAGATTTTAGAATAGAGAAGAAACATTAACTTGAAAATAGAACTAAAAAGAAAACAAAAAAAAATTACAGGACAATGCATGAGATAAAGTGTCTGCAAAAGACAGACAGGCATATAGATATTTTCAACGTTTTGCTTTTTGCTTTTTGTTAAAATTCTGTTGGTCAGTGTGTGTTTAAGAATGCTGGGTTGAGTGTTTTTTTGTGATAATGATAAAATTAATGAGTAGCAGACTATTCTAGTTACTACTACAACTATAGCCTGGCAGAAGAAGACTTAAAAATGATGAACATAAAGACAGACGTCCATATAGTACAACAACAGTTGCTTTATAAACAAACTTAGAATAAATCCAGAGTGAAACAGGCGCTTCCATAGAAAATGGACGCAACTAACAACAAAAGACTTCTTGATATAAAAGTTTTTGCAGTCGAACTTCCATATAATAAATCTGCATCTTACCAGAAAATCACTTCATTTAATAAAAACTTTATTATACAGAAAATTTATTTTTATTCCACTTTTGTGAACAACCAGGTATTTTAATTTGGATTAAACTCGTGCAGCAGTCATCCACTAAACCCTGGCCATTAAACCCTAAATTTTGCGAAAAGTTATGGAAAATATGCAAAAAAGAGCACGTATGTGCGAATCAGAAAATGGACATCACTTGCAGGATATCATTTTTCAAAGTTAATTGCAAAAAATTCCCCAATAATATAATATATAAAAAAATATATAATAGTCGCATAAATAAAAAATGTATAAATCATTTAAACCATTTAGCTCATTCTGCGCCACCCTGTATTTAAATGACACAGATTAACTAAATAAATAACGATTTATCCAAATAATAATAATCTATTAATGTTTTAAAGAGTTATGTTAGGTACGTTCTTTTGAGCTCATATTTTCTTCAAGAAAACACGTAGATAGATAGTATAGTATCTTTTGTGCAGCCTGTGTAAATCACTATATCAGGCTCAGGCTGCATATAAAGCGTATCACCCTGCCCGGTGAAAGATCGTAGATTTCAGTTCAGGGCCCATCATTTGCCCCCCGTGAAAAATTTCCGCCTGGAAGTCGCCAAAGCGGGACAGCAGCAAAGGTGATGTTCCGATGTTTCATCATCAACCTCACAAAATCTGCATATCTTGATAACAACATTACCCATAATATGTTGATGGTACCTGATACCGCTATGCCCCGTTAATATGCTTACAAGTAGCCCAAGTTCATTGTTCTCAAGAAGAAGTAGCCTACTTGCCTTTTACGGGACAGAGTCACAAATTTATTGAGCTGTCTCAATCCTGAAATGGACGTCTATGTTTGAATGAAATCACGTTCAGACCATGTTTGCAACATCCATTTAATGTGACTGTCAGGGACGCCGGCGAAAGACTCATTGCTTTTAAATTGGCGACGAGCACCCCTGTTTGCTAAGCAGTCAGCCCTTTTGTTGCCTACATGGCTCTCATGGCTGGGTACCCAAAACAAATTCAATTCATTGTGTTTCTCCACATCGTTCAGAGACCATGTCCATGAGCAATCTGGACTTCACCTCTAAAGAAGATAGTGCTCTTAGAGTGGCCTAGCATCCCGATATTATAAATATCCTCAAGCCCTTTGCCCTTCTCCTCAGACATTCCGCCAGCGCACATGAGGATAGCGTAGGTCTCTGCTTGGTAGATCGAAGGCTGTTTGTCCATTGGCAAGCCCCATTATAAGCCCGGGTCCATAATGCCCGCTCCAGTATCACCATTCGTCTGTTTTGAACCATTGGTGAACCAGATCTGGTCCGCGCGCCCACACCACCAGTATTGGTTCCTACCAGGTATAAGGACATTAACATTTCTATCCAATATCAGACTATGCAGCATGTGCTTATTAACCAAGATAGATGGATCATTTTTGAAAATGTCATCGATCCGCATGTGGCCCACGTTGACCCCTGCAACGACAAAACACGTAACTACAATGAAAATATTTTAAGTTTTAAAGAAAATTTGTTTTGTATTCGTAAAATGTCGAGTAATAAAGAGCATTTTCTGTTTTTTATTATTGGGTGATTCACAAGGTGTGCTATTACGTTATATCCTCATAATGTCCTGCATAATATTTTACAATTGTTTAAAAAAATATTGTAATTATAAACAAATTAAAAATATTAATGCGGTGTTAATTGATATGTTATAACTGTACAGTAGAAATCTAAATTATAAACGGTTGCCCACAGCAGTCATGTATGTTTCTTGTAATTGTATTAAGACATATTTTTTTTTTTTTTTTTTTTTTTTTTCATTATTTATTTATTGAATCTTCATATATTAAATATGAACTAACAATAATTAATCAAATCTTATACTAATACTTTATTTTTGTCCTGCCACTGCTAGACGAAAATTTTTCTCTTCACGGTTTCTATTCACATATGTAGATGTTTAGCGGTCTTCCCTTCGGATGAGTCCTGCGGTATCTCTTCTCCTTAATCTAGAGTGGCCGCTGTCATTTAAAATATTTCGAGCTAGTGGATTTGGGTGCGACTCAAGCCTTTTTAAATATTTTGCTGCGTACTTCGTAATAATAGTTTTTACTAATGGCACATTGAGATCCTTGTGAATATTAGAGTTTTTAACATACCAGGGAGCGACTGTGATTATTCGAAGGAGTTTATTTTGGCGCCTTTGAATTTTTTCGATATTTGAGGCCGAGGCAGTGCCCCATAGCTGAATACCATAGCACCAGATTGGCTTTAATATAGAGTTGTAGAGTAGGAGTTTGCAATCGAGGCTAAGAACAGAATTTCTTCCAATAAGCCAATTAATTTGAATTGCTTTTACTTTCATTTGTGTTAGTTTTGCTTCTATATGGCATTTCCATGTTAAGCGCCGATCTAGATGAATACCAAGATATTTTATTATTGTTGGGGCACTAATTGATTATTGATTTTAATAGGGGGACATGACTCCCGACGCAAGGTGAATGTTATATGTACGCATTTTTGCTCATTGACCTTTATCCTCCATTGTTTTAACCACTTTTCCAGTTCAAATATATGATCCTGCAAGTAACGGGATGCTTCATGACAGTTTTCGTGTACGCTTATAAAAGCTGTATCATCAGCAAATGTTGAAGTTAGGGTGTGGTTGTTTGTTGGCATGTCTGAGGTATATATAAGGTATAAGAGTGGGCCCATGATGCTTCCCTGAGGGACTCCAGCGTCAATTGGCTGAGGAGAACTTATAAAATCACATTCTTTAATAATAAACTTTCGGCCGACTAAGTAGCTTTCTAGCAGCTTGTGTGTGTTTACTGGTAAGTTTAGCTTCAATTTATGTAATAACCCTTCATGCCAGACTTTATCAAAAGCTTGGGAAACATCGATGAAGAGGGCGGAACAATATTTTTTTTCTTCAAAGGCTTTTCTTATGGCGTTTACTATACGATGGGTTTGTTCGATTGTGCTATGTTCTCTTCTAAAGCCGAATTGATGGTTAGGAATACATATATTTACATTTAAAATTGGGGCTAATTTTGACACTAACAGCTTTTCAAACAGCTTTGATATATTAGACAATAAACCTATAGGTCTATATGACTCAACTTTTGTAGGATCCTTCCCTGGCTTAGGTATCATTGTAACTAAGGATACTTTCCATTCTTGTGGGTAGTATTCAAGGCGTAAAATAGCATTAAAAATCAAGAGAATAATTTTCTTTGCTATGCTGGGTAGCTCTAAAAGCATTTTGTTGCTGATCTTATCAAACCCAGGGGCTTTCTTGGGGTTTAAATCATGAATAGCCTTTTCGATTTCTTTTATCTCAAATCTAAGTGGAACAGCAGCTCTAACAGCAACAGGTGGCAACTCGACTGCAATATCGGGAGATGTATGCGGGGTAAATACGTTTTTCAAATGATTAACAAAAAGATTTCCTTTTTCTTCATCATTTCGTGCCCAACTTCCATTTAAGTTTCTTAATGGTGGTTTAGTGATAACTGGTCTATTAAGATTCCTAGCTGCACGCCATAATGAGTAGTCTGATTGAGAAGTTGCATCAAGTTCCTTAAGATATTTTTCCAGGGAAGCCGTTTTCTGAGACTGCAGTAACTTTCTTAGCCTTTTTGTGCACTCTTTTAGTAAATTCTTAAGTTGAGGGGATCTATGCAATTGCCATTCTCTTCGAGCTCTCCTTTTTTCAGTCAAGAGACGCTCGACATCTGCAGAATATATTTTACTATTTTTGGTTTTTTTGAGGGTTATACTACAATGTCGAACAGCTAGTTTCAGATAACTGTCAAAATTTACAATAGAAATATCCACATTCTCCGGTGTACTAAGCGGAATATTTTCAGTGCAGTGGGTACTGAGATATTTTTTATATTTTAACCAATTTATTTGAGTGGCTGACGTCACTAAGTTATCAGACGGAGATACAATTCTATTAGGATTTGTTATAGTAAGAATTGTAGGTGTGTGATCAGAAGATAATTCTAAGGAAGCTTCAACATAAATCGTTTCTGCGGGGATGTTTTTAACCACTCCAAAATCTATGACATCTGGAACTTTTTGCTGATCAGTAGGCCAATATGTTGGTTGTCCGCTCGCGACCACATTTAGATCCATTTTAAAAATTGTGTTAAACAAAACACGACCCTTAGGTGTAATAAGTCGTGACCCCCAGAAAGTGTGTTTAGCGTTATAATCGCCAGCAGCCAGGAAGCAGGGTCCTAATGATTTGAAATATTTATTATATTGGCTTTCTGATATAGAAAATCTAGGTGGGGAGTATAATGATGATATTACTATGTTTCGATTTAATTCCTCAACGCAAATGTTTGTTGCTTGGAAATAATCTTCACGATGATCACTCATTAAGTAGTGTTTTACTCGGTTCTTTATCAAAATGGCAGAACCTCCACAAGCTCTGTCTCGAGGGTCCTTTGTATCATACAATATATAACCATTGATTTTAAACGTATTTCTTGAGGTCAGATGAGTTTCAGAAACCATCATAACATCAATTTGTTTATTTTTAAGGAAGTATTCTAGTTCATTTTTGTGTTGGCGGATGCCGTTTGCGTTCCAAAAGCAAATTTTTAAACAGTTCATGGCTTGTTTAGTACAGCTTGCAATAACATCGATTGCATTCTTAACATTTCTTGCATCATGTTACCCATTGTGTTAGTGAAATTGTTAACTGTTTGCACTAATGTTTCCATGGTTTTTTCTAGCCGGGTTAAATTAGAAATGGGAATTTCGTCATTATTTGGTACATCACCTTGCAGTGGCATAGGATTAGATTTTAAGACATTAGCGTACGAGGTTCTGTTAGTATTTGGCTGTGGTATCTGGACACCGTACGTGTTTCCTTGATTAGTTGCCTGCGTTTGACATATGACATTACAGCTTTAAGACAACCTTGTGAATCACCCATAAATATATCAAAAATTATTTTCGGGAATGAAATTTTTGAATGAAAAAGACAGTTAATTTTTTCCAATTCTTTGCGGAAGATTCTTATACTCCTCAGTCACATTTTAAAATAAGTATTTCCAGGAATCATACTAACAATGGAATATCCAACATTTGAACCGATAGAAAAAAACTGTTTTTATCAGCCTTTTGAAGGAACAATATAAATAATATCTTTCCTGGTACACAAGTTTAAAAAAGGTATGGTGGAATTGTTTACAAAGCGATAAAAACGATAAAAAGTTAATTCTTAAAATTCAAAACCTCCTATAAACTTTTTAGATTCAATGGAAATAAATAAAGGGTCCGCCATTTAACGCTTTTTTTGGGTCCGCCATCTAACGTTTTTTTTCAAGTAGTGCTTATTTCGTGAATGGTAACACATATCTGATTTGACAGATAATTAGTTTTATCCTTCCGCTGAACGAATATGGTTGTGTATACGCTTGAACAACGCTGGGAAATATTGCGACATTACTTTGAAAATCATGGTAATGTTGCAGAATGTGTGCTAAAATTGAGTACGGATTTTGGAAGAAGAGAAACACCATCAGCTCCGTATGTTCGTTATCCTGTGAAAAAAGTGAAAGAAACTGGCATCCTCATCGATAAACCAAAGCGTGAAAAGCCAAAAACAGTCCGTACACCCGAGAATATTGCTGCTGTGGCTGAAAGTCAATTCACCGTCGTTCTCAACAATTGAACATTTCGGAGATCTCATTGAGACGAATTTTGCATAAAGTCCTTGGTATGACGCCATTTGAATGAAATTATGTTCCATTATTAACCGGAAGGATTGTACTTTCAAATACAAAAAGAAATTTAAGAAAATATTCAGTAGTTTTTTTTTTATAGCATTTTCAAAAAAAAAGAAGTTATTTGGCGGACCCTTTATGTACTTACCTGCTTTTGTCTAATATTCACATTTCTTGTTAGATACGTGGTTTTGCATTTCACCTAACGATATTTTTATTTTAGTGATCTGTGACTGTCCAGGTGACGAATATAAGGAAATAAAAAATGACACGAAATATTTTCTTCTTGTAAGGAAATATTTTTTATAAGAAATGTATGTCTTAGAAAAGATTTAACTTCTATAAGAAATTTAATTTGTATAAAAGTTTATGCTATAAATTATTTCTTTTCTCATTTTGAGTCCATTTTGTTAAGAACACAAGAACTTGTGGTACAAAACGTGCATTGAAATCTACAAACTTAGTTGGATATTTTGTGTAAGTAAAACGTTCTTATGAAAAACATTTTATGTACATATTTTTATTATTGGTGCATTGCAAAATATGTTGTATCACTTTTTTTCTTACATGGAATTTTTCTTATACAGAATACTCATATATTGACAAATATTGAAAGAAACACAATGATTTTTCTATACTTTCTTGAAAGCGACATTTTCTTATATGATAAGTTAATATATCCATTATCTACTGTAACATATGGTCGCGTTTGATGACGTTTCTCTTTACTTGTTTGTTAGATGCGAATTTTATTAAATTGTTGAATGTTTTTAAAATAGTTTTAATAATATAATAAAACTAAACTATTGAAATAAATAATAAAATGATCTTATAGCTTATTTTTTAATTACTACATAATATTTATGTATTAATTAAAAAATATGTATTACATATTTATGAATTATTATTTTGTTTGTTCGTTTTAGTTCAAGAATTGTTACGTTTGTTATGTTATTGGTTTTTTTACTAATAAACTCCAAATAATAAATAATTTATGCATTTTAATATATTGAAATTACTTAATTTATAAAAAAACCTTACTAATCGGTTAACCAATCAATAGCAACATTAACCGATTATTAACCGATTAAACCAAAACCTCGGTTAATTAATGGAGCGATTAACCGATTAAAGCAAAAGCCCGATTAAATGAATACCCTAGTTATGACTGCAAAAACAAATTAATTGCAAAATTTAAAATCAATTACAATAAAAAAATATCAGGTCATAAATTAAATGACATTGCATAAATAAATGCTACTACAAAAGAAACTGCGCAGTGCCTTGAAAACACGGGCTTAATTGAATTTGATTACATGTTTTAGTAACTTAAAAATTTAATGTTTTTAAGAAGTTTAATTTTGTTGTCCGTTTTAGAAATAAAGACCTAATAAATCATCTATTAAATGACGTTTATCAATGTATCGCTATTAAGCTTAAATTAAACATTTTACACAAAAAATATAATTTTTGCATATAAGGGGTTATTCTCACAATAAAAGTGAAACTGGCCTTAAGAAGTCGCTATAAACAAAAAAATATATATATAAGGACCAAAGCTACTTTTGGATTAAAAACTAAGTAAGAAACTAAAGTCCATCGAGTCTCACCATTTGATACTTTTCACCACAGAATAAACTGAAAATTTTTCGAAAGTGTGCCTTATTTGGGACCCATGGGCACTCATGGAGCCGGCAAAAAAAAAAAAATTATGTGATGTTGTTAAGATTCATATATTTAAAACTTCTTTGTGCCGAATATTTTTGAGATATCAACACCTGTTTGCGATATGTTCGTCTAAAACGCAAGTTAATAGAGAGGGTTTATATTGACAGTTTTTTTTAAACTCAGTTCTTACTGTGTTTCAAGGATTTGCGCGACATTCGCAATTAACGAAAAAGGTTCAATTCGTAATTAACGAAAAAGGTTCAATAAAAGCTCTCCCAAAATACATCTCTATTTAAAAAAAAAAAAACATAAAAAAATTTGTAGAATTTTAGATATGAGATACATTTTAATGCTATTTTTAATAGAAAGATGCAAAAAATGTTTTACTTAAGACCGTGTATATATATTAAAACAAGGTGCATTTGGCATACAAAAATGATATTTGGGAAAAATTGAGTTACGTCTTTCTTCATTAAACTTTAAACGATTCCAGGAATAAAATACGTAATTGCAAAAGTGCCAAATTTAACTGCAAAAATATCAAAAGAAGAACAATCATAATAGCGTTTAGATTTTGTAAACTCAAAGTTAACAAAGAATTTAACTAATAAAGCAACTATAACAACAACAAAAAGATTATTTCAAAAACTTTTTAATACAAAAATAAATAAACAGTATACGATAAAGTTTAAATAAAAATAGAGTTTGGGGCGTAGAAGAAAAATTAAACTATTTCCATTTTGGCGAAGTAGGGAAAGCAAAGAAATCAAACTTTATAAAGTTTTTTCATATTCTAAATAAAATTCGAACGAAAGAAAGAACTATAAAGAAAATATGGATATTTTTTTTTTTTTTTGGTATTGTTTTCAAACTTTAAAAACATTTCCATCATAATTCAGAAACATCAACAAACAGTTGGTAATAAAAATGTTCGTACGTTTCAATTTATATTTACAATTTATCTCTAATTTTCTTAATAATGCCATGTTGTATTGTATAAAATACAAACTGTGCCACAATTTTTAGCGCCAATTATATGAATAAGTTTGATCAAACTCAGCCGTCTGCCTGTTCGCTCTACTCGACATCTACTGATGCATACAAAGGAAACTTAAAAAAGCAACAACAACAAATTGTAAAAATATAAACAAATATTACAAATAGTTTTGCTTGTGCAATTTTCCCTTAATTTTTTTTTTATTTGTTGCACAAGAAAATGCTTTGCTTATTACAACAACAACATCAAACTTTCTACTACGCTAAGAGCAATATTTTGCAACAAAATTTTATAAAACTAAGAACCAAAAAAAATAAACATCCCAAAATTTTATGGAACAAAATGAAAAAAAAAGTTCGTAAACGAAAAAGCTAAAGAAGAAGAAACTTGAAACAGAATCCTTTTTTAGAAGAGCTTATAATGGAAGAGTAGGTGAATAGAATATTCATTTGAAATTCTTATTTCGATTATTACCTTCCTTATGCTCACTTGCCACCAGCTAAAAAATTTTCTATTGAGAAATTTTTCTATAAAATTTTCCTTATCTAGAGGAATAATGTACGTAAATTAGAGTTTGTTTATGTTTATATTCACATGTAGACACAAGTTCGGATCTGCTGCGAGTATTATTGCCAAAGATTTCAAGTCATGTTTGAGAAAATTTGTTGAACTTGTTGTGAAGCAAAGTAAAATTCTTTTCTTTTTAATTTGTTACTGCTATTATAAGAAATATTTTTGTTTTTTGTTAGTTACTATTTATTTTATATTTCAACGCAAATAAAAAACTCAATTAAATTTGTAAGTAGATCTTTTTTTATATATAAGAAAACTGTGTAATGTAGAGGAGTACAAACAGCATCTAAATTTAAAAATATTTAAAAAGAGCTAAAATAAGTTAATTGGTGTAATCAAACTGTCAACATTTGTAATTGGCGAGGGAGTGGCTTAATTTAGAATTAAATGGGAGCCCTTTGAAGGTGATTTGATAGATACTGTGCGTCTGTGTGTGTGTGTGTGTGTGTGTGTGTGTCTGTGTGTGTGTGTGTGTGTGTGTGTGTGTGTGTGTGTGTGTGTGTGTGTGTGTGTGTGTGTGTGTGTGTGTGTGTGTGTGTGTGTGTGTGTGTGTGTGTGTGTGTGTGTGTGTGTGTGTGTGTGTGTGTGTGTGTGTGTGTGTTTAATAGGGCTCAGCAAAAATTTAATGCTGCTGAATTTTAGAATCCCTTATCCTAATATACTTTATTTATTTACATACTTAATAAAATATAATTTTTTGGTTAAAAATGGTTTAAACAATTTAACTGCTTTAATATATATCTGTGGTCACAAGCGATAACCGCCTAAGTCGAGTTAAGATACAATTGAGTAAATATTTTTTTTTATTAAAAATTTCTGAAATAAATACAACTTTCGTTAAATTTTTTTTATCTTAACATTGTGGGGATAAGAATCTTTGGTTCCAAATTACTTTTTTCTAATGCCTTATTTTTTTTTTTTTTTAGAAAAGCAAGCAGAAATATAAAGTGCCTTTTCTCAAAAACTATTTCGACTTAGGCTGTTATTGCTTGTGACCACAGATATTACAATGCAGAGTGCAGGCAGAAATTAGAAAAAAATATTATATAAAATCAGTGGTTAACACAAAAACATGATTATTATCCAAACAATTCTTTTAGCCTCACATTGAAAACAGAAAGTCGCTATTAATGTGCTGTTTTCAGAACACAAGTGATTGAACGTTTACTAAAATTTATATGAAAAACACTCATAATAAAACAAAACGTCAAAAAGCAATCGTTTGAAACAAGATATTTGTGACTATAAATTTTGCTGTTGACAAAAAAATTTTAATTCACCCAAAAATTTTTTATTAAAAAAAAATTAAAAATTAAGCACATGCATTTTTAGTGTAACATTTCTTCTTTAGTTTCTTTTTATTTTACTTGATTTGCTCTTATCTTCTAGTGTTCTAACAGTTTAACTTCTATTAACTTTACTGACTGAAACAATATAAAAAACCGGTTTTTGATACAAATTTATTTTTAACACAAAAAATTATTTTTGCACTAAACAACGTCCAAAAGTTTTAAGCAAAAAGTTATTTTTATATACATACATATCGCACTTATTTAACCATACTGTATTAACTCAAAATCTAAGAATTTTCAGTAGAAGCACATTTAAGTTTGCCACATTTTGAAGATTAAATAAAATATTAACTTTTTGGAAAAAATGGGCAAATCAGCACTTTGCTAATTTCGGAACAAAAAAGTTGTCAAAATGAATGAATAAATCATCAAATGTGGGAGCTGTCATTGTGCAGAATATTTAATTTGAATTAAGCGGGGTTTGAATTATGCACTTACACGAATTCGACTGTAAACACAACAATTAAAAACAGCCTTTGGCAATACACATGGAGTTTACAGCTTCATATATTTTATTTATTTATTTTTATACCCTCCACCACCACTAGTGGTGAATGAGGGTATACTGAGTTTGTCATTCCGTGTGAAACTCTTTTACTCTACATCTGAGACCCCATAAAGTATAGGGGGGATTTCATGTCAAGTGACCCAACTTTTGAAATCGATGTCTTCCGATGGATGAAATTTGCACCAAGGTTAGTCCTATTGGATAGTAGTGTAGACACAAATTTTCAACAAGATCGGTCAAAAAGTTTCTGAGTTAGAGGGGGTCAAAATTTGACATTTTGGCCAAACCGGTGTTCATTCTCGTCCATGTAACTTATTATCTATTGGTGTTAGCGAAAATTGTCCCAAACAAATTAGATAGCTATTTCTTCAAGCTATAAATATCCCACTCGCATCCCACTAAGCGACCAAAACTTCCTTAAAGGAAAAGATCTTTTGAGCAAAAAAAAATAAAAAATAAATAATTCGGCTAAAACTGTTACGAATCATGATATTTTACTCAAGCTAGTTCAAAGTTCTAACAAGAAACTCATAAAATGCTGACGTTCGTTTTTGTGAAGCTAAGTTAATAATATATATGAATTTGCAATATAGAGCCCACTTCTGACGGTGGAGGGTATCAAAGATTCGGCACAGCCTTTCTTCTTTTTTTTTTTCTTATACTAATCCCGCAAAGCTCTACGCGTATCTACCGGAGACCAGAGTAACTGGCGGGAATCTAACCCGCACCCCCGCACCCCCGCACTGATCGACTAGGTCACTACCAACTGGCATACTGGGCCACCCTAATATAATTAATTGTCTTTTTCATAAATTATTTTTATTATATTAACTATTTTTTCGAATGTGCTTCCATGAGTTGTATTTAAATTTATAAAGCTTTTTACAATAGGTTGCTGGCTTAAGCAAAGAAGTATGTGAAATATTGAGGGAATAAGACTATTGTAAAAAGCTTTATAAATTGAAATACAACTCATAGAAGCACATTCGAAAAAATAGTTAATATAATAAAAATAAGATGTAGCTTTTAAAATAGAATTAATTTCGTATGAAATGTCTTGAATGCATGGTTAGACATTGAAAAGTATATCTGATACCAAATTGCAGCTGCATTTCAATTTTGTGACAAAATATTTTTTAGACTCTTACGACATCAAAATACATTTTTTACATAAAAAGTCCAATTGAAAATAGGGAACTTTTGACAGAGAAGTCGTTTTTTTAAATTGCAATTGCATAAAAACATAGTTTTAATACAAACTCACATTTGGGAAAAAAATTTACACAATTTAGACTAGGAAAATTGTTTTTAATTAAGTATAATCTAGGAAGGGTTAAATAAATTATTTTTATGTTTTAAATTAAGTCTAAATATAGTGACATTTCAATTCTAATTTCTTAGCATCGGCTGGCAAAAAAGCGCCGGCATATACGGTGGCCTCGATGGCGATTAAATAGAAAGAAGCGAATTCAATCGGCTCGGCAATGTTAAAAACATGTAAATTAATGAACATCATTGACAGAAACAAAACCCAAACTGAATATAAAAATATAGTAAAAAAAAAATTAGCTGGGGTCACCTTTTAATGAATTCGCCTTGAGTTGGCAAGATTTTTTTATTTTTTTTATGTTAATGAAATTTAACAACAAGTGGTAAATTTAAAAGTCTAAAATGCATGAGATAATCATTATGGCAATATGGGGATGGTTTAATAAAACAACTTTAAACTGTCAGCCTGCTCACAATAAAAATTTTAAGAATGTTGCCACACTAAAATTTATATTACTCATTGTGAATCGCTTTAAATTATTATTTTTCAACAGTTTAATTTTAAAGTCTCTCAAATTTATATATGAACATTTAAAAATTATTTAATATTTAATAATTTTATAGCTAAACTTACCATTCCCTCTTTTTCCGCTTACTTTCAGCATGATGGACTATACTAGCTTGGGTTGTTGTGCTTTGGCGTTTATTTTATATTTAAATACATTAAATTCTGGATTTGTTTATGATGACAGGTAACTTGAAAAATTTCTTTGAAAATAAAACAATGCCATATCTAAAAAAGTATAAAAAAAAAAGAAAAATCATGTACTTGAGAAAAATTGAAGGCCATATTTTTTGTCTTCTTAAAAAAAATGTCAACCGAAAAAATGCGAAAGAAAATTAAAACATGATTTATCCATGTTATTAAAATAATATTGTTTACGGCTGTTTTGTTGTCCTTGGAAAATATTAAACCCAAAATGGCATTAATCTAAACAACAACAAATGGTAGAAGAAAAAAAATATAATAAACAATCTACAAATCTCCCAGCACACAGTGGATGACAAAACTATGTATTAAAAGAATAATAAACAAAAAATTATAAAAAACTGGAGTCTTGAAAAAACAAGCAATATTTTCCATTCAGTGGATAAGTATTACATTTTTTTAAATGAATCTCTTCTTTAGCAAAACATAAATACAATTGTAATAATTTTAGTTTATTATATTATATATATTTTCTATACTAGATTAAGTTAAAATTTTAATGAAACTGGGTTTCTATTTGAGAAACAAACTGCTGAGAAATATCTATATACCTTTATGAGATTTCCGGCAACTCTTAGCCGAAAAAGTACTTTTGGGCTAAGTTATAGACTTAGAGTTATATATTGTCACATTTGACATCGTTAGTGGTATAATCGCAAAAAAGAAAGAACAACAATTTTTAGACCGAAGCATCTTAGCGCAATTTCAGAAGCTAAATTTAATATTCATTTGTCAAGAAAGGAACAAGTAACCAACATAATTTTAAACACTCTAGGATTTTAGGCAATTTATCAACAATATAAGAATGAAAATATGGAACTGTTTAACTTTGTCAAAAATCAAAAAAAAAAAAAAAAAAAAAAAAAAAAACAACAACGAAACTAGGGTAATCAAGTCATATTGGACATCTCTTATGATTCCAAACAAATGCTAAAAGATCTCAACTAGAAAGTCTCTCAAAATTACAGATATCAAAAAATTTTACAATTTGTTTTTTTTTTAAATATCTTAAGGCCCAACGAAAGAGAACCCGATCGACTTTTCTTGGACTCTTGTATCTAAAACAACCTAAGCAATACAAACGATTAAGGTTTTTCAGTCGTAAGACATTTTATTGCATTAAATAAGCATTGAACTTCAATAATTGTCTAAAAACCCTCTATCTTACTAAGAAAAAGTCAGGACACTAATTAAACAGCTCAGTATAAATACGTGTGTTAATATTCTTCACATTCTATTTTGTAATTAACTGTAGACAAATTTTTGCATTAGACGTGGATCTACTTAAAGAATTCTTCTTACAAAAATATGCACACAAAAACACACTAATAAATAACATAAGCTTACAACCACATACACACGTTCAAACACATATACACACTTAACTTTCAATACAAACTTGTAGGTCTATGTTTGGTTGTCTCAAAGTTTAGGATCTCTAGAAAACGGTTGGTAAAACTTTTGCCAAATGAAATTTAACTTATCTCTCAGTATTATTGAGGTAAGACAACTCAAACTACCAGTAGCAAACACCAGAGCAAGCTTAACGTTATTTTAAATTACAAACAGATGATGCAGAAGAAGGTCATTGTTCTAGGAATGATTTAAAAATTATAACATAAATTGGTAACTTTTTGTATTATAGTTTTGATTTGTTCTCCCAAGTGGTCATTTGTACTTAACAAAACCTGTAGGGTATTCGACATGTTTCACCATTCTTATAATTTTTCTCTGCTCCAAAAGAGAAATCAAGTTTATGACCAAAAGTTTTGTGTATAAAACGATTCCTTTTAATGCGTTCGTACAACATGTAGACTGTCTTTAAGTTTCATTAAAAGTAACTTATTGTTAAATTAGAAACAGTTTTATGGCACAAAATAAAAAGCAACAAGCAAAAAAATTAAAAAGAACACAAAAAACTTTTTACGTAAAAAACAACAATTTTTATGTCAAAAAGTTTTTAGAAAAAAAAATGTTAAGATAAAAAACTGTAAGTTGCAAAGAAGAAATTGGGTGGCCAATAATGATCAGCATATTATGAAAAATTTCTTGTAAGACGAAATAATGAACAAAAATTCATAAAAGGCATTGGAAATATTGGAAAGAAAATTAGCAAATACTAAAAAATTTTTTAAGTCAGTTTTTTGTTGCTAGTGACATAAAGGCGAAATTTAAAACAAAAATTATATGTAACTCCCAAAGAATCTTAAAAATTCCTAAAAATGGGATTTATTTGACTTTTGAGTGACCTGATCTCTTAAATATTTACTCCTCGTCTATCACAGAAAGAAAATAAAAATTTATTTCAATTAAAAAATTTGTGATATTAATTAAAAACATTGATTAAATTAAGAAGTTAAGAAATGAATAGTATCCATGAAAAATTGTTTGATATTACCGACACTTTCTGCAGTAATGATATTAATATAAGTAAACATTTCATTCACTTGACTACATTTTTAATTGAAACTGATTTAATTTTTGATTAATAGTTTACTTGAAAAAAAAAAATTCGATAGAATTTTTTCTGTGATATTACGAAACATTTGCTCTAGATGCTTTCTTAAATTTTTTTTAATGTCCATTCTATGAATCTTTTGTTTTGCAGCGTTCTATGTATTTAGAATAGAGCCTTTCCCCTTTCTTATTCTCGACAACCATGAATACCTTTCCATTCCTCCTTCCGCTTTCCCTTAAAAGCTTTTTTTAGACTTTGATTTCTTTATTTCGATTTGGCTACAGACTTACACACATGCTTAAGTTCCAGGTGGAAGACTTCAATCATCATAAATATGTGAAATTTCATAATATTTAGATTGAAATTTCATCTCCACACTTTTTAAATCTACTTTGACATCGTGTCAGGATTGCTCTACATAGAAAAAAATAAAATTGATTTCAATTCAAAATTTTGTAATATTAATTTAAAAAAATATAATTAAATTTGCACCAGTAAATTAATTATTATTATCAATTAAACGTTTAATTCACTTGATTAAACATTTAATTCACTTGATTTAATTTTTAATTAAAACTGATTTTATTTTTCCTTAATGCTTTAATTGGTGAAAAACTTTGGAAAAGTTTTTCTGCGTAACATTTTAAACAGGAATTTGGATTTTGCTCTGCTCCCATTTTATTATTTTAAAAATCATAAATTAAAGTTTGAAAGTATTTATTAGAATCTTCATTTTATTTAATAAAAAAACAAGAAGAACTTAAATAAAAGTTTTACCTTTAAGTAAATTGTTTGCAAAAACGAAAACAATTTCAAACAAAATGTCTATGAACATGTTCTCTATTATCTTCAAACGTATAAATTTCCACATTTTTCTCTACGCGATTGCGACTGGTAAGGGGACAGAGACAAGCCATAATAACGTTTTGTTTATTGCAGCCAGGAGATGGGTAGAGACAAGGCAAGTGGAAAACAGTTTATGGTGGTAAAAGAGGCGTTTAAGTAAAACCGAAAGTGTTTAACGTTTTTGTAGTTTTTTGTTGCTTTTTTTCTATACCTCCCATTATGTTTAGTTATTTATATTTCTTGCTTTCTACACTTTATTTTCCAAGTCTTTTTCATGATTCAATTTTTTCTTCCTTTTTTTGTAATTTTGCACAAAAAAGCATTAAAACTTATTTTTAATATGAATTTAAAGGAGGCCAGCCAGTCAAGTCAGTCTGTAAGTCAAACAGCCAGCCTACACGTACTTTTTTAATATCTTTCATAAACATTTTTTTTTTGTATTTCGTTGTTCCTTTTTCTACTTTGCTGTCTTTGAAGAGAAAGGAAGAGGAGTCCTTTTTAATGCTATACAATATTATACATCAACTACACAAAATGAACGTTTCGGAATTCGTGCCTTCAAACGCAGATAATTGAAATCAGCGAAATAAACTACACTACACAACAGTTCATTTCATGAGTAAGAAGGCAGTCACGAAATTATTTTTAAAATCTTGTTTAACTAATATTATAAGTTTTTTTTCGAAAAAATATTAATTCACATATCGGATAATTGCAATTGAATTTTGCTTAAAATTTTAGAAGTTTTAAAATAGAATATCCAAAACTATTTTCAGCAAACAAAAATTAAACCAGTCTTTTTTTTATTTAGTCTTTGTCGACAACAATGGATTTCTATCAATGGTCTTTTGGTATTTTTTAAGCCATTTTTAGCTCAATGTCGAGCATAAAAGTCTCTGTTTTGGCCGCCAGGAAATTTTATGTCGACTTTACTGAAAGTTTATCATTTTTAGTTGAAAAGTAAACATATTTACTAAATAAAAAAGTAAGTACCTGGAAATAATTTATAATCATAATTCCAAATATGCTGTGCTTAAAAACGCCAACAAAATTTTAGCAACAAATTTAAAAAATGCAAACTTTCCTTCAAAGTTACTTACGGTTTAAGACATAAGAAACGTTACGTTTAACAAATAAGAAACGTTACAAGTCGAAAGCCAGAGAGAAATTCATGGATTGAATACCATGAAATGCCGTAATTTTCCCAGAGGTATAAAATTTATTTACCAGATATGATTGTTTTAAATATGTACATAAGTATGTATTTATATACAAAAAAATGTACATACAATGTACTTTAATAGGTACTTTACATACTTTAGAATTATGCCCACTATGGAGTGAAACTTAGTCCGCAAAGGAAGAATCCCTTTAAAATTAAAATAAATAAATTTAATTTCGTTATATATTAATTTATTACAAATATCGAAACTACATAACAAAAAAAAAAAATTTTGATATTATTTTTTCTATCAGATTTACTATAACTAAGGCGACATCGACTTAACATTTTTAAAAAATATACAATTAACGTTACGTTGAATTTAACAAGCCAATTAACGATTTGGCTGCTCTGTAGCATTTAAAACAACACTTGTTATCATAAAGCCATCTGTTTGTGTCAATTAAACTTAAATTTTTAAGTGTTGTTTATTTATTGTTTAATATCGAAAAATAAAAGAAATTTAGAAAAATAAAAGAAATTTAGTTTTAGAAAAAATATAACTTGAAAATGGCCATTGAATATTTTGCATTTCATTTAATAGTTAAAATTTTTTACTTACCTTCATAAAAAAACATATAAAAGAAAATTTCAGTGTTTTAATCATAAATAAAAATTTTATTTTATCATAAATTAAAAATAACTTTGGATAATAAACTTGCATGTGCCCGGTAAATAAAAAACTGTAATGGCAAGTTGCTTTACCAAGCAATTGGTTTTTTTTTTTAATTTAGATTTTTTCTTTTTATCCTCTTACAACTACAATTCGTGTTGGAAAAAACCAGCCAATTGTAGGGGAATGTAAGAAAGATAAATTCACGGTTTATTGTTGTGGCTTTGTTGAAGCTTTGATATTGTTACAAGTAAGACCTGAGTGTTTAAAATTCTTATTCACTTTATGGTCTGACTTGTATAATATTTTTAGCTTTTCTAAAGTCTTTGGAAAAAGTTTCCTGACATGCTGGCCTAAGCAACCAGCGAAATGCGCATAGAAACTCAAGTTATGACAAAGAAAAGAGCCTTAAACGTGACAAATTTCCCTATACGATACTTACTAACTTCAAATTAATTTTTAAATTATTATTTGATGTACCTTGACCAAACTAATGATGCAGAAGTTCTTCTTTTTGGGTCTGCTTTCATAAACAATTATCAGAATTGAGTCCCGAAATCATGTGTTGTGGTGTGTAATAGAAAATCTGTTTAGTTTTAATAACTTTATTTGTTTTATTCCCCTTTAAGCTTTTCATTAAATTGCCATTTTCTTGACAGCGTTGCCACTTATTATTGTTAAAAGTTACAGAATCCCACTATATATCAAAAGAAACAATTCCACATTTATGAAACAGGGATATTTGTGAAAAGGGTAATGTAACAAAAGAATTTGTGTTGTTTTTTTGATATAAAACTTATGAAATTTAAAACAAAAAGGTTAAAATATATTATTATTAAAATGAAAAACTCATAATTCTAAACGTAGTTGATATTATAAAAACGCAACAATTCTACTGTGAAAATTCAAAATTTGGGTTTCAAAATAACTTATAAACTAAAGGCTAGACAAATTAAATAATTTATGAATTTTTTAGTGTAAGTTCACTCTTTTACTACAACAAGCCTTTAAACGACGAGTTATTCGCAACGAATATTCGTCGTCAGAAATAGAAAACATTGGTGTAAATGGAAATACACCCAATCACTGCGTAGACCGAAAAGCCTCTTTTTCCTTATTATTATTAATCGACCTTTTTATGATTATATTTTCAAAAATGTTTTCTCCTATAGTTACCTACAGACAGGCTTTCAAGGTCTTTGTGTTTATTCTAAATTAAATAAAAGACAATTTATCGCATATTATCAATATATTTCCTACGTTTCGTTGGGATTTTCCAACTTCCTCAGGGATTGATTTTCATTGTTGGTAAATTATCTCATTTCTTTCCGTCTACATTATTCTTAAATTTATATCACAGTTTTGTATTTGTAAAGTTGGACAACACAACACAAAACTTAAATAAATAAATTAAAACAATTATCAGGAAAAATTTAATATTACAGTTTACTTGTTTCGATCACAGACTTATTGCAACTGTTTCTGTTTTTTACGCAGGCGAACGACGAATAAATTAGGACAGGCTGGTCGTTTTTTATTAGAATTTCTTAAGTGTTTTAGTAAATAATGTTGATTTTTATTTAAAAATAGTTTATATTTTCTATGTATTTATACAGTATACAGACAATATAGTACATAAATCGTACTGGCTTTAATTATTTTTTTTTTCTTTATCTAAATAATTGTTAATGTGTAGTTATTGCGTATTGTTATGGACCTCTACATTCCCGTACTACAAAGCAGATTTGTAAAGGATAATATTAGCCTTCCCGCGTTAAACTTAACCCATATGCTTCATAGTTTTTTGAAACAAACCTTAAACTTGAAGATATAATAAAAAGAGCCTTAACTATGCATTAGACTTATTTGCATTAAATTTATCGATTTTCGCTTTTTCACAAAACATCCATTAAAATCGATGTTTTTCTTCTTAGATATAGCAAAAACAAAACTTAAATGTTTTTGTACTCAAAAATAAAAAATGTACTTTTGAAGTCTTAAAAATACTTCATGTGCTTTATATAAATCACAGAATGACTTAGATTTCAGCCTCAAAATAAAAGTCAAGACATACTGCAACCTACTGCGTCGGTTTCACAGACCGAATGTTACTGAATACACCAACACGTACGCCTCGTACAAACATATAATTTATCCTGAGTCTAATAGAAAACTCAACTTTTTAGCATTTCGGAAAAAAAAATGTGTTTCGTCGGTCTCACAGACCAACACCCGGGTATAGGAAGGTTAAAGAAAAACAGTTACAAATAAAATTCAGTGTATAAAGCTGATCAATATATTCATTAGATTTTATTTGCGTTGAATAAAGCGCTTTTTCTGTTCAAAATGTATTGCCTTAAAGTGGGAACTTACCATATACAATTCATGGCCTCCGTGCAAGGCTGGGTCATGTTTGCGCAATTAAGTGTTGTAGCCCCTGGTTTGGTCGTGTATTGCCATTTTGTGTGATTGTTTCTCAGAAAAAATTCTCCAAAATTGTTCACCAATTAAAGCATTAATCAAAAATAAAATCAGTTTTAATTAAAAATTTAATTTAGTGAATTAAACGTTTAATCAAGTGAATTGAGCGTTTAATTGATACTTTTAATTTGTTTACTGGGGCAAGTTTAATTAATTTCTTAATTAATAACACACATTTTTAATTGAAATCAATTTTTATTCTTTTCTGCGAAGCAAATAAAAATTGCTTCGAATTAAAGTCTTCAGCATATTTTTATTATAATTAAAACTTTAAATTAAATTTGCTTTAAATGTTTGTATTTGTAAGCGATAACGAAAGCTGTGAAAAATGAAGGATCATTTATTGCTATTTTGTTTGCAGGATCAGTTCACATTTTATATGTAATTAAAGGCTGTTTTACACTATCACAAAAATGTATCTGTGATCTAAAACTTGTTTGAAAATTTTCAAAAAACAATAACGACTTATCAGGACAGGGTTGTGTTTCCCCAAAATACGTTAGACTTGTGTGATGGAGTAAAGTACCCATAATTACTTACGAACACAGAATAATTGATTTATCTTTTAAATTATTTTGATTAAAACTAGAAGTATCGGCCGATAAACTAAAACCAAATATATAAAAAAAATATTAAAGTTGAAAACACTATAATATTTTTTACACATCATACTTTAGGATATCCTTATCTGCATTATAAAATTGGCTAAGATCACTAAAAAGCACTGTTTCTTTCCAGGGTATTGCAGTAAAGCAATTTCAATTTTAATAATATGGGAAATTAATAAAAAACTTACTGAAGTATTGTTCGTTTCAAACTTGTTGATAATTAAAAAAAATTAATTTCATTAAAGATTTATTTTTCGGTGTTTTTACAAATATTTAGAAATACTTTAAAGTTTGCCGTTTACCTTACAATACACCCACAGCTTAACTCACTCTCACAATCTCACACACACACCCGAACACTTTCTGAAACTCACGTTTTAATCGCAAACAAATTTATACAATTTCATTTTATACAAACAAACAAAACAGTTGTTGTTTTCACTGCGATGTTGCGAATGTTGTCATCATCATTATTATATATTTTTTTTTTGTTATTATTGTTATCGTTGCTTTAGGAACATTTACATTGATTGAACTTAGAGTAAATTTTACTACATACAACATTCATTCACTCCTTTTTTTTATTTGTGTTTTCACATGGCCTCTGGGACAATTCAGAGGATGATTTTGTGTAAATGTATGCATGATATTTGTACGTGTATTGATTTGAAAAAGAGAAAAGAGCACACAAAGAAATAAGGTTGTATGTGTGAGAGTGAGAGCGTATACAAATAGTCATGCAAATATTCAACCAAAATCGCATAATCCCTAGAGCTTAATGTGATGGCGGAAGGAATGGTGATGAGGTCGCTTTTATCGTTACAATCGTCATCATCATAATCATCATTGTAGTCGTTGTCATTATCATCGCAACATTGTGATTATCACAACCATCATTGTAATCATGATGTTTGATAGGGGGGTATTTTATGTTAAGGCCATTGAAAATATGAGATACTTATCCAACAGAATATCTCTGTTCTTCACCGTCACTCCAAATCCTCATATAGAATATTTTTTGTTTTGTTTTCAAATAGAGAAGGGGAAAAAGTTACAAACGCGTCGGGTGGCAAAATTGCTAAAATTAAACCTCAAATTTGTCAACCCTACTGATGTTAATGCACACACAGACACATTTATTCCATTTATATAAGAGCACCTCCAAGGCAACATGCTGCACGATTATTTTTCATTAAAATTACGAGTAGGTATTTGTATACAACCTGAGTTTTGTGTTCCGGTGTCTATATATTTATCTTCGTTCCTGTATTGTTACTCCTTGTGTAACGTTAAGAATGCCGAACATTTCAAATGCCGGCTTTGCAACCTTTTATTATACATTCTATTTAAAAAAGGAAGCAATAAAAAAACTTGTTGTTAAATGCTCATATAACTGGGGTAACAAACACATAAATTCCTAAGAAATCTTTTGTTTCAAATTTAATTAAGCCTTAAATAGTTATTTTTAAATTTAAAAGCCAAATAGTCTTGAGAAAATTTTGAATTTTCTTAAAGTTTAATAAATGTTTATACCAGTCTAAGGAAAACTAATATGATATATTTAGCTAATCCGCAAAGTGTTCTTAAAAGCTGATTACTCATATACTATTAAAGGATAAGTAGCACTGTTGTGAAAATCGTATTGTATTAACATACGATAAATTGTATACTAGACCGTCTCACTTTTTATTTTTGTTCGAAATTCCTTCATGAACATCGATTTTCTTTATCTTCTATAAAAACCAAGACTTTTGGTGTATAACACTTAAATATTGATGAACGGGAAGTGGTCTCTCAAATCGTTTTTTAATTTTTTTAGGCAAAATGCCTTTTTCCAAAAAATTAAAAAATCTTGATTTAGTAATTTGCCTAAAACTCAAGCAGTTCTGAATAGATTTAAATATCATTACGTGCATTAGGAAATTTTAAAATAAAGATTTTGGTGTAAACAACTGTAGCATTCTGTTAAGAAAAACTGCAGTTTTAGTTGAAAAAAAAACAATAAAAAACGATTTGAGAGACCACTTCTCGTTCATCAATATTTAAGTGTTATACACCAAAATTCTTGGTTTTTATAGTAGATAAAGAAAATCGATGTTCAAGAAAGAATTTTAAAAAATTGAAAAGTGAGACGGTCTAGTCTATAGTCCCCAAATCAAAAACCTTAAGCGCTATCATTGGTGAGAAATCATACTTCATATATTAGACACCTGCCTTAAATCGTGATTAAAATTATTTTTTGTCTATTTAAATAATTTATGACTTGTTTTATTCGTAATGTAACTGGCTTTCCGATCAATTTAAAAAATGTTTAATGTTTGCCCTTATAAAATTTTTTTTTTATGCATTTTTGAAAACTAAAAATAGCACTAATTTAGCATGAAAAAAAATTATCGCCACTAATTTCTGAAAAACTTCGAAACAGATAAAAAAAAAATTAAAAAACAAATGGTATTTGGATGACTCAAAGAAAGTTTCATTGGTAGGTGTTTTATTAATATCAGACAAAACATTCTTAAGTTATGAAATATTCTTAAGTCGAAATATTAGTATATCCCATTAAAAAATAATAGACGTGAAAAAAACCGAAAACGAATTTGAATTGAATACCTTAAAATCTGTTTAATCCACATATATTTTTAAATTTTTTTTTTTTTTTTTTTTGCCGATCAGTATTATCAATGGAAAATTTTTAAATTGTTTAAATCTTTCGCTGACAGTTTATTTTCCGTTGGTGTGAGGCACAAGCACTTTTTTCGGACTTACTGAACATAATTAATCCGGGACTGGAGCAACACTACAAGAATAAAGAATTAAATTAGATTGCGTAAAGTTTTTAAATAGTTTTTTTACGTTAATTAACGTCACGTCCCAGCCACAACTACAAATTGGTATTACAGGACACGACGGGAAAATGTACATGATTTGACAAAACGGTAAATGAAGTCAGGATTTTAAAGTATCGTAGTTGAAGATTAAAGTATATTTGATAATAAAATACTTTTTGATGTTTTCTTAAGAACATTCGCTTTTTGCACTAGTGAAGTTGTCTTACTCTTTGTATTATATATTGCCAGAGGTAATTTCTAGACGTAACGCAGAGTTTCCATGTAAATAGTTTGTGCTATTAAAGGAAATTGCATTCCTTCATGAACTGGACCCCTCTCTCCAGATTGAATGGATTGAAAACTTTTTATGAAAGTATCTAGCAAAATTAAATCAACAGCGTAGCTGCTACGTTCAAATTTACGACCAGTCACTGTATTAAGAAATAATCGATCATAATAAGGTGATTGCTTGAAAACATATTTATCTGACCTAATTTGGCCTTGAATCAAGCAAAAAACCAGAAATTGCAACATCCCTTCACTACAGGTGGGTTTAAAGATGCGATGCATACGTTTCCAGTATCTGGACGAGTATTAAAGCAAAGGTTGAACATATATACATTTATTGAGCTTGTCAATATTGTATTTATTTCTGACTTGAAAATCCCCCCGGAAATATTTCTCGGACAACAATTCATACCGTCACCAATTTTTGCTGCACATTTTGTTAAATCAAAATTAAATTAAAGTATTTCCTTTGCATTTGCTAGCCACTTCTCTTGAAAGCGAGTACCACTGGACACAAATAGCAAAATAAATTGGAAACTAACGGGATATGCCGTCTTGCTTCTGCTGATTGATACTTAACCGCAATATTATTCCGGCAAAATAATACCTTAAAGGTAAAGGTTCATAACACGCGTTAGTGCGCGAGTGCGCTATAAACTTCTGTCAAAAAAAAGTTTAACTAGTGTTTTTTCATAGAACAAGTAAATTAACACAAAAAATATTTTGACGCATTTGCGGCAGAAAGTTGGTTAACTTTGAACTTTTTAACCCGTTGTGTATTTCTTACAAGTTACCAGCTGATAATAACAGAGGAAAATTTAAAAGCATTAGTGAATCATAGAGGAAAAACTTATTGAAGAGGTCAATTAAACAAACAAACCAAAAAAAAAAGAATAGACAGAATAGGCTTTTTTTAACGCACTTTGTGTGACTTGCTATTTTTCATGCAATCAAGTTTTAAAACGCACTATACCCATCGATGAACAAACGCGTGTTACGTACTTTTACTTTGAAAAAAGCAAAAGATTTAGGGGAGATTTTTTACCTTTTAAGTTCAATAAGTAAAATATGTCAAACTTAATCAACAAGAGGGTATTAACTCGACATTTTTATGTTTTCACTTTTTCGAAAAAATCGACATGTTATATTCATAACTACCCGCAGTAAAAATTTCGTGTTAAGATATAAGCAAAAATAAGCGCTGGCGTGACGTTTCACAAAACAGAAGTGGGTTTTGACTTGCATTAGAAAACTGCATAACTCTGTGAATTGAGCAAGACTTTTTGTATAAACCTTTTTTAATAACCTTTGGACTTATAAAGATTTATTTTCCAAGTTATAAAATTGAAAAATCTTTGCTCGTTTTAGTCTACTTTTTGTAATGTATTTTCTCATATCAATCTTTTAACAGAATTAACCGAAACGATTAGAAGAGTTGAAAATTTTAAAAAATTAAAACAGGACTCTAATGACATAATGGATGATGTTATACGTTTAGAGAAATCCAGGAAATGGACTGAGAAATTAGATATTCTGTGTTATGGATTGCGTTCGATTTATCGACGATAAGTGAAAGAATTTTTTCCAAGTCAAGATTTTTCAAACCTAAAGAAAAGAATCGGTTTAATCATAAACATTTTTCTAAAAGATTATTTTTAAGATCTCCTTAAACTATTGAAATAACTAATAAAATTATCCAACAGCTTAGTTTTTAATTACTACATAATATTTACGTATTAATTAAAAAATATGTATCACATATGTATTAACTATTTTTTGTTTGCTCCTGTTAGTTCAAGAATTGTTATGTTTGTTATGTTGTTGATTTTTTTTAAAAAATAAACTCCAAATAATAAATAAGTTAAGCATTTTTATGTATTGAAATTACTTAATTTACAAAAAAACTTTATTAATCGGTTTACCGAACAATTACAAAATTAGCCAATTATTAACCGATTAAACCAAAACCTCTGTTAATTAATCGAGCGATTAACCGATTACAGCAAAGGCCTGATTAAATGAATACCCTAGTTAATACCCTCTGGTTGATTTAGTGCGATGTATTTGAAAGGATTTCTACAAATATCTACAAATATATTTCGACACAAATAGAATTTTTTTAAAAATAGAGGCAAATTCAATACCAGCAACAAAATTTCAGTAATACAAATGAAGGTTATAAGCACTAAACTAAAATGCATATTTAACAAAAGCTTGAAGGATTATGCTACAAGAGCGAATAAATATAACTGATACAGAGTTCAAGAGAAATGCGATTTTCCGCAATCATGGAAAGACTGTTAGCATAAATGATTGTTATAATACTTAGATGCTTTCTTACAAACATATATTTTGTTGTTGTTGTTTTATCAAACATACATATTATTAAGAAACAAATTAAAATGTGGTTGCTATAACCAGAAATGAATAAAATGTCAAGAAATAAGGAAAGAGTGATCTAATTTCTTTTGCGTCGATAACAATAAATTGTAGAAAAAAACTGTCAGCCATAGTTTACACGGAGTCTTTTCAGACATGTCTTTTTTTGACATTTTCTTTTGAACATGCTACCAAAAACCTTTTGTCTTTTCACGATGTCTATCCAAACATGTCTGTTTTCATGTCTAATTGTCTAATATACATATACATACAAATCAAAATTCATGAAAATTCATAAAAACAAACATGAAAACTCATTTCGTGTTTGTTTGGCAACCCCTCTTTCTTCTCTACCCCGATCGCCTACAAACAAAATAGACGTGTTTGTCAGACATGTCTGAATATACACCGTGTAAACTCCCTCTTACACTGCTGAATGTACTTACATTATTATTACACTCCCATGAATAAAATATTAAAATTACCAGCTTTGTCCTCCACTTGTAAAGATTTTTAAATTTTTACACTTTCATATGTAGTTGCCATATTGACTAAACCTCTTGTATCGATTGTATGTTGTATTAAAATATATAATAAATAAATTGGTTTTTTTTTTGATACAATATACAATCGGTAAAACGATATAAGGGGTTTTGAAAATACGGCAATAATTATTATTATGTTAAGGCCATAAGCACTGCTACCCAAAGGATCTTTTATACACCCCAAGTATTCAATGAAGTAGATCAATGGAAATTTTCTTAATGTACCGACCAGCTCCATGATACTTAATCTTGAAATAAATTTATTAGACCGATAAACTGTCCGTTATCGATTTTGGTTTTCTCAATATTTCGAAAAAAAACATTGTTTTGAGTTGGCAACACCTCTTAAAATACATGTTGTTTATCAGTATGGCAAATTAATAATTGGTAGATAAGTGCCATTTAGCTTTGCGACAGAATAGAAACAAATGAGAAAACGACCATAAAGCTAAAAATAAAGCCAATTATTCTACATGGTGAGAGCTTGTTACTTCACCTGAAGTCATTGAGATAACTCTAAACTAAAAGACAACAAAGAGTTTTTGAGTTTTCTTGAAAAAAAGTTAGCATAATTAGCTAATTTTAATAGTTTTTTAAAAGCGTTCATAATATTGTTATCAGTGATTAGAACTATACACATTTCCATTTCTTCTTCTTCTGTTATCATTGACTCCCTGTGGAGCAAAGGATTTTAACCATCCTCTTATACCGAACTCTATTAGTACTTTCGTCCTCTTCTAGATTTTTTACGTTCTAGCAGGTACACCAATACGCCAACCTCTTCCTTGAGGGTTTGTTTTCTTAAGGACTTACATATACTTTCTATTCAATACAAAAATAATTAAACTCCCACTAAATTCTGGATATAAACACAATAATTTTACAACTTTATTCACCAAAAATACACATACAATTTAGCATTTTGGCAAACAAATCCTATTTTAATACTGGGTATACTAAAAATTACTTGATGAGAAATAAAACCCTTCAAGTACTTCCCAATTACCTGTTGATGATCCTGATGTTGTAAACGGCTCTACTCGATGATAGTCCTTGTTATTTCTAACAAATTTATTATTTTTATGACTGGCCAAACAAACTTATGACTCAAACAAATGACAACATTTAAGATTAATTAAAATGTTTAGACGCCACTTTGGCTTACTGCTAGTTTATACAATTTGGGCATAAGTAAGAGTATTTACATTTATATGTTTTGAGTGTATATGTGTATAAGTGTATGTGTCTGCAGAAATATGTGATAGTGCAGCAAGGGGTTGCTAGTCTCTAGGGACCAATTTAATTTCCTTTTTGACGAAGTTTGTTAACTAGAAGCGACAGAAATAAGCACATTAATTGCCAAACGAAACTCTAAACTTCCGTGGCACCTGACAGTTGAAAATATATATTCGCACACACACACACACACGCACGCTAAACTCAGACGCCAAAAGAGACAATTACTAACAGTGTGAAATACTATAGCCACAAATACATGAATAAGTACCTACACACAGAAACAAAAGCCATAAATTTTTCTATTCTTACGGGATATCTAGACAATAAAATAGTCTGTGTATACAGATATATTTGTTTGTTTGAGTGGATATTGGAATATATGAGGCTGGGTATATGTTTTCATATACTTTGTATATAATTGTGTGCATAAGACTTAACCTGTTTAAAATAAGTTAAGAGAGAAGTGTTCAAAACTTGGCCAAATAACAACAACTTATAACAAGCAAAATAATGTTGCTTTACATTGTATTCGACCGGCCATCGCCTGTTCTTATCTTTCTTTGAACAACGGCTTCGAGTTTCTGTCTCCCCTTGGTAGTTGTATCAGGTAAATTGCAACAGTTTACTCTGGTTGATTAATTGTCGATTTGTTATAAAGTTTCATACATTTTGCTTGTCTACTACTAACTCCTCTATACTAAGGCCAATAACAACAAAAGGTATCTGTAGAATTTCAAGGGAAGAAGATTTCAAAACCGGCAGCAAGTTAAAGTTGTGTGTTTTGAATTTATGTTTTCTGTTGTGTGCTGTAGTTCTTTAGGCATCCGTTTAAGAACATTTATTCACTTATTGCGTAACAACTTTAGGACTTTTGTTATTACTACCCTTTCTAACTACCACCTGGCGCCAGTTGTATTAAAAAAACACCGCCATACATGTAGAACATTTTTCTATAGTTAGAGGAAAAGGCATTCAGCTTTTCACTATAAAGCTCACGTTACTTATTAAATTATGATATTCCCTTCGGTTGCTTTTCAATCGAGGTATCTGTATGTTGCTACAATTATGGTCTATACGGTTTTATTTAAGGAGTATGATCAACATTTTCTTTTCACATTCTTCTCATGTTATGTGGAGTGATTATCGTAATCCCATTATATAGAATTTCTAATTAACAGCGCAGAACTCTTTATTTAGAAATTTGATATTTTCTTAACATTTTGTTTGTTCGGATTTTTCATTTGGCTACTTCGTTAGAATTAATATATTCCGCACACCGTTACAAAACCCAAAACTTTCAAATCAGTTGAACGTTTTCTCTTTTATATATCTTGGTAAAAAGATGTTTTTGATTCAATCAGGCATCAGAAATTAAGAACTCAATTAAAAACTCATGCGTGCAAAATAAAATAAAGGAAAATAAAAGTGAACACAAAAAAGGATCTTTATTTTTAAAGTACAATATATATTTTTTTTCATAAAAAATTTTTTTAAAAATTTTACATTTTACAAATTTTTATACAAAAGCATTAAAAAAGTTTTTTTGTGTTTGTAAATCGAATTAATATTATCGATCATTTGCTCCAACGTCGTAAAAGAACGTTCTAAGCTTGTTCTTTTATTCAAAATAAAAGAAACGTTGTCAGGAATAAAATTATATATACATACAAGTTTATTTAATACAGGAAAAACCAAGGTGAATTCATGTAAACGATGAATTTTTTTATTGCTTTCGTTGATCGATATGTCAAAAACACATGCAATTTTTGCATGACCTTTCTCTCTCTAAGTAAGAAAAAAAAGTAGCACAGCTGTACTTTCAGCGCCACCTGAAAAATGGATTCGCCTTGGGAAAAACATTAAAATTAAAAGTAATAAAGTATAAAACGAAGAACAAATCGATGAGTCTAATTTTTCAAAGACGACACGATTAAGATTTCAAAAATAGAATATTTAAATAATAAATTCATGAAGAACAAATAGGGTTTCCAACAGTCGAAATAAACGCGTTGAAATAACACAAGGGAACCAGGTTTTTGCTGATAAAGATCTGAATGTTATTAGGGTTATTTGGGACGCTGAATCCAAATCTGCACTTTGTTTTTTTTCTATCAGCTCGACTTTTCGCGATATACTGTTATGTCTAAAATTAAGGCACTTCCGCTTCATATATTGAAATAACTTAAAAACGGTTTACTATATTCAGTTAAAAAAAAATCCAAATTCCTAAACAATATTATCATTAAACCGTGGTTACATTGATTTGAAATTTGCCCAGTTATCGTTGAATTTTTAAAAAAAGAACAATAAAAAAAAAAATTTTTTTGTTCTTTAAAAATTCATAAAAATAAAAAAATGGTACAAAAATCACAATTTTGGTCTAAACAAATTTAATTAAATATATTTCGAATGAAATGAAATTTATTTCACTGTAATCGGTGCACTTCTTTTGATTTTATTTACAATTTACTGAGAAAACTAAATTGATAAAAATCGCGATTTCCATACAAAAATAAAATTTTTTAATTTGTGTGCGTTTGCTGCTGTTCTATTTATGGACGTTTTTCCTTCACTTAGTTGTGAATAAAAGCGAAACGCGTTCATCGATTTTTATGATCTATGTTTCATTTTGTTAATAGGTTATGTGGATTTACGCGAAAGTAATACGACTTAAAATTTGGATTTTTAATGATTTTTAAAAGTAAAGCATTTTTCTTTTTTTTTTCTTTTACGTTAACAACCAATACTCAGCCTAAAGGCTCTTTCAACAAATAATTGTGTTGCGGATACAGCTAATTCTGCAGGAGCTAGTTTTGATAATATAGGATCCCTGAGGCTTTCGTTTTTCCAGAATTAGCAATCAACTACAACTTATAATTTTCACTTTTCGTAGCGAATCACGTATACATATAGATCGAATTTTAAGCTGGAAATGTTATATAGAGGCAAAATAACTCAAATGAAGCTAACAGCAATTCAAATTAACTAATAAATCAGAGCAAGTTAAGCTTTCTTTTTTGTTAAAAATGTGTTTAAACCAACAAATCTATTAATCATAAAACATATAAACCATCTTTAAACGCATAAAATTGGGCGTTTGAACCACCAATACAAACCATATGAATTTGACAACATAAATCGTAGTGCTACATAACATGTAAGTAACTTGTGGTACTTTTTAAACTACGTATAATACATGGGACACTGATTTACAACTGTTGAGTTAAAACTTAATATAAATTTAAGTTTAGTTCAACTAAACTAGCGTTTAAGCACTCACTGATTTATCAGCCATTATTGGAAGAAATTCTGTTCTTAGTCTCGATTGGAAACTTCTAATTTACAACTATTTCTTAAAGCCAATCTAGTGCTACGGTATTCAGCTATGAAGAACTGCCTCGGACTAGAATATTCGATAAAAACAAAAGCGTCAAAATAAACTGTTTCGAATTCGAATTACAGAAGCAGCTATATATATAATCGAAGAACATTGCTTCGCTCACAACGGCACCAACTTTTTCACTTGGTGTTCACAGTAAAGCAACAATTTTTTCGCAACCGTAGACGTTTTTAACTACGAAACGTTTGCAAATTTTTGTTCACACAATATTACATATTTATTATAATTTTTTAAGACATTTTGTTAAAATTTTGATTCAAAACTATAAAAAATATTATAAACGTCAATTATTATTTCATACATATTGTTGCTGAAGTAGAAGTAGACACGAATATTGAGGCATAGTATACGACTAGTATGCCAACTGGAGAGAGCGTTCTCAATTTTGTAGTTGACCCCTCACACATATGTATACGTTCTGTGTGAATTCAACACACATAAAAACAACAAAAACAAAATTTTAAGTTTTTCTATTTAAAATTTTTCACAATATAACACTTTATGTTTTATTTTATAACGCAAACACATAATTAATAATTTTTTCCAATACATTTTGCTCATTTGCTTTTGCAAAAAAAAAAATTGTTGCCATATTCTATACGATTTTATGTAACTATGTTTAGTGATGGAAATAGTTTTATACACCAATACATTTGAAAAAAATATTACTAATCCAAGCATGAGTGAGGTACCACTGACATTTAAGTTATGTTCCTGTCAAAGAGTAGGTATACTAGTTGTATGCTATGTTTTGAGGTACATGTTTGTTCGAAAAATTAAAGGAAAATATATGAAATACTTTAGGAAGATATAAGATAGAAGAAAAAAGAAATTGTTGCTGCCATTGTGAACGAAGCTTAAGTTTATAAAAACAAAACCAAACTTTTTTTAAAAACATTTTTTTGAAAACATTATTATTTTGAACTTCAAAGAACGAACAATTATAATTTTTTTATAATTTTTTTTTTTTTTTTTACAGCTGAAAATATTTTTTTTTTCAAGCTTTAAATATTTTGGAAATATTTTTTAAAAACATAAACATAAACGAGATTTCCGGTACTTGGTTTCAAACAAGGATATTTTTTTCAGTAATGTTCTTAATTAATGGGTCAACTAGGAAAAGCAACACAACTGAAGTTATGTTGCCAGCTGCCGAAATTAGACAACGCCGCTGATGTTAAAATTTTAAAGAAATTATTTATATTTATATATAAGCGGCGTTGCCTGATTTCCAGCAACTGAAATTTGGCTACTTTTCATAATACCCATAAAACAAAAGCAATTTTAAATTTTCTTAGAAAATATTTTTAAACTCAAAAAAAAAATTCAATAAAAAAACGTAATAACGAGTAACCATATTGCTATCAATTCCAACAATCCAATACCTTCATTATATTTTAGTGAAACCGGAGTACTGTGTCTGTTTCATTTTTTTAATTTTAAATTGGTAATTCTATTCCGTATTAAATTGGAAATATTGAATGCAGGGATGAAAAATGGCTTTTATGGTTTTGTACCAACCATTAAAACAAACTGTACTTTTTAGGTCATGACGGCACCATTTTTTATTATTTATTATGAACAAAATTTAGGAAAAATCTGTATAAAAATTCACAAGTTCAATAAATAGGACATACATACATAAATTTACATACACTATTCATTGTAGTTCTAGTGATCAGTAAGATATTAAATAAATTTTTTATAAAATAATTTTAGATAGTAAATTTTCTGGTATCTTAAAATTAAAGCAATACTACTTATTATTAAATAATTTCATCTTAGTTCTTCGTTCTGCATTATAGAAAAGTCTTCAAATGATTTGTATTTTAGTTTCAAGAAAAGCTACTTTGTGTTTTCAAGAATTTATTATTTTAAGGTCTGTTTTTACAACTTACCGATAGCTAATGGTAGGATTTTATCGGCCTTATAAAAATTGTTTCACAATTACAATTTTATTTTATCCTTCGAAATACGATAAACCATTTTTTAACTTATCGCTTACTTTAGGTTAAAGTGAAGTTGCTACAACGGAACAATTTTTATAAGAAACCGATGAAATCCTGTCTTTAGCTATCGGTTAGTTCTGAAAGCGGGTCTAGGTCTTTCACACCACATCAAATCACAGCACACGTGAAACAGGAACAAGCTAGTAGAACACAAACGCTGAGCAATAAAAAGAAAAAGAAAACGGACAAAAAATTAGGTGAACATAATTAATGTTGCCACATTTCGAAACGTTTGGATTTTCAAATTGTACCAGGTAAGACGCGGTAGTACCACGGTACCAACAAGGTATATAATGTACCAAAAGAAGAAAGTACAATTGAGCCATGATTTCTATCCGTGATTGAATGGATGTGTCCAAGGCGAATTTATACAAGATGGCCTTGGCTTACTAAGTACACAACAGCAGAAAACTAACCATGTGTCAAACTGGTTTTAGGCATTCTAATTTGTTAAACAAATTATTTTAATATATATGCTTGTTCGTAATTGTAAATAAATGAAAATTTTTGACAACTTAAGATAGTGCTGGCAAAAGTTTTTTGTGTTACCAGAAAAAAGTTTTAGAAAAATAGCACATTTGCACCAAAAATAAATATGATATGCTCACGATCAATCATAATAAGCACAAAAAATTTAAAAAGTGCAATTTCGCACAATGACCATCGTGATTACCCTTAAAATAAAATGTGTTTTTGAATTGTTTACTGCAGTGTTGTATTATTTTGACACAACGTTAAAGTATTTTACAGTGTTGCATCTGTTTCAAGAGGAGACCACTTTGTATGAATTCGCATTGGATGTGTCTCTCATAATTATATTTTTTGTAAAGCATTTTCAAAATGTGTAACTGAAAAAAAGTTAAATATTAAAATATGGAGGTAAATAAGTACAATTATAGGTTTTTATGTTAGTTAAACGAGAATGTTACACATTCTATTAACAAAATATAATTCTAATATTTAAATATAATAATGATTTAAAAGAAATACATGCATCTTCTAAAAATCGAATTTAAGTGAAATTTAAATTGAACGATATTTAAACTTCAATTATTTACAAAATGACCGCAGTATTTCCTGGTTTAAAATGATGTTTTTGTAAAGCTGATTGGTACTCAAAAAATTAAATAGATAAAATGAAATATTTTTATGAACTTTCAGTACAGGGCCATTTTTAAGTCCACTTCATTTTGATTTTTAGATCATGCCCAATAAAAAGCAACAGCTGGAGCTCATAGCCTGATCTAATTAAATTTGTTTGTAATACTAAAAAAAGCCTTAAATTGTACACATATATATAAAAACCACTGTGTGGATTTACAAATTATAAAAACGATCATATATAAGACCAAATTATGCCTTTAGATCTTTCTGAAATCTTTAAATGTAACAAATACTTTGAATAAACAATTATCTATGGAGCTTATTTAACACAAAATTTCAATTTTTTAATTATTGCAGACGAGCTATTCTCGCCAACACAGATGTCTCAGGCACAGTGCCTTGGCAGAACGCTTTTTTGCACGACTACTGGGGTACCCCACTAACAGATACTGGATCTCATGGGTCCTATCGCCCTTTGAGTGTCCTCACATTCAGATTAAATTTTTTAATCAGTGGCTATAATCCGTGGGGATTCCATCTGAGCAACAATTTACTGCATTGTTTGGCCACTGGTTTAGTAGTAAAGGTAGCACGTCATTTTCTCTCTTCGATGTGGGGTGTTGTAGCGACGGGTGCCTTCTTCGCTGCACACCCCATTCATACAGAAGCTGTGGCAGGAATTGTGGGGAGAGCTGACTTGGCTGCCTGTGTCTGCTATTTACTCACCTTTCTCACTTATATGCGGCATATAGCGTGGCGGGAAAGAGGAGATCCCTTACAGTGGGTGGCCTTATGTTTAACCATAGTGTCATCCATAGCAGCACTGCTCTTTAAAGAAACAGCAATCACTGCTTTGCTAATATGCGGTATGTTTGATGTGATACGTGGTTTAAGTGGCCTCAGAGACAAACACCGCATACGTTCGGTGTGTGTGTTGACCTCTGTGTTACTGTGTACAGTGTATTGTCGTCTGGCGGTAATACCACGACCCCAAACATTATTTTCAACAGCAGACAATCCCATAGCAAAAACCAACTCCATGTGGACACGTTTTTTGACTTTTCTTTACCTTCCGGTATTCAATTTCAAATTGTTGCTGAATCCACAAGTGCTTAGTTTCGATTGGGGTATGAATGCCATACCACGCATAACAACCGTATGGGATGGTCGCAATGTGTTGAGTATAGGTTTCTATGGTGCATTAACCTACACCGCCTGGCAAAGTTGTCGCATTTTGTTTCTACGCCATAAACGTCTCCATTACTACGCACAGCATAACAACAGACAAAAACTGGGCTCATCTTATGGTGCGTCAGGTGCACAATACCATGTACAACCACAAATACAGCGTAAGTCACGCACTAAACGAAAATATAGCAAACAGGTGCAAAGCAAAACCTCAAATGGAACAACAGCAGTATCAGCTGACAGTCAAACACAAGCCTACTACATGATGACTCCACCAACTCTATCGCAATCCTCCTCGCATCACTACGCAGCTACCACACCAACAACAGCATCAATTTGTACTTCACTGCACAGCACCACATCATATCTCAAGCACAAACTTTTGGGCATAAATAATACCCACATCTGTGGAGATTGCAAACAGGAATTGAGCTCCGGCCATCATACCAACTCATGTCGTGTGTTAAACAACAACAATAATGTTTTAACACTCAGCCACTCGAATGTTTATCACACAGCCTGTTGTTGCCATCAAATAATGTCTTCCAGTGTTGCGTCGTCCAACGGAACGCCACCACATTTGTTCACCTATGCCCTGCACAAAGCTATAGCCTCCGTGGTTGCTGCACGTAGTTCCCGCAGCAGTAGTAGTTGCAGCAATTCTACAACAGCCAGCAACAAAAGTTCCGACAGTAGTGCTTCCTCTACCTGCAGCTCAGGGTCATCACAATCCTCAAAGTCATCAGCGTCACAAAGAAATCTTTGTTTGGCAACGTGGCCAAAAATAAGGCAAGGGGATTTTATGTTGTGTAACATGCCACACAAGTGTGCTAACGCCAGTGTTCTGTTAATGACACTGGCCTTCTTAACGCTGCCGTTTCTACCCGCCACAAATCTTGTCTTCTATGTGGGCTTTGTAGTGGCCGAACGTTTGCTGTACTTGCCAAGCATTGGCTTTTGTTTGCTGGTGGGTTTTGGTTTCGGCAAACTAATGGATCATGTACAAACAAGTAAAAATTCCCGTCATCAACAAATGCTAATACTGAGTTTGTTTCTTGTGCTGAGCGCACTGAGTGCGAGGACGATTAGACGCAACTTGGACTGGCGGGATGAGGAGAGTTTATATCGAAGTGCTGTGCAAATTAATCCACCTAAAGGTAAGTGAATTTCAAAGATAATAAAAATATGTAAGAACTTTGTTTTAAGCTCAAAAAGGGCTTAGGTTTTTAAAATCGTACACCAACGATACTATTTTTAATTTAATTTAAAATTATCATAACATTTTAGTTCAATTTCCCAGCGGGAATATAAGGAATTGATTACATAAATAACTAATAAAATAGTTTAATAATTATTGTCAATAGAAAAGTAATGTATTCATTGGAATCAAGGTAATTTTATCTGACGTATGCATTGTTTACGACCTATCCCACATTTGAAGAACAAAAGCCATTAGTTTTTGCTGCCTTTAACTCCCGTCCTAATTTTTATTGTAATCGATGAATTATTTAATAAATATTCAGGATACATTAAAATAATTTACTACGATTCTAGGACATGTTCTGTATTAAGAGTAATGAATTCTGGAATCAAATAATATAAAAGATTTGTATTACATTCTCGATTCCTATTGATTACATTTTCCTGCTGGGTTCTTGGAGCGTCAACATAAAGGCCCTTATGGTGTAAAACGCAACACAACGCCAAAAATTATATGGAAAGTAAAAAGAAAAACCAAAATATTTTAAAATTTTGTTGTTGCTTTCTACAGAAATTCATAATGAACTTTTAAATTTCAAACGCTGCATATCTTGTGGCGTTGAAAATTTTAAAACACGGTATCTATTTCTGTAGAAAGCAACAACAAAATTATGAAATATTTTTGCCTTCCATATAATTTTTGTCGTTTCGTTGCGTCTTACACAATTATTTTGTAAAACTCGCTTAAAAAATATTTTCTTTAACATTTTTGAATATTCGAAAAATCTTATATGAACAAATTTTTAAGCCCAAAGTAAATGGGCTTACAAAATAACCCCCTGAAAGTTTTTAAATATGAACACTTTCTATACAATCGATAACGTTCGAAGTTCTTCAGCCGGTAGTAAATTTTTTATAAATATATATTTCGTAACTTATCATTTCAGCTCTTGGCAATTTAGGAAGTGTCCTTAGTTCCCAGGCTCGTTACAAAGAAGCCGAGGAGGTTTTATTAGAAGCCATCAAATATAGGCCAAACATGGCAGATGTACATTTTAATCTGTAAGTTGATGATTTTAATCTTAAAACATTTCATTACCTTGTAGTTTTAAACTTTATTGACGAAAGTACACGCAGAGAAAACACTATTTTTAAAGAAAATTTTAAACATATTATGTGTAATTTAATCATATAATTGTCACTTACAAACATATTATGGTTAAATTAGTCCTCCATTAACTAGCTACAACCATAATATGGTTGCCTCTAAACATGTTATAGTTGAAAATGGCAATAATTTGTTTTTAGATTAACAATAGTATTTTTCCCTTTTTCAAGAGCAACATGCTATGGTTGAAAAACACCATGCGATTATAAGTGTCAAACATATTTTAGTTATTATTAATCATGTCATGTTCGGAGGTAACCATAATATAGTTGTTGCTTCTTGAAGGAGGACTAGCTCAACCGTAATATGGTTGTCGGAGACAAAAATGTGTTTAAATTAAACAGCATGTGTTTAAAATTTTTTCAAAAATAGTTTTGTTGGAGGTGAACTTAATTAAACATGTTTTTTCTCTGGGTGTATGGTAAAAAAGTATCCAAATTGTTAATTTAATATGACACCCATTGAATTCTTTCGACAACCATAAATATTTAATGATTGAATCATCTTAAATGGATGTCCACAATCATAAATATGATTGCAATATTTTAAAATTAAATTGGGTCATCTTAATATATCCCATTTTCTTTAACCAACACATCGCGACATTTACAAACATTCACTGCCTCAAGGTATCCTGCAAAGAAATACAGAAATGACACGAAGACTTCCTTTGTAAATTGTGACATTTAGATTTACTATAAAAATATCACATCTCTAAGTATTTAGAACAATGTGGCCATTTTGGCATGTTTTTAGATAAATCATTAAAAAAGTTTTATTTAGCTGCAAAATTTTCTATTATTATTTTTATAAAATGTTTTAGCTTTATTTTTAAAAGTTTAAGGTATAGTTTTGTTTAGGGATTGCTGTTCGGCTTTAACCGAAATCGAAACCGCGGTTTTTAATGCCTATAACTGAAAACAAAAACCGACAATAAAAACTCGGTTTTCAGCTATTAATTCAAAAATATATTTATGCTTAAAGAAATTGCAAATTATACATAACACTCGTACTTCTCATATAAAAAGTTTATATATTACAGCCTGCAACAATGGCAATGTGTTCCAAAAATTACTTTTATTAAAAAAAAAGTACAGGTTAAAAATAGAAGGATCTTTTGTGGAAATCTCGAAAATTTTTTTATTTTAAGCAAAGCTCTAAAAGAATTTATTTACAGATTTAAAATTTTTGTTGGAAAATTTTTTTTGTGTATTTATAAATTTTTTGAAGAACTTGTATCAAAGTATGGAAAAAAAATTTCATTGAAAACCAAAATATGCAACAATATGCAAAAACAAATCGATGCCATTTTAACGCAAATTTAATGATTCGGAAAGATAACACTGTGCTAGTTGAAAAAACAGACAAGCCGGGGACCTGCCGTTTTAACCTAATACGGGCACGCTGAATCCAGAGGTGCTAACCGTTTTTTTTTTTTTTTTTTGTTAAGCTCTGGTTTTCGAGATATACCGTTATTTCCAAAATGGAGGACGTTGCACACCATATGTTCGCGTATCTCAAAAACATGTTAGTTAACTGAACAAACTCAAAAATTCCGCAATTAAATTTCCTTAAAGAAAAGTTTAATTTTTTTCTCATAAGTGCAGTCGTGTTAGAAAATATTTAAGAATTTTAACCATACAAATATGGTGGTCAAATAAAATTCTTAAATTTGGCCCCTGCAGTGCCTATGATGCCTCCAGATGGGTCAAATGTATGACCAACTCAATTTTATTTTTCATCGCCATCATTTATGTATTTCTAACATTCCTACCAGCTATCTCCATTCCTTAAGGGGGCTCCCATACATAATGATCAATACAGACTAGAAATTATTGAAGAAAAAGTGCCATAAATGCCCAGGAGTCACCCCTAGTGGGATATAATGTATGACCGACCTCACTTATTTTTTTTCATTAACATTTTCTCGAAACACTTGCGCTTTATCTCCATTTCTTAGGGAGGCTCCCATCCAAATATAGCGTTTTATAAATTGCTTAAATTAATTTAAATTGTTCGACTTTTGTGAATAAAATCAAATGTAATCAACAGATTTTAATCATTTATTGCTTGTTTTGTTTGCAACTTGATTTTTATATGTCTGGAAAAACACAATTTCCCATTTCTTAAAGAATTTTTGAAAAAAAAACAAAAATTTCAAAATGTTGCTAAAAAATAATTTTTTTTGCCAAAAAAAAATTTGGTTTCTAAGACAACTGCACTTATGAAAATAAGATAAGAAGTTAAACTTTTCTTAAAGGAAATTTTATTGCGGAGATTCGGTTTTTTGAGTTTGTTCAATAAACGAAAAAGTTTTTGAGTTACGCGAACATATGTTGTGCAACCTCCTCCATTTTGGAAATAACGGTACATCTCGAAAGCCAGAGCCAACCTACAAAAAACGGTTAGCACCACTGGATTCAGCGTGCCCGAATTAGGTTAAAACGCCAGGTCCCCGGCTTGTCTCAAAAAAAAGGTGTAAATTTCCAACACACTGTAATTGTTCGACATCGTTCTTAGACTATCGACGAAAAACATGCATTACCAATCAAATTTGGCATCATATTCAACTTTTGTTTACTTACTTTATTATAGTTTTTATTTTTGAAATATCTGAGCCAAATCTGGAGTTTGGAAACATTTGAAATTATTACAGCACCAGTCAAACACAACAATATGCAAGATTTGTAAGAAAACCCGATAACCGAAACGAAACCGACCGGTTTTAATCATTTTAAAACCGAAATCGCGGTTTCACATTTTTACGGTTTATAGTAAACTCAAGTTTTATTGATTAAACTTAATGTTTTGGTTTGTATAAATTGTTTTAAATTTTGACTAAAAATAGTTGCACTGAAAAAAAAATCATTATTAAAACTGGTAATTGTTTTCCTAGCAACTGTCATAACTGTAGGATATTGTAGAAATAATGCCTTTTAATTATAACAAAAAGTACAAGGAAATTTCATTTTAGGACAAATGCTATACTGATAGAAAAAGCGCTATAACGATGATGTATTTTGACATCAGTACTATGACAAGTGTATTCGTTTTTGACCCCATGACACTTCTCATCATTCTGATGTCAGTCTTAACATCACTTGATCAAATTGTCATCATGTGGAATTATATCCTCAATGTGATAATACATCGGCTTCACAGAAATTACGAATCGGAGTCAGTTTAATAAAAAATGTAATCATTGCGAGCAGTAACATCGAAGAAAGGACTCATTAGGCTCAATTTAATAACTGTTTGTCATTGGGATTGACTTGAGTCAAAGTGAGAGAATATTATTATTTACTTACCCGTTACACATGTTTTTTTCACCTTTGTTATGCCCAATATGGTTTTCGTAATCATTCTACCTTGAAAATGTTTTTAAATAAATAGTAATTAAAAGCAAATAAAATATGGGAATTTTTTTTTTGTTTTTTTTTTTTTTAACATGAAAATAATGTTAATAATACACAAAATCTGGCTTTAAATTAATGTCACTTTAGTCATAGCATAGATGACGCATAAAATATGACAACATTTTATGACGACGTTCGTGATTGGATTGATTTCATTTTTTGATGTCATAATTTATTGATGTCATAATACCGATGTTATGGCATCATCAATATGAAGATACATTTTTCTATGAGTGTAGGACATTTGGTGTTAATCCAGTGAAATATCTGAAAAAAAAAATTTGCTTTGAACTGTTCAAAAAATTCTAATTTTTAAACTCTAACTTTTCCTTAGTTTTAAAAAATAAACTAATCTAAAAAATCCTTTGAATCGGAGCAAAGCACGGAAATAAAATCGTTTGCATTTTCCTAATATCAGAGGTTTTGCGGGTCGCCTAAATTTAAACGTATAGCGTTTTCTTTATAAATAATTTTCAGCAATTTTTTTAAATTTTTAAGATATGGTCACACTGATTTCGAAATATATGAAAAGAGACAAATTTAAATGTTAGTTGTTGCTGTAGCACTTGCAAATCATGAATAGAAATCATGTTCATGATGAGATGTTGAGGATGCCGCATCAACGTAATGCTCACCTACATAAAGAAAAAGGTTCTTACAGCACTAATACACTCCCATTAACACATATACAAGAACATTTTTGTAAATGCCACATATGTACGTGGTTGCCCAGCAAACACCTCAGCTAAGAATTTTTTTCAAAACATCACCTTTCTCAAATGGCAAATGTTAGGAAATGATTATTTAAAATTTAAACAACGAGAGGAACATATTCTTAATATTTTGATAGTTTTTAAAAAGTTTGTTAAATTATTGATGTCAAACGTGAAAGATGATATTTGCTAAGGCTTCAATTTATGTTTGTTGTGTACACACAAACACATATTAACTGGGAATTTGTTTGTGTGTAAGATTTGTGCAGCAATTTGAATACAAAGTACTTTACGTGCGTTTGCATTACATGTAGATTTTGTTTTTGGTTTTTTTGCTCCTCTTTCAACAGTTAACTGAATAATGGCTGTTTCTCTGCTTTCACCGCACCTGAGAAGTAGGGACACGAAAAAAAAGCAAACAGGCCTCATTGTCACTTATTTACTTTTTGTGCACTACTCGTTTAGTCTTTTTCCTACCAACTTTTTTTAATGCATATTGTCGTTTTTATCTTTTTTTTTCTTTTCTTTTTCAATGTGGAACTTTTGTTGTTGTGTTTGTGTTGCTGCTGCTGTGATGCTTTTGAATGTTGCTGAGATTTGTAAGCAATATAAATGCTCGTAAAATGGCACAAATGATGAATGATATTGTTTGCCATCGTTGTTGTTAATGTTGTTCATGTTATTGTAGTTCTTTTTCATCTTTGAAT
Source organism: Pollenia amentaria (assembly GCA_943735925.1). Classification (NCBI taxonomy): domain Eukaryota; kingdom Metazoa; phylum Arthropoda; class Insecta; order Diptera; family Polleniidae; genus Pollenia; species Pollenia amentaria. The sequence continues at coordinate 249,700,207 of OX031007.1, read as the reverse complement.
TTCCAGTAAAAAGTACATTGAAATAAAAAAACGTACAACGCCAAAATAAGAACAAGCACAACAACGACAACTGCTAAAACATCAACAACAAAAACTATAAAAAAATTATCCTACATAAAATGTATGCTAAGGGTGCGATAAATGCGTAGTTGTAAAGTTCCAAAACAAAAAAAAAAACAAAAAAAAAACAGAAAAATATCAATGACAACAAAAAAAGGTAATACAAAAACTCCACAGCAACAGCAAATTTAAACTATTTTTCTGCAACATGCATATTTATATGGTGGGAGTGAAAATAATAATCTACTTTTACATCACTCTTTCAATATAAAAAAAACTAAGTAAAATGATTGTGATAAAAGTAAAAACAAATGAAAAAAAAAATCGATTGTTAAATATATTTAGGCCAGAATGTACACGTACTTCAAACGTAAAAAGTGAACGATGTGGAATCATATTGAACTGAAATGTTTATAAAACTGCAGTAGTTTAAACAAATAATTTTAAAACTTAAACATAACAGGAATAGTTAAGTATAACGTTTATAAAAACGACAGAATTTTATTAACGTTTTGATCTACTTCGTCTTTTGGCTAATTGAAATCTTCGATAGCCTTAGTTGTTGTTTGACAAATTTAGTTTGTAATTGCACATTAATGTCATTACCAGAACAAGTTTTTATATGATTAGCAATTGTAAAGCAGCTCTAAGGGGAATGAGGGTACCCTAAGTTTGCCAATCCGCGTAAAATTTTTTTTAATATTCATCTTAGAAACCGTAAAGTGTATATATTCTGGGTCTTTGAAAAATTCTAAGTTGAGTCAGCCATATTCGTCTGCTTGTCCGTCTTTTGAAATCCCGCTCACTTTGGAACGATTCAAATTTTAAAATCCCCAACTATGCAGTTTGGGATTTAAATACGTCAAAATTGGCTTAGCAGCATAAGTTTTCTGCATCAAAGTGTGGAGCAACCACCCTAAAACAACGTTACAAAAGGTTACACAAATGGTGTCGAAATTCACGGACAGTTAAAAACTTTTGCACAGTTTCATTTTATATGACAAGAAATCAGATTACAAAATTTAGGAAACATCGTTCCATAATTAACTATAGGCCCCAAAGGAAGCCTGCACTCGGAAAATAGGTTAGTACGCCTAAAACGGCTATTGTAACTGTAGTTGTAATAAAATTTGTTATGTCACAGTTCTATAAGACTAGAAATCACTCCGCTGAATTTCGAGAAGATCGGTGCAAAATATACCATAGATACGCCTAAACTATAGACAGTGTGGTAAAATGTTGTGCAATTCAGTTTTATATGGCCAGAAATAATACCATGCAATTTTTTGTTATTTTTAAAGATGAACAATAACGTATTTATCCCATATAGTGGCTACTCCTGAAATATTCCAACTGTCGGTTGAGGGTATCAAAGATTCGGCACAGCCGAATATAGAACTCTTAATTGTTTTATTTTCTCAACTTTATAATATGGATATAGAGATCGAATTATAAACTAAATATTTTAATGAATTTAATTGCAACAAAATCATACAGCTACTCACATTATACGTGGCACACCTCATAAAAATACTAAGTTAACATACTTTATATTAATAATTTTATGTAGATCTGAAATATATTACAATAACTTTATTCATATAATTCATATAAAATTAAGTATTAAGAAGGGCATACCGGGCATCCGGCACAAATAACTGATGTTGAATCGTGCTTGAAAAACATACCATTCAATCGCAATGGTTCAATTCTTTAAAACTTTTGTACATATGAGTGGTTGCAACTTGTGCCCACCACATTTTTTATTGATATTATGAAATTTGAAATGAAAGAAAATTCGGATTTTTTGTTAAAGACTCGTAATGAATAGTGACACAGTTTGTTGTGCAATTCTTAACCAATTGTCTTCCAATAAAAAGTGTTTTTAAAGCCCTGATAATTACTCTTCGACAACTTTTCTCAACCAAGAAACTTGTAAGCTAAACAATCAGCAAAGTATCAAACTCATCTTCACATCACTACAGCAAAGCGTTCAATCACTTTTATGCCCATACACGATCAAACCATTGGTACCAACACTTGATTGCGCGTGCATGTTTAAGTCACGAAGGGATCCCTTAAGGCTTCTTTTTGAGTTCCCAACATAACAATGTAAGGCTTTTTCTTTATGTCCCACTTAAAGTGTGAGTAACTATATATAAAATTACAAATTCCTTTTTCTCTATATCTCTATTCTACGATACAAAATATCGTAAAGACTCACATCTTTAATGTGATATCGATTTTGTTTAAGTCAGCTGATAAACATATTAATGTGAAGGGCACAATGCTTTTTCTGGTTGATAGAAAACTCGTATAAATTATATTCTTGTTTACAGAAATAGGTTTAAGTTAAGAGTTCTTGAAATACACTATTAAAATAACAAACTAATACTCTGTAAATAAATATAATCCTTTAGTTATATATGTATATAGATATCACACGACAAGGCTCAAATTTAATTGTTTTTTAACTATACTGTTCTTCTAGTATTAATATTTTCAAGATTTTAAGCAAACATAAATAAAAATTGGAAGCCAAATTTAAACAAAAAACTATAAAAATGTACTTCCTTTTTTTTGTCAAATACTTCACCTGACTTAAAAAATATTTTCATACAAGTTTTTGAAAATTCAAAATATTTCATATAAAAAGTTTCTCAACGGAAGGCTTAGGAATTTAAAAGATAACCCCCTTAAATTCTAAAAAAAATAGTAAACGGGTTATATATTATTATTCAAAAAAAAAAAAACTTTTATTCAGATTTAAAAATTTATTAAATCAGAAAAAACATCTTTACAAAGCTCAAATTTCTTAAACGATAATAAATACCAAAAAAATCGTTAAAATAATATATAAAAAAATCTTTGAAATCCGGAAAAAAATAAAAAAATCTTAATGCCTGTTCATCTATTTTCGAACGAACACTTCGTTCGTTTAACTTACATATAAAACAAAAACAAACTATAAAATATGGTTTTTCTTTCATGTAAGTTAAGCGAACGAAGTCCTTGTTCGAAATCGATGAGCAGGCCTTTAATTTACAATAATCGGATAACTACGGACACTAAATTGGAAAACTGAATTAACTCTAATAAGCAAAAAGGCGTATAGGTAATATTTTCTACAATTATTTAATAAATTGCTAATACGCATGTCTGACAGTTTCTTAATTTTTTTACATTTCGCCTACACCTCAAAGTCCCTAAGCCAAATAAATTCCAATATGTTTTCTTGAATTTAAGCTCAAACAAATTTATTACAATATTATTTAAATTGTAATTTATTTTTCTTATAGCAATTTTTTATAAACTGTTTGCTTGATTTTAAAAATATAAATAAAAGGAATCCACAAAGAACAAGACTTAAAGCCAAATTTGTACAATATTTTATTTTTTATCTAATGTTTGCACGTGCATATGTATGTACGAACATCAATTCTTTTACTTTTAACAAATCACCGCCATCTAATCAATACAGCTTAAGGTATTTCCGAGATTTTTTTACTAAAAAAAACGAAGAAGCATAAAAACCAACATCAAATCGAAAAAAAAATATTGAAAATATAAAAAACCAGAAGTTAACAAACCAACAACCAAACAAAAGTGAAAAAGACAAGACTTTAAGGGGAAAATATCAAGTGTTTAAAAATCTTCAAATATAGGGGAATGGGGGAGAGGAAGGTAAAAAAACCACACAATGCGTTCCACTATTGCAAATAAATAAAATTGTAAACATTAGACAACAAGTAATTTTCATCAATGTACGGCAAGTAAAAGAAGCAATACCTGGAAGAAAAATCGAAAAAATCAAATAAAGTAAAAAAAACCATTAAAAAAAATTACAGTTACTCAAGCTAAAAGTGGGACATCTCATAAAAATACTAAGGCTGAGGTCTAAATTGAATTCATATAATTAATATAAAATGAAGTATATTTAATGAAAATTTAAAAATTCAAATAAGAATTTTTTTAGTTCCAATCATAGGCAATATAACATTTTTCAATATGTCCCACTTATAGTGTGAGTGGCTGTATAAGCAAAACGGAAAACTCTAAAAACAGACGAGTTGAAGAAAATCCAAGTAAAAGGAAGATGAACAACAATGAGTTGAGGTTTCTTTGAAACATGAGGAAAAATAAATATGAAACAATATGTGGAATGCCAAACCAGTTTCCATGAAGAAAAAAACATCTTCATTTTATAAAAGAAAGAGTGATATATATGTTTTGTAACATAAAAATAAATAAAAAAATATATAAAGAAGAGGGAGGGGAGATAGAGAGAGATATAATATATTATCTACGAATGATACAAACCGATTTTTGCGAAATCCACAAAAGTATTTTACGCTTAAGAAAAATATACACTGGAGTGCCAAAAGGACATTTTGTGGAAAAATGTTTGAAATGAGTTCACTTTCTCATTTCCGATGATTCGGACAATTCCGAATGAAAAACATGAGCTTCCAATATCGGCTCCTGTTGTCAAAAGTCTTTATTCTTTTTTTTAATTTGAGGCGAAATGTTAAAGCACAATGTGGCAATTGGTTTCATATGCTTAAATATATATTGCATTTGATAATTAAAATATATATTGCATTTGATATAATAAAAATAAAGTGGCTTCAACCCTCTCCAATCAATCCATCCAAGAAGCCTCCTGACAACACCTACCCCCGAAAAATAGGATAACATCATCGCTAAGGGCAGGCAGCCACCTGGGGAAAAGGTAGAAATCAAAGATTAGCAAGGCTCCCCACCACTACAACAATATAGACGTTTTTTCTACGCAGCGACAGATGGCAGCCCCTTGCTATATGCTACAGCAGACCAATCATCTAATAAGCCTATTAAAAAATAAGCAAAATAATAATACTTAATAATTCGATACTCTAAGAACAACGACAGTGAAATATTAAGCTGCAGGTCCACAACACGCGTTACACGTATTTTCGCTGCCTACGCAGCAAGATTTTTCGTAGTTATATGTAACAAGTTACATGTACAAAAGTATCATAGGATAAATTAAGGCGTTGAATGCGAAAAGTTGGTTTACTTTCTTCTTTTGCAAGCGTCACAAATTAAATTATTTTTACTCGTGGTGATGCCGCATAAAAAGCGTTGCATGTAACTTGAAACGGAGAACGCAAGTAAAGTATAAAAATCATGCAATGTGTGGAGGCGAAAACACGCGTTGTGAACCTCAATATTTAAACCTAGTACCCTGTTCCAATTTGTCTATCTATCAGCATAATTTCAAAGAAATTCCGCACAAGATTTTTTCATATTAGTTTTGACACGAGAAATCTTGAATAGGGCACGAGGCTTTACATGGGAAGGCGCGAAAAAAAAACTGCAGCAAATCGCGTAAGATGGAGATAAGGGTGAGTTGATTTAGCTATCGAAAAATCGATGGCAAAATATCGACAAATGTTTGTCCTTACAAGTCGCCCGACCTTATTTGAGCTGGTTTGTGGAGGCCATATGGAAGGAAAAAAAAGCGATATATTTTTTTGTACCCCCGACTACTTTTAGATGAATCCTTCTTAATCTTCTCATATGTAGCAGTCATCTTTCGAATGTGCCTTTCATATTCACTAAAAAATTTCACGATAAGTTGTCCCGTTTTCTGAAACCTCTTGTATAGAAAATGGTAAGAAGATGACAGTTCAAATATTTACTTCTTACAACGGTCATTAGACTACAGATACATATAAATATTATATTTCTCAGCATTTTGTTTATCGTTCAATGTTTTTAAACTGCTCGAATGATTTGTACTATAATTTTATTCCTTTTGTTTTTATTATTTATTGAATTTTGGGGTTCTTTATTTAAAAAAAAATTGTTAACGTTGATATTTTATTAATTTATGCAGAGCTACTAACAACTTCAAAAGTTTACATATAATGGCCGAATTTCTATATAAGACTTGTACAGAAACTCGGGTACCTTGGTACGCCTTTAAGGACGTTAGGAGTAAATCGGTCTCTCACATATATATATATATATATTTGTTCCTTTAACTCCTACAAGGAGCATAGCGCCGCTCGCATAATTACAAGAAAATTACACAGATATGCAGATTATCAAGTTCAATGAGAAAATTTTTGTTTTAAGTGCCAAAGGTATCCGGGTACCTAGCAGCGCATAAAGTGTTAAAGCTTTTTCGATATCTTATAATGTTTATTATTAATTCATAAACTCTTTTTTTATTATGGACTTGTGAATTGACGGAGAAAATCTTAAAAACTTCGAAAATTTTGTTAAACATTAAACTAAAGTGTGCACCAAATCAAAACATTTTAGGAAAATTTCATTGCTTGTAATGGGTGATTCAAGTAGAGATTCTTTTTTCAAAAGTTTTTTTTTGACAGATCACGTGTGAGTCGTGTCATGCTGTCATGTTATTTTTGTTTAGTTTGTTTGGCATTTCATAATGGAAAGACTTACGCCTGAACAACTATTACAAATCGTTCAAATTTATTACGAAAATTCACGTTCTGTGAGGAATGTGTTTCGTGCACTTCGCTCAACTTATGGTCAACTGAGCGTACTATTTGCAACACTATCACCCATTTTGAAACCCAGCATTCAATATTGGATAATTTTCGACCGAATAGACCACGTCCAGCAAGCTGTGAAGAAAATATAGCGGCCGTAGCTGAGAGTGTACACGAAGACCGTGGAGAGTCGATTCGGCGCCGTTCGCAGCAACTCGGACTGACGTATGGAATGACTTGGCGCGTTTTACGTCGAGATCTTAAATTGAAAGCGTACAAAATACAGCTTGTGTAACAACTGAAGCTGCTCGACCTTTCCATGGGCTCTTGAAAAGTTTCAGGAAGATCCGACGTTTTCGAGGCAAATATTGTACAGCGATGAGGCCCATTTCTGGCTCAATGGGTATGTGAACAACCAAAATTGCCGCATTTGGGACGAAGAGCAACCTGAAGAGATTCAAGAACTGCCACTTCATCCAGAAAAAACAACGGTTTGGTGTGGTTTGTGGGCCAGTGGAATCATCGGTCCATATTTCTTTAAAAATTATGCCGGTGCGAACGTAACCGTCAATGGCGACCGTTATCGTGCCATGAGAACCGACTGTTTGATTCCTGAGATTGAAGCTCTTGATCTCGGCGACATTTGGTTCCAGCAAGACGGCGCCACTTCCACATAATTTCACGTTTTGGGCCGGTCGATTTGCCACCAAGATCGTATGATATCACACCGTTTGACGTTTTCCTGTGGGGATATGTAAAGTCTAAAGCTTATGCCGACAAACCCGCTTCGATTCAGGCCTTGGAGGAAAACATCACGCGTGTCATTCGCCAGTTACCAGTCGAAATGCTCGAACGAGTCATCGAAAATTGGACTCAAATTGGACATCTGCGACGTAGCGACAAAAATCCTCAAAAAATAAATGCCAAAGAATTTTCTTTCAAATGATAATAAACATTCCCCATTAAAGTTGAATTTTCTGAACTTTTTCTCTAAAAAAGTAGGGAACCTCGAAAAGGATCACGCATTATAATAAATTGAATTCCAAAAAGCAGAAAAAAGATTGAGAAAAAAAAGGAATATAAACCAACAAAATAAGCACTTCTCCGTTTAAACAGTCTATATTATAAGCTGAAAGCTTAACTTACAGACATGCTCTAATTTCAGAACTAATTGTTATTTTTTAAATATGAACTTTCACTCACGGCGGTACGAAATGTGACCCCAGAATATACGTAAAGTACTTAATGAAGAATGACCCCAAAACTTTACATGAAATACAACAACACGCAATTAATGGGACATTTTTAGGGTTTTTTACATTTTAAGTGAAATGAAAAATTAATGATGAAGGACTTTGCATTCAAAATTTTAAGTTTCGAGCATATGACCCAACCCAAATTTGGACTATAACTTTCTTCGTGTTTTTAAAATTAATTAAACTTTACTTTTTTGGGTTAAAAATTCATTAAAAAATTAAGGCATTTTTTATTTAGATTCATATTTCATTTTATTTTACGGTCATTTAAAATTTTTTTTGGGTTGACATTTCACTAAAATAATTGGATCACATTGCATTATGAAAAAATAAACCCTTAATTTGGGGAAGATTTTCATTTTCTTTTTGAGGCCACATTTCGCAATTTGTTGTATTTGGCATATACCAATGAAGAAACAAACTCATGACTTTTATACCAAATAGGCATAATTTTTCAACAATCTTTTGAATACACATAGAATCGGAGTAATTTTAAAAACTTTTAAGAAAACATATACTCGTAGCATATTTAGAATTTCAAAATAAAATAACGTACATTGTGTGTCTTCTGACTCATGCCCACCAATATCAATATTTGTATTTCTTAAATATATTATCAGCAATACTTAGGGAGTTCATATCATTATATAAAAAAATCCAAGAGTTAGAAATAATTTTCGAGATACTGCTTCATTGGCATCTTTTCCAAGTAGTAGCTAATTTAATTGCGCCGCATGTAGAGTACCTTTAAATACACATTTTACATGAACAAACGAAGGAGTATTTACAACGACAGATTATTTACAAAATATGCTGTCTTATTGCTTGTAAACTGATTCGTCATAGAGTGCGACAAAAAGCGAAACAATAGAAACGAAATTAATATGGGGGACATTTAAACATGTCGATATTTTGGCACACAATATTTTTGATTGTTGTTATTTTCAATGACAAAACTTTTTTCAAAATACTTACACGTATTGCATTGTGAAGGAAGTTTGTTTGATATTTTTTTTATATCAGTTTTTTTTACAAATATTGATTGAGAGCAAATGCCAAAATATAAACTTAAAATCCCTACATCATACTATTGAGTCCGTTCTTATTCTGTTTTTTCGTACCTTCAGCAAAAACCGATGTTGTTGCAACATATTGTGATAACTGGCAGTACAAGAAGTATTTGCTCGAAGTATAAAAAATCTTTAAGAAAAATAAACAACAAATTATGTTAAAGTTTGTTCTAAAGGAAGTTACAAGTGGAGTGGCAAGTAGGAGCATCAGGTAGTATTAAACATGTATTTGTATTGAGCTTCTAAATCTTCCCGTTCCCCAACAGTGCTTTATTACAAAATCTAAGTTGAATTACAAACAAAGAATACGTTTTTTAAATAAAAAAGAAAGAAAAGAAAGTACATTTCAAGATGAATTCCTATGTTAAGTGTTTTTAGTATTTTTTTCCTTCCAATTTCTTCAAAACGATATGAAACAGACTTTATTCAATCAAAATGTACATACTCGAATACAGACAAGTTAAAGCACGAGTGAGAGTAAAGTGTAAAGGAGGAAAAAGAAATTTTACCAAACTCATTGAAAAGAAATCAAATTATTCAGTTCAATGATTATCGGTTTTATTGTTTGGTTTGGTAAGAGAAAGATAGAGTTCTTCCAATGATAACATCAACAACATCATCCTCATACTCATTCTTATCCTTTGCAACATCATCGTCATCATCATCAACACCATTAGAGATGTTAAAAAATGTAAATGAAGATAATGATGATTTGGCTGCTGGTGCTTCTGCTTCAGCTCCTGCTGATGGCAAATAGTGTTTGAATTGTTACATTTACTAATACTAAGATATCAATAATACATATACACAGGTCAGGATTTACTGATTTAAACAGGTTGAATTGAATAAATTTTTCTAATATTTTCCCACTCCTTTTTCACTGCCTGTATTACATTCAGGACCACCGCATGTTTGTTTTTTGCCTGTTGTGTTTGTGTGTGTGTGTGTGTGTGTGTATGAGGGTATAAAAATTTCCGTTTATATTCTGCCAGCAACATGTCATTCATGTTGTATTTTTCTTTTCTCCTGAGTTCAAATGTTCTGAGCTGTGTGTTAAATGGGGGTGGTGTTGTGGGCTTATAAATTATTTACAATATAAAAACACTTTTATTCATTTTTGCAACCTTCTTTTTATATCTTTTGCCACAAAGTTAACACGCAATAATCAGTGGCACAAAACTCATTTTACAATTCTAAGTATCATATGTTGATATTCAGACACACATTTCTATTACTGTCGTTATTCAAAGAAGGAGTGAATTTTCATACCCATTTCAGTTTAGAGTTAAATGATTTTGAATTTGTTGGAAAACCCGACTAAATTTGATTTGTATGTAAATGAAGAACATATTATTTGAATTTTCAAAGAAACATTAATTCATTTCCAGATCGATTTCACAGCAGTGAAAGTTATGGCTCAATGTTAAAACCATACGGGAAACGGAACTAACACTAAACTTGTCACGGGATAAGTCACATTAACATGGCGATGTCCTACGAGGGGGTTAATTGGCACCTTTTTGCCACTTTGTAACAGGTCACTGAAATAACCTTCCAATTTCGGTTAAAATAATGACTGTCGCAGATATTGTCCCAAATGAGCCATGTCAATATGATAGATCCCCTTCATATAAAGCGATAGAACTAGAGAGAATCAGCCACTACCTCCACAAAATCCAGTCCCATGAATAGTTTTGTGCTAATAACCTTTCCTCTGGACTAACTACACTCTAAACACTTATAAACATATACCTATCACAATTCGTTTCTTCTAATTATAAAATGTTGTTCACTGGTCACGGGATAAGTGCTTTTTTAGCAATTGATACAAATTTCCCGCAGGGAAGTTTAAGGTTATCACAAAAAAAAAAGTCGAAACATGAGAATTAATTTTAACCAAATTATCGAACATTTTGGCTTACTAAAAAAAAATTCTGAATAACAGATATGATTTTCGGAAATCATCCTAAAAAATCTAAAAAGAATCCTTTGAAATGCTAAAAAAAACATCATTCATAACAAGAATAGTTTGGATTCGTATCTACTTTTTTTTAATTTAACAAACCTGACTGTCATTCTCATTGACTTTATGTTTGTTGAAGTTCTTCTTTTTTTTACCAGCCAGCCAGCAAACGTCATGCATCCAGCAACAAAAATCCATCAAAATCAACAAATGTTAGGGAATATTTAATCCACAAAAGCAACAAGAACAAACGTATGCGAGGGTAGAAAAAACAGTGGTTTTAATGTTATTTTTTAAGAAGTAAAATAATATAAGCTGTAAGCGGTTTAGAAACTTTGTATTACAGGTAATAAAAATAATGTATTTGTTTCTTACTTCAAACTCAAGGTCATCAATTTTCGTCTTTGTTGCGGCTCACTAATAATATTAAACTGGAAACAGTATTTTTTTCTCTTAAATTTCAAAAGCAATTTCTAGATTGTTCTCATATGGGAGACAAAATATAAAACGAATGAAATGGCAAAAAAATGCAAAACGTAAAAATAGGAAAAAGTAAAAGACTTAATGTCATTTTCAAGATAAAATGCACATAAACCCATATAAAGTTTTTATACACACACAAACGAATGTACATTAGGGTATCAACAAATTTTGGCCGTAGCACCACGCCAAGGCGAATGTTGTGTTTTTTATGAAAAAAAATATTTTCGGGTCATTTTGGAATAAAAACCTCATCCACAAAAAAGATTTTTTTAAATTTTCCAAAATAAAAACGAAGAGTATGAAGAGAGGCATGTTCAGACCTAACAAATATTTGACAAAAAAAAAACAATCCAAAAAGACCAGTAAATTTATTAAACTAAAGCCTTATTTTTATCAATTTCTATTGATTTACAAATTTTTGTTGTAAGAAGATAATTGTATAATGTAATTAAGAAACGCGTTGTCGGCAATGCTTGATGAAAATCAAAAAGTTTTGATATTTTTTTGATGGCTGATTATTTGACAGTCTCCTGTTGTGATTGACAAAAAAATTTTATTTTCTTTTTGTTTGTTGTCATGAAAAATATAAATGTTTTGTTTTTTTACAAAATGCAATTGTTGATTGCCGTGTTTATTTGTACGTCTCCGAAAAAGCATGAAATAAACGACGCTAACACATATGCACTGATTGGTTGGCCCTTAAAGGCCGCTTTAGACGAGCGTAAATGTAATGAAATGCAATGTAACGTACCGTAACGTACTGTAAGCTCGTTTGTGCACTAATAGAACATGTAAGAACGTGTCATCTGTTTTTCAAAAACATAAGCAAAAAAGCATAAGTATACATAAAACAACACACACAGTGATGGGAATTTAAAAGGTTCAAATGGTGACAGCTTTGCAGGAAAAGTACCAATTGATTTAAATGGTGTTAAGACAGTATATCTTGTATGTATAAATACATAAAAAATTTAATATTTGTTTTTTATATTATAGATTTACAATAAACAAATATGTATTTTAGCATATACATACACGTTTACTTATATTATCTTGAAAATTTGCATACACAAAACTAGGTTTTTTATACCATTCAAAACCACAGTTTTTATTATAAATTATAAATAAATTATAAATTTTTTTATTTTATACTTCTTAATGATAATATGTATGTATTGTTAGTTATTTTGTCAAAAGCACACAGATATTATTACTGAAAAAAGTACCAAAGAAAAAGAGTGAATTTACCCGCATTCCATTTAATATACAAACTGCTCATCACTATCTACAACTGTCACGTAACCTCGTAATAAAATTCTATTTTCTACAGGTTGGCACGTTACGGTTAAGTAACATTTCAGTCAGTTAAGCATTTGTATTGCTTTCCATGTAACAGAACCGATCAGCTGTTTACATTACATTTACATTTCTACATTTCGTTTAGAAATTTATATTGGAAACAAAAACAAATTTGGGCTTTTTTTTATTGTCGTTTCACTATAAATTCCCAACCGAAAATTTGTATTTTATTTTGAAAAACAGGCAGTAAATCTATAATTTATTTTGAGTTTTTAAAGCAGTGACATTACCTCTTTTTTTATATATATTTTTTTTTAAGTAAAACAGCGGATTCTTTTCCCTTACCGCAACTTTAAATACAGATTCGAGCCAGGTTGGTATATTTATAAATAAAAACTATTTTCGAGGTCTGGATAAATAAATAAATCTAAACTTCCCGCATTTTGTTGTTGAACTTTTTTAACAAACGCGAAAAATTAATACCATTTTTTAAACAATTTGCAATCGGCTATTCGACTAAGCTATGGCCATTTTGATATTTGCAAAATATAAAAAATTTTGTTTGCTCTGCTTAATTCTTTTTTTTTATTCTTGAAAAAAAAAATACTGAAATTTATTGTTGGCGGAACAGCTGTTTCTATGTGCATTTCACTGGTTGCTTAGGCCAGATCTTTTCCCAAAAAAATTAAGAAACCCCAAAGATAGCAGTAAATAATACTACAGATGGAATGACAATTACAAATACTCTAAAAGTCTTATTTACAAATTGCAACGATATCAAAGCTTAAACAAAATACCAGCAATAAAACAATGACTTTATCTTTTCTTACATTTCCCACTGCAATTAGTTGAATTTCTCCCAACATTAATTTTAGTTGTAAGTGGGTTAAGAAAAAACAAAAACAAATTGCTTTATTTTTTCGCCAGAAAATTAAAATATGTTTAACCCATTAGCGCCCAATTTTTGTTTTAAGGTTTGTTGGTGATTTTCGTAAAATGTAATTGAAATAATAATAATAATACACGTTTTTAACTGTTTTGTACTTTGTAGATTATTTTTATTACGTTTTTAAATTCGTTCCCAATTGGGAACATTGGGCATTAAATTGTGATATTCAACAAAACAATGCACATGTATTCCTCGATCACATTCAACACACATTTTTCGTGAATTTTTTTTACAAAGTGCACATCGTTTTTGCTTGCCATTCGGAATTCCTGCCAACACATGTTTTGTTATGTTCCTATTTTGCTTTGGAACGCGCACTGGCCGACCTTGCATTTTGGGGTCTGAAAGTTCAGAATGCGTGTGTATAGTGTCGAGAAACCATACGAATAAATTGTAAATATGGTATTTTTTCATGACATATATTGTAAATAACATAGGAGTTGTACATGCAGATATCCATGCAGTTCGTAAAAAGTCTAATATACCACTTATTGATTCGATTAAATCTTGCTGTGCCAGTAGCACGCATGTGTTTCTTACTCAGAACTGACATAAGTCGGAAGCTTGGGAACAAATTGTCAAAATAGAGCTCATGGTCTTCAGGATTGTCGAGAAGATTAACCATCGAAGTAATTACCTTTTCGCCTAATGATGTTAAATCTCTTTCAGCAGGATCTTTTTTACCCTGGTAAAGCTCGATTTGGTAGCAAAAACCAGTTTCTCCACAGGACATAACCCACTGTTTTAAACCAAATAGTATTGGCTTTCCCCTAATAAACTGCTTCAGAAAATGACCTCCATAATAACGTACCATCTGCTCATCCACTGACAGTTGTTTTGAAAAACATTTAGTTTCAAAAAATTTTCATTGAGCTTTTCAAACAAGGGTTTGATTTTAAAATCTTTTCCATGAACTCGACTGCGTATGCACTCGTTGTTGTTAAAGTGCAAGAACCTTTTGATTTCAAGATATCTGTTTCTAGGCATACAATTCTTTACTATTTGTATATCAATGTCATCGTCTGTGGACCAATACATCCTCTCACTGGGTAAGCCGTGATAGGACGTAAAAAATAATATTCCTAGGAATTTGCGAAAACAGTTAGGAGAAAAATCAAAACTATGAACATTATTCTGGTGTGCGTAACGAATAGTTTCGTCAACAATGTGCTGCATTAGTGCATTATCCAAAAAAAATTCAAAAATCTCGAACGCCTCTGCATTTTGAAATTTCTCTTGAATTTTTTCTTTATTTTCTGTACAGCGTTCGGAAGATGAAAACGTTTGCGTATAACTTGCATCTGCATGAAGCCAACGCGATAATAATATTTTGCTCGTGTGTTCCTTATCCTCAAGCTTCTGCTTTTTGGATGTTGTTGGTCCAACACCTGTACCTTGATCATTTCCTGTAAAGTGTATTTCAACTTCACCAGGCACGTCTTTTAGCTCTGTAATTTCATCAAGGTCATCTTCATCAATATCTTCACAGTCAGTCAATTTATCTAGTTCAGGAGGAAGTTGCACAATATCAATACCATTTTCACCACTTAGATCTTCATTTTCGAGGAGTTCTTCTAATATTCCCTCAATTTCAGGAAGCCTCAAGGCACGCTTACTTAGCATTATTATAATAAAATATGGCAACCTAAGTAAAGAAAACATGACAATATTTTTAAAATTTAAGTCCCATGTGTCCAATGTTCCCATTTGGGAACAGACAAAAGTTTACCCGTTCTAGAAAATCCAAAAGGCTATGTACACAGAAAACCAATTATTTTATTTTATAACGTAAAACAATTCTTGATAATAATATAAATCACTTTTACTCGATCCTTTACCATAACTAAAATCATCAATCAATGAGAGCGATTTGAAAAATGAACTTCTTTCGAAAATAGTTGCTCTTTACTGAGCATGCAATGACAAAAAATTACTAAAATTGTTGATATTTTATACAATGGAATGTTAGTACCGTTAGTTTGGAGTGTTGATTTCGATGTGTGCCTGCGTACAGCTAATACTCAATCATTTGTGCATGTTCCCAAATGGGATCATTGGGCGCTAATGGGTCAAGTTTCAGTTTTTTATGCCCGTGCATTTGCAAATTTTATAATCCAAGTTGTTTTTGGGAATACATAATTTTTCATTAAAAGATTTTGTAAAAAAATTTAAAAAAATTTATGCCCCTAATGTACATGAAAATATCCCTAGGATGTTCTCAAACAAATAAGCGCATGCAAACAAATTTAACGTTTCTTACCCAGCAGTTAACCCTGTTCGAAAAATCGTCATAGTCTAAAATGTGGCTGACTTCTACAGGATTATTGACACAGAAGGGCAAAAGAGAGCACAATGATTCTTTAATAGATAATGAAATAATATAGAATTATCGGAAAGTCTTCTAACAAAAGACACTGAATTTTTAATATAAAATTTCCCTAAAAAAAATCTAGTTCGCGGGCCATTTCTATACCGTTAGAGCAGTATACGTAACCACATAATCCCTACAAGCATGCTCTTTCGCAAAAGTTAAGAAAGAATTCCCATTCCATTAAAATTATCCTCAAAAATACCCTTCAACTTTCATAATTTGTATTTTTTAGAAGATTGTAATACTTAGATAAAGTTTCACTCCATTTTTACTTACATTTCAAATAAAATAAATATTTCGTTGCGCTTAAAAATTTTTTGGGATGATGTATTTTGGTCATCAGATCCTAATAGGCCCAAGTTAAGAACCACTTAAGAAGGAGCGATCACATTTTAAGTGGAACTTGGCATGGCATTAGTGAGCTATAGTGGGAGAAGAAGTGTAGGTACTATCTGCTGGTTTTCCGGGAAAGTGCGCATAACTATTGGTGTGTGAGGGCAGACGTAAGACTATGATTCAGAAAAAGATTTTAAAATCGCTCTTAATCAGCCAATTTTCAGCACATACCTGATCATGCTTCTTTATTTCCATCAACACCATAAAATTGCGGCCGGAGGGTAAAATCGCAATATAAACCAATTTTTTTTTTTTTGTATTTATTTTGTAAAGCGTGTGCTGATGCAGCGTTATTTGCTTTTCTTCTTTGTTTGCCTTCGAAAAATGTTGGCGGCCTTTCTACTATCGTCTAGAAGTGACGAAGATAACGGAATAAGGTGATGAAACACTATCCCAATGTAAACGGTGTTTTTTTATAGAGGTATAAACCATAAGTTGGCAGCACTTTTCTGACTGGCGGCAATTTTTTTCAGCTGCCAAGTGATTTATGTTTAGTTTGGTTTGGCATATAAACATGAATAGACTGACGCCTGAACAACGCTTCCAAATTGTGCAAATATAATTTGGTTCTATTTGAAATACGCATCGCGCGAATTTTGTTAGCGATGAAGCTCACTTCTGATTGAATGGAAACCGCATAGTTTCACGCTTCGGTTCCGTGAATTGGCCTCCAAGATTGTGCGATTTAATGCCGCTGGACTATTTTCTGTGGGGATATGTGAAGTTGCTAGCCTACGCCGATAAGCCTGAAACAATTTACCACTTGAAGGACAATATTTGCCACGTTATTGTCGATATATGGCCACAAATAAGGAAAAAGTCAACGAAAATTGGACATCCAGATTAGACTGAGTCCGATCCAGTCGTGGCGGCGGTCATATGTCAGAAGTCATATTTACATTAAAATGCCAGAAAATTGTCTTTCGAATAAAGTAAATTTCATGTCAACTTGAGAAAATCGTCTTTGTTTTATTCTATTTTATTTTTTATTCTATAAAAACACCCTGTATTTTGTTTATATCTATATATATAAAATTGTAACGTTACTGACTGACTGATTCATCATCGCCTGAAGCTAAAAACTTGAAATTTGGACCAGGGGTTGGTCTCTCCCCAAATCGATCCACTTAGACGGGATTTTTGGAAATTCGAATGTTTAGGGGGTAAAAAGGGCAAAAACGGGTAAATTCGGTAACCGTATATCTCTAAAACTAAAAGAGATACAAACAAAATGTATTGCTTTTCGTTGCTCTTCAGAAAAATAAGCGGACTTTTTGGAAATTCAGCCCTTTAAGGGAGTAAACGGGTAAAACCTGCATTATGGTACTTTTTTGTCACCCCATCTATCTTTTAAATCCATAAACATAGAAATAAGGGTAATACCACATTTGAAACTTATCTAAAAAATCCAAATACGAATTTGGTACCTTTTCGAAATTCGGACGTTTAAGGGGTAAAAAGCGTAACTATTTTTGGTACTTTTTTTATAAAACATTTTTTTTATTTATTGACATAAACGTATTAAATTATGGGCTCCCACTACAATATTGAAATTTTTCATGCTTCAATGGGGAGAAAAATCGTACCAAAAAGGGGAAATACGGAGTAAACGGGTAAAATCTGTATATTGGTACTTTTTTGTCAACATAGAAATAAGGGTTATATCACATTTGAAACTTATCTAAAAAATCCAAATACGTATTTGGTACTTTTTCGAAATTTTGACGTTTAGGGGGTAAAAACCGTTACTATTTTTGGAACTTTTTTACAAAACATTTTTTTTTTATTCATTGACATATACGTATTAAATTATGGGCTCCTACTACAATATTGAAATTTGTTATGCTTCAATGGGGAGAAAAAAAGTACCAAAAAGTGGAAATACGGGAAATTTTATTTCATACTTTAGGCTTTTGGTTCCACAACTGACAATTTTTGTAATTATCGTTAATATTGGACCTAGAAACATAAAACTAAACATGCAAAGTCCTGAGTGAATAAGAATTTGTTAGAGCGATCTTTTTGGTACTTTTTCATTCTTTAACTGGTACTTTTTTAATTTTCGTTAAAATGAGACCTATTAACATAAAATAATACATGCAAGGTCCTGAGTGAATGAAAATTCGTTAGAGGGATCTTATTGGTACTTTTTCGTTATTTAACTGGTACTTTTTTAATTTTCGTTAATATTGGACCTATGAACATAAAATTAAACATGCATGCTCCTGATTAAATCAAAATCTGCAAGAGGGGCTTCTTGGTACCTTTAGGTCTTTAACTGGTACTATTTGAAGTTCCGTTAGTATTGGACCTAAAATCATAAAATTCAACATTAAATGTTCTGAGTGGACAAGAACCTATAAGAGGGATCTTCTTGGCAGTTTTTCGTTTTTTAACTGGTACCTTTTTTATTTTCGTTAATATTGGATCTACCAACATAATATTAAAAATGCAATGCCCTGAGTGAATGAGAATCTGTAAGAGGGGCTTTTTGGTATTTTTTGTTCTTTACCTGTTACTTTTTGAATTTCCGTTAAAATTGGACCTATAAACATAAAATTAAACATGCAAGTTCGCAAGTGAATGAGAATCTGTAAGAGTGGTTTTTGGTACTTTTTCGTACTGTATTGTTTGCCAACAGTTACTTATTGAATTTTTGTTAGTATTGCAGCTACAAACATAAAATTAAACAAGCAAAGCGTTGAATGAGCATCTGTAAGAGGCAATTTTTGGTACTTTTTTGTACTTTATTTTGTGCTTTTATTGTTGTTCACTAAATAAAAAAAAAGAGAACAGGTGTCTCGTACTATTTCGAAATTCCCCAACCTACCGTTTAAATCAATGCACATATAAATAAAAATTATATAAAATTCGTAACTTATCTAAAAAATGCCAAGTGAAAATTTTGTACTTTTTCTGAATTCGAACGTTTAAGGGGTAAAAATCGTACGTAGTTTTGTTACTTTTTCCAAGATATTTTTTCTTCATCTATTTATTTTCATCGCACAGCCTAAACGCCTGAAGCTAAAAAGTTGACATTTGGACCTGAGGCAGGCCTTTCGCCAAATCGATTACGCTGACCTCATATCTGCTAAGCTAAAGGAGATACAAAAAAATTGAATACCTATTATTGTTTATTAAAAATAAGCGGGCAGGTGTCTAGCACTTTTTTGAAATAAGGAGTAAACGGGTAAAACCTGTATTTTTTTGCTATGCCATCTATCTTTTAAACCAATAAACATTAAAATTAAAAATATATCACATTCGTAACTTATCTAAAAAATACAAATACAAATTTGATGCGTTTCGAAATTCGAACGTTTAAGGGGTGAAAATCGTACCTAATTCTGTTATTTTTTTTTTAAAACCTTTTTCTTCATCTACCTATATAATATAAAATTGTAAAGTTACTGCCTGATTCATCATCGCACGACCTAAACGCCTGAAGTAAAATGCGAAATTTGCCCGGGAGGTTGGCCTCTCGCGAAATCGATTACCTATGATGGGAGTTTTGGAAATTTTTATTGTTAAAGGGTAAAAAAGGTTAAATCGGGAAATTCCCTAACCTGATGTTAATTAAAATAATAAGCGGTTAGGTGTCTGGTACTTTTTTGAAATTAGACCCTTTTGGGGAGTAAACCTGTATTTTTAAACTTTTTTGCCACGCCATCTATCTATTAAACCAATAAACATTGAAATAAAAAAATATCACATTCGTAACGTATCTAAAAAATACAAATAAAAATTTTCGAAGTACGAGCGTTTAGAGGTACAAATCGTCCCTTTACAAAGTAGCGGGTTTAAACCTAGAAACATAAACTTTAACGTAAAAATATGTCCACATAAGAAAAAGGGGCGCTAACGAAGTAGCGGGTTAAATGCTAGTAAAGTATAAAAAGCTTCTTTTAATCATCTAGAAGTGTGGAAGAAGTGACGCTCATCTCGAAAAATCTTCTAAATGCTTACAGGGCTTGTATATAAAAAAATGTGTGTGTGTGTTTGTGTATTTTTTTATAATGGAGTGAGTTACTGCTTGTGGTGCATGTTCGTTTAGATTGTGCTTTGTGAGACGTTTTACTTGTTTTGTTGCTCACATAAGCATTTCCGTCAATTGAATGAAAATTTCAAAAGAAACTACAACTACAAGAAAAAAACTAAAACAAAAACTATAATATACAACAACACGAAACAAAAACATAAAATGCTAAAACGTATAGAAGTGACTGAATGAATAAACGGATTTTCCTACAAATTTGTCAAAAAGAACAAAAACGAGTAGAAAAAATATAAAATTAAAAAAAAAACTCCCACACATGCAAACTCAGCCATGCACACATACATGCATAGCAAAAGAAAATGACTACAGCAACAAACAAACATGAATCTCATGAAATTGGACTAAAAGCCCATTTATGTCAAAACACAATACAAAAATGAATGAATTCTCTTTTACACAAACACAGAGAAAAGCAACAATGCGAAATTGGTTGAATACACAAAATACCAGAGAACTGACAAAGTACTCGGTATCGTTAAATTGGAAGAGAAAAAAAGAAGGAACTTAAACAAAAACAAAACGTAAACTCGACAATAGAGAATGAGATCTTTATTAAATCGGATTTGCTGGCTTAAAAACGGGCAACAATTCCAGCTGCAGTATTAAACAGATACAACAAATAGTTTTTAAAAACTAATGAAAATTTTCTATAATTAAAAGCCGAAACGAAAAGAAAACGAATTACGTTTCAAACTGAAATAAGCGTTTTCAAAGAGAAGTTTTCTGGCATTGTATTGCCATTTTAAAATGATTCATTGTCATCACTCTTTGAAATTAAAGTTTCATTTCAATTATACTTATGTTATATTGAAGAAGAGATTTTAAAGAAAATGTTTTATTTAAAGCACAATGGATTAAATGTTGTAGTTTTTCGAAAATGTTTTGATTGTTTTACAAAGATCATATGAAGGTGCCTCGGTAGGCTTGCTGGTAGTGAGCTAATCTATCAGTACCGGGGTTGACGGTTCGATTCCCGCCAGATAATCTGGTCTTCTGCAGACAAGCGAAGAGCTTCGCGGGATTAACGTGGGAATAATAATAATGAAAAAAAAATATATATATAAGTTAACTCAAAGTAATTAAATAGTCTTAATTTTCCTGAAATTGATTAAATATTGTGACGACTATCGCGACTCTTAGAAAAAACACGACCGAGTAGACCTGTGATATTTTAAGTAGGGATATAATCGATGTCGATTTATTAGCGATATTTAAGTTTCCCTTTATATGTATATCTGTATCGGCGATATTATGCCATCGATACGACGATACATTTTTAAAGTTTTTTCCACAAATAATTTCATTTTCAATGCTTATTTTTTGCCTAACAACTAAGAGAAATGACATATTCAAAAGCAGAGAATAAAAAGTAAAAAGGATATAAATGTTCCTTTTAATTCCTAACATGTGCTCTACAGACATAATTTTATAATTTTTAAATGTTGTAACTTTCTTATATATAAGTTATACTTTTTGCTGCTCTTTGACTTTCTACTTTAATGTGTTTTGTTAAAGATTTTAAAATTTTTAGTTGAAGCTGTATTTTAATTTTTTAATTATTTCTTATTAAACACAAATGCGCTTAAATCTGTCTCAATGTGCCTACCAGGCACATACGCCAACGTTAGCTATTACTTCTTCAAGCTAGATATTAGTAAACAAGAAACTAAAATTTTGTAATGGAAATGTCCTAATGTTGTTTATTTACACTAGTCGGCATAAGTATTTTGCCTAAAAAATTTCGTGCATTTTATTTGATTTTTAAACGGCTTTGTTAAGAATTAATAAGATTCTTGAACAAAGCCGTTTTAAAATCAAACGTAAAAATGCACGATTTTTATTTCGTCAAAATACTTATGCCGACTACTGTATTTGTTTTCTGATTTTAATACAAGTTTGCTCCTATTCACGATATTTGGAAACGCAGCCATAACAACTTGCTAAAGGGGTTGTTATTTGCAATGTCAGCAATTGGTGCCGTCAATGCCGTCAAAATGTCAATGCCAGATATATATGATCTTTTGGATTTGTGATGCAAAATCTTGATATAATCTTAAAGAAATGTCTTATATCGGACAAGGTGCTATAAATTGCAAAAATGTCGCTGAGAGAATTGTTGAAGAACTGTGCAAACCGTTTGAAAAACAAAATGGATACCTGACATTTTCAAACTTTGACGAACTTACCTGTGTTGACCCATTGATAAAGATAAGGGCCGAGTTAATCAAATCATACGTAGATACTATATGTGCCCCCCAAAATTATGCAGAATGTTCAAGCAGTCTTGCAGTATTTGTCTACAAAAATACTTCTAACGCCCATCGTTATTTTCATACAATAAAAATAATATAATAAAAAAATATAAATTTATTTGCAAGTCCTTTTAGGCATATTTTAACTGTTACAAGGTCACAAGGTTCTCCTGACTTGATCAGAGTTAAGCTGGAGGTTCACAACACGCGTTCTATTCGCTTGTTACTTTTTGACATTTTCACGACGCATGCAACGCATGTAAAAGTTGAAAGTTGATTTTACTTCTTGCGTTCGATACGTACATATATGCATATACGCGTTTACTTTGATTAATCGAGGAATTTTTCCGCCATTATTTGATCGAATAATAGAAACAGCCAATTTCGATTAAGGAATAACTCGAACAATTTATGTTAATTAATCCACCAAAGTTAATTTCTTAGAAAATTCTACTTGTTTAATGTAAAAATATATTTTAGATTACTGGCTGTCCAAATACCTTAAAACTAAATTACATATTGTTACCTTCTGTATTTAACTTCCTTGCAGATACTTTTGAACATAATGATTTGATTGAGAATTAGTTTTATTTATTAGTTATCTTGTATTTATGAGTTATTTTGTATTTGTTCGCATTTACTATAAGTTTAAATTGTTATTGTATTAGTTATGCATATTTCTAATGTAAAAATCACTGTACAGAATTTTCTAGTACAAATGTAATGTTAAAACTGTTATACATAATTGTACGAGAACTTCAACCCCACTGTATTTTTCGATATTGATAAATGTTTGGACAATTACGAGCTGAACGTCTCGTAGTAAATAACGAAATACCCGTTCTGAGATTATATTTTTGAATGCAATTTTAAAAGGACGCAGTAAATATGACAATAGAGTTCAGTTTAAATTTTTCTGAATGTTGAATTCAGCTACACTAAATTTTTTCTATGTACGCACATATTAAGAATCGATAAACCAGTGATGTTAAACGTAGGGATTTTCTTCTGAAAAAATAGCCGTAGGGAAAAGAAGGACAGATATTTTTAAATCATTAAAATGTAAGAACTTTTCAACAATGTGGCAAAACTGTAAATATTTGGCAATATTTTTCGATTTGTGACAAAATACTTATAAAAATGTTGATACGGCAACATTATATATTGTTAAGTTATTTTAAGAGATCGCTTGCTCCATTTCAACTTTAATTTTAAGTTAAATGTGTGTAACTTTTTTTTAACAACAATTACATTTTTCAGAGCAATAACAAGATAACGTGCATCAAAAACCTTTGGAAAAAAGTAACCAAAATGAAAAATTTGAATGAAAATTTAATTTTCCTCCTTCAATCGAAATTAGTAATCTTAGATTTATCACTGCCGCATGGTAATACAGATAGCGATAGGTGTTTTCGCATACTCGTAACCACTGGCTTTATTAAAAAATATTTACTTTTGCTCAACGTTTGGCTAGACCAAACATCCTTTGACAGCTTCTAAATTAGATTATACAATTATCTTCTTAGAAAACAAATTTCAGTAAATCATAGAATTTGTTAAAATTAAAGACAAAATTTGATAAATTTACTAGTCAGGTTTTTTTTTTTTTTGGATTTTATCGTCAAATATTTGCTTGGTCTGCACATACCTTTAGTCATAAAATGCTGCCTTTAATTTGCATTGTCCTTATTTTTTATAAGACGATTGTACCTTTCAGTGCACCGAAAATTGAAACAAATGGTATCCTTACACCTGTACGATTGTTATTAAATCACATATGGAAACAAATACAGGAAAACAATTAATTTTTCTAGTATCCAAATAAAATGCAAAAGTACAAAATACGTACATATTGTTCTTTGTTTCGCTTTTATTTAACCAATAAGTTAAATGTGATTTTTAGTGAATATGCAGAAGGGAGTCAATAGAAATGGATACCCTACTTCCACCAAAGAGATCCTTCGCCCTCTCCTGCACGCGGTCGAGAAGCTTCTAAATAGACTTTAAAGCATCGGCTCACACATAAGAGTTGTATATAATATAATAAGGAGATCAGATGGACTGAAGTATATTTTACACCGTTTGAAAAAACCGAGGCACTTGAATGCTTCTTTCGACACCTTAAATATGTGTTCTGTCTATCGGACATCACATTGTATCCTCATGCCCAGAACATCCAGATATTCTGATTCCTCAATAATTATACCATTCTTATATACAGATTAGGCAGCTTCATCCGTCGCGTTTATGCGTCCGCACTCAACATTGAGTTTTTGGGCATTAATATCGACCCTATTCGCGCGTATACCAGTTTATAAAAAGAACTGATTTAGTGGTATGTATACTACATGTATAACAACTTTAAATGAAACCATTTTATTTGCATTGATATATTATCATTTGAAAGTTGCAGGGATTTTTGGACAAGTTTTTGAGCGCGTAGGCAAACATAGGAATTTTTCCAGACGTAGGAAATTTTCAAAAACGCCTGTATCACTGCGATAAACAGACAAAAATTTTCGCTTTTATGCGAACAAATCCAAATTATATTTGTTTTTTATTTATAAGAATTAAATATGACAGTTGGTCCCCATCTCGCATTTTCAATCGTTTAAAGGCTACTGGAAATCTCATGAAGAGCGTCTTGTGATCATCGGCGGACGTATTTTTTAATCGCAGAAGATACGGGAAAAACTGTTACATGAGCTAATTCCTCTGTGAGATACTTCCACAACACAGGGAAAGACGCTTCCAAAACCTATGCTAAGAACAATGAGTCTCATATGTACGGATTATCTTACAATATAAATGCAAAGCGGTATAATTGTTATATGATCCATATTGGGATCCCAATCCCGAAATCCCGATCCCGAAAAATTCCGACATTTTCGGGAATTAGTTTTTACTTTTTGTTTTTATAAAAATAAATGCATCATGAGAGGATTGAAAACACAATATTGATCTGTTATATTTATTTGATAAACTCTGTTAATACTGTCATTAAAAACTAAAGAAAATAGTTAAACTTTGTTATTCTTTTTAACCCTGCCAATAATTATAAAGAAATTTTAATGAGAGAAGTGCTGAGAACAATAAAAGAAGAAAATTCATTAATGAAAGAAATTTCTTTTGAAATCCACAAAATAAAAAGAAAAACCAAAAGCTTTGTGTGATTTTTTTTGTAATTGATTCCACTGGTGCACCAAATGCAACATTAAAACTTTACATGTTTTGGCTTATTGAAGTGTTTTCCGAGAGTGGGCATGGGGCCTACGGTCATATATGGAGCGATATCGCGCAATTAAGTGGTGTAAATTATATACAACATAATTCCTACCACTAGTGGTGGTGGATAAGAAAATTTGTTTTTGTTAAAATAAGATTTTATGGTTGACTAAAAAATTGATTTTGTTAATTAATTTCGACTCAAAATTCAATTATTCATTTTAATTCACTTTATAAAAATTTAAATAGAATCTTACAAATAAATCAATTACTATTTTGCTCTACTCAATAAATATATTACTGTTTTTTTATTTAGTGTGAATCAACTGAAGTAATTGAATAAAATATGGACACATTGTTGGAAATCGTACTTTTTTCTTATCATATTTTTAATTAAATTTAATGATTAGTTAGGAAAAAAATTAAAAATTTTAAATTTTTACAAATTTTTTTTAATCAATATTATCATAATATTTAACTTTGTAATATTAATGAATTATAAAACTTTTTGTTTGTAAACATCTGTTAAATATATTTTTTTTATAAATACCTATAAAAAGTATTTATCTTTTAACTTTCAAAAAGATTTGCTCGATAATGGCTTAACGAAAGATAAACATGGTGTAACATTGTACCAAGGTACATTTACACAAGTCTCATTGGAGGACAGACATAAGCCCTAATTTTCAAATGCAAAAAAGCCTTACAACAAAATTATTCGAAATAGAGTTTTTTATTGATTTATTAAACTACATGTTCACAAAAGATCTCTGCGATCAAAAATGGCGACTTTATTCAAGAAATTCAAACACCAATAACACCTTGTTGTTATTAATTTTGGAAAGTTTTTTGCTTCTCCTGTACAAAAATAAACTATTACGCCCTTTTGCATTTTAGTTGACGATATGTATGTACATAAAATTTTCTACAAACTTATTTAACTCTGGCTTAAGTTATATACAAAAACAAAAAGCAAATAGACAACTTGAAATTTATTAAAATTTACTGTCTACTTCATATCAAAGTCAAACAGACAATCATCAAACTAAAATTCAGATTTTTTTACAAATGTTGTATGTAACAAATTGCAAATAAATGAGAAAAAGAATCAAGAACAAGAAAACAAGTAAAAAAATGCTCAAAACTGACATAAAATTCACATATTTTTCATTGACGTTTTATCTCTGCATTTTTCTTTTTTTTTATTAGTTTTCCTACTGCTGTACATTGAAAGTTGTTTTTAAACTCAAATTTTACGTAAAAACAAGTAAAAACTATATTCGGTTTTGCCGAATTGTACATTCCCTTCAACATATCTGTGGTTAAAAGCAATAACCGCTTTTTATTTCTTAGTGTTAGAAATAAGGAAATCTGAGTGCAAACTTATGTGGGTGATTGTACTCAGGTGCGGTAGATGTGGATTCAAAGTGAATCCCCAGTAAGTAGGAGTATATGTGTTATGGTTTGGAAACTATTTAAACCGGAGCTCTTTCAAATGTTGTATTCAAAGGATGTTATACTTTCTTGGTTGCAAGAAATTATAAGTGCAAATAAAAGAGGCACGATGTTTGGTTACAATTCATAATATTCTTTATTTTAGCGAGAGATGCTTACCCTTTGCAAACATTTAGGGCCATTATTACAACTTACAAATAGTTATTTTTAGGATGTTATCTGACAGATAAATAGTTTTTGGTTATTACAAGTTAACATTAACCTAAAAAATGACTGATAAGCTAACATCAGGTTTGTCCTCATGGTAACTTTACAAGTGAACTTTAAGAACTTGAAGATGCCATATTTTCTGCTGAAGATATGGTAGCATCAGTGACAGTTTTAAGTCAAATTAAATTATGCAAACTTAAAAAAAACACAATTTAACACAAAAAACAAAACAATTTACCATTAACAACAAAAATAAAGCACAAAAATTGAATTCTTTTTTTAATTAACCCGGCGTTTACACATGCAAGTGCAAGTTCGAAAAACTCAATACACTCACACATTTTTACTAACACCATCACATTTTTCGCACTTGCAGCCCAACTTGCAAGAGAATTTGCTTGCAAGTAAATTTTTGACACTTGCAGCAAGTAAAATGACAAATAAAGAAACGGTGTTACCGTGGATGCCTTTGGTATCAATTTACTAGTACTTAGTAATATAAAAATTATGTTTATTGTTGATTTTCTGTGTGTTTTTAAGAATAAAAAACAAAATAAAAACACTACTACAAAGCAACACATCTTCATTGTATTTTAAAACATAAATTGCAAGCATTTTAAAAAAAAATTTTAATCAAAATATTTTCTCAGAAATTTTATGTTATCGGTAACTACGGCAATACTGGATTCACATATTTTAAAAACAAACATAATTTTTTCATCAAGATAGACCAAAAATAAAATAAAAAAATAATTAAATTATTAATATTAAATATTACTAAATAAATTTCGTGATAACATTAACACGATAATGTAGTTTTAACCCAAAAATTAAGCTTTTTTTCATAAGATGTTTTCGCTTCGAGACAATTTGAAAAATGAACTTACAACTGACTGTGTAAACACTCAAGTTACTTGCAAGACTTTCGGCTATTTCTTCGACATTTTCGTTGATAATACATATACACCACTTGCAAGTAATTACTTGCATGTGTAAAGGCAGGGTAAAGAAAGAAACAAAAGCAAGTCGTTGCCACTACGTATTTTAACAACCAAAAGTTGTCGGTATATACTGCAATGTTGCCAGAGTATATAAATTACATTTTTTATTTTATCGGACAGTTGTAATAATGGAAAAAAATTATTGTTCACTTTATCGTTCAAGATAGCTATTGTTCACGTTAACTATCAGCAACTTTATCATTAGGTTGTAATAATGGCCCTTAGAATTCCAATTGTGGCAATCAACTAATTTATAAAATAAAAATAAATAAATAAGATTTATTTTTTCTAATTAAGGCAACCGCCTTTTTCGAAATAGTTTTTGAGAAAAGGCACTTTATATTTATGCTTGCGTTTTTGAAAAAATAATTGCATTAGAAAAATAGTTATTCAGAATCAAAGATTCTTATCCCTACAATGATAAGATAAAAAAATTATAACAAAAGTTTTATTTATTTCAGGATAATTTAATAAAAAAAATATAAGCTCAATAATTTTTAAGTCGACTTAGGCGGTCATTGCTTCTGATAGCAGATATTTTAAAACGCCAGTTGTTATCTACCTCAAATGGTCCAATTTACATTATTTTTAATTTATCTTATTATTAATTTACTCCTATTTATTTCTATAGCAAGCACATTTTGTTGTCAACAAGAATAGTTCTTCGAAATTAAAGTAAAGAAAGAATTCTTATGTGTTTCGTTTACTTTTTGATATGTTTCGTTGCGATTTTATGTACTACAGTACATAAGTAACAGGGCAAGGACTGTACATATGTAATGGGTGATTCAAGTAGAGATACTTTTTTCAATAGCCTTTTTTGACAGATCACGTGTGAGTCGTATAATGCTGTCATGTTATTTTTGTTTAGTTTGTTTGGCATTTCATAATGGAAAGACTTACGCCTGAACAACGTTTACAAATCGTTCAAATTTATTACGAAAATTCACGTTCTGTGAGGAATGTGTTTCGTGCACTTCGCTCAACTTATGGTCAACATAATCGGCCTACTGAGCGTACTATTCGCAACACCATCACTCATTTTGAGACCCAGCATTCATTATTGGATAATGCTCGATCGAATAGACCACGCCCGGCACGCTGTAAAGAAAATATAGCGGACGTAGCTGAGAATGTACACCAAGGCCGTGGAGAGTCGATTCGGCGCCGTTCGCAGCAACTCGGACTGACGAATGCAACGACTTGGCGCATTTTACGTCGAGATTTTAAATTGAAAGCGTACAAAATACAGATTGTGCAACAACTGAAGCCGCTCGACCTTCCCAAGCGACATCGCTTCGCTCTATGGGCTCTTGAAAAGTTCCAAGAAGATCCGACGTTTTCGAGGCAAATATTGTACAACGATGAGGCCCATTTCTGGCTCAATGGGTATGTAAACAAACAAAATTCCCGCATTTGGAAGAGCGACCTGAAAGGATTCAAGAACTGCCACTTCATCCAGAAAAAACAACGATTTGGTGTGGTTTGTGGGCAAGTGGAATCATATATATTTCTTTAAAAATTATCCCGGTGCGAACGTAACCGTCAATTGCGACCGTTATCGTCGACTAATTGATGCCTGAAATTAATGCTCGTGATCTCGGCGACATTTGGTTTCAGTAAGACGGCGCCACTTTCCACACATCGAATCAATCAATGGATTTATTGAGAGAACATTCGGTGAGCACCTAATTACACGTTTTGGGCTGTCGATTGGCCACCAAGATCGTGTGATATCACACCGTTAGACTTTTATCCTGTGGGGATATGTAAAGTCTAACTAAAGTTTATGCGGACAAATCCGCTTCGATTCAGGCCTTGGAGGAAAACATCACGCGTGTCATTCGCCAGTTACCAGTCGAAATGCTCGTATGAGTCATCGAAAATTGGGCTCAACGGATGGACCATCTGTAATCTTCAAAAGATAAATGCCAAAGAATGTTCTTTTAAAGATAATAAACATTCCTCATTAAATTTGAATTTTCTGTGTTTTTTTTTTTCTTTAAAAAAGTAG
This sequence comes from Pollenia amentaria, assembly GCA_943735925.1. NCBI lineage: Eukaryota > Metazoa > Arthropoda > Insecta > Diptera > Polleniidae > Pollenia > Pollenia amentaria. Next base: position 249,669,640 of record OX031007.1, on the reverse strand, counting down.
GGAACCTCGAAATGGATCACGCTCTAATAGAGCAGGACAATTACCACGCCCAGGGTGTATACTTTTACACTTTTTTCTCGTTCTCTTGTGAAAAATACTTTGATTGAGGAATACATAAAGTTTCGTTCTAATATATTAAATAATTATATGAAAAAACTGGGAAAAATTAAAAAAAATGCCTGGCCAGGCCCTGGTATGCACTAAAGGATAAAATCCTATTTATATACAAGAAATATTTGAACAAACTTAGGTCCTCCTATCTCATATGGTATCAGTCGCTATTACACCAAAACCATTATTTCAGAAGAAAAATGTAGTTATTTGGCTATAAGGTACTCCTTTATGAACCGATTTTCGCTACTAGTATTCTTCTAACTTAATTTCAGATGAATTTTTAAAAAATGAAGACAATGAATTATAAGAAGACTTCAAACAGTTGGATGGTTAAAATTGGCGTTTTTTGGGTGAACATTAGAGACATTTGTGGTCTTTTGAAGATATCTCACTCATTTGTGGACTGATTCGTCTGAGTTTCAATAACAAATTATTCCGAAATTTACGCGATATAAATATATAACAACCTAGTCCCCATTATATCTGTCCTCTTCGGAAACCCATTGCAGCATACACAGGGGCGGAAAGACAGATATCGTTAAATTAACTCCTCGTTAAATAAACTACTCATAAGCACCCATAATGTACATGCTTGAGAGTGCTTAAGATAAATATTGTAGAAATTAAAAACTAAGTGACAAACTTATTTAAAAAACGAACTTATGGATATGTATATACTCTTCCCACCTGTGGTGAAGGGTATATAAAAATGTAACAATTAGTATAAAATCAGAGACCTTGAGCTTTCCTTCAATTTTTTTTTCTGTTTGTTATACGAGTGCTTTGCTCCTCGACAATGACGATGATGATGATGACGATTGTGTTTGAGAACGAAAAAAAAACAAGAACTACAACAAGTTGATGAAATGTTTGATTTAACAATTATAGAACAAAAAACAAACAAAAATAACCACAAAAAAAGATTGTTGAAAAAGAGTTATGGAAAAAACATGAACGAACATGAATTGTTTATTTTAAAAATGAAAGCGTTTCATTTTAATTTTCTTGTTTTTGTAGCATCATTTATGCTGATTGCCAATGTTTTCTTTGTTGTTTTTTCTTTGCAGAGGAATTTTATATCAGAATCAACAAAATTACAATAATGCCATAAAAAGTTTTAAGAACGCCTTGAATTTTCGACCTAATTTAGCTGGTAAGTAGATGAAAAGATTCTAGGAAGGAATTTTGTGGCTTAGCTATAAAATCGATATTAATTTCATACAATAATCCATAAAAATTATATTCTATTTATAGTGGCTTATTTAAATTTGGGAATTTCCTTAATTGCCTTGGGCAAATGCCAAGATGCAGCTCAGATCTTGCAGGAGGGTTCCAAAGTCGATGGTACAGGGGTAAGGGATCGCTATGCCCATGATAATGCTAGAATTTCGTCGTACATACAGCTGGGGGCTCTCTATGTAGAACAGGGAAAATTACAGCAAGCTTTAGCCGTTTATCGTGAAGCTTTGCACGAGCTTCCTCATCACTACTACAAACGTGATGTTCTTTATCATCGTATTGGTGATATTTTCGGTCGGTTGCAGCAGTGGGATGAGGCTGAGAAACATCACAGGGCAGCTTTGGAATTGCAGCCAAATCAGGTGGCAGCCCATTTGTCGTATGGTGTAACATTGGCAAGAAATGTAAGCTTGATTTTGGTCTTTGTAAAAAAATAAATACATTTTTATATTGATTTACATTTCAATAAAAAATTAAAAAAAAAATAAAAATGATTAAGGAACTTTAAATGTAATGAATTCCATATTGCTTTCTTACAGAGTAGTAGAGTCTCAGAGGCTGAAATGTGGTTCAAGCGCGCTTTGCAATTAGCACCTGAAGAAGCCAGCGTTTATCATCATTACGGTAAGTAACAATTTTTATTATATATTTTTTTTTTAATTTCATCCTTTTTAAACATATAAAAATTTAAATAGAACACTTTAAGCATATTTAAAAAAAACTTCAGATGATTTTAATAAAAAAAATCTAAAGTATAAAATTTCGTCAATTTAAAAAAAATTCAAAAAAAAAAATTGTTAAGAAGATTAGTGTTATAATCGTATAAAATGTTTGGGTTTTTTTTGTCAAATGCCGATTAATTTTGTTAACCGTAGGAACATAATTGAACCGTAAGAACGTAGTAGCGTACGACGTAGATACGTTGTTGAATAAAAACTTGTAGTATTTTAGAGAAAGTCTCACAATAGCTGGCGTAAACGTAAAAGCGTATCTACGTCGTACGCCTACTTAGATCTTAGTCTATTTCAAATTTTATGTCATAGAAAAAGAAAAATTAAAAATATAAAATTAAATATTAAAAATAATTAATATTAAAATTGAATATTTAAAAGAAAATAAACAAATATTTTAACAAATTTTGATTTTTCTAATATTACTTTCAAAAGAATTGTGAGTAAAAAACGCGTGTATTTAGAAATCTGCGACCCAAATGTGTTCCTAGCATAAATAAAAAAAAAAACATTTTAAATTTTGAAAACACACAAAACCAACTAAAGTAAATACACCATGGAAATTTCTTTATAAAATTTCATAAAGAAATTTCGAAGGAAGTCATCTCCATTTTATTATTTTTTATCTAGTTGCTTGAAGCAATAAATTATTTTAAAACTGATGTTCGCAGATGACGTTAAAATATGACTATTGTAAAATGCATTATAAATTCGAATTTGACTCATAGAAGCACATTCGAAAAATATTTAATATGCACCCCTGTCCTGAAATCACTTGATTTTAAATCACATGTGCCTTTAAAAATTACACATGTGGTATTGTGTGTAAAATCACGTGATTTTCAGAACAGGCCTGATAAAAAAAAATAATTTATGAAATAGAAATAATTCCCTCGTTCTTTTATATTCAGCCTTTATGTATATTAAAAGAAATTTTTAATATAATATTTAGTCTGTAAGAATTACTTTTAGACCTAATGAGTTTAATAAATAAACAGCTGGTTTTTGAGGACAACTTTTAAATTTAAGAAAATTATTGTCTCGTTTTGATATAAAAGATTTTTTGAAAACAAAGAATCAAAATTTTTTTTTTTTAAATTAATTTTGTATATAATTTTTGCTTAAAATCCTTTCTTCCAGCTGAATTCTTAACCACTCAAACCCGCTTATCAGAAGCTATAACATATAGAGTAAAAGCAGCTGAGTTAGCACCCCAAGACTACTCACTGGTAGTGGCTGCAGCTACAGCATTAAGGTTAAATGATCGCAAGCAGGAAGCCGAAATTTGGTATAGAAAGGTAAAGATAATTATGAATTTTATCGCTTAAAATTTAACGTTCACTTGCATCCAATAAAAATTCGCTTTTACGCATATGGGTTGCTACTAGAAAATGTCGCTTTGTTTCATTAACATTAAAAGTTTAATTAAAGTTAGAAAACCTATGTGTTGATTATGTAGTGCAACCGAACTTGAGTTGAGTTTTCAGTTGCCGAAAATATATTACAGATTGCAACTGATGTCGGTTTCAGTTACCAAACAGTAAATATGTCGTAAGGCTGTATAGATTTTTTTAAAAAAAGCGCCAAAAGTTAAAAATTTTACATTTTTTCGTTCCATTTAGTTTAATTAATGGATTATTTTATTATATAATTCTTATTTCAATTAACAAAATGAATAAAACACACCACGGGAAATTAATTTGACTTTATAGTCCAATAAATGGAATTGTATCAGCGTATAAATTAAAAACTTTAAACAGTGGAGATATTCCTGTTGACGATTGAATTTGTAATCAGTCTGTAAAGTCTCTACTAAATACATAAGTCACAGCATATTTGGGAAGACGAAAATAAGGGTCAATTACGGATGGCAACTGGTGTTCCGCTCATGTAAAAATGTAAAATAAAAACAAAATTTGGTATCTGTTAACATGAGCGGAATTGCCTAATTTCGCTACTGCAACTCAACTTCATTTGTGTTGCCATCCGTTATCGACCCAGAAGCCTTTAAGCGGTTAAGAATGGCTTCTCAATTGTCGCCCAGCCGATGGCCACGTTTGCTACTTCTTCTTGGTCATCGAAAAAATAAATGAATGAAACTAATAAAATTTCTTATTTTTTATTAAATTCACTTATCTTCACATGGTTGAATGAATAGTTGTTTACATTGTTAACGGTTGCCGATCTGTCAAAATGTCAACTGGCATTAATTTCATAACCCACCATATTTTTTGCATTGTCAACTGAAGTTCGGTTGCCAAACGTATTCAACACATTTTTTGTAATTGACTCAAGTTTAGAACCATATCCAGTAAAAACTTCTCCTACAAAATAATGTGTTGAGTAAACAGGAAAAAGTAAAAAGACTACTTACAATTCTACTGAAAGAACCCATGAATTTTACAAGGGTTGTCCCAAAATGAGCGCATTCAAAAGTTAGTCAGTAGACAGTAGTTAAAGCTGTTGTTATAGACGAAAGCTACTAAATAATCAGTGAAAGAAACTATTAATTTTGAATAAATAAGTGAAGTTTTTACTGGGTACTTAAATGAGAATTTTAAATGCTTATGGAGTAGGTGTGCATATAAACGACAAATAATGTTTATTAAATCAATTAAATTTTACTTATCGCGACTTGTATTAATTCCATAAAAGCGTAATTTTTTTATTTTTATGAAGTTATAGAACTAGTTGTTTCACCATTAAAAATTTTAATACAATTATTATATTTTTTCTGAAAACTATAAAACGGAACTCTTCAAAAAATCTGGAAGTAATTTTTACAAAATGGCCATGTTAAAATCGTTTGTTTTATTAAATAGTCTGTTTACGAATAGTTGAATTTTGAACAATTTTTCAGATATCTGTATACCGTTTATAGGCTCTTTATAAATCGCTTTGTAACTTCTCAATTTTTAGGCTGTCATTTTAAGGCCTAATGATGCCCATGCCCACACAAACCTTGGAGCCATATTACATTTACTGGGACACATAAGTAAAGCAGCAGCAAGTTATAAAGAAGCGCTGAGACTGCAACCCGGCGATACCACTACTTTGGCTAATTTAGCCAAATTGGGACTAACAGAAACCAAATAGAGACATATTTATTTAAAAATTAAACTAATCAATTATGTTAAAAAAAAAACAAATTAAGAAAACCTTCCTAAAACCAAACAAATCATTATAAATATATATTTTTGTATAAAGAAAAATAATAATAAATAAAATCTCCCAAGAATAAAAGGATCTTTCGAAGATTCCCTGTAAACATAATGTATCATACCAAGCAACACACTAATTCACATAAAGACCAAATATTTAAATCTTTAATTATTTTTTCTGGCAAAAAAATCAATTATTTAAAAACTTTTTTAATTTATGTAAATAAATTTAATAAAAAAGATTAGATAAATCGAAATTTTTCAAATCCTCTCAAAATAAAAAAAAAATATTTGCAAAGTAGAAACAATCAATTAAGTAGAGAGGGAATACACATAATGATTTAGTATTTTTTTTTCTTTTTTTGTAAATATCTTAAAGTATTATTCGTTTCTCGTCTTTCATCTGTTGTACTTTCTATTTTAATTGTAAATACAAATTTTTAATTTTCTTAACAAAAAACCAATATCTGCTTTGAAAAATTTTAGTTTTTTTCTATGAAATAATTTGTAAATTATCTTGTAGATATTCAATTAATTTATTAAAATTATTAAAAAACAAATACAGAAAAAGTAAAACATCAATACAAATGCAAAAGTAATTTACCTGTCGAGTTTAGTTATAAATAAAATTGAAAATATTATTATGATTATTATTAATACAACCCCAAACTTATCTCAGATTACACAGATAAAACATATTGTAAATTATTGAAATTATTTATAAAAAGAAAACATAAAATAAAAAAAAGTTATATTCGTAAAAATATAAATACTTCAAAAAATATGCAACAAAACCCTGTGTTTTCATTTGGAAAAAAAATAAAAGGTCTGATCTAAAAAAAATGTTTAAATTAACTGCTTGGCCCACTATTTCGACAAGAACATTTCTTTCTTATATTTATATTGAAAACCAAAACAAATTGAAATTTGTTATTATTGTTTTCAATATAAAAATGCGAAAGAAATATTCTTGTCGACATTGTGGGCCTGGCAGTAAAAGAAATTGGTCTAAAGCAGACCAATTAAGGAGCTCAGCGCTATCGCTGTTTTTGCTCACGTTGCAGCTCACCGTAAACCTCAATAATTATAACAAGTAAAAGTTATATATTGGATTGTGCTGAATCTTAAATCCACTTAGATATATGTTAAAATATTCATAGGATTTGTTGTTTTTTTTTCGATTTCGGTCCGTTATGGCTCAAAATTTTTGGAATCAAATGATAAAAAAAACATCTTCCAAAATGACAATAATTCGTGAAAAATTTTAAAATGGTTATAAAATCTTAGCTTTGGTCCACTATAACTAGGGAATGTTTTCTGCTATCAAAGAAAATTCGACGGCTAATTTAATCGCCTTTCCAACAAAAAATAACAAATAAAACAAGAAATAATTATATAACTTTAATTGAAGTAGACTTTGACTTTGGATGGCGGCTGAAAGAGAAGTACACAGGAGAAAAAACTAAAGTATGTTATCTGAAAAATGTGACATAATGGGATAAACTGAGCACATGTAAGGCTTGAGAATGCCAAAAAATATAAGAATAAGTTGGAATGTTTTTTTAATGTCCTGTTTAATCTTTCTGAATTTTTGTTTTTGAGCAATTGACAAAAGTTTCAAATGATGCTAATATGAGAATTTTTTGGAAGCAATTTATTGAAATTGCGGGATTGATTTTTGAATTTCACAAGAATTTTCTTCACTTACAAAACGAAGCAAAATATTGTTTAATTTATAAAAACATAAAAACAATAACAATTCATGAGATCTATTGAATAAGTTTATAATTACATTTAACGATATTGAAATAAATATATAAAATTTTAAATAAAATATAAAACTTCTTTCAATCGAATCAGCGTTTCCATTTCTAATTGCTGCATTCAAATGTTAGTATTTACCTTTGTCATCATCTCTTACACAGAAAGAACTCGTACTACACAGAAAAAAATAAAGAAATAAAAAATTTGTGATATTAATTAAATTTTCACCAGTAAATAAATTATTAGGATCAATTAAACGTTTAATTTATTTGATATTTTTCATTAATATTAATTAAAACTAATTTTATTTTTGATTTATGCTTTAATTGGTGAAAAATTTGCGAGAATTATTTCTGTTTAAATTAAAGTTCTTTCTTTGTATTTTTAGTAAGAATCGTAATTTAAAATTTAAGTATGAATGACACTAAAAAGTACTTAAAACAATTAAAAATAGGATAACTTTCGCAAACTAATGTGCGGTTACACACGCGTGTTTTTAAAAGTTTGTTGTAGAAGCAACAGCAATACTGCAAAAGAAGGTCAGAAATAGTTTGATTGTTTTGTGAAGAAACAACAACAACACTACGAGAAGAAAAACTTACATTACTTTCATGTTCAAAAAGTAAATTAAGAAGCGAAAATTCCCAAATTATATTTGTTAAAATTATTTACTTATAACAGAGAGTTCTTTTGTTAACAAAGAGCGTAGTACAACAAAAGTGAATCAAACATGTATAACGGGTAAGTAGATCATAATATTTTCTCTATCTCTGTTTCTCTTGGGGTAAGTATTAAGGTTAGAATCAATCTCACTTTCGGATTATTTCAAGTACGAATTTGGGATTAAAGCCAACATAAGGTACGTTCTGATTGATGATCGTAGTCTGAACACAATATATTTTTGAGTGTCAAATTAAATAACAGCTGATTTTGAGCAAATCAAAGTATTTGCCGGCAAACAAATATTTGTCCAATGTGAACATAGACTGAGCACAAAAAATCAAATATTTTAGTAATTTTTGAGCAAACATTTATTTGATATTACAAAAAAATTGTATGAGCAAACAACGACAAATATTTTTAGCCACAGCTTTAAAGATTTTTAATAATTTATAGACTTTGCTATCATGGTGCTATTAGCAAATTTTTGCGAATTTCCGCTAATTTAGCAATTTTTACTGAATTTTGGCCATTCCTTATACTTTTAGGGACTTTTAATCAATTTTATGGCTTGTTTGAAATATTAAAATTTTTTGCCAGTTTTCGCAATTTTTGCAATTTTTTTTTTTTTTGGTATTTTCCTACATTTTGTTTTTATAACTAATTTCTAATAAAGTTTGGGGTTTGTTTAAAAGTTTGCAATTTTTCGTAAATGTTCGTCATGTTCGCGATAGAAGCGATTTTTTCCTGTGATTCTTTACAGCAAACTTCAGGACAATTACTGAAATAGTATTAACAGAAAACGAAAAATATATTGAAGTGATCAGTAATGAATCGAATTCCAATTCCGAACCCATTGTCTTCCAGTTTTTATTTCTTTTACATTCTCCTCTTCTATTATCATTAGAGATGCTGCTCCACAGCATAAAACAAATAAATTATCTTCTGCGCTCATTTTTACAATTTGTGAAATATATTTTTATTTTTGAACACTTATTTAATTATTTAATTCTAATATTTGTTTTAGTCTGAACGCATGACAAAAATTAATTAATTTATTTTATTTAACGTTTATGCCAACCGTTTCAACCAACAAAAATTGTCCAATATTTGAGCTAAGTCTGAACATATTTTGTTGTTTAACACAGTTTGAAGCAAATATCAGAACAAATATTTTCGTAAAATATTTTATCAATCTGAACGTACCTTTAGAAATGCTTGAAAAAAGCACAGTTTGAAATACATTTTTTACCTCACTTTTACTTAAGTTAATCCCGTTTTCGGATAATTTTAAGTTCGGGGCCCTTGAAAAACTCGTAATTGAAAAACTCGTACTTAAGTATATAATACTTACCGTATTATTGACATCGCCTGGGCTTGATTTCAGTAGGAATGGATTGATTTTTCTTTTCGATGTTCATGTACAGTATTTACTGCACTAAAGAATCAAGTCCAAAAAGAGTATTATACAGTAATACACAAAATAAAGTTGCCATAATTAAATAAAAAAGTCCCGGGACGTCCCTCACAAATATCCATGAATTTTTATTTTTCCGAAAAATGTGCGGGATGGATTTTTTTTTTCGGGGAATGCCGTATAAAAAACACAAATTTTGATGCATAATTCACCAACCATTAACTTGAGTTATGAAACTTGGACTTGTAAAAAAACAATCCGGTTTCCATGCCACATGTCATTACCATTAACGTTATTTAAATTTAGAATTTCTAAGCATATTTTAAATTTAAAGAATCATCTAGATAAAATGTCTCATTTTCTATTTGTTTTTGAAGATTTTTAAGAAGGGGCTGTAAATTACAGTTATCCAGAAAATGTTGACTCAAAAACTCTCCATATTAGAGTCAACGGAGACCTATTATAGGTATAAGACTGTCAGGCACCAATACATTCGTATAGAAGAGCTCTCTCAGAAATATGGTGATCTTAAAACGTGATCAAACTCCTCAAATTTTTAGGAGTTTTATCCCAACTCTTTTTTTTTCGTTGAAAAATAACTGTTTAAGATGGATTTTTTTGTTTTTAATTCACAAAATAACTGTTATAAAAAACTTTTTTGATATAACATATAACTGTTACTGTCCCTGTTTTTAGTAAAATTCTTCTTTTGATTTTCAATGTTTGCTCACATCCTTTAAAATTTAACATAATTATGTCCTTTTAATGTTTTTAATAACATCATCTTTAATTTAAGCTCCTCAATAATTTTTAATAAATATGTTCTACCTTTTTCTGACTCAACTAAAATTGTCAGCCAGATGTCATAAAAATTTATTGGCACACCTTGCCTTATGTTGCAACTAAAGATGACGACTCCTCAATTGAAAACGAGTGCACTTGACTTGTAACAGCCACATGAGTTTATCCTTGTATAAATACTGGCACACAAACTTATGAATGTTGGGAAAAAATATTTATTTTTTCTTCTTATTTCTATTTTATTTTTTTAAATTTTTTTTTTTATAAATAAACTCAATGATACTTGACGATGTGATGATATTGAAAGCAATAGATGTTGACGTTGTTCGCTTGAGATGACGTGCTTAGTTTAAAGCAATTAGCACAATATATTCCACCACATACACAAGAGAACATAAGTAGCAGCAGCAGTAGAATACACTCCCACAAAAGAGTCAATACTGATTGCACTTCGTATTTGTCGAATGTGTGCCATTCATAATTCTTTGAAGCGAACAAACAAAAGGCTTTAATGGCTACGTGTCTTACCAAGCCTTTCACTCAAAATAAAACGTCAAAAATATATGGAAAAATTAAAAGGAGTAAGTACATCATTATTATGGATCCTGAAGATGCTTACTTAAACCATTACAAGTATGTATGTAGTAGCTATTTGTTTAGGCATGACTGGAAAACCTTTTCTATGTTCAAAACATATGATCTTGAAAGTACAGATACTTTATGTCAGTGTTATGTATTATCGTCTTAATAATCGTTCTTTTACTTAATGCTTTGTACGACACTGTAAAAGTGCAAATACTTATACCTGTAAAAGGAAACTGTTAAAAAAAGAAACAACTAAACAACGCCAACATTCAAAGTCTTGCATGGCAAAGTTTTAAGCCTTTTATCTCTCATCTTCCGAAAACACAGACATAAAAAAACCAACACACTAGACTTCAGTACTTATTTGTTCAATAATTTCGAAAAGCTGGATGTTGCACGAACACATTCAGCCCGTGTTTGGAAAGTTGATTGCAGTGAATTTTGTATAGACAGAAGGAAATTTACAGCTTTAGTGTTTGTCTTGTTGTTTTCATAAATGACTTCTCAACCACGAGTCATCTTTTTTTAATTGGCAAAACATTCGTTCATTCATTCAAGTTTTAATTTTTTCATTCAGTAAACCACACCCATTATCTAGTGCCACTCATATACTCATACTAAAAGCTGCAGTTTGCAATTCAGTTTTTCTTTTTGTTTGATTTATTCTAATGGAGAGGTTGGTAATGGAACCAACCAATTGAATTTAGAAATACAGAGTTCGAAAAAGTGCTTGATTTAAAAACACACTCTTTTGTTTACTTAAAGTTACTATTTTAATGCCAGAGTAAATTTTTACCAAAAAGGGTCTTATAAGAAAATATATTTAAGGATTTACCCCTTGGATTTGCATCGTGGCCATAACAAGTCTGATTTCAGCTTGAAGTTTTGTTTTAACTTACGTCCTGAATTAAACGAAACTTATTTCAAACATTTTAAGGGGCTTAATTCCTCTCAAAGATAAAGTTGGCTTAAATGACCTCATGGCTTGCTTCTTTTTGTTTGTTTGTTTATGCACACAACATTTATTTAGTGTTCTCGTAGGTAATTGTTGTCGAAATCAAGCACTGATGATATTCATTCATTAGTTATTGACATTTTGTACATCATAATATTTATAAGAGTAGATTTTAGATTTAGAAGATGATATTTAAATTATGTGACCTTCAGTAGTTATGAGGAAAGCCCGACTGTTTGTCGTTCTGTTTATCTTTTCAAATCAAGTTTAATTCCAAAAAATTTAACAAAAAAAGTGTCAGATTGTTTCTTTTTTTCCTGCACAGAAAAAATTAAAAAATTTTCTCTAATCGGCAAATTCATACCAAATTCATAGAATCAAGCAAACAGTTTGTTTTTTTGCACCTATTACCAAAATTATTATATTGAGTACTATTAACTGTAAAACATTTAAAATGCTGAATATTTTTTTTTTTTTTTTCAATATATGATGTTTTTAATTTTTAATTAAAAAAATGACCAAAAATTTGCCGTTTTAAACAATGTGTTAATTGATTTCATTAAATATAGCACAGGTTTTGACAATTTCCAACAACAATTTTAGAAGTTTAAATTATTTTATTTTAAACGAAAAAATTAAGTAAGATTTTTTGTTATTTAATTAATATTTTAATTAAAATAGTATTTCAAAACAACTAAAATGTTAATTAAATCAAAATTATATTTTTATCAAAAGTTATTTTCGGGAATGAAATATTTATTATTAATTAACTCATTTATTAATGAAGTGCTAATATCCCAATCTTTATTTATGATTAAAAACACTGAAATTTATTGTTGTGGGAAAGCTAGTTTCTATGCGCATTTCGCTGGTTGTTTAGAAAAGACTTTAGAAAAGCTAAAAATATTATACAAATCAGAACATAAAGTGAATAAGAATTTTAAGCACTCACGTCTTTCTTGTAACAATATCAAAGCTTCAACAAAGCCACTACAATAAACAGTGAATTTTTCTTTCTTACATTCCCCTTTTTTAATTTTCTTTCAACTAATAAAATAATTGATTCAATTATCACATTAATTAAATTGAAATAATTTTTAAAGAATTTTTTTAATTGATAAGAAACTACTGATAATTTTTTTCTGTGTAGAAAGATTTAGATTAAAATCCAGTTAAGGATTAAAATTCGGTTCAGAGGAAATGTGAACCAACCTAAACAATTACATTACATTCTGCTAGTTTCTGATAATTGTTAAATTTTCTGTACATACAATTTACTTTATCGGTTAATTCTTGCAGAAAAGCTGTATAAAATTTAAATATTTCTGATAAAATACATTCGAAAAATTTAAGTGTTTACTATTACAAAAAGCAACTTATAAAAAGAAATTACTTTCAGACTCAAAAAAACTGAACTTTAAAATGCCTTAACCGCTAACAACTTTTAATACTGCAGCTTTTGAAATATGATAAAATTTATGTGCGGTTCCCACAATACAAGTGATTGAGCATGTAGTAAAATTTTCTACACTTTCAAACACTTTTTTTTAGATTAATTTATTTTTTTTTTACAAATTTGTACATTTGCCTTAATGTCAAATGACATAATTGAGGCGAGTTGGCATAAAATTATTTAAAAATAATAAATTAATTAACTTTTTAAGCATATGAGATCAGGAAAACATTTCATTATTTACAGTTTTATAAATTTTCTTTAAAGATGTTTCATTTAATTAATAGCCCTTCAAGATTTTTAAAGCATTTAAAGATTTTTTAATAAATGTTTTTTTAAACTTGACTTAAAAATTTATATTTTTTTTTTATATCTTTTAAGTTTTGAGGCAAAGTATTAAATTCTAATCCTCCAACACACTCAATTCTTTGCTTCGTTGTTTCTAAAATGCATCTTGCAAATCTTAAATTAGAAGAGTTTCTGGTGTTAATCCTGGTATGATTCCTTTGAAAAGTGATTGTGTTGTGCTTAATATTCCGCAATGACTTAAAAACGAAAACCAATAATTGCGTTTTATATAGTCCCCTTAGGGGTAAAATATTTTTTGCTACTTCTTGATATAAAGAAAATGTTGAATGCAGTACCGGTAAATTAAATACATTTTTTAATGCCATATTTTGATCTCCCTGCAAGGATACCACGGAACTATTTTTACAACCATATACTAATACCAAATATTTTATATGACCTTGCACTAAAGCCTGAAAAAACATTAGTTTTGTCTGTTCATTAAATTTATTTTTAAACTTATATAACACACCAGTAACAGCTGATATTTTCGACATTAGCTCCTCCATATGCAAATTCCATTAAAAATGACATTGCAAATTGACTCCCAAGTACATTATTGATTGGCTTTCAAAGACTTCATCACTTCTCCATACTTTTTCATACCTTTTCCATACAGTCCAAGATTCATGATGTCATTTACGTATATAGTGAATAAAGCCAGACCCAAAACACTCACTTGTGGCACACCATGTTCAACTACACGAAGAAAACTTTTATAATTTATTTCCACGTACTGCTTCTTGTTGTACAGGGAATTTTTAAAAAAAAATAATTCACTGCCTAATATTTAATAATACTGCAACTTTTGATTCATAATTTCATGATCTGCGATATCAAAAGCTTTAGGAAAATCATAGAAAATTCCACCCACACCGCAAAAGCCTTGATCTAATCCTGGACAGGTGTAGTTTATTACATTCACAACAGGTTTCTCCATTCCACTCCCCTGCCTAAAACCATATTGGCAATCATAAAGCATCTTATTAGTTTCTAGGTATTTTAACAACTGATTATGTATTAACTTCGCAAAAACTTTATCGATAATGGGTAACAAAGAAATAGGTCTGTATTTATCTTCTCCATTAGCATGTATTTCTTTCGGTATTGGAAAAATCTTTGATATTTTCAAAATATTCGGATATTCTAATGTTTCAATAATACTATTAAAAATGTTTAACAAATGTGGTGAGATTTCATCACTACATTGTGAAAACATTACATTAGTTTTACTAGAAATCAGTCTACAGAATCTTGTGATGACCGGTTTATAATATAACATAGGCTCAATATTAAGCCCCCTTTCTTTAATTACTTAAATACGCCTAAACTCTTAAGCGAAATATCATGAGTTTTTATTTAAATAATGTTCTGTTAAGTTTTATATGACTAGAAATAAAATCATAAAACTTTATGGTAATATGCCCATTGAAATCGCACTCGCGGAGTAGGCTATACTGTGAAGTCAGTTTTATGAGTGTTGGTTAATCATTAATTATAGGCCAATCTAAAGACCCACTTCTGAAAACTTCTTATACTTGGCGGAGAGACGCAAAGATTCGCCATAACCAAATATAACGTTGTCATTTGTTTTAATCGTGAAAATACCGGTAAGCAATAATTTAATTATAATAAGTTTTATTTTGCGATATTGATGGCCGTTTTCACATTAGCCGATTATCGTTTTTCCCAACGAAAAACTGCTCAACAAAGAAATTTGATTTTCTCAATGTCTCATTTGCTTCTATTCTGTCGTAAAGCTAACCGGCACTCATCTGCCAATTATTAATTTGCCGTTTATTTATTTGCCTTTCAAAAAAATTGAACCATCTGACTCCCAACTTTTTTCATGTATTTTCAGAGGTGTTACCAACTGAAACCCATGTTTTTTGTCAGTATATTGAGAAAATTAAAACAATTTTTTAAATTTTGTTTTTGTTTTAAATGTTATTTACTATGCGAACGTTAACGTTCGAAATCGGCGAACGGGCAGTAAGTAAGAGGCAGTTTGTCGATACATCGAGAATATGGCCATAAGACTATGTTAAATCTCACTTACTATTAACAAAATTAATGGTTATGCTTATTTGGTTAAATATTTATTAAGTGCGACCGTAGCTTAAGAGAAACATACAAATTTATATTTATTTATTTTCATATATTTTTTGTTTTATTACAAGAAATCCAATATCTGTTTATTTTTGAATTATAAACAAAAAAGAATACCAGTATTCCAGATAGAAGTATTCGTTCACGTCTTCAAGGTCTTGATCAAAAAGTTTGAATGATCGGGAATATAAGTATTGATACGCAATGAATTTTGATTTTTGACATATTTATCTGTAGCCCCACTTTGTGCCAATCTTGTCTAGCTTTTGTTGCAATTCGGTTAAATTTTGCGATATTAAGCATATGTCACCTGATCTTGTATCCTCGTCGAGATATCTAAGTTAACACCATCTTTATTTTATTATTTTGATAACAATAACATTTAAAAAGCCGCAGATGGGAGCTGTATAAATCTCAAAATAAATAGTTTCCTCTGCTACTACACTAGGGATGCTAACGAAGCACAAAATTGACTACTCCGGTGTTGTCCCCGTATCCTTCTCTTCAGCGCAGGCGATGTGAGTATATGCCCCGAATAGCCAGCAGGAAATACTTACACTACCATATATTTCACTGAGTGAGATCTAATAATATAAAAACTATCGCGACTTTGAATTCGCCACTGCCTAAGTAGTTCTTACCTTATGTCTATCTCGTCACCGACTGACTCGCACCAGTCGATGCTCGCCCTTTTACACTGTTTGTTCTGACACACAGGAATATACACACACACCTACTACTACACTAATCGAACTGGTGTACTGCCCAGAGTTGTAGCGAGTTGTATAAAGTCTGTCCTCTCTCAACCAGATTGCGTGGTTTCGAGCCAATTCAAATACTAATATCAACTTTCAAATGTAAATTAAATTAGAGTACAACTACTTAACTATAAAGTAAATATTAATTTCAATTATAAATAAAGTATAAAATAAAAGATAATGAAAAATAATAATAAATATGCCACCGACATAGAGGACATCTCTAGTGTGGACAAAACGAACATGGTGATTTTGCTCGTCACAAGTTCAAGCGGCAGTAGAAACAAACCGCAGTGGAGATCTCTAAATGCTCATAATAAAACTAATAGGGAAACCCTGCGTATCTGGAAGGCCAACCGAAAATTTTGATAGTATATTTATAACATCAAAACACGAGCAGCTAGTTTTATTGGCGGATTATTACTCTTGTATGCTATCCCCGGAGCGAAAATATACACAACCAATTTTAAACACTCAGGTCTTACATTAACAAAAACAAAACTTCAACAAATATTGTTACATGTAATTACTGAGTGTTTAAAATTCTTATTCACTTTATGGTCTTACTTGCTTTTCTAAAGTACTTGGAAAAAGTTTCCTGGCGAGCTGGCCTAAGCAACCAGCGAAATGCGCATATAAACTAGCTTTCCCACAACAATAAATTTCAGTGTTTTCATTCAAAAATTGGGATTATTAGCACATCATTAATAAATGAGTTAATTACTAATAAATATTTCATTCCCGAAAATAATTTTTGATAATAATTTTTATTTTTTTTTTATAATATACAATAAGATATAGTTTTTTACTTTTACAGGAACTTTTATGGATAAGGAGCACTACCCGTTTACCGAGTGTTAATATGTCGGGCATGTTAGTCGAATCGACTAACAGCCCAATAAAAAAATTTCCTATTTCGCGAAGCACTAATGGTATATTTTAAAAAGTAAGCACACATTTATGAGCTACGCAATAAGACATACAGAGATGCAGTTATGTAATTAACTAATTCTTAATAAATTTAAAAAATATGTATATGAAATTCGAAGATCCACGAGATTCCCTTACTATGAAGCAGGTTTGTAAGGGGGCATATAAAAAAATGACAATAACAACAAATTCAGTGTGCAAAGTTGGTCGTTACATTAACCAATTTTTATATCAGCTGAATAAAGCACTTTCTGTATAAAAAATGTGATGCTTCAAAGTGGGAACTCGCCGTATAAACTTAAGCGATATGGTAAGCGAAACTTTTACGTTTCTCCCTTAGAAACCTGCTTCGTTGGAAGATCCATTTTTTGTTGGGATTAGTCATAACGCACAAAAATACCTTAAGCATGCTGGGTTCTCATTGCTTTAGACATTGTTTTGCCCCATGCCATGTCGAATATTAGAGACATTACCTGGGGGAATTCAAATGCGGCTATATGATCTGGAATATGCTCCTTATTCTCTCCCATTGGCAATCTAATATTACTGAGCTTCTAGAGGAGGTTGTTTCGTTATTGTACCTTGGCGCTATCACCGCAGCATCTGTCTGCTCGAGCGCAGATATTGGCAATCGTATAAAAAAAAGCGTCACAATCCTATGTCTAACATAATAAGATATAAAACTTTTCGAAACTCTCTTGCCGTACCAAAATAAATATCTTTTACTCCAGCCCCTCGCGATACGATCGGCCTGCAGGTTTTTGCAAACAAATTTCTCAGAAGAATCTTGGATTTGTCTGGCCGCAAAGAGCAGACTTTGGCAAGAAGAAAACCAGCCATCCATAACAGTGAAATACTAAGGCGTATGTGGAACTGGATAGGCCATCCCATACGGAAACCGCTCATAGACATTGCTAGAAACGCTATTGAGTTTAACCCCCACGGCAGCCGTAGGAGAGGTCAACCTACTTACACATGGCGCAGACAAACTGAAATCGAGGCGAAAAGCGTGGAAACTAGCTGGACTGAAGCTAAGAATATCACGATGAACAGATCTATATGAAAGGATTTTTTACGGCCTTATGCTTCTTGTAGGAATGATTGGAACGTATATGTAAGTATATATGTGACCTTCTCCGAGAAAAGGGACCTAGTGTGTAAAAATTATGTTTTGAGAAAAACGCATTTAAAGCTTCATATCGCATTATCACTGGCAATACCTCTTCCTGGTAGAATGCCAAACTACAAAGACTGTAAACTAATTCTGCTACCATCCAGTGAAACAAAAAGTGCTATTATCGCCGTTTTGAGAAAGTTTGTCTTACTGAAGATAATATCGCAATTAAAACTTTTTACAAAATTTGGATGAAGTACTGCCCTTATATCTCGCCTATGAAACCGAAAACTGATCTTTGTGACGTCTGTCAACAGAATACCTTGATGCTACGACGAGTTTTGGAAGAATCTGAGTCAGATACAAGAGAAGCAAAATTACGATTGACTGTTACTAATCTTGACCATGCGAAACGCCAGCGTGAATTCTACCAACAATGCTGCAAGATGAGTAATGCCTATTCTACTCTTATCTTATCCATCTAGTCCACAACAAGTCGGAACGGCATATTTCAAAGGAGCTCGTAAGTGTGCAATTTTTGCTATTCATAATGAATTTACTAACGTTCAGTGGAACTATTTATTAGACGAAGCGTTGGAAATTGGAAAAGGACCTAATGCTGTGATTAGCCAAATTCACGATTCCTTCACGAAGAATGCCGTTAAAAATTTTGTTTTATTTTGTGATAGCTGCGTAGCACAGAATAAAAATAATGCAATAATGTATTATTTGGCCTGGCGAGTTGATTCTGGCTTAAACGAATCGATATAATTAAATTTCCTCCTAACTGGCCAAACCAAGTTCAGTCCCGATCGCTCTTTCGGAATAATGAAACTAGAATATAGTCGCTCAAATGTTGATTATATAATAGATCTAGCAGTAATAAATTTAACAACGCTATGAATGGAAGTGAAGTTGAATGGCGAACATGGGATACTCATTTCGAAGGATTTTACAAAAGATTTCCAGGTAAACTGTCGCGATTTTGTGATTTAAATTTTCAAATTCATTTAAATTAATTTTGTAAACGTTTGCATTTAAGTACCACCACTTTGACTTCAAAAAAAACGTAATTGTATGTAAAGAACTTGTGGACTTGGAAGAAGAAAGATGAACGGCTGAGCTACCAAACGAATTGCCTCCGCTCATTGCACAAAGCGGTTTATCGGTAGATCGCATATGGGCATTTCCTGGGGTCACGAACGTACGTTCGTACGCTTTTGATGTGCAAATAATATGAAAAATAAAACTTTTTCCTAGCATTTTTTTTTTGCAATTCGATAGCATTTTGGTAGCTCTATGTTTAGTGCAAAAGATGGATTTCATCGAGTTTAAGTTTTCTTAACGATAGTTATAAACATGTGATCACGAACGTACGCAAAATAGAAGTTAAATATGGCTGTCAGTAGTGAAATGTAAAAATCTGCGCAATGGAACGGAATTTTCAAACGTGATTAATTTATTTTAAAAGTGTATTAAAGTAGGTGTCTAGCCAGTATTTACACAATAAAATATCTCTATTGACTTTTGTTTAATTGGCTTAAGTACCGGTCGCGAACGTACGACTTTTCCATATGTTTTAACCGTTATTTAACCGTTAATCGACCTTTTTTTGTTCTTCTTACACTTTTCTCTTTTTATTTGATTGTAATATAGAGATTTTAAAGAAAGAGTACAAACATAACAATTTTTTTTACATGTAAAATAATTAAATATAAAAATGTCTTTAGAAGTAGCTTAAAACGAAAATATTAAATTTTCCAGTTTCCAGCCCAATTTTCTCAAGTAAAACAGCTTAGATATTATAGAATATCATATATAACGTTCTATTATAAAAACATACACTTTTTTCCATCCTGGTTGACCATTCGGAGGAAATGCCCATATGTTAGGGTTTTATGTACTGAAACGGGATATTGTAGCTCCTAAACCGAGTGAACCTAAAGCAAAAAAAAAACCGAAAAATAAATCTGAACCTGCTAGCAAGAAAAAAAATCGAAGCGCCGGATCACGAGAAAAAAAAGCTGAAGTCAAAGCGCCGAAAAAAGAAAAAAACTGAAATGGTCAAACGGAAGAAAATCGAAGTACCAGATCAAGAAACACCGAAAAAATTCGAACACTGACGAAAAAACAATTTAAAACCAAAAAATCAAGAGAAGTAAAATTTTTGTGTTTTTCTCATTTTTATCGATTTTCCCCGTTTTGTACGTTTTTATGGGGCAAATAAATTTTTGTCAAAAATCTAACTTATTTCATCATATTCTACACCCTTTTAGGTACCAGAATCCACTCTTAAGTCCAAACCGGTTATTTGGCACACTAGGTCCCTTTTCTCGGAGAAGGTCACATATATTTGTCTGCTAAAAATAAAGTTAAAACGTTTTTAAGGAAATAATACATATTTTGGTGTCGGATGCACAAACACAAAACATAATCATTAAGATTAATTTTTTAAAATTAATACATGAAAATTAAGTTATCTATAATTGTATTTAATTATAAAATTAAAAAATCCATAACACAAATTACGAATAAAAGAATAAATCACACGTTATAAAAAATATTTTATTTTTTCCAGAGGGGCTGGCGAAGTAGACGGGCTGAGGCTAGAACTGCACTAAAATAAAAATTTTCGGGGTCAAATTTTTCACATTTATCGGTCACATTTATTTTTCTCAAAAAATGTTGCATATAACGTCTATATCTGTTCGCTGCCACCCACTTCTCTCGATTTGTTCGAGTTTATTTTCTCTTTATATTCTGTATCTTTCATTAGTCTGTGTGTTTGTATGTTTGCAGTTGTTGAAATTATCGTTGAATTTTTTTGTTCATTTTTAAATTTCAGGAATTTATGATATGGTTTATAAGTCATGGTACTTTTTTGGCTTAAGCTTCAACAAGGAAGCAGGAGCAATGCGAACATAAATTCGAATTCAGCAATTCGGTTGCAAATGCAATTGTTGCTTAAAATGTTTGACAAAATTCCTTCACATTCATACATATGTACATACATAAATGCTTATAAACGGACATTATTTTTTATCTTTTGTAGAGAATAAGAGGATTTAATTTTGCTCTTTATAATTGGGAAAAATACTTTGTTGGTTTTGGTCCGCTCCCGTTTTTGCTGCACAAGTCAGCCAGCTTAAACTATTTGACAATTGTATTATGTATGATGTTGTTATTGCTGTTGTTGCTACTGCAGTTGTATTGGCAAACATCTCTCTATAAATTTTAAGTCGGAAGTACATTTCAATTTGATTGCCTTTACCGTGTTTGTTGTATGAGTAACTCATTTCTTTGGTCCTTAAAACGTTGATTCCGTTGATGGCGTTTTATTTTAAATTTATTCTCGATGTCTTCTTTTTGCAATCTAAGCGTTATAATGGCGTTAAGCTGCTTAAGAATTCAATTATTTTTGTAGCTTAAAATATAAGCTGCACTGAAACTTAATGTAATGGTGATACTTTTGGTTTGCTTGAGCTCACCACTCAACTCAACTCATTCTGTGTACTCAAGTATTTGTGTATATAATTCAGTTGAAGGGGTGTCCCTGTGAGGTGGTATTAGTTACGCTTTGTGTTGTTTGTAGATAAAAGTTCAAATTTACCCTTTTCCCTTATTTGACTTTTCCTTTCGTTTATACACATTCTTTCAATATTCACTTCATAGTCTGGTTTGTATTAAATGGTAAACTTATTGTTCTTTGTAGTGGTCTTTGCGGTTACATGTTGAAGACTGACTATTCTTCCTCCAACAACTACTACCTCTTCTTATTATTTTGAATTAGCTAACTGTTGTCCTTTTCATTCATCTGCCATTATCTGGCATAAGTTAAAGTTATTACAAATCTAATTTTTTTTTTTTATACCCAGGAATTAAAACGGTTTTCTGTATGTTTTAACGGACTTTCTTTTAATTCTTAACGTTTTTAAGTCAATGCTTTAAATTGTGCTGCTTAGGAGAGAAAAACGAAGGGTCTTTATGCAATGTGTGTTTATCGGATCTAGGATTATTTTTAGTTGTAATCGTTTAAGAGTTATTTCTTCTTATAATTAACACTTATGAAAGTGGCACTTGGGAAAGTTATTTTTAATTAAAGTGGATTTGAACACTTTTCTGTTTTACATAAGTATAATTTATTTATTAGAAGATTGTGAGCTTATTCATTTATTTTATGTAATGTTATCAACTGAAACAGTCCCTGGTGGTGTGAAAACCTCACACTTAAAGAATTATTGTGTACCCATAATTGTCCCGGTAGTATAAATCCCTGATTGGTAACGTATTTTTCTTAAGAAAAATCTTAGTTTTTAATTTTGTTAAACAGACCCGTTAAAATGTCGACTAAATATCATATCGAAACCATTTTTTTTCCTATGCTAGTGCCGCGAAGTTCTATGATTGTCTACAGAATACCAGAGTCTCGAACCCGCAACCCCCGCGCTGATTGACTAGCTCACTACCAACTTGCCTACCGGGGCACCTGCTGACAGACCCAATTAAAATTCTAAATAACAAATTTATGTTGCTTTTTATATACACACTTAAGGCCGTTTTACACTATCACACAAGTCTTAAGTATTTTGACGAAAATGTTTCTCTGATCTAATTATTGTTTGAAAATTTTCAAAAAACATTAACAACTTTTCAGGGCCGGGTTGTTCTTTTTTTTCAAAAAACGCAAGATTTGTGTGATAGTGTAAAGCAACTATTAATAATACTTTTTAAAAAACAACCTTAAAACTAAACACATATAGTAACTTAATTGCTTCCATACCTCCTCAAATCCATGTTTTGGGTTTCATAAGTTCGTACACGCTTTGATTAAGTGCAAGAGGTTTCCCGCTAGTATTTTTAGTATTTGTACATAATTTTAAATTTTGCAATACCTTGTTTTTGTTGAGTAACAATTTGTAAAGCCTTCATTCTTCCCTAACAACTTTGACCTGCCAAAAACAAATTCAAACTTCAATATTGTTTAAACATTTTTCACTTGAACTTATTAATATGTGTGTGCGTGTGTGTCTTTATTTGTTAAATTGTACTGTAATGATTACAAGAGGAAATCCACTTCAAACTGAAAATCATTTACAACAATAGGCAACCCACGTCTGAAACAAATGAAATGACATACAAACAACGAAAACAAACTCATAACAGAAACAACAAAATTCACTTTACTACACCTACAAAAACCACCACATACGCATATTCACAAACACAATAATGATAATAATAATGATGAGCCTGATGAACATGTATGATAAGTGTGCTGGTGACTAAAGATCAGGGTGAGAAGGAGGCCGAGGCAGAGAATTTGAATATTCAGCTGAGGCAACTAAACAAACATATGCTAAGGACGAACATTATTTCATTCATATATTGACTAACATATGCACACATTAACAACCACATCAAAATTTAATTAAAATTCCATCAACGTATACCATCACACACACACTCACGTACGCATACAGCTTTAAAACATTCTTCTTTATAAAGAACAACACATACTTGAGTTATCACACATTCACTTATACAACATCCATCATATAAAACTACAAAATTTTATATATTTCAAATATACCAACTACACACTACAAACACTCACGCAACATTCAAGCAAAAGCTACACGAATATTTTACATCATAACGGAAAATCATAATATAATTAAACATGATAAGGATGGGCAACAACAAAAACAAGATTAACATCAGTGGCAAAAGCACCGGCAACAGCAGCAACAGCTTCAGCTCCAACATTTTACATCGCATCACAACATCAGCCATTTGTTTGTGTATTTTTTTGCTTTTTTCCTGGTCACATCACAACATCACAGAGTACACGTGTCGTTTAAATTTCTTGCAAACATTCTCCAATTTTGGATCTATTCATCTCTTTTTCCAACCGTTTCCAATTTTTTTAATTTTTGTGTTTATTAACAACTCCAAAAGCGATTACGGAAAAATTTTAAAATACTAGATATGTAAATGTATTAAGCTTGCATATTAAGGACGGCAATGTGGACAGTGGTAAACGATGGCCGAGTTTTATCAGAACATTTTGTCAGTGGTTACCACCTGCGAATTTCAAAAATACACTTGAGATTAGAAAAATTACCCGATTTAAATGAAATTACACCTGATATAAAATTAACTTTTTATTTTATTAAGACGCTACCAAATTATTAAAATTTACTTTGAAAATCATTCATCGATTCGAGCATCATGATTTTTATGGCGTACATATTCGCCCATTAGACTTCTAATTCAACAAGAAATATGCACCGGTTGGTGAAGCTTCCACGCTGGTGGCATTATCGTAACTTATTTTCTTATTTTTTTTTGCGGCTAAGCCAGCAACAATTGAAGCATTGAAGGCCAACATTGTTCCTGTTATTCGTGACATACATCCAGAATGGCTCCAAAAAGTGGCTCAAAATTCGATGTCCAGAAAGCACTCCGCCAAAGACATTAAGATTTTGTCACACTAAATTGCAAATATTTCGTTGCAAAGTTATAAGTTTGCCAAGAAAAGGTTTCGGACGTCACAAACACCCTGTGCTCAAATACAAAATAATCGATAAAGCCCAATTCAGGCGTACGATTTTGCAAAAAAAAAAGTTTGATAGTGTAGCCTAAAAATGAAATTGAGAGACATATTTTTTGACAAATCTGACCTACTTGAAAATGTTTATAAAAATGTTCATAAAGTGATATATTCTATGCGATCAGAGCTGCATTTTCTTGTAAAGTCGCTGAGTCATATGATTTTGCATAATTTTTTGTGTGACATTGAAAACAGATTCTGTATAGATCGGATAGAATTCTGCCAGATTTTCGTATGAATGAGTCGTACGGTTATGTTGGATAATGCATCCTGGCCTTAACAAGTCATAGGCACTATGTATACTCAGGTTTTAAGCCCTTCACTACAGGTAGAAAGGGTTTATATAAGTTTGTCATTCTATCACTATAATATGTTTC
Source organism: Pollenia amentaria (assembly GCA_943735925.1). Lineage (NCBI taxonomy): Eukaryota > Metazoa > Arthropoda > Insecta > Diptera > Polleniidae > Pollenia > Pollenia amentaria. Next base: position 249,644,511 of record OX031007.1, on the reverse strand, counting down.
TATAATATTGATCTTTGGCCCTTAAACAATAAATATTCTGGGTTTTCTTAAGTCCGTCTATGTGTATGTTCGTGTGTATGGTGAAAGGCATTTTCCGAAGATCCCAGAAATGATAGGGATTATGTAGTTATATATTAATGTCACTTATACTCTGTTAAATCTTGGTACTGAAATTCAGCCCGATTAGCGTGGCACAAAATAGATTTATTTATATCTAAAGAACAGTATTTTTTTTTTTTTTTTGTATATGTTCAAATTGGTTTCCCAAAGACCCTTGATATGATGGAGATTAGGTTGTTTTATGTCTATATCCCGTCAAGACCGGAATAATTTGCCAAGAAAATTCAGATAGATCAGTTCACAAACAGCTGAGTTATCAGGAAAATACCACTATTGCCTCTAATTTTTGCACAAAAACGCTCATTTTACAATTAAGAAATCTATTACTCTTTTAAGTCTTCTTATAATTTCTGAACTTAATTTTTAACATTCACTTAATTTAAGTTAGTAGAATACAAGTAGTGAAACTTAGTTCATAGATGACTTCGATATAAATAAATCCACTAAGTGATCCCCAAAAAGATCTCTTCGTCAAAACAGCTGCTCTTCGTTGAACTATTTTGTAAGTTCATGCCTTGAAAAAGTTACTCCACCATTGGAAGGTTAACAACTTACTAAAAAGCAACCATCTGTGAGAAAATCAAGTCTTCCGCAAAGACAATCGCCCTGAAAGTTAGGAAGCATTTCTCGCAAGTAGCATACTAACTGAGGTCTTAGCCAATAGTCAGTGCTATGGCATATTCACGCGGGGCTATTGACTCCCGTAGCACCAGATATGAAGATACTCAAGTGAGTTCTCCGGACTTAAGAAACAAAAGACCTCAAGAGGGTTATCATTTTGATATGATCTTTCCTGATTTTTCTTGAAGGATGTAACACCAAAAGTTGGAATATCCTTGAGATGATCCCCAGGGGGTTTGGTACAACAGCGACTATACCATATGAGATAGGAATGTCAGATATTTCTTGAATACAAATAGTATTTAATATTGAAGGGAGTACAAAATTCGGTAAATCACATCGGATCAAAAAAATGGTTAAAAGAAGGATTTTACATTTTAGGTAGGAATCACTACAAGTTAATACAAATTATTGGCCTTAAAATATCTGCACAAATATTGAAATGTCATTTGAATGTAAAAGTAAGTAAAACATATTTTTTGGTGAAAAATTTCTGGTATAGAGCACAATATTCATTCCCTACAATTACAATGCCGAAGCTGCAAATTTTATTTATTGTTTATTTTAAAATATCAATACAAAGTTTTAAAGTCAAATAATCTTTAAAAGCTTTGAAAGGACATCACATATTATCACAAAATAAAGCGAATACGCTGGAGTCTAGTTTCAACCGCATATCATTTGGTTCATTGTGGTACATTTTTTGAAAAATCGTTGCAGAAATTGTGCAATCAATCCAATCAATATAAGAAAAGTTTTTGAATTTTAATTTGAGTCATATATTTTTTTAATAAGAAAAAAAACCGTTTGACAGGATTATATGCAATATTTACTAAATAGGACAACAATTTAAAACTACTATTTATTTACATATTACATATACAAAAACTCAAGCGTGAATGTGATACTTAAATAACTCTCGAAATAATGTCTTACATTACAAATACTTCAGAATATTTAAGTTACAGAAAGAATAACATTTGTTGTATAGGACCTGCACTAAGGGGATGACCCTGGCTAATGCATTGAATTGTGTTGGAGCAAGGAAAATAGGTAATGGGAAGAAGGATAGAGGCAGTAGTGCATGTGGACATGTGACTTAACCTTAGCACCCATATATACAGTTGAGGCACCTTAATCCGTCACGCCTTTATGCTTCCGCATGCAACATTGAGTGTTCGCACACAGAAAAAGTTCTCCATCATTTTTCAACAAAATCAAAAATAAAACCAGTTTTAATTAAAAATTTAATCAAGCGAATTAGTCGTTTAATTGAAACTACTAATTTTTTTTACTGGTGCAATTTTAATTAATATCTCAAATTTTTTAATTGAAATCAATTTTTTATTTTTTTCCTGTGCACGACCCCATTATTTATGTTTTGCCTCATAGCACCAAAGTCGGATACGCTTGCTCAATAATAAAATGAACACGAATGTCAAAGGTTGCTGTCATCTGCAAAAGAGTATATAGGGTTGGACGTTTGACATAGGAGGTCATTTATAAACATAAGAAAATGGTTAGGAGAAAGAACGGAGCTTGCGACACCCCTAAGTGAATCTTGAACTCGTGCGATCTCTGAGACAGCTTGATTTAAATTGAGTGCAGGTATATAGGTATATATATGTAGGTCAACCTTTAAAGCAGTTGGTATTGAAGAACTAGCACCAACCCTTACTCCATTAACGAATGACCAAAAGTTTTTACTCACCCGGGGAGCAGTAAGAACTTCAGTACGAAGACGTCCCTCGTGAAGAATTTTTTCCCGTGTGAGTACTTTGGGCAGCCATTAAGCATCAGTGTTTATATTATTACGGTAAATTCTGAATGCTTCCTCTATTGATCTGACTGCTGATTTGCATGTCTGATTAAATCAAGATTTATATTCGGTTTATTCAGAATTTTTTTTTAACTGGAATCAAAATATTCATTCCTAGCATTATAAGATTTTCAATCATTTTCGCTCCAAAGCATTATAAAATTTTTAACCATTTTCGCCATGGCTTGACGTCATTGGCCATGAAATGAAGTTTCCAATTAAAATGCCCAAAAAAGTCATTAGGCTCAGCCCAACTCCACTTAAACAAATATTGAACGTTTCGTAGCCTGTCCTGAAACGTTTCGATGTTCAATTGAATCGCGAGCAACAACGATTTCACTGTTCGATATTAAGTCGGAAAAGGCGGCCTGATTTATATTTTGAGGCTGAAAGATAAGTCAACCTGTGATCTATATATTGTACATGAAGTGTTTTTAAGATTGCAAAAGTTAATTTTTGTTCTTTTAAGGAAAAAAATGTTTTAGTTTTCTTTTTCTAGTATCTAAAAAAGACCATTCGATTTTGATGGCACTTTCTTAGATACTAGTTGTCGATCGGCTTACTAAAAGGTGGGTCTAGGACCAATATTTTTAAGTGTTATATATACCAGCACAAGCGCGTAATACCATCAATACTATTGTGGTGTGGGTATAAAAAACAATCACTTATTCGCTTTATCAACATTTTTATTGTTCGTCTTATAATACGAGTACAATTCACAAACACCTAAGCGTTACACCTAAGCGTCCAAGATAACTCCTGCGTTTATCCGTATTTATGCATAACCTGAAATTCTAGCAGTTTTATAAATCCACGTTTTCTTGAAATTATAGGTCTAAATTGCAACTATTTTAATGTTGCTGAAAGTTATTTCATTATGAAAAAAAGCTGATACAGCTGTCACTAAGTTAACAGTCTTTGAATAATCTCATTTTAAATGTATCTGGGGGAAGAAACCTTGTTATACCCTTCACTGATTCGTAAAATCCAGAAATAATTTTTTCTGTATTAGTATAGAGATCATAAAGTCAGCGGCAGCACTGAAGACCGCCAGCAAAATACAACACTGCATTATTCGTCAGTAGATGGCAGCACCAAAAACAACACGCGTGTAGATGGCAGTGCGTTAAAAAAAAAACAAATAAATACAAAAAATATTTAAAAAAGCAATCCACACTGGAAATTTGAGCGTGGAATAGTCCACACAAGGCCAATATCTGGAGAAGGATAATAGTAGAAGTTTGAAGTTTGGTACAAATTGCTTCTTTATCCATTTACGAGATCTGTTTTCAAAAAGTTTGATATTTTTTTATTTGAATGGCGACAGCATAACGCACCCACTTAATCTAGTAAAAAAGTATTTTAGAAGCTTAAAAAAGTTTGTGTTGTTGATTTTTTTTTTTTACAAAAATTACACAAAACTCCAATTATTTGAAAATAATATATTTTTGAGTGGTTATCCCTTATTCTGCGTTTCGCTTCGGATCGAAATTTTCTCCGTTTGGCAACTCTGCAATTTTGCGTTCCATTTCAATTTTATTCTTTCAAGTGTATGTATTTTGCATTTCGATCGTAGCTACGTTTTATCAAGTCATTTTTTAACCGACAGAAAGTTATTCGGTTTTTTTATTTCGTTTTTAAAACTGTGTAATTAAAAAAAATTACTAAAATGTGAGGCACTTACCCCTATTATGAAAGTAGACCTCGACACAATGCAAATTTAAGAGAAGTTATGGGCACAAATATTTTAAGTAAATGAACTGCAAAAATTGCAAAAAGTTCTAAAAAGTTTGCAAAAATTAAATGCAAAATCGGAAAAAAACACTCTAAAATTTTTTAAATCGCTTAATTGGTTAAAAATCTATATGTAGGAAAAAAGCATAACTAGCCCTAAAAATGAGCTAAATTGATGCAAAACGAAAATAATAGAAAAATAATTAGAGATGGGATTTATTTTTGTCAGATTTTCGATAACTAGTGGGCGCGGATACAACATTCCTATAAAATACCAAATTAACGTCGAAGTGATGTAGTCGTCGACTTGATGAGGCGACAATTTAAAATTAATGTCGACATCGTCAACGACTTACTTCATAGGGTGATATACATATTTTTGTAATTTTTTAATTATTTATTTTTTTTACTTAATTCATTCATTCATTTATTCTTTATTTGGTATTCAATGTAATTTCTTATTAATTTTCATAAAGAGTTTAGGATTTCTTTTGTTTTACTTAAATCTTAAAAGTTTTTTTAATTTATTGCACTTCGTAATCAAGAACAGCTGTACAGTAAGAAAGGCTGGCAAATTTATTCAATAAATTGGTTAACTATATATATTTAATTTTTTGTTTATTTCATTTCATTATCATTGTTGTTTGCGCTAAATTTAACTTTTTTATTAAAATGTTTAAAAAATTTATAGTTGTTCTGTTCCTATTTTGGACGTTTCAAAGCAAAACTGCAAATCTTGCCTTCTTCTTTTTTTCGGTTCAGTTTTTTGTTAGAAAACTTTTTTTTCAATTGATGCGTAAAGCCCACATTAGTTTTTACTTTCTGTTGCCGTTCTGTTACGTTCCTTTCTGTAAGAAATAATTTGTAATTACTTTTTCTGTAAAAGGAATCAGGTGCTTTTAAAAATAAAACCACTGAAATTGTAAAAAAAATTAGTAAAAAATAATATTTTGGGTCAATAATACGCAAATACTTAAAAACTCATTAATTAAAACCAATTTTTCTAGCTATAAGCCAACAATTACATTTTTTTATATCACTACAAACTAATACATACACACTTTGACCGCCACACATGCAGACTTTCAATTAAACAGAAACAAAACAGCTGATTCGTAACAGAACAGAACATACAAACTAATTCTGCCTTAACTTAATCCGAGAATGTAATTAAAATGCAGAATAAGTCATCGTCCAGACTTGCAACTTTTGTTGCACCAACTTTTTAAAATTATGCTTTGAACTTGTAATAGTGTCCAGATTATGAAATTCTAGGGCTGAAAATGTTTAATATTTATCTTCCTATTTTTATATCTTCTATCTTCTATCTTCTATCTTCTATCTATATATATAAAAATGAATTATGTATGTTTGTTTGTTTGTCGCTTTATAGACTCCGAAACTACTGAACCGATTTTCCTGAAATTTTTACAGTAACATCACGTGAGCCTTAAAAATAAAATACGCTACTTATTTTTTCGATAGGGGCAGGGGAATTGGTACCCCCCATAGGATGCCAATATTAATTATCGAACCGATTTTCCTGAAATTTTTACAGTAACATCACGTGAGCCCTAAAAATAAAATAGGCTACTTATTTTTTCGATAGGGGCAGGGGAATTGGTACCCCCCATAGGATGCCAATATTAATTATCGAACCGATTTTCCTGAAATTTTTACAGTAACATCACGTGAGCCCTAAAAATAAAATAGGCTACTTATTTTTTCGATAGGGGCATAGGAATTGGTACCCCCCATAGGATGCCAATATTAATTATCGAACCGATTTTCCTGAAATTTTTACAGTAACATCACGTGAGCCCTAAAAATAAAAAAGGCTACTTATTTTTTCGATAGGGGCAGGGGAATTGGTACCCCCCATAGGATGCCAATATTAATTATCGCATATCTTAAGAGCCGCTGCACGCATTTTGCTGAACTTTTTGTAGTAGGATCTTCTGAGCCCCGGAATTGAAATAAAATAGCAGCGGGGGTATAGGAATACCCCATAGGACGCCAATGTTTAACATCGCATATCTTAAGAACTGTAATAGTGAGAATGTTCAAACTTTCTAAAAGTCACTCTTATGGTATACTACACTTTTGAAAATAAAAATAAAGCGGGTAGGCGCAGGGGGGGAAATACCTCCCATAGGATGCATACATTAAATATCGCTCAACTGAAGAACTATTAAAGGGAGAGTCTTCAAACGTGGTTAAAGCTACTATTATAGTAAACTATAAATTTCAATATAAAAATGTGCGGGGTCAGTGTAGCGAAGCGCACCGGGTTAAGCTAGTTTTATATAAAAATACAAGTACACCTACAGCCAACTGTAAGTTGAAAAGTGGAAGAATTGCAAAACAAAACGGAATTGCAGTGTAAATAAAACTGAGTACCCCTCTCCAATCTCATCAATGAACTCAAAAATTGCCGCAACAAAAATTGCAAGGCTGGACGATGACTAAGTGTAATTGTGTATTCAGAAAGTGACAGCCCTACATCTATTAATATTTTTCGTAATCACGACCATAAAAAATGTATTCATTCACGGGATTAAAAAAATCTGGGAAAGTAGAACTCTTTTTTTGATTAATAAAATATTTTTCAAATTCATAGGGCGTAATTGTGTACAATGCAACTCCTAAAATTTTATGGAAGGCAAAAACCAATTCAGAAATATTTTATAATTTTGTTGTTGCTTTCTACAGGAATTTATATTGAATTTTTAAATTTCAAACGCTTTATATTTTGTGGCATTGAAAACTAAAAAACCCAATATGAAATTTTGTAGAAAACAACAACAAAATTATAAAATATTTTTGAATTTGTTTTTGCTTACAATAAAATTTTTGGCGTTGCGTTGCGTTTTACACTATTAAGGCCTAAATATTTGGCTTCGACCGATTAACACACAAGTATTTGTATTCATCTTCAAACAAACCTTCGATAATGTTTTTATTTTAAAAATTTCTTAACTTTGTAATATAAAATTAACTATAAAATTATTAATCCAAATTTTTATATTTTAAACAGGTTTAAGTTCATCAAATTTAATTTTCATTGAATTACTTTTAATGAAGAAAGGAATTTACAACATGAAATGAATTAAAAATAATTCAATGAAAATTAAATTTGATGCACTTAAGCCTGATTAAAATACAGAAATTGGGATTAAGAACCATAAACTGTTCAATAAAATTACCACAATACTAATAACTAAAAAATAAAAAAATATTCACTTGAAAATACTTTTAGACCCTTATTAAACCACAGTACTCTGTCCTTATTTCATATATCGGACATGTGTGTTTGCACGCTTACAAAAAAGAATTAAAAGCTTAAATATCTTTATAAAGCCTCCATGAATGTTGGCAGTGATTGGCTGGCAATGAACTAAATAGAATTTAAAATCGGCATGAGAACACAAAAGTATTATATACCCATTGTGCTAGAGTTTTTCAACTAATTAATAGCGGCGGCAGTAACAACAAATACAAGCAACCCTTATGGTACTTTTTAACATTTTAGAAATCCTTTAGTAGAAAAAACATACCTTTTTGTGAGTATAAAAGATTTATATGCATGTGAATATAGTCAAGTTTATTTGTTGCTATTGTTAGCTCATAATCTTTGAGAGAGTTCGTGTCTATCTGTATGTGCATTAGTCGTCGTATACTCCTATTTCCACCATCTGTTGATGGCTTTTCATATTAAAACATCATTCATTCACTTCCACTTTGAGGTAGTTTTTTACGCTTAAGTTGTATTGTAGTTGTTGTTTCATACATATGCGCGTACTACATTTCCCTCTTTTTCAGAAAATATCTACATATGTATGAAGTATGTATGTGCCTTTGTTTAAAGCCAAACCAAAGGAAAACACACACAAAAAAATCTGTTAAAAAATAAGCCATCATCTTTACAAAGTGTTGTGTTCCTTAATTTTTTTTCTTCTTTTTTTTTTTGTATTTTTGCAGTTACTTTTGGTCCAACTTAAATTGGGAATAACAAAAATGTGAAATAAAAAACAAATGGTAAAAAAAACTAAACGATTTTCAACTTGTTTTTGATTAGGGTCAGATCCAAAGCACACAGAAAGTTATAAAAAGACTTGGCCAACAAAAAAGGGGGAAAATATGAGAGTTCGTTTGTTTGTAAATGTGTTTCTATGTTTGTATGCGTGTAAAAGTAAGGAAACCAAATGTAACTTCAATAATATACACTTAGAAAATTTTTTTTAGTTTTATAAGCGGAAAATTAATTATATAGAAGGCCTATATTTAATGACTGCTATCAACCAAACAGACAATTGTTGAGGAAAAATTCTGCATACAAGAGTCAATTTATCTTCTGCAAAGTTGTTTAATATTATTTTTAAATCCTACGCAAACAAATAATTTAACATTTCACGCTATTTAAGGCGATATGATTGATATCAGGTATTGCAAAAACGATTTTGATAAATTTTGAGTTGTGCCTGTTTATGATTTATTGTGCGATATGTATAAGAAAAAATAATTTAAATAAAGCAAGATAATACAAATTTATTTATAAGTATGTATTCAACTATTACTTTTACTTCATCTGAACTAAATTATCAGAAAATTAATGTTATTCTGATGGTACAGCCGGCGTACAAATCTCGTACATCATATTTGTATTTTCTAATTCTGTTGGGTAAGTTCTTGTTTTGTGCAGTAAAATTCACTTTAAATTTAATATCATCATTTGGTGAATACTTTACAGATCTCAGTCAAGCAACTGTTGTATTATTTTCGGCTCGACCAGGTCTAATGCTTGCAAAGCGAATGTGTTTGGCATCATTTTTAGAAAATCATAATTTAAGTTCCTGATAACGACTTAATTTTTTAACGCTTTTTATGGAATTTTTCGTCATTTTGTTTTTGTTTTTTAATCGATTAAACGATTTCTAGGAAATTTTAAGGTTTGTTTCCAATTTCGCAATTTTTCGAGAATTTTTGCCTTGTTCGCGATAGGAGCGATTTTTTCCTGTAAGCTTTCTAATTTGTTACAGCTATGTACATATATATAATTTCTTAGTATGTCCAGATGTTTGTATGTATGTCCTATTCTCTTTCCGAAGCTGAAGCAATCTGATGATATAGGAAGCTGAAATTTTGCATACCTTAAGTACTTTCTCTGCGGAAGATCGTAACGAAACCAGATTTTTCGGTCTATGGGCGGCACGCTGGGGTATTCCGGCCTGACAGAGTCAGACTTAACAGCTAGTATATGTACACAGAAAAAAGCTTTTTATCAATTCAAAAAATGGTTTAAAAAGTATTTAAATTTAGTTAATGTGATAATTAAACCAATCATTTTTTTAGTTGAAAGAAAACTAAAAATATAATATTGAATTTATTTATATTTAAGTTGTTTTGAAATAAATTTTTAATTCAAATATTAATTAAATATCAAAAAATATTAATTAATTTTTTCGTTTAAAATAAAATAATTTAATCTTGTAGAATTGTTGTTGGGAATTTTCCATATTTAATTAAATAATTTAACACATTGTTTAAAATTGCAAAGTTTCTTAATCATTGTTTTAATAAAAAATTAATTTATTGAAAAAAATATTCACAAGTTTACAATTTTTTGTAATCAATATAATAATTTTGGTAATAAGTGCAAAATCAACCAGTGGTATAAAGTTGGTGATTAGGGAAAAGTTTTAATTTTTTCTGTATATTATATATAAATATATTTGCTTCTTTTAATTCCTACAAGGAGCTTTAGCGATTTTTAATCAATCTTAGACTTTGCTTTCATCTTAGACTTTTTGCGAATTTTCGCTTATTTAGCAATTTTTATTTTGCCATTCGTTATAATTTAAGCGACTTTTAATTAATAATATGTGTTATTTAAAATATAAAATTTTTTCGTGAGTTTTTGCGAATTTTTTCGATATTTTATATTGTGCCAAAATTTTTGAATTTCCAGCGTTTTCTAATCAATATTAAGCGATGCAATATTTACTACAGATAAGCCAAAGGGCTTAACAGGTTTTAAGAATTGAGAATGGACTACATTATCTATATATTGCACTTGTTCAACAATAGTGTTTTAATTCAAATTTTTATTTTTTACTGTTTGGAAAAAAAATCGACGTTATATTCATATCTAGCCGCTGTAAAAATATCGTGATATTTCTCTTATTTTTGTGATGAAGCGGTCGGCTTAAAAATTATTTTCCATGTGCCTGTAAAGTAAAATTAAAAATAGTTTTGCTTCTACTGAAAATTTTCAATTTTTGAGTTAATGCGGTATTGTTGAACAAGAGAGATATATAAAAGCTTGTGTCACGATGTTTGTGTTATGCCCCTCCGAAACGGCTCAACCGATTTTTATGAAATATCAAATTTTTACCTGGGCTCACCCTGGTCCACGGATTACGGAAATAGGGTTGACTTTGGGCATTGCCTGGGGTTGAATAACCGTATATAGAGAGCTGGTCTGGTCAGGGCAGATTTTAAGAGGGATTTGCTATTGTTACTGATGGATCGTGCATAAGGGGTACGGGAGCATTGGTCTACCTTGATGATAAAGTTATTAAAAGGCAATATAGGCTCCCGGATGATTGCAGTTCATCTGCTTAATGAATACCGAGCTAGCGGATGATTTTAAAAGAGCTCTAAGGGAAATCTTAGGAGAGTATGTAATAAGGCTATGCTGGTTAACTTGTCCCTACAACATCGCTGGTGAGTGGATAAGACTGATTGCGAAATCCTTAGCACTTAAGGTGCATGTACCCGACATGTTTTTTACATCTGACTTGTTAACTTTTCAAGTCACATGTATTTGTGTATGTCTGTCAAAATTGCTGTTTTACAAAAGGTTTAAAATATTTGATCACAAACGTACATGACATGTCTCTATTTTTCGCACAGTTTTTGCAGAAACCAAAGCAGTTCTCGGTTTCAAAATAGCGTGCTGCCGCCACAAAAATGTTTATTAGCGCCGTAAAACAGTTCTGCCATCTTAACATATTCTTCTTTAAATTTGAAGAAACCAATTTAGGATATTATAATAAATCGTTTTTTATGTATATTTAAACATAATTTATATTCAATGGTGAAATGATCATAGATATATCGGTATTGTAAAATATTAACATCACCCAGCTAACGATTCCGTCAATCGTGTACCGCCGCTGCCGGTTTCTTCCCGGCATATATTTCTGACACAGCTGATGTCAGATGGCTTGTCAGAAGAAAATAGAGCACGTTCTAATTGAAGTTTTGTCAGATGACTTTGCGTCTAACTTTTACAGATGCAATGTTATGAAGGCAACACACGACATGTATGTACATTGCAGTAGGAAACTTAACTAAAAATGTTAATCAAACACACAAACTATAAAAAAATATATCACAATTGACAAAAGTTAAAAGTGAAGTTTGATAATTTCCAAAACAAAATACTAGACTTAACTTATTTTACGTATTCAAAAGTTTACAACCAACAAGTGTTAATTTTTGGTAGTAAAAGTTCATATTAAAAGGGGACTTATAACTTTTTCTTTAACATAATTGGACTTAGCACTTTAACGTTCCAATGCAAAACAACACATAGAACATATAAAATAGTATTCTTTACTGCAAACGAGTTACCTTTGTGTACTCTTTCAATACAGAATCAGAATTAAAAAAAGGGGAATTAGGCTGTTTTCAAGTGAAAGTAACGATATTAAAAAACGATAAGGGCAATACACAAGATAATGTTACAAATAACCTTCAAATAATTTTTAACAGTGTAAAAAACGGACTGTATTTTTCAAATATTCTCTTTAACAACTTGACCGTTAAGCTGTGGTAATACTTTTGAGTTTTGTCTATTTTTTTGTGTTATTACTGCTTGTTTTTGTTGTAGTTGCCATAGAAGTTGTTATTGTTGTTGATTTATGCTGTTGTCATAACTAAAGATTCGTAGAAAGCACTTACATATGTATTAGTGTATTTTCCTTTCTCTTTTTTATCTTTTCAGTTCTTTTATTATATATTTTTTTTCTTTATCATCCACTAGGTGTTCTCGATGTATTTATGATAGAGTGTGTGTGTGTTTGTACAAATAACATGTACGAAAGTATAAGTATGATAAAACTTTTTGGTTGCAACTAGTACTTTTATTTTTCTCATCTTTATTTTTGTATGAGAGAGGGTATGTATGTATTTAACTTACGATCAAAACTAACTACTGTTGCTTTTAACGTGACTTATCAAAAACAAATTAAAAGTCCACTTTTTAGTTGTGTATTTGTTGATTAGAACTAATGATTTCTTTCTAAATATATTTATATATGTATGCATGTATGGGTGCGCAACAGCATGTTTGATTGCTTTAATTGGTAAAGCTTACACTGTGTTTTGGAATACTTCAGAAGGAAATATAAATCTGTTTTAAGTCCACAGTTATTTTGTAAAATAAATATTAAAAATTTAAAAACAGTTTTAGGTAAATTTTTTTTTTTTTTTTATTTCTTTAAATGCGAAAACTTTATGCCTTCCTGTATTCATAAAAAAAACTTAAATTCAAATAAAGGCTAACAAAAAAAATGTTTCTATGAGAATATTCCTTAATAAACGTTTGTTAAATGTAATAATCGTTTATGAATACGGGGGTTAGTCTCCAAATCATGTTGTATACGACAAAATTTTTTACGAATTACTTCTTCAAAAAATGTTAAATTGTTTGTAAAAAAAAACATACGATGCAACTTTATGCTTCGATGTAATTTAAAAAATATGGATATTTTTTCTTTCCTGTATAAACGAGCAAGAAATTTTCAGGAAAAATTTCAAGAAACTACTTTTATGTGTACGAAAGTTGTACAAAAATAATTAAAAATTAATATATATAACTTTCTTACTACTTGCATATCTAAATAACAGAGCTGTTAAAAACTGCAATCAGTTGGCAGTGAAATCAAAATAATTTAAATTTTGTCGATGTTGTACTATTTGTGATTGCAATCATTTTAAAATAATTTTTTGAGAAATCAATGAATGCAACTCACTTATTTGCAACCAATTCGACTGCACTCAATTTTTTATTGAAATCATCCGATTTCAAATGTTTCCTCTGAAATTACAATTAAAATAAAAAATATGGACTTGGATTTAATCGGTTATAAGCTAAAATTTCCTTTGTAACTCAAAATTTGTGGAAATTGGGACTTTCTAAGTTAATTTTGATTGCAAGTACTAAATATGATTGCAATCAAATAATATCAAATTAAAATCAGACAATCCATTTTCCGATCTTAGCCGTTATTTGCTCGGCCAAATAATATTTTATTTTGCGCATTAAGGTTCCCGGGTACCTACATATATAGAAGATACGTATAAAACAAGCATATTCGCTCTCAATATCTAGTTAAAACGTTGTAAAATATTAACGAGCTTCGCACCAGATACTTACTTTTTTACTTAGATGGCACTTCTTCCCGTTTACACTTTCCTTTATATAAATTCTCGAATATCCTTCATTCTGGAGTATACGCGTTCATTCTTCCGATGTTTTCCAGCCATCGCAATCTTTTTTTTTTTTTTATGCGTTTTACCATATTCTCAGTGACGTAAATATCACACAGCTAATGACTCATTCGTCGCCTATATCCTTCGTCAGCGCATATGGGATCATAAATTTTACACATCCGTTTATCGATTCTTGCTAGTTCCCATGTTTCGGCACAAACTCACAAGAGGTTATTGTTTTCCTGGAGATGGCTTTACTTTTAAAATGCTTCCTTAGTCCATAATAACTCCAATCTGCAAGCATTATCCTTAATTTTATTTCAAGGCTGATGTTATTTTCCTGATTTATAGCGGATCTACGGTAAGTAGATTCTTTACTATACAGAAAAAATCCTTGCTTATTTTTCTACAATTATAACATTATTAAAAAATAAAATTAGTTTTAATTAAAAATGTAATCAAGTGAACTAAATATTTAATCAAGTGAATTAAACGTGTAATCAAGTGAATTCACCGTTTGTTTACTGGTGCAAATTTAATTAATTTTTTAATTAATATCACAAATTGATTAATTGAAATCAATTTTTTCTGTGTTCATAAAAATTACAATTGTTTGCTCGCACATCATGGCCATATTGTTTTTGCGTTTCTCTTCTGCAATAGATAAATATCTCTGCTTTGCCCTCGGTCAAATATTAGCAATCATTAACGAGAAGAAATCATGTGGTTGCAATTAAATCGATTGCAATATTTTACAGCTCTGCTAAATGCAAAGTAACATAGAGTTTCTTCTTTCTTAGGATTCTTCGATTTCTAGAAAAGCATAATATTTTGGGATTTGAAATCCCAAAAATAATAAAATTTTATATATTCAATTTTCTTTTTCTGTGACAATGCGGTCGTTACCGGCGTACGTTTACGTCAGCTTTTGTGTGCCTTTGTATAAAATATTATACATTTTAATTAGACAATGTATTTACGTCGTACGCTACTACGTTCATACACTGCAATTGTGTTTCTACGGTAATATGAAAAAGTATATATCGCACTTGATCAACAAGAGGGAATTAACTCGAAATTAATAAAAAAAAAGCAAAACAATTTTTAATTTAATATAAAAAGGGTTAAAAAAATGTTTAAGCCATCCTCACATTGCCAAAAAATAGACAAAATAGCACGTTATATACAGTCAGTCAAAAAAGTTTAGGCACAACATTTCTCGAAAGATATCTGTGAATACCTTTACATCCGCTTAACTTAAATAAATTTTTTTATATCTTTTTATACACTGATCGTTTTACTGTTAATTCAGCGCAAAAAAAATCATACTGTATCATTTGCATCACACAACGCTTTGAAAACTAAAGGACTGTATGAATATCAAGAGTAGATTTTTTCTAGAAAATTAAAATTAAAAACTTTGAGTTAATTTCCTCTTGTTGCTCAAGTGCAATGTATGAGATCTAATTTATTATTAAAACTTACTTGCATTTTCAGCGACAAACAGCTGATTTGTGGCCCACTAATATTTTCAGCACGACAAGTCGATTCACAATGTAGGCGCCCGATAACGTAACAGTTTTCATAGAAATTTGCGGCCCACTAAGATATATGACGCGACCACAAATGTCAGAATCAGTCAATTGTGTTGTAGTTGTCGACAGAGATATTTTTTTTTTTACTATATTTTTTTAAAAAAAACACCACCACTTATAATATTATATAGTTTTTTTGAAATATTTTTCACAAAGTTCTATGCTATATTTTTACTTTAGTCCTTGCATCAGTAAACAAATTGCAGCGCCTTTCTGCAGCAAATTTATTCGTTTTTTTGCTATTCATTTTTGATATTATGACGGGAACTGACAAGACAGAATGGCAAATACTAGAAAAAAACTTAATTTCACCAAAATGTGAGTGTTGCCGCCACTGTTAAAGTACGGAATATGCAGCCCTGAAAAGTAGCCGGTATTATTTTCTCTATTTACAATATTTTATTTTACTTTATTTATAAACTTGTCATTTATAGTTGACCATTTGTACAATTTACATCCGGTCTTTCCTTTACAAATAATTGCCTTTTGAACCACAAGTAGTTGCGCACAACGGACCTCATATTCTCAAATTGAAAAGTTGGTGGTTTGAAACCAAAAAGTAAGATAAAATAACTTAATTTAATTTATAATAACTTAATTTAATTTATAATGAACTGAATATTATCTCTTAATATTAAGGAATTAAAACATAAGGTTGCGTCACATTAAAGAAATAATCTGAATTTCATAAAATATAACTCATGTTGTTAATCTCATCAAGCCATCACGAACTACTATTGTGAACAGTGAGTATAGTGCTTTAACTTTTCTGTGGGTATGTTCTTCATGGCAATTAAAGCCCAATTGCTGATATTTAGAATCCAAGAAGAATAATTTAAAAATACTGTTAAAATTTTTTTAAGTTAGTTCTACTGCGGTTTTTAATTTTCTCGTAAAATTAAAGTTATAAGCATCGTAAAGTCTTCAGTGTGGACAAATTGAATAACAATTTTATATTTTCGTATTCGGTAAGAAGTTCTCGTTAACATTTTGTTTTAATTTTTGGTATAGTTCAAAAAAAATAAAATTTCAGCCGCATAGACTAAACAAATAGCTGTATGTGCGTCGTCAAATTTTCTCATCGCATTACAAAAGATTAAAAAAAAACAAGTTAGAGTGATATATCCGTCTGTGCCGAATCTTTGATACCATCCACCGACAGTTAGGATATTTCAGGAGTTTATTTTATATGAGGATATTCAAGAAATTCGACAGTGTGATTTCTATTCATTAAAAACTGTTACAGACTAAAATTTATTACAATAACAATATTCGTTACAGTTTTAGGCATACTAAAGTGTTTTTCGAGAGTGGGCTTTATATAGAGCCTATGGTAAATTATTAACCGATCTTTACGAAATTTCATATAGAACCAATTTGTGAAAAATATCATAGCAGTATGTGCATTCCGCCTTTATATATGCTAGTTTTTGTAACAAACTTATAAATTTTTTAGGGTGCTTGTTGATTCAGAACTCTTATCCTACTCAGCCGATGTTACTGGGCTTCAATCCCAAACTGCTAAGGAGGACTAGAAACAATTTGACACCAATATTTTTTGACTGTCTGCCAAACTGGCAGATTGGCAGACAGACGGACATGGCTAAATCAACTTAAAATCTCATAAGGACCCATAATATATATACTTTATGGGGTCTCAGATGAATATTAGAAAACTTTCACATTAAATGACAGACTTCCCAACTAGTTGCGTTGTATTATATGCAATTTGTTATAGAAATAAGAAAAAAATTTCGCCAAAACTAGACGTGCCCTTTCATCACCCCAATTATATTGCGAGTTATTCAAATTATATTAAAAACTAAATAATGTTTACAAAAAGACCCAAATTGCGATAAGATGAGTTACCATTAAATTTACTGCCTGACCCACAATGTCGAGAAGAACATTTCTTTCGCAAATTTTCATTGAAAACAATGATAAAAAACTTATATTTGTTTTTGTTTTCAATATAAATATACAAAAGGAATGTTCTTGTCGGCATTGTGGGCCGGGCAGTTAATGTCACAACAATTTAAATCTTGAACGAAAACTTTAAGAAGAAATTCCCAAAATTTCCCGTCTACAAATTTTCGCCAGTTATTTTCTCCTGTTATACCTGAAAATTGTATCCTGAATAAAAACCCTCACAGGAACATATAAAAATAGTAAGTATGAAAAAAAGTCCTAAATTTGCCAGAAAGATATTTAATCGGATTAAAAAGAACTTTTTAAATTAGTAGCTTGAATACAGATGATTATATGTGTATTATTTCTATTCATGGCTGATAAGAAGCTGTATTTTATTTTAATGTAAAATAATATATATATATATATATATATATATATATATATATATATATATATATGCATACATACATAAAATAAAAAAAGGTTTTGCATAAATTAATTCTATTAATTTATCTTTTGTTTTTCATCTTAAGCCCAATAATGAATAAGCAAAAGCTGAGTTTGTCTTAGTAGTGGAAAATAGGAAAACAAATTTTAAAGCAAATTTCAAATTACATAATTCCTTTTTTTTTAATAACTTTACACATTAGTAAAAGATTTGTTTAAACATAACGTGCTGATTGCTTTTTAATGAAGTAACATATTTCATATATTATTCAATGCGTATTTGTTCAATACTTTTTAAATTCACTAATAGCACGTGCTTTTAAAAGGCTTTTGAAAATTATTGTACTCATGTGTGAAAAATGGAAAAATTTATTTCCGTTTGAAAATGTGTATTCATATATGGATTCATTTTGAAGACAATTTCTTTTACATTTATTATGACTTTAATTGTTATCAACTTAAACTTCAAAACTACTTTATACAAGTAAAAGCAGAAAGCCCCACTTGAAGGAATTGTAACAAGAAATGGCTTTAAGGCGAAAGGCAGTTATTACGCTTTTTAGACAATACTATGCACTTTTTCATTGCCTTTAAAAAATTTTAAATTTACACTTTCATACCAATAGACACGCTTATAAAACACCCCCCATACGATTACATGTGTGTGTGTATGTACAAAGAAAAAAAAGCAAAAAGAAATCAGATTGATTTTCATCACACGTTGATATCATCAACAGCACGTAGTGATTATTTTGGGTAAAGCTCTAATTGCACAAAGCAAATCAGTGGCTCAAAGTAAACACAACAACAAAAGCTAAACTGAAGTGAAACTGAAAAACTGGAAAAAAGAAGAAATTAATCTACCCGAGAAGAAGGAAAAAAATTTGTATCTTCTGCCTCTAAAATTTTTCTTTAATATGTATGTGTGTGTGATGTTATTGCAATATCTCTGCAAATCGACTTTAAGTTATTTTCACCAGATGTGTGAAAAACGCTGTTAAATTTCTTAATGAAATTTCGTATTTTTTGTAATCAGTCCTAAAGGTATGAGTGTTATTTAAGTAAAATTTTTCAAGACATTTTAGAAGGTTGTGCTTGTTTGTTATTTTGTTTAGTGTTTGCTTTGTATGTATACAGTGAAACCTCTTCTAACCAGACACTCAATGTCGCTGTATTTTGGTCCGTTAATGAGAAATATCCGCTTATGAGAGAGGTAAACATTTATTATTAAAAATATGTTATCAAATAGAATGTGAAAATTATTTATTTTTATAAGTTATTTTTATTCTATTTATCATTTTTATTTTCCGAATATGTTTAATGAATCAAATTTCATTAATAAGATTTCACTATCACGTGCCAAATTCCCAATTTTTATTTTTGATAAAAACATTGAAATTTATTGTCGAGGGACGATAGTTATTATGCACATTTCACTGGTTGCTTAGGCCAGTTCGTCAGGAAGCTTTTTCCAAAGAGGTGAATTAGAATTTTAAACTCTCAGGTCTTACTTGTAACAATATCAAAGCTTCAACAAAACAACAACAATAAACAGTGAGTTTATCTTTGCTTACATTCCCCTACAATTAGCTGTTTTTCCCCGACTCAAATTGTAGTTGTAAGTGGGTAAAAAGAAAAAACAATATTCGCCTATTTTATGATATTCATATTCCTATTCGCAAAATTCAAGGGTATATTGCCAAAAAAAAACTTAATACAAAAGTGTAAAAATACATAAAATTAAACAAAAATATAATTGTTTAATAATTTGTATTTAAAAAGTTTAGCTTCTGTCCATGGTGCACTTTTGTCTATATAAGAATTGGCTTCAGAAGAGATATTGATAATTAGAAGTATAATCTGTTGAAACCCAGACTATGATAGATGAGTCATCACCTGAACGACAGTAGCTTTGCAACCTGGCGACGTGAAACCATTTGTCTTTAAAGCAAACTGAAATCTTCTTTGAGTAAAGTAAAAAACAAATTTCACAGTAAATGAAATGGAATGATTCTATACACTTATTTTATAATGATGCATTTTGCAATGATAGCCTAGTCTATTGTGATTGGAAAAAAATATTTAGGTTTGAGTTTCAAAATTAATTTCAAGGTATTTCGACGTGTTGAAATGCGACAAAGTCTCGTCTATAGAATAACAAATCTCTACCACTGCGCTTGAATTAAATATTTCATTACAGTCATCGTCTGTGTAGACGCTTTCATTTACCTTTAGAAATTCGTCAAAGCCATTTGCTTTGAAAAACAGTTTTTTTAAATTTGTATACATTCGCATCAAGATCCGGAAGATCATAACTAAATGATAAGAGTAAAGCTTTTCGAAACCTATTTTGTGGTTCTAAAGCAGACGACATGAGCTAAAGAAATAACTTCTCCAAAAAAAGAGCAATTACTTTGCCATCCTCAATCCTTGAGTATGTACTAGGGTATTCATTTAATCGGACTTTTGCTTTAATCGGTTAATCGCTCCATTAATTAACCGAGGTTTTGTTTTAATCGGTTAATAATCGGTTAAACTTTTTATTGATCGGTGAACCGATTAATAAAGTTTTGTTTATAAATTAAGTTATATCCATAAATAAAAATTAACAAATTATTTATTATTTGGAGTTTATTAGTAAAAAAAAAACAATAACATAACAAACATAACAATTCTTGAACTAAAACTAGGAAACAAAAGAATAATTCTTAAATATGTAACACATAATTTTTAATTTATACACACAGAAATTATTCTCAGTAGTTTTTGATCAATTAAAAAAATTGATTGGATTGTTCTCTATGTGGAAGTATTTCTCTATCTAATTAATGTCATAATTGAATCAATTACTTTTTAGATGAAAAAAAATTAATAATATAATTTTGATTTAATTAACATTAAAGTTGTTTTGAAATAAATTTTTAATTAAGATATTAATTAAATAACAAAAAATCTTAATTAATGCATACTATAACTGCATACATATATTCCTTTTTCTTTATTATTTAGCAATGCCTTAACATATCAGACAATGATGCAAATGTTTTGTGCTTAAAATTATGACTTTTAAGCGTCTAAAATCTCTTAAATAGATCTTAATTTTAAAAAAAGGAGCATTACTATTTCAAGAAGTGCAAAAATGGGTTTTCCATTTCAACAGTTTTCGATAACTGGAAAATTTTGAAAATAATTTTCATTTAACTCTCATTAGTCCGAACATTCCCCAGATCTTTTGGACCACAACTTTTATGAAATATATTTAGAAAAAAAGTTTATATTTATTGTCCGCGTCCGGTTATGAGAGTGTCCATATTTATTTATTTACATATAGGTACATACATATAAACATACATCTTAATGGAATATAAAAAAAATCCGCTTTGAAAATGATAATTATAATAAAATACGCAATTTTTTATGATTAAATTGAAACTCCTGCTTCTAAACTTTTCCTCCTTAGAATATAAAAACCTTGTCATCTAAAATTAACAAGTATAAATTAGCAATAAAAAAAAATAATGGTCTGTTTGATCCATGTCTATTTTCCACAAAAAACGTAATTATATATATGCTAAACAAATACAAATGATAAACTTACACACTCCCTCACACATACTCTGTCACCAACAAACGCAATTATACGTAAACATTGATTGTATCCAGTTTCATTTCTACTACTAACAACCAACAGCGAGTAATCTTACAAAACAATCGTTAATAACAACAACTTCTCCAGTGGTAATCTGAATAAAATCTTGTCGATGTTGGCAACAAATGTCAGGACAACAATTTACACATTCATTTGCTGATGAAGACGAAATGAATGAAAGATTTCATAAGAAAAAATTACTTGTGCAGTGAGGAAAATAAATAGTAATTTTCGACAGAAACAAATTTTTTTTTATTAGAGGACAGACGGACTGACGGAATTAAGGAAATATTTTGCGGTCAAGTAAAATCAAATACCCATTAGATGATTATACAGGTATTAAAGAAGAAATATTAGATAAAATCTTAGATGAAGATAGAGAAGAAGATGTCAAAAAAAATTGTGTTTTATATTAAAATTACAAATTTTCTTGCCAACTAACAATTTTTTTCGAGCAATTACAAATTTGATTTTTTCTTTACGTTAATTGGATAAAATAAAATAAACTTTCAGATTCAATATAGGAAATTACCATTTAAAAGGTGTACCCTTTTAAAAATTTGTTTTCAAATAATATATATCTACAGTCGAAAGAAAAATCCATCCATTAAAGATCAAATCATTCCGAAGCGATATCAATAGTACGGTGAGAACGGATTTTCTTGAATCCAGTACAGAAAGACTGATTCAAGTACGGATTATTCAATCGCTAAATACTCAACTTATCCATATTCAATACCGAATTCGTACCTTTAATAATCCGAAAATGAGATTTAAGTAAAACTGAGATTGAATCAATTTCAAAATGCGCTTGATTCCAGAATTATAAGCAGTGTGGCCATTTTGGCATTTTTGCAGCTGAATTTAGCATTAAACATTTTTATTTAGCTGAAAAATTTTCATTTTGGCATTTTTTCAGCTGAATTTAGCATTAAACATTTTTATTTAGCTGCAAAATTTTCATTTAGCACTTGGCATATTATTTAGCATTTTTAGAAAATGTTTTTAGCTTCCTTTTAGCATTATTTTAAAATGTTGGACGAATAGTTTTATTGATTTTAGGTAAAATTTTTTATAAATTATAATAAATTATGAATAAAAATAGTTGCACCGAAAATTGAATTTCGTATGAAAATGGATAATTCTAATGTTAAGAAACATCTTACATGTCTTGTTAAAAAAAAAATTAAATATTCAGCGAATATTAGAAATGCCCTCATCATGTTGATTGTAAATTTAATTTGCATTTTAATATTACGATATAAAAGTACAAAGAAATTTCCCTTTATATTTAGAAAAAAATTCTAAAGTGGAAGTGTTTGAAAATTTTATTGACCTAAGCTGCTGAAAAAATATTAATTTTAAAACTACAATTTTTCCATAACTTTCAACTAAAGAAATAACATGATCTAAAAAATTTTGTATAGCCATAGAAATAAAATCGTTTAATTAATTATAATTAATTATAAATTTAATCTCAACTACCTTTGCTACATACTTATATGCTTTACCAAAATCGACCCCCTTGTTTAAATATAACCAATTATTTCAATTTCGTTAAAAAATGAGACACTAAAATGTATTTAGTTTCGAATAAAGTTTCGTACTGGTAATTAATTTTTAACAAAAATCTTAAAAAAAAAATTTTTTGCATTATTTTTAAAATTTTTTAAAATCATTTTTAGCATTTTTGGCCATGTCTAACGCCAGATTTAACTGTAAAAATTTCAAAGATCTGGTCACACTGATTATAAAGTTTATATAATCCCGAATTCGTACTTAAAATAATCCGAAAATCAGATTGATCTAAGTAAAACTGAGATTGAATCAATCTCAAAATGTGCTTGACTCAAGTGTTATAAAGTTGACTTAATCCCGAACTCGTACTTGAAATAAACCAAAAGTGAAATTAGAACAAGAATATTATAATGATTGATTTACTTAGAGCTCCAATTATAAAACACCAGCATCATGCCCAGTGATTCCAGAAGTGCAAATTTATCTGCAATTTGCAGATTTTATACCTTGAATTTTCCAAAATGCAGATTTGAAGATTTTTGGCTTAAAAATGCAGATTTTTTAGTTCGGTGGAAACTTCTTTACTTTTTCAATTATGCTTGTGCTATTTTCGTTTTTAGATCTGAAAAGAAAAATATATATCAATCATTTATGTAAGAAAACGCAAGACAAAAATAAATTAAAAAATTCGTGTTGATATTTTCGGCACTAACGAAGGTGTTTGCACTATTAGTACAGAAAAATATCTACAACCGTACCGTTTGGAAATTTATTCATTTTGTTCTCATTAGTTTTTCGACCTTATGTCATCTGATATTCACAGGAAATAATATGCATTTGCACGTATATAAATACTAAATACTATATTAGTACTACTAATGTATAAATATCTTCAATTAGCGGTTTTCACCCTTTGTATTGAGTGTACCACTCTTTTATATTTAATAGGATTTTATACTTCAAAGCGTGAGTGTCTTTTTCGTATGCATTGTAAATTAATGAATTTGCTGAGTGAGAGAAAGAGACAGATAAAGTTCCTTCTACGGTTTTATTCTGGTAAATTCACACACTTTGTTTACTACTGCTTTCAGTGGGATTTTTCAACCACAGCGTAGTATATTTTAGTCTAATACATTTTGTTGTTGCAGTGTTGTAAATGTAAGAATTTTTACTAAAATTATAAGATTAACATGGTCTACAAGGGAGTTTACTATCAAGGGTGAATTCCGCTATTATTTTTATCTGATCTCTTGTAAATTCTCAATAAGATTTGTTAGTTTAAATAACAAGATGTGATTCATCCTTACTCAGCCTGAGTTATAAAATATGGATAGATATTTCAATTATAAAAATAACCAAAAATCCGGAAGAAAGAAAAATTAAATCGTATTTTTATTGAATCTTTTAATAAAATTTTACTGTAACATGTAACATGTAAATATGCGTATATTTTGTAATCTTATCCCAAAACTATCCAAAAACTAATTAGTATTAAATTTAATTGTTTTGTTTTGCTTTTCCTTAAAAATGTAATGCACGTATGCCTTAATGTTTCAAATTGTAAAATAAACCAAAATTAAAGAAAAGTATCGTTTATAATACCAAGTTTTAAAAACGGAAACAATATTTTTTTTTAATTAAAATTCGTATGATTACCAACATTTTTTTTAACTTTTTAAAATTGACTTAAGAAGTTTTGCAAAAATGCCACAGATATTAACCCTTTCAGTGTTTTTGTCGAATATATTTGACATTACATTGTACTCTGTTGCTACGCCCTTTTACTGTATAAAATTTTACAGTTAATTATATAGTTTTATTATTATCTGAAAGAGAGGCACTTTTGCTATTTTAAATTTCTATTATGGTAGGCACTGACTTTCATTTCCTATTATTGAGCACATTGTCATACAATAAATTTGTAAAAATGTTATATTTAGGAAAAAAAATTATTTCGGTGATCGGACGATATTAAAAAGAATTGTAAGTTTTGATACATGCGTAAATAAGTATTTACTTGAAAAAAATATTGCAAAAATAAATTGTAGGTTCTTTTGTGGACCATTAAAGGTACATTTTTTATATACTCGGCATTTCCTAAAAACCAGGGAAGCTACATAAGACGAAAACAATTATTTTTTCTGACCCGGAAAGGGTTAATACATATCGCATTTTTATATTTTGTAAGGAATTATTATATATATATCTTTTTCTAAGCAATCTACATACAAAATGAACTTAATGTGTTTTGAAGATTTTAGAATCTAGACGCAGATTTTTTAATAAAAATCATTGTTTTTTGCTGCATTTACTTCTAAAAGTTCTGGCAACACTGATCATGCCCGATATTTTTGATTAAATTTTAAACATGAAAATAATGTGTTTTTTTTTTCTTGTTCTGTTGTTTTTGTTGTTTCTACACACAACAAGCAAATCGTTTTCAAGCTACTTGTGTGGTGTTGTTGTAGTGGCTACAATAAATTTTGATAAGTTATATCAGATTAAAGTCACAGTTAGGCGAACGTTGCTGTACCGTATCTGTCCTGTATCAATCAGCTGTTCGCTTTTTGGTATATGAAAAGCAACGCAAAAGCTTACCGAAATGTAATGTACCGTAGTTGTAACTTTTCAATCTGTATAAAATAGAATTTCATACCGTGGTTACGTGACATTTGTAAAACAGTGATGGGTTGCTTCTATGTTTAATTGAATGCGGGTATTTTCACTCTTTTTTTGGGTACTTTTTTCAGTATATCTATGGACTTTCGACAAAACTTTTTAGAATACAACATATTTCCATTTATATAATTATATATATATGTCTAGATGTACAAAATAAACAAATCCATATGCACATACCATAGAAATGAGAAAGGCTTTAAATGGTTACAAAACATTGTTTTGTCTATGCACATTTACAAAATACTACATGTAAATGTGTATGTATATGCTAAAATACATCTTTGTTTATTGTAAATCTATAATATCAATATCAGATATTAAATTATTAATGTGTTTTTACTTACACTAAATACTGTTTTCATACCATTTTAATCACTTGGTACTTTTACTGCACAGCGGTCAACATATAATTCTTTTGATTTTCCATCACTGTGTGTGTTGTGTTATGTATACTATTGCTTTTTTTATACGTATGTGAAAAACATATGACACGTTTTTAGATGTTCTATAAGTGCAACAACGTGCAAGCAGTCCGTTACAGTAAGTTCGTGTACAGAAACTTTCGCCTAACTCAGCCTTAAAACGCTCAAGCAGTCCGTTACAGTAAGTACGTGTACATTGTCATATAAACATATTATTATGTTTAGAAGAAAAACACAAATGATCTTCCTAACCATGTTTCTATTTTTCCCGTACAAAATGTCTATTTGAACATGTTATATGGTTCTCACAATAAAACCAATAAAAAAATTTATTTCAAAAATTTAATGTTTTCTTAAAAATACATTAATATTTTTTGCAACATACATTCATACAGTTTAGCATATATTTATAAATAAAAGGATTATAATAAGTTTATTAGGGCAAATATGAATAAAAATGGTCGTAGTGCCCACTCATTTATCATGCTTTTTCTCTGCGTGTACCAACGAAAAGTTCAATCTTTTTTGTACTTTGTTTAAGAATCTCATACTTACTTTAAGAAATTCCGGGATTGATTTTCAAAAGTTATCCCATTTAGGATTGTTTTGAGAATAGAGTAAACAGAAAGCAAAAAAGACTTAAGTTGCATGTACACGACATGTTTTTTACATCTGACTTGTCAAATTTCCCACTGCAAAATACATACATGTCGTGTGTTACCTTTAAAACATTGCATCTGTACAAGTCAGACGCAAAGTCATCTGACAAAATTTCAATTAGAGCGTGCTCTATTTTCTTCTGACAAACCATATGACATCAGCTGTGTCAGAAATCTATGCCGGGAAGAAAACCGCAGCGGCGGTGCATTGTTGACGGAATCATTAGCCGGCTTTAGTTAATATTTTACAATACCGATATATGTATAATCATTTCACCCTTGAATAGAAATTATGTACATATATAAATAAAAACGTATCATTATAATATCCTAAATTGGTATATTCGAATTTTAAGAAAAAAAAATGTTTAGATGGCTGAACTTTTTTACGGCGCAAATAAAAATTTTTGTGGCGGCAGCACGCTATTTTGAAACCAAGAACTACTTTGGTTTACTCCATAACTACAGAAAAAAAATATAGACAATGTCAGAAGCAAATTACATGTACGTGTGTGACCAAATATTATAAAGTTTATGTAAAACAGCAATTTTGACAGACATTAACAATTACATGTGACTTGAAAACTTGACAAGTCAGATGTAAAAAACATGTCGTCTACGGTCACCTTTAGTTGTGTGGAAAATATTTTAAAAAAGCATGAAAAACAAATGATTTTTCAAACTTTTTGCTTCATAGGCACCACAAAAATTTTCATAATCAATTTTTTAAAAAAATTTAATTGTTGCACAGGTCTCTAGCAATAATTTGGCCTTTACATATTTAAACAATATCAATTAGTCGACGAGTTATAGGAAAAAAACCATATAAACAATATGCTGAAGGTAGGGAAAGGTTGAAGGTCGATTAAAAAAAAATTCGAACTAACATTAACAAACGCCGCGATACGGGTCTTCTAATTTAGCCTCTATTTTCACCCCTCACTCTCAGAATCGACCTAACTTTTGCTAACCTGAATTCGTTCCACAGTGTTATTCGTACTTGAATTTTTGAGTACGACTCTTACTTCAAGTAGGTATAAAAAGCTTAATATATCCCGAATGTTTTTCTTTTCGTATAAATTATATATAATAGTCAGTATTAGTTTATAGAAATAAATACAAAATAATTATTCCTTTTTAAAAACTTTGTTTCCAAAATTATCACTAATTAAGTTAATACTTAAAAGTTGTTTGAAAAATAAATTTATTCTTATAGAACAGATAACAGATATTGTAATGTGCATTTTTCTAAAAAAAACTTTTTTCTTTTAATTCAACATCAAACGAATCCAACATTTAAAAGATGCATTTTTAAATATTTCCATACTGGGAAATCACTTATTAAAACGATTCGTTTGCACAATAAAAACTTTTGTCATATAAAAAAAAATCGACTGCTTTGATTAAGAAATATATTTGAGGTGCTTTCATTTAATTTTCATTTTACTTCTGTGTCTTGTTTAAGGAAATATGGAAAAATCTGAGAGCCTTGTTCAGCTCATGTTACCTTTAGATATTTTACTAAGTATTTTTTTACAACACACTCTCGCACATGTTGTACATTGTAAATGCACTTACCCCGCAAGCATTTTATATCGAAAATTATTCTGCTTAATTACCCTTTTTAGAAAAAATCAAGCATAAGCGCTATTAAATTCTAGTCTATGTAGTAATATCGTTCGGAAACAAGAGTGCAAAAAAGGTAATACTCATAATGAGAATCTACTTCAGCCTGCCTTTTACGACATGTAAAAGGCACTGCAAACCGCGTACATGTCGTGGGTTGCCTTTATAACATTGTTTCTGTAAATGTCAGACTCAAGGTCTTCGGACAAAATTTCAACTACAGCTTGCTCGATTTTTTTCATACAAACCATCTAACGTCAGCTGTTTTTGTTATGAAAAAATATTTTGCCAGAAATCTATGTCACGAGGAAACATACAGGTTGGTTTTTCCAACCATTTAATAGCAATTATCTTAATACATAAATTCATAACGCTTCACTATTTGATCCTAATTTGGCATTTTCGAATTTAATGAAAGGTTTTAGTATCGATATTTTTGTGACAAATTAAAGCGCTTTGGGAGATTGGTATTAATTTTCTTGAGTAGTATCTTAATTGATAGTAAATAGCAGGGCTGTGGAGGTGTCAGGAAAAACTACTAACTCCGACTCCAAACGCTGAAATTTTTTAAGTGCGACTCCGACTCACGACTCCAACTCCAACTCATACTCTAACCTTTACTCTACATTTTGAGACTGGTACTTATTTGGCTTTAAACTCCTTTTATGCCCTCCACCACTAGTGGCGAATGAGGGTATACTAAGGGCCTGATTGTTTAAAACGCAACGCCAAAAATTTCATTGATAGCAAGAACAAATTCAAAAATATTTTTTAATTTAGTTGTTGCTTTCTACAAAAAATTTCTTTAAAAATATAAAAAAAAATATAAGGAAAAAATATAATGAAAACTTTTATTTACCAGAGTTGGATTGATTTAAATAAAAAAAATATAGTACATTCTTTGGCATTTATTTTTTGAAGATTATGTCAATCAAATGTTGTACGTTGCTACGTCGCAGATGGTCCATCCATTGAGTTCAATTTTCCATGACTCGTTCGAGCATTTCGACTGGTAACTGGCGAATGACATCACGCGTGTTTTCCTCCAAGCCTGAATCAAAGCGGGTTTGTCCGCATAAACTTTAGTCTTTACATATCCCCCCCAGGAAAAGAGTCTAACGGTGTGGTATCATACGATCTTGGTGGCCAATCGACCGGCCCAAAACATGAAATTATGTGCTCACCGAAGTGTTCTCTCAATAAATCCATTGATTGATGCGATGTGTGGGAAGTGGCGCCGTCTTGCTGAAACCAAATGTCGCCGAGATCACGAGCTTAAATTTCAGGCATCAAATAGTCGGTTCTAATGGCACGATAACGGTCGCCATTGACGGTTACGTTTGCACCGGCATCATTTTTAAAAAAATATGGACCGATGATTCCACCGGCCCACAAACCACACCAAACCGTTGTTGTTTCTGGATGAAGTGGCAGTTCGTCCCAAATGCAGAAATTTTGTTTGTTTACATACCCATTGAGGCAGAAATGGGCCTCATCGCTGAATAAAATTTGCCGAAAAAGTGCACGAAACCCATTCTTCACAGCACGTGAATTTTCGTAATAAAGTTGAACGATTTGTAAACTTTGTTCAGGCGTAAGTCTTTCCATTATGAAATACCAAACAATACCAAACAAAAATAACATGACAGCACGACACGACGCACACGTGATCTGTGTGCAAATTTCAAATTATTTACGCACAGAATTTCAAATTCAAAGAAATGATTATATTTATGTAAATACCAAATTTAGAGATTTGTTTTAAAAAATCACTAATAGCTAAAAAACAACAAATAGTTTCATCCACGTAACACTTAATATTTTTAAAGAAGGAAAATTTGTATAAAAAATTTGTTTTGTAAACCTTTACTAAATTCGGTATTAAGATAATTTTAAAAAAGTTATTATATTTTACTTACCAATCATATGACATATTTAATACAAAATTCTCACTAATTCTGCATTTTTCTGTGTATTGTTTTCTATTTAGCAGCACATCGTTGCGAAAAAGTTTTGTAATGAAATTTGTTAATTAGGCTATTGCTCTTATTGTATATACTGATAAAATTATCTAAACAACTTTTAATAGCGAATAAAAAGTATAATTTAATTCGTTTCATGTGTTGTTTTCTTTTTGCTAAATTCTACAAAATCTTCGGTTTAACTATCAAATGTGACGAAGAGAAAACAGTTTAATAGATAATCAATAGAATGCTCTACTAAATGCTTGGAGGGTTAAAACTAATTTATCTGTACATAAGTTAGATGTGTATGAGTAGGCGAGTATTAACGTGTATGTTGGTATGAGTATAAGTATAAAGGTATTTGAAAATATATCTGAATATGTGTTGTGACACTGGAACAGAAGTTACATGATGTGTCTATTAGTTTGTATGTTTGCGAACAGCTAAACCACTGTATTCATACAATTTAGCATGTGCTATACACTCACTTGTACACTCATACACATATGTATAAATATGTGTATACATACACCAAAACAAACGACTACTACTAAAACAAAAACAAGAACAACACTTGCACTTGCAATTATGTAGTTTATTTTATATTATTAGTGGAATGGTGATGGCAAGAACGGAAGTAGGCATGTGGCTAAACATTGTCAAAGACATGCATGCAGTCGTACAAACACTTACAACTGGAATATACAGACAATCAGACAGACAAACCGACAGGCAGACAAGCAGGCTTATGTATATATATAGTACATATTTTGAAACTATTACATTTTTTATCTGCATAACTTTGTGCTTGTGTGCGTACTGGTTGGATGGCTGACTGGTTGGCTGGTTGGTTGATTTTGTGTATGTTTCAATTTCTATGAAAATCAAAAATCAGCCACAAGGCAATTGGATATAATTTCTAATTATTCGCTTCAGCGCAAATAACTAACAGGCAAATAGACAACAACACACCCGTACATTTATCGGCCTTTACTCGTATCTATTGTGTACATGTGAAAAAAAAAGAAAAAAAAAACAGACAGTAACAAAAATCTGTTAAGCAACACACATCAAAATCTGTAATTTTCGAATCTGAACTATTTTCTCATGAAATTAAAACATTATATAAAATACGTTAGGGATTTTCACAAGCCTTGTAAATTTGAAATAGACATTTTTACGGGAAGATTTTGGGCTATTCTATTGTCTCTGATATTCAATTTTACAATTTGCGACAACAAAAATTTTGTGTGCTTTCCCCTTAAAATACACCACTGTGTTGCGTGCGGTTGTGCACAAGTGTGTGTTTTTCCTATTTTCCCTCTGTTTTTTTTTATAGTTTTTAAGTGTTTATTATTTTTGAAAATTTAAAGTTTTTTTCTAGCATTTTTGCTTCATTGGTAACTTCAACAAGTGGGCAGATGAATAAAAGCAACAACGTCATTAAGTTAGTTAGTTTTAGAAGTCATTTTAAAGACAAGAGTCCTTTTAGCACAAACGAATATAATAATATTTCCATGTAACTCCACATGACTGGCACCAGTTGTTTTTAACAGCTTTTTCCTTTTTTTTCCAAGGTTGCCTTTTGCTGTGCTTTAACCAAATGTCGATATTTATTTTTGTTGTCGGCCATTTTACTCGAATGTTTTAAGTTTGTGTGGGTGTGTTGTATATTAGCTCGAATACAAGTGCGACTTAGTATGTGTAAAAGATTGGTCATTGAAAGAGGTTGCTGTTCTAGACTTAATTCTATTAAATTACAAGCTACAATTGCAAAATGTTGTAGTTAAATAAGAATGTATTCGTTTGAATGTTGTTAATTGATGGCTCACAATTGTTTGCAACATGCTGTTGGTCTAGAATAATATTGTTTTTATTTTCTAAATAGAACTTAATTTGCCGCTACTGCTGCTGCTGAAAGACTCGTTATTTTCTTCTTGTTGCGATTTAGTTGCTTGTATAGACAACGTTTTTATTCAAGTATGTGTGGGAATGCGCACAGTTGAATGACTTTCCGGAAATAAAAAAGTCGTTGTCTAATAAAGAAGTATAGTAGTAAAAAAAAATCCTAATTATTTTAACCCTTTGATGGCCAAATTTTTTTAACCGTTGTAACAATTTAAAATATTTTTTTTCTTTGCTTTGACTCTCTAATTTGTTTCATATACTAAGCTTTGGGTGATAGATATTATATAGACCGATTTTTTAACGTTGCATGTGTGCAACATTGGTCACCAATCGTACAAAAAAGGCAGTATTTGCCTTAACATTGGTTCAAATTATTTTAGTAAGCTAAATAATAAATAGAAAAAATATTTGTGATAAGCTAAAAAACTGTTTCAAATTCCATTGGAACCTAAATAAACTTTACACTTAAGACACTTCGAGCATGGAAAATTACTTATACAACGTCATCGTCTTTCCCAAGTAATGTCCAATGTCCGGCGCCGTCAAGCTTGATGTTAATTTCCGTGCAGGTATTACCTTATGCCGATGTGTTGATGGTATTGGTGAGCTTTCAGGTGTACTGTCTTGGGGGCTTAGTGGTAGTCTACCTCTTTTTGTTATACCATTTTTTTTGCAGTGAATAAGGCCTTTAGCTACACATGTTTGAAACCAAATTAGTGATATTAGCTTAATTTCTGGAGTTACCATATTAATACTGCGCCTATAGAGCAGCCAGCTATTAAGTTTCAATTGCCCAATATATAGAGTT
This sequence comes from Pollenia amentaria, assembly GCA_943735925.1. Classification (NCBI taxonomy): domain Eukaryota; kingdom Metazoa; phylum Arthropoda; class Insecta; order Diptera; family Polleniidae; genus Pollenia; species Pollenia amentaria. The sequence continues at coordinate 249,611,527 of OX031007.1, read as the reverse complement.
CGAGTGTAATATTTCGTAGACTTGTGGTTCTTAAAATTGTTTGCTTTTGCCATTCCACTGGCGACATGTATCTGTTGGGTTCACAGAAATATAATTGGAGACTAATTGAACCGGTCAATCATACCAACGAACCGTGGCAATTTAATGGGATGTGTCAACTCTATAATTGGAAGTTCCTCTCCCTTTATTTTTCAACTGTTACTCAGTATGAAGGTCACATTTTCTGCATTTGTTGCTGCAAATTGTGCTGACACATAATATTCCATACCCTTTTAAAGCCGGTGACAATAATATTGTAAAAGTAACCATAAAATATCTAATAGTTGTAGATTTATTTTATTAAAACATCAAATCGGTTAGTTTAACAGTATTTGAAAATTCAAGGGTGGTAAGTACTGTGTTGTTAAAAATACACAAACAAAATATTTTTAATCGTGAAAAAAGAAACATTGCACGGACCATACGTAATAGGTTTTTATACCATATTTCAGCCATGTTTTTTCTCTGCATGTAGGTAAAAATAAAACACTTCTGCCTCACGAGGGCAACGAGCCACAACAAAAGTCACGTTCTGTTTGTATGTTACACGGCACCGCGGTCTCCGTGCAGCAATGTTTTGAGCATCTATAGGTACAATTAGAAACTGACGTGAAAGAACATTCGATTTCTTGCAGAAATGATCTCGAGAAAGCAATTAAGGGCGAATGGGCGAATATTACACCCTGTGTATGGAGAAATCACGTAGAGTCGATGCCAAGAAGATCAGGAGCTGTTATCAATGGAATTTCGTAAAATTCCTTCACAAATTACACAATGTGTATATCCAAAGTTTTACCGAGCTGTAATCGGTAGATGATTACCGAAATTTTTGTTTTCCTCATGTAATATAAATCAGTGCAGTCGAAATTTTATCATCATTCTCATTGTTTTACTCGAAACAACTAGTAGTAAACTGGTTTAAAACCTTACTAGTTACGAATTTTGTTGCAGGGACCCTATCCACTCTTGTGGTGTGGACAAAGTGATGTCAAAGATCATATTGCCGGATGAGTGATTTTTATTTTTGCATAAGATAAATATTACGTATACGCAAAATGTAAACAAATGAATAACAGCCTCGAATAACGTTGTAAAAGCCATTTTTTGCAGATAATCGTTAACATTTCTCTCTTACACTGATCAAACGTTAAATCACCCAAAAGTATGTACCTTACCGCATTCAAAATGGCATACAAAAAGTCGGCCAGTGGAAGAACGTTGTAAGTGTGTAACAAAATTATTCAAGCGAAATGGCTTGGGCAACGTGGAATAACGATTTAAAAGCCTTTTGCATAAAAGTTTTTGTTATCATTATTTTTGATAATCTAAAAAAAAAATTAACAAATGAAAAATAATTATTTTGTTACTTAAAATGTTATTCGCGGCTTTGCTTCAATTAATAATTATGTGTTCTAGCATATACATACACATGTACAAATATCACATGTGCTTCAAATATTTTTGCAAAATTTCCTAAAAAAAATCTCCTCTTTTATAGACAACATTAAACTCTGAAACTCATTCAGATTCCCCTTCAGCAAAATCAAATGGAGTTCGATTAGTTTCAGCTAAAGAAATTCTAATCAAAATTAAGCTATAGGAAATATAGCAAACAAAAAGAATTAAAAAAAAAAATTGCGTAACTGTTTAAATATTTACTAACTTGACTTATGACTTATACAATTTTGCCAAAAATTTATTTTTAATTGATTCCAATACTTTAATACTAAATTGTCTTCTTAAATAGTATTTGATTTAATAAAACACTTTTTTGTAATCATTAAACAAAACCCATAATTCCTAAGGAAAAAATACTAAGCCAAAGCTCCTTGTAACTATATTTACAATAAATCTACTTCTTGTAGCACAATTTTGCACTATATATATATTAAATGCTTCTTGACTTATCCTTTGGCTACTCATTCTCTGCTTTGTATCTCATTTCGAGGAATTGAATTTATTCATGTGAAATACAAAGAACTGTTGCTCGCTTTTGCAGTGATTATGCTTTATCGAGAATGGAATTTCATTTCAATATAGATGAATAATATTTAGTTTCGTCATTATCATTTTCTTTGTTTCATTTGCAAGTTGTTTCGTTGGCAGTGATAGTTTTGCTCTTGTTTTCTATTTCTTTTATTGTCTTTTGTTTTTTTCCTTTCGTTTTTATCGTTTTTGTCTTTGTAATCGTTTTGCTTTATCCCCTACTCAGTTTTTTTAAGTCCGTCCGCTTCAGAATGAAACGACATAAACAAATTCTGGTATATTTTTATTTTCTTTATTTGCTGTCAATTGAAGCTGTGATTTTTCCAATTTGATAAACAACAATTCAACTGTGATACTTTCACAAATAATTCACCAAAAACACAATATCTACAACAACAATAATAGCAAAAATAAAAAATAAATGTGAACACATAAAACACCAACAACGTCAAACAAATAAAAAAAAAACAATTGTAACAGTGTACAGTGGAGTAGAAAGAACAAAAGCAGAGTAAGCCGTAGGAACACAATTGCACCGTATAAACGTAGTAACATACGACGTCCATACTTTGCCAAATTGAAACGTAATTCATACAAAGGCACGCAATAGCCGACATAAAAGCATATCTACATTGTACGTTGATTTAAATGTAATTCTATTTCATACGCCAGTTGCCATAGTAAAAGAAAATGTAATACACTTATTTAGAACAATAGTGTTCACATGCATTTAAAGACGGGCTTAGCTAAAAGTATAAATTATTTTTACATGACTATAGGCCAAATTATTTTTGTATTTTCAAATTAAATATTTAAAAAGAAAATGAAAAGAAAAAAGAGAAAAAAAGTGGAATCAATTTGGAATGTTCTAAGACTATTTTCAAAACAAAACACAATATGTACATTAGACCGACTCACCTTATATGGCCAAAAAAAAAAAATAATACAGTTTTATCCCCCTGAAAATTAACTTTGACATGTCTTATGAAGATTCCCACAATATTATGGCTCTAGCGATTATCTCCCGTGAGCTAAACCCCGTCAAAAAGGGTCCAAAAATGGTATTTTTCATGTATAAAAAATTCGGTAAATTTTTTTTTAGTCCAATGAATGACCACATATAATATATATTTAGAGATTCTTTGATTCTGCATTAAAACATTTTTAAAATCTAACCACAGACTCGAAAAAGCGAGATGTTTATTTAATAGTCAAATTTAAATTAACTTTTCTTTTAAATTAAATTCAAAATGAATAGATCGGGTTTTGAGTGAATTCACAGTTGGTTTAAATTGCATTTTCATTAAATTTTACATTCAGAATACTTTTACTTAATTAACTGACAATATTAAATGAAACCGAAAATCCGCATTAATGTCCACTCAGTTTTTTTAATAAATGTAAGAATCAGTTAAAAATAAATTTTTTTGGAATTTTAAATGTTTATTTATTTAAAAATGACTGAATGGAATACTTCTTGAATAACCTACAGTCCGTAACTGTAATAATATTGTGAGTGTAGTAGCAATAAAAATTATTCGGTCATGTTCTGGAAATCAAAATCGGGTAAAATTTAGATCGAAGGCAGTTTTCAGTTAAATTTTCTAAAAATGACCGTAGTTTTTTATGATTTTTAGAGTAATTCAAATAAATATAAGTGCTACTCAAAGTATGACGTATATAAAGTGGAATATTTTTATGAACCTTTAAGATGTTTCTGTATATTCTTTTATGAATATTTTTTCAATTTCAATTTCACTCGAATTTGATTTTCATAATATGGGCGGTCGTTTTGATCATTTAAGATATTGAGGTAGCTTTCCTTTTTGGGGGAAAAAATTTTTCTGAAATTCCCGAATAAAATATTTTTTAAATTTTCAGAAAACTTTACACTAGAATATTTGATAATTTTTTTCCAAAGTTTTTGACTTGAATTTAAAGTTTTGTGACAGTTCTTTTGTCATAAATATTTTAAAAATTCTATGGAATTCCCGAATAAAATATTTTTGAAATTTTCGGAAGACTTTATACTGGAATATTCGGTAATTTTGTGACAGTTCTTTTTTCATAATGATGCTTTTCAGTTCGATTTTAATGAAAATTCAAATAACTTCAACATTTTTTGGTCCGATTTTCATTTCCTATATGTCGTTAGAAAGGTATTGATTACCGCTTGAGATCACAAATGAACCCTTTCTTGCACTATATTACTTTTTTATAGCATTCATTTAGACATCATTAAAAACTCATTTTATAACCACAAAAGGCATACATTTTTGCTATATACACGTTTTTTTTATAAATTTTAGCTAAATTAACCCGTTCATGACCAACATTTTTAAGAAGACATTGATAAAAATTGTGGGAAAAATTTAAGTCCAGTTGTAACTTAACAAAATAATATATAATTGCTATCGAGGCACATTAAACAAGACATCATTAAAAACCAGTTGTTGATCTCCAAAAACTGTATCTAGTTTAGGAATAACTTACAGAGATATGTCCTACGACGAATGACACAAAGACTAAATTGAAATATGAAAACTCATTTGGCTACCCTCATTAAAATAAAATATGTAATTTTTTTCAATACAGATCTCGTGCATTTCTTATGAAGTTATTTGTACCAAATTTGAATACTCTTAGTTACCATTTATCACTTGCTCATAAATCTGTATGTTATTTGTATTGAAGATATCCCGCCTAGGTTTACAATAAGACAGTGGGCTTTTACAAATATTGTTCATTTATAATCGAGCTATTGTTTCCAAATTTTTAAATTGTAGCTGCGGTTGTTTTCTTGATATACAGAAATCTTGTTTGATCCACGCCCACTTCTCCAATCCCGACATTTCTTTAAGATGCTGTATAAATATATTGATAGCCATTCCAATTGTACCCAATTTAGACAATTTTACACTTACCGTTCTTCAAATAGACGGGATTTTATTTCTAATCGCTCCCACTTTTGGACTGATGTTGCGTATTGATCACCAAGCTATTTGTACCAACTCTGGAAACTTTAGTTATGACCATTCTCTAGATGTAAAGAAATCTCTTTTCCCTTAGAATGTTTAAGATGCTGTATAAATATATTGATAGCCATTCCAATTGTACCCAATTTAGACAATTTTACACTTACCGTTCTTCAAATAGACGGGATTTTATTTCTAATCGCTCCCACTTTTGGACTGATGTTGCGTATTGATCACCAAGCTATTTGTACCAACTCTGGAAACTTTAGTTATGACCATTCTCTAGATGTAAAGAAATCTCTTTTCCCTTAGAATGTGAGAAGCCACGCCCACTTATCCACTCCCACCTTTATTTTTTGACAGATGTTGCATATCGATAATCTCGCTATGTGTACCAAATTTGGACAATTTTTTGTTACCGTTCTTTGGATAAAAATAAATTTATGTTATGCCACGCCCACATCTTCAACCCCGTCCAAATATTGTCGGATGTTGTGTATTGCCTACCAAGATGCTTGTACCTAATTTGAAAATTTTTTTTTGTAAAGTTATATTCAATCTCTTTGTATGGCAAGTGCCACTCCTACTTTTTTAATTCCGCCAACACTTTCTCAGATGTTGTCTATTGATCGGCTCTCACCGTGCTCCAGATATACAGAAATCTATAATGTATTTGTTTGAGAGGCAACACGCCCACTTCTCCAATCCTGTGCATTTTGAGCGGTTGTGTTATGATAACTCAGTTATGTGTACCAAATTTGGACCAAATTTCTCTAACTGTTCTTTAGATATAAATAGAGCCACCTTGTGCAACGTCCACCTATCCAATCCCACCCAAATATTGTCAGATGTTGTGTATTGATAACCAAAATGCTTGTACCAAATTTGGAAACTTTAGGCCTTTCCGTTCTCCAGATGTTCAGAAATGGAGATGTCACGCCAACTTAAAATTTCAAAAAAAAAAAAAATTATAGCCTATTGATCCGTCCAGACCATCAGTAATATACTGTTAAAGTTCATGAAGATCGGTTCAGCGGGTACAGACAACCAAACAAACATTCATTTTTATATGAATGGATTTTTTATTTGCATTTCTGCTGAACATCACTGTCAAAAGTATTTTGTGCAAAAACTTAACCGCACAGTGTCATGTTTAATATTCCACACATGCAAATATTTTCATACACTATAGAGTGCATGTATGTGTTTTTGTCCGTGTTATTGTGTGTATGTATGTATGCCTGTTTAGTCTTGTTTATTTGTACATATTTGTGTTTATTTGGCTGAAATGAGAAGAATAGTAAGAAGAAAAAATAAATTTACATTTAAGTCTTTTTTGTAGTTTTTACTTCTTTCAGCTCATTCTCGAGTTACCAGGAGATTTTGCCAAAATGATTGTATTATTTCTGGTTGGATGTATCAATGGATACTTTTTGCATGATTGAATCTGATTTTTGGCAATTACATAAATATTATGTACGCTATACACACTACCAACCATACACAATCACAATTTACAATTCACTTCAAGTACAAGATAAAGTGAGAGTGATTTTGGTTTATTAATTTTTTTTTAGTTTACAGTGAAGATATTCTAGTAAATAATGATTTAACAAAACAATGTAATAAATGCGTTATTAAGTATGTAGATTTTTAAAGATTGATCTTTTAAAGGTTATCCTACTTCCATTCAAACGATTTCCAAAGAATATTTATTTCGCTGAAAAAAATTTGCTAACTCCCATAGATATTGCCAAAATATAAAAAACAAGTCATATCAAAAATTGTTATTGTATGCAAAAAGGTATAAATAAGTTTGAGTATTTAAACCATCTTATGGAAGATACATTGGTTATTTTTACAATAACGTGCGAAGAAACTAGTTTCTTAGCTCTCCTGTTTTTAGTCGGCAGTTATTGAAAAATTTAGGATTTATATTTTTAGTCCGCTAGACAGACATTCGGAACCCCCTAATATGTATACATAAGAGCGACTCAAAAAAAAAAGTGATTTTGTTACCCCTCTGAAAATAAAGGTTGATATGTTTTATGATGATTCCCAAAATATTTTGGTTCTAGCGTTGACCATCCGTGAGCTGGACCATTTTTAAAAAAGGTCTTTTTTCAGTTTTTCGAATTTTTTTGTACTTTGCTCCAAGACGACATAAATAAAATTTGTTATCATCGAAAAGGGTTTTTGCAGCAGCATCCAATGGTATATAAAACTTGACCACTTGCGACCCACTTAGTGAGATATTTAACAAAATACATATTTTCGTTTCGGGTTTTCATACAAATTCTACGTATTTTTTTATTAATTTTATATATTTTTTATTGTATTTTTCACATTTTGATAAATTTTAAAATGAAAAAATTTTATACTCATATTGCCTATATATGAAAAAAAGATCAAATATATCGCGATATTCGCGGTTTATGTATAAATTACAAAAAAAAAAAAAAAATTTAACATTATTTTAAAACAGATTTAATTTGAAAAGCAAAACATTACTTCCACATACGTAGAATTTGTGTAAAGGCTTTATCTGTATATGGAGACATATGGTCACACAAGAACTATCAAGCCAATTGTTTTAAGGTAATCAGAGGATTTTAAATAAATTAAAGAATTGTCTGGTCTGTTATGTCTACAGTTGATGAGAAATACTGGGGACAAAGTCGATAGTGAAACCGTACAGTTCTACTACTCACATTTTCTACGGAGCATGACCTTATATTTTTCTCGGTAAACTATTGCTTACTTATATTTCATCAACAGACTTTAAATTGTAAACAAGATATATCATGAGCGGAAAATAAACGCTCTGAGGGAATAATTTGACTTTTTGCCAATAAAATACAATATTTATATCCTGGATGACATTTTGCTCTATTGATGGTATAATAAGCCGGGTAGATACTTTAGGGAGAGTTGCCAATATCATCCCCTAACCGAACTGCAAATATTTTAAAATTTTTACATATGTTGTGCTTTTAAGATATTGCAAAATATAAAAAATAGCACTAGTTAGAAAAATTTTGATTTAAATTGGTCATTTCCGGTTTTGCAGATAAAAAAAAAATTTTTTTTTTTAATTATTTTTTTTAATTAGTATTGTGGTTATTTTGTTGAACTATTCATGGTTTTTAATCCAAATTTTTACTATTTTAATTAGGCTTGAGTTCATTTAATTTAATTTTCATTAAATTATTTTTATGAAGAAAGGAATTTTACAACATGGAAAATTAATTAAAATTGTTATTGATAATTTTCATTCTTGACTGACCTGGGATTCGAAGCCAGGCTGGCTGGCGTGTGTTGTAAAATTCCTTTCTTCATAAAAATAATTTAATGAAAATTAAATTTGATGAACTCAAGCCTAATTAAAATAGTAAAAATTTGGATTAAAAACCATGACTAGTTCAACAAAATAACCACAATACTAATTATTGTTAAAGCTAAGGCACAAGCTCTATGTGTTTATTTGTCCTTCAAGTTGTGCTGAAAAATGTCAACAAGAAAAAAGAAAGACAAAAACATGATAAACAAAAAAATGTACTTTGGACTTCAAGTAGAATTCTTGACAAAAGTACGAAAAAACAGAAGTAATGAAAACATGGGAGATCAATTAAAAATGGATAATCATTCAAAATGCAAATTTCGATCTACCAAAGGTTAAAATACAATTTGGTTTAAGGATTGATGTTTGATTACTGACGTCAGCAGTCATCGATGGCTGCGAGTGTAAGACGGCAAATCCCTCTGAGGAGACCTAGTGGTTGAGGTCGAAACATGTCAGGGTAACCAGCCGCCTGGGTTCGAATCACACGCCAGCCAGCCTGGCTTCGAATCCCAGGTCAGTCAAGAATGAAAATTATCAATAACAATTTTAATTAATTTTCCATGTTGTAAAATTCCTTTCTTCATAAAAATAATTTAATGAAAATTAAATTTAATGAACTCAAGCCTAATTAAAATAGTAAAAATTTGGATTATTTTTTTTTTAGTTTAAAGATCAATCGATTTCCTATAAGAGTCACATAAAATAATTTTTTTTTTTTGTTTTTTGTTTGATTAGTTTTTATTTCGAAAAAAAAATTTAAAAAAACATTTTTTTTAAAACGGCAACACTTTACTTTCCTATAACTCGACAAATAAACAAATAAAAATCGCAACCTCATTCATATCTACTAGAACTATTGTTAAGCCAAATATAATAGAATTCCAACAAAATTTTGTTATTGGGTTGCCCGCTTTACAAATAAAGCCCCATATACAAATTTTGTTACTAGAATCAACGCACAGTAGGTTTTTTGATACCAAAAATAGGAATTAATTGCAAAATTAAATTTAGGAAATCCGAATACTTTTTTGTAGTTGGTAAAAGTACACAACATTCCACATCACTAGTGCAAACAATTTTATTTTTGACAACTACCGTTATTTCACTATACAATTTTAAAGTTTGAGTTATTTGACGTTTTCCTCGCGTACAATATAAATTTCAACTTTTGGTGTCTTAAAAATTAGTTTTGAGTGTTTTCTAAAGTGAGAATTAAAAATATTTTAATGGAACCTTCAACCTCAGGTTAGTAAGATTAATTTATGTTTTTTGTTTTTATGTGTAATTTTTGTTATTATTTTTTAAATAATTTTCACGCATAAGCCTATAAATTAGTGGATTTCGAGAATATGTCGATAGATAGTTGTGTATTAAGCTAAATTAAGAAAAAAAAATTTTTATCTGCATTTTTTGCACATTTTAAAATAAAATTCAAATATATTGTTGCACCTACATATAAAAAATCAACTTAAAAAAAGATAGATTGGATCAGGAAATAAAAAACCTTAAAGAGTCTGTCATTTCTTATGAAGTCAATCATAAGTTGCATGGATGGATCAGATTTTTTTAATGCCTTCTCCATGTGGCATATAAGCTTCCAATAAAGAAATGACCAGCTAGATCGGACATCGAAAAAAAGTTGTTGCAAAAAATTAAGCAATTATTCAAGAGGAGTTCAAAAATTAAACTGGTCTTATTATTGATCATCCGAAACCTGGCTTTGGAAATTCGAATGAGGGCAACACAGCTCGGCGCTTCTTTCAAAATGCGGACTTTTCAGCGCAAATTACAAAATTGGATGCAAAATAGATAAGACAACTGCATTCAATTATGGTTACCGTTTCTAGTGGTTTTCAAATAAACACTAATGCCTTTCGAGATTTCGCTCTTGATACCGCAAGGTATTTTTTACAACTGTATCCCTGGTATTATATGTCCCCAACTATCCATAAATTTTTAATCCGTGGACCAGAAATAATAAGCCACGCTTTACTACCTATTGGACAGTTGACGGAAGAACCACAAGAAGCTCGAAACAAAGATATCAAAAATTTTAGGGAGCATTTTTCGCGAGAAAATGTTCTAGAGAAAAATCAAATGAATATATATTTAAAAGACTATTAGTTACTTCAGATCCAGTAATAACAAATATGAGAAAATTAAAAGAGAAAAAACCCCATAATTTGCCTATGGAAGCAATTCAATTGCTAATATTTGAATCAAAAATCGATGGTGAAGAAGATGCCAATAATGATGACAATGATACCTATACTAATTATAGTGATAATGATGATGATAATAATTGATGATGATAAAGAATCGGATAAGGAATAGAAATGTGTGAATAAATATTATTCTTTTTATTTTAGAAATATTGCAATTTTTAGCAATATTAAAGGTATGTTTTAAAAATTAACTAATGGAAAATAAATAAAATTTGTACTAAATAATATTAAAAAATTTTACTTTCTAAAGTGAATTTGACTGAAAAAAGTTAAAATTAGAAACAGGGAAGTTACCTCGAATTAATTTCCCACTTTTAGTATCAAAAACCCCACTGTGCAACGGTTAGTATACCGATCAACTCATTATCACCTTCCGAGACGGTTTAACGAGATTGGCGGGGTGGTTATCCGTGCGTGTAAAACTTGTGTGCAGAGTATGGACCGCACTTTTGAAGATAATTTAATGAAATTCAGTACATACGTTTAAATTGATGTAAAGACTAACCCAATTAAAAATAGTCAGAATCGGCCCAAATTATCTCATAGCACCCATACCAAATTCTTTGCGAAATAGATTAAATTTGGTCCAAAAATATCTTATTCCCACTCAAATCGCCATAACTTCCTTATTTATGTTAGTGTTAATAAAAAATTTTGCGACGACCAATAGGTCATGAAAAGCTTTTTCTTGTGCATCTACCTTCTTGTTATTATTCCATGGTTTTACACAAAACGAACAAATCTAAATCAAGTCAACAATTTCTTTGACATTATTTCTTAGTTCTTTTTCATTTTGAACAATTGTCATGTCATAATAATAATAATAATGCTGATGATTACAACTTTAATGGTGGCTGAATATAAATCTTAAATAAGAAAAAAAAAACTCAGCGAGGACAACAAAATGCTGTTCAGTAGCCGAAGTATCAACCTGACAGTTGACATAACAAAACATTAAGAAAAACTTGTTTTACGACACGATTAAAAAAACATTTTTGCAAAGTCAAAATAATAACCACTCTTAAGAAAATTGCAACAAAAATAAACAACAGCGGTAGCAATTCAAAATTATTAACTACATACACTTACACAAACATTAACTAACCCATCCCAGTTGACCAGAATGTCGTTGACGAAATCGTCGTCAATGATGTATGCACGTCTTGTCCCCTATCGTCTGGATTTTCTAGAAGACAATTTAAGGCATATCAAAGTGTAAGACAGTATGAACGACATTGTCTAAAAAGTTGTATTTTATCAAGTCCTGTATGGGACATAATGAGCGACATTGTAGTATAGGTTGTATTTTATCAAACTCTATACGGGACAGTATAAGTGACATTGTCTTATAAGCGACGAAAATATTTTCTTCTGCCGAAGTTGAATGCTTTTCAATCACTTTGCTTGGATTGCTGAAATATTGTCTAAATACAAACATACATATTAGGAATTTGCACAAGCCCGTAACACCAAAAACAAGCTGATATAGTCGCGGGCTGGAAAATGGATTTCATGAATTTTACACTTCACTGACAATTTCCAAAAAAGCTTAAGTACTTAAAAAACACATGGAAAAATAGTCTGAGATAAATAACCATGTAATAATTTGTATCGTGGACGACAAAATAGACGACATTGTCATGCATGGAGTCAGCAACGATAAAGTCTGAGGTACTGTCTTGTATATAGTCGCCGATGAAATTATCAAAGACATTGTCCCTCATCTCATCTTCCGTGACCTTGCCGCCATTTGTTTGAAAATTTCGTAGACCACTTGCATTGAGCTGTCCTCAGTATATCTCCTACAACTTACTTCTGTCTTTAATGATGTCTTAAAGACGTGGCCAACTGGAAAACATACATTGAGATATAAAAATAGAAAAAAAAAGTATTTGTTTCTTCAGTTGCAGAGTAGACCATAAATGATTTTTTTATTCCAAAATATTTGTTGAAGTACAGAGTGTGTGCGTGTGTGTGTGTGTGTGTGTGTGTGTGTGTGTGTGTATGTTGTTGCACAACATAATGATGCAAAATAATATTGCAGCAATTTATAATATTTTTCAGGCTATTATGTGAAGAACTGGTGCGTGTTTAAGAGCTGCTGTTCAAAAATAGAAAAAAACTTAATGATGATTCGGTTGAACAGCAAACAAAATGTGAAGTGGAGGAGAAGAATTCAACGTTTGACAACTAAAAGATGACAGCTAACAAGAATAAAAAAAACTGAAAACACAACTCAAATAGGCAAAAACGCACCAATTTTGCCAAAAGGTGTTGGAAACATACTTAGCACGAGGATACAATTGTGTTAAATAAATAAAATGGGTGCAAATTTAAGAATTGTAATGTAAGTCTAAAAAAATTTTATGAAACGCAATCACATCTGACATAAAGAAAGAAAAAAATATTTATCTTTATAAATTTAGTCAATATATTTCCTTCTTTAGAATTTGGTTTAAATTGGTAACAACACAAGTTTCAAGTCAGCTGGCTGTACTTGGCTGGTTGACAATTTACATTTAAGTTCCCGCATTACCAATAAATAATAAATATTTTTACTAATCCGTACATCCGCGAATTTTATATTGAAAAAAAGTAGAAGTAAAAGTATGCGAAGAAAATACTTGAAAAAATTTTAAAACGAAGAAAATCGCCAATTCCATTCCCAAAAATTCTAAAGTCATTATTACAACATAATGATTAAGTTCCTGAACGAAAAATAAAATTTTCCCCATTATTACAACCGTCTAATTTTTTTATTACTATTCAAGTTATATATCACACGATTACAATTTTTGGCTCACTATTTAAGTTATAATGCCAGTGTATCACACAATTGTTGGAGCCTCAACCAGAAGTTCTCGTTTGACCTAAGCATTCGCCTAAAATGGCGAGAGCTTCCAGAGTCCGCCACAGAGTATTTTGATCTGTACCAGTAAACGTCTGAATTTTATCTGGTTTTCCACCAGTAACGTTGAGTTATTATTTGTTATCCAAAAGACAAACACGTTAAAACATTGAGGTTACAAAAGAATGCACAAAGTAAATGGTCAACAACTGCAAAAACTGTAACTCGGTACAGTTAAAACATAAGGTTTAAAAGAATAAATTAAAAAATTACTAGGCCAATTAAAACCAGTTTCATATCAGTTGTATTTTTCGTATTTTGTATTATTTTATAATTTTCGTATATAATAAAGCATAAAAAATTAACATGAGCGCATGCCATGATGGCCTAATCTCATTTTGATTCTTAAGAGATGGGTGATAAACATGGCGTTTACAAACCCCTATTTTAGTGCATAATAAGTCAAGGCTATACAATTGCCTCTTGCTTAGGAAATGGAGCTATATAACCTCCACTGCTTTTGGAAATATACCAGCAGCATCTATTGAATAGCAACATCATTTAGGGATGATCCATTCCTTTGGTTAAACTCTCCCAAAAGTGGTGAAAAATACCTGCTTGCGCAGATTTTTCATGATCTCTATTTTCACGACTTTGGGTTTTAATTACACCCATCACGTGATCCCTGGATTAATCTCTTCGTCAAAAAAGTATTTTTTTCGTTGCAGCTTTTAGCAAGACCATGGTTTGAGAAAAGTACTATACCATTGGACAAAGAACAACCTCTTGAAAAAAATATTTTCCTCAGAAAAGTAAAATTCCTCGGAAAGACAATCTTCGTAATAGACAGAGAGTATACTTTCGGAGGCCTTAACCAATGGTCCGGTGCCTGCTCACCGGGGGCTAGTGAATCCTGGCGTACTTCTAGATAAGATCCCTGGTTAGGCGCAATCTAAAGAGATCTGAGTTTCCGCTGGATCCCAGGTATTGACTGTACCTGATATTCCCGCAATTCCCAACGTACCCTACATACCCCTTGGGGGACTGAACAGGTAAGCGCATTCGCCTAATAAATCATCTCGTATATACCCATAATCTGAGTTACTCTAAGGTCGGGTTTTTGGAATGTGGATTAAGTTTAAACTTAGTTTAAAGTACTCTGAAACTTGGATTTTTCGGGGGAAATGTGATTTTTTTTATAATTTCAATAAAGGCCAGCACAGAAAAAAGTGTTTTATCAATTAAAAAAATGGTTGAAAAAGTATTTAAATTTAATTAATGTGATAATTGAATCAATTATTTTTTTAGTTGAAAGAAAATTAAAATATTAATTTTGATTTAATTAACATTTTATTTGTTTTAAAATAAATTTCCAATTAATATCTTAATTAAATAACAACAAATCTAAATTGACTTTTTTCGTTTAAAATAAAATAATTTAAACATGTAGAATTGTTGTTGAGAATTGTCAATATTTATTTAAATAAATAAATACATTGTTTGGAATGGCAAAGTTTTTTGATCACTTTTTTAATTAAAATTAAAAATATCATTTATTGAAAATATTTTTTCAAAATATTAAAATTTTTAGTAATCAATATAATCATTTTGGTAAAAGGTGCAAAGTCAACAACTTGTTTGCTTGATATTATGAATTTGGAATAAATTTGGTTATTGGAGAAATTTAATAATTTTTTCTGTGTAAGCTGTTGCGTCCAAATGTTGTAAACATACTTGGTAATGGCGGCACAAATCTGATTTCAGATTAACTAAACCTAGTTCAACCGAGATCTCAAAAATACATCCTAAATGTCAAAACTCAATATGAAAAAATTTCAAAAACCACTCCGATGTATTTATCTTATGAATGTACCTTTATATATGTACGTTATAGCGCAATTTGAAGACTTGCTTTAAATTCGGCTACCAATTAAAAAACATATTTTTAACAAAAAAAAATTGCTAAAATAAGGAAAATAAAAATTTGGGACACTCTATACCGTTATTAGTTAAGTATTACTTTTGTGAGGTATATGAATCAACCTATGAATTGCATACACAATGACCTTGCATTAAATAAATGACAAAATTATTTGAACAAGACACACTAAACACTGCTGAAAAAAAGTCTAGTTTAAAGAAAGATCATCACATAAGAAACGTTGCAAAACTAACACTTAAAGTCTTATCAAAAGGTTTTTCGAAAAAAAAACAATAATTTTAAAGAAAGTATACAAAAAATATAAACAGAAAAAATTTAAAAAAAAATTATTAATGAAGAATATCATACAAGATATTAAACCTTAGGAGGCATTTATACGATGTATTTTCAGACATGTCTGTTTTATTCATTCTCGTTAGCATATGATACCAAAAACCTCTGCATTTTCACGATGTCTTTCCAAATATTTCTCTTTTATGTCTAATTGTCTAATATGTATAAATATTAAAAAACATGAAAACTCATACTACCAACCATAAAAGCTCATTTCATGTCTGTTCAGCAACCCCAATTTCTTCTCTACAACGCAAACGTGTTTTAAGACATGTCTGAAAAGACATTGTATAAATGCCGCAAAAAACACATTTTGTATTTTACTAATTGCGCTTAGTTTTATTGAGTCGAATATAGTAGAATTTTATGAAAAATATTTCTTTATACATATGACTACTTTATGGTACTTTTCAAGAAAATAGAAAAAATTACCCGTACAGCAAAGAGTTAGATGTTTAAAGTCCCTTTGGCTTCAAATAAATCCTCGAATCACATTATAAGCCCAATTTGTAACGGTAACAGTGTTGGCTTGTTTTCCTTAACAAATTATTGATAATAAGAATGTTCCAAAACAGGGAAACTTTAAATCTCCATACTTTTTTAGGTGCCATCTCTCGGGATTATTCCTTTAAAACCTTATTACTTTTTTAGTGTTAAACTGTGTTAAAAAATATCTGCGTTTTATTTTTTAACTAATTTCTCACGTATTTATTTTTCATTTTTTTAAAACAATTAATAAAAATAACGAATCTATATTCTTTTAACCAATTAAGCCTTAAACCAAAGGCATTTATTATAATTATTAAAAATGCAAATTCCTAAACACTTCATAATGGTTCAAGCATTACCATTTGCATTTAATATCTTCAGCTAATTTCTACAATGGAGTGTTTCAGACAACAAACAAAGAGCAAGGAAAAATTAAATGTAACACAAAGAGTGTTTGTTTCGCAAGCACTTATCGGCAAACATGTTTTGACAACATCAAGTGACAACTGAATAACGCCAAACACTCACACTCTCCACATACTGATACACACACACACAAGCAAACAAACAACTGTTTTCTTCTTGCAAACATTTTTAAAAGATATAAAAGAAGGAAACAGGGAACAAAAAGACCCTCGATTAAATTTTCATACATACTTCAAGAGTGTCTTTGGAGCAGAACACTGCCTACCTAAATAAAAAGAAAAAAGAAAAAAGCGAATAACAATAAAAAAGTTCAACACATACAGACAAAACAGTGCACTTGAAACAAACAAAACAACAGCACTTGAACGAAGCACTCTGAAGCGGTACGAGTGTAAACAATGCATCACAGCTGGTGCTTGTACTCCCACTTTTGAATATAAAATATGTATGCTGGCTAAAAGTTGAACTCAGCTTAGAGGTTGATGATTTTTTTCTCAACTAATAATAAAAAAAACAAACACTAGAACGGGAAAGTTTTATTTACTCCTTGGTTTTACCTATACCGTAGACCGGAACTTATGCAAAATTTTGCAGAACCTGTCTTATCTATTTTGCAAACCATGTTGTAACAAAACTCTTTGTCTATTTGCTGCAGGTAAACATTAATGTTTTAAGTGTTGCCATTGTTGCACAGTGGTGCAGATTGTGTTATGACTGACTAGATTTGTTAAAAATCTATCTTCATCTCGTTCCTGTTCCGACTATTTAAAGTCGTTTGGATTTCTTATTGTATTTTTGAATAACCTAAACATATAAAAGTTAATTAAAACTTGTGTAAAATACCACTGTCCTTTAGCTTAAAGGTTCAGCATTTTTTTGTAGCCTCTTCCTTTCTCGCATATTACAACCGCTGAACCTTAAAGATAAATACAATCTGTCAGAATATGGAAAGAAACTATGCTTTGCATGTAGATGTAGGGACTTCTGCAAATATGAACAAGTTAGTGAAATTCTACACAATTGTATCTGTGTGCAAACTTAAGATAAACTTCAAAGGATTATAAAAAAGGGATTTGCTTACTAATGTGTTCACCTGTCGTTATTTCTATGCCACTAACGGAAAAACGAACCAACTCTAACAATTGAAAACAAACAAAAAAAATTCTTGCAACATAACATCTAATGTTTCCATTTTTTTATTTAGATGTTTACCTTTTCCAAGGTTGGCAACCGAAACGGATTTCAGTATCAGTATTGAAATATTTTTTATTTAAATTAAAAGGGTCATAAAAGCGTGTCATAATTTTAGAATATTAAAAGCTGAAGTAAAATGTTTAAGAAGGGCTTTTTCTCACTTGCAAATTAATTGGACATTAGGAGGAAGGATCGGAGATGGCATAATTTGCGCCATCTCCGACAAACCTTTAATAACGATACGCAATATATAATGATCGGAATACAAATTGCGACGGAGTGTACAAATAAGGACGCTATTTATTGCCTTGGCAGAAAATTAAAAAAAAAAATTGGAATTGTTTTTGAATTAATTTAATTAAACATATAATAATAAAAAACAACGTACGATTTGAAACAATGTTTAAATTAATTCAATTAAAAATTAATTAACCTAAAATCTATATTTTATTCAATTACCTCAGTTGATTCAAGTTAAATAAAAAAATAATCAACATAGTAGTTGAATAGAGCCAACTAGTAATTGATTTATTTGTAAGATTCTATTAAAAGTTTTATTAAATTATTTAAGATGAATAATTGAAATTTGAAATCAAACTAATTAACAAAATCAATTTTTTGATTAACCATAAAAATCTGATTTTAACAAAAACACATTTTTATACCCAACACAATTCTTGGTAGGAATTATGTAGTGTATAAATTACACTACTTAATTTCGTGAAATCGCTCAATAAATTAGGTCCCATGCACTCGGAGAACACTTTAATAAGCCTTAACTTGTAAAAAGTAAAGTTTAACTTTTGAAAATTTCAATTACAAAATAAAACCACACGAAATATGTTTTTTTTTTGCATTTCAAAAGACATTTCTTTCTTTCTTTAATTATTTTCTTCTTTCATTTTTTCCAGCACTTTTCACATTAAATTTTCTTCATAATAGTTGGATAAGCTTAAAAAGAATAACAAAGTAAAACTTTTTTCTTTCACATTCAATGTCACTATTAACAGAGTTAATCAAATAAATATAAAAGATCAATATTGTGTTCCCTATCCTCTCAAGAGAGAATGTAATGAGGAATTTCTTTTTATAATAAAAGGTAAACAATAAAATTAAGTTAACGATTTCGGGATTAAGTCCCGAAAATCCCTGGATAAAAAAATTAAAATTCTGGGATTCGGGATAAGCTGAATCCCGGGATTTTTCGCGATCCGGATTTTGGGATTGTCATCCCTAGTCTTGCAATTACATAGAATATATTATCTTTAAAAATGTAATATAATTTTATTATATATAGAGCAGCAATAAATTCAAATTTTTAACACTTGTGCTAATGGCAAATTTGTTTGTTATTTCGCTATCGGTAGCAATACCGGTATTAAATTTTAAGCAGTATTTAAGCGGTGTCGGCTTTAATAACGGTATGGGTTGCCAACCTTGCTTTTTTGTTCTAATGTCCACAACCCTTTCGAAAAGTGTTCACAATTCCGTTATTGTTATTTTCGCTACTATCGTTGTAGTCATCTTTTTATGTAATGAGGGAGGGGTTCCTACGATTTGTATAAATGTAAAATGCATATTTTTTTCGTTGCTCTTTGGCATTTGTTGCGAATATTATTCATTCTTTCATTCAACATCATCAACAGCACCGTCCGTACTTTATCATCAAAAGTCAGCTTAAATTTCAATTTCATGTTGCATAATATCATCAAAGAGGGAGCTAAATTTATAGAGAAAAAGTACGAGTACTTTGCTTATGGAGTTAAATTGTGTATGGATTTTTGTTGCATGCAGCACGAATAAGTTAAGCTTTATATGCAGTATTTTGCTATTTTAATTAGAAACTTGACGACACTAAACATCAATATTCATTATTTAAATAAAGTGTAATTTAAAGAATAGCGACTTTTACTTCAATTCACTGCACTTATTTTTTTTTTTTTTTTTGATGGACAAATTTACCAGATTTTAGTTTTTATACCCACATCACAATAGTGGAGAGGCTATTACACTGATAGAAAAAGAGTCATGATGCTGATGTATTTTGACATCAGTACTATGACAAGTGTCTTTGTTTTTGACCCCATGACAGTTTTCATCATTGTGAAGTTTGCTTTAACATAATTTGGCCAAATTGTCGTCAGGATCAAAAATTTAAATTTTGTCAATAACGGGATGATCCATCGGATGAGAAATTAATTTCTTTAGATGTAGTTTCATTATTTCCAAGTATACCTATAGATCTTGCTATAGATATAATAGAGGAACAATGGAATAAGTTAGAGGAACACACTTATATAGATAAGGATTTATTTTTACGTATTCTGAAATTTTGCATAATTGATAATAGGTATTTTCAATTGGATAGTAATATATATGTTCAATTAAAAGGACTTCCTATGTGTTCACCTGCATCTCCTATTGTAGCAGATATTGTTATAGAGAAATTAATAGATAAATGTATAGATCAGTTAACTATTAAACCTAAGATTATGACAAAATATGTGGATGATTTATTTTGTATAATTAAGGAATCAGAAATAACAAACATTTTAAATACATATAATTCTTTTCATGCGGATATAAAGTTTACAATGGAAAAGGAGTTTGAATCAAGATTGTCTTATTTAGACACTTTGATAATAAGAAAAGAAAAAAGTTTATTTATTGATTGGTATCAAAAACCAACATCGTCTGGTAGAATAATTAACTATTTTTCAAATCATCCAAAAAGAGTAATAATTAACACGGCTAAAAATTTTATAGAAAGTTTATTGACAATAAGTGATACATGTTTCCATAGGAATAATAAAGAAAAAAATTTTAGAGCATTAATGGAAAATAGTTTTCCAAAAGAATTTACATCTGATTTATTATTAATATATAATAACCATAGAATAAACAATTCCAACAGTAACGCAGAACCAAAAATTTATAAATCGGTAACTTATGTACCAAGATTTTCGGAAAGGTTAGAAAAATCAAATATTTATGATGCGAAAATATATAAAATTGCACATAAATCTTATAAAGCAATAGGTAGATTATTCACTAATATGAAGGATAAAATAAATAAGTTGGAAATGTCAAATGTAGTTTATAAAATACATTGTAAGGGATATGTTAATGGACAATGCAGTAAAGTGTATGTTGGTAGAACAAAAAAAAAAAAACTTAAAACTAGGATAGCAGGACATGAGTCAGATCAAAAATATAGGAATATTTCTTCACAAAAAACAGCTCTATCAACCCATTGTGCAAGTTTAAAGCATTATCCTGCTTTTGAAAATATATCAGTTTTAAACACGGAAAAAAATTATAAGCGTAGAATTATGTTAGAAATGTTGCAAATTATAAAGATACCAACAATATTAAGAATTTATTTTAAGTCAGATACTGAAAATGTAGCCCAAAATTATAGACATTTAGTTTATAAAAATAGAAACGGAAATTTAAAATTTATTTAAACTGTAATAGATTAGGGTAAAAGAGGAAAAAATTTTTTGTATTTAATTGAAAATATGACATTTTGTCAAATTTGTTTAATTTGTTAAATTTGTTAAATTTATTACAAATTGTTAATTTTTGTCAAATATTTAATAGCCTATTTCTAATGTGCGAAAGAATTCTTTCTTTCGTATAACTACATTGAAAACAAAAACAAATTTTTAGAAAAAAATCCCTGAAGAAGGCACATTTAATATTTTTTATAAAAAAAGAAAAAGGCCTCAAGCTTAAAAAAAAGGATTAATTAAAAAATTTTAAAGGTCGAATAAGAGCCAATTTATATAAAACTTATTTTATTGTAATCTTAATCATTTTACCAAATTTTTTTGGAATTGGTCTATATTTCACCATAACTTCCATACTGCTCCCGAAAATAGGGCTTAGTGCCAAAAATGTCATATAAATGTTCACATTGACATAAAAATTGACGACGATTACTTTTACGATAGCTTCTATGTCATAATATTATGTTGCGCTTGCAGTTCCAAAATTTACCATAGATCCCGTATAAGCCCCTTCCACTAATCAGATACAAAAATACAAATTTTATATAGATGCAAGCAGAGAAAAAACATGTTTTAATATGGTCACCTCCAACAAAAGTCTTTTTGAAAACAATTTTAAACATATTATGTTTAATTTAACCATATTATTGACACAGACAACCATATTATGTTTAAATTAGTACTCCATCAAGAAGCTACAACCATATTATAGTTGCGTCTAAACATGTTATGGTTAAATAGGGAAATAATTAGTTTTTAAATGAACAATAGTAAGTTTCTCTTTTCCAATAGCAACATGCTATAGTTGAAAAACTTTATAAGTGTTAATTATATTTAAGTTATTATTAACTATTACATGTTGGGAGGCAATCATAATATGGTTGTAGCTTCTTGATGGAGTACTAATTGAAAAATAATATGGTTGTCGGTGACAATAATATGGTTAAATTAAACATTTTTCAAAAATAGTTTTGTCGGAGGTGACCATAATGAAACATAATTTTTCTCTGGGTGTGGTACTAATATAATGAAGACAAAAAAATGTTTGGCACAAAAAACTTTTACATGAATCTTAACCTCACAACACAATTTTGTTCTGGCAGGTCCATCATTGCCCGTGGATGCCAATTATGGTACACGCAAAGAAAAAACATGATTGATACAATCACAATCGCAAACTATCATTAATGTTTGTGGTTATGATTGTGTCCAACACGTCATAATTAACAATATATGTTCAGACATAATGCTTATTGGTAATTATTATCTCAAAAATATTATTATATTCGGAACGATCTTTTAAACCATGATTCTATTTCCCAACACCATGCAACATCTTTATTTCAATATGTTATATAGTTCTCACAGTAAAACTAATAAAAAATTTAATATCAAAATTTTATGTTTTTTTTAATACATGCATGTACATTTATATTCTTTGTATTATATATACATATACAATATAGCATATATTAATTAATAAAATAAAATAAAATAATATAAAAATTAAAATTAATTTAAAAAGAAATAAAATATGACAAAGTTTTCTGTAAATATTTCTATGCCGGTTCCAATATTGTAGGTTTTTTTTGGCTAGAAGAAAGACAACGTAATTGCGTATTTATACATTTTTATAATTTACTTACCTGTTTCAATAAACGTATAATAATTTAATTCGCTGGCTTTGCAATGTAGCTTGGCCTTTTTCTCACCGAAAAATGTTTTTATTATTTTCTAGAAACTCATGTTTCCCGATTAACTAACGCTTGCTGACAAAAAATTACTTGGGAAAAATTTTATTTTTTTTTATAAACACATACTGTTTACTTTGACAATAAATGTTTGCTCATTTAGAGAATGAGTTTTAAAGCAAACAAAAATAATGGTATTAAACATAACTTTTGTGTGCAATTAATATTATGATATTAATTGTAAAGTCTAATTAATATATATTATAGTAGCAAACATTTCACATAATTTAATATGTTTAGCTATATCAGAGTAACTTTTTAGGTGTA
Organism: Pollenia amentaria; assembly: GCA_943735925.1. NCBI lineage: Eukaryota > Metazoa > Arthropoda > Insecta > Diptera > Polleniidae > Pollenia > Pollenia amentaria. The sequence goes on along the minus strand of OX031007.1, from coordinate 249,588,197 downwards.
AAACACCATATAAAATTATTATAGTGAATTTAAAAATGTTAAAGACAAAAAATATTTGTTCAAGTTATTTGAGGACTATAATTAATTTATTAGGGTAAACATATTAGGCTAATATGAATAAAAATGGTAGTAGTGACCACTCATTAATCATGTTTTTTCTCTGCGTGTACACACTCGAAAATTTGTTTTAAAATACTATGCTGTAAGGTATTATATGGCCGGGTCAGTCTATAAGTTATTACACGCAAAGAATAAACATGGTTGATACAATCACAATCGCAAACTATCATTAATGTTTGTGGTTATGATTGTGTCAAACACGTCTTCAGTAACGATATATCTTCAGACATGTTTATAGCTTATTATTGTCTCAAAAATATTATTATGTTAAGAAGAAAAATGTCTATGTGAACATGTTATATGGTTCTCACAATAAAATCAATAACAAAATTTATTTCAAAAATTTTATTAAAAATACATACATATACTTTTTAACCTACATACATATACAGCTTAGCATATATTAATAAATAAAATTAAATACATACATTTATTTATATATACATATATATCTATATAACTTATCTGTTTCAATAAACGTATAATAATTTCTTTCCTTAATTTTGCAATCATGCATGGCCTTTTTCTCCCTAAAAAACTTTTAATTATTTTGTAGTCATTCATGTTTCCCGATTGACTGACTCTCGCAGACGTGGAAGAAAATTTTATTTGCTTTATAAACACACACTGTTTGTTTGGACAATAAATGTTTGCTCATTTAGAGAATGTGTTTTAAAGCGAACAAAAAGGATGGTATCAAACATATGTTTTGTGTACAGCTAATATTATGATTTTAATTGTAAAGTAAATTACAGTAGCAAATATTTCACATAATTTAATATGCTTAGCAAGATCATGGTAACTTTTTAGGTGTAAAACACCTATATTTTAAATTTATTAGGGTAAACATATTAGGCAAATATGAAAAAAAATGGTCGTACTGACCATTCATTAATTATGTTTTTTCTCTGCGTGTATTTGTTTCAATATTAACACGTTTTTAAAGTTTGAAAATTTTTTGTATTAAAGCCAATTCTACAAAATGATATTCTGGTAGAGCTTAGAATTATTTATAAGTATATGTACAGCTACTCCCACTATAAATGGGACACCTCATTAAAATACCTTGGTTACATCTTTAGGTAAATAATTTTCTGTAGGTATCTATTTGAATAGGATAATTTAATTTTTATAATTCATATAAAATAAAAATTCTTAAACAAAACTGCGGCTTATTGTTGAATTCCAAACACATCGGCACATGACATTTTGTGAAATATTTAGGGACTAAGAGTATTACAAAAAAAAGGTTTATGATTTGAAATTTGGTGCTGTTATAAATTCATGGGTAATACAGCCATATGGCCTTCTTTCACATCACATTGAGAAATAAGGACATCTGGCTTTATTTCCATGTAAGACGTGAAATAAAGCCATTATGGTGTTATTGCTCATTTAAAATTTTTTGCTAAATATTATTCTACCCGCTTCGAAATGTGGCCCCAGGAAATATGGGCCCAAAAAGCAAATGAAATGAATTCCAAACTAAGTGCTTTTTCATTATGCAATGTAACCCAATTTCTTTTTAATGAAATGTTACCCCAAAAAATTTTAAAATAGACCTAAAAATAAAATTAAATATGGGCGTTTCCATTGTGACGTGACGTGAAATTTGTACGACCGAATGTAAAAAAAATTAAATGAAGAAGTGAAATTTGTAAAAAGGTTTTCTATATTGGCAAAGTAATGAAGAATATTCAGAAAAAAGTTTACAACAATTAAACCGTAAGTATTTGAAGATATAAGCAAAAATATGAGATGGAGTGACGTTACATAAAAGAGAAGTGGATTTTGACTTGCATTACAAAATTGCATAAGTCTGCGAATTGAGCAAGACACCTTTTTTAGACTTAAAAAGATTTATTTTGCAAGTTATCAAATTAAAAAATCTTTGCTCGTTTAAGGTATATATGGGAATTTCCAGAGAAAGAAAATAAGCTTGTATTTTAGGACCATGTTATTCAAATGTTATCCCTTTTATTACTTAATGTAGAGCTAGTTGCGCTTTACACCAAAATATAAAAAAGTAAATTATACATATACAATTTTTTGAGAAACAATTTAAATTACTTCTGTAGTTACGTTAAAAAAAAGTAGACTTTTTGCTGGAACTGCCCATATGACCCTAAATTTGGGATAATTCTTCTTAATCAAAAATCATCTTTAATTTTTTTATAAATATTCACCCTAAAAAGTTAATATTAAAAAAATCCTGAATTTCAAACTCTCGAACAACCTGAACTACAATTATTCAGGATATTAAATTTCATGATTTGGAAATTTGAGATTATGATATTAGGGATTTTCAAATTCGGGATTTTGAATTCCTCGACTTCGCTTACTAAAGCTTCTCCGCATAGACAGACTTCTGCTGGGCATGAAGCTTTTCTCCTCTATGGTTTAACAAATACCGGCTTAAGTAACTAAAGTTCTCTACATATCCGCCTTCGGACGGAAGCAAGGACTTTCTCTCCATAATAGAACTAACATCGGCTACGCTAACTAAAGCTTCTCTGCAAAGCTTGTCTTATGGCGTTATTTCTTTTTTGGTCTAAGGTCATATGGTTTTATTGCCTATAGCTTTATTACACTGCACATTGAAATTTGATCCAAAGAAGCACATTCGAAAAAATATTTAAATACAAAAGTAATTTATTTAAATGAAGGAAAACTTCTCACATTTTATTTGTACTTATAGCCAATTTACACTACAACGAAATCTAGTACTTTTAGAGCCAAATCTACACAGAAAAAAGTGTTTTATCAATTAAAAAATGGTTTAAAAAGCATTTAAATTTAATTAGTGTGATAATTAAATCAATTTTTTTTTTTTATTTGAAAGAAAATTTTAAACTTAATTTTGATTTTTCTAGGGAGAGTTGGTCAGGTAGGAGTAGATTATTTAGTGGATTTGCTATTTTCACTGATGGCTCGAAGAAGAGAGGCACGGGTGTGGGGTCTACATTGAGGATCTGGACATCAGAATGACATTAGGCTTCCTGACGACTGCAGTGTTTTTCAGGCGGAATTTCTGGGGATCTTGAGGGCCTTGGAACCGATAAGGGACAACATTGATAGGGGCTCGGAGGTCACTATATACGTCGACAGCCAGGCGGCCCTTGTGGCCGTAAAGGGCTGTTATGTGAACTACAAGCTAGTTGATGGTTGTAGGAGGGCTCTGGAGGGAGCCTTAGCAGAGTATGTGTTGAGGATCCTAGCTATATGGAGGCGGTTAGGCCTCCAATAGGCTTCTACTTTGGAAAGATCAGAGAATGGATTTTGGGTGCGACCAATAGAGCCTGGGGAAACCGAACGGACTGCCGGGTATCACGGACGCTGTGGCCGGTGCTTAGGAATTCCGATTCGGAGTTACTGCTGGGCAGAAGTACGGTCTGCGTGAGGACCATAATAGGAATTATCACGGGCCATTGCATGATAGGCAGGATGGCAATGGTGTTGGGATCCGACGTGTCGGATATGTGCGGGTTGTGTGGGAACCCGGAGGAATTGGAGACGGTTGAGCCCATTTTATGCCACTGTCCCAGGCTACAGGGCAGCAGGCTGAGGTGGCTGGGCAGCAGATTTCTAGGCGAATTAGGGGATGTCCCGGGCTGTGGGCTCGAGAGTCTGATAGGATTCGTAATGGGGATGGCCTAGCTGCGCAGCAGGAGACTGGGAGCTAGCCGCACATAGGACGGATTTGTGTTGTGTTGATTGAGGTTTTCTCTCGGGGTTGTTCAGATCTTCTTTTCTTATATATCTTCTTCGGTGTTTATTTCACCTACTTTCCAGCTATCTATTTCTAAACAAGGCATCACAATGGACCATATTGGTCTCTGGGTGAAGGTGTGAAGGAGACTTTACACCAGCCTTTCTACCTACCTACCTACCTAATTTTGATTTAATTAACAATTTAGTTGTTTTCAAATAAATTTTCAATTAAAATTTTAATTATATAACAAAAAATCTTAATCGACTTTTTTCGTTTAAAATAAAAAATTTTAAACATGTAGAATTGTTGTTGGGATTTGTCAATATTTAATAAAATAAATTAAAACATTGTTTGAAATTGCAAAGTTTTTTGATCACTTTTTAAATTAATATTAAAAATATCATTTATTGAAATAATTTTTTAAAATTTTTTTAAATTTTTAGTAATCAATATAATCATTTTGGTAATAGGTACAAAATCAACAACTTGTTTGCTTGAAAACTATTATGAATTTGGAATAAATTTGGTGATTGGAGAAAATTAATAATATTTTCTGTATAGTTGTTTTCGACTAGATTGCCCTTACAAAACAAAATCTACTCCGTGACTAGATTTCGACGAAATATATTCAAAAACTACTAAAATACTTCCCTGCACAGGAGAAAAAATTACATTTTAATAAAAAAAAAAAGAAAAAAAAACGGTTTGTTAAAACTATTAAAATATAAAAAAATTTTGTGAAAATTGTAAAAAAAATGCAATAGACAAATAATATAAATGAAGTTGATTATATATACAAATTTTTAAATGCCTAATTCTTTTTATTTGCATGTATGTGTTAACCAAAAAACTTTCAGTCGGCTGTTTTTGTTATGAAAACAAAATTTTGATTATGTCAAAAAAGTTTAATGAAAACGCACTAAATTTCGAGGAAGATTTCAAATGAAATATACTAGATTTCGTTGTAAAGTAAACGGCCTATTAAAGATTACTTTAAGAAATGTTGAATTTCTTAGAATAAAAATTGTATTTTTGCTGAATATAAATATCTCTTCTTGCAATATAAAATTAAAGTCAAGGGAAAAATTATTTTTTTTATTATTCACTTTAACTTTATAACTGCGCTCAGTTGCAATTTTCTAATACCATTGTACTTCGAATTCTCTCTTATATTTAAAGTTCATTACTCGCTTATTTTCACGTAGTTGTTGTTTCTTAAATCTTTCTTTCTCTATTTCAGCGCACTTTTATGTACTTTTTAAATTAATAAGAAAACTAGAAGGCTGGGAAAATGGCTGGCGGGCAGGCAGATGGGCTATTAAATACATATTTTATGATCCAACTACTACAGTGACTGTGACTCCGACTGCCGTGTCTGCGTTGTCAGATTTAAATATTCCGCTTGCACTTGTTGGCTGACAATGCAGCTTGAATACAAAAAACTACAATGCGGCTACCAAATTGTTCAAAGTTTAAGTGGGGGAAGGTACCGGTACTCAGTATTTGGTATTTTTGAATTGTTTAAGCATACACCCACTTCTTTATATTTATTTACATTTACTCTATACTACAATGACATCTTGTTGTAAATAATCCCCGACTTTAGTTTGCAGGTACCTGCTTCTTTTTGTTCTTCTTCGCTAAGTAAATAATGAGTAGATTGTGTCCCCTGTTGCCAGGCAAGTAAATAGAAGTAAAAGTTCTTCTTTTCCAGCTGTATTCAGTGGCTTGTTTACTTTCGTTCATAATAAGCAGTCAGTAGGAATTTAAATCGCTTATTATACAGTCTTTTGTTTGCTTCATTGGTTTATATTTTTAAGCTTTTTTCCTTTTTACTTTTCCAACGTCTCTTCTACAACTGCGCCTTTGCTCTGCTATACATAACTACTATGGTCATTACTGTCAAGTATGTGTTTATTATTATCCGCTTAGAGGAGGCATTTCAGCGTTTGCTACATTTGGTTAAATATTACTATTGCGGGATCATCAATTTGTTTGCAACGTACTTTTATAATCGAAATTATCATATGGATACTTTTCACTGCGTTCTTCTGAATTTATCTGATGATTAACCCTCTGCGACTGACGTGACTTTATAATAACAATTTCAATTATGTGGTAGTGCATTGGACATGTTACAGCTTGTTATTTGTGTAATTTATTTTTGAGAACAAAACGACAATTAATTTTAAACAAAATTTAACGCTTATGTGCGCAGCAAGGTACCCGGGTACTTTTGGTATTTTCAATACAAATTTTCTTATTAAAATTGATCATCTGCATGTCTGAAACTTCTTGAGAACTAATAACTTTAAAAAAGTTTTGTATTTTTGCAGCCGTTTATATAATTTTTTTTTTGATTTGCGTGAGAGACCAATTTACTCTTAACACTCTTAAATGTGCAGCCCGGGTACCTGTACATGTTTTATATGGGAATGCGGTTATTGTAGGTAAATTGTTTGAAGTTGCTAGTAGCTCTGCATAAACTAATGATAGTATGTACTAAAAAAAATATAAATGTGAAGAATTTATTTTATAAAATAGAGAAACGGAAACATAAAGAAATTAAATTATAGTGCAGATCTTTTGAGCAGTTTGTACACATTGGACGATAAATAATTGTCTGATGACGGTATTTCTGTAAAATTAGTGCGCCGTTAAAAGAAGTAGGAATTAGAATTGTCATCTCCGAACTATGCACTACTACAAGAGGTCTCAGAAAATGGGACAACTTATCGTATAATTTTTTCAACTAATGAATTATAAATATTTTGGAATAAAAGAACAACGCTGAAGCCATAAGTCATATGCTCCTCGCTGATGCAGATGATATTGGCATTATTGCAAGACACATGAGAGATGTAAATGTTGTCTATGAGAAGATTAAGAAAGAATCAGCATAAAGGGGTCTGGACGTAAACGAGAATAAAAGAAAGATATTGATTAAAACTGTAGAAAAATCAACGCAAATAAAATATGGCGATCAAGTTCAAGCAGGCAGTCATAATTTCGAGATAGCAGAAGAACTTATCTATCAAGATCAACTGTAACATCATCCTTGAAATAAACCGCAGGAAAGTGCTTGAAAATAGGTGTTATTATGGACTAAGCAACCATTTAAAAATGCATAGCCATTTCCAGGAACACGAAAATTTTGAGAGACAGTAGACATATGAGTCCATATGCGTTGACAAAGAGTGTAGACGACGAATGAGTCAATAGCTGTATGAGATTTACACCACTGTGAACATAGTTAGACATTGGAAAGCTAAACGCAGAATGAGAGGCATTCGAGAATCAATATGAAAGAAAGTGTAAACGGGGAAGAGCTAAAAATCAATTTCGAATCAAAACTGGAGACAACGTACAAATGATTGAAGCGCACTCACAATATTTTTTAGAAGGCCGTCCCCAATAGAATATTGTAGTGTAGTCTCAGGAAATAAATAAGTACCTTTTCCCAAGTCTATTAAGATTTTACACCTTTTTAACTAGGTATTTCGGATAAAAACGCTTCTTTTCTGCGTATTTTTCATATATCTTGCTGCGCAATATAAGGTGTTTACTTTGACGCGCATATAAGGGTTAATGGCATTTCGGAAAATGGTTCTAAATAACTTACATATGTACAAAAAATAAATAAATAATAATAATTTCCTATTTATTTTTCCAATGGTTTTAATGGTTAAATAAAAAGATACAACTTAATTCTAACATGAATATGTCAACTTATTTTATTCTAAGCTAAGAATCTGTTCTTCGCGGCTTTTTAAAGTTCCAGATTATTTTCTCTTAGAACAGTGAAGATTATTTCAAAAAAAAAAAAAAAAATAATAAGATATATAAAGTATCGAAATAATTTTATTGGCGTGTTGTTTAGGAGACACTACAAAAATATAACAATAGTATTGAGATGGTTGTTTCTCAGACACCTACCTTAATATCGACGTTGTTGTCCTGAAGACACTTTTCTGCTCAGCGCGACGCGCGCGCTCTCTTTGATCGCGTTCTTCACACCAACGTACACATGAAAACGTTGTAATAAGGTACTGAATGCGTGAGAGCCGATGTTGGAAAAGGAATGGAGGAAATCCCGTTTTTTTTTCATTGGTGTCTGTTAGACAACCACGGCAGTCGCAGAGGGTTAAGATTTAAGAAACTTTAGGTTTGGTTTTTATATTATATCTCATACTGGCAGAACTTAAAATAGAAGTTATTTTTGAGCCAAAAACGTCCGTCGATGGAATAATTAAAGATAAGTTGACAATATAGGGCTTTGATCGATTGAACTCTTTACATATTTCGATATTTAGCAGAGTTGACTAATTGTGCAAAAAATCTTAGTAGAAGTTTAAAAATTTGTATGTCATAACCTTGAAAATATATTTTGTCGCTTTTTGTAATTGACTTAAACTAAATAAAAAGTAGCTTTGCGACTTGGGAGCAAGTAAGAGTCAAGGATTATTTTAGGTGCAATACGTATCCTTAAACGTAGATAACCAGTTGTGTCCCCCTATAAGAGATGTAAGATGATTACTTTGCCTTCGGTGCCCCGGTAAGCAAGATGGTAGTTAGCTTGTCTATCAGTGCCGAGGTTGCGGGCTCGATTCCCGCCAGAGACTCTGGTCTCCTGCAGACAAGCGAAGAGTTTCGCGGGATTAGCATAGGAAAAAAAGGAGAAAAAATTTTTACCAGAATATAAAAACAATATAAATTTACAGGGAGGAAATAAAAAGGAAAACTTACTGAAAATATTTAGGATCTGAAAGGAAATGTGCGGTTTTTAATTCACATATCGTTTAACTTGTAACGACTATCATAAGTTACAAAATACTGTTTATAAGTTTTCTAGCTACGCGAATCTCTAAATCCTTGGCATTTAAAAAAAATTTCTTTAATTCGCAAATGTTTCAAATAGTATTCTCGAACACAAAATGCTACTTTAGCTTAGGCCACACTTATCAAACATTTGCCACCCCTCACGATACCACTATTTTGTTAACATTTGATTAATTTTGCTTTATATAACTTATTATAAACTGCTAATTGCTGTTTGCTTAATGAAACAGTAATTAGCAGGTATTTAATTACATTCTTCTGTAATTTTTTGAGTAATTTTAGGTTTTGTAAATCAACAAAAATTGTTAAAAAGAATGTTAATAGTCGAGCTATTTAGTGGCCAAGATTTTTCAGATTTTTACGTCAAATATTTTCTAAGTGTGAATATTCATTTACATAAAGTTTCTTGTCAAAATTATGTATTTTCTTCATCATAAAAAAGACACTTCAAAGAGGAATACCGTGACCCAGCATCGGCAATTATGTACCAAAAAATAATAGGGGAACTTATAATTAAACGACCATAACACAGTCAAAATAAATAATCGTCAACCAAGGAAAAACTTTAACGTTAATAAGCAACAAACTTTTTCAGGTCTGTAAAATTACCGCTGTTTCGCAGAAACGAAGAGATGAAGAAAACCTTTAAGTAGTTTCGTAGTCCATGAAGTAAAACAAAGCAGACTTGGTATTTAAGAACCGCTCATAATTTTTTTACCCTTGTATCAGCGTATGACTAAGGCCTCATTAGTTGTTACTTTCCGTTGCCGATCTGATTCGTTCTATCCTGTAGCAAATATTTTTGGAACTACTTTTTCTGTGAAAGGAATCATCCGCTTTTAAAAAGAAAAGCATTGAAATTGTAAAAAAAAAACTTTTCGTAAAAAATAAAATACTAATATTTTGTGTCAAAACTACGTCGATTTTTAAAAAATCATTAATTAAAACCAATTTTTCTAGCTTTAAACAAAAAATTACAGATTTGTCATATCATAACAAACTAATACATGCACAGATTTGTACGCAACAGAACAGACCGAAAAAGCAAAAACAAAACACACATACAGACTTTCAATTGAACAGAAACAAAACAGCTGATTCGTAACAGAACAGAACGTACAAACTAATTCTGCCTTTGCACTGCAGAAGGCCCATAAAAAACATCACAGCTCTAGCGGTCAGTTCTCGTTCTGTAGAAAATTAAATGAAGAAAAAACTTTTCAATAATTCCCTAATTAAATACTTTTCACTTAATTTTTTTTAAAATATTTTTTTTTCGGATTCTTGTTTTTATTATGAAACAAGTGAGACATATAAAACACTCTATTGTGCCACGCCCACTGTTCCAGTCCCGCACACATTTTGTTGAAAGCAATTTATTTATAACTGATATATTTGTAACCTAACACTTCTCTAATCCCGCCCGCTTTTTTAAGAGAAGTTGTGTAATGGTAACCAAGATGCTTCGACATTATTTGGAATCTTTGTCTCTTTCCGTTCTCCAGATTAACATAACTCAATAATGTCTTTGTACGAGAGGTGCCACGCCCACTTCTCAAATCGTGCTCATATGTATAGAGATATTGTGTATTAATAACCCAGCTACGCGTACAAAATTTGGAGAATATTTCTCTTACCTTTCTTTAGATAAAAATGCCACGGCTACTTCTCCAATATCGCCCATATTTTGTGTTATATTGTGTATTGATATCCGAGATGTGTGTACATAATTTGGCAGAGCCACGGGCACTTCTCTAATCTCTCCCATTTTTTATTGGAGAGGTTGTTTATTGACCAAGATGCTTGTACCCAATTTGAAAACTTAAGCTCTTGCAGAAAAAAGAATTAAAAAACAAGACATGGGATTTACTGTTCAAATATGAGGTAGTCGTGGTTTTTTGTTTATATATCAGTCAATTATCTGACTAAATATATATACATACTTATATATATATAATAACATAGTTCCCATCATTTCTGGGGTCTTCAGAGATCAAATTTCAATATACACATGGAAAGACAGACATCGTTAAATCAACTTCGCTAATCAGGAACCAAAATATATACACTTTTGCAACTACATATGCTAAGAAAATTTATAATCGAATGTCAAATCAGAAAAAAGAATAAGCAAAATTTGTCGGGATAAATAATTTTATATAAACTTTCGCCAAATTATCGGATGAATAAACGTAGGAAGATGCTGTTGATAACTTTAAATGCAGTTAAAATAATTTATTATTTTATAGAAATTTTTTGAGACACTTCGCGATAGTCAAAATCTATTCTAGATGACAATTGATAAGAATTTTGTGGATTTATATCTCTTTTCCAAAGATTTATGCTTGAAGTTCCCAAATTAAAGTCGCAAACACGCTATTTCAAGTAATGTTGCACTACTTGACAGTTAAAGAGAATTAATCCCCTGGTCTATTACAGAGCGGATGATCACTACACACAACATTGTGTATGCTAGGGATACGGTTTTGCAAACTATTCGCTTATTTTCGCTATTTGCATTCGGAATCGTTTCGAATATTTAAAGCGAATATCTCATAATTGCAAAATCAATAATATCTGCAAACTTTCTGATGACAATTAATTGTAACAAATGTCAATACCGCGAAAATACTATCATGAAAAAGCTAAATGAAGCAAATTTAATTTACGATCCTCACCGCACTACTCTTAATGCTTATTTTACACTTCTACAAAAGCCTAACGTATTACATAACACTTTGTAAGAAAGTAATTTAATGAGTTTTGTTTCGACTGCCAATAAATTAAATTTCATATAGCAGGTTGTATTCACAGTATCGCACATGAACATGCTCTTGTTAAAATGCTGCCCTAATCAAACAAAATGATATAAAACGTGGAACATACTTGTCATTTTCATAACACATTGCATTCATATTATCAAACTTTTACATATTACTTGAGTTTTTGACATGTCTTAATTAGGGTGGTTAAATTTTAAGGGCCGGTGTTGATTATGAATAAAACACAAATTATTTAGGAAATTATTATCATTTCTTTTTATTATGATAATATTGGTATGGTTTACTTATGTATGGAACAAAATATCGGCCAAATGGCCACCGCGACCTTGGCGGCACAACTCCATCCGATGGTGCAAATTGTCGATGAAGCTGAGGTATAATTGGGGTTCAATGCCTTTAATGTGCCGAATTTGAATTGTTGCTGGCTTACAGATGTACACCTTTTATTTCAAATAACCCCAAAGAAAGAAGGGAAATGGTGTCAAGTCACATGATTATGGCGGCCAATTAGCATCGCCACACGGCCATTGAATTTGTCGCGCAAAAGAGCCATTGTTTCGTTTGCCGTGTGGCAAGTGGGACCATCCTGATGAAATCACATATCGTCCACATCCATATCTTCCAATTCGAGTCATAAAAAGTTCGTTATTATCTCACGATAGCGAACACCATTCACAGTAACTGCCTGACCGGCCAGTCCATAAACCGCACCAAACAGTTACTCTTTTTGGGTGCATTGGTTTTTCGACAATCACTCTTGGATTATCATTCGCCCGAATGCGGCAATTCTGGTTATTGACGAATTCACTAAGGTGAACATGTGCCTCTTCACTGAAGATGATTTTCACGATATGTATTTTTATTTGAATGCCCACTTTTATAATAAGCCTGAATAACTTTAACGCATTGCTAGATTGTGTGTCTTTCCATGGTTCAAATTGAGTTAGCCTGAGATTGAAAAATGTCAAATGATATGCAGAAAAAAACTTGACGTTTAGGTGTGGTTCACATTCAACATCGGCCCTTTACAAAGTGTAATAGTGTTAAATAGCCTTATGAATGATAAAGCATTGAACTTTTTATAATTATACTTTTGATGTTAAAGACCTTATGCACAATTAAGTAAAATATTAAATTTGCTCTATTTTTTATACGGAAAAGCTTTTAATACCGTTAAAATTACTTTTTCTTTTTTGATAAAAAAAAATAATATCGGTTAAATTTTGTATAAACTACCATTACATGTACGTATTATTTTTAATTTATTTTATTTATTTATCTTAATAAATTTTTGAAATAAAAAAGTTTTCATGTTATTATCATCAAAATCTTAGATACGAAATGCTAAAGAATTTTTCAAAGGTCTATGTTACAAAAAATCTTGTTGAATCATGCTCATAATTTATGTTGGCTTTGTTATGGACATTTTTGCTCCCTTTTATATTATCAGATATGTACCACTCTGTTATACACATAGAAATATTGATCAAATGCCAAGAAGGCTTTAGAATAGTTTTGTATGGTATTTTCAATTCGCACAGACTCAAGGTTTTCTAGTTTATTTAATAAGAAAAGAAAACAGAACAAAATTCTCTGCTACGATTACTGTAAGACTATTTAAATAAATACTCACACCACTTAAATAACATAAATAAAATATACCAATTGATTTTATTACCAATTGACTTTCTGGTGGTAAAAAGCCACAAAAACATCACTAAGCTTTTCTTGAATTATTTGAAATAATTTTAGTTAATTATTTTCAATAACAAAAACTGCCTTTGACATTAAGGAACATATAAAAAAAACACAAATGATTTTAACACAATAAATACATAATAAGAAATATATTTAAATATAAAAAGCAAAAGTTATTTATGAGCTCTGGACGTAGAATTTTAAGAATCTGGGCCGATTTTATAAAAGTTTGAATTAATAATATTCATTTAAAAAAGTTTTAAGTGCAGGCAAATTATTATACTTTTTGAATTCAAAGCAAATATAGAAATTCAGAAAGTTGTTTTAATTTTTTTTATTCTTAAAAAACCACATGCTTAATTTTCTTTTATTTTATTTTTCTTTTTTCATATATTCTTCATACATATTTAAGAAAAAGCCCTTTAACTACATGGGACTTCCCCAAGGGGCGTAAAATGTATGACCAACTTTCATTAGTGTTTCGATCTAAGCATTTTCTCAAAAAATATTTGCTCATTACTTCTACAAAGACAAACGAAAGATTTGTTCACTAAACTTTTAATCAACTGTTAAATTGAACGTTAAATTGCCAAGCAAAAGGAAAGGTAAAATTGAAATCAATCTCGTGGTTTATTTAAAAAGTGTGAGTGTGTTAGTAAAAAAAGTTTGCGTGTGTTAGAAATTAAAAAGAATTGAAAGACAAAACTTGCTCGTGACTGCAAAGTTGGAGGGTTTCATACAACTATTAAGGTTTGATGAAATTCTTAATTTGGCCCCTGCAGCGCCTAGAATCTCACTAAATGGATCAAATGTATGACCCACCCTACTTTAGGTTTCATCTCGAACTTTTGTTTCTAATATACCTACCAGCTATTTATATTCTTTAAGTTAAGTTTTACAAAGGTCTGCATACCACATTTTGAATCTTTTACAGTATAATAAGGACACCTAAGGATTGCTTTAATAAAAAAAAAAGTATCCTAGTTCGAAAAACTTTAGCTTTAAATTCCGGGTTTGTAGATAACATTTTTTCCATATTTTTTTTTCTTTTCCGAAAAGATCAAACGATTTCCTATAAGAATCACTTTCTTAATTTTCTTGTTTAATCTTTTTTAGTTTAAAACGATAATTTTTCACACTTACGCACCCCATAACTGGACAAAAAAAATATTTGGCACCCACATTCATGTTTACTAGAACTATTGTTATGCCAAATATTCTGCACAAAAGATCCTTTGGGCCGCGGTGCGTATGGACTTCTTCATATCTATCTATGCCAAATATGAAAATATTTGGACAAAAAAAATTTTTTTTGGTATGTCCGCTTCATGAATAATGTAAGTTGAAATTTCCTGCTACTTATGTTTCAGTATCTGATCAGATATAATACGTGTCTATTAAATATCCACATACACAAAATTTATTATTCATATGTTTTAGATAAACATACATATAAATAGTTTGATAAAAATCTTTAAAAACCACTGGAATTTTATATTAAACACTTACATACTTAATATGTATATGCATGTAGATATATTTATTATTCGAGCGATAGATTAAAAAAATATATATGTACATATATATATAAATTTTTGTGAACAGAGCTAAACTAAATACTAATATTTTTGAAAAACTACTAATGTGTGTATCACAAAGCAAAACAAATTGGAAAAAAGTTATGTTCTTTTCATTCTATTAAAAAAAAAACTCGTTCATTAAGGAATTATTTTTTTCTATTTATGTAGTGAAACACTTAATATCAAATTTTTTGGACTACAAATACATAAAGCAGTTTGTCTATAATTTTTTCTATTTATAATTCAAAATGTGTACTTTTATTATGCAGACATTTGACTAAAACTGTGCTTTTAACGTTAATTGGGTAATTTTTGCCCCCAAGTACATAAAAGGGTTAATTAAGATTTTGTTCTTTTGAAACATGGGATAGCAATTACAGAAAATAGTTTAGTTAACTTTCATCAGTATATGAATATTCTCTACGATATTTCGTTATCAATTTCATGAAAAATTCAAAATATCCAAAATAATTGAACTTTGAACTTGTTCGATTTTGATCAACTTTTCGGAATATAGTCCTTGTAGCTTGTGTCATTGACTCTGAAAAGCAGTAAGCGAAAGTTAATAAAAATAGATTTACTTTACCCTATTAATTTAATTTTTCTCGAAATCCGTAAAAATAAAATTAATATTAAAGCATTTTATTATTTTAATTCTCTAAGATGTTTTGAACAAGTTCCTGGAATGCAAATCAAAATTTTTTTCATTTTGTTGAAGAAAATTTTTTTTAATATAAAATTGGAGATTTGTAAGCCCCCCCAAAAATGTTGTCTGTTTTTGAAATCACCTGAGGACACTTAACGCCAATCAAAAAAAAACATATTTATATCTCACAATCTTGAGTTTTTTTAATAAAATCAATTTCAAAAGCCATTAGATAAAGTGTTTGCTCGAATTTCTTGGGCAAGTAATAATTAGCACATTTGTGGTCTGGGGCATTATTTATTACGGGACTTGCTCTTAACTCATTTCGGTTTTAATATAATTTTAAAAACATAATTGTATTGACATTTCGATTATTCATCATTTAGAATAAACCTTTTACGAAATTTAAAACATATGTAAAAAACTAAAAAATTTACTTTTTCTATTTGTATTTTCTATTCAAATTTTCAATCGATTTCCGCCTCGACTCTTCTTTATCCAAGCGGCACCAAACTTCATATTAATTGTTTTTTATACAAAGGAATTAGGCCATTCATTCACTTTAGAATTTACTTTAATTTATCTTTTTTCTCCCCTCTTGGCTACAAACATAAAAACTAAAACGCGTTTGCATGTATTGTTTGGTGATTGAGAGTGTGTTTGTTCACACTCTTTAATATAATTATTTTTTTTTTTAACTACTTCCACATGCATACCTTAATTTAAGAAAAAAATATTAATGTACTTTCATATATATTTTATTATTTTAAATAGCTTTTTGTCTGTTATTAAACAGTCCAATTGTATTTATTTTGACAAATAATCATATGTAATCTTAAAAATATTTAATTTATTTATTTATTTATTATTATTATTATTATATTATTTATTTATTTAATCAATCCTTACTGACTAATGGATTTAAAAATGTACATAAAAAATTACTAGTTAAGATAAACAATTATCTTATGCTTTTTTTAAAGAAAAATCAACAAATTGTGACAAAGAATTAAATTGTCGACATAACCTTGAAAAAGGATCAGCAATATCGTAATTTACTCTACAAAATTTAACAAAAAGCGGCTTATAATGACGAGTATTGCGACAAGGTTTATTAAATTTAACAGAAACATAACAGTATGTAAAAAAAAATTTTGACATTGTGAAAATTGTTTATTTTTTGACTTGAATCAAATAAGTCTAGTTGTTATTTGTTGTTTAATTATTTTTTATTAACTCTTTTTCTTTATACAAACTTACTAAAAAAAAAAAGGAGAAGCAACAGGGAAGAAAATCTAGAGTAATAATAAAAAATAGAAGAAAAACAAAGGAAATACCAAAATTATGTTGTCAGGAAAATGTTTTTTCATATTTTATTTTTGTGTGTGTTTGTTTTATTTCCGCTGGTTTACTATCTATGATTTTCTTCTTTAGTCAAGTGCCATAGATAATGATGTAATCAAAGTTCTTTTTTTTATTAATAAAACCAAAAATTAACGAGAATTTTAAATGCTTAATAAAAGAACATCTATGGCTGTGATTCAGTTAATCAGATCGAAAAACAACGGTGCAAGAATTATCGGAAATGTTTTCATAATAAGATAAACAGTGTACAATTTTTTCGAAGTAAACGTAAGTAAACGAAGTAAACGTAATAAGAAAGATAGACGAAAACCCTTCAGCAGATATACAAGGACTTGCATATGAACTTAAAGAAAAATTTAGCTTGACAGTTTACCATGAAACGGTAAGGCAAGTTGAAAAAAGAGCGACTATTCATCAAGAGTATACCGAAAAAAAAACATTACAATGCAACAAATAGCAAAACGATTGATTGTATTTTGCTGCCACGTATATTTCCAAACCTGTTGACTGCTGGGATGACGTTATATTTTATGACAAAACCAAAATGATGCTTATCTTTAATGATGGACCTAATAGGGTATGAGGAAAACCAATAAAAGTGTTAGAGATTCGAAATATAATTCCAACTGTAAAATTTGTAAAACTTCCGGTAATAGTTTGGGGGTGCATATTTTTTTTTTTTTTGGTTAGGACCAGCACTCAGGGGATGAACCCTGCATAGTATTGGAACTAGGAAAATAGGAGGAAGTAGTGCTTGTGAACATTCGACATGAATTTATTCATGTTGAAAGTGAGAGGGAACACTTTAGCAGGAAGGTTATTCCATATACGAACAGTCCGGCCAAAAAACGAATTTTCCCTGTAATGCGTTGTACGATTCGCCGGCCAATCAACCGCAAAAGGATGGACTCGTGAGAAAAAACGTGTATTACGAACAAAGGTATGGGTTTCGGGAACCAAATCCCTAATTTCATCAGAACACATCCCGTTGTAGTTACGATAAAATATGCAAATACAACCGACATTGCGACAGTGCTCAAGGGAGTCAATAGAATTGGATACCCTACTGTCGCCAATAAGAACCTTCGCCCTCTCCTGCACGCGGTCGAGAAGCTCCAAAATAGACTTTGAAGCACCGCCCATACATGAGAGTTGTATTCCATTCGCGGTCGGATATAGGTGGTATAAATAGTAAGGAGATCAGATGGAGTTCTAGCAAGAGAGTTGCAGATATTTTTTTATTGAGAACTCCAGAGATGCAAATCAATACCTAGTATTTTTTAAGCGCCATTTTGTTAACAGTATCCACAGATTTGGGTTATATTCTGAAAAAAAGCCGAATTGAAAATTGTACAAGTATAATGACCATAAACTTAAGGGTCTATTGGTAAGGACGTGGATTTTCTACAACAGCGGTAAAGTACTGTATGCTTTCACTCTAAGTCAAAGTTCAAAATTAATGGACTTATCGGAAAAAAACTTCTACCAAAAGACATTCCAAAAACCAAGGTTAGTTAAAAACTGTAATTTTGCAGAAATTGCATAACAAACGAACAAAATATGAGCATTAATTAATTAACACCATGAAACGGCATCTGCAAACCGTAATTGATTTCACTGGGGCCACAAAACATTGATAATTCTACAATTAAAGATTCACCTCATTTTTTTTCATATTATATCAGTATGTAAAATCAATTTCTTGACAACAAAATTCTGGAGTTACTTTTCCTTGCCCTGATTTGTTAGTTAATATTTGCCTAAAAATTATTTAATAAAAACAAGTAGTAAAATTTAAAATTTTCTTCAAATACCGATTTATATTTTTTCAAAATCTGTACATAAATATTGGTATGTTGATGTTGATATTTGAGAAACAAGCGCCAAAAAATCTACGGCAATATAAAAAGCGCTGAGGTCTATTTATAGTTTTGCTGGAAAGCAATTTTTAACTTTAAGGAGTTCTGTTTTAAATATATTTTTGTTCTAATAAAATCATTGCTTCATTTCACTTTTTATACCTAAATACTAATAACGTAACAGCTTTTATTCCAAATTTCATTGCACATTGAAAAAAATAAGCAAAAAGTAATTTTGCTATAACTTCCTAAAAAATCGTACAAGATAATTAAAACTTTGTCCATCGGTACTTTTAAGCATAAAGATTACAAAGGTTCTATAAATTCAAATTTTGCTAAAGACGACTTAAGCGTTATTTCCTCTTTACCGCAGAAATTAAGTCCAACTCTAACAAATATGCCTTACAAGTTCGTTTTCCTTATCGATCATTAATAAAAATATTCCCAACACTTTTATTGAACAAAAAAATGTAAAGAAAATCATTTGTACTCTCACACTTTTTTGCAACACTTAAATATTTTTGTAATCTCTGTCTTTAACAGGACTAACTTTTTCCATTACTTCAGAAAAATATATAAGAAAATATTTTAGTTTTTTATTAATCTTACTAAAATCAACATTTACTGTGGAAACTATGTATACTTATTTAATGAAACAACAATAAAAAAATTTTCAACATAAAAGAATGTTCTAAAAAATGGGGGAAAACGTCCTGGCATTGTCAACTGATAGCAAGAGTAGCGGTAAAAGCAACAACCACGTTATCAACAACTAGTCGAACTACAAGAGTTTATAAGCCTTAAAGGTTTGTATGCAAACAAACGATAATAGAAGAATAAAATTCCAAAAGAATAAAAAAATCTAATGGATAAAAATCCGCCATCCAGGGAAAACAGAAAAACTATAAACTTAACATCAACATTTAATAAAGTAATAGACAGACTAAGATAAGAACCTGAAAACTTCCTACAAAAAAAAAAAACTTAAAAAAATCTACTCAGAACCAAAAACGCACAGATTGAAAAAGTATGAAACTTTTGCATTCTTTTTTTTCTTATTGCCAAACAGAAAGAGAATTCAAAAAATTGCTATAAAATTTTGTTTCTTACCCTCTCTTTCTCTTCGCTATTGTCCCCACAGAAGCCCAAGTTCAAACAATAAAGTACTGCAATGCATCTCAACGATTTTGCTTTGCAACGCAGACAGGTAGTAACTATTGACTAGTACAAGTTATTTTTTAAAACTGTAATGCAAACATTGAAGCTAAACAAAAACAACCAAAATTGTAGAAAAAAAACTTAAGAATTCAGTTGCTATTACACCAAAACAAACAACAAACACAAAATAAACAAATGCCCAAACAAGCAAACCAAACCGGCCAACATTTACACCATTTCTCATAGAATGGAAGCAGAAAGAGGTGCAAAGCTTATTTTAATACCATTTCTCATAGAATGGAAGCAGAAAAAGGTGAAAAGCTTATTTTAATAGAAGAGCAAAAAAATTTACATAAGTAATAAATAAACCATTTCCGAGTGAAGTTAATTAAGGTTACCAATCAGAGGGTTGACAGAAGTGATGAGCGACGAAGGGAAACCCCCTATAAATAGGGGGTTTTTAATTCAAAAATTTATATGTTGGAAGTTTTTAAAACAAGTGTATTTTTTAACAAGATTTCCTATAAAATAAAAGTTTTTTTACTTTTCCGAGAAATTTTTTTTTAGCTTTGTCCAAAGACCTCTGTATATTCCATATTCCTGATATTGATTCGGAATATGCGATATAGGAACTCATTTGTGAAGCCAATATTCAATATGAAACTGGGCAACTGAACGATGGTGTATTTAAAATGAATATACTTCATATAGATGTACTGGGAGTCAGTGAAACATATGAAAACACAAGAGTACACCACTCAGGAAATCAAAATAGAATACATAGAAAAGGAGTAGAGGTCATTATCAAGAACAATATTTGCTGATTCTGTAGCTGGATCAATATCAATGTCAAAAAGAAATATGTTCAAGTATATGTAAGCACGTGTGATGGAGACTCGGACGAAGTGAAATATTATCTGCCGAGATCGGACACCGGAAAACATGGAACTGTCACCGGCAAACATGGATTGAGAGAAAGAAAAAGCAGGGGCGACAGACGAATACAATTTTGTCATGAATACAAACTTCGGAAAATATATACACTATGTAAATTGCAACCCAGAAGAGTATATACGTGGAAAGCATCACAGGACAATAGAAGAAACGTTATAAGGAATCAAATCGAATATATGTTAATAAGCAGGTAATACTGTTTTAAAATGCTCGACATATCCAGGATCTTATATACCATTAGATTATTACCTCCTAATAGAAAGTGTCTGTACAAAACTAGCGACAATAAAACGAAAAAGGCGATCAGAATGGTATGACATTAACAAATTAAATAATCCGACAATCGGTAGTGTTGTTATAAAGACAATTAATTATAAACAGAGCGGAGTCGATGGAGATGAAACAGAAAACTTACGGTATGAGAGTCATAAACTCAACTGTGAAGAATAAATTAAAAAGGGCAAGAGGAGTGGATGATGGAAGAAATTCAGGAACTTCGAATAGAAAAAAGGACAGAGACATTAACTATAGAAAATATTGGGAAATCAACACAGAGATAAGGATGACAACCAGAGCAACAAAAAATAAGATGATTATTTGCGAATTTCAAAAAGTTAAATCCCTACAAATGATCCACGATGACTTTAATCTGCATAAAAAAACTTAAGGAAGTTACTGGAAGAGTAACTACAGATGTTTGACGACAACAATCAAGCAATTTTTGAAACATCAGAAAAGGGACGAACATGGACATAAGTAGGCTCACTGACAAGAGCAACAAATAAACATTATGAAAACAAAATATGTGATCATATGCAAGAAACCTACACAAGAAGAGGCCACCAGAAAAAATTATAACGCCGAAATTGAGTTCAATTTAATGAACACTTAGATGCCTCCATGGAAATAATATACCGCATAGAGGTGTCAAAAGAAGCGTTTTTCTAATATCGCAAAATATTGACCAGTCACGATATCGGAATTTGATTGAAAACTCGTTTTATAAAACCCTAGATGTACTTTAGGAGTACTTTGTTTGCATTTTTATTCGGTTAAAAAAGCACTTATTATCAGCAGCAAATATCCCTCTAAGCCGGGAACACCCAATACAAAAATCAGGCATCCCTTTAGCAGGTTTGAAGCGATTTGAGGTATGAATTCATACAAAAAAACTTGCTCCTTTTCTAATACGTAGCCGAAGCTTGGACATTGGAAAAGGTGAACGAAAAAAGATTAGAAGCTTTTGAAATGTGGATACATAGACGATCATTGAAGAACCCATGGACTGACCGATTTCCTAATAGCGAAATTCTAAAGCGAATGAACATCAATCGAGAATTAATGAAATACATAAAAACTCGAAAAATTCTCCTCGGGACATCTGATGAGGAGCAACAAGTAAAAAATACTTCAAAGCATCCTCAAAGCCCAAGTCGAAGAAAGACGTGAAATGTCTTGTCTTAAAAACATTCAAGAGTGGACAGGACACTGGAGGAAACTGGATGGCTGCAGAGTTACCAAGGCAACGTGGCCCACATATGACATAGGTCGCTCTGAGCGACTTATCAACTTCAGTCGGAAAGACGTGTCAAGACTTATACATGTACTTACTGGTCACTGGACGATCGGTAAGCAATCTATGAGACTCGGCCTCCCTTTTAATGAATGCTGCTGCAGCTGCGGGGAACCGGAAACTGAGGAGACAGTATTTCATCTTCTATGTGATTGCCCAGCGTTAAATTCAATACGACATGGATTAATTGGAATTACCTTATTCAAGGACTCTCGGAGATATCGCGGGTGAAACTCAGCAACTTGCTGAAATATCTCAACGCAACGGGTTGGCTCCAGCACCTCAGCATTGCTCCTGGTTCAAGTTTGATTTGGGGTTCCAATTCTTGACGAGTGGTGTGGTGTCAAAACGGAGTCACTGTCGACTCTACTTGCAGCACGCCTAGTTCTTTGCGTGCTACCACGTGAACCAACCAACCAACAGGACAATGAGATGAAATAAATCTCCTAACAGTTGCCAAGAATAGAGAGAGAATTTGTAATTTCCACATAAAAAATAGAGGATGAGATCATTTTTAATATGTAGAATATTAAATTGTAGTATAGCGTAATATCCGGATATCAGCCATGCAAATAAAAGAAGAAGGAAAGCCTGAACTTTCTCTTTAGATACAATTTTTTTAAGTGCCACAAATAGTATTTTAAATTTTTTTAATATCTATAAAAAATGTAGAGGTTTATTTCTCAAAATTGGCGTTTTTAATAAAAATGCTTGTATAAAATTTGAAGAGATTATTCTAGGAAAAAACCTGCTTGACTTGTAGGAAAAAAATGGATTTCTAAAAGGCTTCGAAAGAATTTTAAAAAAAAGTATCTGGTTGACAGACGTTTTCAGCGAGTGGGCTTTATATGGCGCCTTTGGTTAGTTGTGCAGCGCTCTTCTTGTCATAAAATATTAATTTAATGAATTGAATAAGAATCGATGTAGTCCGTCACTTATTTATGTAAATAATTGTAGCACAAATATAATATATTTAGGGATGTTTTTCACATTTAAGCACTGCTTTCCTACTGAACCAATTCTTCGGGATTTCAATATCAAACTGCTTAGATGAAATAGATTTTTAAAAAAAGGAAGAAAAAAAAATACGAAAAATTGCACACCAAAACTGCTCTTTTCTGCAGGACAGACATGGCCAAATCAACTTTGAATTACTCGAGCACCCAGAATAAATAAATATATATATATATATATATATATATATATACGAGGTCTTTGATAAAAGTAAAAAAGTTTCTCACGGAATGCATGGTTCATACCATGCATTCTTTGCGTTGTATCTTTTTATGCTCTTTTAAAAAGTAGAAACAGTGTAATTGTATGAGGCAAGTTACACAGCAAAACGCATAGAATGCATATACGTTTCAACGCATGAAGGAAGGCTTACTTTCTACTTTTCTATGCGTCGCATGTGTGGTGAAAAAGTTCTGCTGTTTTTGGTGGCCATGGATGGCAAATCATATTTTCTTTTCAATGTTATCGATAAATATGTTTGTGTGGTGGATTGTATTAAAAAACGCCTTTAAAAAAGGCTATCGTAATAAATATTGCAAAAACATCCAAGAATTAAATACATTAAAATTTATTTTTAACACAATTTTTTTATGTTCTGAGTGCCGTCTTCGTTCTTTTTTTTTAACCATGAAGGAGAAACTTATTGATACTACCGAAAAACACGAATTTTGTATAATAAAATCTTACTCTTCTTCGAATTCTTTTAAATTAATTCCATTGAAATATCAATAACACTTTCGATTTTTGTAAAAAAATTGGTTTTTTTTGAGAAAAATATTTAAAAAAACTATTTTACGCATAAAACGCATTGCAACTAACTTGAATTAAGAAACGTAGTATAAAGTGCATAAAAAGTATCATCCGCATCTACGCATGAACGCATGGTGTGGACCTCCAGCTTTAGTATAGCCTCATTCCTGGTGTGCAGGGTAAAAACAATATTTTGTCTACATATTTCAAATATATACACCAGAATAAGGTAAAATATTATTTTCAAAATATATTCTAGAAACAGTGCAGAAATTATTGTTCCACAACAAGTTGTGGAGTACTAGAAGACTAACACAATATTTGTTTGCACTTTTTCCATATGCATCAAGAAAAATAACAAAAAAATTAAAGAAAAAATACTCATAAAAACGGCGAAGGAAGTAGATGAATATGGAGAAAATTTAGTTAATAGCAGAAAAACGAAATGCGGTTTTAGCAGTTGGTTTGCTCAGTCGTTTTCTACTGCACTTCTCTTTTATCAGCAAAAAATAAAATAGGAAAAACATTTTCAAACAAAAATAAATTCCAACTTAGTCTCTTAGAACAAATATTGGTTTGTAGATATGTACACACGAGTGGTATGTGAATAAAGAGCAGATATTTGTTCCAGCTAAAGTTTTCAAGCACATCTTTTTTCACATTATGATTTAAAGTTAAAGTTTACAACTCGCATATTATTAACCAAAAAAAATATATAAAAAAATGGG
Organism: Pollenia amentaria; assembly: GCA_943735925.1. Taxonomy (NCBI): domain Eukaryota; kingdom Metazoa; phylum Arthropoda; class Insecta; order Diptera; family Polleniidae; genus Pollenia; species Pollenia amentaria. Next base: position 249,563,418 of record OX031007.1, on the reverse strand, counting down.
GGAACTTTTGAGACAAATTTAAACAATCGATTTTTTTACTCTAATTACAAAGTTGGCTGCATGTAAATTCAACGGGTGTATTATCAAAATAGATTTATTGTATTATTGGAAGCGATTTTTGAAGGTCAGTACCATTTTGAAGGATGCAATATTTATATTTTACAAGTTATAATCGTAAGAGTACGAGGTACTTTTTATGACAAATGTTTTCAAATAATCTTTTTTGATACCAGGTTATATTTGGGTTGCCCCAGTGGGCTTCTTGGTGTTCGTGGTAGTTCATTGCTCGCAAAAATATACGTTAAAATGTTTACCTCCTAAAATTGATTATCAAAGTTGTTTGTGGGAATACTATTATTTATTAAAAGATTTTGTTTGTTGTGCTTAATTCCCTTTTTAAATAATTGATAAAAAAATACTGAAATTTACTTTGATAATAAATTTTAGCAAGTGCACGTGCATAAAAAACTTACCAGTTCAGTTTTTTTATGCACGTGCACTTGTTTTTATTTTGATTTCTTGCGAAAACAATAAAAGCACTTTGTTTTTGTTTTTAATATGTTTTTTCTTTACCCACTTACAACTACAATTAATGTTAGGTGAATTCCAAATAATTGTAGCGGGAAATGTAAGAAAAGATAAAACTCATCACTGATTTATTGTTTGGTATTTTGTTTAAGCTTTGAAATCGTTGCAAACAAGACTTTTTGAGTGTTTGTAGGTAATTCTCATTCCCTCTGTAGTTTTGTTTGCTGATAGCTTTGGCTTTTCTAAAATTATTTAGGAGAACGTTTCCTGATGATCTGGCCTAAGCAACCAGTGAAATGCGCATAGGAACAGCTTATCCTCCAACAATAAATTTCAGTATTTTTTATCAATTATTTAAAAAGGGAATTAAGCACAACAAACAAAATATTTTAATGGTTACCTCCCTTGAAACATCAAATGTAGTACGATTTAGCAATATAAAGTTGACATCAACTTTATATTTATTATAAATTTTAAATTTATTGTGTTTAATAAATAGTAACAAAATTATAATTATTTTATTTTCTACAGTTGATAGATATTTTGCAATCACTTGCTTGCAAACCAGGAAATAGATGAATGCCGATGAAGGTCGTTAAAGGGTAAAAAATTTAATTTTCTTCTACTGTCAATCAAAAGGAAGCTTAAAGCAATGAAACCGTGTAACTGGATATGGATATAAATAAAATTTAAACTTGATTCAAAATCACATTTAAACAATGTCTGAAATCAAAATTTCAATAGAATAGTAAATGTTGACCATATTATAGCTAATTTTGAAAAATATATTGAAAAAGTTTTTATCACTAGTCCCAAGAGAACAAAACGGGGTTTTAAGAGTATTCTAACGCCAAGCGATGAAAACAGTTTTTCAATTGAAGAGGCATTAGCATTATTTTTAGATCTGAAGTAAGCAAAAGAGCAATATATTCAACTCAGAGTACGTGCGATTGAAAAATGTTCAATCCAGTATCCTGCTTATCATCACATATCTGCTGCTTAGGAGGACTGTTTGCCACCAAGAGAGGTAAAACTTCAAGGTCTACTTAATCATACAGCTCAGCGTTTACTACAATCACTTAAAGGAAATGATTAGAAAAAATATGGGAACTGCAAATTTACTCATTTCTGCAAGTGGAGATGTGATGGTTCTTCTGGACAAAAACAAAAGACGCAATATATATGTGAAAATACAAAAGTTCAACTTTGACCTTAAATTTCTTAACAACTTATAAACCGATTTTAACAAAATTAAAACTGAAAAAAAAGTTCAAGAAGTCTTCTCTCCAGCAAAAAAAAATTGCAAAATTATGTTTATCGGTTCAAAAGTTACAGATTTTTGGCCGATGAAAAACAATCTTGAGTTTAAGGAACACATACACGGCACACACGTTTTTACATATATTGATTAATGTTAGTCGAAGCGACTAATGTTAAGCATGCAGAAATAAAAAATTTAAAAAATACTTCCAGAACTTTTTTAATTGAACTTCTTGTTTAAAATTATGCTTCATTGACACAATTGGGTCTGTGAAAAATCCGAATTTATTAAAATTTTTAATTTTTAAAATAACACAAAAATAATTTAATTTTATATATTACATTTAGCTTTTTCTATGACAATATGGTCGCAATCGGCATATGAAATAGAATTAGATCTAAGTGGACGTACGACGTAGATACGCTTTTACGTTTGCCCCAGGTATTGTGTGCCTTAGCAGGGTTACCATTTAAAAAATTGGTATCTGAATAAATTTGCAAAGCCTACCAAAATCCCTTGAAACCGACCAAATTTTTAACATATTTAAAAACAAATATATCGTCATATAAAATGCAAAAAGGCCAATCACCATTTTTAAAACATTTTCAGGAGAGTTAAGAAACTATTGTTATTACAAAAACAGTTTTTAATAACAAACATTTTTGTGTTTTGTAAAAAAGATATTAGATTTGCAACTGTCTGCTTTGCGGCCAGTGTTCTAAATTTGTTAAAATAAATATGGTACAATTGCTCAAACTGAGCAAAATTTGGTGCGGCATACCATACGACCAAACGAAAAATATGCGACCAAATTTGGTCGGAAAAGTCCAAGTTCGGCAATCCTGGGTCTTTATATCAATTATTATACGATTTTATTTGACAACGTATCTACGTCGTACACTAATACATTCATACTCGGCAATTGTGTTTTTCTAGTTAAATTGTTTTAAAAATTGTTACGCTTCCTAAAGTTTCCGTTAAAATAGCTCTTCAATAAGATACCTTGAGATTTTAAAAGAGAAAACAGATTCCTAAACATATTTCTACCTTTCAGTTCAGTTCAAAAATGGCGTATTCAACTAATTTATAAGACGATGCATATACCAACACAACTTAACCTTAAACAAAGTTAAAATTTCTTGCTTCTAATGAAATATTTACTATCTACTCGTAAGCTAACAATTTTAAACATTTCTGTCATTATTCTAAAAGATGAAAGCATTTTTTATTCGATTTCAACAAAAAAAAAGTCACCGTCAACGCTGCACATAAATCTTCAAAAAATCTCTACATAATTTCCCATATTATTTAAAACAATTTTTTTATTTTTATGGCTTCAATGTTTCAATTGAACAAAAAAAATAATTAACTTCAGGACAAGAAAAAATTAAATATTTTTAATTAAATGTCATCACCATAATTTTCGACAATACAAAATTACAACGAACACAAAATTACTATCAGCTTCATAGCAAAAACAAAAAATTATCATTTGCAGACAAATAATGACATACATTTTTTTTTTTACTTTTCTGAGTTTTATATAAATGTCCGTCTGTGCGTACTCATATATTGTTCAATTATAAAGTTTTTTTTTTTTTTGTTCTTATTTTTAGTTATTTTCGTTTTTTCATTTTTATATGTTTCATTTACTACGTCTTAAGATTCTGCAAAATTTAATCGCTCGTGTAATTGATATATTTGAGCTGTAATTAGCAACACTTCAAAAACAGAAACTGAGTGAAAATTTCCACAATTGTAGAAGATGGAAAATATAAAATGTACGAGGAGAAAACGAGAAAAAAATTAAAATTTCAGTAATGAATCAGCTTTAACAGATGACGATGATAAGGGTCTTTGAACAAATTCAACATTTATTTATACACTCACACACACACTCACACACTTGCCCAAACCAATATACTGTGTTATAGATTTGTCGAAAAACCAAAGGACGAAATGAAAACCACCGTGCTATGCTGCTGGTACAAGTTATAAGAAAAATGTTTTTTCTTATAAGAAAAGTCATAATTTATATGCTACAATTTGGTTTAGTACATGTGCACTATTTTGTATTCCACACCCAACCCTGTAGTTCGTTTAGTTCACATATTCAGGGGCTAACACGGCTGGCTTCAACTCACCACACTATTGATAACTTGGTAGCAGGCCATTGATAAGCTTAAATTTTAAAAAACACATTTGCTTCGTAAACCCAATAAATTACCCGAAAATAATTTTAATACTTTTTGTACCACAATTTGTTATCGGTCTTTTATATAAGTAAATCTGGATAGATCATGTGACGAGTTTAATTTTTTTATATCACTGCCATTAAAAATACCAGCGGGTTAATTTACAAATACAAAATATTTTTAAACATATGGCCAGTGGAGACAAGTATCCAGACACTTTTTCCAACGTCGTGCATGCAACTAAAGGTCCCTTAATTTGTATTTCCTTGAAAAGTTTCATTTTGTACGCTACACAATTAACTTTCGTCACCTGTTCACACTTAAATCAACAGTTTTTCTTTCGAATCAAAATGCATGATAAGCTCAAGGTTTTAGAAGAAATCAGTTCAAAAATTAGAACGAGTGATTAATTCGGCTTCGCCGACCCAAATAGAAATATTTACAGGAGGTTGTTTCACTTTTGGGTCCATAACTTGAACACATGAACATGAACTGATTGTGCTGGATTTCAATTAGAAGCTGTTTGCAAGAACTGGAAACGATTAAGTAATAAAATTTTTATTTTCGATTAAGTCGTTTGGAAGTCAGCGTGACAGAAAGGAAGAGGGTCCAGGCTAAATCGACTTAGAATACCTGAAGGAGCTAGAATATATTTGCTTTATAGGGGGTTAGATGAATATCAAAAAGTTCCAAAAGCTGCCAAACTTAATTTGCCATATTTTAATACACAGAAGAAATTATTAAATATCTCCAATCACCAAATTTATTCCAAATTCATAATAGTTTTCAAGCAAACAAGTTGTTGATTTTGCACCTATTACCAAAATAATTATATTGATTACTAAAAATTTTAAAATTTTGAAAAAATATTTTCAATAAATGATATTTTTAATTTTAATTAAAAAAGTGATCAAAAAACTTTGCCATTTCAAACAATGCGTTAATTTATTTAAAAAATATTGGCAATTCCCAACATTAATTCTACATGTTTAAAATTTTTTATTTTAAACGAAAAAAGTCGATTAAGATTTTTGTTATTTAATTAAAATTTAATTGAAAATTTATTTCAAAACAACTAAAATGTTAATTTAATCAAAATTTAATTTTTAATTTTCTTTCAACTAAAAAAATAATTAATTCAATTATCACCTTAATTAAATTTTAATACTTTTTAAACTATTTTTTTCATTGATAAAACACTTTTTTCTGAGTACTAGCAGTGGAGGGCTAACAACAAATAAACAACACAAAAGGAGATTTTCTTCTAATTACATCTACTGTAAATATAAGTCCTAGATCCTTTCAGCACACACGATTAGGTCAGAATCACTTTCTGAATCGATATTAACAATGTCCGTCTTTCCGGCTGGCTGCCCATATAAGCCTTATGCGCAAAGTACAGGTTGCAATTTTGGAGATAATTTGGTAAAATTTGATAAGTTTCAATTGCCATAAGAAATGGTGAGAATCGGTCCATAATTTCATAGCCCCCATACAATGTTCTTACTGGAATAGAGTATTTGAGCCCATAAACAATACTATTATGTTGGTATTAATATTAAATTGGGCCCAAAATAATTTATTGCATAATAATCATCTTACCAAATTTTATTGGAATCGGTCGACCAAATAAATGCTGGTCTTAACGATAAATTCAATAATAGGCTCTAAGTCATGTCAAGGTTTTATCTTAATAGGTACAGAATTGACCATACTTGTGTAAAATTATCCAAAATTGACCCAAAGAAACCCTCACCCAAAAATCACTTTAAGGGGTAATAATCTCATAGATGTCGATACCAGTGTAATCTTATAACTTTTATTTGCATTTAGCCTCATAATATAATTCATTTTGGTGTGTCAATCATTGCCTATGGGTTCCGAATATAGAATACTCTCAAAAATTGATATGTAACTACAGACCAGGCTTTGCTTGGAATATATGCAATTCGTGACATAGGCTCGTCTATTGTACTCATATAAATAAATGAATTGCTAGTTACTTAAGAAAAATGTCATTTTCAAAAGAGCCAACATCAAATTTGGGCTTACATTGTTGGATCCGTCTTTTTTTTTTTTTTTTTTTTGAGTTCATTTTACATTTAGGCTATAAATGTAAAGTAGAAAAATGGCAAATACGGTCAGAGCATCACAAACTTAAGTTTCAAAGAGAAAAGAAGAAATTCAAAATGCTTTTTGGAGGGAGCTGGGACTTCGTATGGATATGCCTAAAATTGGTGGCTTCGGAAGCTCCAACGACGGAAATACATCCCGTCGAGCTTTCTCCATTAAAGTTATTTTCGCTTATATCACAGGTGTTAACCATAATCTAATTTTTCGCTTAAAAATTATATTGATCTGTTTATCGTGTAATTTTTCAGTAAATCCAAACAAGTTTGAAACATACTGCTTCCAGACAGCAAAAATTATACAAGATTTGCATCGTTGGCTACCAATGACCTCCACACAAGGTGTTAATTCATTCGAAGCAGGTTATAAAGAACACGATACTGCCAATTGGTGTTTTTGGCGAATCGGCAGCTGAATCGCGCCACAACATTTCCGACAGACAGTCAAATGTGTCTACAAAATGAATTGCAGTTAACTGATACAATCAATTTTACTGAAAACTAAAGTAAATATTTTTTTTTTAATAATAAAATAAATTGATTTTTTCCATCTAATTGGTCACCAATGGGAGATTTTTCACCCGAAGAACTTTTCTGCAAGTTATTTTAAGGAACGTCTGAGGGTAAGGCTCAATAGGGCTCAGAAGATATGATTAATATGTATTCGCACAGTTGATTAAGCCAGCTTGTTCATATTACAGTTGGGCCTTTACGTTTTGGATTCTAGTAATAGATTAATTTTTCAACCATTTTTTAAGCACTGAAACAGAATATCACGTCACTTGGTTCCGTTAAGAAGGATGTGTAACGAGTTCAACAAGTTTTATAAATTTATTGACTATTCTTATAGCTCCACTGATATTAAAACTAGTATATTTATCTATTTCAATCCATAATTTTTGTTACTTTTTAAAATTTACTTTTATTTAATTAAAAAGTCTGTCAGGATTATAATTCCATAGACAAATAATAAATAAAAAAAGATATTTCTTTGGAATAGCATAAAACCAGTGTTTGAGATCTCTTAGTTCATGGGGCACCCAATTTGTTTGCATTTTTTATCACTGAACAATTTTTGTTTGTTTTACTAAAATGTTTAATTATCTTAATCGAGCCATCTCTAGTTCTAGATTCTTGAACTTTTTAGCCTTTTCGGTTGTATAAAATCGCGATCAATACATTACAAGAAAATTTGGCAAGCTTTGAGAACTACGCATACCACTAATGTTTCAAATATTTCGCTATTGTGGAATTTTCAACAACTGATTTATTCATATTTAAAAAAAAACTTGCTACTCTTATTTAGGTCTTTTTAGGTTAACCTGTAAAAGAAGTTTAAGCTTATTCAGGGTCTCCACCTGAGATAAGATATAAGCTTTTTATATCAGCAAACGTCAAATTCAATCGCATAGAGTATTATCATACGTGTGAGCTCTATAATAGTATTAGTATTAATATTATAATAAACAAGATGGGCTGTCAAAGATAAACATACAAACACACATATAAAACAAAATGTTAATTTTTTTAGTGCAAATAGTGCAAATCTTGTGAAAAGGGTTTAAAAACAATATTTAACAATTAAAAAACAAAAAAACAACAATAGAATATCTTTTAATTAAAAATGTTATGAAGTGAATTAAACGTTTAATCAAGTGAATTAAGCGTTTAATCAAATGAATTAATTTGTTTACTGGTGCAAATTTAATAAATTTTTTAATTAATTGAAACTAAATTTTATTTTTTTCTGCATACAAGCCTTCAAATGTTTATTAAATTAATTTTTTCGATATTCTCTATTAAGTTTTTAGTTATTCGACCTTTATGATTATAATTTATAAATTAAATAATTTTTTTCAAGCTCGAGGTCTGTTTTATTCTTTAAATTCTTTATTTTTCAATATTTCGACATCCTTTGGATGTCATCTTCAGGAATCTTGAAAGAAATACAAGTACAAGTATTTTTAAAAGCCCAACCGGTTTTTAAATACAGTTTTCCTTTCCGGATTTAAAATAAGAAAATAATTATGGTAAAAAATTTAATTTTTTTTAATCGTGAAACTATTTGTAAAGTAAAATTACAATTTTCTTAAGTGCTCTATCAGTAATTGAAAAGAGCTTTGTGTTGTGTAATCTTACCCTCTATCTTGTCCAACAAAAATTAACAGAATCAGAATTTTTAATCCAGTAAAGAAACTAAATAAGTGAAATTATTCGTTCAAAACAAAAAAAACACTTATTTTTTAACTCATATGGCTAATTTTTTGGCCAGATAGTGTAGCAATACCTTTGGCCTACCCAACTTTAGAAAACTCTCTTATATACCTTCTCCTCGAATAGTTTCTTTTATCCTTGCATTTAATCCTTAATTTTCTTTTACCTACATTTTGCAATAAATGTTAAAAGTTTGAAAAAAAATTTCATTATTACTTTTTTCGGCTGACTGTTACTTTTTCTCCTTCTTCTTTGAAAGTCTTTATATTGAAGATATATACTGTTGCTTTAGTCCTATAATTGCATACATAGACACCACCTAACTTTAACTGACTGAAGGTCGTCTTTGATTTTTTTTTTTGGGTTGTACTACCTATTTTGTTGTAAACCAAGAAAAATATTTCTTAATAGTTGGCCGCAGTTTTCTTACAACATATTTTTTCTCATTTCCTACTTCTTACTCTTTAAAGAAAACTGGCAGCCAGCCAGCTGATAAAGCATCAACAAACACTATAAAAGAGAGAGAAAGAACACAATGTTCAAAAGTAGAAAACTAAAAAAAGCATCCAACAGAGACAGAAATTCTGAGCTGCAACTTCCGTTTCCTTTATTGCTACTTACACTTCTTCGCGCTTACAATGTCCGTTATAAGGAACATAAACTTATCTATACATGGCTGGCTGTGTGTGGATAATTGTGTGTATTAGACCAGACTGTTCCTGTGTCTGAAGTAAAATAAATTTTAAATTAAAACCTTTTTGTTTCACTCACAAAAAAAAACAGATGAGTTTTTTAAAGAAACGTAATGACTCTGCTGCTTGTGTCTCTCTTTTTGAAGACAATCACTACTGCAGTTGTCTACCCTGTCATCTTCTAAACAAATTTACTACTGTCACTTAAATATTTGTTAAATTTAAACATTGTACTAATTATTGTTGCATTTTACTTTTTGTTGCTGATCTGCTTCTTTTTTTTATCGAAAAACTCAGTCATTTGTTAAAACTGAAACATATGACCAACACGCGATATTACGAGTGCAAACTTTCAATCATTCCAAATGTTTTTCTTTTTTTTCTCTAACTTCAATGTTGGAAATGGTCATTCATGTATGATGCATGAACATGACAATATAAATAATGTAATGCAACAAATGTAAAATATTTAACAAATTTATTGTTTGCTAAACTAAACAAGCTAAAAACATACAACAATAAAAAAAAATATACAAACTAGTCAAAACTCGGCTCTTTCGTGTTGAAATATTTGCATTAATACAGAGTTAAATTGTTTATTGAAACGAATTAAGGTTCTAAATAAGTTAAGCTAAGAATTATAACGAGGTAAAATACAGCTGCTAACTGTTAAATAAAAAGTGAAAATTTTATAAAAGTGCTTAACAAGGTGAGAAATTATGTTATAATTAGGTCAGTTAAGTTAATTGCTGAAGTTGGTTGTATTGACAGATTTTGCAGTAACGGATCCCCTTAAGTCAATTCCTCAAGACTCTGTTAAGGAGTTTTGGTTCGTTTAACAAATATCTTATACCATAGAGTAAGAAATGGTATTTTCTTGAACGGAAAAGGCGAAAGCCTCTAACATCCAACAGAATTTGTATTAAGGATATAAGCGAGAATCTACCGAGTTCCATATTCACAAAAAAATTATTTCTTAATAAATAAAACTCAAATAACCACACCCTGTTAGATTATAATTTTTTACAAAAACGTACACCAAAATAATTTTGTTATCGATTACTTTTGTTGCGCACTTTAACTTTTAAACAATGTGTTACTTTTATCACACACTGTGTATTCCAAGAAATTTAGTTATTTTATATCACACTGCATTTGTTTGCAGTATTTGAAAACTTTTGCATATACTGTAACTAACAGGCATGACCTCAAGTTTTTTTTAACTTATTACTTGAAGTTTTTGGCTAACTTTTTAGAATTATATCGTCAGGGTACCACACAATTTTGGAGCCTCATCCACAAGTCATCGGTCGACTTAAGCATTTGTATAGGAAGGCGAGAGCTTTCAGAATCCGCACCAGAGTATTTTGGCCTTTACCAGTAAACGCCTAAGTTTTATATTTTTTTTTTTTTTGCCCTATGCTTATCCTGCGAAGCTCTACGCTTGTCTGCAGGAAACCAGAGTCTCGGCGGAAATCGAATCCGCAACGCCGGCACTGATAGACTAGCCCACTACCAGCTAGCCTTCCGGGGCAAAGAAATACCAAGCGACATTTTCTTATTTATGTTTCTCCACCAGTCAAACGCGTTAAAAAAGTGGGGTTTAAAACGATTGAATGTGGTATAAATATATACCTAATATATATATAAATAAAATAATAAATAAAATACATAAATAAAAACCTCAAAAATTGTTAATCGGTATAGATATGCAACGAACTAAACTGGGACAAACGACGAAATTCGCCCAAAGCGATGAATTTTTCAGAAAAAATTCGCGTTTTAAATTTGTCGTATGATGCACAATAACGACGAATTACTAACAGATTTTATAATTGAGAAAGTTATTTGCTCTACGTGCAAAGAGAAAGAGTGTTACCATATGAAAAAAAGTAATACTTCCAAAATACAACATTAACATAATGACAACTAAAAACTATTTTTAAAGTTAACTATTTTGTGTTGTTTCTTTTCAATGATTTAAATTAAAAATAAAAAAATTACTAAAGTAAAAATTAGCTCAATTTACTAAAATAATTAAAAATTAAAACCTGCCATGGTCCCCTGGTACAAATTTTTTTTCATCGTGAAAGAGAAATAAATCTATTACGAAGTCGCCGCGCCTGACGAATATCGGCCGACGCTTTTGTTGTGTTTTTATTATATACACCAATATGTTTTATTCTCGGCGAAGAATATTCGCGACCAGTTGTGTTTCTAGCATTATACGACGTCAAGCCGTTAGCTAATGTGAGATGAAACGATAAACGAACGCAAAGAACTGCTTGTCTTTAAGAAATAACAACAAAAACACCCGAACTGCTCTCCCGACCAGAGCAGTTTTACGAATGGAATTTAAGTTGTAAAGAAAAAACAGGACCAATACAAAGAGTTGCGAAAACAAGTAAACAAACTACAAATACATAACCACCCTAATACCCTAATTTATACACTTGCATACATTTTGGAGGATGTTGAAAATTTGAAACGTCCATTCACACTTGTAACATCTAACATCTACTATCAAACAAAAATGTCCCCATTTCTGAAAAAAAATCTTTTTTTTAATATTTTTCTACAAAAGTGCCAAAATTTTATAAGAAAACACCAAAATGTGAATATAAGAAAATATAAACTCACTGTTAATTCTTGTTGTTTTGTTTAAGCTTTGATATTGTTACAACTAATACCTGAGTGTTTAAAATTCTTACTTGCTTTACAGTCTTATTTGTGTAATAGTTTTAGCTTTTCTAAAGTCTCTGGAAAAAGTTTCCTGACGAGCTGGCCTAAGAAACCAGCCAAATGAGCCTAGAAACGAGCTCTCCCTCAACAATAAATTTCGGTGTATTTGTCAAAAATAAAAATTAGGAATTTAGCACTTCATTAAAAAATCTAAATAATCTTGCCACAATAATAGAAGCTATTACCACTTTTCTAGTGATAACTCTTTAATATTGTAAAGATGTAGAATGGAATACAATGAACATCTTGTAAAGAGAATTTTGGTAGGCTCACTAAAACTAAATAACAAAATTACATTTGCTTATTGGAAATTATTTCTTTTCATAAGCAACTTTATTATATTCAACATTTTTTATTTTTCGAATTTATTCTATGAGTTAAATTTCAGCTATGTATTTTATAAAGCTTTTTGTAATATTTCTATTCCTTAAATTTTTTAGGAATGACTTTTATACACTACCACACATAACTGAAATTTAACTCATAGAATAAATTCGAAAAATAAAAAATGTTAAAATTATATTTGTTTCATTTTATCCGCCTGTCGTCACAAAAATTAAAACAAATTTACAATATGATGGATTTTCGTACAAAATTCGTTTCATAAACCCTTTATTAACCTGTTTTATATTTTATAACTTAGGCCGTTAGTATTTTTATAAGGTGTCCCATTTATAGTGGGAGTAGCTGTACATAATTACGTTGATTACATTTAGTTAGAGTATGTTAAAATGCAGGTTGTTGTAGAGTGAAAATTAAATCTTCTTAATTTTTCTTTTTTTAAGATAAAACTTTGTCAGATCCATGTTAATTCCTTGGAAATTTGTTGATCGTCTATTTTACATTTTTTAGCTTCTCTGCTCTTAAAAATCGATGGACTCCAACCACATCGATGCGCTTCAAAACCAAAATAAATAAAAGTATAAATAAACCAAACAATTGCCAATAAACAATAATAACAAATCAATGCGGTAACCAATCAATCATAAAAATCAATCAATCATCATAGAAAAATCATCACTCCGCTAAAATAAATAAAATAAAAAATTATTTATTCAATACTGCGAAATGTGTTGGTCTTTCAAAGTTTTGCACAATTCGGTTGCTTTTTTATTTTTTGTTTTTATTTAAGCATGAATTTATTTAGTGCATTAAATTGAAACCATTATTTTTAACTCTGTGTTATATAATAGAATAACAAGAACAACAACAGTAACGACAATAAAGTCTAAAATGCTAAAAGGCTTTAAAGCAGCAACAATACCAAATCGAATGTCCCGATTACAATGAAATAAATGGTCTTTAATATCAAAAATACACAATAATAAATGAATGTTTTAGTGGAGTTTGTACTTTTTACTGTAATGACCACAATTGTTATGCAAATACACACACATACTCATATATCGCAGCCCAATGGAAACTAAATTCAGAAATTAATTTCTTATATGCATGTCAGGACTATTTAATGAAAGTATTCTGCAGAACTTTAAGTGCTGCTGCCAATTTTACATACCTTTTACTTCTTGCGTGCTTTATCTTGTTACCTTAATTGGCGCTTTCTGCCTTACCTTGCTATATATTACTATGAACGAAATAAAGATACACTGGAAGCAATGAGCAAGCGGTAGAACAAATAACGTAAATGGCTTAAGTCTTTTATTTTCAAAATATAGCTGAAACAGCTTCATGGAAATCAAATTATAATTGAAATTGAGGACATCAGCTGTAAGATGTTTTTACTAATATGGTAACTTTTAAAACTATAATTCCAATTGGGATCAGTTCGATTTATACATTTGTATGTTAAATTCACTACTATTTCCTGACTGCACCTTTGCTCGTTCTGAAAACTTTTAACTTCCGCAAAATATACAAATCAAACTGCAACAATATGCTCATTAATTAAAGCAATAATAATAAAAAATCATATGAACAATGAAAACAACATATGAAAAACAGAGACGTTTTTAGTGCTATTTTATAAGGATGAACTTGGCACCAGTATCTACTGCCTTAAGAAATAATACACTTGCCAATGTTATTAATTTTAAAATAAAAAAATAAAAAATGTTGAACATAATTTTAAAATATTTCACTTCCTCAAGTATAAGAAATAACTATTTAGGAACTCAAATTTTTACAGTTTCAGTAGCATTATATTAATAATTTAGGCCTTCAAAAAGCGATAAACACGTTTATAGTTCTGTGCTTAAGAGTTCAAACAGAACGTTAACAATCTTCGTTTTGGAGTACAGATAAGATGGGCACTAAAGATATGGGAATCTTTATTGAAGATTGTCAGTCATATGAGTGATCCATTTTTGATTGGGACACTTAAAATCCACAGCGTAATCAAAGCCACACTATTTCTGAGAGACTTACACTTGTTTATTGAACAGAGAGGTCATACCAATTACCTCTTCCATGTTTGACGGATGTTGTTAGAAAAAAATTTATGAAAATATATTGTTTAGTTCTAAGCGATTTGTAAACAACGGATTTTATATTTGTAAAATATTTTTTCATTTCTGGCCAGTTTCCATTTTTTCTCCTACTTTTCCCATAAATGTCGCCCTTCTCTGTTTTAATTGTCAGAGTTAAGACTCTTGTAGACCTCAAAATCATAGTCCTTTGGAGAAAAAAAATGAAAGGAGAAACAACAGAATTATTGCAATACAACTGCTAATTTATTCATTTTACTTCTTACATGGATGGTTATCAATTACTGTACTTTTATGCAATGTAAACGAATAAATGCAAGTGGGAAAATTGAAAATTTAGTGAATGCCAAGAATGCATATTCGTAACATATTCTTAGGGTTCCTATTTACCAGGACTTTTTTCATTCCAGAGGGCGCATAAAAATAGTTTTAGGATGGCAAATTCATTTTTTATTAAAAATGGGTCAAATTAATCCATCATTTCACCTCGCCCACATGCAAGAGTTCTCCAGGGATAAGCCGTAGAGCTCAAGCTACAAAATTTAGCGCACATACTTATTTTGTAAAAAAGTTTATGCTAGAAAAAATAATCCAATTCACTTTTTTAAGGATAAGACAACACAGAATGATCTAAAATTAAGCACAAATTCCTCATTTACTAATACAACGTCATAACTCAACAAATGAAATTTTCAGGATAAAGATGCATAATCGTACGCCATGTTCTTCTTTATATTGTGTAAAAGATTCATCTTAAAATCTTTTATAGAGTATACAATTATTTGACTTTTGGTTTTGTTCGGGTAAACAATTAATTTATTTTTAAATTTTAAAATTGCTTTATTAATCGCATGGGGGTTTTAATATGTTCAAATAACTCGAATAATTCAAATAATTGTATCCAATGAAAAAAACATGCATCTCTCCTTCATTTGATTCTTTTATTATATTAGTAAACAGAAAAGGAGGAGATGAGAGGTGCCAGCCAGTTATAAAAAACTTTTTAACCAAATCTATAATTCCTGGAAATCAAGTAAAATTGAATGAATCGAGATTCTCAGTAAAATTTTTTTTTAAATCACCGTAGTTTTTGCTGATTTTAAGAGAAGTTCTGGTAGAGATAAGAACACAATGCATGTACTATTATGTAAAAGGACACTTAGGTTTATAAGACAGATCGAACGATATCTCAAATGTCAACATCCAGCCGACTAGAAGATACGAGGTATAAACTGATACTCCGGTAAAAACAGGTAACACATAAACTGACAGTGCATGGTTTACACATTTACAACTGCTGATGAAGTTTTTTTACAATAAACGCCAAAATTAAATTTAAAAATTGCTACGATTTTTGGTACGAAATGTCTAACGTATGAAATTTGACGTTTATAGTGATTTACATATTTTTGATACACACAATCAAATTTAAAAAGGGACTAAAATAAATGCAAACCTACACAATATTTTATTTAGCTTTAAGGTATTAAATCAGTTAGAAATCTAAAAAAAAATATTTTACACTAAAAAAGTAAAATTTTCTAAGCAATAAATTTCAATCAACATAATTAATTAACATAAATTGTTCGAGTTATTCGTTATTTGCAATTTGCTGTTTTAATTATTCGATTAAATAATGGTTGAAAAGATCCTGGAGTGGATACTATAATTTTTTATACTTTCCCCGCTTTAAGAGAATATGTCGATTTTTTTCTGTTGGTTAGAGCAAATTAAAAACTTCAACTGTGATTATCTCGAAATGGATTTTTTTAGTTATGGCATTCTATTAGTAAATGAGCGAAATATTAATTATGTTAAAAAGTTATCGGTAGCCAAAACTGGCACATAAACGTAGTCGAAGAATAAAACTTTTTGTACAATATGGGCACATCGCAATGGTTTAAAACAACAAAATTTGTCTTGAGAAGGACTCAGGCTGCGTTTTTGAGATATCAGTTAAACCATGTTTAGTTAATCTGAAAACAGATTTTTGCCGCTATTTCAAAGTTTGTATACAAAATTTTGACGGAACAGCATAGTTTTGCTTAAAATGTTAAAAAAAGATTCCGGAGTACGTGAAACTAAGTTTCATCTTAATTCACATCTCAAAAACCCTGCTTAAGTCGGCTTATAATTTCTCCTAGCTGGAAAAAGTTCTAAGGCTCTATAGCTGTCACAGCAAGAAATTAACAAATATGGTTGGAAGTAACCATATTCTAAGAGCATCGTGGTTTGGTTGGATTTTCAACAATGTTTATGCTTTCAGGCTACCATACTATGATAAAATATGGACATAATCTGGTTAAAATTTACAATAATTTGCCCGAAATCAACCATAATGTGATCAACATTTACCAAATTAGGTTCAAAATTAAACATTATATTGTCAGAATGAAAAATAATATGATTAATGTTAATTATATTATGGTTAATTAAGTGTCAAGTTATAATTTTATTCGGTTTGTATTCCCGCTACGTGTTATGTCTCACTTTTATAAGCAATCTATTTTAATTCATTCTTCAACCTGTGACGACTTTCATGCGCATTCTTTCTTACTGTTTTATACAACGACGTAAATTTATGTATTTTAATCAATAATTGAAATAAAATGATTGAGAATTTTAAGCAAACTTAGCAAGTAGGTAATTGAAAAGCACTATTGTAGAGAGAAAAACAACCTTAATTTTGTTGCATTGATGGGATAATACGGAACTTGAATCAGAGCATTAAATATGGTGAATATCAATTGATAAATACTGGATTTACCGTGATGAGGCAATCAACAATTTTTTTTTTTTAATATTAAAATCACTGTTAAAAGTTTCGACAGTAGCAATAAAATATGTTACTTTAAGCATCTCAACACCGGTAGAAGCTTATGGTTAGAAGAGTAACCAAGCGAGATTTATTATAAAAGAATATGAACGATCTTGGAACCAAATAGTTAAAAACTATTAACCAGCAACAAATTTACAAGATGTTCAATGTGTTGTAGTATTTCGAAATTATGTTTTAAACTTTTTTAGAAATCAACATTTCAGTATTTCTTGGAAATTTTAAAATTAATCATTTTATTTCGAGTCGAAAATAACGAAACTATCCATAAATGCCAGGAAAGTAGGACTGAAAACTAATTTAAAGAAAACAAAACTTATGCGTATTGGTACAAATGTGACAACATCACTTATATTGGATGACAACTTAATTGAACATGTCCAGTATTTCAATTACTTGGGAAGTAGGATAAACGTTGCTGGTAGTTCAGATAAAGACATCCCTGAGCGAATAAATAAAACCCATGTTTTTTTCACAACCCATATAAAGTATGGCAAGCAAAAAAGTTGAGAATATTTAACTGCATATTCAAGTCGGTTCTTTCGTATGGCTGTTCTGCATGAAGCTACACCAGACTGACCCAAAACAAAATCCAGACTTTTGTAAATCGTTTTCTAAGACAAATTCTACGGATCTTCTGGCCAAATCAAATATCAAATGTGACACTGTTGCAAAAAACTAGCAATATACCCATTTAATAAGAAATAAGAAGACGTAAATTGACATGTATCGGTCACACTATTCAACGTCCAGCAACGGAAATCGCTAGAACTACCCTCGATAATACTTTGACAGGCTGCACAAGACAGGAACTGGCATCAGCTCATAAAACATGGAGACAAATCAAATCATTTGCCAATAATAGAAGAAAATGGAGAGGCGTAACTCTCAACAAAACTTTGAAGGTATAAGAGGGAGGAGACGGGCAAAAAAATTATCAAATGCATTCTACAATGCAGCCGTGTAGAATTTTACAATGTTGTCTGACCAAATGTGCACCCCCTCCCGGATTATAGGGATAATCTTAAGGATATTTCAACTTTTGGTTGAGGCCTCCGTTAGTATACTTCTTACGGAAAATTTTCCTGTCTTTCTGAAAGATTGGTTTTGCAGAAGTTTTACTTTTTTTGATCATTGGTACTTTCAAGGTTGCACTTCCTTCCGTTGTATGCTTGCATTCACAATTGTGGCGCAGCGGATAAATGCATTTTTACGACGGGATACTTTCGGGGATAAAGTGGTATTAATGGTTTAGAGGGCTGATTTTTTACCACTTGTGCTGTTGCTACTCAAAAGCTGCTGCTAGAATATTTCCAAAAGCAGCGGTGGTTAGATAGTTCTAGCTCCTTAAAGAGGGGCGAGTGCTTAATCTTAACTGATTATGCTCTGACATTCAGAAGCAGTTGGTAAAAGTATTGTTTGCCATCTAGTGGATAAAATACACCATGAACTAGGACTACACGGCAGGTAAAGATTTATATCTTTTTCACATCTGTCCCAAGGTACACCAAAATATTATTGATGCGTACAAAATAAGCAGACCGTGCATCGTTAAACTTATTGATACAGTTTTGCCTTTGTCTGTAAGTTATTATGATGTTTTGAGACTCAGCTATAATTTAAAACTGAATTTTATGGCACACCAAAACAATACTCAATATTATTAATATATGCAATCTTAGTTTTCATCATCTAATTATGATTAAACAACTGTACGGGAATTATTAAATAGAATCTTTCACAATTAATAGAGAATTTATGAGCAAAAATTTTTATATTTTCAAGAACGAAATTGGATATTGCAGACCACAATCATCGTCAAATCGCCTTGTCATGTACCCAAAATATTATTTTATTAGTATTAAGAAACGCTAGTGCTGATACAGTTCAGAAAATGAGACACTTCCCACACTGCTGCTTCATTCAATCTTAAAAATTTTCTGTTGGCCAAGAAATCAAAAGACTTTTACACACAAACAAAGTTTGAAGTTTTTTTGCAAAAATGTTACGTTTTTTTCTTTTGTTGCGTAATTAACAAATTCCTTAAAGATAATTAGGATTGTTCAGATCCTCTCTTAACAAGCAAAAACAAGTTTCAGCCTCTCCATTTTCACTTAAATATGCCATCTTTTGTTTCCATTAAGAAAAATTAATTTTTTACATAATTTCGGAGTCTTAAAGGTGATTACACAAAAAAAAAACATTACAATTTAAACAAGACAATTTTAAAATGTGTTCTCCCCATAATTCTGGTTAACATTTTTCCCAATAGGAACCCTATTTGTAATCTATAGTAGATGTATTTGTATAAGACCAAGAAAAGATATTGTTAATAGTGTTAGACGGAAACTATTCTCATCCGATGAGCTAACCGATCAGTTTAACCACGTTTGTGGAAATAAATGTTTATATAAAAAAACATACAAATGGGTAAATAATGAACGAACATTTAACTACTCCTCAACTCGACTCATATGAGGAAAATGTGTTTGCGGTTTTTATACTTCGCTTTATGTATTGTAGTTGTTGCAGTTGCTTCAATGAGCCGCATGATACACGCACACTTTAACAGCAATAAGTATAACAGTATGGTAGGTCAAACCCAACAATGTTATACCCTATACTAGTTGCGAATACTAGCAGAATAGTGTTGGAGAGTGGACGGCCCGGCCCCTATTTGTGAACTATGTACAATTAATAACTATAGAGCTACCGTCATGAAATTTTTCAATGCCGTACTGGGAATTATAAAAGCCAGTTTAGCCAAACCCCATATCAGAACTTTAGAGCATGGATAACCTCTATTTGAATGGGAACTATACTCAAGTATGACCTGATTTTCATAAAATTTAAGATTCTACTCCGTAAGCACATTTCGATTAGGTTTAGGTGTAATAGAGGCGGACCTTGGAGATAAGACCCAAAGGGATTCTAAGACGATCGCGTCAAGTCTTAATATCTTTTGCGTAACAAAAAACACAAACGCATAATACCCCACTTATGGTGGTGTAGGGTATAAAAAGAATAGACGAAACAATATTGAATTTAATAAAGTATATTTTGTACGATTCAATGCTTAAATACCCAAAGCACCGGTTTTGATTTAGTAGCAGCTCAATAAAACAAGTGCTGGCCACTTAATAGAAATTTTCATAAAGAATAAAAGTGTGAAGTTTAAGAAAATTAAAGTCAACTACTTTGTGGAGAAAAAATTTTGCGTTTGGTATGTTAACGTTTAGTATGTGAAGGAAATATTTTGCAAAAACCGAGGAAAATGGTGAAAAAAAGTAACGGCTCTGTTTTGAAACATGTGTGTGTGTGTGTATCCTTGTATTCATATTGAAACATACTATACACAGCTATTCACTCCTGTTAACATACCCGATGTATGTAGACAGACATACACACACGCTCATATGTAGGTGCATTTGCATGAGTTTCCTGCACTTTAATAGCTCGTCTAACGACGCATGACTTTGGCAAATTAACACAAATTTTCACGTTTTCATTCCCTTTAGTTTTTCCCCTTTCCCTTTCCCTTTTTTTTTTTTTTTTTTTTTTATTTTTGATTTTTTTTTGTTTTGCCTACATTGTAAATCATTTTACTTTTTTCTTCGTGATTTTAACAGTTTTATTATTTTATTGGATCTAGCCCTCCGACAAGAACTGGCAAGCCTGTTTGACAGTGAGTTTGTGCTTTAATTTTTAACAAATATTTTTAATAAAACGGGAACAAGATTTATTGCCAAGGATAATTAGAAATTTAAATAATTTGCATTTTGTGAAACACCCATATGAGTTGCAACTTAAAATTTGTGTATGTGTGAACAAAATAAAATTCAATCATGGCTAACGTCAATTGTTCAATCCAACGTAGTTTCTTTCAAATATTTTTGCAGGATTTTTTTTAAAAGGAAATTGTTTTCATGTTAAACATTTTTATATTGCAGTAATGAAAATATTTTCCGTTGAAATATGTGATAAGCAAAACTTTCGAGAGTGTAAGTCAGGCTTTGATAAGTAAAAAACTGTTACTTACTATAAAAACAATCGGTGCCCCGGTAGTTGGTAGTGAGGTAGTCTATCATAGTGGGAGTTGCAGGTTCGATTCCCGCCAGATACTCTGGCCTGTTTTACTACAACGAGCTGAAGGTTACTATTGCTCGGATAATTTGGTTAGTGTTTAATTTGTAATTTTATTTGTAATTCCTAATAAATAAATAAAAAAAAACAATATATGAAAAAGTAAACTATTTAAATAATTAATTTTAATTAATTTAAGTTCGAAGTAAATCGACAAAAATGCCGCCTATACATAAATGTTTCGATGTTTTCCATTAATTTTGTCTTCCACTGTAAGGCAATAAATATTTAAAGGTATCTGACGCACCAACCCCATTTTCCGTTCATGAGGGAACCGTGGCACATGTAAGTTTAATACCTCTAACGGATGTTGGAGGCAGGCATATCGGGGTGGCAGTCTGCTTTAGATAAGAAAGAGACCAATATAAGATCTGGGGTTCGCCAAGTTAAAAACCAGTTAGTCTGTTACTTGCTATCTTAAGTCCCCATAAAAAATGAGCTGAAATTAATTTTCACTGTCTAAAGTTCCTATTTCGGAATTATCAGAATAAATACATAATTCTTCTTATAAAATATGCAAACAAAAACTAGTTACGAAAGTTCAGAAATATTCATACATGAATTCTAAAATTCCAACATTCATGATAAATTGTCATGAATAATGCTTGCAAAATTTTTTGTTTTATTCTCACACTGTAAAATGAATAGCTAAGATTTTTTTTTATTTTTAAGCACATGAATAGTTTTGTTTTTTATTTTCCAGTTTGTACATATGCACGTATGTGAATAAAGAAAAGTACAAAATTGTAAAAACTAAAATATGAGAGGCTAATCGTTGCTGTCATTTATGTTTAAAATAAAAAGAGTTCCTCTCTGTTGTGTTTTGCTTTATTCGTGTTTAAAAACACAAAATATCGATTGCTTCATTTGTTCTTGTTTAATAGTATTTGTAGCCTTGATTTGTACATGATAAAAATGTTTTTTTAAGCGTCGTTTATTCGTGGTTTTTTTCATACATTAAGAAAATAAAAACACTTGCAACTTTATTTTGAACAATTGTAAATATAACAACAGTACAAATTTTCAATGAATTACTTATTTGGAAAGTGTTGTGGTATGTTTTTTTTAAAACTTTAATAAAAAAAAATATAAAATAAATCATACCTATTTTTTTGTTTTTTTTTTATGAGCAGTATTTTCACTTAAAAAAAATTTTTTTTTTCTAAATTTGCACTTCAAAAAAAAAAGACATAAAAAAACTAATCGTGCCACTAATTGTTGAAAATTTGTTTTTTTTTTCAACGTTCATAATTATTTATGTATGAATAGTAAAATTCAAACATTTATAAAAAATAATTTGTCTTATCTCATGTTTTTTGTAGAAACAACACAAGAATGATATAAACACAGATTACGCATTGCGCATGTTTTTTATTATTTACAAAATTTAACTGTTTAATATTAAGTCACATCAGCACATTATACACATGTTTGTTTACTTGTGTTTCTACATTTCATTTTTAAAAGCTGAATGAGCTATTTTGGTGCCTTTGTATCATGGAAACAAAAAACAATACAAATATAAGAACAAATAAAGCAAGAGATTTTTTGTGTTTTTAAACACGAATAAAGCAAAACACAACAGAGATTATGATGTGAATAGCAAGTGTATATTTGGAAGTATGTATAAGAATGCAAGATGAGCAAAAGAAGTTAAAAAAAAAATTCTCTCATGTACAAATGTAAGAAAAAATAAATCTCTATTATTATCTCATGTGTTTTGTAGAAACGAAAAATAATGAAAATACTTTTATACAAGAACGAATAAAGCAAAATTTTTTTTGTGTTTTTAAGCACGAATAAAACAGCACACAACAGTGTATAAAATTTTTTATTCCTACCCATGAGTGAATAGTGAGTGAATATTTGGAACTCTGGTTTATTTTGTAAAATGGATTATTTTCAGTTTCAAAATTCTGGAGATTGAATTTTATAACTTTAACGATGTAATTGGCGATGACCTTTATTAAAAGTTCTATGTTTTTCTGTACAATAAAGAAATTAAACATGAATTTATAGATTAAGAAAAACTAAATTTAACTTCTTTTGTATTATAAGAAAACCTCTACATATGTATAATTACAACTTAATTATCTTGTATTCAAAATAAAATAAACACCATATAAACAAAGTTGCTACTACTGGCGCCTTTAACCCCATTTTTACTACAACACAACCAACCCTTCGCTTTGATAAACAAAAACTTAACAAATCTGATGCGCCATTCGCATTTCTGTCTATTAACAAAGTATTTCGTTAAAGATTTATTTCCAATTTGAATGGTACTTCGAATGATATCCAAACAACGCTCTTGCTATTTGTAGCTTTATCTGTTTCAGTTTGTTGTAGCCAAAGTTAGTCTTCTCATTGTCATCTCTGTAATCATCATCATCATCATCATCATCATCAGCATCACTGTGTGTAGTCATTTTATTATAATAGATTTCATCTTGTACAAACAAATGTTAAGTAATTGGGGATGTAATACGGTAATCCTTAAATAATCTGACACACAAAACGAAATGAAAAGTAGAGGAGGGCACACACATACAAACAGAAACAGAAAATAAGCCAGAATACGAAGACACAGAATTATAAACAAACTGACAAATAAACTAAGTATTTTTCCGAGGAATAAGTAAAGCACTAGTAATGCCTTCTTAACTGAAAACAACAAATAGAAAAATCAGCACAAAACGCTAAAGAAGATGAAGAAGAGTAGCAGACAAAGATGCAACAACAAAATATCTGAAATAAACAAAATGGAGGTCGAAAAACCTTTGGAATACAGTTATTATGTTTTGTTAAGCCATGATTACAGGAGCTGTGTGCTACAAAATGCTGAAGGAAAATCAATTTTCTTTATTTTTCTGTTTGTTTTTGTTTTTAAGAGGTTTATTAAGGAAAGTGCGAATTTTTTAGTTAGATAAATACGTGGTCCATTTGTTTGTACAAATGGATCTTCATTTGTTTTTGAATCAGAGGATAAGACGAAATAATAAATATTCGTAGTGGATAAAGAGATTTTAATAGCTTTTAGTATCTATATTTATAAAAATGAATGTGTGCATACTTATTTGTTTGTTTGTCTGTTTGTTTGTACTTTATAGCCGCCTTAACCGCTGAACCGATCTTCATTAAACTTTCACAGTATATTACTGATGGTCTGGAAGGCTATATATTTTTGGAAATTTTGAGTGGGCGTGGCACCTCCCATACAAAGCCAATATAAAATTCGACATATCTAGTGCACGGAAAGGCCAAAAGTTTTCAAATTTGGTACAAGCATCTTGGTTATCAATGCACAACATCTGATCAAATCTGGGCGGTATCAGATAAGTGGGCGTGGCACAAAATGTCTTTATTTATATCTAAAGAATGGTATGAGAAAATGTGTCAAAAGTTGGTACACAAAGCTGGGTTATCAATACAAAACATCTCTGTCAAAATGGGCGAGATTCGAATGATGGGCGTGGTATCATCCATACAAATACATTATAGATTTATAAATATCTGGAGAATGACAGGAGCCAAAGTTTCCAAATTATATATACAAGCATTTTGGTTACCAATACACAACAACCGACAAAATATGTGCGTTATTGGAAAAGTGGGTGTGGCATAAAATATATTTATTCCTATCTAAAGAATGGTTAGAGTAAAATTGTCCAAATTTGGTTAACATATCTGGGTTATCAATACACAGACTCTCTAAAAAAATAGACAGTATTGGAGAAGTGGGCGTGGTACCTCCCATAGAAAGACAATATAGATTTCTGCATATCTAGAGAACGGTTCAAGCGAATCCGACAAAGTGTGGGCGGGATTGGAAAAGTGGGAGTTGCACCTCCCATACAATGAGATTATACATTTCTGTATGTCTGGAGAACAGCAAAAGCCAAAGTTTTCAAATTAGGTACAAGCAGCTTGGCTAGTAATACACAATATCTGGCAAAATCTTTGCGGGATTGGAGAAGTGGGCGTGGATCAAACTAGATTTTTGTATATCTAGGGAATAGCCACAGCTACAATTTATAAATTTCGAAAAAGAAGCTCTGTATATACATTTGTAAAAGGCCAACTTCAATACAAATAGCATATAGATTTCTGTGCAACTGGTGAATGGTAACAGTAAGAGTATTCAATCTTCATAAGCAATGCACGAGATCTGAATTTATAAAATTAAATTGTTTATTTTAATGAGGGTAGCGAAGCGCACTGGGTTAAGCTAGTAATTTATAAAATATATTAGAAAAATGTATCAATTAAATATCAGAATAAAAAATAAATGTTATAACTTCTCAATTAAAATTTTGTATCCAAAACAGCTACAATCAGTTCAAGGCTTTATTTAATTATCCTTTTTATTATTATTATTTTAATATTAACCAAAATTATATATAGATTTAAATTGTTTTCGAAGAACACTATAAGATATTTAGAAGCCCTCTTTTATAAAATCCCCAAACTGATATTTATTTCTAATTATTGTATTTATTTTCGAGTTTGTGGTTTTTATCGCAAAACAAGTAAAAACCTAAACATTTTTAATTGCCTTAATCAAATGGTGAAATTTTGTTATGTTTTCTTTATGCTCCACATAAAAAAACCAGAAAGAAGCAAAAAATGCTTAAATTTCAAAATGTCAAGCGTACATTTTTGTGGTTTTAATAACCAAAAAATTTGTTTGGAAAGGCGCCAAATTGCCTTTCAAAAACTAAAACAACAACAACATTAAACATATACAATCACATGCATACAAAAAAAAACATATAATTTCAGAGACATTTACATAGACAGACCTGCAGACATACGGCCACAGACAGATCTACTCATATACATGGACATAGATACACACATAAACGTCCAAATTTATACATACACGTATCTAGAAACAGATGTGTGTATGAAGATAATGCCACTCATACTTTAAGTCATTTAGATTCTCTCTTGCGGTTTTGTTATTGTTGTTCTTGTTAATATGTATTAGTTTAAAAAGATTGCTGATGTTTTTGCCTAAGTATTTATTAGTGTTTGTGTTAGTGTGAGTGGCTTTATATCTTCATGTGGTTCCATGTTTAGATAAATTGCCAAACAATAGAATGGTGTTCAGTGAGAACTATTGTTTTATATCGAAATTAGGAATTTTCCTTTTCTTACAAAAATAAATTGACCCCACACAAATCATTTTAAATAAAATGTATTATTTCAGTTATTTTCTTCTCCGTTGGCATTTTTATTATTCAGCAGCAACCACAGCCATCATATTGCCATCAAAATGTTTTAAGCTGTTGTTGTTACAACTGACACATTTCTTACAGTTGTTTTTGTTATTTTATTTATATGCAATGTCTTCTTGATTGGACTCAATGGTGCCACAAAATTTGATAACAACTCCAACTAGAATGGGTTTTTTTATATCATTACAAAAAAATGAACATCTAAATTGACTAAATGGAAATTAAAAGAGAAGGCTGGTAAGGTACACTGGGGCTTAGCTATTGTATTTTTGTAAAATAGTTCTATTTTTGAAGGAGCCGTAGAATAAAAATTACTTATTTGCATATTTTGACAAATTGGTTTTTTTGGTAATTTTATAATATTTGGGTGGAAGTCTTTTAGAAAAAAATGTAGTTAGCATAACTTTTTTAACCAAGAAATTGTGTTCTTAAAACTGCTTTTCTTGTGTGCATAAAAAACTGAGAGTCATTACAATTGAGCTAAAAGTATATATTTATGAAAGTAGCCGCAATATTCGCCAAATGTTTTCGGTGTACAATAAATCTGTCGATGCTAGTTTAAAAGTAAAGCCTATAGTACACGGCATGTAAAAAGCAACATGCGCATGTGGTTCTGACGTAATTTTGACGTCATCACACAACACGCAATGTTTATTGTGGCTTTGCATTGACGTCAAAATTACGTCAGAACCACATGCGCATGTGTCTTTTTGCATGCCGTGTACTATAGGCTTAAGTCAAACTTAATTTCGTCAATTATTTTAAACAATTTCAATATCGGATTTTTATCACCGGCACCAGACGTCTGCAATGTGTTTCATATCACAAGAAATAAAATTAAAACTGAGATTAATCCTCAGAAAAAAAGTAAAACTTATGACAGGTATACGAATTCATAAGCTTAGAGTTAATGCATTTTACGAGATAATAGATGTGTTCATTTACTTTACTAGCAGATACGAGCAACGAGAGAGAATATTAAAATTTACAAAAATGTTCTCCCAATTACTCAAAAATATACAAAAGTGAACGCTTTACCAGCAGAAAGCAAGTGAAGCGCATAATAAACCAAATAGCTTGGCAAACATGTCATAATTTGACGTTTGTACAAATATTTTGTGTTGTTAATTGTGGTTCTTGCTGTTTGAACAAACATTTGAAGCAATGTTTGTATAAATACTAAAATTTTTTAATATTTGGCAGACATGTTGGATATTTGTCAAACCTTTTGTTGTGTCTAGTGCTAAAAGTAATCATTTCAGCGAAAACTTGGCAGGGTAAAGACGTAGAAGAAGAAGCAATGAAATCATTTTCAGCCATAAATTCTAATTTTTAACAGCATTGTTTTCCCAAAACTGTACGTTATTAGAGTACTCCAAAATTTTTTTTTTTTTTTCTTTTAAATTTCTTCTCCATTTTAAAGAAATATCGAGCCAAATTGCCTCAGCACAATTGTCGGCTGCATTCATTGAAAACGAAACAAAAATGAAAAATTTATGTTTGTACGAAATATGATTGTGTCGTTTATTGGCAAACAGAAGCAAAAAGGAAGTGCATGTTTGCCAAGCAATTTGTGTGGTTTTTTATGCCCTTTAGGCAAATTGACTGAGCCCAGCTGTAAGATACGAAATTTTTGCAGCCAATTTAAAACAGTGATACTGAACCAGGGTTGAAAAAGGAGAACATCAAAATAGTACCAACAAGCTCATAAAATTGTACTTTTTCGACCCCAATTGTACCAAAAAAGAAATTTTTTATTTTAAATAAAAGCATAAACATAACATAACAATTTACATAAAAATTAATGGTTCTAATAGTTAGATTACCATTTATATTTAAAAACTCATTTATAAATACTTTAAAAGTATGTACATGTATCTCCAAAAAAAAAAACACTACGGTATAGGTACATATAAAAACGTAAAATAATGAACATAAGAAGTCTATCGATATATTTATGAGATCAAATTGTTTTTGACAACAAACCATTTGTTATTTTAAAACTAAAACAACAAAAATTTGATGACCTTAACAAATCTTTTGTCTTAACACCTATGCAACTTTATTCCAAAATTTGCATATGTGTACTTAAATTTTTTAAATCTTTAATATTTCTATATCTCGTTATCGTAATCTACATTTACTCTCAGCAACTCGCAAGATTTTAAAAATTCTTTTTGGCAATTTCCTTGAAATTTTTCACCACATCACGTTCAACATTATTTGTGGAAATAATAATTTCCACTTCTGTTCCACAGTATATTTCTTCAAAATTAGGGTGATTTTCCTTAAGGATTATATTTTATATTTCATATTTGTCTGGGACTTATTTTTTAAAATTACGGCCCATTTGACGAAATAAAGATTTAAGTCATTTCAGGAAAAATGCATACGTGTGCCTTTTGCTTGCATTTACGATTTTTGATACATATTGAAGAAAAATAAATAAAATTCTGTAAAGTTGATTCGAAAAACCTGATACAGATGAATCGTAATTTCTAAATTTTAAGTTCAGCCCCAAAATCGTTTAAACTAAAATAATAATCTAGACGTTCCCGCTGATCCAAGATCCTGTGTATAACCTTGTAGTGGAATATTTTAAAATAACATTGAAATCAGTACCAAAATATTCTTGAAATTGTATAAAGTCTTCTCTTAGACTAAAACTATTACAAAAGTGAAAATTTATTTCCCTATAAGTTTGTCAATATCTTCGGGAATCGAAGGTGTTGATACTGATGCGTAAATTTTAAATGTGGCATTAACAGCCATTTTCAAATAAATGTGGCACTAAAGCCATACATTTTGAATGTACACCGTTTGCAGAACCTGTCATTGCAGTACAATTATCAGCCGTTATACCAACCGTGTTATTGTTATTTATGGGAATGTTGTGGTTTTAGTGCCGATTTTTTGTCAGTCAGAGCTTTTCTCATCAAGTACAATAGAATAGTAGTTTTTCTTACAAAACTCAGTTATGTTATTTATATTAAGGGGAACGTCAAATTTGTTAAAATTGTTTGTGTCTTTTGCCTATTTATTATGAATTTTTCTGCTTTTTTTTTTTTTTTTTTTGAGATTTGAGAGTCAGTCACCCAACCCTTCCTTAGTAACGTTGTTTAGTCGATCTTAAACTTGAAAAAATAGGTGAATGCGACATCACAAAGAAATGGTAGCAAAATTGATTTGCCACTGTAAATCAAGCAAAACGATGAACAAGGAAAATTCGATAAAAAAAAAATAGTAATAAAAAAAAATAAAATAATACATAACCTGAGAAAATTTGTAAATTGTACCAAAATAGTCATTGATTGAAAAGTACAATTGTACCAACTTTTTCAATCCTGTTCTGAACGCCTACTTAATGCTTTAATAGATAATAAGAAAAACTAAATAACATGAAAAGAGAGAGTAAATTATTTGCCTTATCTCACTACCAATTAAAAAAGATGATGGCACTTGGTGCAGAACGAATAAAAACAAGGCCGAATTATTTTCTAAACACTTAGAAGAAACTTTCAAACCATTTCCAAATACAAATTCAAATGATGAAAACGATTTAATAGCGTTTCTATACTCTCCATGTCAAATGGAGTTTCGTTGTGAAAAACTTACCAAAGAAAGCTATATTATATTTGACACTAATATATAATGCAATACTTAGGCTCTCTCATTATCCTACTCAATGGAAGTGTGCAGTAATAACAATGGTTCCGAAACCAAATAAGCCCGAACACTCTATTACTTCGTACAGACCAATAAGCCTGCTACCATTGTTTTCTAAAATATGTCAGAGAATAGTTTCAAATCGTTTAACGCCCTTGTTGGAAGGAAAAAATATAATACCGGAGTATCAATTTGGTTTTCACCATAAACACGGCACTCCAGAGCAATGTCGTCGTATAATTCAAATAATTACTGATGCCTTTGAAAATAAACTATACTGCTCAGCTGTATTTCTCGATGTCAAACAAGCTTTCGATAGAGTCTGGCATCAAGGCTTATTATTTAAAGTCAAAACTATTTTACCAACTCCAATGTATTTGTTACTCAAATCTTCTTTGGAAGAGAGAACGTTTTATGTACGTGTGAGTGATGAAAGCTCTTAAATACGCTATATCTACTCTAGTGTACCTCAGGGTAGCGTATTAGGTCCAACGTTGTACACTATATATACATCTGGCATGCCAACTCATGAAAACTCGACAATTGCCAGTTATGCTGATGACACTGCCATAATAGTTAGCGTCCGACAAATCGCCAATTACAGCTTCATTGCAAACTGAGCTCAATTTATTATAAGACTGGCTTACGAAGTGGAAAATTACAATATATACTAATAAGTCGACTTATGTATCATTCACCCTAAGAAAAAGTGATTGCCCGTCGGTATTTCTTAATAATACTCAAATTCCAAAATCTGAATGTGTCAAATATTTAGGTATGCAGCTTGACAAAAGACTTACCTGGAGGAGCCATATTAAAGCTAAAAGAATGCATCTGGACAGTATAACCAAGAAAATGTATTGGCTTTTGGGACCTAAGTCAGCACTGAATCTCAATAACAAAATACTAATGTACAAAACTATAATAACACTAATATGGACATATGGTATACAGTTGAAGGGAACGCCAAGTAACTCAAACATTAAAACACTACAACGATATCAGTCGAAAACGCTGAGGCTTTTGATTAATGCTCCTTTATATGTTACCAACAAACGTATTCATGAAGATTTACAAATCGTATACATCAGTGATGAAATAAAAAGATTTAGCACCCGATATCTTACGAGACTCAGTAATCACTCTAACACTTTAGCCATATCCTTACTAGATGAGTCTAAAGAGGTTAAGCGACTAAAAAGATTTCACCAACTTTTCCTGCCCTTTAGAAAATAAATACAATAATGCATTTAATGTATATTTTAGGACATATGTATGTATAAAACATTAAGTAAGTCTCTTGCATACAGCCTTTTGTTGTTTAGCTATTAAAGCTTAATAGCACATGTCAAGTTTTATTGTTATGTTTGAAATTTTATTAAGCCATTTACTGAATATTGTACAAATAGATTGTAAATAAAATCACATATAAAAAAAAAGTGCTTTCAGTTAGGAGGTTTTGATTAATTCAAGATCTTCCATAACAAAATATTTTCCTTACATTGTATTGTCACACTTATTTTTTACCAAATTATATATCAGTACCAATATTTATAAGGACATTATGGCATATAAAGCTATTTCTGGGAGTGATATTTGTATGCGGCGTTAGCCAAATATTTGTTGGCTTAATTTAATCATTTATAGACACAAAGTTTGTATTCTGGGCGGGCTACGAGAAATAAACCTTGCAATATACTCTTATGTACCAAATTATTAATTTTTTTTTTTATTATATTATTTTTTGGAAATCGCCAGTGATTGAAAACATCGGTTTTATAGTTCAAGTTTATTTTTAATTAATAAATTAATAACGTTTAAGGATATCCGAGGGATATAGATAGTTATACTTTTAATATTATATTATTGGTTTTTTAGATACATAATTATAATTATGTATGTATCTAAAAAACCAAGTATGAATTTAAAAAAATTTTAAGCTAAAAAAATGTGACCAAATTAAAAAAAAAATTATAATAAATCTGTTACACTAATCCACCAACTTTCTTTGTGTCCACAGTTTTGATTTCATTACAAATAAACTTAATTTCATTGTGTGTATTCATTCGTTTGTTAATTTTATTTTCATTTCTTTAAATGAAAATATTTTTAAATTACTTTTCTTTCTTTGTAGCCTCCGGACATGACACATTATGCTATAAAAAAAAAAGAAGTAAGACGTTGACAACGATAACGTCGGGAATATACTAAAAATAATTCACAGGAACAATTGTCAGTGTAAAGTGAATGAATGAAGGACTAAGAAAAGAAAACTAACAAATATTAAGTAAGACATTTTAGCCAGGCAATCTCGACTGTAAATTAATGCATTAAAAAAAAATCTGAATATTTTACGTTTGTTCTGTTTCAATGATGAACTAAATTTCAGATTATTCCAATAAAAAGATAGACAAACTTTAGTAGGTTGATTTGGGCCAATATGGATCACATTGGATACACAGTCACAAAGATTTGTAATAATTTGCAAACTAACAAAAAATTTATATATCTCGAATTTATACTAATCAAATTGATTTTAAGCTGAGGTTGTTAGTCAGTTATATGTTAGCTGCCAAAAAAAAAGGGGGTAGCGTTTAGATGGTCCATAGTCTCTGGACATAGTGAATCATAATCGCAGCAACATAAGACGGAAATACGGGCGAATATACGTACATCGACTCAGAAAGAGATTTTCAGTATTCTTAAGGTCTGAATGACATCATTAGTTTTAGGTTTTACAAACATCAGCTTAAACACATATTGTGGTGTAGGGTATAAAAAGAAAAACGCATTTGCCTTTTATCTTTTCAGTTCTTAGATACGTAAATAATTAAAAAATACTGAATGCGTATAATTTTAATTTTATTAAAAGGGCCTTAAAGGCGGTAACAAAAGCTGCTCTGTTTTTTTTTTTTTTTTTTTTTTGCAGGCAGGCAGAAAAACCGTTTTCTAAAGTAATTTCGTTTTTTTTAATGCCATGATTCTTATTGCGGTCTTTTTGATTCTATTTTTTATATTCTCTTTTCTTGTGATCAAGGACAGGACATTATTGTTGG
This sequence comes from Pollenia amentaria, assembly GCA_943735925.1. Classification (NCBI taxonomy): domain Eukaryota; kingdom Metazoa; phylum Arthropoda; class Insecta; order Diptera; family Polleniidae; genus Pollenia; species Pollenia amentaria. The sequence continues at coordinate 249,530,272 of OX031007.1, read as the reverse complement.
TTGTTATAATTTTTATTTTTATTATTTTAATTTCAAAATTTCATTTTTTTACTATAGCATCTTCATCATATTTCTTTTATTGTGGCATTATGTAGGCGTCCTGTGCAGTTGCATTGTGTGTAACATTTACTTCAACACAATCGCAGGATTTATTTAAGAGAGCGTGTGTGTATATTGTTGAATGAAAAATACATTTTTTAATTAAATTGCATTTCCGCTTTACAAAATTCTTACAGAAAAGTAAATAAAAAATAATTCAAATGCTTGGCTTTTCTCTCCTTTTTTCAATTTATAAGTTCTTTTTATTATCAGTATTCAGTATTTTTCCTGCCTTTTTGAATTGAGTTTTTTGTGGACATTTTGTCTGTGGTAATTTAAATTTGTTGCCTTTGTTGCATCGCAAAAAAGAATTTAATAATTTTATTTCCACAAAAAAAGAAGCCTTTGCGGCTTCAATAAAAATTACTCATAAAATAAAATATTGTCAAAAATATGTTCTTTTTTTCTGGAAAAGAAACGCTTTGATTACTTTTTAATAATTATTGGAAAATGGATGAAACATTTCGATGTGTTTCGTATTGTTTTAGTTAACGCCACTTTACAATATTTAAGAAGCAATTTGTTATAAAATACTTAAAAATTCTGAAAGAAACTTAACAGTCGTATGGCTTTCACCATTTTTTTTTTTTAACCTTTTCTAATGAATGAGACTTTTCATGTTATCAGAATTGCATGTCTATAGAAGCATAAAAAGAATGCCAGGGATGGAAAATTAAAATTTTGTTCATAAATTAATGCTATTAGGTTTTTCTAAAAAAAGTGCAAAATGTTAAAAAAAAAGTCTGTAAATTATTACTCATATTTTGTAAAAACTTATTAAATACGATGTACATGTGGAGAAGGTACATCCGTATCAACTTTGATAAAAAAAAAAACAAGAATAGTTGTTTAATCTATTTAAACAGAACAAAAATATGTTATGAGGTTCAGATTTACATATGTAAGTTAAAGATCATTATGCCAAATATCATTTAGATATCCTCATCTATATGAGATGTGTTGGCCTTTAAGCGATTTGAGGATGGTTGTTCATAAGGCTCCTATGGTTAATAATGCAGCTACCAGCACAAGATTTTTTCATAGTTAATATCGTAAAAGTTATTGTCAGCAATTTTTATGTCAATACCAATATTCATGAGGAAGTTATGGAATTAAAACTATTTTCGGGAGGTTATTTGTATGAAAGCTGATTCCAATAAAATTTGATAAGGTGATTTAGATTGAAATCAATAAAGTGTGAGCAAAACTTAATCTTAATACCAATATAATAAGATGGTTTATAAACTTTTTACACTGATCAAAATCGAACATTTACCATCAAAGATGTAGAACATCTGAAACACTCGTTAACATTGCTAACATCTATCCCCGTTTGAAAAAAAATTATACAAAGGGCGTGTGTGAAACGGTATCAAAGTACTCATGAAAGTAAAATTTTGACACCGTTGAGGTGAATAAAATTTCACTAGCCCTGGGGGCTAGTATAAATTATGACATTAGCGTAGACATTTTTGACAATCACACAATTATCATATACACACTCCCAGGTCGTGCAGCTTAAGTCGCCGCCGTTTCGAAAGTTATATGTACACTAATTTTTTTAGTCAAACTTTTCTTTTTAGCCGTGTTGTATATTTATATAAGCGATTATAAGATAAAAAATAGTTGCATAATTAATTTTTGTTTATTAATAAAATTTTTGTTATTATAATTTGTGCATGTTGCCATCAGTGTCTAATAAAAGTAAAATAATTCAAAAAATAATAATTAAAAATCACTAATAGACTACAGAACGTCAATTACATTTACATAACAAGCATTTTGTTATATTGCCAAGGCAAAAACAATCTTATGTAAGTGTAATTGGAAGAAACCAATAACAGTAACATGGAATTGTATTCGATTGAAAGCCTATCTAAATAAAAAAAAGAAAAATAATGTTTGTTAGATCATTAATCTCATAATCAGCTTATTAGGATTTGTGTTTCCTAAAAACGCGCAATTCGCGAAGGTTAAAAAAACTAATAAAAATTAGAAATTTCTTAAAAGTTTAAAAAAGCATAAAATATCTGTTTATGGGTTCCAACCAGTAGAGAATACAAAAATAGCAGAAAAGCGTCAAAAATTAAAAAAAGAATGCAAAAAATTTTGAAAATCCCACATGTGCAACCTCCAAAAATTCTTCAATATTTTTTTACAGTTGCAACCCGCTAGCGAATTCTGAAAATTGGCTTATAAGTTATGGAGTAGCTCAAAAATAAAATTTCAGAAAAATTGTCCGTCTGATTTCCAAAATTTTTTGTAAGTACAATCTGCTTACAGGCCCTATTAAGAGGCAAAAAAATCGGTTCACAAATGACGGAGTTATGCGGTAACAAACATTAAAAAAGCCACTTACAACCGAATTGAAAACCTCCTTCTTTTTTTAAGTCGGGTTAAAATATATTTATAATAATAACAAATACATATATTTAAAAATAAAAAATTGTAATAGATAATTTTTTAATTTTGAATAACTAATTATTTTATCAGGTGATACTCTACCGGCTACTTTTTGCAGAACCGCCGCCGCCAAGAAATTTGCCAACATAGACTTCTGTTGATAAATGTCAGAAAACAATTGTTCTTTTCTTTATGTCAAAATTTTACGTTGTCAAAAATTTTATAATTTCACACAGCACAAACAATAAACTTTTCTATCACAGACAAATTTTATTTCACCATAGAACTTTGCTACCGTTTCACACACACCCAAAAGTGCCAAAATTTAAAGAGAAAATTTTAAAATGTACTTGAAGTTCAATTTGTGTAAACATATAAAAATACTTCACAAAAAAACATTTCAATAGAAGAGAAAACTTGAAAAATGTTAATGCTGCTTTCAAAACATTGATGCCAACATAATAAAAGAACGAATGGCCATTTTACTAGTGATGACACTAAAATAATCGAAAGATGAATAATAAAATAAAATGAGATAGGAACATTTTGTAAGCTCCTTTGTATTTCTTATAATAAGATTTTAACATCTTCGAACATCTTCGAACATTGATAGTGTAATAACCTTTTTACACTGATCAACATCTAATATCTTCCATCCATTTGCGAAAATGTAAACATCTTCCCATAAGAAATACATAGGGCTATAAATTAACATCCTTAAAAGATGTTCCTTTCTCATTTTATTCCATTCTACATCTTTCGATTATTTAAGTGTCATCACTAGAAAAGTGCCAAAAAAAAATGCTATTATTTCTTCGCTGACAAAATTAAGGAAAATCCTTTTTTTTTTTTTTTTTTTTTTGTATAATTGTATATTTTTATGAACTTTCAAAACATGATTTATTTCAAAATCTATTGGATTTTTATTTCATCGAGATTCGATTTGCAGAACTGGCAGAAAATTCCTGTTGCTAAGTGTAAAAAAAAAAAAAAATCTGCTTTTTCTATCTTAGAAAAAGTCAACACATTTGTTTCATTTTAAAAATACAAAAAAGCCTAATATAAAATATATGGTGAATTTGTAAAAAAATATAAAGTACAACTATACACTCAAGGGTTAGCACTTTTTATTAAAAATCTATTTTGAAATTAAATTACTGGGTTTGGCATCTAAGAAACACTTTTAATAAAAACAAACTATTTTCTAATTGCATTGTTGTACTATGCAGTGTTATTTTAGTCATCATACACTTGCAAAGGAGCCAACTTTGTTTCGTTTTGTATGTTTAAAGTTTAAATTCTTAACTTAAATCAACATTAAGTAGTAATAATTTTTTTCTTTACCACATTTTAAAACAACACCCCCATATGGAAAGGAAGTGATTTACAAAACAATACAACTCAACATTAAAGAAAAAATAAAAAAAGCAAACCACAAACTACACAAGTATACAAGTACACTAAACGCCTTCAACATTACACCTTTTACCTTTTTAGTTTTAAGCAACAGAGAACAAAAACAACAGCAAAAAACGAACTGCAATAGCAACAAAAATAACATAACAACATATGACTTAAAACACACTGCTGCCATTGCAGATTTCAATCACACAGTGCCCAGAAACGTCAGCAACAAAACTATATTACGTATCCAATGAACGAGGGGCGTCTCGGAAAATATAAGAAAGCTTATTTAAACAAAATTTAGTTTTAAAAAAACTTTGTTTAATGTAGTAACATTTTTTCACCCAGCCCTCGTCAGCATATGTTGAAAGCTAAAAAAGGCGTTATTGTAGTTGTTATAATGTAACTAGTTAAAAATGTTAGCAACAAACTCCAGCAGTAGTAACAACTGATTTCAAAAATAAAGTAACAAAGAAAAAAAAAAGGAAAATGCAGCAAACAATTTACAACAACTTAACTGCATAATGTGGTTGGTAACCAGTGATTTAGAACAAATTTTTCAAACATTTTTAAGTCAACAATGACTTACACAAGGCCAGGACTAACAACAACACCAACATCAGCAAAAATGAATAGCAGCAGCAAAACCCAAAGGTGTTAACGTGTAAATTCCCATTCACAAGATCGAAATACGCAGATAATCTGTATGGGCCGAGTCAAAAAGAAAAAATAACAATACACATATACATATATCACACATACTCACTAACACACTCCTACACAACGAATGTGAATTAAAATATGTCTGAGTGTATGCGTAAGTCTTGGTTGGAGTATGTTTCTACTAGTGTGCATCCAGCCATTTAAAGGAATTGTACTGAACATGTTCATGTTCATGTGGTAAAAGGACTTTAAGTAGCCACACAGTAAATAAGTATTTGAACAGCAATCCCAAACTTTATTCTGCCTGTTTAGGCAATAATCTTATAAGGCATTGTATTCCACCTACACACAGTTACGAATGGAAAAACGAAAAATGTTTTCAATTTCTTTTTATTTAAAAATAAAATCGATTTTTATTTAGTGTCAAAGATTGAAATCAGTACTGTTAAATTATCGCTAGAATTAAAAAAAAAAAAATATTAATAAAATTATGGGAATCGAATGGCGTTCATCATTTTGCCAGATCAGATCGATATTTCGCGAAATTGCCATTTTTTTGAATACGCTATTATTTACTAAAAGTTGGTTTTATATGCAAATTATTTGAATATAAATTGGTTTTACATACTATATATTTACGTTTACATCATACAAGTTACAATAAAACAATTTTGTTTCCATTTTATTCATCTTCGAAATTAAAATTTTTTATTTTAATTTTGACCACATTTTTCTTACTGCATTCAGTTTTTATTCAACTCATTGTTGAACTTTTTATTATTTATTTGTCATTAATTTGATACAGAACAAGTTGTATCTTATATTATGCAGAAATAATGATTAACCCATATAATTTTCATATAAGATCAACCCTTAACGAATTATTGGGTATACAAAAAAAAAAAAAAAAATTTAAATGCAAATATCTTGATAACTCGATAAATTCTGACTAAACGGTAAAAGCTAGTCGATTCCTTGACTCCAAATTATATCAGATCAACTATCAAAAACCTTTTCCGGAATTTTCGACTACTACAGTGTTATTTATAAATTCTTCTTAGTTTTAATTTTTTTTTTTTTTTTTTTTTTGTATATGTTTACAACGTTTACCATTAAGGCCGGGTTTGAGTTTAAACTTGGTTTAACGTACTCTGATTTGTTTTATTTATCAATAAAGACCAACATTTAAAGCCTAACTAAGCTGGTTCGTTTTGTATACAAACTTGGTAATAGCGACGCAAATCTGTTTCCCGTTTAACTAAACCTTGTTTAACTCAGATCTGAAAAATCCAGCTATCCAGTATGGGTAAACTGTAATAAATTAAAAAAAAAGGATAAGTAACTCCCACAATTCGCAGATTTTCGCATTTTTTTTAACATTCACCCCAAAATCACTTCCGTTTTATGTCACGTACGATATGCGCCTATTGTGCTAGATATTTTGGACAACAAGGTTCCGAGTGTGATAATTATTTTTTTTCATATATAGTACCCTCTAAGTAAAACATAATGATAAAAAATTTTCCCAATTACTACTATTTGTGCAAAATCATTGTAGCTCTGAAGGCGCATAAATATCACGTACGATGACATGGAAATGCCCATATGCTCCATATAATGCCCACTCAAGAAAATCACATTATTATGCCTCAAGCCGTAACGAGTAATAATATTGAAGAAACATTTAGTCTGTCATAGTCTCATAATATTAGAAATTAGTCAGCCTAATTTCGTGATGATCGGATTGTTATTAACCATAGGCTCCATATAAGGCCGACTCTGGGAAATCATTTAAATACGACCAAAAACGTAACAAAAACAGACATTATTGTAAAATTTGGCCCAATTTAGCAACATTTGGCTAGAAATAAGACTATGTCATTTTGTGATAATCGGTCCATAATTAACAATAAATTCCTATAAAGCGACCTTCCGTAAAGCAATTTAAGACGCATAAAATTCTTTAAAATTTGTGTTACTGTTGTAAAATTTGGGCAAGTTAAAGTTTTTTTAATACTAGAACTCTACCGAATTTTGTGACGAACGATAGGTCGACTATAAAATTTCCTCGTAAAATCACTTGAATGCGCGAAACAATATATCTGATACAAAACATGATATTTTGTTTAAAAAAGGCAACTAATTATAATACTCTATGATCCGGTATTGTAAGGATTGGCTTATATCTTATAGATACCATATAAAGCCCACCGCTGAAATATTCGAAATCTCGGTGATGGGCATTAATGATTCTACTCAGACGAAAATAGCACTCTTGTTAGTTTTTTTACTTTCTTTTTATTTCACACAATATTTAAAATCTCAACGCCTTTAGGGCATAAGCCTTTAGACATACTGGCAATTATTAATACTAACGTTAAAATTACATAAAAAAATTACTTAAATACTAAATATATATTAGGGTATTCATTCGGTTAACCGTTAATCGGTGAACTGATTAATAACTTCCCGATTAATTGATCGGTTAATTTAAAATTGGCTATTTTCGATTAACGATTAAACCGGTTTATTTCAGTCGATTAACCGACTAACCGATGTAGCGAAATTTGTAGTTTTTTGTAGTATGTTGAAACTTTTTTTCGTGTTTTTAATTATTGGCTTCGTCTCATATACAAAAGGTATGTGTTTAAAAATTATTTTTTAATACCAACGTAAAAGTTGTTCAGCGATCTTCATTTCAAATAAGTTTTTGGTGTCAACAGCTTTTGTACAATTGTTCGTGTTTAGTTACTTTTTACTTTAGTTACTTTCTCCTCATATCTTCAAATATCAATCTTTGAACAGAATTTTCCGAAACAATTAGAAGTGGTAAACATTTTAAAAATTAAAACAGGACTCTATTGGCATAATGGAAGATTTTAAATATTTAGATAAATCCAGAAAAAGGACTGAGAAACAAGATATTCTGCATTATGGGTTGCTTTTGATTTCTCCCACATCTACGATAAATGAAGGAATTTTTTAGTTTATATAAAATAAACGAAACTGTTTTCAAATTAAACGAAACGTTATTCAAATACAGTTTAACATTTTTCAAATTAAATAAAACCATTTTTAAAATATTGTAGGAATTTAGTTTGTTTTTGCTAAAGAAGGTAAAAAAGCTCATGGTATTTTGCCAACCGTAAAGAGAAGGAATATACGATAAATAATACTGGCGTTGTTTACCATAAAGTTATTTCTGTATCCACTGTAATCTCGGCCCGTTTCCAAGTATTTCATCGGGAGCTCGCAGATAAAATTTAAAGCAGCCCAAAGCTACAAAACTCATTTTTTATTATGGAGTATGCCAGAATCCATAAATGCCAAGTAATATGGTGGACAATAGTGAATGTACATTAAAATGTTATCACTTTACACTCCTATGCTCAACCTGGTAGAGAAGACATTTTCAAACTTAATGTTTCATTCCCAATCATTATTAAGTCATTTTACCACTGATCGTAACATGGTAAGTGCCGCCTCTTCATTAATCAGTAATTCAAAGAAGTCCAAAAAATAAATTCCCTACAAATTTTAAAAATGGCTTAATTTATTTTGAAAAATGTTTAACTGTATTTGAATAAAGTTACATTTATTTTGAATAAAGTTTGGTTTATTTTGAAAAATGTTTCGGTTATTTTATTAATTAATTCATTTAATTAATGATGTGCTAATAATCACAATTTTTGAATGAAAACACTGAAATTTATTGTTGTGGGAAAGCTAGTTTCTATGCGCATTCTATGCGTTTCGGTTATTTTGAATAAAGTTTCGTTTATTTTGAATAAAGTTTCGTTTATTTTGGAAAAGGTTTCGTTTAATTTTAAAAAGGTTTCGTTTAATTTGAAAAAGGTTTTATTTTAACTGAAAATGCTATTTAAAAAAAACTTTATTAATCAGTTAACAGATTAATAACAAAATTAGCCGATTATTAACTGATTAAACCAAATCCTCGGTACTTAATCGAGCGATTAACCGATTAAATCAAAAGCCCGATTAAATGAATACCCTATTATATATAACTATTAAATAATTTACCAAACTTGATAAATAAAATGTTGATTAAGTATTAGAATGATATAAGAAGCACATCAATATTTTGCAGCAAATATTCCTTTTCTTTTCTTGTACAACCGTCTTTAATAATTAATTGTCAACTATAATTTTGTTTTGTAATCTGCCGACGATATCTTAAGGTTCGTAAATGATGGCTACTTCTAGTACTGAAGACAGTGAGGGCCGATTTCATGTAATTCGTTGTAAATGTAACTCAGCAATTGCAATTTGAAAAAGTCAAATATTCGTAATAAATTTTTTAAGAATCCTATTTCAGCAACAATATGGAATACAAGTGGGGAGATTATAAAAAACTTTCAATTATTTTTTTTTTTGAAAAACTTGTAACATCTTTAAAGTATTTTTACGAAAATCATATATTTATCAGTGTTAAGTAATTCTGATCACTGATGAATAATAAAATAATTACATTGTTTCAACATTAAGACATTGTGTTAACTTTTACAACATTCCAAGACCTGGGGCAATTTTAGATATGAAATTTTGTACAAATCGACAACTCAGTTCCAAATCATGATATGTCGCCTTTGGATATTTTTATTTTTTTAAGTGTTTGAATTTAATATTGTTACTAATATTGTGTTAATCCAACCCAAAGTTATACACAAAAAGTATCTACCATACAGGCGCGGATCCAGCTTGAGTCTTAGGGGGGGGGGGGGGGAAATTTTTTATGGTACAAAAAAAAGTAAAAAATTTGTTTTTAAAAGTTTATTAAAAACGATATGCTTATATTATATTAAAAAAAAACTCATCAATAAGATAAAATAGAATATAAGATCAGTTCAATATAAATTAAAATAAATTAATCTTTTTAAATAACGTTTTGGCTATAAAAATAATTTTATTTATTTTTAATGTTTTTTTTATTTGAAACAATTTATTTGACTACATCATACTAAATTGTTTGACCAATTTTTCGACAAAAAAAAAACTTATGCAATTGTTAACAAAATTTTGGAAGAAGGAATATGCTTCACTAATTTTAAAATTAAGTTATGAATTTAAGTCGAACTGTTTTGGTTTTAATCTAAAGATAAATATATAATTTTATTCTGGTTTAAGTTGATTACAGCTAATTTTTTTATTTAAATTATTTTTATTTAGAAAGGAATTTTAAAGCTTATAACAATGGAAAGACAATAATAATTTTGGCTGCACATACATACGTACATATGTACCTTCAGCCGTAAATGTGCTAATGGCACAATTTTTGAAAATTAAGTTTTTGATGCAGTTCAATAGAGTTAACAAAAATACATCGTTTGCAGAAAAAATACAAATATTTTTCTAGTTCTTGTTTTGCAACGATATGTATATCCAAATGCTAAAGATGTAATTCCAAAAATGCTAAAGAAAAAGCGCTAGGGCCCATTGAAATGTGAAAATAAAAAAAAAATTTGTTAATAGTCAAATTTGAAATAAATAAAATAGTTTTATAGTATATTTTATTTTTTGCAAATTGACATGCTAAAATGTTCATTAAAAGTATAAAATATATAATAGAAAAGGTGATAAGTCAAAAAAAGCTATGTAAAACATAAATGTATTATTTTTAGTTGGTTTGCAAGCCAATCAAGAGTCGGCAATGAAGCAAAACTGTATTTACAGACTTAAAATATATTCAGATCTAAAGACCTTAGAAAATTTTTTCTCTCTCCTATAAAATTTATACATTGGACTACATCCTTTTCGACTGAAGGTAATGATATATACTTATATAGGTACATTATATTAAAAAAAAAAAATTACGGACTCACCATGTCAAAGAACTTTTCTTATTAATGCACTTGAAATTTGACAGTTATATAATTCTTCTTTGGTGATTTTTTACTAGACCAATACATATATGCATATGTATATATGGGAAGGTAGAATAGCAATGCATATAAAATTCCAATTCAAATCCTACTATTATGAAAATATGATACGAAAAACGGTTATATTCAAATGTATATAGTAAATAATTATCATAGCACAAATAAAAATATTGCATATACTAAGGCTTATTAATAATTCAACCGCTCGCATATTCAACCCAAAAGTTTATTTTTCGGAAATAGATGGCACTTGCTGGGATTGAATGTAGAATAATATGAATTTAAATACAGTAAACTAGATGTTTCATTGGAAATATATAATAAATAACTATTAGGATAAATACTTGGATACTTATTGAAAATTTGATTAGAAAAACAAAAAAAAAAACTTGATGGGATTTCCAAAAATTTTGTACATTCGGAAATTCGTGTATTATCGAAATAAGTAAAACATATTTTTATAATTTAGGGGGGGAAATATCCTTTCCCCCCCCCTAAATCCGCGCCTGCTACCATATCACTGTATGTTGTATCGCCCATAAACTTTAAAAGCTTCGCCTGTCAAATCACTTTTTCGACTTGGCATGTTTTGGAATTCTAGCCTTCTTGAGATTTGGTAGTATTAATAAAGTGAATATTCACGAAAAGCAAAATTTCGATACAATATTAAATTTTGTTCCATTATAGGCGTATTGAAGCGTTTTTCGGAAAGCGGGACTAATTATGATGATAAATTATGTACAAGTCATCGTCAAGGCTGGTGATAGTCATTCCAACGCCGATTTTATACTTATTTTTGGTGTTTTATCGCTTAAGTATATTAAATCACGATTTTTTGTAATGTAATGTTAGATCAAAATAATAAAAAGTAATTAATGTTAATTAGTATTGTGGTTATTTTGTTGAACTATTCATGGTTTTTAATCCAAATTTTTACTATTTTTAATTAGGCTTAAGTTCATTAAATTTAATTTTTCATTAAATTATTTTTATGAAGAAAGGAATTTTACAACATGGGAAATTAATTAAAATTGTTATTGATAATTTTCATTCTTGACTGACCTGGGATTCGAAGCCAGGCTGGCTGGCGTGTGATTCGAACCCAGGCGGCTGGTTACCCTGACATGTTTCGACCTCAACCACTAGGTCTCCTCAGAGGGATTTGCCGTCTTACATTATTAATGTTAGATCAAAATAATAAAAACTGTGTAAACAGAATATAAATGTTATTTATTAGGAATTAAAGCAGAGTATCCAACTTAGATGTTTACACCCCCCCCCCCAAATTAAGGGTGTTTTATTTCATTTAGGGGCAAATTTAAGAGGTACAAATTCTTAGGGGGAAATCTGGGGGGCATAAATTTATATTTAGGGGGTTTCACTATTTACTTGTCTATACATAACAATAACTAAGTAATACTATATATATTTTACAGCTTGTTTTTGGTTGATCAAAAGTCGTATTTGAAAAGATAAAAAAGAAAGCGTTTTAAGGGTGAAGCATTGATGGAAATAAACGTGTCACAACTTTAATCTAACACCTGAAATGTTCAAACTTTTTATTCCGATAATATGTACAAAGTTAACAAAAAATGATTTGGCAACCCTCAATATTTTTGAAGAAACTTAATTCCAATATTTGAAAAAAGCAGATTTCTACTAACTCTATTTTGATATATATACGAGGGTGGATCAATAAGTCCGTGACTTTTCGAACTTCCCTCGTAGCTATATGAAATGCAACACTGTTCCCATCAAGTATCACCTGTTAATAGACTATTTTTTGTAAGGGATACACAAATTAGAGAAACGTTGGACTAAGTGTATTGGGCTAAAGGATTATGTTGAAAAAAATTTTTTTTTTTTTTTGAAAAAAAACTCTGTTTCATTCAAAAAGTCACGGACCGACTCACCTTATATGGGCAAAAAAACTTACAGTTATACCCCCCTAAAAATTACATATGACATGTTTTATGAAGTTTCCTAAAATATTTTGGCTCTAGCGTTATCTCCCATGAGCTAAACCCCGTTAAAAAAGGGTCCAAAAATAGCATTTTTCATTAATAAAAAATAATAAAAAAAAGTAATTTAGTGCTGTAAAGGTTTAATTTTTGACTTTTATCTCAAGCAGTAGTCAACACCTTTCTAACGACGTATAGGAAATGAAAATCGGAAAAAATGGTTAAGTTATTTAACCCTTAGAGTACGGAGTGGGGGACTTTAGGTCCCGCAATGCTAGTTTTTCTTTAATAACTTCGAAAATAATTTCTTTCTATCTTTTTCGTCTTAGGTAGTCGAGTTTTATTTTGAATAGTATACAAAAACTTATAAGTGGCATAAAAATATTAATCAGTTCGTAATTATAAGGTAAGTTATTCGCCTGGGGGACCCAAGTTACCCCACGTCGTACTTTACGTTACAAATATAAGTCTGATGCATAGGATAATTATATTTATTTTTTTTTTGTTGTTGAGAAAAGAATTGAATATCTTATTTTGTGTTTTTAACAGTAATTTTAAGTTTATTTAAGGTCAAAATATAAAATATTTGAAAATGCAAATTATTTGAAAATTAATACTTTTTGATGCGATTTTTGAAAACAAATGCTGAAAATTAATAAAATAATCCTTTCTTACTTTTATAATAATCTTTTCTATACTAATATACAAACCTTTATACTATATAATCCCATTTTTCTGTGGGGAACCTTAGTGACCCCACTCCGTACTTTATGTCAAAAATTAGGCTTCGTACTCTAAGGGTTAAATTAAATATTATTTTTTGCGAAAAAAATCCGTCAATCAAACCAAGGAATCAATTGGTATAAAAAGTGGTTTACTGACTATCGTTGTGGTCGCACAAGTACAAATTACGCTGAACGTTCTGGGCGGCCAATTAAAGCCAATACACCCGAAAATGTCAAAAAAAAATCACGATACGGTGTTGGCCGATCGAAGAGTAAAAGTGCGTGAGATTGTTGATTCTATAGGCATTTCATATGGCAGTTTGGTTTCGATTTTAAATAATCAGCTGGGTTTAGGATAGCTGTATACAAGATGGGTGCCGCGTTTGCTCTCAATTGACCATAAGCGTAATCGTGTGACAACTTCAAAGGATTGGTTAAAGCTGTTTAACCGCATTTCGAATGAGTTTTTGCGGCGTTTTGTAACTGTGGATGAAACATGGATCCGGGTGAACCGGCTCCGAAGAAGGCCAAGGTAAGTTTGTCGGCCAATAAGGTGATAATCACTTGAATTGTTCACCATTTAAAACATGCTATTCCAAATAAAAAGTATGTGGTGCTTTTAATATTCACTCGTATTGTTACCTGAAACAAAATGGAAATTTAATCAAATAAAAAAAAGTTGCTCAGATTTCCTTTTCTCCTTCTTCTTAAAATCGTTTTAAAAATGCAGAGCTTGGCCGTATATTTGCACATTTTAAAAAGAATTTTGAGGTTTTAAGTCCTTGAGCAATGCAGCAGTTATATTTTAAGAGTTTTTGAAACACGCTTAATATCCTTCTACCAAAGGTTCAATGTCAAAAATTTAAAAATATATTTAAAACTATGCCAAATCTTTAATACGCTTCCGCCAACGCAATGCACCGCCTTACTCTCTTACTACTCTCTCACTAAGATACATTTTCAAACAGAATTACGAAAAACAAGTTATAGTGCTATATTCGTCTGTACCAAATTTTTAATACCGTTCACCTAACGTAATTCAGCATCTTAGACCACTCACCCTCTAACACATATTATCAAACAGGATAAACAGAAAAAAATATGTTCAGTACATTTTTTCACTTAAAACATATTTCTCTGTTAAAGCGGCAAATTATGTATGTATTTGTTATGTGCAAAGAAACCCAAAAATTAAATCTATGCACTAAATTAAAAAAAAAGGCAATTGTGGTATTTTCTCATTTATCAGTCTTTTATGGGACCGATCTGTCTGAATTTCAATAACCAAATTAAGCGGATCATATGTGACGGATATGAATATAACAGCCTAGTTCCCAGTATTTCTGGGGTCTTAGGAATCCCCATTAGAACAGACGGACGGGCATGGTTAAATTAACTTTGCTAGGACCCAGAATGTATGCTTTATAGAGTCAAAGATCAATCGTAAAAATTACAAATAAAATGACAAGCTTATATACTGTAAAGCCTTTTCGCCTGTAGTGAATATAATGATTTTTAAATCTTTTAAATTTAATGTCCTTTTTGCCTTTAATATTTCCGACAAACAAATAAGCATTTAAAATAAAGCTCAACTACTCTCGATGTAATTGCATACAAATCTTCCAAAAGTAAAATTCATTTTATTATATTTCATTTGAATTCCCAAAATCACAATGAAACAAATACTCGTATGTATCATGTCATTTAGCTTAAAGTAAAATATACAAATACACTGCAACAAAAAAAGGGTGGGTTATGATTTCACAAAGAAAAATCTGAAATCAGAAAATGGAAAATAAAACTTCATACACTTGTGTATTAAATTTAGTCGTTGTTTTCAGAAAAATAACTACGGTTTCCTTTTTTTGTTTTTTGAGGACTACAAATGTATATTAATATTAGAAATTGTGTTTGAGTGCAGAATTGTGATTGTGTATATTAAAAGTTACACATAAACGTACATTTTAAGGTCGGGTTACTTTAAAGTACGAGTGCATGTCTGTGCATTTATTTCACACAAAACGCAACGACATGGAAGAGTAAGTTCACTGCACTTGTATGCTTAGATTTCAAATCATTTAGTAGAAGGATTGATATTATTTTTTTGTTTTTTGTTCTTTTTCATTTTTACTTTAATTTTTTTTTTTTTTTTTTTTTGTTTTGCGAGTTGTACTAAAGTATTACATTCCATGTTGCTTACACACCAGTTTTTCAGCTTAATTTAAATGTTTTTTTCACACATTCAAACTTATGTGCCGAGAATTCTTATGTGGGCTCGTAGACATTAGAATATATGGTTTGTTTTTATTTTTTTTTTTTTTTTTTTTTTTTTTGTCAGATTTTCTAGACTACATAAGTATACATTAAATTGTTTAAAAGAGTTTGTTTCGAAAATTTTAAGTAACAGGAGAGTTTTGAATACAAAATAAAATCGCCTCCCCAAATTCAAAAAAGCAAATAAAAAAATTACTGATTTTTCTAAAATATCCAATTCTTTACTAAAGACACAAAGAAAAGCTTAGAGCTAAAAAGCCACTGGATCTCTTTTGAGAGTTGTTTTATATATGTGTTCATAAAAATAGCTACTTAAACATAGAAGATCCCAGCGGAGAAAATGTCATGTATTTCTACCTTTCAGGCCTTTAGTAAGGTCTGCAAACGCATTTTAAATCTATTTTACTTCTTCCACTCTGCCTTCTTTGAAAAGATCTTTTAAAATATCTTTTGTAAAATATTTTACAAATTAATATTTTCATTCTGAAATAGGGGCTACCAAAGTCGTTCTTTAAGTAGTTGTACAGAAATGTTTAGGAATAACTTTTAAAATTTTTAAAAAAATACTGCACCCCAACAGTTTATAATTTACTTACTTCAAATTATTAGCAACAACAATTGAGGAGCCGCATATTCACAGAAAAAAATTATTAATTTTCTCCAATCAGCATATTTATACCAAATTCATAATATCAAGCAAATAATTTGTTGATTTTGCACCTATTACCAAAATGATTATATTGATTACTAAAAATTGTAAAATTGTGAATATTTTTTTTCAATAAATGATATTTTTAATTTTAATTAAAAAAATTATCAAAAAATTTTGCTATTTTAAGCAATGTGTTAATTTATTTAATAAAATATTGACAATTCTCAACAACAATTCTACATGTTGAAATTATTTTATTTTAAACGAAAAAAGTCAATTAAGATTTTTTGTTATTTAATTAAAATTTTAATTGAAAATTTATTTCAAAACAACTAAAATGTTAATTAAATCAAAATTAAATGTTTAACTTTCTTTCAACTAAAAAAATAATTGATTAAATTTTCACATTAATTAAATTTCAATACTTTTTAAACGATTTTTGTTTGTAATTGATAAAACACTTTTTTCTCTGTTGGTTTTTTTTTTTTTTTTTTTTTTTGGTATTTTTATAATATTTGGTTAAAATTGTTCTAGAAAAAGTATATTAAACATAACAACCAAGAAAATGGGTAATAAAAAAGTTTTGAATAACAAAACTTACTTTTTTTTTTATCAAAACGTACTTTTTTCATAGCCTGTAATTTTTTCGCTTAATTTTTTTTTTTTTTTTTTTTTTTTGTTAGGACCAGCACTAAGGGGATGACCCCTACTAATGCAATGCATTGTGTTGGAACTAGGAAAAATAGGTTATGGGAAGGAGGAAAGAGGAAATAGTGCTTGTGAACATTCGACTTGAACTTATCCATGTTGTAAGTGAGAGGGAAGACTTCAGCAGGAACTGAAGTCGAACTGTCCGGCGAAAAAACGAATTTTCCCTGTAATGCGTTGTACGATTCACCGGCCAATCGACTACAAAAGGATGTGCTCTTGATGAAAAACGTGTATTACGAACAAAGCTATGGGTTTCGGGAACCAAATCCCTAATTTCATCAGAACACATCCCGTTGTAGTAACGATAAAATAGGCAAGTACAACCCACATTGCGACGGTGCTCAAGGGAATCAATAGAATTGGATACCCTACTGTCGCCAATGAGAACCTTCGCCCTCTCCTGCACGCGGTCGAGAAGCTCCAAAATAGACTTTGAAGTACCGGCCCTCACATGAGAGTTGTATTCCATTCGCGGTCGGATATAGGTGGTATAAATAGTAAGGAGAACAGATGGAGTGAAGTATATCTTACACCGTTTCAAAAAACCGAGGCACTTCAATGCTTCTTTCGACACCTTGAATATATGTTCTGTCCATCGGACATCACATTGTATCCTCATGCCCAGAACATCAAGAGATTCTGTTTCCTCAATATTTATACCACCCATACATGCAGATGAGGCACCTTGATCCGTCGCGCGTTTATGCGTTAGTACGCAACATTGGGTCTTTCGGGCATTAAATTCGACCCTATTCGCACGACCCCATTCTGAGATTATGTCTGGGTCACGGCCAAGCGTATCATTCATGTTCTGTCTCATAGCACAAACATCGGACACGCCTGGTCTGTAACCAAATGAATACGAATGGCAAAGGTTGTTGTCATCTGCAAAAGAATAGATAGGGTTGGAAGTTTGACATAAGAGGTCATTTAGAAAAATAAGAAATAGAGTAGGAGAAATTTTTTCTCATATCTAAGCTATTTGTGGGCCGATCAGGCTGAATTTTAATAGCAAACAATTCCGCACTATATGTGACATAAATATATAACTACCAAATCCCCATCACATCTGGGGTCTTCGGAAAACCGATTTCAACATACACATGGACAGACGGGCATCGTTAGATCAACTTCGCTACTTATAAGTACCCAGAATATATATACATCATAGGGTCTAACATTAATTATGTAGAAATTACAAACGGAATGATATAAATATTCAGCCATGTCACATAGTACAATTCCGTTCGGAAACGGAATTCATTCCGTATTTTTGTGCTTCAGAAAAGTACGGAAAACTTTGCGGAATAAAACCATCTTTGTTTTCATGAACGGAATTGGAGTTTTCTGTATCTTAAAGGCCAAAAAAACTATAAAAATATACTTTCTATCAAATATGTTTTCTTCGGTTCCAAACGGAATTGTACTCTGTGACATGGCTGCCAATCATCCCCTTCCGTTAACAAATTTAACACAAACGTAGTTGGCTCACCTTGGACAACGGATATTGTCAATTTTGGTAATTTTATACCGAACTTTTCATTCTGTGTAAATATTGATGTTAACTATTTTTTTAAATTTAAGATATAATTACCGGACATCCCCACATAACAACTTAAATGACGTTTTTGACAGGTCTTATCATAAAATGGCAATTTAAATTCGTAAAATATTTTATAAAATACATTCTCAAAGACCTTTTTAGATAAGGCAGAGTGAAATGAATAAAAGTGTATTAAGAGTGCGTTTGAACTCCTTTTCAAGGATCTAAAAGAGAAGTTACATTGTTGTGTGAAGTTACGTACTGAATTTTGAAAGATAATATCTTATTTTAATTTGAAATATTCGAACAAAGACTAAAGATTATACTCATAAATCTCATATACCGACAGGCTACGCAATTTGTGTGTTGTTACACTGTGAGGTATTTGACACTTTCACTTATGTACATTAATTTGACACTTCGTCAATAATTTTTATATACAAGTATTAAAGGATTTATTTCTCCTTCTTCTTTTTCTTCTTATTCTTATTTTCTTTTTTATATAAATTTTTCTGTAGCCATAATCTGGTTGAATCCTTTATTCCCCCGAGCTATTAAGGAAATTTCCACCAAGACATATAACAAATATTTTATAAATCGTACAGATTTTATATTTCGCCCACACATGGCAGTGGTACTTGTGAAAAAAATCCAAAAAATATTTAACTGAAAAAATATATATTTAATTTTTTATTATGAGAAAAAAAGAAGAAGAAAGTACTTGAAAAACAACATTTAATCCATTATAAAAAGAGACATTGGTCAAGTATCAAGAGGTTGTAATTTTAAGAAAAAGTTGTAGAGGAATTTATTATTTCATTATTAATCAATACTCCAGTGGCAATACACAGTATGTTGTCATATTAACCCTGTTGTGGTTCAAATGCAGAAAAAATAAAAATTAAGGGGGTCACAAGGTGAAGATAACAGTTTAAAAATTATTTTAGAGAAACACATCGTTAAAATATAAATTTATGTTGGATTTATTTAAAATAAATAAAAAAAATTTTTTTAGTCAACAATTTTTTTTATTATCTCTTTTGAATGGACCACCCTTATACGATATTCAAAAGATAAAAGTATACAAGTTGGTTGACTAACATTATTATCACAGCAAGGGATTTCAATATCGAATTGTGGTGGCCAGACGGCAAAAGCAAAAAAGTAATCAGTGGATTTTACGCTGCATATTTTTGCACTGCGTATTTAAATAATAAAAAAATACATTCATGCCAACTCGCTGCTATCAGGATGCATATGCAACATACATACTCATTGCATTTAACTTGCCAGCTACAACAAAAAGTGCCAATGCTTGTGGTATGTACTTAATAAAAATGAAAAAGTAAAACACAAAAAAATGAATGAATATGAACACAAAAAAGAAACGAATAAATGCATAAAAATAACATAACAAGGAAATGACTTTAATGGATTTTATCATTTTGAATGTATTTCTTTGTTTATTTCAACTTCTTTTGGATTTATTTTGATTTTATTTCTGCGTATGCTGAATTTATAGCCGAAAAAATTTCTCTTTTTCCTTCAATTTATGATTAATAATGAACGAAAATAACAAGAAAAAAATTTAAGACAGCAACAAAAGTCTGGAAAATGTCTTGAATTTTTATTGCAGCTTTAACACAATACAATGATGGTTAAAGAGAAAATTTAACGTTTTCTGGGCTTTAAAATTCATTTTCATACTAAAATAGTGTCTGCACTTTATGAATAGGCCAAAGAAATAAATATATAAGAAAATTTAATAGTGGAAGCTAAAGTCAAATTGAATAACCAATGCTAGCTTTAAAACCACACTTTAGTTAATTTATAAGAAGAAGCCTTCACATTTCCCTTTGAACACACACTCAAATCATTGAACATTTGAAAATATAATGTCGCTGTCACAAAGAAATACTGAAGAGAAGTGTAAATGATACATTAACGTTAGTGTGAGAACATGTGAAAGCATAAAACGAATGCTTTACAAAAGTAAAAGTACGGGTAGAAAAAATACTCTCAAAAATTTACAACGGAACGAAAAATACACGCATCAACGACCCAGCTGCTAGAAGGCCTCTGGATTATGGATGCCTTCTAGAAGCCCTCTGTATTACTTCTTTTGGATGTACAAGTCCTACTGGCTCTACTCCATACTCGGACCTTTTTTACACATGTTGTCATTGCGAGGTAGGCCTTCCGCTCTCACCTCTTTCGCCAGAGATTCTGAAATGCATTAAAATTAATAGCTATCATAAGGCTTTCCAGAGAATGTTAATTTTATAATGGGATACGAATTCTTTGGCTTTTACTTTGGCAAAACAAAAAATCGTACACCTTCTCTTCTCCCTTCTCAAAGAAGGGAATGTGGAATATGTACATAATGTTTTATACGGAAGAGCCGATGCCTTCTATGAGGTATTCTTTAGCAGTAAGATCAGAATGGTAATTGAGTCAAAAAAATTTCTAAGCAGGTCTTCAATAATACCTGAAGTAAGAAGGTTTTCAGAGTTTTCCAGTTTGGGAGAGTGGGATAAAAAAACACATACATTTTTTATTTATTTTTTTTCTAATGTGAGTTTGAAATATGTGTGTACGAAATATTTTGTATGTTGATTTGTTTGATAATACTGCAAAAACAATTCCAAATACGACGCACAAGTTCACATCACAAATTCTAGCAGACTGCACAAGGACATTTTTAAATACTAGGAGTAAAGGCAACATTTTTTTTTTTAATATATTGAAAAGCTTTGAAGGAACTATGTACTGTATTCAGTGTATTTTTTTTTTTAATTCGTACACATTTTTGGGTTTTTTTAAGTTTTTTTTCTTGGTCTTTCTTTTTCTCGTTGACAAATGTAAACATAATGCTTGTCCCTAGCTGAGATTTGACTACTGAATGCAACCCGTCGTCAGTGACGTTGACTGTTAAACGGCAAGATTTCTGAAGAGATATTGTGGTTGCTATTGAAACATGTCAGATCAATCCGCCCGAGAATGTGGGTTCAATACCAGCCTCAGTCAAGAATGAAAAATTATCAATAAATTTTAATTAATTTCATGTTGTAAAATTCCTTACTTCATAAAAATAATTCAATGAAATTTAAATTAAATGAACTTTAGCCTGATTAAAACATAGAAAATTTGGATTATAATTAAAATATATTCCTATACCCTGCAACAATTTTCCAAAGTAATTTTTACACATGGACAATTTAATATACTTAAGAAACTGCATGATAAACATTTACAAATTTCAGTTTTTTAATGATTTGGATGTCAAATTAATAGAAAAAATCACTAATTATATACATACGGGTGGGTCGATTAAGCAATCGATATTGTGCCATCGATTATTCGATATGGCATGAGGATAAAAAGTTCCACTACGACATATCAAAAAAATAATTTTCGAGGCGCCTAAATTTAATTTTTTTTTACATTTTCTCAACTCTTATTTTTAAGGATTTTTATAGTAGGTAATAAAAAAAATCGGCTGATTTAGTTTTTTTTCAAATATTACCTTTCCAAGGTGAAATTGTACGCTAAAACCGATGACAATAGCAGTTTTTACAAAAAAAAAAAATGTTTTTCTTGAGGTTTTGGACGAGTATTTGTCGAAAAAAAATTTTTACTCGTTAATTTTGAAGGTGTTTTTACGTACGTATGTTAAAAAAAAAATTCGACGATTTCAAATTGTTGAAATATATCCAATCCAAGGTAAAATTGTACGCTTAAAACGAAGGCGATATAATTTTTTCAAAAAAATAAAATACTTATAACCACAAATTTTTTACCTCCCATTTTTAATCGCGAAAACAAGCATGGAAATTTACCATTTGGAATTGTGACTTCGATCCATTGCACAGCAGTGGTGCGTTCAAACTCCAATGTAAATTAACCGGAAATTCAACTTTCAGGTGTAGAAGGTACGGAGACATGTCTGGTAAATCCTGTGCGTTCAAAACTCTGTTGGGTAATTTATAGCAGATTCTTAAGTAGCACAAACTGTATCGATTAATTTGTAAGTTGACGGACAACGACTGCTACATTTTGAAGTTTAAGTCGTTGACGTCCACATTTTTTGCTGTCAAAATGGCTCTTTCTAAAAACCGCGCATGATTTTTGTATTGTGTGCTTGCATCAGAAAATATGAGATCAATGCGGCATTTTGGGAATCAATAATTGTGCACAAATAGGTGGAGAGTTTTTTTGCATACATTTTCCACCGCCGATATCTAACAATTTGTGAATTTATTGATTCCAAATAAAAAAGGGAAAGGGACACCCTAATGACCTAAAATATCATTTATACCAAATGTACATAACAAATTTCATAAAAATCGGTAAAGCTGGTTGGTTTTTTTTTTTAAACTATTTGAATGTGGCTAATACAAAAAAAAAAATAAAATTTGTTATACCCACAGCGCAATAATGGAAAGGGTATTATGCGTTTGTGCTGATGTTTGTAACACCTTAAAATATTGAACCTAGACCAGAATCCCTTTCTAAGTCGATCCAACTATGAAAATTTTAAAGTAAATGTCGCAATTTGATCAAATTTGGATGCTAACAAGGACCAAGCATTTTGCAAATGGTCAGAATCGGTCCATAATTTTATATAGCCCCCATACATGCTTCTTGCCGGAATATAGTCTTTTTTTTTAATTACGTTGCGCTACATATTTTTATTGTTCATTTAACCGTATACAGTCGTTTTCATTGAATTATTGAACTTTAAATTCGAAATTTGAGGATTAATAAACAGCACCATTTAACGTTTAATAAAAAACAAGAAAGTGTTTTCATTTGTCAAATGAAAGTACAACCGATATTGCCTAATGTGCTTAATTTTTTTTCTCACTTAATTCTCTTGAGGGATGCCGACAAGCGGTCTAGGCCCTTGAGACAGTCTTTACTATTATCAAACGTACATCGAACTTTTTATTTAGATTAAATTTAGTCCAAACTTATTGTATTGCAATCTTAATCATCTAAGCAAATTTTATTGCAATCGGTCCATATTTTACCATAGCTCATATACAAATACTACTCCGAAAATGTCTATTATTTCCATAACTCGACATAACAGCCTTATTAATGTTGGATTGAGATAAAAATTTTAGGCAATAACGCTACTACTCTGATAGAAAAGGCGTCATAACTCTGATGTATTTTGACAACAATACTATGACCAGTGTCTTCGTTTTTGACCCCATTCCACTTTTGCCCAAATTATCATCAGAGTCACCAATTGAAATTATGTCATCAATGGGATTATACATTGGCTTTAGAGAAATGAAAAACCAGAGTCGGCTTAAGACATGGCATCAGTGCGATGACTCAGTAACATCGGAGAAAGGGCTCATTAGGCTTTCGTTAAGTTGAATCATTGGGATTTACTTCATTCAAATTGAGAGAATATTATTATTTACTTACCTGTTACACATGTTTGTTTCACTTTGTATTCCGTAATTTGTTTACAGAATAGCTCTCAATTAAATGACACCACCGACATGGTTTTCGCAATGATTCTACTTTGAACATTTAATGTATTTAACTAAGTAATTTAAAAATTCGAAAATGGGAATTTTTGCTTCTTATTTTACTTTTTCAACATGAAAATTATGTTAGTAATACGGAAAATGTGGCATCGAATTGACAAAATTTCAAGATGACGTTTGTCATTGGATTGATGTCACTTTTTGCTTTATTGATATTTACAATTCTGATGTTAGGGCATCATCAATATGAAGATGCATTTTTCTACGAGTGTATGTCATGGCAAGATGTTGTGCTGGTAGGTTCAAAATTAAACGTATGGGACATACGCCCCCTTTCTAAAATCATTTAAAGGCAAACAAATCTCATTAAGATAAATAAATAAAAATAACTTTAGAACAAAATTGCCCATGGATCCCATGATTGCCCATCGGTCCCAAATGTACCCTATTTCTCCCAAAAATTTGTTTTAAATACTGTGGTGTATCGTATTATTTGGTCAGTCTAAACCACATATACTTTCTTTGAAAAATAAATGTTTGCTATACTGTGAACACCGAGTGAATATGTTGCTGTTATTGTGAATCTGGCCTTATGAATAAATTTTTCCAACAAGAATTTAGTGTTAAAAATTATAACGTTTAATTAAATTTTAAACAAGTTTGGTTAAAACGAATGTTTTCTAGACATTTGTTCGATAAAACTTTTATAAATCTTAATATTTTTTTAACATTCAAAGTTAAAAATGAATGAATGTTGTCTGGTATCTATATATTTTCCATGTGTAAATAATTTCTGCTACATGGTGTATTCAGTAAAACCAATTTTCCTAAATATTTAAAATCGTTGCAACACAAATGACAATCTTAAAATACCACTAGACTCTGTGAGTGAGTAAAGAGTTTGAGAAAGGGATACAGCCATTGAATGTTTAATAAAAAAACAAAACAAAAAAAAACAAAAATCTATGAATGAATATCTAATGTGATGTTTTAAGATTCAAAAAACGTTATGCCATCTTAAAGAATAATAAAAGAAGAAGAAAAACACTATCAAAATTCATGGCTGTACATTGAATATATTTTTTTTTTTTGTTTTTCAATGTGAAAAGCCAAGAAAAAACCTTAGAACACCTTAAAAACATATTTTAACTGCATTTTCCCAAATGCCGTGTAGACAAGGACAATAATGGCAAATTGTTGTACACAGTTCAGTTCGTGTTCAAATGCCAAATGCTGCTAAAAAAAAAAAAAATAAAGAGAAACATCCAGAGAAAGCGAAAAGCCTTTCTGGAAACTTGTACAAAGTTAAAGGGAAGAAATCATAGCAGCAAAAACAACAAACGAAATACGTAAAAACTCAAAGAAAACAACGAGCTGCACATTTGCAAATCCAAAAGATATTTGCATCTTTGATGATATTCACATGTCTGTATATTCGTGTCTAATGCACACTGCTGTTGCATAGTAAAGTGGAGGATAAAGAAATTAAGAAAAAATATATGTATTTAAATTTCAACTTACTTTAAGAAGCTGTTCTTCGTTTGCCGGTATCCAATGTCTGCTGTTATGTTATAAATTATTTACTTCAATTCAATTGAATTGTAGCGTCTAGTGTGTACAAACTGGCATCCAAAGTTGCATGAAATACATCTACTTCAACAAGAATATCACTGCATCACATATTTCCGTTGTAAATGTGCTTCTAAATTGAACTTGACGCTTATAATGGATTTAAGAGGAATTTTGTTCAACCAACATAAAAAAACAGGTGCTGAGTTTGAGGAAAATTGTGAGTTAACCTTTAACAATATTTATACAATGTGTAGTACACAATATGATTGCAACAATAAGGCTCAACGGATTTGATTTTAATTAAGCAGTACGATAAATGGGATCACTGACCAATTGGCCATTCTGGGTTCTGCTTACCGCAGCAAGTTATATCGGTCGATAAAGTTATACGTGTCCCGGCGTTTCTTGGAATCGGGATATATCCAGTGGGACCCTGGAAATTCAGTTTTCATATTTTTTTTCGTAAGTTTTCTAACAAAGCTCAATTTAATCATCATCAAATTGGTTTTTTTTTTTTTTTGTTTTTTTTTTTTTGTTGAATCTTTTAAAGCCTAATGTCAGTGTGCGACTTTCACCCACTCCTCGCTTCGTCATGGAATCTCCACTCAGTTTTTAGTCAAGAGGCCGTCTTGAGCGTTTCAGTGTGTATGGAAAACACAAATTTTATTTATTTTTTTTTTTCTACAAAACCAAAAATAGGCATAAACTACTAGTTTTTTTGTCTGGTGTAAATGTAGTATTGGATAATTTGATTCGAGTTTTGAGAAAAAAAAACTCAAGTAAAGCCAAAAATACCGCTGTCCTTTATTCACACAGTTGAGCTTAACAACTGTGCGATATTCGGACATTTAAATGGTTTAAATGAAGAAGATACAAAAAGCCACAATTTTCCCTAACGATACTTACTAATTTAAAATTGATATATATCGATTCTTGGACTTGATTCAGCGAAACGCTGCACTGAAGGTAATTTCACGAGAAAGCGGTCAAAGTTCCATAACTTTTGACTGCATTGGTATTTTTTTTGCTCGATAGGTGGAATCTTAGCCTTTAATTTGCGTTTAAAAACGTACAATTCGAATAATAGGAACAAAAATTATGGGGAGTTAAAAATGCATTTTCATTTGTTTTGTTTAGTTTCAGTGTAAAAGTTGAATATTTAAAATAAATATGTTTTTATAATCCCTCATTTTTTCTATTATATTTTACAACTGATGATTTTTTATTCTCAAACTTAAATCTTCTCAGAAGATGCCAACATTTTTTAGACCCAATTTTCATAGGGGCTTCATAGGTTTGCTTCTTTGGGTTGAGACGAGTTGTTTTAAGGATAAAACCGAAAAAAACATTTTCTTTCAACTTTTATTTTTGGTTTAATATGCATTTCATTTTTATATATTAATACAAATTGTAAAATTTTGAAATTTTTTTTCTAATAAATGATATTTAGCCTAATTAAAAATATCTAATTTGGATAAAAACCAACAGTTCAATAAAATAACCACAATACTAATTAATAAATTATATTATTAATTTTATTTAAAAAAATAATCAAAAAACTTTGCCATTAATTAATTTAATGAAATATTGACCATTCCCAACAACAATTCTACAAGTTTAAATTTTTATATTTAAGCGAAAAAAATCAATTAATAATTTTTTGATATTTAATTAATATTTTAATCAAAAATTTATTTCAAAACAACTAAAATGTTAATTAAATGAAAATTATATTTTTAGTTTTCTTTCAACTAAAAAAATAATTCATTCAATTATCACATTAATTAAATTTAAATACTTTTTAAACCATTTTTTTAATTGATAGAAAACTTTTTTCTGTGTATTTGTTCGCCATGGTACAGAATTTTATCAACTGTGGTTGGCACTTGTCTCCAAGAGTATTTTTTTGTTAGAAAGAATTGGAAAAGAATCTCCTTGCAGCGAAAGTATTTTTCTTGAATTTGTTTTTTTTTTTTTTTTTTGTTTGCTTTCTTTTTTCCAAATTTTTTTAGTTTTTTCTCAGTTTCGCATAACGGGCCATATTCCTAATCATTTGATAATATGCTCCATAAAACGAATTTTGGCATGAAGAGGAGTATTCCAAATCCGTATGATTTATTGAAACTATTGTCTTGTGATGGGGGTTGGCTTAATTGACTTGATGTTTTTTCGCATATGGTCCAGCTTGACGAAGACTCTTCTTCGGTTAAAGCTTGTGCAACTTTTCCATCGATCATGGTAAGAAACATTTGAAAATTAGTTTCAATGCACTGGGCATGAAATTTATGTATTGCCGATTGAAGTTCTATAATTAGATCTTTTATTTTTCGAACTTCTTCAGTAATAAAATCTTTAGTTTCCTTTTTGTTAACAAACTGTATTGGTCTGCAATACTTTGTTGAGGAAGAAATTTAATTTTGCCATACACCGATTTCTGTATCTCTACTAGTTGACGGCTCTAAGCCAATATAAATTTTTCTTAAATGTAATTTAACGAAAGATACCATGAATAAGTCAGCAACAGATGAATTTTCTGCATTACATTGCTTGTATTGTTTTTGACCAGAGCTTCCATCACGATTTAGAAATTTAAGTGATGCTACAAGTTTTAAATTTTTAACACTAATAGCCGTTTGTGAAGGTAAGCACTCTTTTTTGACAGAAACTAAATCTCGATATGCTAGAAAAATTCCACAATTGCTTGCATTGGTTCGCTTTCGCAATTTTGTATACTGATTTTTGATCAGTTTTAAATCCAAAAATAGTGCAAATGCTTCTTCTGGAGTAAATTGCATTTATTTAGTTGGTGCATGCATACTTCCACTATTTTTTCAATTATTTCATTTTTTGGTTTCTTGTTTTGCGTTGGTTGAATTTTATGCAGAAATTAATCCTTTATGATACTATGAGAAATTTCGTCCTTGATATTTCCAAGCTTGCGTCTTCGTGATCTTTCACTAAAATTGTCAATTGGTTTTGCTGGTCGACCTACTTTTCCAGTTTCCTGCACGGTAAACGACTTCTTAAAAATAAGTTGATTTGCTTTACTATTTTTGGTTGCGGAAGTTAAACCTTTTCCTGTTTTTAGAACATTTAACGTACCGTTTTCTTAACGTAATTGAAAAATTTTTGATTTTTATTTTATGAATTTTGATTTTTTATTCGTTGCATATTTTAAAAAATGGATCTTCTTCATCTTTCTGTTGAAAATATACATCAGCGAGAACTTTATAACTTAAATGGCCTATTGCTTAAACATTAATGAAGAAAATATATAAATGTGTGCATTTATATCTCTTGATAGAAGTTTTTTTTAAATAGTCTTTTATTACCGGCAATAAATTAACAGGTAACATAAAGCTAATTTTACACGTAAAATAAAGCTGCGTACTAGTTCTTTATAATTTACCTTCTACTTTCTTTTTTCAGGTATTCTAACTGTGTAGTTTATGCTGCGGCTATTTACTAATGTTTAATCTTTTTACATTAAATTACTTAGAAATCTAACGTGTTAGTCAATTTATGTCGCCTATTCGTTTTGCAGCATCCGTTGACCCATAATAAATTCATTAAATGGCATAAAAGCAATTTCTACCTTTTACCAAATTAATTGATAACGTGCTAGATAATTTATGTGGCCGAAAATTATTTAATATTTTACCACCTTTGAACCGAATATCTTACCATGGGTCACAGAAATTGCTGTAGTTCGCAGGATGGGAGCCGGCCGGTGTAAAATTGGGTATAGAAATTCAGGATAGAGTCCGGACTATAAGCGCGTATAGAATTTTTTTTACTCATTTTGACGCTCAGGACTTCTGCTCTATAAAGTAAAAGGTTTCAGGGAAATTTTGACTTAAAAAAAATGAAAATTAAATGGTTCTACAGTCGCAGAGTTTAATGCATTAAATTGTTGAAATCTTGAAAAACAAAAAAGTTATGAGCATTTCAACTTTAAAAATTGACTAAGAAATTCATAACTATAACCAAATACTGAGAAAGTCAATTTTGGACCACCCTGTTCTCAATGAAATAGTTAAAGTGGGTTTAAATTTTTTGGCTCCCGAGGTTTACAACTATTTATTTTCATATCAATAAAATAATTTTGAAATTGGAAAACATAAAACAAAATAATTTTGGCCACCTTCTTAAAATATGAACTAGTGTGAGCCGGGACACAATTTTTTGTCCGATTGGTTGAGTGGCCAGATTCTGAAAATGAATTCTTTTTTCTTAAGCTATAAGTATTTAGGCAGCCGTAGATCTGAGGTTGTTGTTTAGAATTTTAATAAAAAGACATAAAAAATAAAAATTATTACACTTTCGGTTAATTTTGGATACTGTTATAAATACTTCTTAGTTTTGTTAACAACATGGATAAAATTACCACTGGACAGCAATTCGACTTACAAGTCAGTGGATATATTGCTGTTGACCGATGAATTTGTGTTCAGCCTTAAAAGTCTCTATTTAACAAGTCACAGAATCAATGAGAAGTTGAATTAAACCATAAAGCAAGCAAATTTGTTTAGAAGTACAGACGTCGATTCTAGAAGATTAGAATTGCCTTTAAAGTGTCGCCCAACATAAAAAATAAATGCATGGAAGTCATCATATATTTGCTTTTTTATTAAATTTACTTATTTTCATTTGTTTTTGATAATTGGCTACATTTTGCTGATAAAAGTTGTCATATCTAACCAAATTTTTGTTTCAATTCCGTTCAGGGTTACCGCTCTTCGACTAAAGTCGCAATTTGACCTCTTTTTGGCAGTCTGTGAACTTTTGTGAAACTTTTTCAACTCACTATTTTAATTTTGTGGCGACCTTTCTCCTTTTTTTAACAAAAAATCGACAAAATGACGAGAACTGTCATCGTCATCATAATTAACCCCAGTTCTACCATTTTAGAATATTTTCTGCATATTTTTTTCAAAAAATATGCTAAAAAGGAGTTGTCCAAAAGCAGTTTTTAAGCACATTTTTACTTTTTAGAATATTTTTTTTTAAAGCAGATTTTTAGCATAGTTTTTTTGTAAAAATTTAGCTTATTTTTTAGCAAAATTTAAATATTAAAAATTTTATATTTAATTTTTATCAGATTTTTAGCATATTTTCTTCATTTTACGATTAAGCAGATTTTAGCACATTTTTTTAATATTTGGCATATTATCATCAAACAGTTATGGCAACACCGATCACTCCTATCGTGAATAAAATTTCCCTAAAGAATGTATGTGGAAAGGCACAATTTCGGGGTATACAACTATTCACTTTTTATGAACGATAGGCGTGAATATTAAGAGCAATCAACAAATTATTCTTTGCTTTTCAACATTTAGGCCCTAATCATGTAAAACGCAACGCAACATTTTAAAACGGTACATGAATTACACTGAAAGTAAAAACAAATTTTGTAATTTTGTTGTTGCTTTCTACAGAAATTCATGTACCGTTTTAAAATTTTCAACGCCACAAGCTATGCAGCGTTTGAAATTTTAAAACGCAATGTGTATTTCTGTAAAAAGCAACAACAAAATTACAAAATATTCATAACTTTGTTTTTGCTTTCAATATAATTCTGTAGCGTTGCGTTACGTTTTACATGATTTGGGCCTAAGTTTGTTCCCGTACTCAAAATCGGGATGCCACGGGATCTCATTGTTAAAAAAAAAATTTCTCGTACTCGAAAATTGTGTACTTTGTACTAACATTGGTTTTGAGACGGGAACAGATCTATTGTTTTATATATTTTTTGAAAAACTTACATGGCAAAAGTTTTAGACATTTTTTTATAGAATTTCTACAAAAATAAATACATATACAAATTTTTTTGCAAAAACTTATCTAGAAACATCAAAATCATATGCAACTAATCATTTTATTAATTAAAAACATGTTAACCGCTCTTCTTGTATTTTTGTTTTATAGCATTCGTTTTATTTTTGTTATGTTTTTATAGATGAAAATCATTTAAAAAGGCGTACGAGTCTTATTTTCTTAAACGACTTTTTTGTGCGACTTTATTTTTATAAAAAGTCTTTTGTTGCCTCTTTTAAAAAATGTTCAACTGTAACCCTGGTTGAGTTCTGAAATGCTTTAGTTTCGCTCGCCATACGTAATCTACATACACATTCTAAGCAAAAGTTTGCAATACATAGTCAAAAAAATGTTAATTTCACTAAAACTATTTTTTGCTTGTACCGGCCATACACTACACAAGTTCAGGGGTCTAATCGCCGCATACGAAATGTATAATTTGAGATTATAGCATTCGATATCAAGTAATCAAAGACATTACATCTTTCGAGTTTTCATTCGATACGTCAGTGCCTATCGTATGAAGAAAAATACAATCGTTTACTCGATTCGATATTTTACTCGATATCGAATGCAGTGATTAGACCCCAGTCCTCAAGTCTGGCACTGCGTAAACAAAACTTTTGGCACACACTATACAAGTGATCTGTACAAAAGTTTATTTTTAATTTATAAGCAAAGAACGCACCATGTGCATATTAAAAAATAACCAAGCTTTTGTTCCTTCTTTATTAACATTTTTATTAATTTTTTGTAGAATTCGACATTCATGAGTCTAATGCTTCATCCGCCATAATTTAGGCGATTATTTTCATAATTCTAGGAACCATGTCTAGAATATTTTATCAGCGCTAATTTTTTTTTTGGTCCTCTCTTAAAAAAAGTTTTTAACATACACTACACAAGTTCGCTGTAAAGTTTCACAAACTCGACCAAATATCAAACTCCTGTTGATTTTTACTCAGTTCACTGTGTAAATAGCAAAAATTCCGTCATACACTACACAAACGCACATCGCAGTACTAGAGTACTGAACTTGTGTAGTGTAAGACCGCCATAAGATATTTACTAAACAGCTTAATTTATAGTTCATCCTAAACTCCCGTTTTTCAAATTCCCAGCTACGCCCTTATTAAAATTTCTATGTTCTTTTATTTATTTAATTTCTATGGCCTTTAAAACTATGCGGTGGACTATTTTTTATGGATTTCTGTTATATAAACTTAGCAATAAAATGTTTAAATCAATGCAATGGCGGCATCTGTTTTAGTTGTAGCGCTAAAAAAATAGCTTTTCACAATACGTCCGACAGTTTCTACTACTAAAACGTTTTTATAACAACTATAAAGGTGAATGCAACAGCAGAGGAAATTGATGAAAAGGTAAAATTGTATAATAAAACCACAATTGCATACACATGTACATACACCATACCAACCTACGCACACACATTAAATGCAGATGAAGTTTTACTTTGAAATCCTGATGCAAAAACCGTTAATTTAATCAAGTTAAATACGGCTGCTACTGCTGCTCTCGCTGTTGTTTCTTAGAAAATTTAACAGCTAATGCCAACATAAAAGTTTAACTTTTTTCCTTCTTGAAGATAAAGGAGATGAACGAAGAGTAAAGGGAGATGAGATTTATAGAAACTGAAATATTTGAAGAACAAGAACGAAACATGTGTTGCATGGGAAAAAGTTAAAAATATTTCAAAAACGTATATAAGGAAGACTTTAGAAGAGCATGTGTTAAAGAGGGACAAATTTCAAAGCTCATTCCATAACAATTAAGCAAAATTTTTAAAGAATAGAAAACAAAAAATTTTATTTAGCAGTGTGAAAAAATACGGCTTAGCAAAAGTAGACTGGCTATACGTAAATTTTTACTCTTCTGCAGCTACAACTTTGAACTCTTACTCTTTTTTAGTTGCCTTAAAGAGCAATTTGAAAAAATATTCTTTTTGGGATGTATTTGTAGTAACAACGAGCCTGGAAGTTTATTCACTTCACAACTTATACAAAATAACAACTATTCTAGTACTACACCGAACACTTATGACCATAAAAATATCAAGCTAAAAACAACGGTATTATGCGGCATGGACCGAAGTTTATTAATCTGTTTTAGTTGGATAACAATGTATTTAGAAAAATAACTCTATATTAAATAGTAGCGATATTCGGTCTTGATATTGCATATATTATGGGAACTGGATAGCCCGGTAGGCCGGTTGGTATTAAGCTAGCCTATTAGTGTCACGGTTGTTGGTGCGATTTCCACCTGAAACTCCTCTGGTCTGTAACAGTACAAATGTGATTAGGATTTACATGAGAAACTGCCATATGGCCTAATCTCATGGTGGATCTTAACCACTAAGTGAGTCATTTATGAATTTACCAAGTGCCCCTGTGTGTTCTCGGCTACAGGTCGCAATTTTAGTGTTTAATCCGACAAAAATTATACACTCGCCCCTTGTTTAGGAGCCGGAGTTCTCTTACCTCCACTGCTGTATTAAAATATAGCAGCTTCTGTTTAATTGCAACGGCACCTATGGAACCTCTACAGGCCGAACTTTCGCACAACGATTAAAAAAACATCATGAACGACTTTTATGCAATTTCCCACAAAAAAATACTGTCTTACAAAACTAAATTGATAAAATGTTAAATTTACTGCCTAGCCAACAATATCGAAAAGAACATTTCTTAAGAACGAAATTGTGCCAAATTTTATGACTATTCGTCACCTACTTAATGCTAGATTCCCGTTTTTTATAGCTTCAGTTTGACTTTTATGGTAGAAATTTTGACCCCTTTCAGACTAAGCAAGTAAGTTGCACAAGTCACTTCCCGAGTTCAACAAAGTCTGTAATCATTTTGTTCTCTTAACCCGACCCTACCGCAGACATCTACAAACCAAGAGTGGCGAGAGACTTGCGCAAGTAACTTGCCGAGTCTGAAAGGAATCTAACATTTGCACCCGATTACATTCTCATCTTGACACTTTTGTACACTCAAAATATTATGAAAGTAAATCCCACAGAAAATTCATATAAAACAACTAAAAATTTATTTAAAAAACGGATCATTTACATTTCATTAAAAAAAAAATACATGAATTTTTAAATTTATTATCAAAAATTATTTTCGGGAATGAAATTTTTATTATTAATTCATTCATTTATTAATGATGTGCTAATAATCCCAATTTATGAATGAAAACACTGAAATTTATTGTTGTGGGAAAGCTAGTTTCTATGCGCATTTCGCTGGTTGCTTAGGAAATAAATTGGGATTATTAGCACATCATTTATAAATGAGTAGTAAATTTAAATTTATTTTTTTTAACAAAATATTCCGTAAAATTTAACAGTTATTGCTTAAAAAAAATATAATTTAACTGACAAGAAATCTAACTACATAACAATATTAGTACGGAAAACAGTATTTTTTGGTAGTTTGTTTTTTGAATAACAAAAATAAAATTTTAAAAATAAATTGATTCGCAAAATAAATACATTTTCATTAAATTTAAACAGTACGAAAAGCGAATTTAATAACCTACAATCAGTTACTGTAATAATTTTATGAGTGTATGAAAAGAAAATAAGTCACTTCGAAAACCTCGTAGGCGCCATACAAAATGATATTTGCTTGCAAAATAGAATGTTTTTATATTTAAAGTTGGATATGTTAAAGTCACATCCACCAAATTTTTTTATTTTTGAGATAAAAAAATATGTCCAATCGGAGACTTTTTGGTCACTTCGTAAAAACGACACTTTTCGTCCAGTACCTCAAAATCTTTATACCCTAATAGCTTAATCCAGTGCGTTTCGCTACCCTCATTAAAATAAAATATGTAATTTTTACAATACACATCTTGTGCATTGCTTATGAAGTTATTTATACCAAGTTTGAATACTCTTACTGTTACCACTCACCACAAAAATCAATATACTAAGCTATTTTTTCCAAATTTGTAAATTGTAGCTGTGGCCGCTCTCTAGATATACATAAATGAAGTTTGATCCAAGCCCATTTCTCCAATAATGCATATTACTTACAGATGCTGTTTGTATATTCTATTTGTACCAAATTTGGGCAATCTTACACTTACTGTTCATCAAAAATACGGGATTCTATTTTGTGCAACGCTTAATTATCTATTCCCGCCCACTTTTTGACTGATGTTGCGTATTGCTAACCAAACTATTTGTACCAACTTCGGAAACTTTGGCTATGACCGTTCTCTAGCTGTACAGAAATCTCTTTTGCATTTGTATGTGAGAAGCCACGCCTACTTAATCACTTCCACCTTTTTTTGACAGAAGTTTCGTGTCGATAACCCAGCTATGTTTACCAAGTTTGGACAACTTTTATCTTACCGTTCTTAAGATATAAATAAATTTCTTTTGTGCCACGCCTACTTCTCTAATCATGCCCATATTTTGCCGGTGTTTGTGTATTGATAACCAGTATGTTTGTACCAAATTTGGAAACTTAAGGCCTTTCCGTTCTCTATATGTGACGCGCAAAATAGAAAGGGACCTAAGGGTTTTGTTCAGGAGTGCCATTTTAAAGATTTAAATACGTGTACCAACAGGAACGTGTTGGTCAACCTTGAAAACGCGCGTAAGTCGTCCCTACTTCTTGTTTTGTGCAGTTGAATTTTACTGTTCCCTTTACCTTACTGGTCCCTTTCTCTATGCGCTGTCACATATATACAGAAATTGTATTGGTATGGGAGGTGCCACGCCCTCTCAAATTTCAAGAAAATATATAGCCTATAGATCCTTATTTTAATAAAGTTCAACTTTTTTTTGCTGTATGCCAAAAAAAGTGGATTGGATATACCCTAAGAATGTATGCAGAGGAAAAATGCCGACAAGCGCTAGAATGGGCAAGAGAAAAAGGGGTCGACCAAAAACCAACTGGAAGAACTGCCTGCAAAAAAATATATAAAGAAGAACGAAATATCGTTGAACGAGATAAAAGCGAAGTAATTTAACAGAATAAGCTGCGGAACTTTGCAGAAGTCATATGCTCCTATAGATGTTAAGCGAATTGAAGAAAAATGCCTAAGCTCTATCTCGACATATAAACATGGCTCCCCTACAAACAACCGTTCTGGTCCGAAATTCGTTTTCGGACCCTAAGTGGTTAACGCGTAGGCGTAAAGTTCTAATAAACAACATTTCTTATAAAGGATACAAAGCTCTATCTCTGCTCCTAATAGTAGCTCCCATAAAAACCGTAAAATGTATGGAAAAAAACATGAATTTTGTCGAATGTGAGTAATTTTTGGTGGGATGCGGGAGTCATATTGTTGGAGATATAGAAATTAATTTAAGCTATTAAAATTAAAATAAATTTAAAATCAAGATCTGCCCAATGTTATCAACTTTGCCAATATATTGAGATATGCTGATGATGTAAAAATTTTCCATTCTTTTAATTGCTTTGTTCATTTTTATCTTCAATCGGATCTTAATAACTTTTTGTTATGGTGTAATCATAATATGTTGGAGTTGAATCTATTGAAATGCAAATGC
This sequence comes from Pollenia amentaria, assembly GCA_943735925.1. Lineage (NCBI taxonomy): Eukaryota > Metazoa > Arthropoda > Insecta > Diptera > Polleniidae > Pollenia > Pollenia amentaria. The sequence continues at coordinate 249,493,481 of OX031007.1, read as the reverse complement.
ATGCGTTTTTATAGATACAACTGTATTGCTGTTAATTATGCTTTGGGTGGTCATCAATTGGAGTTGGTTGATTCATTTCTTGATCTCGGAGTCCTATTGTATAATAAATTAGACTCTGCTTCACATGTAAAGTTAACTGTAAATAAAGCTAGAGGTATTATTGGCTTTGTAAAACGCTGGGCTAAAGAGTTCACTGATCCATACATAACGAAGCAACTTTACGTGTCACTCGTTAGACCTATCTTAGAATATGGGTCAATCATTTGGGATCCATATTACAACATTCATATTTCTCATATTGAATCTGTCCAAAAACAGTTTTTGTTGTTCTGTTTACGTGGTCTTCAATGGAGTCAACAATCTTTCCTTCCTATTCAAGTAGACTGGCTTTAATAAAACTACCATCGCTCAAAAGGCGTCGTACAATGTTAAATGTATCTTTTATGGTTAATCTTATTAATGGTAATATTTGTTGTAAATTTCTGTTAAATTCCGTTAAATTTAATATACCTTGTCGCAATACTCGTCATTATAAACTGATTTTTGTAAAGTTTTGTAGAGTAAATTACGCTATTGCTGATCCTTTTTCAAGGTTATGTCGGCAATTTAATTCTTTGTCTCAATTTGTAAATTTTTCTATAAATTTAAATGTTATAAAGCATAAAATAATTGTTTATCTTAACTAGTAATTTTTTATGTACATTTTTAAATCCATCATGTAATTCATTAATATTAAGTCAATCTTGTTATTAATCAGTAAGGATAATGTCCATTGATTAAATATATATAAATAAATAAACTGTCGAGCTTGAGGTCTTTTTTAAAAAAACTTTAAACTTTTATTCAAACCAAAATTTCGGCACTTCTACACCCAGAGAAAAACTATGTTTAAATATGGTCACCTCCAACAAAACTATTTTTAAAGAAAATTGTAAACATATTGTGGTTAAATTTAAACATATTATTATCACCGACAACCATATTATGGTCAAATATGTCATCCATCAAGAAGGTACAACCATATTATGGTTGCCTCCGAATGGTCAATAATAAATAAAATATGGTTAACACTTATAATACCATGGTTGGTTTTTAACCATAGCATGTTGCTCTTGGAGAAGAGGAGAATACTATTGTTAATTTAAAAACAAATTATTGTCATATTTAACCATAACATGTTAAGAGGCAACCATTATATGGTTGTGACTTCTTGATGGAGGACTAATTAAACAATAATATGGTTGTCGGTGACAATAATATGGTTATTTTTAAACATAATATGTTTAAAATTTTGTCTAAAAATAGTTTTGTTGGAGGTGACCATATTTAAACATGTTTTTTCTTTGCGTGCATGAGTGCGTTCTTCAGGGTTTATCTTTTCTTATATAAATTTTGTAAGTAACAATTTTTTTCAAAAAATGTTTCTTCACCCTTCATAGAGTCGCAAAGCCATTTTTCGCAAAAAAAAATTGTCTAAAACCCATATTTATAAAGTTATTAATTTATTTTGTTTTCTGAAAAATTAATTTTTGGCGCTTACGAAGTTAAAGAAGAAACGTGGCGGTATGTTTGATAATGGCCATGACTAACACGATTAGAATGAAATAAGAAATCGGAATAAAACTTCATACTTTATGGGATATTAGACGAATATTTCTTAGTGTTTCACACGGAATGAAAAACTTTGTATACCCTCATTTATCAATCGTGGTGAAGGGTATTATAATAAAAAATATATTCGGCCTAACGTAATAGCAAGTCGTAGTCATAAGATACATGGAAAAACAGTAGCGTTGTCTCGAAGTTTTTGTTGTAGCAGAGTGGCATCACAAAACACTTTTACCATAAATCTACGAATTTATGAACCAGAACACACTTAACTGACACAATTTGTAAAACTCCAAAAGGAAATCGAAGAAGAAACTGAAACAAACAGCATTTTTGACTACAACATCGACAACAAACCAAACTGAAGGGGTAGAAAAGTCACAGGTTGCGTCATGGTTAAAATTAAATTAAGTATTTAATTTTGAAATATTTTTGGATTTAAAGTTCACTTAGATCGCAATATCCAACTGATTTTAATTTTCTTATATGTACGTATTTCACATTTGAGTAAATGTTCATATATTTTAGCAACAGAGACGAAAATTCTGAAAAATAAAAGACGTTGAGGTTGGTGTCAAAAAACATTCCATTTTTTTTAAGTGGCATTAAATATTAATGTTAAATTTATTTAAAGTAATTTAACGGTTGAAAATTAATAAAATTTTATTTCAGAAAATACCAACTTTTTTTGCTTTTAGACTTACATTTAAGTCACATGGCTTAATAATTAATACTTCACTTATTGTTTCACTCATTCATTTGTTCGCTTTCGTTTCATGATGAGGTCATTGCTGTACAAGAGAAATAACACAAAAGTATTAGTAAAAGCTAAAAAAAAAATAATTATGGTATTGCCGTCCAGCAATAATATTGTAATTTTAATTATAAGTTGCCGCCAACATGAACACATGGCTCTATAAATATGGACTACTGCGAGTACATTTCATTTTCCTCCAGTTGGTTTCATTAAAAATGGTTATTAGGCGACAAAGACACACTTAAATAACAATTTAGTTTGGTTGGACATAAATATACGGAGAAAAATAAATTTACGAAAGAGACCCTAACAAACCTAATCACTCAAATTAATTAAAAATTCTTAATTGATAACTTATTTTCCGATAGCCTAGTTATTACTTAGTATTAAATTTTCATACATATCAAAAATAATAAATTAAATAACAATTTCTTAAACAAAAGTATCGTTACCATATGACTCAAAAGCGTTAACTGTATACTTAAATTAAGTTTTGTAATATTAGAAGTTAGTGGAAAATATCAACAAGATAAAATGTACTTTCTTCTGACTCTTCCTAAAAGTAGCCAACAAAATCGCCAACTATTTGATATAATGCTGGGTACACACTCTACGATGAATTTACGCAATTTGACAAATTTCATTCATTCGAGATTTTATCGACATCAAAACGTTTTGATATTTTGAGATTGCATTGATATATATTGCACTGTCTGTACCCAGCATTATAGATCGTCGAAACAAGTTTAAGAATTGCCTCGTTTGGCGAGAAATCGGCACACATATCAACCCTGGTCAAAATGCTTTATTCTTAGAAATACATACATACATAAAAATATGTATGTCGTAGTTATTTGCACGCCATCACTAATTACCCAGCGGGAAAAAACTGCAAGCACCTTCCCTTTTGAGGTCTTTAAGGGGGTATACAAATAGATTCTTAATGAAATTTGACTTATTATACTATTACTTCTTTGAAAAGTTATTACAGAATGTCTTTTTATTAAATACTAGTATGGGCCAGCAGTCGACACAATCGACTGCAATATAGAAATAACTTATTTGCACCTTTATTTCTAATTGTAACCATTCAAACGTCTGGGTTAAAACTTTATTTTATATATACATATGGAGGATTTCATGTCAAATGACCACCATTTTGAAATCGATGTCTTCCGATTTGGATTAAATTTACAGTAAGGTTAGTCCTATTAGATAGTAGCTAAGACACAAATTTTCCAAACAGGTGTTCTTTCTCATCCATGTAACTTATTATCTATTGTTGTTAGCAAAATTTAATTTCAAAACTTGGGTCACTTGACATGAAGCCCTCCATATGCATGTTCGAGGGCAGATCAATAAGTCCGTGACTTTTCGAATTTCCCTCTTGGTAATATGAAATGCAACACTGCTCCCATCAAGTACCAGCTGTTAATAGACTACTGCACTTAGTCCAACGTTTCTCCAATTTGTGTATCCCTTCCAAAAAAATAGGATTTTTCGAGGTCCACAAAATAGCCATTTGTTTGACCAATAATTTCATCTTCGGAGCTAAATCTCTTTCCACCGAGCCATTTCTTTAGGTTCGGAAATACGAAATACTCACTGGGGGCTAAATCCGGAGAATATGGCGGATAAGGTACCAATTCGTAGCCCAATTCATGTAAGAACACGTATACATCCGTGCATTATCTTGATGAAAAAGATCTGTTTTTCTTGGCCATATGGGGTCATTTTTTTTAAATCCTCGTTACATAGGCCCAACAAGTTGGCATAATATTCGCCGTTTATTGTTTTTCCCTATTGAAGGTAATCGATGTGGATTATCCCGCGCGCATCCCAAAAAACTATTGCCATCACCTTTTTGGCCGACAAACTTTTCTTGGCCTTCTTCGGAGCCGGTTCACCCGGAGAGACCCATTGCTTAGACTGCTGCTTTGTCTCCGGAGTGTTGTAATGGATCCATGTTTTATCGACAGTTACAAAACGCCGCAAAAACTCATTCGAATTGCGGTTAAACAACTTTAAACAATCCTTTGAAGTTGTCACACGATTACGCTTATGGTAAATTAAGAGCAAACGCGGCACCCATCTTGTAGACAGCTTTCTTAAATCCAGCTGATCAGTTATAATCGAAACCTCACTGCCATATGAAATGCCTATAGAATCAACAGTCTCACGCACTTTTACTCTTCGATCGGCCAACACCATATCGTGAATTTTTTCGACATTTTCGGGTGTATTGGCCTCAATTGGCCGCCCAGAACGTTCAGCGTCATTTGTACTTGTGCGACCACAACCAAAGTCAGTAAACCACTTTTTTACCATTGAAATCGATGGTGCAGAGTCCCCATAGTATTTATCAAGCTTTTCCTTGGTTTGATTGACGGTTTTTTTCGCCAAAAATAATGTTTAATGAGCACCCGAAATTTACTTTTTTCCGTTCTTAAAAAAATCCACGAGGTTGTATGTTTTGAACAGCTGTTAAACGCAAAGTAAATGACGGAACTTGCTCAAAACTTGACTGTAGTCTATTAACAGGTGGTTCTTGATGGGAGCAGTGTTGCATTTCATATAGCTACGAGGGAAGTTCGAAAAGTAACGGACTTATTGAACTGCCCTCGTAGATATGTATTTATTAAATGTTAAAAAACATATCGCACTTGATCATAAAGAGGGTATTAACTAAACATTTAACAATTCTCAGTAGAGCAGAACAATTTTTAATTTTATGAGGCATATTTCTTTTAAGCATATGAATTTTAGTGACAATTTTTCTAAAAATGTATATATAACATAAGTTCCTTAATCTCAATGTCTATAACAAAGCCTTTTATATATTTTCCGTTTATATTTATTTCGTTGATGAATTGTATTACACAGTACAACATTTTTCAGTTAATTGATTGCCAACTCAATTCTGTGAACTGTATGTGAAATAAGACCCAAAAAGAAGAATTTCTGCATCATTCGTTTTGTCTTCTTACCTGCGATTTGAAGTTAGTATCGATTTGAAGTTAGTACTATCGTATAGGGGAATTTATCACGTTTTAGGCCCTGTTGTTTGACATAGCTCGACAACCACTAGCCCAATTTAGTTGAAATAAATTTTAAAAAATTAAGAATTACAATTCCCTTAATCTGTTCATATATTATTTTCCTATACAAGTAACACTTTCGAAGTTAAAAATGAATGTATGAAGGGAAAAAATTATTTTTTGCCTAAAAATTTAAATTTTTTTTTTAAAAATACATAAAAAATCCAAAATGGAAAAAAGTTTCAAGTCTAGTTATTTTTTCGCAAAGTCACATAACCTATGAGCAAAATGAGACAAAGATCATAAAAATCGATGCACGCGTTTCGCTTTTATTCGCAATTGAGTAAATGTATGAATTTCAAAAATTTGCTCGAGATATGCACAACATTATTTGGAGAAAACATTGACACCTTTTTCATGATTCTGAGAATTAAAAAAAAAGGAATAAACAAATAAAAAAAAACAAACAAATAAAAAAATTTATGCATATTATAATTGCATATTATGTTATTTTCATTAAGTTTTTATAAATAAAGTTTTTTTTTGCATGATAATTTTTTAATTTATATTTTTATTTTAAGGGTGGTGGCTATAACTGATTTTTGAAATTCATACCTTTACTCAATTGCGAATAAAAGCGAAACGCGTGCATCGATTTTTATGATCTTTGCCTCATTTTGCTCATAGGTTATGTGACTTAGCGAAAAAATAACTAGACTTAAAACTTTTTTCCATTTTGGATTTTTTATGTATTTTTAAAAAAAAAAATTTTAATTTTTAGGCAAAAAATAATTTTTTCCCTTCATACATTCATTTTTAACTTCGAAAGTGTTAATTGTATAGGAAAACAATATATGAACAGATTAAGGGAATTGTAATTCTTAATTTTTTAAAATTTATTTCAACTAAATTGGGCTAGTGGTTGTCGAGCTATGTCAAACAACAGGGCCTAAAACGTGATAAATTCCCCTATACGATAGTACTAACTTCAAATCGCAGGTAAGAAGACAAAACGAATGATGCAGAAATTCTTCTTTTTGGGTCTAATTTCACATACAGTTCACAGAATTGAGTTGGCAAATCATGTGTTGTACTGTGTTATTATAACCTTTCGATATATACATGTAGGGGATGCTTTTATTGTTTGGACAGTTTTTAATGAATTTGTACATGCATCCCCTTTTAAGATGTTAAGTTTTATAGTTTTTTAAACATTATACTACTCACACTTTAGCAGTAACCGATTAAGTTCAACACAACACTTTTAAATTAAATTCATTATTTTAGTTATTATTGTATGCTTATGAACTAGACTTATGATTAACTATTTACATGACGATTTAAGAATACACGTCTTTTCAGTCCGGCGTTTACTTCAATACTCTCCTTGTTTTATGTCCGTCTGTTTTGCACTACAAAGCTCTTCTTTTCCCAAATTCCTTCTAGCACAATCGGGGAACCAATTGCTAAAATAGATAACGGACAAACACTACAAGTTCTTTCGTAAATACTGGTCGACATTGGATGATACCCTAAATATATATTTTGTAAGTACATGATTATCATATAATGAATGATCCTGATCGGTAGTGTATGTTATATAAAATCGCAGCACATCAAAATATCGCACTTTATTTTAAAAAAAATGCAATAAACACATTAGGTGCGTTTGAGTACTTTAACAGTAAAATGGAGTAAATAAGTTAACTTAAAAATTTGCTCTCACAAGAAGCTGTTGTCCAAAATAGTACGCGAACGCAAAATTTGTAAAAATTTGTAAAATAAAGGCAACAGCTGATGGCAAATAATTGAAGTGTTGAAAAATGTTTCCACTTTTGACTACTTAACTCGTTTTCTTATCAGTACTCGATTAAATACTTTTTAAAACACGAATATTTTTGGAAAATACAAACAAATTATTTTATGTAATCTTTCATATTTATTTGTTTTTTAATTTATTTGAATTTGCTAATTTGTGTCCGGCTAAATTTGATCAATAGTACACGAATACTTTTTTTTACTATTGATAACTTTAAAAACAAGGGCTGTTCTAAGTACCCGAGTACTTGACACTTTTACAACTCCAAAAATTAACATAAAAAAACAAAGTTTCAAAAGTTGGTATTTAGCCATATAAATTCACAAGCAAGTTTAATTAATAACACAGGTCAACAGCAAAAAAGGGCTTGAATAACTACTATATATATTTGATGCAGCATGGCTACCTAAGTACAAAAATGGTAACATTTTTCAATTCTATGGATAATTTTTTTTTTAAATAATTTTTAAGTAAAAATGTCAATATTTTGAGACATTTCTCCACTTATATTATCATAACTCAAAAACAACTTGTCCGATTTTGTTAAAATAAATCTACAAAAATCATGATTTACAATATCTTTAAATGATGTATACAAATATTTTTAATGCGATCAATAGTTTCAAAGTTATAAAACAAATTGTTAGCCAAAAAATAAAAAAATTGGTAAAAAAAAAATCGAAAACGGCAAAAGTATTATATTTTATTTATTTGTAGTAAAGCTACATATCATGTGAATTAAAAAAGATATGGATCATGAAAATCGGTGCATGGTTAAGGTTTTTAATTACAATTAATTGAAGCTGCCGCATATTTACAAGCACTTAAGAAAATGGTATAATGAAAATGCAGAACTCAGAAGCACAGGTGCATTATACGACCCGGATTTCGGCAAACCCTCTTTACATGTAGAAAATTGTTTGGAAAAAAACCTTTATGACATTTTTATGATTTTCAGAATTAAAAAAATAAGTAATAATCGAAAGGTTGTTTTACGATTGCGGTAGCAAACTAATAAACGCTCATAAATGTGCGTGTACGCTGCAATGCTCTTTTTTCCGTTGGCTACCTGTAACGGATGATTTTTTTGCATTAAATTCCTTAAGGTTTTTTATGATTCTTGGGAATAAGAAACAAATTTGCAGCACACACAAACTGTACCCACATGAAGGGTTATCCCAAATTATAGTATCAGTATTTATAAAAGCTCCATGAGCCATTTTACTTTATTCAAGAATTGATTGCCCTAACGGAAACATCATTTTATCCCTACATAAAGAGTCATTCAGCTTACAAGTTAAAACAATTTACAAGTATTAATAAAAATGAGCAAGAAAGCCAGAACATTTTTATGTAAAAACAATCCGGATTCATTTTGTTATGTGTGCGGCCAATATATCGCCGAGAAAAAACGTAACTGCTTCCTAACTTCATTGCAAAAGTCATATGAAGATTGTTATAATATATATCCGCACAATTTGAACCAGCATTGGACACCCAGTACCATATGTATTTCATGTCGATTGAATTTATCTATGAGGTTTTCTAACGTAAAGTAAGTATAGGTTAATACATTTGGAATATTTCATACTTAAAGTATTTCTTAATTAAATTTTGAAATTTGTTTCATTTTACAGACGACGCTTGGAAATTTCGAAGCCTATGCTATGGAGAGAAACAGCAAGCCACGAATCGGATTGTTATTTTTGTTTAAGTACAAAAACCGGCTTCGGAAAACATATGCGATGGTCTTACCCCACGAGGTCTGCTGATGGGTTTACACTTGCAGTTCTACATTCACCAGAAATGAAATATGCTGAAGATCAGGGTCCAATCTCTAGTCAAGTGCTTTCATCTTCACCAGGACACTTAACCTCAAGTATGTGTTCCAAATCAGAAAGTTCAAATTCAGCACTGCTATCTACATCTGAAAATGACGAGTTAATCCCACACAAAAATTTCTCGCCGAGACCATGGAATCAAGACCAGCTTAATGATGTAATTAGAGACCTTGGATTGTCGAAAAGGTCTCCGGAATTACTTGCGTCCCAGATGAAAGAAACAAATCTCATAACAAAAGAAACTAAAGTTTCGTATTACCGTACTCGAGAAGAAGGCTTACTTCATTATTTTGTTGAAGAGGATGATTTTGTGTACTGCACAGATATTTCTGGTTTGATGACTGCCATGGGCTTCCAGAGATACGATTCAAACGAATGGCGTTTATTTATCGACTCATCAAAACGCAGCTTGAAGTGTGTCCTTTTGCATAATGGAAATAAATTTCACTCCTTGCCGATCGCACATTCAACCAAAGTAAAAGAAGAATACTCTGTAATTGCATTGGTCATGAAGAAGATAAAGTATAATGAACATAACTGGGTAATTTGTGTTAAACTTAAGATGGTAAATTTCCTCTTAGGTCAACAAAGTGGCTTTACCAAATACCCTTGCTTTTCATATTTATGGGACAGCAGAGCTAAAGCAGAACATTGGAAGAGAAAACAATGGCCTTCTAGGGAAACACTGGTTCCAGGTATGCCAAATGTTATAAATGTGGCTCTAGTGCCCCGAGATCGGATCATATTACCCCCTCTTCACATTAAACTTGGTCTTATGAAACAATATGTTAAAGCACTTAACAAAGATAGTGAATGTTTCCAGTATATTTCAAGGAAGTTTCCTAATTTGAGTATTGAAAAGCTGAAAGCAGGCATATTTAATGGCCCACAAATTCGCAAATTGGTCAAAGATATTGATTTTGGCAGTTAAATGTCAGAAATTGAGAAAAATGCATGGAATTTGTTTGTATGGGTTATTCAAAATTTCTTAGGAAATAACCAGGGTGATGATTACGTTACGCACGTTGAAGAGATGTTAACTCACTTCCAGAATCTTGGATGCAACATGAGCATCAAAGTACATTACCTGCACAGTCACTTAGATCGTTTTCCTGAAAATCTAGGAGACTTGAGTGAGGAACAGGGCGAACGATTCCACCAAGATATCCGGACAATGGAGGAACGATACCAGGGTCGCTGGGATGCACACATGATGGCTGATTTTTGCTGGAGTATTCAGAGTAACACTTCGTTATTCAACAATAATAGAAAATCGTATAAAAGAAAATTCCAGATTTTGTAGTTTATTATAATTATTTATTTATTTTCTTATTTTATTTCTTATTATAAATTTAAATAATAAAATATACTTTTTCTACTGTTTAATACATTTAAACTTATCCAATTCAAATGTTTTTCCGAAGAATAGAAACAGTATTGTAGGTAGGGTTTTGCCAAAAAAAAATACATGTTACTATGTAATGCATTTTCGATGTAAAAATTGTACATAGCATGTTTTAAAAATTCAATAAATCGAAAGAAGAACATTAATTACTCAATTTTATGTATATCGAGAAAAAAAAAACTAAAATTTTGTGAAAATGAGCGAATTCTCCTAATTGTGAATAAATTCGAAAATTGTGAATGTGTGTTTGTATGGATGAGCGGTCTAGTGTTTCTGATATAAGTTGATATTGATATTTTTTGGAAAGCCTTACAGTGCAAAGGTGTCCCACTCAAATTAATTCACCTTATCAAGAGCCTGTACGCTGATGCTAGTTGCCGCATCGTTCACGAAGGCAAGTTGAGCAGGAGTGTTAAAGTAGGAACAGGAGTTCGCCAAGGTTGCGTAATGTCTCCACTCTTATTCAACATCGTATTGGATATTGTCATGAAACAATCTATGGCAGATAATAGGGGTATTTCTTGGGGATTTAATGGAAGATTAGAGGACTTAGAATATGCCGATGACATTTGCCTCCTCTCTCATCGATACTCTGATATGCAGTCAAAGTTGCAATATCTTTCAGTCATGGCCTCGAATGCTGGCCTTAAAATAAACATTGGCAAGACCAAGGTGATGAGAATAAACGCTGAAACCAGCAGCAGATTTACAATTGGTAATAATATACTGGAGGATGTAGACTCTTTCTGTTATCTCGGCTCTATATTAACAACAACTGGCGGCTCGAGCGCAGATATCTCTCACAGAATTAAAAAAGCATCACAAACTTTCGGCCAACTTAATTACATATGGAAATCATCCACACTCTCTCGAGGTGTCACAATTAAACTGTTTAATTCTAATGTTCGTTCTACTTTGTTATACGGCTGCGAAACATGGAATGCGGCCCCTCCAGACATTCAGGCAATGCAAGTATTTATAAACCGCTGTCTGAGAAGAATACTTCATGTGTATTGGCCACAAACGATATCCAATGAGAGGCTGTGGTTCGAAACGCAGCAATCTCCTCTAACCGGTGAAGTACGTAGGCGAAAATGGAACTGGATAGAAAATCACACCCAGACATTGCTAAAACCGCCATAGAGTGGAATCCACAAGGTAGTCGTAGAAGAGGACGTCCGGCTCATACATGGAGAAGACAAGTCATAGCTGAAGCAACAACTTTTAACACCAGTTGGAACGAAGTGAAAAGAATTGCGATGAACAGATCAAAGTGGAGAGATTTTGTTGGGGCCCTATGCTCCTTATAGGATCTTCGGGAACATATATATATATATATATATATATATATTGTAACATAGTGGATATGAGTTGATAAAAAGAGAATGAGAGTAACATATCTTTTTATATCTGTTTCACAAAAGCAGATACTAGTTGATACTGATGGAATACAATAAGTTACTTATTGTATGATGCCGTTTTTTCAATTGTCTTTCAACGACAAAAAAACCGACCCTTTTGGCTGGTAAAATAATAAATTTTTACAAAAACAAAATACATACATATGTTCAGTTATTTTTTTTCAATCATTTTGCGTGACTGTGTCCGAGCCAAACATAAAAAATTTACAAAAACAAAACTGGTACACAAAACACACAGGCTGCCGTGCAATGGTCGTAACAATGTAATTTTTGAAAATTTCGGTAACGATATGTATTTTGTTATTGTAAAAAATTCGTTGATGCCTTTATAAGGATGGATTGTTTTCCGTTCCAAACTTTGGAACCAAAGACATGTAGACAAAAATGTTTAAAAAAAAACAGTAAAAAACTGAGCACATGTAGTTTGTTTTTGTAAATAATTTTTGGTTCCTATACCATAAAAAAACAAAACATGTCACACACACACACACACTGTTCATGATGCGGTAGTGCAAATTGCCGAGCAACAACAGCAAAACTATCGTGTTGCGATCAGCCCTGCCATATTTACCGATTTATCGACATTTTGGCGATTTTTTGCCTCTGAATTATCAAAGTGCCGATTATTTGATCTGCACTTAAAACACGAAAGCTTTTGGTTTGTTTTATATAAATTATTAATTTTGGATAACTTGTTGCATAACAACCCAGGAAAAACTTTTTGAATTTTGGTAATAGGTCGTAATTATTTCATACGTTACCTGGTAAGTAGTTGTTATTACAATTGTCATTATTCTGAAAACCTCAATAAGTACTTGCTACTAATGACCTCAGTAAGTACTTTTCACTACTATTATTTTTAGTTATGAATATTTGCTCACTAATAATTAGCTAAATAACTACTTATTAGTTGTCTTGTTTTCAGTACTGAATGTTTACTTACTGGTAACTAACTCCATAACTACTTATAAGGTGTATTAACTAGAGCCAATTAAATAAAAACTGGTTATTTTTTGGCTTCTAGTAAGTATATTGTAAGTACTTATAATTCGACTTACTAGTAGTTAAATAATAACTAGATATTTAGTGACTTCTAGTAAGTGTATTGTAACTACTGAATTCTGTGGAAAACTCGAACAAAAATAAGTAGTTATTCAGCCGAAAAATAAGTAGTGTTTATATTTCTCCAACATTACTTGCTAACTTACCAGGTAAGTAAAGTTTTTGCTGGGAAAGAGACAACTATCTGTAAGAGAAGAAATTATTTTTATTTCTAAAACAATTCAGTTAAAATTTATTTTTCGATAAGAAAAACGGATTGCTACTTACAAAAGAATAAAGTTAAGCTTAATTAATATTCACTGTCCATGCAAATAATTTAAATCAAATAATTAATTTTGTAGGATTATACGCCATTGAGGATAATACTTGTACATCTTAATGAAAGAAAGTGACGGAAATTAGCAAGCTTTTTTGCAAAAAAACTACAGACTTAAAACGCTCGAATTATTTAGCCTAAAAAACAAAATTTCGATAACCACTGGAAAATAAATCTTTGCAATGAATTATTTTTTTCTAATTTTTATGCCGATGTTTAAAGTTATTTAATAAAAACGTCAAAATAAAATATGTACATATAATAATAAAAATGAAAAAAACATGTTTTTATCTTTAAAAACAAAAAAGAATAGTTATATCACTTCTGGAATCGATCTAATGATATCCATCCATCCGGCTGGCTGTCTATGTACCCTTGTATGCAAAGTTCAGGTCGCAATCTTGAAGATTAATTGCTGAACTTCGGTACATAGGTTCTTATTGTCCTAAGGATCCAGTATTGTAAATAATGAGAACTTTAACTTGAATCAGAACTTCATAATATAATTTATTGCCCATGAGGCCCATATAAGGTACACTTTTGAAAAGTTGTCTCTAAATGTTGTGGTGAGGAGTATTAAAGGGTCGGGATTGTCGGACTATACTTTCTTATTTTCTTATAATAGATATTTGTAACCACAAAAGAATTCATTATTTGTTTATAATAGATATTTTTGTAACCAGTAAAACAAATAATATTTTACAATAGATAGTTGCAACCAAAAAAATTTTTGGTTAAGTAATGGTTATCAATAACCAACAAAAATAATTTTTACTTTAATAGGTTACGACAACTAAAATAAAATTAATGTAGCTATAATGGCTTAAAATTCCCACCTGAAAATAAAGGAATTTTTATCGTCACCTTTTAAAAAATAATAATAAATATTATTATAATAATAAATATTATTATTATTTTCAGTCCCTTAATTATTTTGTGAATTAAAAAATGCATTTAAACCAGTTATTTTTCAACGTAAAAATAAAAGGTCAATTTAAACTCTTAAAAAGAGTTTTATTAAGCCGTCACAAGTTAAAACTTTGTTGAGGAACAAAATATCGAATAAAACTCTTAAAACGAGAGTTTTAAGAGTGTTTATTCAGAGTTTTTATTCAGCCGTCAAAAAATAAAACTTATTTAATTCTTATTAATAAACTTATTTGAAACTTATTAATAAAACTTATTTTATGTAAATTGACACCCAAAGCTTGTCGCTGGTCAGATAACTACAATTTGTAAAACTGTGTTATCTTCAGCCTGCAATTAAATTAATCGCCATTAAAGAAAGAAGAAAAACAAAGTGAGTGTTATTTGAAGTGTAAAAATAAAAATTAAAAGAGTATTATTATTTGACGGAAAAGTGAATTTTATTATAGATGGAAAAAATAAACTCCTCATAAGAGTTTTATATTACGACAGCAAAATAAAACTCACTATATAAGTTTTTTATCCGAACTTTTTTTTCGTTAAAATATGAGTCTTACTGCCTGTTTTTGAAAAATGAAAACAGGCAGTTGGCTATGGAGGTGTCATCCTTTTTTTAGGTCACCATAGATTCTGAAAGCACTTCATTACGAATCATCAAATTAAATTAAATTAAATTGCCGATTTATTTTTGATGATATGCAGATTTCTTACCAAAACCATCTGGCACCCCTAGTTGAGATCGTATATAAATTTTTTTAAGCTCTGTTATTTGCATCAACTCTCCAACAATATTTGAAAATACAACAGATAACAACAGATATTGTTAAAATACCATGGTGACAACAGATATTTGTGAGCAAAAAAAAAAAGGTTATGATATACTCAATCCAATACCATAAGCAACTGTTTTTGTTTTTAAGATATGGTGAGTGGACAAAAGCAAAACCATACAATATCAGTTACACTCATTCTCTAATTGATATCAAGAGTAACAGGTACATATCTGGTGTATCTGTTTTGACAATACTTTATGATACACTCGTGCAGGTCTTTACTATGGACTACGATTTTCTTATTATTTGATGAACGTAAGACGTTTATACTTTATCTTTAACAAAAAATCCCTTTCAGCTACCAGATATATCTTTAGGATTGTGTTAAGAACAAAATTGCCAAATGTGATTTTAATATTAGAAACTCCCTGTTCTGAAATTAAAATCAAATGAAGTTTATTTGATGGAGATTTTTAAAATGTGCTTAGATTTTCCTGATTTTAAGAGTAGTAAAAATAGTAAATTGAAGATTAAAGAAGAAAGTCTATATATCACTCGGATTCGATTTCAGAACATGACTGATAAAGTACACAAAAGAAGTTTTACTGTTTCTAAAAACTTGGATTAAGGAATATGTTCTAAATTTACACTATTTCCAGAAGTATATTTTAATAATTAAAATACAACTTACAAACAAGCGATACCCATATTAATAATATTTTAGATATATGTAAATTAGAAAATATTCACAAAAATTGCCTTTCGCATATCGCCAACAGTTTCCAACTTCGCAATCGCCAAACTTAAGCGTTAATCGCCAAAAGAATTTAAATATCAACAAATTTCACAACCCGGCCAATGACAGTTAAAAAGCGGAAACAATTTAATATTTTCTTTTTTGCTATTAATTGTAAAAGGCATATTCAAAAAATATTACATTTATTAACTTTTAATAAACTAAAATTTTGTATAGAAATTGGGCAGTTTAACTTTTATAAAATGAAAATAAAAACGGTCTCAAATAAATAAAAACTTTTCTCGTTATTTTTAATGTGTAAAACAATTACATTTCTTGCTTTGTTTTCTTAATTTGTAATTAATATTGTCCTATTAACTGCAATTTACCTCTGTTTTACAATGCAACTAAAAATAAATTTTAATGTTTTTCTCAATTAACAAAAGGCTTTTCTAACTTGGTTATATTTTTTCACATTTGGTAACTTTTTCAAAAATTTTGGTTGGAACATGTATCTTATAAGATTTCATAATTTACTTATTTTCGTACAGTAAACTTGTGTCGTTTTTTATTATTTTTTTTTAGTTTTTTCTTTGTTTTTAGTATTTAATATTGTTTTTTAAGCACTTTTTACAAGAATTACACTATTTGCACTAAAAATATTAAACATTTTAATGATAGCGTCTTAATGTTAAGTGTAAGTATATTTTTGACAGCTCATCTTATAAGATAGTTGTTTTTTATATCAGCAAACGACAAATTCACTCGCAGAGAGTATTATCTTACGTGTGGACTCTCAAATAGTGTTAGTATTAACATTATAATAAATGTTATGAGACAGTTGTTATGATAAATCTTATAACAACTATCTTATAAGATGAGCTGTCAAAAATACACATGCATACACACATATAAAACAATAAGTAGCCACCATTATTAAAATGTGTAATTTATTAATGCAAATAGTGTCAATATTGTGAAATTTGTTAAAAATAACAATAAAAAATAGAATAAAAAAAGAATAAAAAAGATACAAGTTTACTGTACGAGAATCAGTCGATTATGAAATCATATAAGATACGTGGTCCCCTTGTTTAATATTAAGATTAACATGAAGGAATGTATTCTCTCATTCTGCCGACGTTCTCCCATATATTATCTCAGGTGGAGACCCTGTGTAATGTAACAATAACATTAAAATTTTTCATTAGCGCAAAAATTAAGGAAATCAACGGTAACATTTAAAAACACCAACTCTTCCAAAAAGAAAACCAAGTATTTAAAATTGTTTTTCTCTTTTTTATTTCTTGTAGTACAGTAGAGAACTCCAATTTAATGCATAGCAGAGAACTCTGCATGTTGTTGTTCTTTTTACTATGTAAACACAAAAACAGAGCATACTCTTCTGTTTTTTGTTTACATTGTTTTTGCTCATACGTATGTGAATTATTTCAATTTATTAGTACCACTTTCTAACGCGTATAACTCGTAAAATACTGAACCGATTTTAACAAAAAAAAATATCTCTCGAATGATATGTCATTTTTTAAAATATATAGTTTAGGCGTAAACGGGATCCAAAGAAATTCACTTGCCTATTAATATATATAATTCTAATATTCAAATTTCGATTCTCAGCAGTGCTGCCATCTTGTAAATAAAGTATATGAAGTATAGTAAAGGCAATATATAAAATTGTAACGTTACTAACTGACTGACTCACTGGTTGACTGACTGATTCATCATCGCACAGCCTAACCGCCTGAAGCTAAAGTCTTTAAATTTGGACCGGAGGTTGGTCTCTCCCCAAATCGATCCACTAAGATGCGATTTGTGGAAATTCGAATGGTTAGGGGATAAAAAAGGGTAAAAACGGGTAAATTCGGTAATCTTATATCTTAAAAACTAAAAGAGATATAAAAAAATTTAATACTTAATATAAAAGAGATACAAAAAAAATTTAAACTTTTTTTCTTTAGAAAAATAAGCGGACAGGTGTCTGGTACTTTTTTCAAGTTCAGCCCTTTGGGAGAGTAAAAAGGGAAACCCTGTTTTTTTAAACTTTTTTTCTCACGCCAGCTATCTTTATAACCAATAACCATAGAAATAAAAATTATATCACAATTGAAACTTATCTAACAAATACAAATAAAAATTGGGTGCATTTTTGAAATTCGAACGTTTAATATGTGATAATTTTGCCTATTTTTTGTTACTGTTTTACAAACGTTTTTCTCTATTCTCCAATGACGACCGGCATTCTAAAATGTCATATTGTATGCATTATCTATGCTATGACTACAGTGACATCAATTCGCACCACATTTTGCATATACTGATAAAAAGGCTGATGTATGTTGACATCAGTACAACCAAACAGACATTAGTGCGATGATAAACTGTCATCAGTGCGATGACATAAGATACCATGTCATCAGTGTGATGACAAACTGACATCAGTATAATGACAAACTGTCATCAGTGCAATGACATACTGTGAGCAGTGCGATGACATGATACATCAGTGTGATGACAAAAATGTTGGAACTTTTTTGCTTGAGCCTAGAAACATAAACTTTGGCGGAAAAAAAAGTCCACGAAAGAAAGGAGACTCTAACAAAGAAGCGGGTTAAATGCTAGTGATACATATGTATATAGAGTAACACTTATTATTTAAAATTTTTATTTTAATTAATTTGTTTGAGGATTTTAATGTTATTTTTGTTTATTTGGGTGTGTGTGAAACGGTAACAAAGTACTCATGAAAGTAAAATGTTGACACTGTTGAGGGGAATGAATGTAATGAAGCGATAATTTTACTAGCCCTGGGGGCTAGTTAACATTTTTACATTAGCGTAGAAATTTTTTAAAATTGTAATTCCCCATAAGACTTTGCTTCCGTTTCACAAACACCCTTTATTTTAAACATTCAGAAAACATAACTAAAGTCGGAACTAATAACACAGAAAATAAAAAATAGTTAATAGATAGTTATACATAGATCCTATTCACAATTCATAACTAGCGTTGCAACTACTTTCAGCTGGTAGAAAAAATTAAACACTGCATATTGGTATGTATTGAAAATAAAATGTCGATAATATTTTAAGCGATATACATAAACTGTAATAAATTAAAAAGCTTAAGGAACTATTAAAAAAACAATTATTGCTTTTTAAAAAATTCATAAAAATTCGAAAAAAAAACTCTCAAAGATTATAATTTGTATATAAATCAATTAAAATAATGGCCTGTAAAAATAAAGTTATTCAATAGAATTTTGTTGGACAAAAACACATCTCTAGTTTATTTTCTTATTTGATGGATATTTTTTTGACGCTGTTAAAATGGACCCAAGTAGCCAGTATTATAAAATAAGTTCATTATTTAGAAAATTGTAAGAGTATTTATTGTTTTCTGTATTTTAGAGACACACCAATTGGTCACCATAAATGTTTAACTTTTCAAATAAATTATAAAATTAAAACAATATTTAAACATTTATTTACAACTTTAGCCATAATTTCGTGCTGAAAGTAACCCAGTGTGAATAACTTTAATAGGCTCTTAAATTAGTTAACACTTATGGCTAATAAATCAGTGAGTGTTTAAACGCTGGTTTATTTGAACTAAACTTAAATTTATATGTCAACAGTTGTAAATCAGTGGCCCATGTATTATATGTAGCGTAAAAAGTAACATGTGGCAGCACTACGATAAATGTTGACAAATTCATATGGTTTGTATTGGTAGTTTAAACGCCCAATTTTATGCGTTTAAATATGGTTTATATGTTTTCTGATTTATAGATTTGTTGGCTTAAACACATTTTAAACCAAAAAATAGAGTTTAACATGCTCTGATTTATTAGCCCTTATGGCTAATAAATCAGTGAGTGTTTAAGCGCTGGTTTAGTTGAACTAAACTTAAATTTATATGTAGTTTAAACCAGAGTTCCGAAAAATTCATATATGATCGCTCATATTTAACCATTCATGAATTTTTTCATGAATGAGGAATTTAAAACGTGTAATTTTTTTCACAACCATGAATGAATTGTGAATTTTTTTGCCAATTCATTCATGAGCGTGAGGAAAAATAAATTTTTGCCTTTCCTCAGTCATGAAAAATGAGGAAACAAAAAATTTTCTTAACGCTCCTCACCAGTAATGTTGTTGTTGCTCGACAGTTTGCATGACCACAGCACGAAATGTCTTTGTGTGTATTTTGTTTTTGTTAAAGGCAACGAGACAAAGTGTGTGTTGAATTTTTTGTAGGCAAATATTATTTAAAAAAAAAAAAACTAAAAGAACTGCACATATCGTCATCTTAAATGCAGAATATGTTATATGTTTTCAGGAGAAGCAAAAAACGTTGTAAAATGGAAATTATATGAGATATTAGAGTAATATTAAATATTTAGAATAAAAATGCGATAACCAGTTTGTTTTTGATAAAAAAATATTATTTTTACTGTTATTTATTTAGTTATGTGTGTTTCGTTATTTTAATTTGTAATTCTCTGAAGCAAAACGACGAATCATCAACGAAAGTATGATAGTATTAAGTTAAACAATCATTTAAAACATTAAATAATTAAATATTTCTGTTAAGTTACAGGTATAACAGAACATAAAGATAATGTACATGGCTATAAATGCAATACTGCGTTTAAACAATAAATAAAAACATGGTTAAATGCACATATAAAAATGATAATCACACAATTAATATGCAGCATCATTAGGATTGCGTTGACATGGTGAAATAGGTTTGCTTTTCTGATGCAGTGCAGGCAGTACTGCATTCGTACTGTTTTTATCAGTACATATACTGTTTTTTGTTTAAAGTACTGATTTATGCATTACAAGCAAATCAGTACGCAAATGTACTGATTCTTTCATTAATGTACTGTTTTTGTACTGTTATTATATATTAACTGGGCTCAGTATATAGTTTGTCATGTTGTCAAATTGCGATACAAATATTAATATAGATGTTCTTATCGATGAGTTCTTAACAATAAAGATTTTTGCCGCGTCAGTACGAAAAAAGATGACAGTAGAAGAAAAATGGAAAGTGTTTCTAAACGGTGGTGCGTTTACGAATTTGAGGAAATGTGTAATTTTATTTCTTTCATTCCACATTCAAACGATTTAACAGAACGAATCTTTAGTTTTAAAAGTGGAGGAAAGAAAGAAACGGGCTCCTAATATAAAACCTAGAAAGTGAGTTGCAGATAAAGACAAACTTTGGTTGTTGTTGTAATGAGTTTTACAATTTCTTGATGACAGGAAATAAATTGTGGAAAGGCCATAAATATTTTTTACTTGTAACACTGTAAATATTTATGTCCATACATATGAAATATATTATTTATAAAAATCTATAGTATAAGATCGTCTAAAAAACGATTGTGCCCTTTGCAATAATTACAATTATTAAAGGTTATTAGTTGTTAATCACTTTAAAATAATTTTTTAAATTATTTTTAAGATAAATACATAACAAGCTTCGTTATTTCAAGTGTTGAATTTGTTTTTAACATTGTTGTCCTTATATATAAAGCTTGGTGCTAAAAAGGCCAATGTCAAATAATTAATTTTAGAGAAAATTAAAATTTTAGTTTTTTATAGAAGAGTTCTAAGTAAAATTGGCTCAAAACTCTTTTGAAGCTGTTCTCGATTAAATTAGACATTGGCTGTTTCCGCAAAATAAAAGACATTCAGCATGACCTTTTAATTGCAAAATGAAATTATTTATGCTGGTAGATATAGCAAAGAAATACTTTTATGTAATTTTTCTTTAAGTTTATGTTGACCTATATTCAAAAAATATAATAGAATAAAGGAAATACAATTTTAGTTCACATGTTAGTCAAGTTTTTTTCGTCAAATACATGCTAAGTGTGACCGTAACTTGTGTTTTAGATTTTTTTAATATATACGAAATTGAGTTATTGTTTGGAAAAAATTCGGTTTTATTAATTAAATTTTGTCACTGTTCAAATTATAGAATGAATTCAAGATTTGTTTTAAAAAAGATTATAACTTTTTATGTTATTTATATGCAATTTTATATTAAAAAAGTAAATGTACTGTTTTTTATGCAATTGTACTGATTTTTTTCTCTTATGTACTGATTTCTCTGATTTAAAAACTGGCAACCCTAACTGCATTTGAGAACGTAGAGATGTTATATTATTAGAGATATAATTATGACATATTATTTATAGTTTTTTATTTCTAATTAGAAGTGGATTAAACTAAATGTACTTCATTAATTTTAAATATAAATTGATTTTAAAAATCCAACTTTTCCATTATAACTAACGTGTATTTTGATCTCCTTATAGTGAATTTTCTCAATGGAATTTTTCTTTACAATAAACAAGTTTTGTAAAAAATTTGACTCATATACATATATGCATATTTGTCTCCACATAAGGAATTATTTCAAAAAAACTTCTGCAAGAAGTAAATTTTAATTAGTTAATTTCTGAAAAATTTAAATAAGAAGAATGAAAGAGTTTTTCAATTAAAAGTAGTATTGATAGCAGCCCGCGTATTCAGTGAAAGAAAATGTTGTATAAAGAAGCACTTATCCTAAAAAAATACTATTAGTATTTAATAAAGCCGTAAAAGGATTAACACAAAATTTAGCTAAGCAATTTATATTTCAGTACTTTATAAGAAATGCTATTATTCTAAAGATGTAGAAGACAAGTAATTTATTATTTAACACAAAAGGCTTTATAACAGTCTTTTTGAGGATATTGATGAAGGATGACTTGGAAGAATGCAATCCTAACAAAAATACCAGATTATTTGTAATAAACGTCGAAAAAATATTTCTATTGTATTATAAACTTTCTATAGTAATAATGTAGATATATTCTGATCCAATAGCAACAGATTCATTATAGGGAAATTCGACTGTATTAACATTTATTAAAAAGAATATATGTACATATATAAACTCATAAGGTTGGAAACGAAACAAATGATGGAAAAATCATATCATAAAAATAATGGCAGTCTGCTGAAAGCAAAAAACTAAGGACCTGCAGATGGTACTATTTATTCTTGGAAATTCATAGCGTATGGGAGTGCAATGGGTTAAGCTGTTAAATTTCTAACAGTCCAATGTAGAAGAAGCTAATAGTTATACTTAATATAGGTATTTCAATACATAAATATATATATATATATATATATGGACTCGGTTTATATTAATTTTACAGCACTGTTTTTCTTTTTGCTTATGCAATAATGTGCAGTTTGATCACTTATTCCACTAACACGTTCAGAGTATGAAACAGAATACCCATTTTTGACGTTAAAAAAAAATGAATGTGTTCGTAAAAATATATCAAATACCTACTCTGCTAATTTTTTTTGAATTAAGATTATTCATTATGTTTTTTAAGGAAATTATTTACTTAATGATAAGCCATTTTTGATTTTGTTAATAGCTTGGATATTATTTAAACTGGAAGTTTAATTTTTTTTTTAAATATTTAACGTAAATCGTAATCAATAAAAAAGTATATTTCAAATTTTCAATGATACATTGCATTTTAGCAAACGATATTTACTGTTGTAAAAAATTCTTTGATGCTTTAAAAAGGGTCGGTCCTTTTCTTAAGCAGACATAAAGGCAAAACTTATAGAAAAAAAACTCCATGAGCAAGTATAGAAACCTGGGCGCTGTTTCTCAAAACTACAAATTACCAGTCTACAAGTAAAATACATTTGAACAAAAACCAAAGTTGTAAAATTGTTGCTTTTTTAACGTAAATGAAGTGATTTTATGGTCCCATGCAGATACATATGTATATTATAGGGAAGTTCGATTGTACCTGCTGTCACATTTGATTTTACACATAATTTTTAGCAACACAAGCCTTTTTTACTTTAATTTCAAATATTTGTTACCTTCTTAAGAAAAATTTTATCAACGAACAACCGTTTTGGTTGGTAAAACCAAAACTGTATTACAACAACAACACGTATTGAGTACTTGGAATTTTTTTTTCAATGAGTTTTGCATTTATGTCTGCTTAAGAAAAGGACCGACCCTTTTTAAAGCATCAAAGAATTTTTTACAACAGTATAAATATCGTTTGCTAAAATGCAAAGCAATGTATCATTGAAAATTTTGAAATAGACTGTTTATTGATTACGATTCACGTTAAATATTAAAAAAAAAAATTAAACTTCCAGTTTAAATAATATCCAAGCTATTAACAAAATCAAAAATGGCTCATCATTAAGTAAATAATTTCCTTAAAAAACATAATGAATAATCTTAATTCAAAAAAAATTAGCAGAGTAGGTATTTGATATATTTTTACGAACACATTCATTTTTTTTTAACGTTAAAAATGGGTATTCTGTTTCATACTCTGAACGTGTTAGTGGAATAAGTGATCAAACTGCACATTATTGCATAAGCAAAAAGAAAAACAGTGCTGTAAAATTAATATAAACCGAGTCCATATATATATATATATATATATTTATGTATTGAAATACCTATATTAAGTATAACTATTAGCTTCTTCTACATTGGACTGTTAGAAATTTAACAGCTTAACCCATTGCACTCCCATACGCTATGAATTTCCAAGAATAAATAGTACCATCTGCAGGTCCTTAGTTTTTTGCTTTCAGCAGACTGCCATTATTTTTATGATATGATTTTTCCATCATTTATTTCGTTTCCAACCTTATGAGTTTATATATGTACATATATACTTTTTAATAAATGTTAATACAGTCGAATTGCCCTATAATGAATCTGTTGCTATTGGATCAGAATATATCTACATTATTACTATAGAAAGTTTATAATACAATAGAGATATTTTTTCGACGTTTATTACAAATAATCTGGTATTTTTGTTAGGATTGCATTCTTCCAAGTCATCCTTCATCAATATCCTCAAAAAGACTGTTATAAAGCCTTTTGTGTTAAATAATAAATTACTTGTCTTCTACATCTTTAGAATAATAGCATTTCTTATAAAGTACTGAAATATAAATTGCTTAGCTAAATTTTGTGTTAATCCTTTTACGGCTTTATTAAATACTAATAGTATTTTTTTAGGATAAGTGCTTCTTTATACAACATTTTCTTTCACTGAATACGCGGGCTGATATCAATACTACTTTTAATTGAAAAACTCTTTCATTCTTCTTATTTAAATATTTCAGAAATTAACTAATTAAAATTTACTTCTTGCAGAAGTTTTTTTCGAAATAATTCCTTATGTGGAGACAAATATGCATATATGTATATGAGTCAAATTTTTTACAAAACTTGTTTATTGTAAAGAAAAATTCCATTGAGAAAATTCATTATAAGGACATCAAAATACATGTTAGTTATAATGGAAAAGTTGGATTTTTAAAATCAATTTAAATTAAAGAAGTACTTTTTTTTTAGTTTAATCCACTTCTAATTAGAAATAAAAAACTATAAATTATATGTCAAAATAATATCTCTAATAATATAACATCTCTACGTTCTCAAATGCAGTACTGCCTGCACTGCATCAGAAAAGCAAACTTATTTCACCATGTCAACGCAATCCTAATGATGCTGCATATTAATTGTGTGACTATCATTTTTATATGTGCATTTAACCATATTTAAATTTATTGTTTAAACGCAGTATTGCATTTATAGCCATGTACATTATCTTTATATTCTATTATACCTGTAATTTAACAGAAATGTTTAATTATTTAATGTTTTAAATGATTGTTTAACTTAATACTATCATACTTTCGTTGATGATTCGTCGTTTTGCTTCAAAGAATTACAAATTAAAATAACGTAACACACATAACTAAATAAATAACAATAAAAATAATATTTTTTTATTAAAAAAAAATCGGTTATCGCATTTTTATTCTAAATATTTAATATTACTCTAATATATCATATAATTTCAATCTTACAACGTTTTTTGCTTCTCATGTAAACTTATGAAATTTGATGTTACAATATTCTGCATTTGAGATGACGATATGTGCAGTTCTCTTAGTTTTTTTATTTCAATAATATTTGCCTTCAAAAAAAAAAAAACAACACACACAAGACTAAACGTGCTGCCCAGCGGGGAAAATTGCAAGCGAATCACGTTTTAGGCCTTTAAGAATGTTTACAATTGAATTTTTAGTAAACTTTTACTTATTCCACTCTGCCTTTTTTGAAAAGGTCTTTTAGAAAGGTTTTTATTAAATATTTTACAAATTCAAATTTTTCTATTCAAAGATAAGGCCTGTCGCAATGGTTTTTTTAGCAGTTATGTTGGAACGTGTGGCAAGTTTAGTTATTAATTTGCTTACTTCGTATTATCAACCACAACAATTAAACTTGGATAAAGCTTTATTCTTAAATCTTTTTAGAACCCCTTCCAGAAGAGTTTAACATATATGCAAAAGTGCAAGGTGTTGGTCTCCAATGACACACCTTGCTAATTGGTAATAAAGTTGGAATGCGGCTGGGAGATCTTATGTCTGCAAAAAGGCCTTCTATAAGGCCTCTTTACTACTTGATTTTCCCGCTGGAAATGGTTGGGAAAATAGCATTTTTTTCCTTGTGAAGAATTTTAACGTGAATTTTTTCAAATTTTTCATATCTGTAAATCACATATGAATTTTTTGTTTTTGCTCACTCCTCATGAGCGAGGAAAATCAAAATAGTTTTTTTCCTCACCCTCATGAGGATGAATTTCCAGAAAATTTTTTAAATTTTCACGCTCGCTCATGAATGAAGAATGAGCGAGCGTTTCGGTACTCTGGTTTAAACTCAACAGTTGTAAATCAGTGTCCCATGTATTGTATGTAGTGTAAAACGGAACATGTGGCAGCACTACGATAAATGTTGACAAATTCATATGGTTTGTATTAGTAGTTTAAACGCCCAATTTTATGCGTTTAAAGATGGTTTATATGTTTTCTGATTAATAGATTTGTTGGTTTAAACACATTTTAAATCAAAAAGAGAGTTTAACTTGCTCTGATTTATTAGCCCTTAGTGTTGCCTTCTTTTGATTACCAGTAAAAAATTGCTGCCGTTGTGAACGTAGCTGTATACTTAATAACATGCACCACAAAAGAAATTCAACTTTGGTGCTAAAAGCAGATAGTTTTATAAAAACAGTTTTTTATTAACCATTGGTTTTAGTACAACGTTTAGTGGATTCAGGAACCAACGTTATTGCCAACAACACAAAAACATGTAACAAAAGAATTATGCGACAGTACTTCCTCTTTATAATGTCTCGACTTCCAGAATAAACTTGATGTGCTTTTTGCTTGTTTTGAAAATTCGGTTTATAAACCTAAAATATTTTTTTTTATACACCTATTTTCTATATATTCACTTATGGTGACTAATTGAAAACTTAATTTATAAAGTATATTATTAAATTTCATTTTAATAAACATATCGAGCCCCATAAATTTATTAAAATTTAGTATTTTTTTTGCAAATAGGTTAAAAGTTCTAGTTACAATGACGAACGAATTCAGTGACTTTGAAAATGTAGCGTTTCGGAGGAAAAGCCCATCTAAATCCAAATTAAGTATTGCACTGATTAGGAAAAAAATAATAAAAACTATTCTCTTTTGAAATTTACCTTTTGTCGCTTACGATATAATCGCAAATAGGCCTCAATATGTACATACATAAGCTATTTTCTATAATTTCAACCGAAAAATATGTTAAGAAAAGGCAACCTTTTGAAAAAATCTTTTATGAAAAAATATGTTCTAATTTCCTAACTGTTTAAAAAGAAAATACAATATATGTACATTAGGGGTATAACCAAAAAAAATACCTATCTCGACGGGGTAGCCACTGATGTATATACCAAGAAAACAGTTTTTTGAGATCAATTTGGATAAAAAACCTCCCCCCCGAACCGTTTTTTCTAAAAGCTTCCAAAAAATAATAATATTTGAATTTTTATTTTTTAAATACCATACATACAGTCATGTACTATATATTAACTTCAGATACTATAAATTATCTTTGTTGAAGGAAATAAACTTTAAGTTCAAAGTGCGTGTTGTTCTGCAATATTGTATTTTTAATAAACAAAAAAAATCCAAATACTAAATTTCAAAGCGATTTGGGGGGGAAACTTTTTTAACGCCCGCGAAAAAGTGACCCCACTTTTAATCATAGATTTTCATGGTCTATATGGCATGGATAGGTATTTTTTGATAATTTATAAAATTGTTCAAAAGTAATAACCCTAATGTACATACATAAGTAAATTGAAAAATGTGCAGTGTAACCTCGGTTAACGCAACCCTCGATAAGCGCAGGACCCAAAATTGTCAATATTGGTGACTATGTTAACGCAACTTAAAGAAAACCTTAATTAACGCAACTTTAGAAACAAAGTTTTGTTCTTTCTCTTTCGTTTTGTTTTAACTTTATTTTTTTTATAAATGAACTCAAAACTACAAACGTTCTGGCACATGGTATATTTACTAAAGGGCTGCCCAAAATATACTAAATGTTATGTGTTCTACTTCACACTACTTCTAATCACAGTATTTTACTATAAACATAAATAGCAAAACAAACTTAACAACACATGAGTCTCACCAAAATAAAGCAAGCATAAATTAAAAAGTTTTTCTCTATGGCTTTGTTAGTGTTTGTGTTGTCAAAATAAACAGAATATCAACACAAAAACTAACAATGAAATGAAGAAAAGATAAATCATAATAAAATCATCGAGCGTCCTAGAACATTAACAAAACAGGAATTAAGAAAAATTCAAAGTGATCATTATCTTAAAAACAGAAATGGATACATTAAATATACGCGACTTTACATTTTTTGAAATATTTTCTAAATTTTAAACAATATTATATTTTAAATATATGTATTTTATTTTGTACTTATTTAATTTTCTCTTTTTTCTATGTCAACAATCAAAACATTCAAACATGTTTTTGGAAGTATGTATGTGTTTTGTAATGAAAGAATAATATACACCCACTATATAAATTTAATGAAATTGCTTGTAAGCAATTTATCTTGTACAGCTATTTTGTATTTACTTGCCAAGGTGGCTTACCACAATACAAAAACCACAGTTTCGATTTATTTTTAGATGCAGTTAAATGACCTTAAACAATTTTATGTCAGATTGCCATCGAAAACTTGAACGTTTCTCTTCAATAGGCGGATAAGAATAATAGCCTATTTCCGATGTGCGAAAGAATTCTTTCTTTCGAACAATTACATATTAAACAAAAACAAATTCAAAAAACTTTCTGCCGTATTCATAAAAAATAAAATATATTTCAAACGTATTTTAAAAACAAATTTGCATACAAATTTTCCTTAAAATATCCAATTTATTTTTTTATGAATACGGCCGTTAGTTTTTGTTTTAAATATAGTTGTACGAAAAAAATAATTCTTTCGTACGTCGGAAATAGGCAGTAACAGTTGTGGACCATTATGTTGATCTGGAAAAAGCACCGAGAAACTGCAGAACAATATTTTATGTAAAAAGGTGATCAAAAATATCACAAAGTTTTGCTATAAACGTGAATCTCTAACTTGATTATAATACTTTTTTGCATTTTATTGCTGTTTCTTTATTATAATCAGTATAAATCCATTTAATTTACAAGCTAACGTGTGTCCTTTAAAATATACCTTTAACTTGGTTTAACATAAGCTCTTTAATCGAAAAATAGGCATAGGAATTTGAGTCGGATAACGTACCCAACGGCCTAAATTAATATTAGTTGCATTAACCGAAGTAGCACTGTATGTTTTTAATGAATGGCTGATTCAATACAATATTAAGTAATAAAGCTTTATTAAGCACAACAGTATTAACGTAGTACATTATAATAAAAGCTTTAAGTTTTTAAATAGTACAACTTTTATAAATCTTAGTGTAAATGTAAGTGCGTTCATCAACCAGCAACAAAGTTGTAAAAAACGAAATCAATAACGAAATATATTATACGACAGGGTGGCTAAAAAATTATGATGAAAAAAAAACCGTTTTATTTAAAATATATCTTAATCAGAAACAGATTTTTTAATTTTCAGTTTATTTTAGGCTTGTGTCATTCATGAATGAATTAGTTCAACTGAATGATTCACTTAAGTGAAAGAATGAAATATTTCTGTATTTTCATTCAATTTCTTTCATCATTCGGTTTCATCTTTTTTTCATTCTCTGGTTTATGTCAAATACGTTCATTCGTCTACCTGCCAGTTGTTTTGACAATGTTGCATATTATGCTGTTAGTTAGGTCTTTTACCATTTATCATATATTTTTTTTGTAGATTTTGTGTTTTTTTTTAATAAAATCGCTAATTTTGGTCGAAAGATTTCATATTCATAATTTGTTGCAGCAATATATCATATTCAATGAAAAAAGTAGATTTTAATTTTTTGTAAGTTAGGGTCTTCTGCGATTAAGGTAACGATATGTACATACTAAATGCATACATAATTTATATTTCTAAAACAACTCATTAAATTAAAAAGAAATTCTAGGTACATATAACCAATTTATAATAAAAAATCGTTTTTTTTAAATAACAATTTAAACATTCATTAAAAAAGATAGGCGCTTTATTCTGAAAGCTGAGTGTCTTTGAGAAAGGTGAAAGAAAAGAATGAATTAATTCACTTAACCTTTCTGAAAGAGAATGAAAGATTCACATAAGTGAAAGATTTTGCCCAATACTAGTTTATTTTGATCTCCTTATAATAAATTTCCATCAGGGAAGTTTTCTTTACACTATAAAAATATTGCAATTCAAAACTCAAACGCATCTTTGTCTCCATACAATGAATTATTTAAAAAAATTATTTTACTGGGTACAGAGAGCAAAAAAGTTAAATATAATACAGGCCTGCGAAGTTATAGCTTTTGAAATTTTTGCTCAAAATATTATTATTTGGGGTAATTGTCGTAGAAGCAGTGTTGTCGTATCGTAAGATTTGTCTTCTTTGCAAGTTTTTAAAATGCAAAAAAGGTTTTAAGTTTTTCTAAAATTAAAGTCATTTACATAAGTATAGTTATAATTCGTAACAAATAAATCTTCACTCAGTTTAGTTCATTTAAAAATATAAGAATTTAATACGTGATATAAAATCAATGAATGAATTTAATTTGTATATATGTATGTATATGTATTACAGATATTTATAAGTTCCTACATGTGTATGCAAATTGCAGTTCTAGTGAATTTTTTAACGTTTTGTAAAAAGAAGTTTTTTTGGTTAAAAAATAGTTTTTTTTTTAATTAAAAGATGGCAACACTGCTTAAGAGTAACGTGCAGTGTTCTCTGTTTGGCGCCTGAAGGAGAGATATTTATCGGAAAACCCAAATGGACCGTAATCTCGCAAACGTGACGTTGTATATTTAAACGACGTTTATATTTGCAATATCTACCCCAATATCTACCTGTTTTATATGAAATTATTTAAAAAAGATTTTCATCGTAGACCTGTGTAATAAGAGTATCAATAAATAGAAAATCAGAAAAACAAGTTCCATAATTAGCAATAATGACAACAGCAGTCATCCACATTCTGTGAACGAAAATGACGCAGTAGCATTTCTTTTGAAAACATTTTAGTAAAAGTTACAATATTTCCGTGACAATAAGAAAAATGTGCATAAGTCCATTTCTTAGCAATTTTTTTTAGCTTTAAAGGGTTTTTTGAAAATATAATTTTGTACAGAAATCATTATTTCTCTTGAGTTAAAGTTTTTTAAGTTTTTGTAGCAAAATACTACTTAATTCGCAAATCGGAAATAAACTTATGCTTTTATTCCAAATTTTATTGCACATTGAAAACAAAATAAGCCAAAAATGAATTTTGCTATAACTTACTAAAGGACTTTTGTTTTTTAGGCAACGATATGTATGTAAGTACATTATGAATTAGTTATTTCGCACTTCAAAAAAATTAAATGATTTTATTATTTAAACAAATAGCCGTTCTTTTTTATACCCTTCATCGAAGTTAGAAATTATATCGTTAATTTAATTTAGAAAAGGAGTATCTAACATATACATTTGATGGGCACATGTTCGGGAGTCTACATTGAGGATCTGGACATCAGAAGGTCATATAGACTATCTGACGACTGCAATGTATTTCAGGCTGAGGTTCTGGGGGTTCTTAGAGCTGTGGAATTGGTAGGGGGCAACATTGCCAGTGGCTCGGAGGTCACTATATATGTAGACAGCCAGGCTGCTCTTAGGGCCTTGATGGGCTGTTATGTGAACTCCAGGATAGTGGACGATTGCATGAGGGCTCTTGGATAAATCATGTGCTGGGTACTGGGTCACTGTAACATATCCGACAACGAGATAGCTGATGAGTTGGATATACTGGGCTCGAAGATGGAGGATCCTGACAGTGTTCCAATAGGATTACCTTTCCTCTGGACTAACAACACTTTAAACATTTTATCACCAGTTAAGTGATATGTCTTGCTTTCACCTACCACAATTCGTTCTGATCTATCAGTCCATTGTGTCCACTTAAGTTAAGCAACCCAAGCTAAATGTTATATCTCGAATAACAATCAACGTTCGCGCTTGCGAACTCAAAATTTTTTTATCCATCTATTTATATTTACCTGAAACAACTTTGTTATAATTTGTTGTGGTTTTTTTGTTTTTCTTTTTTCACTTTTTGCTGTAACAACTGCATAGTTAGAATTTTAATTTTTGATCAACCCCTCTAAAATATGAGGTGTAGAAAAACTAAAATATGAGGTGTAGAAAAACCGTGTGTATCTTAAAAAATAAATATATTAAGTTTTTGTTACGAGGAGAGTAACAACAAATAATAAGTGAATTGAAAGTAAGTGATTTTTAAATTTTGTTAACACGATAAGACGTTTTGTAACTGCCGCTGAGTTACAAGCGGAAATTGATAGTTGGTGAATTAGCAGATGATTTCATACTATTGGTGCCACTCTTTAAATATGTTTATAAGCGGAAAACCAATAAGATTTGGTCACAGCTTCTGCTACAGGATATTGCTTCATCTTTATACCATACGCTGGTGCTTCTGCAAACAATAGTGCTAATTATGGTATTGGAGAGACCATCCAATATCCAGACAACCCAAACACAATTTCACATTCGACTTTTTTTTAAGCCATAAATTGTTTCGCACATGGTCTGAAAAAGGATATTTTGCAAATTGTACTGTTCGCGACAATCGCACTAATCATGCTCCATTGAAAAATGTGAAATCGATGAAAAACAACAACATTATAACAGTTCGTTGGAATGAAAATCGGTAAAAATACACAAATGTATGCATATACGTGTTTGGTTATTTTTGCTTTTATTTGTGTAAGGTGGTCACTATAATGCCGAATTTATTGGGGCTCCACACCCTAAAAAATCGTAACGATTGAGCAACCGCATCTTATATATCCATATAGTCAACGATTGGATGGAGTGGACTTATTCGCATTAAAATTCGTGGTAAGAAGTGGTGCTGGTCGTTACTTAAAAATACTTTGGATTCTGGTATGGTGAATGCACTGCATGCTAAGAAAAGCTAAAGGAGCTCCAATCATCAGTCAATTTGATGTTCGTGTGAGCGTTGTTGAATCATTGGACACAATTCCTGATAATCGTAGTCGTATAAGTAGGGATGCAATATATATACTTAACAACCTCGTTGTTTCCACGATAAGCATCGATGTTAAAGAACATCGGTAAAAACACGATACATCGATGTTTAAATATATAAATTTTTTTTATTATTGAATGATTTAATATGTACACAACAAAGAAGTCAGTTAAGTAAATTTTTGTGGAATTTTCCTGACAAAATTACATGAAATTCGAAGTATTTTCAAATAAATATTATATAATTTCAGTAATAAAAAACCATTTAAATAAAAAACTTCGTGGCGTGTACTTTTTTAACGATAGCAAAAAACTAAGAATGCAGTTCTTAATATTTTTCCATGCCCCACACGATTTTACCTTGGGAGAACTGATATTTGCAAACAATTCAAAAAGTTATAACCCTATTACATAGTCTCCAAAATTGTTTTTACATTTCTTTAGCTTATAAAAGGGGGTTCCCCTCTTTACATATGTATACATATGTAGTTATGCAATGCATATTATGCAGGTATGTACAAACATATATGTACGTACTTTCACGGCTATGCCTTGAAATACAATGTTTTATATTTTTAATTAATGGGTTTAATTGAAGAAATAAAAATTAAAAATGGTAAAAATAAGAAAAAAATTAATAGAAATTAAAATATTAAATGGACGATGTCGATGCTTATGAACGACACATCGATGTTTTCTAAACATCGTTTGCATTCCTACGTAGTTGTCACAAATGCACAAGAAATCGCAAAGCGCATGGACAAATTTCACCATATGATAAGCAATATGGATAAGCTTGGTCGTTGTGGACAATATGGAGTTAAAACTGAGTTTGGTTGTACAAAATGCAGATTAAACTTACACCTAAAGGCTTGTTTTGCACAGTTTCATGCTGGTGTCCCAAAAAACATTAAAAATATATAATTATCTCAATAATCAGCAAGTGTTGATATTTATTTCTTTATTTTTAACTAAGAAATAACTCATTTTCCATAAAATAACGCATTTTTACTTTTCAAAAAATTTTAAAACAATTTATGCTTTGAACCCTCTAATAGCGAAGTGGGTATTTAAATACCCATGTTAGTGAATCAAACCTGTAGTTTGCGTGATGGCCCAATTAAGTTTCAAAAGCTGAGCACACCTAAGGCTATAAGTCAGCAAGAGGGTTTTCCGATGTTCAACTCCAGAGCAAGAGCCTGGAGTGTTTTCCAAATTTGAAAAATTGTAATTTTCCCACTTTCCTTTTTAAGTAGTCCTATTATTACTTTATCTTTCTGTAAAAACCAATTTCCTATAACTCTTACCTGAAGTTAACAAGAATTGTTTTACAATGACTCGGTTTTTGGGTATTTAAATACCCATAATCTCTTAATGGGTTAATACAATGGTTAATTACTGTTCATTTAAGCTAAGAATACATATGATACTCTCTTCAAGGCTGTTCAAAGAGGAAGAAAAAAATACCTATCAAAATGAATAAGTTAGATGAAAATGGGTTAGTTAAATACGGTATCTTTTATATTTTTTTTAAAAGAAAAGTTTCATTTATTAAAAAAAATATGAACAATTGTTTACATTTTTTACAAATTACAAATCCAGAGTTTGAATATTTATTAGGAATAACTTACTCTTTAAGCTTACAACTAACTTTATAAAAATTACATTAAAAAATCAATGAATATTAAATAAATACAATTTATGTCTAGTGAAAAAATTACTAAAATACTAGACGGAAGTCCTAAAATGAAAGGATAATCTAGCTGGTATAATGGAAAACTTGGTTTTTGTTGTTTTTGTTTTTGTTTTCTTTAACTTAACTATACAACATTAATATTTTTATATAATTAGATAAAATATATTTTAGCAAGTTTTTGATACTACTATTGTTTTATTTTTTATTAGATAACTATTTTATGTTATATTTAAATTTACAAAAATTATTATTACAAACACAATAATTAAATTTAAAAAAATTCTATAAAAAAATAGTCCTTAGAAAGATTTTTTTAGACCTGAAAAAATTAAATTTACTTATTTTATGTTAGAAAAGTTTTATATATACATATTTATATTTTAAAGTAAAGCAATTTATATTAAGCAAAATTAAACATTTGGCTGTTGGTTCCCAACATTATTGCCCACCTGACCAGGGGGATGTGAAGCTCCGCCACCACTGCCGCCTCCTGTGCCTTCAACAGAACCGGATTCAGCATCTGAATCTTTAAGAGAATTTACTTCTTCATCTCCCATTAAAGCTCTATACTTTTTGGCGATTGCTTCCCAATCAGCAACATTTTCAATACGATTTTGGTTGGCAGCCGAAAAACTGGTTTGAGAACCCAATGGTGATAAATGTACCACTGATAACGCCATGGAATCTAGTTATTGAAACAAAACCAAATGTGTTAAAAAATTATACTTGTCCTACATATCTGTGGCTTGGTGCTAAAAGGGCTAAAAATGATATTTTTTCTGTTTTGAGTTAAAGTTAATTGCTTAATTTTTGAAATTGAACAATTATATCGCTAATTTGTATGTGATATTCGTATTTGGCACAATTTGCGCAATAAAAAGAAGATCATAATACTGTGAAATATATTGCCCTCATTGTACAATATTGTTTTGCTTATAGGTTATGTTTTTCTGAATGAAACTTTTGCCACAGTTTAATTGAAACCATGTGCCACTTATTTCATAATATAGGGAAAAATGGATATAATATGGCAAATAACATATACAATAATATTAACTCTCTTTAATTTTGCTGAAACAGCCAATGTCTTATTCAACCCAGAAAAGTTTCATAAGGGTTTTGATCAGGGTTGAATTTTTACCAAAGAATGCTCAGTGCCAGTTCACTCTCTTCAAGTCGTAGCCGTCAATTCGTGAGTTTTTGGGAGAAAGAGGAAAATAAATGGGATTCTCTTTAGCCTTCTCTCCTCAAGCTCAAGACTTGACGGCTAAAACTTGAAGAGTGTGAACCAGCACTTATATGTGATAGTATTCACGATATCGCACTGTGAATTAAAGTTAATTAGGTTTTTTGGACAGTCGCAACAAAACTAATTTGATTTTTCTGTTACAAAGTATAACGCTTATAAATACAAAAAAAAAATTAATTTAAATTTTCCAAAAAGTGAATATATTGACATTGACCCTTTAAGCACCAAGCCTCATTTATATACAAATATAATTGCAACTAAAACTTTGAGCTATATGCCAATTTCGGTTAAAATATGTGTGAATGCTATTTAAAGTTATTGGCTTTTAGTAGCTGCAAAACTTTTTGTTACCTAAAAGAAGTATGCACTTCTTCTATAAGGTAAAAAGCTTTCTTTTGAGCTTTGTTGGTAAAGAGAATTTGCAGCGACATATACTTAGATTTCCTACCTTTCTTGATCTTCGAAAGCCATTTGGCTCCAGCTTTTGTCCGTGGACTGGCCTGTCGTATTCCCATCATCTGTACCAGACTTGGACGCTTCTTTTTCTTCATGCGAGCCTAATTTTATTAACAATCAATGCAAGAGCAGGACAAGAGACAACAAACACAATAAGTAGTAGAAAATAACAAATGCACACACATATATATACAAACATATAATAAAAACTAATCAGTGGTGCCAAAGTTTATAAAAGTTACGTGTTTTTCGTGCTTTATTTCGAAATAGTGTACTCTTTATGTTGTATAGTGCTTTAAGCCAGGGAAAATCTTTTTAATTGCTGTACTTTTTTAATGTGCATGTTTTAAACATTGTTGCCATATTGCTTTAAATGAATTGGGGAAAAGGCCATTTTGCGTTGGGTATTGCTAAATATTTTTTTTTTGTTTTTTACATCACTTGTGGTTTTGTAAGGTAAGAATTTCTTTGCTACATAGAAATTCCTTTTGAGCAGTTGTAATACACACTTGATATTTTACCTTGACCTTCTCAACGATCCACATAAACCAGGTGGTAACTAAATTAAGCGGCGATGGCGCTGTTGTTGTGCGATGCATATTGCGTATAAGCTTTGATAGGCCAAATTTCCATTCAATATCAGATTGGGCCTATTGATTTATAGTTTCACACATATTTTTTTTATATTATTATTTAAAAATGATTGTTGATGAAAAGATGATAAAAAGTAGCATTCCGTGTTTATGAAATGAGATAAAAGAAGGAAAACGAAAATTTAAAATATTACAATTTTACAATATACCAATTAGAGTTGTTTTAGAAGAATATTTTTTTTTAGCGCTAAAACTTAAAAGAGTAATTTTAGAATATTCTAATATCACAAATGTTTCTATTTGGGTCAAGTTTTTGGGGTTTTTAAAAGACTTTTAAAAAAAATAGAAAACGACCTTAAAGTTGATGGTTAGTTTATTTATTGATGAGAATATGCATTTGGTTATATCAAATTCTTTTCCAAAAAGTGCTGCTGATTGACACAAATTTATTTTAAATGTCTTAATTTTGCTCAAATCTCTCATTAGCATTTTTATAATCCTGCCATTCATTTTTCATAATATGCTTATCATTTAGCTTAATATTACGATAACGTCATAATTTTTTTCTTGTTCTGTTTTCTTCGACACAAATTAATATGGGAACTTGTTGAAAGTGAAAATTGACTTCTGGGTAATTGCATATACTCTTGGTGCTCTACCTTGGGTTTTATGGTATGTATTTTCCAAGCTCAAGACATCATTCCCAATTGCCGATAGTTAAAATCAGAATTTTATCCTACATATTAATAGTTTTTCACTTTACAACTTTGTTTTTAACTGAAGTCAGCAATACGTTAAAGGCGACTTAATTCGACCAGGTAGCTTACAGTTAAGTTGAAATAATAACTAACTTTTTAAACGTCCGACAAAATCCAACCTTTAACTAACGGCAAATTGTAATAATATCCCAAAATCGCTTATTTATTTTGGTGTAGGCAAATTATATGCTATTAAAATAGCACTTTCTGTTGAAAGCTTATTTTTATTTTCATTTTTGTTCCAGTCTATTGAAACTTTTATTATTTCATTCGCCAATCAGCTGATATGATAGGAGGTATACATCCGGCCACTTTTCTTTGATATTGCAAACATCTGGCATCAGCAGTAGAGACTCTTGAGATATTAGAATATTCTTTTAAAACAAAAAATTTTTTCAATCATTTCATGATTTAAAAATAACATGCAATTTTTTTCAACAACATGCTGGCGGTAAGACACACACTGATATTTAAAATTCAAACTTGTTCTTACGTTAAGGACTTATAATTAGAGGAACAAACACAAAAGCTTTATTCTCTTATATTAAGGACTTATATATAGAGGGACAAACACAAAAGCTTTATTCACGTCAGTTGCAAAAAAGCAAAACTTTTTATTTTCGTACAACTACATAGACACATACATATGTACTTAATCACTCCAAGCTTTCGAGCAAAACACTACAACTTTAACTAATAACACGCTTAAAGCTTTACAATTTATGTTTTTAAGCGCTTAAAATTATCTTTAATATACAAAATATATAAAAATTGTATGTTAAAGTATTTATTGTCTGAAATAAATATTATCTTGCAAAACAGTTTTACACCAAAGATGCAAGTCTGGGCAGTAGATGGAACTATACATTTAAATTGATAAAAGTAATAAAAACAGACAGAGATATTTAGTCACAGTTATACAAAATATTTTACAATACTTTTTTGTAATAAAGGAAAAAGAAAAGCTTTATTTAAAAAATAGGTTTTAATTGTTAGATATGAGCTGAAAATAAGATCCTGCTTAAGATTAAATATTTTTCGATCATTTTATAATAACAACTAATTTAATTTTTTTATTTATAAAAAGTGTTTAAAGAAAAGGAATATATATAATTAGAATACCTGAATCCTTTGATAGGTATCGGACATCATAGCAATTAAGAGATTGATAAGCACCACCACCGACACCAACATATAGATACCAAATACTATTTTAAATAGATACTCTACCCAATAGGGTTGAGTGGGCGTGGCTAGATTTTTGATTTTGTCAACTTGTGTCTGTTCAGTTGTCGTTTGACCAAACACGGCAAAAAATAATAATTCAAACGAATTTATCGGATGCATGCGCACTGTGTCCATAAATATTTTTACATTATCATATACACGCACGAACATACAAACCATTAAGAGGATAATTAAGGAAGGAGAACAGTACACACCGGATATTATTACAAAAAATAAATGATAAATAAAATCAAACATTGAACAAATAAAAACATTAACAACGCCCACACACACACATACGAAGAAACGGTGACAGTGATGATGACAATGACCATTACGATGGAGTTTATATTGTTACAACAAGGTCCAAGTTTTTTAGATCAAAATCGTCGTTTATAACGTATAAAAACGAAAACAAAAGAGAAAAAAAGAGAAATTAGTTTTTAAATACCAACCTGAATTCGTTGATAAGTATCCGACATCATGGCAATGAGTAGATTTATGAGAACAACCACAGACACTAGTAGATAGATGCCAAATACTAATTTAAACAGGACCTCGGTCCATTCAGGCCTTAAGTGACGCATTGGATTTATATCCACGGTGGTAGTTTGACCGAACACCGCAAAGAACAGTCTTTCAAATGCCAAAAATGGTGTCATTGGTCCTGGTTTTTTGTACCAAATTTGTGTCACAAATCAAATGCAATCAATCGCAAATTGAATTGAGCATGATCGGAAGTAGAGGGAGTAGTAGGAAATTTATAAATTAGAAAACTACATCAGAAGTGTAATTTTGTTTTTTGACACATAGTGCAGTACCTTTGGCTTGCTTTAATGGTTATTTGTTATTTTTGTTTTTGTATTTTAATGTGCTCTAGATTGTGTGGAAAGCGCCATAAGCCTGTATTAAAGTTATTACATAAATACACATTTTTGTTTCTTTTTTAATTTTATTTAAAACCTTAAGTGAACGTTAACATGCGTTAAGTAATCTTTTCTTAAAAAAAGGTTTACGACATTTAATAGCAAAGGAAGAGAAAAGTATAAAAATAAAATTTTAACATGCATAAGTTAAAAAGAGAGTACATGTATATATATTTTTTATTATAGCTTTTGAAAGAAATTTCTAAAATAGATGACAAATTAAAAATTAAAAGAAGCCCCCAAATTAGAACACCTTCAATCATTCTAAACTAGATCAGACTAAAGGTATTATTTTATATATATTTTTTTTATAAATTAGAATATACAAATTATGTAACCTAAAAATGTCTGATTTCTATATACAGCTACTAACACTTGAAGTGGGACAGAAAAAGATCTTATGTTGATATGTTTGAAACTCAACATAAAAGCCTGACTTTAATTTAATAATTTTCATTTAGAATACTTAATTTTATATGAAAAAAATTAAATGTTATTAAGTCTTATTTGACCTTTATTTTTTTATAATTATTATTATTATTAACATAGAGATGAAAACCATGTGTTTTTATAAGGTGTCCCATTTATAGTGAGAGTAGCTGTACGTATCTTTATATTTGTAACAGTACGTGAAATACGAAGTAGAAAACCTCCAATTAAAATTATCTTCTTAAACAAATGTTTTTTTCACTTATTCCATTCTGTTTGGGGCTTTAAACATTTGCAGAAATTGAGGCAATACTCTGCTTTTTATCATTTTAGTTTTATAACTCTTTTCCAGAAAAACTTAAGACAGTGACTGCAGTCAGGGCTGCTAGGGAAGAAATTTCAAATCGATTCATGTAAAATAACATTTGTTTAAGAGTTAAAGGGGATCGATGTCCCAAATCATATATATTTACCTCACCAGGCTCTTGAAAAACTTTAAATAAGTAGACCCCAGAAAGCCAAATATGTACACAGAAAAAAAAATAAAAATTAATTTCAATTAAAAAATTGTAATATTAATTAAAATTATTTTAATTTGCACCAGTGACAATTAAATATGTTTTGATATTAACAGAATGTTCTGCAATTCTATTGCTCATATAAGTAAACGGTTAATTCACTTGATTACATTTTTAATTAAAACTGATTTTATTTTTTATAAATGGCTTAATTGAAATAAAAGAATTTTTCTGTGTACCATGTTTAAAATAACGAGCAGGTCAAAGATTAACTTGCGCTGTTATTACATGTATAGCATTATCTTATAGGTGCCCCGGTAGGGCAGTTGGTTGTGAGTTCGATTACCGCCAGAGACTCTGGATTTTTCCTGCAGACAAGCGTAGAGCTTCGCAGGATTAGCATAGGAAAAAAAATAAAAATCTCATTTAGATATAGATTTATTCTTTAAAAATTAAGAAGACTTTGGATAATACCATCTGGCAGCACTAGTAATTGTTGCCATTATATAAAATTTCATTAAGCGAGGAGAAAGAGAAAATATTGTAGATTTGACTCTTTCAGAAGATAATAACAAAAATTGAAACATAAGCTGAAAACTTTTTTAAACAGGCCTCAGACATATGCTATTTAAAATCCGAGGACAACTAAGGATATTTTCAGATATTGGTTAATTTATTTTTTTATGCATTTTTAAAATATTTTGTAAATACAGAAAAATAATAAAGCTTATTTTAGAAAAAATAATAAAAAAAGAGATTTGAGAACAGACTGGATTTTTTTGTAGACATAATTTAAAAAAATTCAGTTATTTTAATTTGATATTGAAAAACTTTATATTAAAATGACAATAACTCTTCCTTTTTGTCACTTAATTTTTAATTAAGCACACAAAAATCGAAATAAAAAATATAGACTGTGTTGAGAGAGTATTTTAAAATAAATTATTGGAAATGTGCAACAATTGAAAGCTATTAAGAAAATTAAAAACATGCGTATTAAAAGGAGATGCTTTGACCACTATAGATATCACAAAAAAAAAAAAATAATAGGATAAAAAGAAAAACAAATACAACACAAGAAAATTAGAATCATAATATCTATAGTTACGTTCACTTCTCAA
Source organism: Pollenia amentaria (assembly GCA_943735925.1). Classification (NCBI taxonomy): domain Eukaryota; kingdom Metazoa; phylum Arthropoda; class Insecta; order Diptera; family Polleniidae; genus Pollenia; species Pollenia amentaria. The sequence goes on along the minus strand of OX031007.1, from coordinate 249,451,128 downwards.
TTTAAAAAAATCAAAAGTGAAACAATAAGATAAACTGATATATCCCACTGGGAAACCAATAACATTTTTAAATACTTTATACTCCTTTTAAAAGAAACAAAAATCAATTTTTAGTTAAAATTATCATTTTTATCACATTATGCAACACTTTTCCACAACATCAAGAAAACACAAAATAAACACAGAAAAAAGTCCAACAAAAAAAAACAACATTTAACACCGCACGCTCTTAAAAAGGAGCCAACATGCCAATAGCCCTCTTAAGGAATAAGATTTTCACAGCAAGCGCTTGGATCCCGCCAAAAACTATTAATTTTCTTCTTAAAAAAAAAAAAAAAACTTGTAAGAGAAACACACAACATCGAAGGCAAATTACACAAATGCGCACAAAGAAAATATTCTGAAGATTGTTATGCTGAAGCAAATTCAACACTTACGATCATCTTTATGTTTGCGGCGAAATTCGCTCAACATACTGCGACTAGAGTCAACATAGTTTTCAGCAGGCGGTGGACGAGGTGTGGGCATATCATCTGTATTTAGAAATGGTAGGGAGATTTGTTTTAATATACTTCGATATTATTTTACGTCAAATGCACTGTTTTGAAAGAATCAGATTCTTATACAAAAGGTAAAAGCTTCTCGATACTTTAATTTTAAAATTAATAGTTATAACCAATTAAAAATATAATAGTTAAATTTTTTTGCTTTAAATTAAAAATCAAATTCTTTCAGTGCAGACATGTTATTTTGATTTTAATATTTAATATAGTCTGTAATTGTTCGGCATGCAAATTTCGATTTTCCATTTAAACATGTTTAGATACTTATCAATTTGATTTTAGTTTATGTTTTAAATAAAATAATATAAAATTAGTACAGACACAAAAAATAACAACATCAATTGCATATAGAATGCCCAAAGCCATTTATGAACTTACCATCACTAAAATATCCACGATTACGATTCTTCTTTTCAAACGATCTAAGCTCCTCGGGAGTAAAATTGGCAAAGGATTGATTTAAAGCTACAATGTGCATAGAAAAACCAAAAACGAATATGGCTAAAACAGCCAAAAATCTTGCCAAATCCTTGAGCAAGTCTCCAATAATAATGGCCCACGGTCCAAAGAGGTGATGAAACGAGAGAAAATCTAAAATTTGTACACATGCAAGCAAGAAGGCCAAAGCAAAGCATTGATTGCGGCAATATATAAGCGTTGGCCAATATTCTTTGGACACAAAGCAGAAGGCCGTTACATGAACGCCAACTCCGGCCATTCCTAACAACAGCACTAACAATTTTATGGATCCCAATCCTGACTTATCCGAAGGATTTGTCAACTCGAACAAAAGTAGGCCGCTCAACCAAATGAGCAAGCCTATTTCGTACCAGTAGGGGACCAAGCTAAGCCGTAGCACTGGGTAAATGGGTGTTATACCCACAATACTGAGGTGGATCATCAGATAAATATGCGAGGTGAGGTAAGACATGAATTTAATTATAGGCACTTTGTTAAATTTATGGCCCATGGGAAAGGTAAATCCAATCCAAACGGGCGGGCAGACAATAAATGCCACTAGTAGTAGCAATATCTTCCAGGAAGCCCAGGTCAAAGAACCTCGCCATAATTCCTGTAGATAAGTTTATTTAATAAAAAATCCATAAGCTTTAAATATTTATTAAGGAATACCTGCAGATATCTCTGTACCACGGTGTGGGCTATAACCTCTTTCTGCTCATTTTCTATTAGCACATCTAAAAACTCAACATTTCTTTTATCTGTGGCTTGCAAAATTTTACCCGCAGAGTCAGATCCGGCTGCTAAGGCCAGCAACTCTGTAGCCATAGCTTCACATTGTTTACCAGCTGCCACCAGATCTTTAGCACGTTCTTTTTCCTATTGAAAAATTAAATTAATCTATTTCTCTTTAAGACAGTAAGTTTTGCGTACCTTTGTTGACATAATCATATAAATATTGGACAATTTGGCCGCAGTATCGACAGGTGCAGGCGATACCAAAACAAATTCCTGTATCGGTTTATTGTTATGATTTTTCGACACCACCATTAGATTGTAAACAAAACGTTTGTCATCCATTAAGCCGTAGGTGTCATGCTCTTTGTTCATCAGATATCTGAGAACATCATTGTGTCCCTCGGAAGCGGCAAACCATATGGGAGCACAACCATAATTGGTTTCAGATTTTGGTGAGGCTCCGGCCTCACATAATAGTTTAACTACTTCTAAGTGACCGGCTTTGGCAGCACAATGTAGTGACGTCCAACCATTTTTATCGGTTGCATTTATTTCCGCGCCTTGACCCAACAAAATCTCCACCATCTGAAAATGACCATGCATAGCAGCTATGTGTAGGCCAGTGCGACCATGGCGATCTGTAGACTGAAGGAGTTCTGCCGAGCGACTCAGAAGTAAACCAACCACTGACATGTGACCACCGAAGCAAGCCAAATGAAGAGAGTTGTAACCCTTAATAAATAAAAATACAAATTATTTAAAGCTAAAACAATGTTTGTAATTAATGTACATTTTCTGTAGTGGCTGCATCCACTTGCACTCCAGCCGAATTCAAGAGTAGTCGTACTACATTTTCATTGCCCGAAAAAGAAGCCAAGTGTAACGGTGTCATTCCCGATTCTGTACCCAATTCGCCAAATAAACTTTGACCGGTCGGTGTTTCCGACTTTACGGTAGCCGGTACGCTAGTTAAGAGTTCACGCACTGTATCGGCCTGTCCATAGTAGGCTGCCACATGCAACGGTGTCAGTCCCAATTTCTTGCTGGTGATCCTCAAAGAGTTTGTACTTTTCAAAACATCCAATACCTGCCCGTGACCATTCTGAGCCGCCAAATGCACAGCGGTAAAACCAGCCTTATTCTCCTCCGTACAAGAGGCACCAGCTCTTACCAAAGCCTTTACCACATCCGCGTGTCCACCTTCTGCAGCTAATTGTAATGGCGTGGCGTCAGTCAATTTATTTCTAGCAGATATCACGCCAGATCGATCGAACTTCATTAGTTCCTCGATCACCTTAACAGAACCCTGCATGGCAGCAATATGGGCACAGGTATTTCCATCTTTACTAGTAGCATTTACCAGTGATGGATGTTGCTGCAGAAACAATTTGGCCACTTCTGAGTAGTTGTTCTGCGCGGCGACGTGTATTGGTTTCTGTCCCAAGTCATCGGTCGCATCTATGTTAGCTCCCAATTCTAACAAGAGCTGACATACCTCCATCTGACCGCTGGCTGCAGCCAGATGAAGAGGCGTCTGTTTTCGTAATGTTAATATATCAATAACAGCATTGTGATCCTTGATGAGAAACTTCACCAGATGAGTGAAGCCATTCATCGCGGCCAGATGTAACGCCGTGCGACCGACTCGAGATTTCGAATTGATAAAAGCTTTATTCGTCAAAAGAGCATCGCATACATGCAGATACCCCCGTTCGGCAGCCAAATGCAAAGCAGAACGACCCTCGATATCGAATACATCAACTCTGGCATGATTCGCTAAAAGGTTGTTGACCAGTTCCATATGCCCTCTATGACAGGCAATCAGTAAGGGCGTCCAACCAATCGACGACTGACGATTCATGGCCTTCTGTATGTCTGTTGGATTCATGTGGGCGATCATCTCCATTAACACGTCGTTGTTGCCCGCCATGGCACAATAATGAAAGGCGGTTTCAAGAGCGTTTTTCGTCTGCAATGTGACATCAGCGCCATTCTCCAACAACATGCTCACTATTTCTTTATCGGACTCGGGTATTTTTACTTCTTCTTTTGTAATTTGGCAAGTAAAATGTAACGCAGTAGCGCCATCTTCATTAACGGTATTAATGTAGGAAGTGGCTTTGTCGGGGCCATGTTTTTCCTTAACAGTTTCTATCAAATGTTTAACTATTTCAGGATGGCAGGCACGGCAAGCCATATGCAGGGGCGTTTCGCCGGTCTAGAAGACATATAAAAAGTTAAATATAAAAAAATTATGAACATATTCTCTAAGACAATTCCTTGTAGTAAATTTCTTACATTGGATTTGTAAAGAGGATCGCCGTCATCTTCGAGGAGTTGCATCAGCGTTGCCAGATTACCATGACGTGCGGCAAAATGAACCGGCGTCAGGCCATCATCGGTAGTTAAATTGGGACTAGCACCGGACTTAAGGAGCATTAAAGCACAACGGTCTCCATCCTTAACTCGTGCGGCTATATGTAATGGAGTTTCATGCGATTTACTACCTCGTACATGAACATCCGCTCCAAATCCCAGTAGTGTCTCAACAACCGCTGGCTTGCAAGCTTCTACCGCTATATGTAAAGCTGTAAAATTATCCTGTTCAAAATGTAAAAAACTTTTAGAAATGTAAAAGGAACTTTTACAGCAACGGTACCCACATTAGTAGTCACATCGACCTTTTCGCCCTTTTGCAGCAATGTATTAATAATGCCCGTGTGTCCATAAGCTGCAGCTGTATGAATACTTCTAGCACCATCTTTGTTGGGCATATGCAGGTAAACTCCTTTCTTAAATAGCATAGTGGCACATTCAGCATGACCATTAAGGGAAGCAATATGCATTAAAGTACTGCCATCTTTGGTACGCTCAAATATACTGGCCTTAAATTTATCGGCCAATATCTCAATTACGTGAGCGTGGCCATTCTCCGCAGCCAAATGCATAGGAGTACGATCTAAAAACAAAATTAAGCTGTAAGTATAATTTTTTGATAAAAATTATATTCGATTACCTTGATTATCTGCAATAGAAGCAGATGCTCGAACACCGTAAAAGTACTTTAGCAAGGCTTCATCACCTTCAGCTGCTGCTATATGTAGCGGAGTTTGTCCTTCACCGTTTTGCGTATCAACATTAGTGCCATAGTCCACCAATATGCGCACCATATCGACATCCCGCCGTCTGGCAGCCAAATGCAAGGCCGTGTCTCCATTAGCTGCCGTAGCCTTTAAATAAACAAAACAAAAATAATAAAAACACCATAAAGATCGTGTAAGCATGATAAAGTAAAATTTTATTTTAATTTATGTTTTCGTTTTTCTCACTTTTGCAAAAATTTTATGCTAGAGGTCAAAGTTAACATGGTGATATGCAAATCAGTTTTGACTTTTAATAAACAAATGAAAAAGTTGCACGTGCAAATGACATAAAGTAATTTAGTACGAAAACTGCTCGTAAGTGCATGATGATGATGACGATATCCTTTACAGCCGTTTCAAGGAGCAATTCAAACTAAATGGAATGAGGAAACAAGTTATGCGTGTAATGCATTCTGTCATTTGCCATTCACCTTTTTTTTTTTTTTTTTTTTTCATTATTTATTTATTGAATCTTCATATATTAAATATGAACTAACAATAATTAATCAAATCTTATACTAATACTTTATTTTTGTCCTGCCAATGCTAGACGAAAATTTTTCTCTTCACGGTTTCTATTCACATATGTAGATTTTTAGCGGTCTTCTCGTCGGATGAGTCCTGCAGTATCTCTTCTCCTTAGTCTAGAGTGGCCGCTGTCATTTAAAATATTTCGAGCTAGTGGATTTGGGTGCGACTCAAGCCTTTTTAAATATTTTGCTGCGTACTTCATAATAATAGTTTTTACTAATGGCACATTGAGATCCTTGTGAATATTAGAGTTTTTAACATACCAGGGAGCGACTGTGATTATTCGAAGGAGTTTATTTTGGCGCCTTTGAATTTTTTCGATATTTGAGGCCGAGGCAGTGCCCCATAGCTGAATACCGTAGCACCAGATTGGCTTTAATATAGAGTTGTAGAGTAGGAGTTTGCAATCGAGGCTAAGAACAGAATTTCTTCCAATAAGCCAATTAATTTGAATTGCTTTTAGTTTCATTTGTGTTAGTTTTGCTTCTATATGGCATTTCCATGTTAAGCGCCGATCTAGATGAATACCAAGATATTTTACATGCGATTGTTGGGGCACTAATTGATTATTGATTTTAATAGGGGGACATGACTCCCGACGCAAGGTGAATGTTATATGTACGCATTTTTGCTCATTGACCTTTATCCTCCATTGTTTTAACCACTTTTCCAATTCAAATATATGATTCTGCAAGTAGCGAGATGCTTCATGACAGTTTTCGTGTACGCTTAAAAAAGCTGTATCATCAGCAAATGTTGAAGTTAGGGTGTGGTTATTTGTTGGCATGTCTGAGGTATATATTAAGTATAACAGTGGGCCCATGATGCTTCCCTGAGGGACTCCAGCGTCAATTGGCTGAGGAGAACTTATAAAATCACCTTCTTTAATTATAAACCTTCGACCGATTAAGTAGTTTTCTAACAGCTTGTGTGTGTTTACTGGTAAGTTTAACTTCAGTTTATGTAATAACCCTTCATGCCAGACTTTATCAAAAGCTTGAGAAACATCGATAAAGAGGGCGGAACAATATTTTTTTTCTTCAAAGGCTTTTCTTATGGCGTTTATTATACGATGGGTTTGTTCAATTGTGCTATGTTCTCTTCTAAAGCCGAATTGATGGTTAGGAATACATCTATTAACATTTAAAATTGGGGCTAATTTTGACACTAACAGCTTTTCAAACAGCTTTGATATATTAGACAATAAGCTTATAGGTCTATATGACTCAACTTTTGTAGGATCCTTCCCTGGCTTAGGTATCATTGTAACTAAGGATACTTTCCATTCTTGTGGGTAGTATTCAAGGCGTAAAATAGCATTAAAAATCAAGAGAATAATTTTCTTTGCTATGCTGGGTAGCTCTAAAAGCATTTTGTTGCTGATCTTATCAAACCCAGGGGCTTTCTTGGGGTTTAAATCATGAATAGCCTTTTCGATTTCTTTTATCTCAAATCTAAGTGGAACAGCAGCTCTAACAGCAACAGGTGGCAACTCGACTGCAATATCGGGAGATGTATGCGGGGTAAATACGTTTTTCAAATGGTTAACAAAAAGATTTCCTTTTTCTTCATCATTTCGTGCCCAACTTCCATTTAAGTTTCTTAATGGTGGTTTAGTGATAACTGGTCTATTAAGATTTCTAGCTGCACGCCATAAAGAGTAGTCTGATTGAGAAGTTGCATCAAGTTCCTTTAGATATTTTTCCAGGGAAGCCGTTTTCTGAGACTGCAGTAACTTTCTTAGCCTTTTTGTGCACTCTTTTAGTAAATTCTTAAGTTGAGGGGATCTATGCAATTGCCATTCTCTTCGAGCTCTCCTTTTTTCAGTCAAGAGACGCTCGACATCTGCAGAATATATTTTACTATTTTTGGTTTTTTTGAGGGTTATACTAGAATGTCGAACAGCTAGTTTCAGATAACTGTCAAAATTTACAATAGAAATATCCACATTCTCCGGTGTACTAAGCGTAATATTTTCAGTGCAGTGGGTACTGAGATATTTTTTATATTTTAACCAATTAATTTGAGTGGCTGACGTCACTAAGTTATCAGACGGAGATACAATTCTATAAGGATTTAATATAGTAAGAATTGTAGGTGTGTGATCAGAAGATAATTCTAGGGAAGCTTCAACAAAAATCGTTTCTGCGGGGATGTTTTTAACCACTCCAAAATCGATGACATCTGGAACTTTTTGCTGATCAGTAGGCCAATATGTTGGTTGTCCGCTCGCGACCACATTTAGATCCATTTTAAAAATTGTGTTAAACAAAACACGACCCTTAGGTGTAATAAGTCGTGACCCCCAGAAAGTGTGTTTAGCGTTATAATCGCCAGCAGCCAGGAAGCAGGGTCCTAATGATTTGAAATATTTATTATATTGGCTTTCTGATATAGAAAATCTAGGTGGGGAGTATAATGATGAAATTACTATGTTTCGATTTAATTCCTCAACGCAAATGTTTGTTGCTTGGAGATAATCTTCACGATGATCATTAAATTAAACTTTTTAACCTATATTTTGATACTTGGCTTTTAAAGGCAGCAAGCGAATAGTGAAAACTTTGCTATTTGGCAAAAGTTAGCCAGCCGGCATTTTGTTGTTGTTGTATTTACATAGTTGTATCTGGTAAGCAACCGGTGGATATTTAGTAAAAAAAAAATCAATTGAAACAAGTTTAATTTTCTTGACATGTGTGTTTGTATATGTGTCAGCATATGGGATTATTTGTAAGTGTGTGTGAGTGAATGTATGTGTGAATGGTGGAAGAGAAGTTTCGTTACTAAAACCATTTTACTTTAGTTTTATTTTGTTTAGCTTTTATTGTCTTGGATGGTTCATTGCGTGTTTCTGAATAAATTTATTTTTCTTTTCTTACACTGAAACTTTTTTTATAAGGTAAAAATTTATCAATCTAAGATACATATATATTTGTTTAATTTAATATGTATAATTTTTTCTTATTCAAACATACATATCGTTACTTTAATTTCCCTTCAGGCAAAGTTACTAGTATTAAGGTAGAAATATTCTGGTTGATTTTTATTTTCATATATCCAACTATTGTATTTAACGTTGGGTTGTCATACGATCACAACTAGTTCATTTTTATGCATTTTCATAATAGTTTAAAACTAGTTGCTTTATTTACAGTATTAGGACTAATAAAAAAAAACGTTAATTTGACAACTCCCCTCAATATTTTTTCATACTTAATTATTGTTTTATTGTGTATATATTTATTTTAGAATTATTCTAAGCACTTACCCCTGGAAGAGATAGGCTATTGTATTATTTTTTTCCTGTTACATCATTTTCAATTTTGCTGAATCCCCCTTTGTGTACTAGAAGCAACTATCAGAATGCCCCAATATGGTTTTTGTCACCATTCTACATTGAAGAAATTAATGTATTTAACTAAATAATTTAATCGTTGTTCGAGTAATTGAAGACATTTTTCGCCATTATTTGATTGAATAATTAAAATAGCCAATTTTAAATAAAGAATAACTCGACAATTTATGTCAATTAATCGGTTAAAATGAGTTTCTTAAAAAATTATACTTTTTTGATATGAAAATATTTTTTTTAGATTTCTAACTAATGAAAAACATAACAACTAAATAACAAGTTTTTATATTCTGTATCTATTGTGTTACTCGCACTTCTGGACATATTTTAGTCCCATTTTAGATGTGGGTGTGTGTGAGATAAATCATGTAATAAACGATTAACTTTTACTAAAATATCGCTTTTGCGCATTGATTTTGACGTTCATTGTAAAAAAATTGACAGATTGTGGGTAACCCGTTTTTAACCGACCTTAAATTTCTTTGTTGCCTCTTACCATCCAAACGGCTGGATGAATTTTGACATTTTAGGCATTGTTAGACTCGTCTTTAAAACCGAAGTGTCATTAGATCGTAGTTGAAGGCAAAATCCTGGATTGTTGGTGCAAAATAGTAAAACGTTAAAGTAACACATTACCCAAACCTACATAGTAGAGCTTTAAACTGAAGAAAAACAAAGTTCTCAGCCATGTTCGGTAAATCAAATACATATGAGTGAAATTGAAATCGAAAAAACTTTGAAAAAGTTCCAGCTTAAAAAGTTTCTTCATACTTTAAATTTTTATCTTAACCAGAACTTCTCTTAAAATCAGGAAAAATACGGTGTATAAAAAAATTAACTAGGATTTCAGTTTGGTTAATTTTTAGTAATATTTAATTAGTTTAATTTAATTACGAATAATATATTTGTTTAAATAGGCTGGACCTCTTATAAAAATGGCTTAGTAAAAAAGTCTAAAATAAAATAAATATGAGATGAAAGCTTTTGTTGAATTCCCGTATTAAGTTCAGCAGGCGGGACATAATTGCAAGTTAAACACTGAAATAAAATTAATGGCCCCGATTGCTGCTGAGCGTAATGCAAATATTAAACTTTGTTTTTTAGATAATTTTATAGTCTGTTCAACCGAAGTAGGGCTTACTTTGTTTATAGCGTAATTTTTTCCTTAATCCTGTTTCGGTCTCTTTAGCGCCTTAAAAAAATACAAAACTTAAAAAAAAAATTTTATTTATAATTTTTTATGACCTTAATGCTAAACAACAACAACATTATTTATTTTATTTAAAAGTTTTTTAACTCTATGCGTAGTATAAATGAATTGTTATTTTATTGTTTAACTATATTTTTATTTAATTGTTTTTTCTGTTTATTAATATAATAAAAGTATTGAATTAAATAGACATGTATATTTTTTCGATTGGATAAAATTATTTGAATTATTCGAGTTATTCGAACATATTAAAACTCTTATTCGATAAACAAGCATAATTAAAATTTAAAAATCAATTAAATCCTTACTCGAACAAAACCAAAAGTCAAATAATTGGATACTCTAGTATCTATCTCACATATACCTTCTTTTAAGTTTGAGACATAAAACTTGTTAAAAAAAAAGAATAAACTTATAATAAAGCTTATGTAAAGTTTTAGAACTATAAGAAACGCTGGCCCTTTCATAAAATTTTTATATATTCTTTTTTTTCAAGTTTTGTGTGTCAAGCTTAAAAAAATTCATTATAATTTCTAAGTTAAAGTAACGATATGTATGGATGTATACGTAAGTATATCTTCTGATAATAGAAATATGTATGCATCTTTATGGTACAACTGTAGTATAACTTGATCTATATTCATATGCGTGCCTTTATAATGTGTACCCTATGAAAGACTCCGACAACTAGTCTGCAAAATTATTATTAAAATTCATTAAGGATTTGATAACACCAGTATTTCTCAATTTTTTTTCGCACAAAACTTTACTTTAAATTTATTTTTATATATAAACTTTTTGTTTGCAAGACAAAAATTGTCTTAATTTTTACCAACACAATCAGACAAATTGGAAAGTGTGAGTGCGAGTGTGGACTTGCAGAATGAAAATATTTGTTATTGTTTAAATACATATGAATTGTGTTACAATACAACATGTCATTAAAAATTTTACTCTCGTCATGCAAAATTAAATTTTCTTTCACAAAAGTCGGATACAAAAAAGGCAAAATGAAAACAATAAATTGAACAATTTAAATTTGTGTCGTGTCAAAAATTGCGTTTGCCATCATTTATTATCACATCAGGATTTTTCCTTTGCATTTGATGTTTTAGTTTGCTAGAAAAAAAGCACAAAGTGGCTGTCATCTGTAGTTTTCTATAGAGACTTTATTTTATTTTCGAGAAATTGTTTGATTGCACTTAATTTCAAGGTACGTCAAAATGTACACAGTTCATTAATATATGTATTCATTTATTAATTGTTTTATTTGAAATAATTTAAAAAGTAATATTTATTTGATCTCCATACATACATACCTTTAGTTGTTCAGCCGTTTGTGCCGCCAATAATTCTCTAACCATAGACTGATTACCTGCTTCAACAGCTAAAAGCAGTGGAACTTTTCCTCTCTATAAATAAAAAGTTAAATAAAAGTAAACATTAATTGATAAATAATTGTAAAATTGTTTTAAATTAAATTCAGGCAGAATTTTATGAAGAACAGAAAGGTGCCAAGGCTTATTTCGGGACGAATAGTTCTAAAGAATTAGAAATATGCATATGTCACCAAAGCGCTGCACCTGATACGCAGCAACAAAATCATCGGAAATAATAGTATTATGTGCTGCATAGTGATGCATTTATACAGAGAATATTCGTATTCAGCATATTCTGTGACTATTATCTGCAACTTCTTTGGAATATATTAGAAAAGGCTATAATTTTTTTAATAGAAAATCCTCATATCGCACTTGATCATTAAAAAGGTATTAACTAAAAATAATTATTTTTCCACATTTTTGAAAAAAACGACATATTATATTCATATCTAACAGCTGTAAAAATATCGTGCTATGTTGTCTAAAAATTAGTTTGCATATGCCTATAATATTAAATTAAAAATGGTTTTGCTTCAACTAAGAATTTTGAAGTTTTGAGTTAATACTAGAGTTTTTTAATTCCCGCACTTTTTGGATTCCCGGGAAAGCGGGAAATAAATATCAAATTCCCGGGATCCCGGGATTACCGCACAAAATTTTTTATTTATTTATTTACTTATTTCTCCAATGAAACTAATATTTCTTACTGGCTATTACGCTAAAAATAATAAAATCTAGTATCTATTATATAACAAAAACGTAAAAAATTTAAGATTAAAGTAATTTCAAGACACTTATGAGGTTATTTTGATGCCAATAGGATCATATAAATCAATATACGTATATACATTGTCAAATACAGAGCTCATTTGCATAATTAGAATGAAAGTATTGAAGTCTTAGTGGATCAAAATTTATGGAAGGGCGACTAGACACTGATAGCACAACACTACGAAGTAGGAATTCTGAAACAATTTTACCGTTTAACAAATTCAACAGGAAGGAGAAATTTTATTTACTAAATATATTTAATAACATGTTTTTTTTACAATGTTATAACCCTTAATCAGCAGTGGTGTATGAAGGTATACTAAGTTTGTCATTCCATTTTTTTTTAATATTCAGGCCTGTTCTGAAAATCACATTTTATCAAAGTGAATTGAAATCACAAGAAAGGTGTTCTGGGCAAATTATTTTGTGATTTCAAAACGTTCAGCTACGTAAACAAATTTTTAAAATCACTTTCTTATTTTTGCAACTATTGTAAGATGACCGTCATAATAAATTACCTAATAATATATTCAATGTGTTGTTTAATAATTTGTTTATGCAATAAGCCGTTTTATTTACAACAAATCATTTAAAATTAAGAAAACTCGACGGTAGTACAAAACTAAAATTTGCTTTTGTGACTTCTGTTTTAATTTCAGGCTTATCTTTTTAGTTGAATAATAGATCGCTAATTTGCTTACACCGACATGATAGCAAAGTCTAATATTTATTAAAAATCGTAAAAGCTGTAAAGAATCCGCGAACATGGCAAGAATTCACGAAAAATTGCAAACATGTAAACAAACCCTAAAACTTATTTGAAATCACGAAATGGGCTAAAAAAAATATCGGAAAATAACAAAATATTTTTGCAAAAAAAATAAAATTCGCGAAAATTTTTAATATTACAAACAAGCCATAAAATTTATTAAAAGTCCCTAAAACTATAAGTAGGGAATGGCAAAAATTCGGTAAAAGTTGATGAATTAGTGGAAATTCGCAAAAATTTGCTAACAGCGGCAAGATAGCATAGTCTTCTATTTATTATAAATCTTTAAAGCTGTAAAGAATCAGAAAACTTACAGGAACAAATTTCTTCTATCGCGAACATGGCTAAAATTCGCGAAAAATTACAAAATTTGAAACAAGCCCTAAAACCGACTTGAGATCGCCAAAGCGGTTAAAAAAAAAATTATCGGAAAATAACATAAAAAGCGGTAAGAAATGAGCTATGCCTTTGAAGAACAAGCAGGTGTTAAGAACTTGTGTTTTCTTGTGCTTTCGACAATTGAAAATCACACCAAAATACACAAAAACGGTGTGATTTACAGAACACCACAAAATCACACGTGTGACTTTAAAAGCACATGTTATTTGAAATCACGTGATTTTCAGAACAGGCCTGATTATTGTGAGTCCTTTATTAATTTTAAGCCGATTTAGTCATATGGGTGTCAAATTATTTCTAGATCTTCGAGGCTGTTTGGGATTGAATTCTAGAAGAATCGCTTCAGTAGGAAAAGAGTTATGCACCCAAATGTGGAATTACCACCCTAAAAACTCAACAAAAACTAACATAAATTTGTTGCCAAATGCACCTTTTGTCATTAAATTTCCACAAATTCGTTTTATAAGGCACCAAATTTCGTGAATGTCGGTCCATAATTTATCTACGGCCCCATGTTTAGACCAATCTCGTAAATCATGTAAGTATGGCTAAAAGCCATACTTGAAATGCCGCATATGAAGCACAATCTAGGAAAACACTTTAATACAGCCTAAGCCGCAAAACCCTTTAATATTATTGTAAAATTTACACTTCAGTGTGCTAAGACAAGAAATAAAATTTCGTGAAGATAGGCCTATAATTATCATAGGCCCTTTATAAAGCCTTTTCTTAAAAATTAGCTTTATAAGCCTTAAACTGTAGTAAATTTAAATATTGTGGTGAAATTAAGTTGGATTTAACTACTTAAGACACTAGTCCGACATAGATTTACTAAAGTTTTAAAAAAATATTTTCTTCAAAATTTCCCGGGAATTAGTTGCGGGATTTGCGGGAATTGAAAACAATTGAAAATCCTGGGAATTCCCGGGACGGGAAATGACAACTTCTACAGGAGTCATTATAATAACGACCCATTCTTCGCGCATGATTCCCTATTACCCAGTGACACGTACTGACCGATATGACTGTCTTTATCCAGTCCCTGTCGAGACCAAGTATCACGCGCGTTCTTGCCTCGTCGTAGCCAGGGATCTCATTCCACTATTAACATAGATATCGTGAAGACACCAGCCAGAGCTGCAATGGCTGTCCGTTACTATGCATATATCCCTCGATATACGATAGTACCTCAGCCAGTTTGACGCCCGCCTTATGGCAGAGATTTCCGCCTGCAGTACACTTCTGCCATCCGGCAGCCTAATAGAGACCGTTATGCCGAAGAGAACCCCACCTACACTACTGCCCATCTTGGAATCATCAGTTTAGACCCTTAGAGTCGGTTTCAGAGATTGCGTGTTATCGAACAGTTCATCACCATTATCATGCTGAACTGTGAACACAGCACCGAAAAGTATAGGATTTATAAAATTCAATATTTTTCCTATTTTTAAAACTCGTTCAGATATAGCCTTATCTTTTATTTTCCCATAAAAAAAGGTCTTCAAGAACTTTGAAGATTTTACTTAACCTAAAAAAAAATTCATTATAGTTCCCCATTTGAAAAGAAAAGTTATTGTGTATGTATTTTAGTTCTATACCTGTAAGCCACGTTGTATTCATGTTTATAGGTCTTCAAATTGTTTGTATACAAATGAATCCTTTGAATTCCTTTACACTTACATGCATACACATAGAAAAGTATGTATGGTTATACTTTGAGTATGAGAGGGTGGATTATCTGTATTTCTTAATAATTTCTAGTATATAAAGTTTGTCGTTATATATGTCATATGTATAAAAATTTGAATACAATGAAAATTGTAGATTAGGTTAATGAATTAACAAGAAAGTGGGCTATATACGGCCCTGCAGAATCTAATATACCCTTCACAATGGTGCGATATGAGCAGAAAGTTATATGTATAAATAAATACAGACGTATATTTTAGTTTAACCCGGTGCGCTTTGCACACTTTTCTCAGATGCCTTTTATTAATACTAAATTTTGTAACTTTTACTGTTACTGATCTATTTTTGTAATTGTATAGGAGGTGCCACGCCCACTTATCCAATAACACCCACTTTTTGAAGTATTGGAAACTCAGCAATGTGTACCAAATTTGAACAATTTATCTCCTACCGTTCTTTAAATACAAATAAATATACTTTGTGCCACGCCCACTTCTCAAGTTCTGTCAATTTTTTAGGGAGCTTGTTATCAATACACAATCCAGCTATATGTTCCAAATTTTCACAATTTCTCCTACTGTTCTTAAGATATAAATAAATCTGTCAAGGTGAATTTCACTAGTTAACTTTAAAGAAGAATATGTGACATAAAAATGTTAAAACCTCAAGGGCCCAGAATACACATATGTATATCTTTATTTATAAGGGTCTAACATCAATATTGTAGAAACTACAAACAAATTGCAAACTTATATATTCCTTTACCTCCTCTGGTGAAGGGTATAAAGTTTAATATTATTGACTAAAGCAATGTTCACATTTTGTGTATTTGTCAAGTGGATTGTCACTTTTTAACATGTTAAATTTGTACATATCGTCTGAACAGCTCCAAAAACTATCATGTGTTATTTCCCTGTGTACAGTACATATGACATTTTTGATTTAGAACGAGTTCTATTTTCAAGTGAAAAAGCATCTGCCATCAGCTGGTTCGTATTAAAAAAATTGTTTGTGGCGGCGAAAATTAATTGAAATTTTGTCAAATATAAATAATAATAGTAAATAAAGAATAAAGTAATAAAAAATACACATATAATTATTAATTTTTGTATATATAACCACTCAGCTGTTATAAAATTGTTTTTCTTGATAGGTTATGTCAAATGTAATTTACACACCAACATTTGAACATGGAAATTATAAACCTTATGTATTACTCAAATTTTGACATACACAAGAAATTACATGTGTGGAAAAAGTGACATTCCACTTGACAAATACACATAATATGAACATAGCTTAAGACACTAAGAAACTAGAAAGAAACGCGGTCACTGTGTCCCAATTTAGTCGCCGTTCGGCGATTGATTGATTTCAATTAAACAGTTTGTTATATTAATTTTGCACCAGTAAACAAATTAATAGCATAAATTGAATATTATTGGATATTATCACCATTTTCTACAGCAATGTTGTTGATATAAGTAAACGTTTAATTAACATGATAACATTTTTAATTAAAACTGATTTTAGTTTTGATTAATGATTTAATTAAAAAAAAAAAAAATTGACAAGAGTTTTTTTTATGTATATTCACTGCTTAAAATTCATTATTCGTTCAAATGGATTCTTATACCATACTAGAGTAACGCTGCCCGCGTTGCTGGACAATACAATAACATACGTTTACGTCTTTGTATTAAAAAAAAAGTAGTTCTCATAAGGATTTTTTTCCACCATCATAAAAGTGCGCGTATAACGCATTTTCATAAAATTTTTTCGATGTTTTTTTATAAGCCAGCAGTGAAAGTAGATCTTTCAAACGCATGTACTCGTTTGCAAATCGGTTGAGTGGTTCTCGAGTTATAAAATGACGAACATAGGACAACTTATTTTTATATATATAGAAGATAAATAAGAAATATTTTTAGTTTTAAATATTTCCAAAATTAAATTTTAAAAGTGTCCATAGACAATTGCCTATCTTACGTTTCCTAGACCTTATAAATATATGTATTTGGTTTGATATTTGAGTAATTTCATTTACAATATCATTTGTCTATTAAAGTTATCAAATTATATATTTTTGAAAACTCCTTGAGCATACTTTCCGAATTCTTAATGCCAAATACATATATTTCATGGCATAGGGCCTTAGGGTCTTATGTCATATATCATGCAGTATCACTAAAATTGGGTAATAATTGTTCGCTATTTCATGTGAAATCAGAAGTATATGCTGTACTCCACCATACTTTTGTTTAACATTTTATAGGGTATACAAATTGCGACCTTTTCCCCTACAATTTTCATACTGTTTTCAAATATCGTTATGTTTACGTTGGCACCAACTGTTACCATTTTGCGACTGTATCAATCACTTTCACAGACAATACAATATTTTCTTATTGTTTTGTTACCTTTTTATATAACTGGTGTCTAGGAAATATTTACATCCCCTTCTTTCCCAAAAATACAATACATTACAAAAAAAAGGGGTGAAACCTCAACAAAATTATTCTACAATACATACAATGTATTTGCAAACAATAATTTATTGAATACATTTATTTATTGAGATTATAGCAAAACGTATTTATTAGAAAAATTGTTATTAAAAGCTTTTTTTTTAACTATTACAAGTTAATAAATTCGACTACTTACCCCGTCTGCTTTTAGACGTATATCCTTTCCAGCGGCTGCTAATAAAGCTCTTAAGATGTTGGTGGCTGTTCCAGTTTGTCGACTTGACACCAAATGTACTGCAGTTTGTGCCCGAGACTGAAAGTGCAAATTAAAATTAATTTAATAGAAATAATTTTAATTGTTAATGCGCTTAAATAAGTTCGTTTTTTATGATATTGTTTAGCACTTAAAAACTCAAAAGAGACTAAAAATAATTTCAAACTCTCTAAAACTATAAACCCTCTCCATTAAGTACTTTTTTCTACTTGCAATTGTTTTAACGTACAAATGTAAGATTGACGTGTAGTATTTCATCCTCTCTCCATCCTTCATCCTCTTTATTTGTTGGGAAAATTTTTAAATTATAATACGATTATAATCGCTACCATGCCTGTTTTCAAAAACTGTACTAGACAAAATAGTAAAACTATTTTTTTTTCAAGTTTGAAATACTTTCATATTTGAAAATTATGTTTCATGTTTTTCATTTCCTCTTCCATTCAAAGAAATAAGTTTTGCTGACATTTGAATTCATTTAAATGCATTTCATATTTGGAAATCTAAGTAGTTGGAATATTTACCATAATTTTTGCTTAGATACCGAAAGTTGTTTACTTTCAAATTCAGTATACTAGATTATAGAATAGAATATTTACAAAAATACTCGTATTTTGAGTTGTACAATAAAATATTGAAGTCAATTGTTTAATAATAATATGCATATCAATACTACAAATTTTTTTTAAGAGGCAAAAGGTTATAATGCCAAGTCACTGTAAAGTTTTGAAATCTTAATTTATTAACAGGGCTAATTTCTTAAGACATTCACGCGCATGTAGCCAGTTTTGCAAATTTTACAATTAATTAAAATATTATTTTTAATCCAAATTTTTATATTTTATTCAGGCTTAAGTTCATCAAATTTAATTTTCATTGAATAACTTCTAATGAAAAAAGGAATTAAGAACAGGAAATTAACTAAAATGTATTGATAATATTTTGTATTTGAAGCTGGGATTGAACCCACGAACTGATAAGATTAACAAAAAAAGAAAGGTAAAAAAGAAAAACATAAAAAACAAAAAAAAATTTACTTTGGACTTCAAGAAGAACTCTAGACAAAAAGTATGAAAAAAACAGAAAACATGTAAATCAATTGAAAATATATGATCATTCACAGCAACAAATTTTGATCCACCAAATAGAATACAATTTTGTTTACAGATTTATGTTTGACTATTGACTGCCAGCCGTCCTCAATGGCGGTTAGTGTTAAACGGCTAAGATTTCGATAACAAAAACCTGTAGCTCCATCAGTCATGTTATAGACTTTTTTGAAAAGTCCCTACGTAGATCGAAAAAAATCCATATTTGTCCCAACGCGCTCAAAAAATTGTCTCTACAAAAAGCCCTACAACTTTTAAATGATAATATATCAATACAAATAAATCAAAACAAATAATTTAATGCATACACACCATTAAATCAGTTCCTTTTATAAACTAAAAAATAAATGAACAAAAAATAAAGTGTATTTTGTACTTTTGAATTTTGTTTGGATACTAGAAAAAATAAATTGCTTGTCTGTATTAGTCTTGACTTGTGATTTCCTAACAATCTTACAGGTTTAAGAATAAAATTTTTTTAAATGGTTTTCGGTGCACTGGAAGGTACAGTCTTGTAAAAAGAAGCGGACAATGCAAATTGGAGATGACAAAAGGTATGTGTGTTCATACCCAACAAATAGTTGTCGAAAAAATCCAAAAAAAAGCGTAACCAATAAATTCTCTAGAGGGAAGCGAACTGACACCAACAGAATAAAGTTTTAGAAAGTCCTATAAAAATGTGTCCCACCACCGGTAAAGACTGTACTTTAATTCCTTACTTTTTCTACCTTTTGGTTCTTCGTATACCAGTTAAATGATTGGTTCTCCTTTTACTGGTAATGAGTTCCTTCTTTTTGTACTTGTTCTATTTTAACAAATCCAAGGACCAGTCTTATGGTACAATTGACACAAATTTCCCGCAGGGATTTAACAGGTGTATAAACCCCTTTCGCTATCTGTAATTTCGTGTGGCAGTGATAAATCAAAAATAGATAATTGCGGCTAAAGGAGGAAAATTAAATTTTCATTAAAATTTTGCATTTTGGTGACTTTACTCCAAAAGTTTCTGATGTCCAACCTAAACAATATATATATTTATTGTTCTGACAAATTAAATTCTTATAAAAGAGAGTTTCACAAATTTAATATAAAATCAAAGTTTAAATTGGGGGCATGCGAAATTAAACAATTTGTAATGTTGCCGTATCAAAAATTGTATTATTATTTTGTCACAAATCCAAAAAGATTGGCAAATATATTCATTTTTGTCATAAATATTTGAAAGTCCCTACACTTTAATGATTTCAAAATATCTGTCCTTCCTTTCCCTTTTAGCCATATTTGTAGAAGAAAATACCTACGATAGGGATTTTTTCGCTACGTATAACATCACTGATCTCCATAGATATTTGCATTGTAATTTTAATGTTTTAATGTATTGCTATTTTATAAATCAAATAAGAAAATTAGATATTTTTCAATCAAATGGGCATAACGATATTTTCGAACATAAATAAGTTGTTTAATTCTTGAACAGATTTTGAGCTCGAAATATAAACACTGCCCAATAATATAGACATATAAATCTATCTCTGTTTCAAACGGTAATTTTTTAACATAGATTCGAACAGGATAAATGCTTTTTTGTTATTGTAAACTGTTTGGCATTATTAGATTAATGTATCCCTCATATATACATTAGGGCGGGGCGGGCTCCATACAATCATCCCGGAAAAAATAATTTACTAAATCACCGGAAAATATGGCTTGAACCAAGAAAATTTTGCACAGTTTTCGTCCAAGCCAACAATTTCATATTCTATATATGTGTGGCTTGGTTTAAGCAAAAAGTTATTACTCAAAGCGAACATAAATTCAGTCGAATACAGCCAAAAATTTTCATTTTAATTCTATGGTTACTTAAATCAAGTGTTCGTTGCTAAATATTTTACAAGATATCAGAAAAGCCTACTTACTTCAAGCCATCAGTTTCTTGATTCAAAACATTTTATTTGAACATGCAGAAATCTTTTCTTGAATTGAATAAAATTTTAATGTTAATGTTAAATAAGTAACTACACGTAAAATAAAAATCAATCCATCCGTACTTAAATCAATCCGAAGCGGTATCAATAGAACCGTAATTACGGATTTTCCTGAATCAAGAACGGAGAGATTGATTCAAGTCAAAGCTGCCAGATTTGACGATTTATCGTCATTTTGACGATTTCTGAGTATAAAAGTTGACTATTGGCGACTGGACGATTTATACCCAAAATTTGACGATTTTTCAAATGACAAACTTTCTACAAAATTACAAATGTTTTTAATACAATTGTTCATTTTATTTTAGCTTCTTAGATACTCTCATATATTTAATTGTCAAAAATTTTAATTTTCAAGCTGTTCACGTTTTATTAAATCCATTCTTAACCATTCTTTTTAGCACTTTAGCAGGATTTTCGAGGTGTAACCTTCATTAAGTTACTTTTTTACTTTTTTTATGAATGCTAATACTTTTGAAAAAATGTTGGTTGTGTTACTTTTATAATTCTGGTGCCTAGTAACGTCTCCAGTTCTCAGTTCTTTAATATTTGTATCCTTCCCGTACGTAGCAGTCATTTATTCACAGCAGAAATAAACTAATAATACCAATAATTCAAATATTTTTTGAAGTTTGTTTTTTGTTAACTAAAAGAAATTTAAACTTTGCATAGTTAGTGAAAGCGAAATTTTTATTTTCGGATTTTTTAAATATTATATTTTAGTTTTATAAGAAACGAAAACTAAAAACAACAATAAATTTTCAAAACTTTATTATGACGATTTATACGTTTTATATAATGACGATTTATGTTAGTTAATTGAACGATTTTGAAGATCTTTTTCTCAAAATTTGACGATTTTCGACTAATTTTATTTAGCAGCTATGATTCAAGTACGGATTATTCAAGTGCGAAATACTTTACTTTCATTTACTACTTAATATAAACTAAATGGGAACTTTTGCTTTCTATTTCACTTTTTAAATATAAAAAAAATATACAAACGTCTAGCATTAGTTACTTATAGAAAACTTAATATGAATAAAGAAACTTTTAATTGATTTGCTTGATATATAGACTCAAATAAAAATTATTTGAATCAAACCAAGTTTTCTTGGTTGCATTTGTTATTTGATGCAAGAAATTCTCCGTGTAAAACTTTTTTAATTCTGTCCGTCCGTCTGTCCGTCTGTTGAAATCACGCTCACTTTTGAACGACTCAAAAGAAAAGAACAATATTCGTTCCATATGCCTATAAATCATACCACAAAATTTCGTGAAGGTCGGTCCATAGTTTACCATAGACCCCATAAAAAGCCCACTCTTGAAAAACGCTTTAGTACGCCTAAAACCCTCAAGAATAATGCTAGGAACACAACTGGGACGAACGACGGATTTTTGGCCGCGAATATTCGTCGCCACACAATAATAGCGTCCGCTAAAATTCGTCATACGCGACGACTTTTTTTCGATTTCATACGCCGGCGGACGTCGAACATATCGGTACCAGGTGACCATGGTTGGTTTTAGTTTTGAAGTATTTTAATAAATAAAGTTACTTTTTACTTTAATAATTGTCTTTTTTTTCATTTAAAATATATATACAACGTACACAGAAAAAAGTGTTTTATCAATTAAATAAATGGTTTAAAAAGTATTTAAATTTTATTAGTGTGATAATTGAATCAATTATTATTTTTTTGTGGAAAGAAAATTAAAAATTTAATTTTGATTTAATTAACATTTTAGTTGTTTTGAAATAAATTTTCAATTAAAATTTTTATTAAATAACAAAAAATCTTAATTGACTTTTTTCGTTTAAAATAAAATAATTTCAACATGTAGAATTGTTGTTGGGAATTGTCAATATTTATTTAAATAAATTAATACATTGTTTGAAATGGCAAAGTTTTTTGATCACTTTTTTAATTAAAAATATCATTTATTGAAAATATTTTTTCAAAATTTTAAAATTTTTAGTAATCAATATAATCATTTTGAAAATATGTGCAAAGTCAACAACTAGTTTGCTTGATATATGAATTTGGAATAAATTTGATGATTGGAAAAATTTAATAATTTTTTCTGTGTATTTTGCTATAAATATAGTTTTTAGTTGTGTTTTTTATTGTGTTTTAATTATTAAGCATTATTCTTTTAAATATGGTCATACTATTTCTCTCTCTTTGCACAAACAGCAATCAATTTTCTCAATTATAAAAGCTGCTAGTTATCCGTCGTTAGTGTGCTTCATATGACGAATTTACTCAGCGAAGTTTTACTGAAAAATTAATCGTGTTAGGCGAAATTCGTCGTTCGTTCCAGTTGTGTTCCTAGCATAATGCTATTATTATCAATTTTGTTCAGTAACAGTTTTATATAAATAGAAATCACAAGGTCAAATTTCGTGAAGTTCGGTCCATAACTTAACATAGACCCCATATATACCTTACTCTCGGAAAACCGCCTAGTACGCCTAAAACCGTAACAAATAATGCTTTTGTAACAAATTTTGATCTGTTGCAGTTTTTTTTTTTTTTTTTGACTAGAAAATACATTGTCAACTTTTGTGATGATCGGCTCATAATTTACCACAGGTCCGATATAAATCCCATCCCTGAAATATCCTAGCTGTCGGTGGAGGGTATCAAAGATTTGGCACAGCCGAATATAGTTCTCTAACTTGTTTTAAATACAAACTAGCTACTTTTATAATTCTTATTTTAAAAAATTTTTGATCATATACCAAAAACGTGAATTTTTTGACCATGAGAAAATGTTTATTTATTTAAGAAAATTTTACTAAATTAAAAGTCCGATCTTATCATATCGCATATCGGTGCATATGGCTTGACTGTGGCTTCATTTTTCATTGGGTAACTTTTTCATCCGACATCAAATTCAGGGTGCAACTTACCCCATCTCGTATACTTCCTTCCTTATGTTCAGTTTTTTGAACGTTTCAAGAAAGTCCTTCTAAAACTTAGTATGTATAGCTTTCAATATATATTTTAATTTTTATAACGCGCCTCAAAATTGAGCCCCTTTTTCTTTTTCCGATCCCATCGTATCGCATATCATTGTTTATGGCTTGACAGTGGCGTAACAATGATATACGATATGTTGATATCGGACTTTAAATGGGCTATATAAAGAAAAAAGTGGTATATTTTGAGGCGTGGCAAAATTTATTTTTAAGTTCTAAATATTTCATTTATATACCATTCATACTAGGGCGTTACTAATGCTAATTGGCACAACGAACTAAGTCCCCATTCAACTAAGTCCCTAAGCAAAAACGAACTATTTCCCCAAATTTTATAGAGAGAATAACCATAAAGACTTTTATTGGGTTTGTTTATTTTTATGAAATAATTTTTAATTTTGTAATAACAACAACTTCAGTTATAATTAAATATCAAAAACATATTGTTAGCTGGCAGTTAAATCAATAGTTAATTTTAACTGAACTTATTGAAGTTGGCCGTAAGTCCTCAAGTTGAAAATCCGCACAAATTTGATAAATAGTACGAATTTCTAAAAAATATATTAATTGAAGTTGATAATCTTAATGTTTCTTTGTTGAAGACTAAGTTTCTGATGTTACGATTTGTACTTCCGTAAAACTTTTTTGTGGTCTTATGAAAAAACAAAAATGTTGTAGTTGTACTGAATAATCATCTCTTATTTCTATATTTATGGACATATACATATTAACCAAAAGCTTTAAATATTTTAAACCTAAATTTGTAATAAAAGCTAAACAACAAGGTCAAATATTTTAATGTACTTGTCAAAAATATAATTTTAAAATCTAAATGATTTATTGCAATTTTTAAATTTTTTTTTAATTAACATCTTGCAAATTTCAGTTTTAAACGAAATTCTAATATCAAAAAACCTTGTGACAATTAACTAAATTGAACTTGAAGTTCACTAACGGCATGCTACAAGCCATATCATTTTCTTTGAAGAAAAAAAAAATTCCTTCTAATGTCATCAAGTCACACAATATTCTCATATAAAGAAGGTAAAGAAAATCATCAAATTAATGCATCTTGTTGAACATGACCCTTTCAAATACTTGTACATACGAAAAGCAACTGAAAACTAAAAAATATATACTTTTAGTTTCAGCGGTAGTTGGCAAAAATGAAATTAAAAACTTGAAAAAAAATTATAGTTTTTCAAGCTGGTTGTTGCAACTCTCAAGTCAACGCTGCATGTGCAATAATTTAAATTTTTGTTGCTTGACCTTTAACAAAAGCGACACGCAGGAATTTCTTTGGACTTCTCTTTTTTAAAATTGCTTAGAAATAATTTCTTTTAAGCACATTCTCAACGTGAAGTTGTTGTTAATTTCTAAAAAAAAATAATAAACAATTTTTTTGGGTGACGTTTTCTTTATTGATTTTGTTGCTTTTCTTTAAGTTGTTGCGGCGTTTTGGCGGGAAACTTTGATGACTGGTGGTAATATTTTATAAATAACTAAAAACCAGTTTTTGGCTTCGAATTTAAATACGTATTTAGTAAATTTTTATTTTATTTTAAGTTACATTTAAATAGAGTGTCACTTTTTTAATGCTACTTAATTAGTCTTATTAAAATAATATTAATATATGACAGCACTACTAAATATCATTAAACAGCGTTTTAACCAAAATAAAGCAACTGGTAAATTGTAACCCCCGCATTCATTAAGAGTTATTAAATTTAGCAAACATTTAAGTAAAATTTTCATAGAAAATGTTCTTGGTAAGCCTTTATTAAATTTTAAATAATCTTATAAATACGGCAGTATTTCTTTATAAGATGTTTTTTGAAAAAAGACTGTTGTTTTCGTATTGTTTTAATTTTAAGTCCACCTTGTTAAGTAAATGGGCCATCAAAAATTAAATAGCACTTGAAAACTGAATTTCGTATATAAACAGATCTTAAAGATAAATAATATATTAAATATTAAATCAAAAACTAGCGCTAAGTAGTTACGAATACAATTGCGAATTGTATTCTTACATAATTTACTGAGCAAAAGTAATGTAGACCTTCAGACCGTAGCAGTGAAGTACACCAGAGCTTTTAGCGGGTATCGAACCCACAACCGTCTCACTAAGAGACTAGCTCACTACCAAAATTTTACCATCTTTAATTTAAGCATGTAACTTTTTTGATGAGCATTCTCAACTGATGTACATGATATTTTTTCAAATCATTTGTTCAGATCACAGAAAAAAGTGTTTTATCAATTAAAAAAATGGTTTTAAAGGTATTTAAATTTAATTAATGTGACAATTGAATCAATTATTTTTTTAGTTGAAAGAAAATTAAAAATTAAATTTTGATTTAATTCACTTTTTGGTTGTTTTGGAATACATTTTCAATTAAAATTTTAATTAAATAACAAAAATCTTAATTGACTTTTTTCGTTAAAACTAAAATAATTTAAATATGAAGAATTTTTGTTGGGAATTGTCAATATTTATTTAAATAAATTAACACATTGTTTGAAATGGCAAAGTTTTTTGATCGTTTTTTAAATTAAAATTAAAAATATCATTTATTTAAAAAAAAATATTCACAATTTTACAATTTTTAGTAATCAATATAATCATTTTGGTAATAGGTGCAAAATCAACAAATTGTTTGCTTGATATTATGAATTTGGATTAAATTTGGTGATTGGAGAAATTTAATAATTTCTTCTGTGATGTAAAAATCCAATTCAACTCTATTTTTGATTACCTGCGAAAGAACGTACTGGTCTTGTTTTATTCGTAAAAAGATAATTCATATTGGAAAAATCACATGCTTTTATTAAGTTTCATATGAAAATAGACAGGAAACCCAATCAAAATTGGAGCTTCAAACGTAGGAGGGTTGTAAGGGAGAAACATAAAAGTATCGCCTACGAAAGGCATGAATTTTATGTGGGAAGTTCCTTCTTTGAAGCAATACATTTTTGACATAAATAGCGCATTCATCATCGCATATTTGGCTTTCAGCTTTTTAAAATTAGTGCTCCGCAAAACGATAAAAAAATTAATTGGGAAAGTTATGACTCTTTTACATATGCATCAGATCCACAGGAAAGTGCTAATGTATGTATGACTTGTTACTCCCACTTTAATGTTGTGGAAACGTAAACGTTGCGGTTGACTTTAATGGTTGTTAGTTACTTAAAATACGTAAACGTGTTGAAAACAAAACGGAAAATTTGTCGAAACTTATATAATTCTTAAATAGTAGCTTTTGTTATTTGTACGTTATGTATTAAAATACACAAGAACGTCATATCAATAATAAACATAAACAAACAGAAAATTTTCTAACAGTTGATAAGTAAAAACGGAGAAAAAGTTAATGTTCATCTGCGAGTCAACGTCACGTTTAAGTAAGATTACCTATTTATACATAAGCTTAGTATGTAAAACAGACAGCTGATCCTAAACTATCGTAAGAGTAACGAGATCTTGTATACCAAAATCGTATAGAAAATATTTTTGTTTAATAAATTTGTGAATAAATTCTAATTAACTATGTACTTAATAGTGACGAGTTTCTAAAACAAATTTACAGCCTGTCCTTAACTTAACAACCTAAGCGAGCGACAACATGTCACTCATTTACGTCCTCATAAGCGCCCCACTAACTATCGACTTGTTGGTCGTCTGGCTTTACGTTTCTAACGTAACACAGTCATTTATTATCAAACGACTATATTGTTACATCAACAACTCCACAAATGATATGTAAGTTTGAAAATAAAAATCGGCAAAACTTGTTAATTTACCAATAAAAATACAGCTCCGTGCTTTTTGACTTGCAACAAATGTCAACAAAGCGGTAAACAGAAAGCAACAATACAATATTGTAAAATATAAAAACTTTTTTTCTAATAAAATTTTGTAAGTGGTGTTGTTTTAGAGAAATATGATTATAAAAAATGTTTAGTGTTCGTCGCTCATATTACTTTAAACATATTAAGCTACGTAATAATTTTGTTTAATATCGCAAAAAAATGCCTCTTTCGACAACCACAACACAAGTTACTGAATTTGACATTGTGGTATTTTGTAATAATGGGGCGCAAAATTGTATGAAATCTATTACATTATCGTTTTATTGCATTGCCGATCGTTGAATATGAAATCGAACAATAGTGGTCGACTTCGCGGGCGAGGCTGTTAAACAGATACATTCTTAAAAAATTGTTTGATTTCAATTAGAGATATGAAGGTCTTAGAATTTTTAAAAGAAGATTCAGGCATCAAAATTGCTGTTAAGTCCCTTTTTAAAACATTTGTTTTCTAATTTAACATGAATAAAACACTAATTTCAAAATGTTATTGGTATAAAAAGTAAGAGATAGCAGGAACTAGAATATCAGGAAATTAATAGCATATTTCAATGTATGTACTACTTATGAATATTTTAGCATATTTTGTGTTTATTTTTTTTTTATTTTTGACGTGTTGAGCGTGTCAATAATCCTTGCTTTATAAATTCCTAAAAAAAAGTAAAAAGAGCTTATTTTATAGTTTAAGAGAATGTTGAAGTACATACTTAAAACTTTTTTCAGCAATATTAATAATTACTACTAATACTGATAAATTATTTTCCGTAAAATATTCTACATTTGAAAACTACTAAAAGTAATTCAAACATATTAAACACAATGGCCCATAACCATAGTTATATACAAAGTATACTTTAAGGCCATTATAACAACTTACAAATAGTTATTTTTAGGATGCTATCTGACAGATAAATGCACAGAAAAATTACTCACTATTAATTTCTCTAATTAAAGCATTAAACAAAAATAAAACCAGTTTCATATAAAAATTTAATTAAGTGAATTAAATGATTAATCAAGTGAATTAAACGTTTAATCAAGTGAATTGAACGTTTAACTGATACTATTCATTTGCTTACTGGTGCAAATTTTATTAATTTTTTAATCAATGTCACAAATTTTTTAACTGAAATCAATATTTATTTTTCTCTGTGTGGTTTTAAGTTATTACAAGTTAACAGTAACTTAAAAAGTGACTGATAAGCTAAGAGCAGGTTCGTCCTCATGGTAACTTTACAAGTTGAATAGATGGAAGCTTCAATGACAATTTTATGTCAAACTAGCATTTAACCCGCTACTTCGTTAGCGTGTCCTTTTCTTTCGTTGACATATTTTTACGCTAAAGTTTATGTTTCTAGGTTTCAACTTTTTTAAATGCTAGCAATTAATCCGCTACTTTGTAATAGGTACGGTTGACACCTCTTAAACTTTCGAAATTAGAAAAGGTACCACATTTGCATTTGCATTTTTAAGATAAGATACGAATGTTATATAATTTTTATTTCTATGTGTATTAATTTAAAAGATAGATGTGGGACAAAAAGTTCCTAAATACAGGTTTTACCCCTTTACACTCGAAAATGGCCCCTCTAACAGATTCTCATTATTCAGGACCTCTGATGTTTAATTGTATGTTTCTAGGGCCAATACTAACGGAAATTCAAGAAGTACCAGCTAAAGAACACAAATGTACCAAAAATGTTCCTCTTATAGATTCTTCTCCACTCACGACATTGCATGTTGAATTTTATATTTCTAGGTCCAATTTGAACGATAATTAAAAAAATTACCAGTTGTAGAACCAAAAAGTTAAAGAAAGAAATTAAATTTCCCGTATTTCCCCTTTTTATTACTTTTTTCTCCCCATTGAAGCATCAAAAATTTTAGTATTGAAGTGGGAGCCCATAATTTAATTAAGGTCCTTATCATGTTAAACGCAACGCCAATGAATTATATTGAAAGCAAAAACAAAATCCAAATAATTTTTAATTTTGTTGTTGCTTTTTACAGAAATTCATGTACCGTTTTAAAATTTTCAACGCCTATAACGCTGCAATTTTAAAACGCAATGTGAATTTCTATAGAAAGCCACAACAAAATTACAAAGTATTTATGACTTTGTTTTTACTTTTTATATAATTCTTTGGCGTTGCGTTGCGTTTAACATGATAAGGGCCTTATTCTCCCCCATTAAAGCATCAAAAATTTCAGTATTGAAGTGAGAGCCAATAATTTAATACGTATGTATATGACAATGAATGGAAAAATTTTTTTTTTAAAAAAGTAGCAAAAATAGTTACAGTTTTCACCCCATAAATTTCAAAAAAGTACCAAATTAGTTTCAAATGTGATATAACATTTATTTTTATGTTAATGGGTTTAAAAGATAGATGGGATGACACAAAAGTACCAAAATACAAATGCCCGCTTATTTTTCTAAAGAACAACGATAATTATTAAATTTTTTTTTATCTCTGTTAGTTTTGGAGATATAAGGTTACCGAGTTTACCCGTTTTTAGCCATTTTTACCCACTAAACATTCGAATTTAAAAAATCCCGTCTAGGTACATCTATTTGGGGAGAGGCCAACCTCTGGTCCCAATTTCTTTTTAGCTTCAGACGTTTACGCTATGCGATGATGAATCATTGAGTCAGTTGGTAACTTTACAATTTTATACATATGAATTAGAAAAATATTTAATAAAAAAATCTAAAATGTTAATTAAATCAAAATTAAATTTTAAATTTTCTTTCAACTAAAAAAATAATGATTCAATCACATTAATTAAATTTAAATGCTTTTTAAACCATTTTTTTAATTAATAAAACACTTTTTTCTGTGTATGATTATGGGCCAATGTTGTTATCAACAGAAATTAATTTACCAAGATCATTGAAAAAAAACTCTAAAATGTTTAAAATTATAAATATTGCAAAAAACGGAAATTAAAATAATTTTTACTTACCCCTCCTGTGGAAAAAGGATCCACACCTCGTTTATTTAGCAACAGTTTCACGACATCCTCACGCGAGTACATGGCTGCAATATGCAGCACATTATAATTGTCCTGTAAAAGAAGAATTCGTAAAAATTTACTGAATATTTATTTAAGAAATATGTTGAAATAAAAAGTTTAGTACACGTATAATTATTCAATTTACTAACGAACATGATGGATAAGAGGAAAGGAATGTCTTAAAATTTAAGTTTAAAAAGCATGTTTTTAGGCGTAAGAAGTTTATTTTAGGTGTGACTAGAAACTTTCTGTAAATAAAACCTGCTTTTCTTTTCATTTTCAATCAGTTAAAACAATTAAATACTGCACCTTAATTCTAATTTTTTTCGGTTTTGGAGTTTCTAATGAGCTGTTACTCAAACAAAGCACATGCAACAAATTCATCAACTTAAAAACCCCTGACTATGGTAGTCACATGAAAACTAATGAAATTATAGCTATTTCTTATATTTAAGAATTCTGTTAGTATAATAATAAAATAAGAGTATGACTTCATCAAGTACTTTTTATAAAAAAAAAAAAAATTTATGAAAAATACCATTCAAATTGAAAAATTAAAGGAACATTTACTTTTAGCCATTATGCTAAACAAATTCTAGCGAATGTCATTTAAAATTCAACTATTCTGTTAATTGTCCTGGCAACAACACAAAACATATTTTCCTGTGTTATGGTAAAAACTAACATTTGGTGGATGTGGTAAAGTCGTTTTTAAAACATTTCACAGACAGATAATAAATAATTGTTTCACACTCATGACTCATGGCATTAAAGTCTAAAAACGGTATGAAAAACTTAACATTTCTTTTTCTAGCCTAAATATCTTAAGACCATTTCAATACATATGCTTCTCTACACTGGACAAAATTTAAATTAGCAAACTAAGTTTTTGAATATTGTCATAAAATTTTATAAAATAGTATTCCCTTCCAGATTTCCGTCGAATTCGATGTTGTGAATATCGTGATCCCCGCAATCGGACCTGAACCAAATGCCAGAATACTTCTCAATTAGATGTCGCTCATATGTTTCGAATTCCCAAAATTTCTTAAGCTCTTGATTTCTTATACTTCGACATAGATATCTTAAACGAAGCGTACATCCACAGCATCAAGTTGATGCTGTGTCAAATCCCTCGAATTCTGTCTGAACTGTATCATTGTCCTTTATTATCAGAATATAGCAGGTGTTGTGTATCAACACATTTCATTAAAATATTAGGTAAAGCTTTATTCTTATAAGTAGTATTTTAGTCAAACAAATTTATTAAATAAAAATCAATCAACTTTGATCAGAAAACGCTTGCACGTCGTGTTAATCTTTGCATTACACAGGTAACAAAAATTATTGCAAAAACTTCTTAATTCCACTCTCTTTCATCTAGCCAACAAAATAACGATATTCGTTAAAAATATAATATTGTGTTTGTTGTTGAATAGTTAAGAAAAAAATAAAGTAAATTATATATATTTTTTGGGGTTTTTTTATGTGCAGTTTTTCTAAGTTAAAATCAGTTTTTTTTCTTAAGATGCAGTTATTTTCAAAAAATGTATGGCAACGCTGGACACAATATGAAAATAAACAAATTCAAGCTGAGAGTTGTTGGTAAAAAATATTCTCTCTCGCTCAAAAAGGGAGAAGTCAGAATACATATGTTGTCCGGACAGAATTTTTGGGTGAATCGGCCTTTATACTTTTGTAATTCCAACTTGTGTTGTTATACCCTCCACCACCACTGTGGTGAATCAGGGTATAGATACTAAGTTTGTCATTCCGTGTGAAACTTTTTTATAATAAATTTAAGACCCCATAAAGTATATATATTCTGGCTCATTGAGTAATTCTAAGTCGATTTAGCCATGTCCGTCTGTCTGTCCGTCTGTTGAAAACACGCTTACTTTCGAAAAACGCAAAAGAAAAGAACAAATTTGTTCTCAAATTGCTTGTAGTTATCCTAAGCAGTTTGGGATTGATATCCAGCAACATCGGTTTAGTAGGATCAGAGCTATGAATCAAAATGTGGAACCACTACCCAAAAAAAATTGATAATTTTGATACAAAAACTAACATATGGTGGAATAATGCACGGCATGACACAAACTTCGCTTTAGACGACTGCGAATCATACTGTTAAATTTTGTGAAGATCGGTCCATAATTGACCATAGGCCACATATAAACCCTTCTCGCGGAAAACAGTTTAGTACGCCTAAAACCGCAATAAATAACGCTAGCACACTAAAAATTTTTACGTCACAGTTTTATAGGACCAGAAATCACACAGTAGAATTTTTTAAAGATCGGTCCAAAATTTACACTATAAACCCTACTCCCGGAAAACTGTTTAGTACGCCTAACACCGTAATAAATAATGCTATCAAATTGAAATTCGGTACCTCTCAGTTTTATAGGACGAGAAATCACACTGCCAAATTTCGCGAGGGGTGGTCCATAATTTACGATAGGCCCCATATAAACCCTACTCTCGGAAAACAGTTTATTGCGCCTAAAACCAAATAAATCCCACTTTGGGAAAATAATTAAATTCACCTAAAACCATCACAGATATAGATATTGCGCTGAAATTTTTTCTTAAATTCATATGGCCAGAAAAAATATCATGCGAATTTGTGAAATTTACTGTTACCGCTTAAACTAATTACACTGCTGTATTGAAATTTATTCTAATTTATTTTTTGTAATACCAGAAATCAGTCTTCAGAATTTTGGGATGATTGGTCCATAATTTACCATAGATCCAATACAAATAACGCTCCTAAAAATAATTTTTGCTCGGCTAAAACTTTTACGAATCATGATATTTTACTCAAGCCAGTTCAAAGTTCTAACAAGAAACGCATAAAATTTTCTTATTGTCGGTCAATAATTTAATTCAGGTCTAAACCGCAACCAATTTTAATGCTGACGTTCGTTTTTGTGAAGCTTAGTTAATAATATATATGTATTTATCATATAGAGCCCACTCCTGTCGGTGAAGGGTATCAAAGATTCGGCACAGCCGAATATAGCACTCTAACTGGTTTTTTTTAATATGAATTTACATTTTTCAATTTATTTTTTCTTCAGTATTATTTTAAGTTTCGCAATACAAGTTTTTTTTTGTTTGTTTCTTATTATA
This sequence comes from Pollenia amentaria, assembly GCA_943735925.1. Lineage (NCBI taxonomy): Eukaryota > Metazoa > Arthropoda > Insecta > Diptera > Polleniidae > Pollenia > Pollenia amentaria. The sequence goes on along the minus strand of OX031007.1, from coordinate 249,417,274 downwards.
ATCGTTAACGTTTAATTTTAAAATGGTTCATAGGCCCTTTTTCTTCAAAGTTACAGTGGAAGACCTTTAATACATTAATTAATTATTTAGCGCTTTTGTAAAACTTGTACATATTTATATTATTAACGACTTTATTTTATTTAATAACAAGGTCTTTTCAACGATTATTTTTATAATACGAATTCATTGAACTTGTTTTTATTAACTAAAGAACATCATTTGTAAAATAAAGCAATTTTAGAATTATGATTTCAATTCTTGTCGAATATGTCGCTCGAAAAATAATCAAAATGCTCGCTGTCTAGCTCGTGTGCGTCTGCTTGACGTTGTTTCTCAATTTGTTTTATTTTCCATTCAGCATCGTCGGTGTCTCACATACCAGCAAATTTTGTACTCATATTATAAACATGCTTGTTAAGCATTTTGATCGTGTATAGACCCCTGCAACTAGGTGCTATTCATTTCAATTGCTTGTGAAATGATAAGTATTGCCGACTATGAAGAGAAATTAAAAGGTTTTCATAATTTGCTATCAAATCGCTATAATGTTTTGTATTGTTTTAGTAATTTCACTTTAAGTTGCCATAACGAGATGTAAAAAGTTAAAAAAGCAGTTTTCAACTGCATCTAATTATCATCTTATAACAATTCAGGTTTTAGTTATTAAAATATAATCAATAAAAATAGGTGACATAATATTTTTTTTAAGGTACACAAATCTTTATTCTTGAGAAATAAAACTCATGGCAATATTAGGAAAGGCTCCATGAAATAAGTCCCATGTGCAATAACTCCCAATGAAATAAATCCAAAGTCCATCGAAAAAGAATGAAAATAGGTCCCAAAGAACTCACAGACAAAATGAATATTACATAAAAACTGTTGAAAAAGGCCCGAAAAATAAAAATAAAATTATTTCCAAATTTTTATTTAATAATTCTTACAAAGTAGTTTTTGACACACACTTATTAAGAGTAGCTTTACTGCCTGTTTGTAGAACGCGAGCGCATAATTTCAAAATTTGTTTTTGTTTTAAATGTACGTTAACCGAGTCACTTTTTTTGCTCGCGTTCTACAAACAGCCAGTTGGCTGCGAAACCGGTGTTTGTTATACCATAGAGGAGAAACCCACTGTCCCCGGCGCACAGTGGCGCCCGTAGAGCAAGCGAGGTTGCAAAAATCAAAATTTTCATGAATGCCGACGAAGTTTTGAATAAACCCATGTTATAGGAAACTTTTCAACGATTTCAAATATGCCACTCTTAATAATATCACATTTTTAGTTTAGAAGATATAACCGTTCAAAGTTGACCGACTTTCGGTTTTCAAAAAAACACACAATTTTTAGTCAATTTGTTGCGATTTCAGGTGTAATATCACGAAAAATAGGTAACGAATCGCCTTATTTTTTGTTTGTATTGATTGATGTATTTATTAAATGTATAATGATAAAAAAAATTAACTGTTTGCTTTGTGTTTCTCCTGGTAAATCACTATTTAAAAACTATCCGTTTTTTCACTATTTTTCAACTTTGACGGAAAATAAAAAAAAACTATATTTTTCTATATTTGCCATATTTGCAAAACCTGTTCTTTGATTATTTCTTTACATAATTCAAAAGGTTTTATCTGCCCGTACGTGCCCGTTTGGCTTCTAGAGGTAAAAAAGTTTAAAAAGACATGGTTGCAGAAATTGTATGGCGTCCATCCCTTATATGTTTTGACTGACAGTAGTTTGATCTAATAGTTATTATATTAGCAGGTACGTACCTCACATAAACAATACTTTGGCGTACAAATGGTCAGGAACAATATTGACTTATGGTCCCTACAGGTAGGCACAAATCTTATTTGGACACGTGCATAATATCAAAATTGCATTATTCAGCCTAAATCCATATGTATGCAGGGAACAGGTAAATTTTTAGGCTTGGTAGCATAAGCCTATATATTGCAAAACAAGCATAATGCCTGGATTAGTCTACGCCTGAAAGTTGGCGCAACAATTACTGAAACCATTAAACAATTTAAGTACTGAAAACAGGGCGTTGAACAATTTAAAATTATTTGAACTGTTTAGAAAGTCAACCACACCAAAGTTTTTCACGGAAGTGAAAATTCTTCCTGAGAAGTTGACATTGATCAGCAAATGGGGCTGCGATGGATCATCCGGACAAAGCGTTTATAAGCAAAGGATATCTTCCGATGACGCTACAATATCGGACGGAAATATGTTTATGGCATCTGTTGTTCCTTTGCGGCTAAAATCGGATGATTCCCTACACTGGAAAAATCCACGTCCGTCATCAGTGCATTATTGCCGACCAATAATGTTTCAGTTTGCAAGGGAATCGGCAGAACTCATAAGGACTACGGTGAAGGACATTAAAGAACAAATAAGCAAGATTAAGCCTACAAAGCTGCAAATTGGAGAAGGAAAATATATTGAATGCAATTACGAGTTCCACCTGACCATGGTTGACGGAAAAGTCGTAAACGAACTGACAGGAACAACCTCAACAATGTCATGCCCGATTTGCAAAAAGAGTCAGAAGAACTTTTTTCAATTCAATTCAATTTATTTCATATATAATATGTTACATCTCAATTTTATATAATTAGTTGTAAAGAGTTTAAGATTAGTATCTTTTTCTGCTTAATTATAATATATTTCAATTAGTTATCATATACATATATATAGACAGAATTATATTGGAGGTAAAAATTTAGCAAAAACCTATTTAAACCCCTTTTTTCGTTTTATTTTTATATTTTTTTTATCGATTTTATATTATTATTTGTCAGAAGAACTTTGGTAATTTAAACGATTCTACAAATGAGGAGAATTACGAATATGGAATGTCACCATTGCACGCAAGGATAAGGTGTATGGAATTCTTGCTAAAACTGGCATATACCCTACCACAAGAGGAAGAAAACTTCGATGAAAATACATCAATAAAGGATAAGGAAAAGATCAGAAAGAAGCAAATACAGGATGCTTTTTTTAAACAAGTTGGACTAAAAGTCCCAAGCACGGATACGGTAACTCAAACGATGGAAACACTTCTAGGAGATTTTTTGAAAATGATGAGGCAGTAACTAGAATCATTGGAATTGACAATCAAATCGTGAAAAGATTGGGAACGATGTTTTAAACTGCAAAGAAAATGTCAATTCTACAAAATATGGAGAATATGCGTCGAAAACTGCATCTCTTTTAGCAGAAATGTATCCACAGAAGAAGTTGACCCCGACCGTCCATAAAATATTGGCGCATGGTAAAGATATAATTGAGTACCAGTCTTTGCCAATTGGAGAGCTTTCTGAAGAAGCACAGGAGTCTCTTAACAAATTTTATAAAAAATATAGATTGCAGAACACATTCAAAGCATCAAGGGTGAGGCAAAATTAGGACCTCTTCAACATGTTGGCAGCATCTTCCGATCCACTTATTTCTTCCCTGCGGCATGTGAAGTCACGAATAGAGTTACAAAATAATTATAGTTTAGAAATGGTTAGTCTTTTAGATATACCTTCTCTTACGAATTGTGATGAATATTTTACAGAAAATTGAAAAAATAAATTAAAAAAAAAAAATAATTTTTTTTTTAATTTGTTGGGTAATAATTTAAAACATAAAACCCTTAAGAAAAAAAATAAAAACAATCTAAAAATGTAAAAAAAAATTTTTTTTAGTTACCATAAAATTGATTTTTCTACTAATTTTAACTTTGATAACCCATAAGTAGGCCCCTACAAAGCGTAGCACCCTTTCCAAACGCTCATTTCATAGGCTGAACAGTTATCTATCATATGCTGTTTAAACTGTTCAATTATCTTATTCGGTTCAAAAGATATGATTTTTGCAACGAAAAAACTCAAATGGCGCCACTGTGCGGCGGTAGGCCGGCGTTGCAACGAAGTTTACGTTAACGATTCTGGATTTTAAAATTTGGGATTTTGAAATTCGGGATGTTAAGTTTCGGGTATACGACCGCAACCAATATAATTATGTATTTTTAAAATAATTTGTACGTTGTACATGAATATTTACATATCAGTTGATTTAAATAATTGAAAATGAATGAACGCCCTCTTTATTAGGAAACAACTTCCAGGCAGAAAAATTAAATAGCTTCCAAAAAAATTAAGAGGGCTGGGAGATTTTTCTTAATAATATTACTCCTACATTTCTATGAAAAATGTTTGGGCCTAATTTAATTTTTTTCTTGGGACTTAATGAACCTGGTACTTATTTCGAGGAGCTTAAGGGAATAAAGCACTTTAAATTGCGTGCAAGGTTTATTATTGAACTGACTGCTTTTGTTTTTATATAGAAGAAACTATTTTTTCCTTTTTTTTGGAATGTAACTCCTATTATTATGTCTCTTGACAAGACATTGTTCTAAATCACATTCACCGGAGTTTGGAATCTTATAATTTAATTAGGATAATATATCCATTTATGTATGTATGTCGACAATATACAAGTTTCTCATGACTTATCGTTCAGTGTAATTAATTTTGCAAAAGTATTTTCCAAAGGTCGTCTTTCTATTCTTGTTAGACTATTGTTGCTATTTACCCCTACCATTGAACTAAAGGTATAGTGTAGACTTAACCAAAGATGGGAAATATAAATTACAAAAAATATATAAATCGGTGTTAAATAATTGAAATATACATATTTAAAAAACATTAACTAAAAACTGCGAAAGTTGTTACAAAAATAGTCTTTCTTTAAGTTATTGTTATCATCAGTAAAAATTATGTAAAATAAAACTCCCATATTTATTAATTTACTACTCCCATATCTGAACAGTAGTAACACCGGAAACACTAAAACACTACAAATTCTAACTTTATTTACTTTTTTAACTATAACACGATTTCGTTTGTGTTTGCTGTTTCAGTTTTTTGGATTTTGTTATTATTTCTATACTTTTTTGTGTTTCTTCATTTATTTATTTTTGCTTTGGCCTAGTTTTTTTTCTTCTTAGTATGAGAAAGGTCCTTGCTAGTTGGTTTGTTTGTGTATAACAAATGTTTATTATGCTGAATTAAAAGAGTCAATATCCCAGAATATTATAGACTACATGATATGTTGCCAACATTTAAGCTGCAGTACTTGCCTTAAATGATAATGTATTCATATAAAAACGTTTGTATTGTTTAAACATTTCAGGTTCAATAGCCGACAGTCACTACTAACTTTAGCTACTCGTATAAAAACACATTAGAGTTAAATGATCTATAACTTTAACTATGAAAAGTTTTAGCAATGAATTTAAAAGCTTAGTGAAGAACAAATTCTGAGCAACATTTTATTGCAAATATTTCTAAGTTTTCTGCTGTTTAATTAAAAATTCGGTAAAAAAAAGAAAATTAATTCAATGCACGTAGAGATAAAAAATATGTTTTCATGTATTTCTTCTTATTTCTATTAGATCGATTGTCCACCGTTTCTATATCGCTGGCCAACACCGTTAGTACAATTTCTACCGAAAGTTAAACAGAAGTGTAACGACCAGAGATCGCGGAACCCCAAGGCACATTTCTAACCGCCATACCTAAACAAGAGTGTAAAGCGTTTTCTAGCTATCAAAACTTCTCATACCCATACTATGCAGTTGGATCCGATTTTGACATCGTGCTTATTAGTGAATTTGAAAGCTGTTGTTAATAATTTTTATCCAAGAAGAAAGTTAACATTAATGTTCATAATGCTCTTGTTTAGGTGTGGCATATCAGAGTCAAAGCTAAATTAAAGGAAACGTTCCGCTTTCCGCTGGACATGGCTGTAATATTTAAATTTTCTTGATTTCATATTTTTTTTTTAATTTTTTTTAATATCAAAAGCAAATTATGAGCTTTTTCTTAGAATTTTTAACAATTTTTAAGATCGTAATCCGAGTGCGATTGTTTTAGGTAATAAAACAATTGCTAGATAATTACCTAAAAACACTACAATACCGTGTTACAAAAATGTGGAATAATTTTTGTTTTTTTTTTAGATTTTCAGATATTTTTCTTATCCGAAATTACCATTTGTTGAAATATGAAAATGAAGAGACAGTATGCCATATTTCGTGTTAATATCATTATCTTAATAATCATTAGATCTTCTCCGAAAGAGTGTTAATATTTCAATTTATTTTAGAAAATTAATTCTAAAAACTAAATCGTTATCGATTGAATATGAAGTTGAATCTTCAAAATTTTAAGAATTAATATGTATACTGGGTAGTATGCAAAAATTGCTAAGTTAGTACTGAAAGTAAATCACTTTTTCAAAAAATTGATAACAGGTTGGTCATTAAAATAAATTTTGTGTGAAGAGCAAAACAAATCGAGGTGTTGTATATTTTTTGACTCGATTTCTAAGCGAAATTAAATTAAATGTTTTATGTGTATTACTTAAGGCTTTTTAACACGGTCACACAAGTCTTACGTATTACTTAACATTACAATTTGTAGTCACACTATCACACATGAACATGCTTTTGGTAAAATGCAGCCCTGGTCAAATTAAAAGCATTATTGTTTAGAAAAATTTCAAAAAACGATGAATTCGTTGTCAAATCTGTTTTCGTAATACTTGTCATTTTCAAAACACATTGCATTCACACTATCTCATTAATTGGTATAAATACAAAGTATAATAGCCTTTAAAATTAAAAAAAAATAATTGTCAAAAAAGTCATGTAATAAAATTATTTAGAAAACTGTGTTGACTTGAAATATTGGACAGTGTGTTTTTTGTGCAAAGTCTAATTAATATCCAATTTGATTACAACTTTTATGGCATTTATTTATTCTTGACTGTAACGTTCGACATTATGTTTCGATGAAAATCGAGAAAAATTTTTGCAATATTTCGACTAATTATTACAAGGAAAACCACCCTTATAAAAACTGATTTTTATTTCATCGACTGTCCTATGCAACAAGATTAAATCTTATAATTACAGCATAGGATTTTATAAAGCTAAACAGGTTAATTTGTTGTTTGCAAGAATTACATATAAAATTCAAAATAAGATTATATAATATAAAATATGTAAGTATATATTATGTTAATAATATCTAATTTAAACATTAAACATTTTGACAAAAACAAAAAAAAAATAAATTAGAATTTATTATCATAAAGATTATCAGGAAAAAATAAAGAAAATCATAAAAATCATGAAACAAAACTCATTAAACAAAATCATTATAAAAGTTAAGCGTATTATTTCAGAACTTCAATTTTAAATTTTAATGCGTTACTATATAGCTGGATGTGATATGGCAGTTCGTTCCAAAGTCGTATGGCGTTGATAAAAAATTGCCACTCAGACACAAGCGTTCTATACCTAATGGCGATAATTCTTTTACCCCTACTGGATCTCCCAAATCTAAGTAAGTCATGTAGATACTTTGGTGTTCTCTCATAGAAAATCTTATGCAAACACAAAAGAGTTCGTAATTTAAGGAGATTTTCAAACGAGATTCCAAAAAGTTTATTGTTAAACATGATGACTGAGCCATATCTTCTAATACCAAAGACTCACAATATTTCTGTAAATAAAATTTAGTTTACGTTTACTAACAGCATCGCAATTTGAAAAAATTTCACATCCATAGAGCAAAGATGGTATTAAATAAGCCTTAGCTAGAAGCATTCTAATGTTTAATGTCAACACTGTTGACGTGATTTGTCCAGAAGACGATGTCATTGAATATAATTCCAAGGTTTTTAACACAGGTTACGACTTCAATTTGTTTGTTATTTAGCTTAACCTCAAAAACACGATCAAGATTAAGTAATCGTTTATGAATTACGATGCATTTTGATTTTTTTGGATTGAGACAAAGCCCATTTGCAGCTGCCCATTTATGTATATTACTTAAATCATAATTAAGCTTGGAGATTGTTGTATTTAGCATTTTGACTGTGCTACTGAGATATACCTAGACGTCGTCATCGTACATATGTATATTACAATATTGAAGTTTAACTGGAAGATCATTAGCATATATGGAGAATAAAAGAGGCCATAAAATCGAACCCTGAGGCATACAGTGATCTTGATACAGTGACACTGACGCTTGTTTGATCCCGTAATTTTGACGTCATCACACAACACGCAATGCTTATTGTGGCTTTGCATTGACGTCAAAATTACGTCAGAACCACATGCGCATGTGGTTTTTTACATTCCGTGTACTAGAGGCTTAAGATAAGATAATATTAACAACAACAAAAAAAAACGAAGAAGATATTATTGATTGTCTACAAAATTGTATTGATGATTCGTTAAAAACGTTAGCTATTCATTTTTCAAAACTAGGTCCCAAATAGGTACACTTGCAAACATTTGTTCTGTACTGTGGTGTAGGTTATCATATGGTCGTGCTTGACCGACTATACTTTCTGTATAATAAAGTTGCTATAAAATGAAGTGATTTTCTGGTCCCCTAAAAAGAGATTAATTATAGGGAAAATCGACTGTAATAACAAACGCCCAAGATTGTAAATTGCGCTATTATTTTTTTAAGTTTATATAGAAAAACTTCCAATTGACAAATTGATGTTGGGTATAATACAATCAGCCTTGCTAAGATATTCTTTTTTACAAGATTTTCCCATTAAATAACCAGCATAATTAACCAGCAAAAATTACGTAAAGCGCATGCATTAATTTTTTGTTAATATCATTAATTTTGTTTAATATTGCAACTGGAAACTATGAAAGTTGTTATCTAAACAATAAGTGATTCAATATTTTTTAAATAATAAAACCAAACATGTTTAAAGGCCATTCCATAATATTAAAAGCCAAAAGCATGAACAAATACAATACCCCTAAAAACAGAGTTGGAGTATAAAAAGAAAATTTGGTAAAATTTCGTCATCGCTTAAATGGAATTGTCATTCTTTCCGTATTTAAGGATGTGGCCTTATTTTATGACAAATGAATCAACTGAAAACAAGTAAAAAAGTATTGTCGGCCAAGCGCGACCACTTCATGCCCTTCACTACAATATATAAAGGCAAAGTGTACCTCATTTAACCCATTTATCGCCGACCGGTGATTATAATCACCAGCACTCATACTCTTTTTTTTGTTTCAAATGTTATTTTCCTGACATTTACTTAAAATCTTATTTCGTTATTATATTGTCAGTTTACTTGGTGCGGCAAAAATGGGTTAAGACCCATTGGCAATCAAAGGCCAGATCCGCAAGACAAAGACAAGTTATTAGGTGAAAACTTATAAAAATGTTATTTGTGCCCATTTCTCGTGATTTATATCTATATATATATATATATATTAGATTTTTTTATCAGAAAGTGATTTCAAAGCTGTGATTTTACAGAAAATTCGGGAATTTTAAGAAAAATTTGCGAAATTTGATGTCAATAACAACATTTATAAAGAGATTGTGGCATTTGAAGCTCATATTTTCGGGTGTTGTATTTGTATGGTAGTTATGGTCAAATATGAATGGACTTCAAAAAAGATTAAGAAGATTAATGTCGCAATAAGATTTTTTTGTACAAAATTTATTCTTAATAGCGACAAAATAAGATGGTTTATGCTCACATACACTTAATTCTGCGAAGAAGTTTATGTGAGGGCTATGTGAAATTATGAACCGACTGAGAATTATTACAATTAAGATGTATGGTTAAATTTTATCAAATTAAAATTCGACTTGTACATTGCGCACAAGGTTTACATTAACAGATCGACTCAGAAAGTGATTCTTAGTCGAAAGTATATAACCAAAGGTCTATAACCAAAAATTATATGAGCAGAAACTCAACTTACCCTCTACACCACTGTGATGTGGGTCTATAAATAAGTTAAAAAAAATCCAAACAACTTGATTAGCACGATGGCATTTCATTAATACCTTTGCTTAGTTAGTTTTTCTTTAACTTTACGAATAAGCCATTCACTTTAAGAATGATCATTATTTGAAATAAATAAAACTAATTTAAGGTCCAACTTCACCCAGAGAAAAAACATGTTTAAATATGGCCACCTCTAACAAAACTATTTTTAAATAAAATTGTAAACATATTATGGTTAATTTAATCAAATTATTGTCATCGACAACCATATTATGGTTAAATTACTCTTCCATCAAGAAGGCACGACCATATTATGGCTGCCTCCGGACATATTTTGGTTAATTATAACAAAAATTTGTTTAACACTTATAATAGCATGGTTGGTTTTTTTAATGGCATGTTGCTCTTGGAAAAGAGGAAAATACTTTGTTAATTTGAAAACATATTATTGTCAAATTTAACCATAATATGTTTAGAGGCAACCATAATATGACTGTGGCTTCTTGATGGAGGAGTAATTTAACCATAATATGGTTGTCAGTAACAGTAATATGGTTAACATAAACATAATATGTTCAAAATTTTCTTTAAAAATAGTTTTGTTGGAGGTGACCGTATTTAAACAAGTTTTTCTCTGCGTGTTGCTGCACAAAAGATCCCCTGCGTCTTGGTGCTTATTGCTTCTACATACTCGTATCTATACAAGGTCATAAATTCATAAACTTAATTAAAAAACAAAACGAAATTTTAGGTCGATTAATTGCTTTTTTCTATTTAACTAAAATTACGAATACTTGCAAGGCGTAAGTTCTGGAAGAGCTGAAAAAATAAAAAAATTTCATGACTTTCAATTTTTTTAAGCAAGTAAAAGTTGGGATTCTAGCAAGGAATTGATTAATTAAAGTTTCACTTGCAAAATGACGCAAAATAACGCCTTTTCTATTATTTATAACCGTGACAGTAATAAATGATTACAACTACACAGATCCTGTTCTCGTTTTGTGCCTAAAAAGGCATACGAGCAATCATTATTTGCCTTTTTAATTAGTATAACCTTTAATGTTTTTGTAAATATGTGTAGTGCCGTAGGCTAAGAGGGGTTATTAGTAGTGAGATGGAAGTGTGCCAGTTTTTATGAATTGACATAATTAATTTTAAGATTGCTATCAAAGAAAATAAAGGAACTCCCTTTCTATTTATATTAACAAATTTGTTTCAGTTTTATTTCATTAATAAAGCTTGTGCTTAAAAATTTTTAAATAAAGTACATTTTTTCTAATTTGTTAGACATAAAAAAAAAGTAAAAAAAAAGTTTTTGTGTTTCGTAAAATGTAATGAAATTTTATATAAATTAAAACATAATTCATCATAATTCGTTTTTGACTTTTTAGTAATAATCTTAAATTAAAGTACTGCGACATCTCCCAAACAAACTTATTACAGTAAGAACTTCGCCTACAAAATAATGTGTTGAGTAATCAGGAAAAAGTAAAAAAGACTAACAATTCTACCGAAAAAACCAATGAATTTTAAAAAAGGAACGCATTCAAAAGTAAGTCATTACTTTTACCTACACACATCTAAAAAAATAAGTAGTTTAAGAAATAGTTAAAGCTGTAGTTATAGAATAAATCTACTAAATAATGAGTAAAAAAGCTATTTATTTTGAAAAAGTAAGCGAAGTTTTTACTGGGAAATAAGTTTTTGTTTTAAAAGTGCATTTCAATGTTGTTAAGAGTAATACTAAAGTATTTGGGAAGTACCAAATTACTTCCTATATACAATATCTACCTAAACTTCAAGTGCGCCTATTTTGATGTACTATACCTTCAAAATATATATCATATATATTCAAAATAAGACATTAATTAAATTGTGGATTATTTACATGAATTGTTTTTGCTATCATTTTTTTTTTTTTTTTTTTTTTTTTGCAATAAAGTAAAAACAATTTTACACAACTACTTTTAATGAAAATACTATGATATTGTAAAGTAGTTCACTATATGTGGGGTGTTTTACTTTTGTTGACCTGTGTTATTATGTGTGATTATTTATTTGTTTCGGCTTAAGGTCTTGTGACGATAAAATATAAATAAAAACCAATTTTGTTGTTTTATTTTATTTTAACAATTTATTTTCTCCGATATTTCGGTTAACTTCGTTAACCATTTTCAAGGAATCTAAAAACAATAATTTTCTTGAATTTTACAACAATACAAGTTATAATTTAAAAATTACGTACATAAAGGGTTAATCTCTTTTACCGCGTCTTTTTTTCTCCAAACCTAAAACGTTGAACACAACTAATCAACTAGTTGTTATTTCTTATTATGTTTATTAATTATGTGTCGATATAATTGAGCGCAATTGTCTGTGTCTATCTTATAATTAAGTCGTGTGTTTCACTATATATTTGCAATATTTTCTCGAATATCTCTGAAAGTGTGGATCTAATATCGCAAATGGCTTCATCGAAGTCTAACATATGTAGCATATAGATGGGTTAATCATATTTTAATCTGACAGAAAAAAAAATTTGGCAATCTAAAAACAAAAATGTGTATCACATTATCTACACTGTGAACTTTGCCATTGAAATCCAACTTGATCAGTCCAAAACTGGTCAATTAAAACCACCACTGTCTTTAATTTTACCCATAAATGCCGTGTTGCTGTTGCTATTTTTCTGTATGTCTGGATAACGGCAAGAGCCAAAGTTTTCAATTCAACAAGCATCTTAGTTATCAATACACAACATCTGACAAAATATGGGCAGGATTGGACAATGAGAGTATGATTTCTGTATATCTGAAGATCAGCAAGATCCATAGTTTCCTGGTGCACGTATCTTGGTTATCAATAGACAACATCCGACAAAGAGTGGGCAGTATTTGAGAATTGGGCGTGACAAAAATAGATTTATTTATATCTTAATTACGGTAAGAGAAAATCTTTCCAAATTTAGTACAAATAGTTGGGTTGTCAATAAACAAAATCCGTCAAAAAGTGGCTGTTATTTATTTATATAACTTTCTGTTCTTATCGCGCCATAGTGTAGAGTATATTAGATTCTGCATAGCCGAATATTATTTTATATGAAAATCTAAGATCTCATTATAAAATAAGGTAAAGATCCTAGAGCATACAAATAACATCTGTGATCTGTGTACATTTTTCCCCAACGAAACATCATTTTTTTCTTTAACAAATTGATTTTTTATTGAACAAAAAAAAAAAAAAACCGGTAATCATGTACATTTAAAATATCGATTTTTTATCGATATCGAATCACACAATTTTTCAAAAATATATTCATGCAATTTCAATACAAATTCGACTCTTTTTGCGCACTGAGTGTATTATTAACTATTTGTATTTAAATTTACAAAATACTTCAAGTTTCCTTTAGTTATTTATAAATATTTATATGAAATTCATATTATGAATACACCTTTAAAATGATGTAGTGTAGGTTTTAGATTTGGTTGATTAATGTATTTTGTAATTTCTAGATTTTTATAAAACCTAAATAGGAAGTTTTTTAAAAAAAAATTTTGAATCTTTCTAATGAACTGTTTATAGTTTTTAGTTCAAATTTTTATTATTTTAAGCAGGCTAAAGTATATTAAATTTAATTTTTACTAAATTATTTTTATTAAGAAAGGAATTTAACAACAAGAAATTAATTAAATTTTTTTGATAATTTTTCATTCTTGATTGAACCACGTTCACGGACAGGTTGATTTGATATGTTTCGATAGTAACCACACTATGTCATCAGAAATCTTTGCCGTTTAACACTCACCGCCATTGACGTCGGCTAGCAGTAAATAGTCAAACATCAATCGGTAAACCAAATGGCATTTTTACTTGACGGATCGAAATTTATTGTTGTGACTTGAACAATGAAAGAAATAATTCCCAGATTCTATTTGTTAAAATAGTTGAGTTAAATACATTCAATTTATAAAGTATCACTATCCAGTGTGACACAAAGAATGCTGACGAAGGCCGTAGCGGGCCAGAAAATGCATTACATTCTGCTGGTGTCTAATAATTGTAAATTTTTCTGTACATATAATATACTTCATTGTATGATACAATATAATAGTCTGGTAATGTATAAAGTCATTCCTAAATATTTAGGGAATAGAACTATTACAAAAAGCTTTATTAAATACATAACTGAAATTTAGCTCATAGAATAAATTGGAAAAAATAATTTTATTCATTCCATGTTGTGAAATTCCTTTCTTCATAAAAATAATTTCCCAAAAATTAAATTTAATGAACATTAGCCTGTTTAAAATACAAAAAATTTGGATTAAAACCATAAACAGTTCAATAAAATAACCACAATACTAATTATTTTTTTCTAATATTTTTAACAAAATTTAATTTAATTAACAAAATAAATTTTTATATTAATAAGATGCTATTGGTGCCTTTTCAATTAAAAGGCTTATTGTATTGACGACTATGGTATTCAATATGACAACTGATTTGTCGTATTTTTTTCTGTCAAAAGTTCTGTAATAAGTTTTTCTAACAAAGAAATGTTGATTAATAGTGCAAGTTTAAATATGCACAAACATTTTTAAGATATACTTGCAAATATTCCTAAAAAAATTAAAAATATGCACGTGATAAAAAATATACTAACAATATTTAATTATTACAAAATATATGTGCTGTTTTCAGGTGACAAACAATGATTGTGAAGTAAAATTTATATGAAAATAACTCATTTTTATGAGGGCTTTTCATATAAATTTTACTACACAATCAATTACCTGTCACCTGGAAACAGCACAATAATAATATGTTCTTTAAAGTTTTCAAATTAAAAGGATTATCGGTTGTCAGACAAAACCGTAAAATATATTTAAAATATATGTTCAATATCATGTCGAGATTAGTTCACATGGAGATATTGTTCATCGGTTTCGCTTTGAATTATTGGTCAATGTTTAGAGACCAACATTTCGAATTAAAACTTTGTTAAAGTAATTTTAAGGGTGTATTTTCACTCTCAGACTCTATGACATTGACCTTAATTTTACAAAACTTTTTAATAGAAATTAATGCATATTATGTACATATGTATATGTTAAGTCGTATATGTACATGTTAAGTCGTAAAATTTTTTTAAAATCTAAGCTTTATGCGGGAAAATCCCTTCATATAGGTTTCTTTTTCTTTTTTGATTCTTTGAATTGTAGTCACCTTTTAAAATTTTAATTTTTGAACTAGAGAAATGTTATAAAATATATTTTAATTTTTCGGGATTTAACCCTTCGTCGCAGGTCATTGCATATGTTAACTCTTTGTTGACCTGGTAACTAACTATTCAGTCTTATATTTTACAGCAATTTTTTTCAATTGTCTCTTTTATTTTAAAACGTTCAATTCTTGGTGCAATTTGCTCATTGACATCAAAAATATTTGTATATAAAACACTACAAAATAAGTATTGTATATAAATAAATAAAAATTTTATTTTGATAAAATAAAATCATGCAACGAAGGGTTAACAGTAGGGTGGGTCAAGAAAATTTGTTTTCTCGTAACGACTTCTAATAGCGTAAATATGCTGTATATTTGTCTGCATTAGACCCCTGTAAAATATTACTAATTTTTAGTGTAAGAGCCCGCGCTTTGATCTCCATTTTGTTAAAATTGTTATATAACAGCAATAGCATTGTATTGCAAAAAAGCATATTCAGACACAAGCAATTCATTCATTGAAAATTATATATTCTTCCAGGAAATATATTTGATAGAATACATATAAAATAATGCACAGTTAAAAGATCTGTTTGGGTTTACTAAGCGGACAGTGAAGTTGTGTTTATTTATTTTTTTTTTTTAACTATTTTAACTTCTAACCGTTATTATGGAAACCATAAGCCAAGATTATTTCTGCACGAGATTCGAAAATGTAGAAGATATTAATGATAATGTTTTACCATGACTGGAACAAGGAATACTACCAAAGAACCATAGTTTTTAGATATTGCAAAACTTGTAGATCAAAGGATAGAATGCGTTTGGAGAAAATCGCTTCTTCCTACATTGTCAAATACCATAGTCATACAGGTAATAAACGATTATCATATAAATAACAAAACTCTCATGTCTTTGAAAAAAATGTCCGTTCATTAGAAAGAAAATTTTCTCCGACGTAGCAGAGTTTTGTTTCATATTTGCTCCTGTAGATGTAAACAAATTGAGCTTTTTTTGATGTCCATATAAGAACAGGAGTTTTTGAGTGAGATGCGACTGCGAGAAAGATGCGTATTCGAGATCTTCCAACTAAATTGCAAAAAAGAGCAGCCCAAGCACCAAAAAAAATAAAAGTCATGACAAAATTAACTTAAAACAGCAGGAGTTATCTGTAAGTAATTCAAGTGCTTCTTGTGACGACTCTTTTAATTTACCTTCCACGTCAAAGGCAGAAAGAAAAAAAAATTTAGTTTGCCTATATTGTCAAAAACTTGTAACCGTTACAGTGTTTCCGATAGCGCAGCGACTGCTATTGCTTCGTCTGTATTGCAAGATATCTCTCCTAGCAGTGAACCAATTGATAAATTAAAAATAAGACGGGAAAGAAAGAAACTACTTAATGAATGTATTCAAGACCAGAAGCAGCTAGACCTACTATCTTTGTACTTTGACGGCCGAAAAGATAAGACGCTTAATATTATTTAAAATACTGATTGAGAAACATGTATCTGTTAAGGATCCAGATTCAGTTTATGTTGGCTATGCAACACCAGATCGAAGTACTTCTAAAAATATTGCAATGTCTATTATTGCCCTTCCTTCGTCTCACAAAATGAATAAAGAAAATTTGATGGCAATTGGTTGTGAGAGTACAGTCACTAACATTGGGAAATTTGACGGAATAATAAGAGTACAAGCAAATAGACTTCAGCGCCCACTGCAATGGATTATTTACATTTGAACAAATTGCCATTAAAGCATCTATTTAACAAGTTATATGGTGTTACCAAGGAACCATATTCGTATGCTGGTCCTATTGCGAAAAAAATTGCGAAAAACTTGCTTCTGTCGATGTTGTTAGGTAAAACAGTGAGAGAACTGGCAGCCAGACGTGTTCATGAAGCACAAACCTCACCTCATACCCGAAAGCAACCTCGCGTCTTTGAGACCTCTTCTATCAATTTTGACGCAAATAACTACTTTGAAGTTATAAATTGGAAGTTTTTCGATCCAACAATTCTTCGGAACATCACTACTGAAGAAATAAATGTGGCAGTTGAGTGTCTAGAAGTGACAATCTAATATTTTGAAATGCCCTGATTTGACAGTATACAAGCTTTTGTGACCAGAAATAACTAATAAAATTTCGTGTTTTTATTGTTTTATGTTGTATAGGAACCAAAGTTTTATTTATTTTATGTGTAATTAAAAATGTGTTCAGTTTTAATTAATAATAAATAATTTATAGTAAATAAAATATTAATATTTAAAAAATGGCTTTTTTTAAAATACTTAATTCTGAGGAGCTCCGGCGCGGGCTCAAGATGAGACTTTTTTTATAATTTTTTATTTGTATTAACGTAAGACAACAAAATATTACTATTAGAATATGATTCGAAAAGTTTTATTTTTTCTCATACATTAGTGACCCACCATTAAATTTATGTTAACACTCTTAAATTCATGTCTGTAATTTTCAACTGCGTAAAGCGTGATTTTCAGAACACCACAAAATCACACGTGTGGCTTTAAAAGCACGTGATTTTCAGAACAGGCCTAATATTCATGTTTTAAGGAATTCTTTTTATTAGGAATTTCTCAAATTTCATGCAAAAAACACTAGAATAAAAATAATATTATTTTTTCGTATTGATTTAAACGAATTCCAAAACTCATGGCTCATTAAAAAATCTCCAAATCTAAAATTTGTTTGCCAAACACGTTTAAATTCGACACGTTTAGCGAGATATCGCTACATCGGACAACCCTGGTTTTAACATAAAATCCAAACTTATACAATAAATATGTTCAATTAGTAAGTAGTATTGTGGATTTTTTATTGAACTGATTAAAATATCGAAAATTGGATTAAAAACCACTAACAGTTCAATAAAATAACCACAACACTAATTATTGTTAACAGCTAAGGCACGAGCTATATGTTTACATTTGTCCTTCAAGTTGTGTTGAAAACAGGTCAACAACGAAAAAAAAGACAAAATGATGATAAACAAAAAAATGTATTTTGGATTTCAAGAATAATTCTTGACAAAAAGTACGAAAAACAGAAGTAAAAAGAACATGTTAATCAATTAAAATAGTTAATCATTCATTTAAAGCAAAATTTCGATCTGCCAAAGTAAAATACCATTTAGTTTAAAGATTGATGTTTGACAATTGACGTCATCCGTTGACAATGGCGGTGAAGAGGGGTTTGCCGTGTCCACCGTCATGTCCACCGTCATTGTGTGGTTACAATCGAAACTAGTCAGGGAAACCTATCCATGAAAACCCAGCTTAGTCAAGAATGAAAAATTATCAATAAGTTTTAATTTGTTTTCATGTTGTAAAATTCCTTTCTTCATAAAAATAATTTAATGAAAATTAAATTCAATGAACTTAATTCAATGAAATATCGAAAAATGTTCAATTAGTTTAAAAAAATTTTAATAACACTCAAGACTCGCCACCAGCAATTAGGATACAAGCTATGATCGATCACTGAAACCTTTTGCAATATAACAATATTTTGCAAATTCATAAAACACTGAGAATGGCCACCCGATGCTGGCTTATTAGTATATGTTGTAAATGCGATTTCAAAAATTAAACTAAAGTCTATAGTACACGGCATGTAAAATTACACATGAGCATGTGGTTCTGACGTAATTTTGACGTCAACGCAAAGCCACAATAAACATTGCGTGTTGTGTGATGACGTCAAAATTACGTCAGAACCACATGCGCATGTGCCTTTTTACATGCCGTGTACTATAGGCTTAAGTAATGAAGCATACTCAAAAAGACAAACAAAAGACAACAAATAAATAAAAAAAAAACACTAAAACAAGTATTGTTTTCTATATATTTGATGTGGAAAATAATAAACCCACATACAAATATCTTAAACATTTATTAATTTACTCCCGAGCTTTATGAAGTTTAAAGTGGGGAACAGAATAGTCGCTGTAGTACAACGTAACGAAAATGGCAGTTTTAAGGTAGTGTCAAGATAATACTTAGTTTTAGTAGTCGTTGCAGTTAAAGTTGAAGCGCAAAGTTTGAAATTTTGAACTTTGCTGTGCTACAGAGCATTCGTCAGCTTCAGCTACTACTACAACTACTTTATTCTGTTCTGTATTCTGACATCAAACAAAACGTACACGTCATTTTGTACGAAGGGAGTAAACCAAGTAGTTTCGTTTCTTTTTTTTTAACACTAAAAAACTTCTGTATATTTATTAATGACATTTAAAATCACGTCAAGGTAGATTTCATTTTTAAATAAATGTGTTTATTTTTTTAAGTTTATTTAAACAAAAAAGATTGTAAATTTAACTATAAACAAACAAATAGTAGAAATATAAGTTAGTTTTTATACACAGTTCCATCAACGGACTCTTAAGTATTTTCTATAAAGTACAACATATTTTTTTAATAATATATATGAATTAATAATGATACGATTTACATATGTGTGTATTTCTATATAAATTAATGTAATAAAAAATTTGAAAAAAAATCTTACTTATATTTCAAGGGATTAAAAGTAACTGTCAAAAAAACAAAAGAGAAGAATAACCACAATTATCTATGAGTCATCAATATTTTCAAATCTTTATATTTGGAATCATATATCTATCTCCCGTACTTTTTTTTTTTTTTTTTGGTTATTTTACCATAATTTCAATCACGCGAAAAAAGCCTTTGAAATGAAAATGACCCATATATCTTGTATAAAAAACGGCTTTCAATGGGATTACAAAATTGACTATTAATCCTAGAACTAAAACAAAATTTGTTGCTCGGAAATAAAACATGTTTTGATACTATTTATCTCATACCGACTCATATTTCTTACAGACATTACATTTAACATTGAGAGAGAGTGAAACTCAAAACTCCCATATTTAGATACTTTGATACATTGATGCCATTTTTTTTAAAGCAAAAAGCACTTTAGAATTAAAAAAAAGGCACTAAAAAGCACTATTTGGCGACTATTCACTATTCTTAATAGTTTCCAAGCAATTTTCTATTTTTGAAACAGTGTCTACATCTTTAATAAAATGTTTAACGAAAAAATCACATTGTTTTTATAAAGATTAAAAAACCAATGTATATAAGAATATAATTTTGTCATCGTCAAAATTCCACTAGTATCCAGATTATGAATTATAGGGTTGCAATTTTTCTATTTTTATATTGTTCTTTTTATATTATATATATAAATAGAAATAAACCAACATCCAACTTCAAATTAAAAAGTGTGAGATTTACAAAACAAAACAGAATGAAACTGAGTATCCCTCTCCAGTCTTCTCACATCTCTCACAAATAAACTCGAGAATTGGTGCAACAAAAATTGCAAGTCTGGACGATGACTTTGTATTGAGCTTACTTAAGAAAAAGTTGCCATACTAAAATAATGTTTTTACAGTTAACATAATTGCTACTGCATAATAAATTAAACAATGGTAGGAAAAAAATAACTATTGTTAAAAGCACTAAAGGCACTAACGAAAAATTGAAAAAGCACCAAATTAGTGCTTTTTCTTAGTTTGGCACTAAGGCTAAAATCGTTTCGAGACATAAAAAGCACCATAAATAGTGCCAAAAGCACTAAGTTGACATCACTGCTATGAGAATTAAAAAAGAGAAAAATCTGTAGAATCATTAATTACATATTTCTTAAAACATCCAAAGAGAGTTATGTAAGTAAGTCAATACCATTAATGTTTACATTCCAACAGAAGCAGGTTTTTAACTTACTTTTGTTAACAAACAAATTGCTGACAATGCGTCTGCAATATTTGCAATATTTAACAGTTCATTTGGCATTAAATACATCCGGCTCGTGCAACCAAATAAATTCCAGGAAAGAAAACACGCCATCCAAAAAAAAGTTAGAACATCATCGATTTTGGCGTTTATAAAATATTGTTTATAATTAATGGATAGTTAGTTGTAATATTTATTTGTAAGTGATTAGTTTAACTTTGTAGAAAGAATAATGTGTTAAAAAATAAAACAAATAAAAATTATTTTTTGTAAACATTTTCTAGAAAGAATTCAACATTTTTTATTTTTTCGAATTTATTCTATGAGTTAAATTTCAGTTATGTATTTTTATAAAGATTTTTGTAATAGTTCTATAAAGTCATTCCTAAAAAATTTAAGGAATAGAACTATTACAAAAACCTTTATAAAAATACATAACTGCAATTTAACTCATAGAATAGATTCGAAAAAATACAAAATGTTATTTCTTATAAAAAGAAATAATTTCCAATATCTATTTTCTAGAAAGAATTTTAGGAATAAGTGATTTAGAATTTTGTAAAAATAGCAAGGAAATATTTAAGATATATTAGGTTAAGTAAGGTTGAGTTCTTCAGTGAGTGGTCCCTTTGTGACACCCAGCGCCAATGCCCATCCTACAGAGCAGTTTTCAATTAAATTTTTTTTACACTATTTGTAACGATTTATGCATGAAAAATTTTCTGGCAACACTGACGTATAGATTTAGCACTTGCTCAACTATAGAGCATTAACTAGAAATTTTTATTATTTTTCTTTTTGGAAAAAACCGACACGCAATATTTATATCTCCCTGCAGTAAAAATATCGTTCTGTTTGGTCTCCATTTTGGTCATGTAACAGTTGGCTTAAAAATTATTTTTTGTATCCATTTTTATATTAAACTAGCTTAACCCGGTGCGCTTCGCTACACTGACCCCGCACATTTTTATATTGAAATTTATAGTTTACTATAATAGTAGCTTTAACCACGTTTGAAGACTCTCCCTTTAATAGTTCTTCAGTTGAGCGATATTTAATGTATGCATCCTATGGGAGGTATTTCCCCCCCTGCGCCTACCCGCTTTATTTTTATTTTCAAAAGTGTAGTATACCATAAGAGTGACTTTTAGAAAGTTTGAACATTCTCACTATTACAGTTCTTAAGATATTCGATGTTAAACATTGGCGTCCTATGGGGTATTCCTATACCCCCGCTGCTATTTTATTTCAATTCCGGGGCTCAGAAGATCCTACTACAAAAAGTTCAGCAAAATGCGTGCAGCGGCTCTTAAGATATGCGATAATTAATATTGGCATCCTATGGGGGTACCAATTCCCCTGCCCCTATCGAAAAAATAAGTAGCCTATTTTATTTTTAGGGCTCACGTGATGTTACTGAAAAAATTTCAGGAAAATCGTGCGATAATTAATATTGGCATCCTATGGGGGGTACCAATTCCCCTGCCCCTATCGAAAAAATAGGTAGCCTATTTTATTTTTAGGGCTCACGTGATGTTACTGTAAAAATTTCAGGAAAATCGTGCTATAATTAACATTGGCATCCTATGGGGGGTACCAATTCCCCTGCCCCTATCGAAAAAATAAGTAGCCTATTTTATTTTTAGGGCTCACGTGATGTTACTGTAAAAATTTCAGGAAAATCGTGCGATAATTAATATTGGCATCCTATGGGGGGTACCAATTCCCCTGCCCCTATCGAAAAAATAAGTAGCCTATTTTATTTTTAGGGCTCACGTGATGTTACTGTAAAAATTTCAGGAAAATCGTGCGATAATTAACATTGGCATCCTATGGGGGGTACCAATTCCCCTGCCCCTATCGAAAAAATAAGTAGCCTATTTTATTTTTAGGGCTCACGTGATGTTACTGTAAAAATTTCAGGAAAATCGTGCCATAATTAATATTGGCATCCTATGGGGGGTACCAATTCCCCTGCCCCTATCGAAAAAATAAGTAGCCTATTTTATTTTTAGGGCTCACGTGATGTTACTGTAAAAATTTCAGGAAAATCGTGCGATAATTAACATTGGCATCCTATGGGGGGTACCAATTCCCCTGCCCCTATCGAAAAAATAAGTAGCCTATTTTATTTTTAGGGCTCACGTGATGTTACTGTAAAAATTTCAGGAAAATCGGTTCAGTAGTTTCGGAGTCTATAAAGCGACAAACAAACAAACATACATAATCCATTTTTATATATATAGATAGATAGATAGATAGATAGATAGATAGATAGATAGATAGATAGATAGATAGGTAGATGAAGAAAAAGGTTTTGAAAAAAATAACAGAATTAGGTACGATTTTCACCCCTTAAACGTTCGAATTTCGAAACGCATCAAATTTGTATTTGTATTTTTTAGATAAGTTACGAATGTGATATATTTTTAATTTTAATGTTTTTTGGTTTAATAGATAGATGGCGTGGCAAAAAAGTTTAAAAATACAGGTTTACTCCCCAAAAGGGTCTAATTTAAAAAAAGTACCAGACACCTAACCGCTTATTATTTTAATTAACATCAGGTTAGGGAATTTCCCGTTTTAATCGATTTCGCGAGAGGCCAACCTCCCGGGCAAATTTCGCATTTTACTTCAGGCGTTTAGGTCGTGCGATGATGAATCAGGCAGTAACTTTACAATTTTATATTATATAGGTAGATGAAGAAAAAGGTTTTGAAAAAAATAACAGAATTAGGTACGATTTTCACCCCTTAAACGTTCGAATTTCGAAACGCATCAAATTTGTATTTGTATTTTTTAGATAAGTTACGAATGTGATATATTTTTAATTTTAATGTTTATTGGTTTAAAAGATAGATGGCATAGCAAAAAAGTTTTTAAAAAATACAAGTTTTACCCGTTTACTCCTTATTTCAAAAAAGTGCTTTTTTGTATCTCCTTTAGCTTAGCAGATATGAGGTCAGCGTGATCGATTTGGCGAAAGGCCTGCCTCAGGTCCAAATGTCAACTTTTTAGCTTCAGGCGTTTAGGCTGTGCGATGAAAATAAATAGATGAAGAAAAAATATCTTGGAAAAAGTAGCAAAATTACGTACGATTGTTACCCCTTGAACGTTCGAATTCAGAAAAAGTACAAAATTTTCACTTGGCATTTTTTAGATAAGTTACGAATTTTATATAATTTTTATTTCTATGTGCATTGATTTAAACGGTAGATGGGGGACAAAAAAGAACCAAAATTCAGGTTTTACACTTTGAGTCCCTAAAAGAGCCGAATTTCGAAATAGTACGAGACACCTGTTCTCTTTTTTTTATTTAGTGAACAACAATAAAAGCACAAAATAAAGTACAAAAAAGTACCAAAAATTGCCTCTTACAGATGCTCATTCAACGCTTTGCTTGTTTAATTTTATGTTTGTAGCTGCAATACTAACAAAAATTCAATAAGTAACTGTTGGCAAACAATACAGTACGAAAAAGTACCAAAAACCACTCTTACAGATTCTCATTCACTTGCGAACTTGCATGTTAAATTTTATGTTTATAGGTCCAATTTTAACGGAAATTCAAAAAGTAACAGGTAAAGAACAAAAAATACCAAAAAGCCCCTCTTACAGATTCTCATTCACTCAGGGCATTGCATTTTTAATATTATGTTTGTAGATCCAATATTAACGAAAATAAAAAAGGTACCAGTTAAAAAACGAAAAACTGCCAAGAAGATCCCTCTTATAGGTTCTTGTCCACTCAGAACATTTAATGTTGAATTTTATGATTTTAGGTCCAATACTAACGGAACTTCAAATAGTACCAGTTAAAGACCAAAAGGTACCAAGAAGCCCCTCTTGCAGATTTTGATTTACTCAGGAGCATGCATGTTTAATTTTATGTTCATAGGTCCAATATTAACGAAAATTAAAAAAGTACCAGCTAAATAACGAAAAAGTACCAATAAGATCCCTCTAACGAATTCTCATTCACTCAGGACCTTGCATGTTTTATTTTATGTTAATAGGTCTCATTTTAACGAAAATTAAAAAAGTACCAGTTAAAGAATGAAAAAGTACCAAAAAGATCCCTCCAACAAATTCTTATTCACTCAGGACTTTGCATGTTTAGTTTTATGTTTCTAGGTCCAATATTAACGATAATTAAAAAAAATTGTCAGTTGTGGAACCAAAAGCCTAAAGTAAGAAATAAAATTTCCCGTATTTCCACTTTTTGGTACTTTTTTTCTCCCCATTGAAGCATAACAAATTTCAATATTGTAGTAGGAGCCCATAATTTAATACGTATATGTCAATGAATAAAAAAAAAATGTTTTGTAAAAAAGTACCAAAAATAGTAACGGTTTTTACCCCCTAAACGTCAAAATTTCGAAAAAGTACCAAATATGTATTTGGATTTTTTAGATAAGTTTCAAATGTGATATAACCCTTATTTCTATGTTGACAAAAAAGTAAAAATATACAGATTTAACCCGTTTACTCCGTATTTCCCCTTTTTGGTACTTTTTTTCTCCCCATTGAAGCATGAAAAATTTCAATATTGTAGTGGGAGCCCATAATTTAATACGTTTATGTCAATAAATAAAAAAAATGTTTTATAAAAATAGTACCAAAAATAGTTACGCTTTTTACCCCTTAAACGTCCGAATTTCGAAAAGGTACCAAATTCGTATTTGGATTTTTTAGATAAGTTTCAAATGTTTATGGATTTAAAAGATAGATGGGGTGACAAAAAAGTACCAAAATGCAGGTTTTACCCGTTTACTCCCTTAAAGGGCTGAATTTCCAAAAAGTACCAGACACCTGTCCGCTTATTTTTCTGAAGAACAACGAAAAGCAATAAATTTTGTTTGTATCTCTTTTAGTTTTAGAGATATACGGTTACCGAATTTACCCGTTTTTGCCCTTTTTTACCCCCTAAACATTCGAATTTCCAAAAATCCCGTCTAAGTGGATCGATTTGGGGAGAGACCAACCCCTGGTCCAAATTTCAAGTTTTTAGCTTCAGGCGTTTAGGCTGTGCGATGATGAATCAGTCAGGCAGTCAGTAACGTTACAATTTTATATATATAGATTAATAATTCCTTTGCTTCTACTTGAAAATTTTAAATTTCGAGTTAATACTCTCTTGTCGATCAAGTGCGATTAATTGAATAAAACATTTTTAGTCCTCGTTTTTTAATTTGAGGATATTTTAATGTCGATTTTATAGATCGCATTATTCACGGGTTTCCTTTAACAGCTATGATTTTATAAAAAAAATAAAACATTCATTAATGGTACTTAAATCCCATGTCCACCGTAAAACACATCGTCATATCCTACAGGTATTGAGGTGCTAAAAACACAACCGAAAATAGTCACAATCATGTCGTTTTTGTTTATTTCGCCAGGGCAGAAACATAAAATATAATTTTTTTTTTAAACTCTTGTGTGGAGAATAAAGCCCTTGGTCAACGTAAATTTATTTGTATTTTAATGTATACGAAATTATTTAGGTCAAGGATATTTTTACATTCTTATGAAATACAACAATAAAACAATCCTTACAACAGAAAGAGCCAAAATAATAATGGTCGTAATAAAGGAGTAAAAAAACACAGGATTAAAACGTGGCAAGCTAAAAAAAACTTTTAAATTGAAATCAGTTCATCAATGATTGTGACGTTAATCCCATGTTAATAATAATAATATATTACCAAAATTGTTATTGGCGGTTGTTATGTACTTAGCTGGTTTTTGTAGCAAACATTCAGAATTTAATCTTCTTGCTTGTTATTTAATTTTAAGTACATACAATCAAAAGTTCATTAAACGCATTTTCTTTCAATCAAACTGAATTATGAGCCGCAGAAAGAAACGCATAATATACTACAAAATCTTAGGTGTTTTCGCCATATGACTTTTTGAATTTTCTGTTTTATAACCAAATGTTACGCTCCAGGGCGAGAGGATAAGGGAGCAAAATGTTTACGCATTTTCTTGTTGAAGCTTTTATTAAACTTTTTTTTAAATAATTTTTGCTAACAAATACAAACATGTAATTAGTTGCGTGTTTCAAGTATTTTATTTTTGCCAGACCGACTTCCTTTTGACCAACTTTGATTTCTTTTTACTTGGTTGTTTCTTCTTTTTTTAAGAATTCTTTTCCCATGTTTTGTTATTGATTTCTTTTTCTTTGCCTACGAATCCGCCTTAAAGTTTTTTTTATAAAATCTTAAAGCAAAAAACATTTTGTTTACTTACATTGTTTCTTGCACCAACATCAGCTCCCAATTCAATCATTCGATCCATGATTGAAGTTTTGTTGTCTTTGGTGGCAAACATCAGAGGTGTCATACCAGTATTCTGAAATAAAGTGAATAAAAAAATTGTAAATCTACTTTGTACCAAAAATGTGATCACAAAAGAATATTTTGCATATTATTCAGTTTTCAAGCCCGGAATATAGTGTTTCAAGCAAATGGTGTCGCGAAAGATCAAATGCAAAATATCGTAGCTGTTATGTAAAGTCTAATGCTTTAAACACATTCGAGACAGCAGGCTTCCGACTTCAATATGTCAAAAATAGAATACATGTGTGTATATGGAAATGATTAATTTAACGACGACACGGCTACATGGCTTCAGGTTGTTGTCCATGCTGATTTTGTCGTTGTAGTCAAATTAAACTAATTTCTATTTTTGTCCGCTACAAAACAGAAAAAGTGTTGCTAATATAATCAAAAATTAGAAGAATTAGTGCTAAAAAAAAATTATTTTTTTGATTGAAACAAGAATATAAGCTCGGCTCACCACCAAATTTTTGTATCCTTAAAAGAAGTTATGCATATTGGAAGATGTTTGTCACGCCAACGCTCCTAGTTTAAGAGTTATATGTCGTAAACACTTTAAAATACTGTATCCATATCTCTTAAGGTATAAACTGAAACTTAGCAGTATTCAAAGTGCGTTTTACATAGTGCTTAAAGCATACCGATTTATTAACCCATTAAAAGCCCATTTCAAATACTCATACCTCTTGACAGACTTTTTTCTAAGTTAACTTTTCAGATCGTATTAATAAGAAATTCAACAAATCAGTGCAAACCATAACAAATCGTATTCAAGCCGAAAGTTGAGAGTTTAAACAAAATCAGAAATAAATAAAAAAAAAAAAACTATTAGCGTTGTAATATTGTATATCTGCAGTAGCCAGCTCAAAAATAAAATCGAAACGTCCCAAAATTCTCGAGGCTTTGAAGAACACATAGGAAAAAGCACAGAGGAAAACATTACATAGACCGAAATATGCCGATCTTAAAGCAAGTTTGTAGAAATGTTTTTCTTGAAGCAACGAAAACGTAATTGCGCAAAGGCTGTTTCAGTTGCAATATCAATAGCTAAGCATTAGTTCACGTAACTGCAACCTGAAAAGACAATAATGTCAGTAATAGATGGCTGGCAAATTTGTACAAAATGCACAGAATTCGCTATCTGAAAATTTTTGAAGAACTTATTTTCTGACAAACGTCAAATGTATCACCTTTAACTTATAAAACATGACTAATTGTATTATTATTAACTATAAATTGTAGTTCAAGTGCAATTGTGAAATTGAAAACAGCCAGTAATAATAAGATATAAGTATCTTTTTGTTTGTAATGATGACAAATAAGTAATTGAAAAAAATATAGGTACACATGTTTATTATTAAATTTTTTTTGCAATTTAAAAGTTAACAACCCTTAGGACATTTCCGTTAACTTTTTTGCGATTCTTCTGTATATTAGGATTTTTTATTCAACCTGCCTTTAAAATGATATTCTTTATGAGTTCCAAAAACAACAAAATTAAAATATTTTAAATGGTTTTTAATATATTCAGAGGTTTTAACGTTACAAAATGTATCATAAATAAGTTTTTATATTTTTGTAAGCTTAAATTAACTTTGTGTACGAGTCTGCAATTATGCATGTTGTTCAATTTATAAAATTTAAAAATGATAGTGGCACCACTGAAATGTAAATACATATTAAAAAACACAGCTGTTTATATTTTTTCAATTGTAGCTGTCGTCTTCAAAATTATTCAGTAGCTGATTACGCGACTACAATTGCAGCCAATAGCATTTGTAGTCGTGTGTTCGTGTTGCCTGCTGTCTCGAATGTGTTTAATGCATAACAACAAAATAAACAGAGTTGTTCTTGAGACTGTCATAGCCCGACAGCTTTTGAGTTGATGTGAAAGAACTCGGGTCCATAGAGGGTCGGAAAAGGGACTTGTGCAACTCTAAAATTGGTAACCTCGGATTTTCAAACTTTTGAAGAATTCGCCAAATTGCAAAAAAGTTAGACTTAAGCTGAACTACAAAAAATATGAATAAATATTCAGGTTATCTCCTTTGCCTTTAGAGATATTCGTATAAAACGGATTTTTTGGGTTGATTTTTAACGATTTTTTAAGGTTCTTAATCGGGTGGATTATGTTTAATATTAAACTGTTGCCAATAGTGGGTTATACACTTTTTATATTGGTAGGAAAGCAGACTTTAAGCAGTAGAATGTTGTCTTATAAAATGCTAATGCATTTTTCTATAGTGTATAGTGGTATATTCGAGGCTAATATATACATATGTGTATAAAGGTAATACATATGAATACTCATTTTTACTATTTCACAAAAAGATCACTGTGTTCTTTCGCTGCTAAAAAAAATATTTTCCTCAGAAAAATATAAAAATGTGTTTTGTTCTCGAAAAAAAAAGTTTATGTTTACTTGTTAATACAATTTTTAGTAAATTTGACATATGTTTTCCCCACAAATTCTAATAATTGAATAATTGAACCGATTTTAACAAATTTAAAACAGTAATGTTTTGTAATATGTCGAGTGGTAAATAGTGACAGTATGGCCATTTTTCCGGAATTGCGAATTTGGGGTATTTCTTAATCAAAAATGGGGATGCCTTTTAGTCCAATGACTTAAGATGTTTTCAGTCAACATAACATCAAAATTGCATTGTGATATCTCTATCCATGTCAGATTTAATGGAATGTCAAACATTAAAATTATTATTTCTATAGTGTAAAAGAATGAAAGGGCTTTCAACCTGAGTAAAAAAATAGTAATTTTAAGGTTTGACATTCTATAAATCTGACATGAATAAAGGTATCATAATAAAATTTGGCAGCTATTTAGATTAAAAAGTTCTTAAAACAGTGCTCTACAAAACATCCACCCTTGCAAATAAAAAAATACCATAATTCTCAATCCCAATCAACGATTTTCAGCCACTGTGCGCCGCAGTATTTACATACAAATTTTAGAGTATTAATCTTTTGGACCGCAGGGTACCAATAGACCAAGCATTATCAAAGTTATCATGAGTTTAAGATTCATATATGAATGATTTGTGCAAGTATAAATAACAAGTATCAAAAAATTCTTTAAAAGAACTAATAACAACCTTAGGCAAGCTTGTTGCAAGTTCTTTCAAAATCGTTTTAGTTTGTTGGGTATAGGCGAAATATTATGCAAAGGGTAAAATATGTCAAAGTATATGTGTGTCATTAGAATTTTAAGTTCTGAATATTTTTGCAATTTGCTTTCTAAACTGCAAAAAACAGGTTATTTACGAATATTCCGAAAACGCTTCTGAAGAAATATACATTAATGGCATATTTGTGCTCGACAGCCCCAATTTAGCTATCGTTGTTGAGGTTTTGGCAAAAAGTTGAAAATTTAATTTAAAATATAAGTAAATTGGACTTAGAAATAATTCACAAATATGGCTCAAATTCCGTTATGTAAAACATTTTTGCATAAGCATTTCACTGTTTGAATACTCTACGATATACATTGTTTGGCAACACTGAGGTGGGTTGAATTAATTTCAAATGCATGCCACCATAATAATATCGTTACTATTCCTATGTAACAATTGTATAAGAACTATGACTATGGAACGACTTCCAACATTTGCAATGCATTTTGTCCTTGTTCTAAAAAGCAAAACTTATGCAATTAGTTTCAATTATCATAAATTGGCTTATATGCAAACCCAGTCAGCCAGATTAACTGGCTCAGGGCTCTAGGTCGATCGGTATATAAAAGTGAGTTTTGATGCCGCAGAAACTTCAGCTGAAACGCATATTAAACTTCCCACATATGGTGGTCTTTTTACATATACTTACATACATATGAGCTCGTATATTACGGCGGGTCGATTTTTTTGTCAATCAAGGATATTGTAAAGACATAATAAATATAATAAGAGGCATAATTAATAATAATAAATAATTAAAATGGAGCCTCCGACTTTCCGCACGAAAGTTTTTATAATATGTTTCTTCATATCAAACAAAAAGTGTTTTTCAAAATTTAAACAAACTCTCTCTAGAAAAATCGAAGGCTCCATATTGTTTTTAGAACAATGATTTCTTCGGAACATCTGTTAAAATTTTTTCGCAGATTACGTCTCTTATATACCACTTGAAGATTTTTTTTGTCTGGAACAATTGGATCCACTCTAATTTATATACAAAAACTATAAACTAATAAACTTTCTGAAAGTTAAACACCAGACAGAGGGCTTTGGTACTTGCATTACCTCCAGCAAAGATCAACATGGAAACCTGGTGCTGGATAGGACGAGTGTGCTAAAAATATGGAGAGAACATTTCTCCCAGTTGCTGGTATCTGAGGAAAGCGGCAGGGAAGATACGCCCGATCCAATCTGCGATGACGGTGTCGAATGTACGCCGCCCAACCAAAGTGAGTTGAAACTAGCTATACACCGCCTGAAGAACAACAAGGCTGCGGGCGCCGATGGTTTGCCTGCAGAGCTATTTAAGGACGGAGGCGATGAGTTGATTAGGTGCATGCATCAACTTATTGGTACTATTTGGCTAAAGGAATGCATGCCCGATGAGTGGAGTCTAAGTGTGCTGTGTCCCGTTTATAAAAAGGGAGATAAATCTGCTTGCGCCAATTATAGGGGGGATAAGTCTTCTTTCCATCGCTTATAAGATCCTGGCAATAATATTGTGTGAACGACTAAAACCAAAAGTCAACGAAATAATTGGCCCTTACCAATGCGGTTTTAGACCTGGTAAATCCACCTCAGACCAGATATTTACATTACGCCAAATCCTGGAAAAAACCCACGAAAAGCAAATCGACACCTACCATCTGTTTGTCGATTACAAGGCCGCTTTTGACAGCCCGATTCGAGCAAAGGTATATCAGGCCATGTCTGAATTTGGCATTCCGGCAAAGTTGATAAGGCTATGCCAGATGACTCTAACTGATACGAAATCATCAGTAAAAATTGGAAATGATCTTTCCGAACCGTTTACCACCACACGGGGATTCAGACAAGGTGACTGTTTATCGTGCGACCTCTTTAACATCGTATTGGAAAAGGTGATACGCGACGCTGCTGTTAATAGAAATGGCACGATCTTCACCAAAAGCCACATGCTCCTCGCATATGCAGATGATATTGATGTCGTGGGAAGAACATTGCGAGACGTAACTGCTGCCTTTGCAAGTATTGAGAAGGAGTCACAAAACATGGGTCTGGCAGTTAATGAAGCAAAAACTAAGCTAATGGTTTCAACGAACAGAAAATCTACTAGATTGGATGGAACTGTGAATGTTGGTAACTTTAACTTCGGGGTTGTGGAAGAGTTTTTGTACATTGGATCCACCATAAATAAAACCAATAACACTAGTCTGGAAATTCGAAGAAGAATTATACTAGCAAATAGATGCTTCTTTGGGCTGAGCGGGCAAATCAAATCTAAAGCCCTCTCCCGAAACACAAAAATCACACTCTATAAGACACTTATACTACCAGTGCTTTTGTAGAGCGCAGAGGCATGGGTACTTGCGCAGGCAGATGAAGCTGTACTTGGTGTTTTCGAGAGAAAATTTCTTCGTAAAATATATGGACCGGTGTGTGTTAGCGGAGATTATCGGCATCGTATGAACCATGAGCTGTATGAGCTGTATGCCGATATTGATATAGTGAAGCGCATAAAGATACAAAGACTGCGCTGGCTAGGACATGTTGTGCGAATGGAAGCAGATGATCCGGCTAAGAAGATTTTTTAATACGATCCGGAAGGTATGCGCAAGAGGGGACGGCCGAAGCTCCGCTGGAAAGATCAGGTTCAACAACAACTTTCTGATCTGAATATCCGAAATTGGAGAAAAAGCGCAGAAGATCGAAGCGCATGGCGATCAATTCTTAACTCGGCTAAAGACCTACCCAGGTTGTGAATAGCCACATATAATAATAAAAAATAAACTAATAAAATTTAAAATTTGTATCCAAATAATTTTAAAGTGCACCCAGTGCTCTAAAAATGTTCTTATTGGAAAAAAAATAAAATCAAATACATTCATGTATATTTTTTATTAACATGACAACGCGTTAAGTTATTTTTTATATAGATTATATTTTTAAAAAACTGTCGTATTATTTATATTCAACAGAAAATGTTGTAATAATTTCCCTCAAAAATAGGAAACCAATAGTAGACCATTTGTCTTGTCTCCATTATCAACAAGCAGCAATAAAAGCCGAAAATGTTGTTATTTACTTGACAAAATAACGACACCCTTTGAAATTCGCCGTCGTTACCAAGACAAAAGGTATTAAAGAAAATGCCAAAAAAAATCTAAGAAAAAATATTTCTGCGATGAAATATTCAAAAGCAACACGATACTTTGTGCACACACATATCGCTCTTGATCATCAAGAGGATATTAACTCAAAATTTTTATTTTCTTACTTTTTGTTAAAAAATATAGTGCTATTTTGTCTACTCTTTGCTAATGAAACGGTTGGTTCAAAAATTATTTTTATATGAAATTTAATATGAAATTAAATATAGTTTTGCCTCTATTAAAATTTTTTGATTCTTGAGTTAATACCCTCTTTATGATCAAGTGCGATATATTGTACTTATTTGTATTTTCATGGAAAAAGTGAAAATTTTGTGGTATTTTCATTTTGAACGGATTGAAATTTTCTTTACTTTTATTTCATTAGGATAACTGCCGAAAAGGGGGGAATTTTGTTTTGATATACAATTTTTTGATGGTTTTCTTCGGCTTTTCATTCAAATATATATTTAAATAAAAATATACTTTTAGTGGTTTAGTTATAATATCCAATGACAATAACAACAACAAGATAGAAAAGGATTTCAAAACAAGTATACTTGTATTGTTGTATTGCTTATGGTTTTACTTTATTTGGAACACTTCAATTGCTGGTGCTGCAATGTTTTCTTGTCATGAAATTTATTTTCTCCATATTAAATGAAGTTGTCTTAAAAAAAACCATGCAATTTCAAAATACTTTTTTTCCAAAAATAATTAACATATTCTGCCTATATTGACATAGATAAATACGTGTAGTCGGTCTAACTTAAGTTATGCTTAACATGAAACTACTAAAAACTGTTTTTTTTACTAACATTTTCGAATTGAATGAATTTGTACTCATTGCTGATTAAAAAAAAAAAACATAACCTAAATTGTACTTGAAAGTACAACTATCCAGTTTATTGATGTTAGGTCCGAAACTCATAATGTCAAAATAAGACTAATAGAGTAGCATTTTCACACTTGCATACATTTCGTAGGAACGCATGGAAAATTTTAAAAATGGGAAACATACATTCACACGTGAAACATCTAGCAACTTCTATCAATCAAAAATTTCACGAATTCTGAAAAAAAAAACTTTTTTTAAATACTTTTTTCTGCAAAAGTGCCAAAATAATTTTAAAAGAATGCACCAAAATGTATTTGGAACTCATTTTCTTATAAAATAAAAACAAAATTCTCTAATCCCGCATTGCCGTTCTCCAGATATACAGAAATCTATAACGTCTTTGTGTGTGAAGTGACTCGCTCAGTTCTCCAATCCCGCCTACATGTTGTTGAATGCTGTATGTTGATAACCAAGAATGTACCATTCTTGGACAGTTTGGCTTTTGCCGTTTTCCAGATATTTATAAAAAAAAACATTAACAAGGGATTTATGGGTGAAATCAGAGGCAGTAGTGGTTTTCCAGCCATTTGTGCATCTATATGCTATTAAAATGTAGAACGATACAAATGTGTGCAAAAATACAAACATTTGTATCGTTTGCCATAGTGATTACCCTTAATGTTAAATATAATGATTATATTGATTAATAAAATTTGTAAAAATTTTAAATTGTAATTTTTATCATAATTAATGATTAATTTAATTAAAAATGTGATAAAAAAAAACACGAACGATTTTCAACAATGTGTTAATTGATTTTATTAAAAAATAATTAACATAAAATATTTTTTTTATTCAATTTCATCAGTTGATTCAAACTCATAAAAAAAAATAATTAATAAAGTAATTGAATAGAGCAAACAAATAATTGATTTATTTGTAAGGTTCTATTAAAATTTTAACTAAATGAATTGAGATGAATAATTGAAATTAGAATTCGCAATTAATTAATAAAATCAATTTTGTAGTTAACCATAAAAATCTTATTTTAAAAAAACACATTTTTATCCCCACCAACACTTTTGGTAGGAATGATGTTGTTTTAATTACTCTAATTAATTTCGTGAAATCGCTCCAAAAGTTACCGCAGTTCCCATGCCCACTCTCGGAAAACCCTTTAATACGCCTAAACTTGTGAAGAGTCAAGTTAAAATTTTGCACATTTCAATTAGAAAATAAAACGACACGTTACTTTTGGTCTTTTTGGTTTGTGCATTTCAAAAGTAATTTCTTTCTTTAATAAATTTTCTTCCTTTATTATTTTCAGCACTTCTCGTTGGACTTAATTGTTGGACACGCTTAAAAAGAATAACAAAGTTTAAAATTTTCTTTCGTTTTCGACAGTATAAACAGAGTTAATCAAATAAATATAAAAGATCAATATCGTGTTCCCTATCGTCTCAAGGAAGAATGTGATGATGCATTTCCTTTTATAAAAAAGGTAAAACAACAATTAAGTTAACGATTCCCTGAATCCCGAAAATCCCGGGATTTTTCGGGACTGGCATCCCTACTCTGCAGTTATAGAAAAATTTACTTTTGTTGTTCTTTCAATTATAATTTTTTGTGTATTTTAAAAAAAAAACAATTTTAAATATTTTTCAACACGTAGGCAATTCACAAAGTGTTCTTTTGCGTCATATTGGTTGTATATGATATATCTATATATACAAAAATAAGTCCGTATATGTACGTCGCCGAACTAATCATAAACGCGTGCGATTTCAACCAAACTTATACACGTAGGCAGTGGCCCATATATGGTTTATATGAAGTTTGGTTAAAATTTTCGGTCTGGGGGCGGAGGGGCGTGGCAAAATCCATAACTTGAGAACGGCTTGACCGATTTGAACGATTTTTTCTTTAAAATGATCGCCATGGTCCAACTTAGGTTTTTACGGAAAGAAAATTGTGCCCCGCCCAGCAAAAAAAAACGGCTCCATCGAGTTGACTAATTTTTCTTTCAAATGTACGTATTAATCAACTTAAAGTTTTCATCGAAAGAAAAATTTACCATGCCTACTTTTACGCCCACTTTTTCTATTAAGCGCATAACTGGAGAACGGCATGACCGATTCCAACGATTTACCATTTGAATTCAAGCGGCTCCAATTCCCTTTGCGTCTTGCCTTTGCTATTACCATCAACAAAGCACAAGGCCAATCATTGACTATTGCTGGCTTAAAAGGTCATGAACAATTTGATCGAAGCAACAATTTTAAAGGGGAAGTTTAAAGGTGAAGATGTATTGATTCCACGAATTCCAATGATTCCATCAGATTTACCTTTTGAATTCAAAAGACTACAGTTTCCAATAAGTCTTGCATTTGCTATTACAATAAATAAAGCGCAAGGGCAATCGTTGGAATTGTGCGGAATTGATTTAGAATATCCTTGCTTTTCACACGGCCAGTTATATGTTTCGTGCTCACGTGTTGGCAAGCCTTCAGTTCTCTTTATCTACACAACAACTCATGGCAAAACCAAAAATGTTGTCTGCGAAAGAGCTCTAAGATAGTTCAGGTGATACATAGTCTAAGATTGTAAGAAACTAGAATTAAAAGTTGAATAATAGGGAACAAAACCAACTTTATTAAAAACAAGTGTGTTTCTTTTCTTATTTTGTTTTGCCGTGCGAAGCAGGCAACGGGCCCGCTAGTATTTTTATAAATTTGACAATAATAAAAATATAGCAAATACAGCCAATATGCCACAGTAGAACACTTTATAAATTGGCTAACTGCTATACATATTAAATTTTTTAAACGGTAAATTTTTGAGATTGATTAATTTATCTTTAAAACTTCTTTTGGGATTTATTTTTACAACATATAATTAAGTGTTCATTTAATTACAAACAACATTTATTTATTTTCCAGAATACCCCATTGCACAACCGTAATGGGTACAAATTCCGAAATAGAATAGCCGGAGATCCAAATTTCAGTTGTAGATGGTGCGGAGGCATCCAGAGAGTTCAAAAACTCTGTTGGATAATTACCAGCTTCGTTAACATCGCTAACTGTATCGATCGATTTGTATGATAATAAGTCGCCTGAGAACGACTGCTGTATCTTGAAGTTTAAATCGTCGACGTCCACATTTTTCGCTGCCAAATAGCTCTTCCTGCCATCCACGCATGACTAATATATTATGTGCGTACATCGAGAAATATTCGGTCAATGAGAGCATTTTGGGAATCAACGATAGTGCAAAATAAACGATATGACAATTTAATGCATCCAGTATTTAAGTTGCGTTGACAGCAATTTTTCCATCGCCGATATTTAAAAATTGGTTCGAAAACGTGCTAGCAGATGGATCTTGCAGCATTAAGACGCGCATGTTATTTTAAGTGGAGTTTTTCAACAGTGGCGATGATTTCAAGCAAGCGTTGATCTCATCAGCGTACGTTGAATGTGGAATGACGGGAAGTGGTTGTCTGAAATCATCTGAAAGGAGTAACAGAGTGCCGCCGAAGAGTTTGTCGTATTTTTTTTATATCTTTCAGTGTTCTGTTCAAGGCTTCAGGAGAATGTTTGTGAGCCATAGGGCATTCATCACAGATGATAGCTTTGCATTGCTTCCGTACCGCTGACATGGACGATTGGTTTTTTATTTTGCACACTGCCTCTGGATTATTTTGAATATTCAGTGGCAGCTTAAATGCGTGAGCTGTTCTACCTCCGTCCAATAAAGCTGCTGCAATACCAGATGATGCAACGGCCAATGCGGTGTCAGTAATAGATCGTATTTCGGCGACAATTAGCGAAATGAGGAATGTTTTCCCAGTTCCACCTGGTGCATAAAAAAAAAGGAAAAGAATCCACCTTGCCCCGCTGAAACTGACAGCATAATGCGGTGTTTTATCAGGATTGATGACAATAGCGTAATTGTGGCTTTGCAATTCGAGCATGTATGATTTAAAGAATTCCAATAATTCATTGCGCTCATGCAAAAGGGCGTCCAGTACGACGATGCGCCTGGCGTTAACCAAATTGAGGTTGCTGTGGCTGCAACGTAGCCACACGAATCATGTCCTCACCGCCAATGAAGTAGATTTGTAAAAATGTATGTGCTTCGTTTAGCATTGACAGCAATGAGCCTACTTTGTGGTATACTTGGCCTTTTATTTTGAACGTTGAATTGAATTGTTGACCATTTGCCGCAGTATTACGAACTATTTCTGTTGCTCCAAACGAAGTTATTTAAGAGTATGAATTGAATGTGCGAATGGACTACAGGAACTGGTTTGAATCTGAATCCGTGCCTATGAGCAAGCCATTCAATGGTTCTAGTGGTTTTTTAATTTGTGGTGGTTGCACTTTTCCTGATGCGCAACGCAACCTGGCTGGCCCATGACAATGAGGACTTTCTTTGCCCATACCCCCCAATAACCACTTTCGGATGAGCAGAATATTTAACACCTGACGCATAATCGAATGCGAGGCGAAGGAACGGAACGGATGTAAATGCTCGATGTACTTGTTAGCGTTGTTGTTCATTTGTTTTTTGTGTTTCAACTACGAACCGGCGCGATTGTCTCTGTTCAAGTTGTCGTTGTTGCTTCCGTTCAGCCTCTTGTTATTGAGATTCATGCAACAGCGCCATGCTCCCATGCACGTTTTCATTATCTTGCTGAGTTTGTTCGACTCTTTGTGCTGCTCTAAAATTTCGCACGTTTGTTGCATTGTTTGTTTGTCTTCCTGGCACTGTTCACTATAATACTTACTCACAGGAAAACCGATAAAATTTGTGTGCTTACTGATTTGTTATTTATTCTATTATTTATCGCGATTAAAAATATGAGAGAGTTATATAACTCCTGTGAAAATGTTTGCTTATTGTAATTTTTTTATGCCATATGAATAGAATTAAGAAAAAAAAAATTTGTGAATCAACATTAGAGTTTTTTATTCCCGCACTTTTTGGATTCCCAGGAAAGCGGGAAATAAATATCAACTTCCCGGGATCCCGGGATTCCCGCTCAAAATTTTTTATTTATCTATTTACTTATTTCTCTAATGAAGCTAATATTTCTTACTGGCTATTACGCTTAAAATAATAAAATCTAGTATCTAAATATTATATAACAGAAACGTAAAAAATTTAAGATTAAAGTAATTTCAAGACACTTATGAGGTTATTTTGATGCCAATAGGATCATAGAAATCAATATACGTATATACATTGTCAAATACAGAGCCCACTCGTGTATAAAGGTATACTTAGTTTGTCATTCCATGTGAATCTTTTAATATTATTGTGAGTTCTTTATTAATTTTAAGCTGATTTAGTCATATGGGTGTCAAATTGGTTCTAGATTTTCTAGGCTGTTTGGGATTGAATTCCAGCAGAATCGCTTCAGTAGGAAAAGAGTTATGCACCCAAATGTGGAACTGCTGCCCTAAAAACTCAACAAAAACTAACATAAATTTGTTGCCAAATGCACCTTTTGTCATTAAATTTCCACAAATTCGTTTTATAAGGCACCAAATTTCGTGAATGTCGGTCCATTATTTATCTCCGGCTCCATGTTTAGACCAATCTCGTAAATCATGTAAGTATGGCTAAAAGCCATACTTGAAATGCCGCATATGAAGCACAATCTAGGAAAACACTTTACTACGCCCTTAGCCGCAAAACCTTATAATATTATTGTAAAATTTACACTTCAGTGTGCTAAGACAAGAAATAAAATTTCGTGAAGATAGGCCTATAATTAAAATAGGCCCTATATAAGGCCCATTCTTAAAAATGATCTTAATAAGCCTTAAACTGTAGTAAATTTAAATATTGTGGTGAAATTAAGTTGGATTTAACTTCTTAAGACACTAGTCCGACAAAGATTTACTAAAGTTTTAAAAAAAGTTTTCCTTCAAAATTTCCTGGGAATCCCGCAATTTATTCCCGGGAAAGCGGGAATAGAAAACAGTTCAAAATCCGGGTCCCGGGAATTCCCGGGAACAAACTCTAATCAACATACATAAATAAAATAAATAATTTAAATGCAAATTAAAATTTAGTAATGGTTGATTAGTTAAGAGCATTTAGGGAAAGGCAGCTTTTACCTCTTGCCCTATTTCACGCCCTAAACAATAAAATTTATTTGCTATAGGTCCTTCCAGACGTTAACAATTTGCCTGCCAAATTTCAAGAAAACCAGTTGATAAGTAAAGAAGATATAGGAAGGGAGATCTTTTCCCCGTTAGGCCCAATTTTACGCCCTCTAACGATATGTTACAACCTATTCTCATGCCTCTCAAATAAATATACAAAATTTCATAAAAATCGGTCAAGCCGTTTCGGAGAAGTTCAATTACAGTCACCGTGACACGAGAATTTTATATGTATAGAGATATTTTTTATATCTTAACGCAAAATCGAAAATTTTCCCTAATTGTACGTCCTTATTTTTAAGCCCACATCAAGGGTTAAAAATTCGTTAAACAAGACTTGATAAAATTCTCAAAACAAATAAATATCATGTGTTTTTGGCCGTTTGCGATATTGTAGTATAAAAACTTTGTAAAAACTTGAATTTATATCTAAATCGGTAATTTTTATGAAACATAAACAAATATTTTATTTCTTAGTCACATACCACATCATGAATACCAGCCAACGGTATCGTATTTCCATCTTCACCTTGATTCGCTACATATTTCTCTAATTTTTTTAATTCCTGCTCTACCGGCGTCCATTCGCCTTTCACGGAAAGAGCTAGAATTCTATTCGCCGACTCACGTATGGAAGCTCCTGCACTGGGTGGTTTAGGAGCAGGAGCGCCATCGATTTCTTTCCGATCGCCATTACTGGAACTATCATCTTTGGGATCGGATTCAGCTTTACTGGCAGGTGTGTTACGGTCAGTAGCCGGTACCGTATCTTCCGGAGTATTACTAGTGACGCCACTAGTTACAGAGGAGGGTGTATTGCGACCGACACCTTTTGTGGCCGCGCCTCGTCCCCCTCGTTTACCGGGTTGAGACATTATAAAATATTAAACATTTTCACCTTATTTTATTTAATTAATTTATTTTTTCTTTATATATTAGTTAACTTTTCAAGATTATTACACAACGAGAGTTTATAATTAGAAATTTCTTTTTTGCATAGATGGCCATATTGACGTTTTTATTTTCGCTGATGAAAAAGCATTTAAATTTTTTTTGTATTTATTTAATTTATTCACTTTCTTTAAAACTTTTCTTAATTAACTTTTGAATTTATTTATTTTTTTACATGTGTTATATATTTTTTGCTTCACATTTTTCCAATTTACTTCTTCTATCTATAAAGGTAAGCCACTTTTCTTTATTTTTTTCTTGTTGCCAAAAAATTTCCATATTTATTGGTAATACATCCTACACACTCTGACAGACACCTTTTAGGCAACTCTTGCAATTAAAGCTGTAGTACCATTCCTTACTCATACAAACGCCTAAACACATACAACACTTTTTCGTTTATATGGTTGTTATAAAATTTTATTATTATTTTTTTTTTTTTTTTGCTTTCTAACCGCACCGTTTCCGTTTCCTTTGTTACTATACTTTTTTTTTGTTTTTTTTTTCTTTACTTTTATTTTATTACTGTACACACTAATAAACGCCGTTTCTTTTCAAAATTCAACCGTCAGCTCCGAAAGTCTAAAATGTTCTGATTTTTATTTTGCACATTTCATCAGTTGGACCTTGTTTAAAGTTGTTAACCAAAGAAAGCTAACGAAACTTAAGCCTGTCAGGCTCTCTTCCTTAGCAACACAACGAAAGTCTTGCGCAGCCCCATTGTGCCGGTAAATTTTATTTTGGCGCCTTTTTTGTTGATGTGTTTTTTTGTTTACAAACACATGTTGATCTTGAAATACTTCTTCTTAATAATGCAAACACTAGAATTCTATATTACGAAACAATAGTATACATTTTATTTTAATTTTAAGAGTAGAATATCTACATATTACAGTAACACATAGGTATTTATTTAAATGATATATAATATAATAACTTTGCCATTCACTTCTTACTTTATAAGTCGGTACAAAGTAATGTGTAGTAATTATCTGCCTCAAATGGTGTGTTCACACTAAGCGAATATTTGTCGAAAAAATCCAAAAAATGCGTGACCTCTAAATTGATGTACTTTTAATTTTCGTAATAACTTTATTAAAAAAAAAAATTACAGAATAATGTAATTAATAAAATCTTAAATGCTGTTTGCAAACTTTATGAAAAATGTTAAAAATATTTAATGAAAATATTGGTTACATGTTGGGCGTCAAAGTTTTCTTAAATATGACCAAATCTTAAGTTTTGGTGTTAAAAACCGACTTGCCTGTAATATGATTATATGTAAAATGTATGTAATACCCCAAATTATACTAAACTATTTTATATTTCACACAGAAATTCACATGTATTTAACAATTATTTGTTAATTGCAAGTCAAATAAAACGAATGGGGAGTAGTGAGTAAGATGCAGCACTAAAAAGTATAGACTTGACTTAAGCAGACCAAGCTCAAATCTCAGCTCAGACAAATTATTTTTCATTATGTAAATTGTTTGTACTTGTTATTTGTCAACTGTTCATATGTAAACAAATGACATTTTATTTGCACTATTTTAGTATGCACATTTATATCTTTTTAAACCAGAAATGCGATTTTCGCCCAAAAAAACGGAGTGGACAGTTTTTTGTAAAATGTTATTGCTGGCTTACTAGGTGTTAAATGAACTGGATTATTAGTGGAGCTCAAACCAAACACATAAATCTGGTCTGACACTAATTTGTTTTGTTTTGTGTTCTCTTCAAGCACTTGGAACTTGAAGAGTGATGGGTCAATGAAAATGCAAACAATTGATTGTATTTGATCTTAATGACAAATTTTTAAAGTTTTATTATGCTATTTATACTAACTTACAAACTAAAATATGTTGATTTGACAAAATGTTAAATTGCTGTATTTGTTATATTAATTTTATATTTCTACAAAATAATAAACCTAAAGCAATGAACTGGAGGTGAGAATGTTAAGTCAGCAAAATAATACCAATTAACAAAATAAGACACAATTACTTAAAAGGCAATGAACTTGAGGTACAATTACAAATAATAAAATAATAAAATAACAAAATAATTCAAGTTAATGGTATTGTGATTAGTATGGGTATTCACTGTCTGTAAGTCTTAACACTAGGTATATTAAGTTTATGCTGCTTACGAATTTAAGTTTATTTCTTTAAGTTGATTTTTTTCCCATCCATATCAATTTGGCTTATTATGTTCCATCGCACATTGTTTCTTTTTCAAACAGTTCTTTCAGCTTGAATTTTTGAATTTTTCCAGAAGTAGTTTTAGGAAAATCATTTACTAATCTCACATATTTCGGTACTTTGAAATAAGCCAATTTTCCAATGCAGAATTTACTAATGTCCTCCTCAGTCAAGGGCTTAGCATCTTGTTTCAGTCGCATATACACACAGAGTTCTTCGCCCAAACGACGATCTGGTACACCAATAACCTATGGAAAAATAATTTATGTAGAGAAAATTAAAGATCATAATTTAGATATAGTTATTAACATGAGATTCCAAAACGCTTTCGTGTTGATTGAGAAAGTCTTCAATTTCCTTGGGAAATATATTCTCGCCTCCTCTTATAATTACATCCTTTTTGCGGCCTTGATATCTAGCCACACCATTAGGTTCTAATAAAAATTGGTCCCTAGAAAAAAAAGAACAGTTATATGCAGGGAAACCGAAAATATGCTCCTAAAAGCGTTTATGGCAAAACTAAAAAACATGCTCTGTAAATTGTTAAAAATATGCCCTAACAATAACACTATTATTAATTAATTAATTTTTAATGATGTGCTAATAATCCCAATTTATTTATTGCCTAAGCAACCAGCGAAATGCGCATAGAAACTAGCTTTCCCACAACAATAAATTTCAGTGTTTTCATTCAAAAATTGTTATTATTAGCACATCATTAAAAAATTAATTAATTAATAATAAATATTTCATTCCCGAAAATAATTTTTGAACACTATTTCGTTTAAAAACATTTATTAATATTAGCATTCAATAAACAATTCAAATGCTTACATAAATAATTAGAGC
The DNA here is from genome assembly GCA_943735925.1 of Pollenia amentaria. Taxonomy (NCBI): domain Eukaryota; kingdom Metazoa; phylum Arthropoda; class Insecta; order Diptera; family Polleniidae; genus Pollenia; species Pollenia amentaria. Next base: position 249,372,730 of record OX031007.1, on the reverse strand, counting down.
TTTGGCATTAAAAGCTTTTTTGGGAGTAATATTTGTGTGGGAGCTCTGGTCAAATTTGGACTGATTACAATACACTTTGATCCACCTATCGTGGTGGGGGTTTAATGAAATGTAGAAGGAGATTTTTAAACACCACGTTCGGTATATTGATTCACAGACAAAAATTTTGCCCAATTAAAGCCTTATTCAAAAGTAAAATTCAGTTTTAATTAAAAATTTAATTAAGTCAATTAAACGTTCAATCAAGTGATTAAAACGTTTAATCAAGTGAACTAAACGTTAAATCAAGTTAATTATAAGTTAGTTCAAGTAAATTAAAAGTTAAATTAATACTATTAATTTGCACCAGTAAACAAATTAATAGTAACAACTAAACGTTTAATTTACTTGATTAAACTTTTAATGCACTTGATTAAGTTTTTAATTAAAACTGATTTTATTTTTGATTAATATTGATTAATATTAAACAAAAAATATCTACTAATCAAACCTTTAAATTTTTTTTGTTCATGTTCCGCTTTGAAGACACCATTAAAAAATCATCACGTAAAATTCAAAATTTAAAAAGAAAGTTCTAAAACCGATAAATATATTGTTTCTGCTTTAATTGGTTGCACAAAGAAAAACATGCAATCGCATATTTCTGAGGTTTTCATGGGCAACTGCGTATGTCCATTTTTTTTAAATTTTGAGATGTTGATGTTGAACGCTCTTTACATGGTTCTACAAAAGATGGACCAATTCCGATTTTTAAAACGTAATACCAAAGTTCAAAAAGTGCAATGCCTAGCCCATAGTTTGATCTGGAATGGCTTTTGGGCTCTCTGAAAAATTTGATTTTAATACATACGCGGTTACCCATGAAAACCACAGATTTACGGTTTCCTCGGTTATATATAATAAAAATCATACGTGGGTATACTGCATTAAATAAATACTTCATTAAAAATTTTAAATTTTACAGGTTACTGAAAAAAATTTTACTGGTTACTGAAAAAAATTCCAGTTAACAGTAAAACTTAAATGTATTTAAATGTAAAAAGTCTAAAAATTAACTAAAAATGTTTGCAATAAAATGTTTTTTTATTAAAATTGTTTTAAAAACTGAATATTGTTTTTTTCAGTAATCAGTAAAAATTTACTTAAAAATGTAATATATTCAGTAAGCAGTAAAATTTTACTGGTTACTGAAACTTCTTTCAGTAGAATATACAGTGAAAATATAATGCAATACGCCCATGTATGATACAAATTATTTAATTGTAAATTACCCAGTCTTTAACCAACCCTCAATATCTTTAGTTTTTCGTGTATTTTCCTCATCTTCAAAGTAACCCAACATGGTAAACCATCCTCGTATGCAAAGCTCTCCGACTTCGCCGAACCTTAAAGTCTTTCCCTTCTCGTCTATAATTTTTGCCTCACCTTGGCCAAATATTTTACCTACAGAGTTTAAAGCACTTTCCATACTTTCTGAGCCATCGTGAGAGAAAACAGCAGATGTGCCCTCGGACAAGCCATAACCTATTACCATATCACGTAGTTGCAACACATTTTTAGATTGTGTGACCAGTTCTGGACTACAAGCCGATCCACCCATAAAACCAGTCTCTAAACTTTCAATTGATTTTTGTAATCTTGACTGATTATCCAGCATATCGACAAACATGGTGGGTGTGCCCACTACTACATTACACTTTTCACGATCTATGCATTCCAATGAAGAGACAGCATTAAAAGTTGGACTAGGTATGCATACAGTGCTGCCATAGTGTAAGCCACAAGTCAAAATACTTAAGCCAAAAGCGTGGAACATGGGCACGGTCAGACATATAGATTTGCCACCTGGATAAATTCTTAAAGCTCTACCCATATAAACAGATTCATTAATTATATTATAATGGGAAATTAATGCTGCTTTAGGTTGACCTGTAGTACCCGAAGTAAACTGTATTACCAATGGACTTTCAGGAGATATGTTTTGCATTTCCAACATCATTGCATCTATATTTTTAGGGTCAGCCTTCTTGTCCAACATATCGTCATAATTTATGAACTTTTCCATCTTCTTATCACTTTTAATGATTATTGAAAGTGGACTTTGTTTGGCGCTCTCTGTTTCATTAAATTGTATTATTTTGTTAAGAAAATCTAATTTTCCATAAGACTCCATTGTTATTAACATTTTCACTTTTGCCTTTTTCAGAGCATATTCTAACTCGGGAACTTGTAAAGCAGGATTAATACATATTAACGGAAACCCTCCTATGGCTGATGCCAAAAACGTTATATACCATTGTATAGTGTTGGGAGCCCAGATAGCCAAATGTTCTCCTTGTTTAAGACCCACTTCCCGCAGTTTTGCTGCCAAAATGACAGCCTCCTTATAGGAATCCTCAAAGCTTAAATGCTTTTGGTCATAAGTAGATTTTATTGCAATTCGCGGTCCAAATTTATCAACAGCTCTTTCTATTTGTTGGCCAAAGTTCTTGTAGATCAAAGGCTCTGTTCCTGGCTGATGTGTATAAGCAAATTTACTGCAACTAAACAGAAATAGAATAATGTCAATGGTTTCTGTTTTTATGTACATAAAAGTCCATCTTAAATAAACTGAAAACACATACCCTCTGCAATTCCTAATATTTAATAATTCTTTGTTTTTAAATAAATATTTTAATAACATTTTTCTTTGTTTGCGCTCGAAACGACTTTAAAAATTAAACTTTTGCCTTTGCAAACTTTTATTTGAATAAATTTTATATTTAAATTTTTTTTTTTTTTTGTTCTCTGTAAGCGATTGCTTTTAAATTCTTAACATATTCTCTCAGAAAAATAAAGAGCGCTTCTTTTTATTATCTGGATTATATTTATAAACATTAATGTTTTAAGTTTAAGCAACTAAGCTATTAAAAGTACCCTACACTAAGTCAGATAATTTGGTGATATTTCTGCTCCTGCTTCGTCTTTTGAATAGATGTAAAACTAATTTCTATTGTTGATTAACAATTTTTTTTTTATTACTAAAACCTGATTTATTATAAGATGATAATTAGATATAGTTGAAAACGGGTTTTTTAACTTTTCACATTTCATTAGGGCATCTTAAAGTCAAAGTACTAAGACAATATAAAACATTATAGCGATTTGATAGCAAATTATGAAAACCTTTTAATTTCTCTTCATCGTCGGCAATACTTATCTTTTTACAAGCAATTGAAACGAATAGCACCTAGTTGCAGGGGTCTATACACGGTCAAAATGCTTAGCAAGCATATTTATAATATGAGTACAAAATTTGCTGGTATGTGAGACACCGACGATGCTGGATGGAAAATAAAACAAATCGAGATACAACGTCAAGCAGACGCACACGAGCTAGACAGCGAGAATTTTGATTATTTTTCGAGCGACATATTCGACAAGAATTTAAATCATAATTCTAAAATTGCTTTATTTTACAAATGATGTTCTTTAGTTAATAAAAACAAGTTCAATGAATTCGTATTATAAAAATAATCGTTGAAAAGACCTTGTTATTAAATAAAATAAAGTCGTTAATAATATAAATATGTACAAGTTTTACAAAAGCTCTAAATAATAAAATAATGTATTAAAGTTCTTCCACTGTAGCTTTGAAGAAAAAGGGCCTATGAACCATTTTAAAATTAAACTTTAACGATTATAATAAGAAACAAACAAAAAAAACTTGTATTGCGAAACTTAAAATAATACTGAAGAAAAAATAAATTGAAAAATGTAAATTCATATTAAAAAAAAACACAAGTTGGAATAACAAAAATATAAAGGCCGATTCACCCAAAAATTCTGTCCGGGCAACATACGTAATCTGACTTCTCTCTTTTTGAGCGAGAGAGAATATTTTTTACGAACAACACTCATCTTGAATTTGCTTATTTTTATGTTGTGTCCAGCGTTGCCATAAATTTTTTGAAAATAACTCCATCTTAAGAAGAATAAAAACTGATTTTAACTTAGAAAATTTACTTAATTTTTTTTTTTTTTTAACTGTTCAGCAACAAACACAATATTATATTATTAACGAATATCGTTACTTTGTTGGCTAGCTGAAAGAGAGTGGAATTAAGAAGGGTACACAAGTACATGTAGTCTGGATATTTGTTTTGTTTCTTCATTAAATAAAAAATTTATTTTAGTTCCATCTCAGATTTGCTATTTGTTAAGTGAACATACATGAAAAATTGCTGCAATAGAAATTTTACAATGAAAGCACAAATGCAACTTTAAAAAAGAGACAGCAAAATTCAAAAACAGGGCCATAATTAAATTACTCACACGGCTTGGCAAACATGGCAAATTTGTACGTTTGTATAATCCTTTTGCATTGTTAATTTGGGGTATTTGACAAACGATTAATAAATTTTAATAGAAAAATCAAAATATTGCATATTTTCCAAACTTTTTGCGCTACCTAGTACTCAATTAAATCATTTAAGTAAAAATTTTGCAGAAAGGACGAAGCATAAAAAAGATATAAAAAAAAAGTTTTTGATTAGAATTTATTGAAAAATTTTTAATTAGGTTTGTGTGGTTTTGACCTTCTAAAGTACCGTGGTACTACCGTGACTCATTTGGTACAATTTTAAAATTTGTCATAGTTCCCCCTTTTTGGACTTTTTAGAATAACAACCAAATTATTGAGTATTTTTCATTGCCTTTATGTTGTACAAGAAATCGTTAATGTAATGGGCGCTTAAATATGAGACTAGAATTGTGGTGTATAGAGCCCTTAGTCCCCTTTTACAATGCGGCAAGTGAAAGGCAGACAGACAAAGTTTGTTGGTAAGGGGCAATGCTGTATGCGTGACACACTTTACTTTTACTCTCTCGCCTACAAGCTTCGTCTGTCTGCCTTTCTCTTCTCACATTGTAAAAGGTGACTTATGGTACTCACACAGACGAGGCAACATTAGTCAAAACCTGTGTTACTTACAATAGACGATGACACTAAAAGCAAAACATCAGTATTGTCTTTTTTAATATAGAAGTACTACTTAACTTAATAAATTTATGCGAAAGAAATTTTTCCTATCCTGCTTTTTTTTGTTTTATTTTTATAACTCTCACATTAAACGTCCCATAATTCTGTAAAATTTTAACATCCATTTTTCATTGTTTTTTAAATGTTCGTCATTTTTCCTTTTTTGTTTTTTTGTGTACAATTGAATTTTTTTATATACTTTTTTGTTATTTAAATAAATTTAAAAAAAATATAAAACTGACAGATTTTGTGTACATATGGCAACTTTGATTTTTTGAAATGAATGAAAGTATTGCGTTACAGAAAACTCTCAGTAAAACAAATTTTTCCGGACTAAGACATTGTCCGGGCAACATGGGTAAATCCACCTTAAATAATAAAATTAAAAAAAAAAAATTTAACAATTGTGATTTCAATTGCACAGAAAAAATTATTAAATTTCTCCAATCACCAAATTTATACCAAATTCATAATATCAAGCAAACATTTTGTTGATTTTGCACCTATTACCAAAATGATTATATTGATTACTAAAAACTTTGAATATTTTTTTTCAATAAATTATATTTTTAATTTTAATTAAAAAAATGATCAAAAAACTTTGCAATTTCAAACAATGTGTTAATTTATTTAAATAAATATTAACAATTCCCAACAACAATTCTAGATGTTTAAATTATTTTATTTTAAACGAAAAAATTCGATTAAGATTTTTTGTTATTTAATTAAAATTTGAATTGAAAATTTATTTCAAAACAACTAAAATGTTAGTTAATTAAATCAAAATTAAATTTTTAATTTTCTATCAACTAAAAAAATAATTGATTCAATTATCACATTAATTAAATTTAAATACTTTTTTAACCATTTTTTTAATTGATAAAACCCTCTTTTCTGTGTGAACTGTTGTTTTTTTTAAATTAAATTTGATGAACTTAAGCATATTTAAAATATCAAAAACTTCAATTAAAATAAAAACAACAGTTCAATTAACATCAAAATTGTTATAAAATAGCTATGGCACAAGCTCTATATGTTTACATTTGTCCTTCAAGTTGTACAAAAAAAGGTCAACTAGAAAAAAAGACAAAAAGAAAAACATAAAAAACAAATGTAGGTACTTAAGTTTTGAAGGCAAAGTCTTGACAAAAAAGTACGAAAAAACAAGAAGTAAGGAAAAAAAGTAACTAAAAATTTACAATTGATAAACAATTACAGCAAATTTCGATCTACCAATACAATTTGTTAAAGATTGATGTTTGGCTATTGACTGGCAGGAGCGGCAGTGGCGCAAACGGTAGAACGCTAAGAATTCTGATGATGGGAATGTGGTTATTCTCGGAACATGTAAATCCGACCCGAGTTCAATCCCGTGCTCAGTCAAGAATTATCAAAAAAAACAATTTTTAATTCATTTCATGTTGTAAATTCCTTCCTTCAATAAAAATAATTTTATGAAAATTTAATTTGATGACCTTAGGTCTAATAAAAATATCAAAAACTTCAATTAAAAAAAAAAATTAATATATTTATATTTTTTTATAAATATTGTAACAATTTTCTTACACATTACATTTTACATTTTTTATTAAAAAAGCATTAACAAAATTATGGAAAAATAGATTTAAAAAAAGTATTTACGACCTTATTTACTTCTGTGCTAATACGTAATAAATTTGTATTGAAATATAATTAAATATTCAAATACTTTTATTTATAAATTTTTTGACGAGTTCTATATAAAAACAGAATAAATTAATTAATCCAAAATGATAATACACATATTTATTTCCAAAGACACATATATAAAGGGGGTCCAAAATTTAAGTATTATTTTAATTTTAATAAATAAAGATTTTTATTTTGAGTATTAGTTTAGTTTATTACAAATAGGTTCCGGTTAAAAAAGAAAAATTATATCGGTAAATTGATACCCCTTTCGTTTGCCATAATTCTCAATCATGTTTTTTAATAAACTGTTGTCAATGGTTGATATCTGCTTGATAATGTTGGTTTTAAGCTCTTGAACTGTTGTGTGATTATTGCTGTACACTTTCGATTTAAAGCAATCGCACAAAAAAAGTCTAAAGGTCTGCGAGAAATAATGCGATTTTATAACTATTATTTCAAAACATCCATAGTTTCTTTGTGTGTCAAGTGGCAACATCCTGTTGAAACCACATATTATCTACGCCGTTCAATTGAGATCACGATGCAAAATGTTAAATAAACGATGACGAATGGAAGCTTTTGGATCTTCTTCAACAGTTCTGATCAAAGCTACTACCTTCTCGATTGAACGATAAATTCTGCTTCTATTATCATGAACGGATCCAGTATAATCAAATTTCTCAACCATCAGCTTAATGGCCCAAAAAACGTTTTAATTATAAAAACACGTTGTTTCTTTGTGTAACGTACCATAATGTATATAGAATCGGTAAATAAAAATATAGATTTAAAATTCCAGGTAATAGAAACAAAAAGGCGGCAAAATTAAAATGACACTTTAATTTTGGACACCCTTTACATATATCTGTATATGTATTTTTTTTAAACATTTGTTGTGTAAAATAGTTCTGTAGAAAATAAACAAATCATAAATATGATCATTTATTTTTCAAATAGCAAATGTGTAAATGTTGCGTTTTACTCCGAGACATTAGCAGGGTTCAGTGCATGATGCAAAAGGTCTGGCAAAAGAGCAAATGCAAAATATCTTAGAAGGTCTTAAAATAAATCTCACCACAAAGTATATATAGATTCCTTTAGATTTCATAGAAGACCTGCATACGTTATTACCCGACTGTCAAGGAAGGGTTATGCTTTTCACGCGTATCTAGCGTATCATCTAAGCGGCTAGCAGTATTGCCAAAACATGGTGACCAAAAATGGAAAAAAAACATGGCAAAAAAATTTTTTAAATAAAAACATATTAAAATTCAATACCAAAACAAAAATAATTCATTAAGAGTTTTTTACAATGAAATTGTAAATTGAGATAAATTTGTAACTTAAAAATAAGCGAAATTTAAATATTTTTCGATAAATTCGATGTCGTTATTGTTCATCTCGAAGGAATCACTTGTACCTTTAAGGTTTAAATATTTTGAGTTTAAATCTTCAAAAAAAAACAAATATTAAAAAGGTAAAAAATATTTTATTGCTATGGTAAAAATGTTAATCTACTTGATAAAATCGAATTAACGGTTGCTAAATGTAACCTATTCCTCAAATTACTCTTAACGAAGTTTACTTGGCTAAATACCCTGTCTACTTCAGCATTAGAGTAAAGTTGCTCCCACTTCCATACAGGCTTGCCATATTAGCCGATTTATCGGCATTTTGCCGATTTTTTTGTCTCTAAATTATTAAAATGCCGATTTGCCGATTTTTACGCCAAAAATGCCGATTTTCGATAAGCACTCAAACCGTTAGTCTGTTAGTTTTAGTAAAATTTATTAGTTCTTGGCGACACTGAAATACTTATTACTTTGAAAAGAGACAACTGTTATTGGGTCAGCGCTTCTACTAAAGAAAAAAATGGAAAGGTTTATTCAATATTATATGCAGTGTTTGTAATGCTGGGTTATTACATTTTCATTTGAAAAATTGTCCACTATGTAGCATCAAAGACCAAAGCTAAAAGAAGAAATAATTTTTAAACCTTAAACAATTCAATTAAAATGTCTTTATCTATAAGGACATTATAAAAACTTTATATTTGTGTTTGAAAACGGATAGATACTTACAAAGATAAGCTTAAATTATATTCACTATCAATGAAATTAATTACTAGTTAGACTACAGCTGTTCCGTTGAAAATTATTATTTAATTTTTTTTGTTGAAAATGAGTTTAATAAATTGTACACAGACGCTGCCACGTATCTTCTTCTTGTCAAGCAGTAATTCATTTTTTTTTTTTTTTTCAATAATATTTCGGCATTTTTCATCTTTAAAAATAATAAAAATGTAGAGAAAAACACTGCTACCAACATTTAAATTTGGTGTTTTGTTAGAGTTACCATATTTTGCTCTAATAAAAATTTTTAGCTAACCAATATACTGTAAATATGAAATGTTAGTTAACCACTAGTTATCATTTTAGTTTACTAATAATTAACTAATGACTGTAAATTTGGGCCTTAAAAAGTTCGTTTTATATGGAACTACTCGCTTTCAAAAATATGTTATCAATTTATTGATATTAAATGAATTGCAAACGTGCTCATGTAAACACTTACACATGTTATTGAAAATTTCAATAGACTTTTATAGTTAGTAACAAGCAACTTTAGTTATTTATCAGATTAAGTTTCATTCAAAATTATTTTGGTTTAAGTTTTGATTGATTAAAAATACTATGAGTGTATTGCCCTAGAGATTGAACAATATTGAATACACATAGCAACACCCCAAAATACAGCCATTTTAATTTTTACGTCGCTATTTTAAGTCGAAACATTTCGCATATCGTTATTATTGGTTTGAATACAGCTTCAATTTTGCCTTGATGATTTTTGAATCTGACAAACAATCAGAAATATAAATTCAAAATATCTAACTGTATTCGCAAATAATTACAATATAAAAGATTAAGGCTGGGTTTTTGAGATATCAGTTGAACTAAGTTTAGTTAATCTGAAAACAGATTTGTGCCGCCATTTCCAAGTTTGTATAAAAAAATTTTGCTTAAAATATTACCCCCATATTCATAAAAAATATTTTTGATTAATAAACGGTTTGTTAAACAAATTTTCATAGATTTCATAAACCTGCTATAAACCTAAAATATTTTTTATGAATATGGGGGTTAGTGATTAGCGTGATTTATTATCATTATGAAATGATAATAAAACAAATCACGCTTCGCCACAAAAATCAACGTTTCAGACTACGTTAAACTAAGTTTATACTTAATCCACACCTCTAAAACCCGGCCTAACAATTAGATATAAATTAAACTTTCGAATTGCTAAATCTTATACATTTTAGATAAAAAAAATACAACATTTTTAATTTGGAAAACACCGCTATTTATGGAAATGAATTAAATCAAACATTTTAAAGGCTTACAGCTACGTATTTTGGAAACATTTTTCTGCTCGTTTCCAAAAGCTCTCCTGGTTTGTTTTTCCTTATAGAAAAATTTGCATTCTATCTTACAAAAAAAAAACCGGTGTTTTTGGGTGTGGCAACGAAAGTATTACTTTTATTTTAGGAGGTTAATGGTTTAACTTCTTATTTTTTATGGAAACCGACCCACTATATTTAACATCACAAAAAAAAATTTTCTTTGTATTACAATGTAATCTCCTTTAAGTGGACATTCATTTTAGACGGACACTGCTCCCTGATCCCAGTAGCTCTCAAACCGAATACATTGAGTACTTTTGAGAGGACATTCACCTTATACAGACATTTAAACGATCCCTTCAGTGTCTGGTTATGAGGCTTTTTATTATTTCATCCAAGTTCCTAGGTGGAACATGGGGCCACAACAAAATTTTTCCGATCATTTCTTCTTAATGCTAACAATTTTATTTCACTCCACGTTATATGCGCCTTCCTAAGTTCATCATGAACTTGTCGTCTCCCTGTTTGAGTGGGCCTGCCTCTGCGTCGGCTTCCCTGAGGGTTCCATTGAAGGGCTTCTTTGGCAATATTTCCTTCAGGCTTCTTCAATGTGTGACCTATCCAACGCCACTTTCTGCTTTTAATTTCGTTATACATTGGCTTTTGATTGCACCTTTCGTATAGATGTTGGTTCGATATTATGTTTGGCCAATGGATTCGCAGGATTCTCCTAATACATCTGTTTACGAATGCCTGGATTCTGCTAATTACTCTTGCAGATGTATTCCATATTTCGCACCCATAGAACAATATAGATTTTACATTGGAGTTGAATATACTTATTTTGGTGCTACGTTTAATCTGTGATGATTTCCAGACATAATTCAAGGCTCCAAATGCTTGTCTTGCTTTTTTCATACGATTATTTATGTCCATTTCGGAGCCTCCTGTGGCTGTTAATATGCTACCAAGATAATTAAATAACCCTACTTCTTCTAGTGGTGTACTGTCTAATATTAGTGGTGCTGTATTTCCAGCGTTGATGCGCAAGGATTTGGTTTAAGAGCTATTGATTACATGACCGGCTTTTTTCGCGTACTCTTGCACTTAGCTCAGTTTTTGCTGCATGCTGGACTGCTTGAGGCTTGTCACTGTAATATTATTTGCATACTTTTAACAAACAAAAACCATTTATCAGAGAAGCACCCAACATTAAGCACTAAATTCCTTATCACGTTTTATCACTGTTTAAATACTTGTTGTGTATGAAACACAGGCGCGGATTCAACCTTACTGTGTGGGGCAGGGGGGAGGGGACTTTAAGAACAGTTGCTATTAGCCGCTTATTTAAATATGATATAAAATATTAATTAAGTAAATATTAAATATAAGACGACAATGTAACTCATATTATATTTTAAAAACAAGTAATTTACAAAATTTGTGTAGTAACACAGATCTTTGCAAACAAGTTCCTAATTACCCAAGGAGTGGAAATTTAACCGATTATTTCTCCAAATTCTGAAAAACCAGTCAGTTCTGATCACAAAGCTATACTTATTCTTAGGAATCGTACATAAATATTATTTTCGATTTTTCAACTTAAATTCATCACATATAACAATTATTTCGATCGAATTTCAAGCGATTTTGAGATTCATTTCAGAAGTATAGTCTTAATTTTTTCTTCAAAGTACAGTACAATTAACTGAGGAGGTACATAAGAAATCGCAACAATTCCGCTCTGTAAATTTTTTGTTTTTTGTACAAATTTAAATCTTTAAAGCCATTGTTATAAAATTTACTAACTGTCAATAATTTTGTTATTATTCAATAACAAATATAATAGTTTGGATCAAAATAAAACAATTTCACATCTATGCAATAAACAACTTGAGAATGCTAGTGACAAGTGGGGAATATCGAAAAAATAAGTGGTGTTTATTTTTAATAAAACCTATTAAACCAAGACAAAGAAGTAAAATTACATCATTATTGAGTGAAAAAGTTATTATTCTGAACGTAGTTCATTTTAACACTTAATATTTCCACTGACTTCAAATCAAAACATATTTATTACTTACAATCGGAGCAAAATGCAACAATTTCAAATTTGACTTCTGAATAATTTTAAAACTATCTGGCAGATAAGTCAAATTATTTATGAGTTTAATCAACAGTAGAACACTTTTATATAACAAGAAGTGTGACTATAATTAATATTATTCGTGTATCCAAAAAAATGTTATAGGGGAATTATTGCATTTCGTTATGGAATTCCTTAAATTATAAAACATAAAATTTAAAAGAATAAAGACTGGAAATAAAAGAAAATTGTATTAAAAATTGTATTAATGAGACTGATTTTGTTTTAAAACCCGATATCTATCTCATACCTGATTTTCTGAATTTAATTTTTTTGGCACACAAAACGTATTTCTATAATTATATATGCCTTCTCCTTTTATTTTTTAACTTAAATATATTTACAGTTTTAATAAATTATTGGTTTGAAAGCCTGAGAATGTCAAAAGTGTATTGCAGAAACTTTATGAAAAAAAAATTAATAATGAAATTGATAAAGAAAAATTTAGAAAATGAGGATTATATCTCGATTAAATCAGAAAAAACAATTGAAGTGCTTATTGAAAAAACATTATACTTAAGCCACCCAAATTCCGAAACTGTTTTTATATGTTTTTTTCTATAAAAAAAATATATTTCCAACAATTACTTCAATTGCACGCACTTTCAAGTCAAACGTTTGCTTTTCGCAAATAAATGACACATAATTGAATTTGCCAAAATTTTTTGAATGAAATTTTTACTATTGGCCAATTCTTTATAAGCGGAACAAAAAAACATAATTTTATCATTTTAGGGTGGTGACTTCCTTAACCCCTCCCCCTCCCCCCTTTCAATCCGCCCTTGATGACACACGTATCTGTTTCTTTTTTCGTTTTTTATATTTTTGTTTTTGCCGATTCTTAAATATGATTAAGAATATTGAAATAAAAACAAAGACAGAAAAAGTTAATAAACTCACACACAATTTTTACAAACAATAACAATTAAAAGAAAATTTTTTGCTTAGCGGAATATTTTGAAACGACATACAATTTTAATAACAAGTATTCAAATAAATACCTATTATTTTAAGATCCACTGTTAAGATTAGGGACCTACTGATAAGTCAGTTAAGCTAAACGAGTTAACAACTGATTGTTATATTTATTTTTAAGCATTAAAGTAAAAACAAAACAGAATGTTGATAAAAGTACCATTAAAAAATAAACAGTGGGCGCTGTCATGTTCACTACAAAAGTTAAACTGCCAGTGCCCTTAAATTAATGACAGAATATGAAATAACTTTAATTAGATAAACAATCACGAACATCGGTAGCCGATTTAATTTTTATTTAAAATATTAAAGAGAACAGAACAAAGAATTTATACAATTCAACAAAATTATTACAAAATTATTACAACAAAATTATTACATATTCATATTAACACAATTTGAGAAGATAAGAATTTCAATTGGAAAAAATTTGCTCTTTGGTTGTGGCAGAAACTAAAAGGTCTAACTCCACAAAATAAAAAGTAAAGTAAAATATGTAGTTATGCTTGAAAAATTACTTCTGAAAAACATCAAATAAGATTCAAACCCTATAGCGATTTAAAAAATTTTTTTTTATCGAATATATTTAAATAATAGTAGGACAAAATGTTTTTTCCTTTTCATAGAGTTACAACTAATAAGATAATAATATAATAAAATTCAGAATTTTTCGAAAGGTTTAAGGCCTTTTTTATAGCAATCCTCCGCTACCAGACGACTTTTGCTATTGCTATTGTTTTTGTAAAATTTCTCTAAAAACAATTATTTTACTTGTAATTAAGATCACAGAGTACACACAAATGAAAAAAGCCCAAGGCAGTTGCAAATGCAGGTTTCCGAAGAAAAAGCAAGAAAGCGTGTTTTGATAGTGCAGATTCCTGCACGAATTGGGAGATGTCTCTGGCTGCGGGCTCGAGAATCTGACGGGATTCGTAATGGGAATGACCTGGCTGCGCGGCAGGAGGCTTGGGACTGGAAACATGTAGGGCAGTTTTCCTGTTTGGTAGGGTTGTTTTTGCTTGTTCTGTCCGTTTTCTTATCTTCCACTATCTTCTTTTACTGTGCTTTCGCTATTTACTTCTCCTACTCTGTCACACTATATTTCTTTTTCTTCTTTCTTTCACTTATTAAGACCTCACAATGGACCATATGGGTCTCTGGGTGGGGGTGTAAAGTTTGCTTCACACCAGCCTTTCGAACCCTACAATAGGCCGCTACAATCGACACAAATTGCGTGATCAAAACAAAAATAACAACACACAAATCACGTTAAACAAAAGCATTAGTTCAACACACGTTTTGTCTTGTGCAAAAAAAAAATGTATATAGTAATATTGTTTTGTTTTTAAATGTTATTTATTAACTTAAATATTAAGATGTGACATAGAAACCAATTTCGTACGAAAGTGAAAATAAACGCGTTTTTGACTTCTCTTCAAAACGTAAAACGCAAAAATTTTTCGTTTTTAATTCGTTTCAAAATAAGCAAACCAAAACCGGTACGAATTGAAAAATGTGAACATTTTCACATACGTACAAGTTCTGTGGCATACCTGATTATATACTTGTGTTGTGGTAAACTTAAAAGTTTTTCAAATAAATCTCAATTAAAAAAATTTGTGTTCATTGTATTGCGGCATGCAAATGGTGCAAATTTTTTTTATTTTTTTTTTCATTATTTATTTATTGAATCTTCATATATTAAATATGAACTAACAATAATTAATCAAATCTTATACTAATACTTTATTTTTGTCCTGCCAATGCTAGACGAAAATTTTTCTCCTCACGGTTTCTGTTCACATATGTAGATGTTTAGCGGTCTTCTCGCCGGATGAGTCCTGCAGTATCCCTTCTCCTTAATCTAGAGTCGCCGCTGTCATTTAAAATATTTCAAGCTAGTGGATGCAAATGGTGCAAATCAAAATTAAAAAAGGACAGCTTTAGAAGAAAGAGACATAAAAACGTAATATCTTCCGTCTCTTGTCTGCTCTGTGTATACTCTGTGATAAAAATTCAAAATATTAAATAGAATCTTAAAATTGTAATTCTGCAATCAATAATCAAAGGGGAAGTTGAAAGAGCCAAAAAAATAACTTTCATGGCTGAACAACATACAAAGCTAGACCGGCTATAACGATGAACGAAGGTTTCTGAATGCCGCTAAAAACAGAGAGATAACTTTTTCCTTTATAACAATGTTAATTGCTTGAAATATATACAAATATGATTTTTGTAACTCGCTTAAACGCTTATGTCCGAATACCGGATGTACAAGTACAAGAAGAAGAATTATAATGTTAAGTATATCGCTCGCACGTTCTTTATTCGGAAAACAAAATAAAATTTTTATAATTGTATTAATAATATTAGTATTGTGGTTATTTTATTGAATTGTGAATGGTTTTTAATTCAAATTTAGATATTTTTAATTAGGCTTAAGTTCATTGAATTTAATTTTCATTAAATTAATTTTTTGAAGACAGTAATTTTACAACATGAAATTAATTAAAATTTTATTGATAATTTTTCATCCTTGACTGCGCTGCGATTTGAACCCAGGCTTTCACGGACAGGCTGCCCAGACTAGTTTCGATTGTAACCACACAATCTCGTCGGTGGGGTTTGCCGTTTTACTAACTCGGCTATTGCAGCCGGATGACGTCAATAGTCAAACATCAATTTATAAACCAAATGGTATTTCACTTCGGTAGATCGAAATTTGCTTTTGAATCTATTTTAATCAATTTACATGTTCTTCCTAACTTCTGTTTTTTCGTACTTTTTGCCAAGAATTCTTCTTGAAATCTTGAAATCCAAAGTACATTTTTTTTTTTTTTTTGTTTTTTTTATGTTTTTGTCTTTCTTTTTTCTTGTTGACCTTTTCCAGCTCAACTTGAAGGACAAATGTAAACATAGCTCGTGCCTTAGCTATTAACAATATTAGTATTGTGGTTATTTTATTGAACTGTTGATGGTTTTTAATTCAAATTTAGATATTTTTAATTAGGCTTAAGTTCATTGAATTTAATTTTCATTAAAATATTTTTATGAAGACAGGAATTTTACAACATGAAATTAATTAAAATTTTATTGATAATTTTTCATTCTTGACTGCGCTGAGATTTGAACCCAGGTTTTCACGGACAGGTTGCCCAGACTAGCAGCCTGTTTTTGTAAAACACAAGTGTTCTCACTTGAAGTTTTCGTATTAAAACGAAAACGTTTTAAAATTGGTTTTTAAAAAACCTTTAAAAGCTTTCGTCTAGTCATGTTTGACATAAATAGAGCTTTTTTATATCGTTAAATAACGTTATTACCAATGCGTTTATTTTGTACCTTTTCATGCTTTTTACAAAAATAATTTATAAATTTAAAAAACAAAAACTGCTATAAAAAAATGTTAGTAAATTGGTAAAAACTAAAAATGTTGAATTAAAATTTTTACAAAAATTGCAATAAATAACGCAATATATGAAGACGATTTTTTGCTCAGGACCTTGCAGATTAATTTTGAGTCTCTAACTTCAATATTATAACAAATTCAAAAAGTACCACACGCAGAACACAAAAGTAAAAGAAAGACATTTAATTTCCCGTGTGTATTCTTTTTGATACTTTTTTCTCCCCTTTGAACTATTAACAATTTCAATATTGTAGTGGGAGCCCATAACTTTTATGACAATGAATGGAGAAAAAGTTTTTTAAAAAAAATTTACAAAAAAGAAATTACGATTTTCGCCCCTGAAACGTTTGAATTTCGAAAAAGTACCAAATTTGACTTTGCATTTTTTAGATAAGTTTCGAATGTGATATAACTTTTATTTCTATTTTTATTAGCTTAAAAGATAGGTGGGTTGACAAAAAAAGTACCAAAATACTCCCTGAAAGAGGAGAATTTCAAAGAAGTACCAGACACTCGTCCACTTGTTTTTTTAAAGACAACGATAATTATAACATTTCATTGTCTCTCTAAGTTTTGGAAATATAAGGTTACCGAATTTACCCTTGTTACCCCTAAAACATTCGACCTTACAAAAATCTCGCTTTAGTGGATCTACTTGGGAAGAGTCCAGTCACCGGTACAAATTTCAAGTTTTAAGCTTCAGGCGTTTAGGCTGTGCGATCATGAATCAATCAGTCAATAATGTTACAATTCTATATATATATATATATAGATACACAAACCTTTAATAATATTGTAAATAATTTTGGATTCTTTCAGTAAAATATCCTTTTTATTTTCTATTCATTTGTTTAAACGAATGCCTTTACTTATCGTCTTATTTTGGCATTTGTGTTCATTTATTACGAAGATGTTCATTTTATAAGAACCAAACGTATGTGGAAAAAATGAAAGCTTTTTCAGTCACTCACCTAAAATGTGTTTTAATTTTATGAAAACCTAAATAAGTTTTCGTTCGTTTTTTTTTTACGAACGAACAAATATTTTCATTTTCTAAAAACAGGCTGTAGTTCTACCAACGTGAAATACCATTTGGTTAAAGGATTGATGTTTGACTATTGACGTCATCCGGCTGCAATAGTCGAGTGAGTAAAACGGCAAACCCCACCGACGAGATTGTGTGGTTACAATCGAAACTAGTCTGTGCAACCTGTCCGTGACAGCCTGGGTTCAAATCTCAGCGCAGTCAAGAATGAAAAATTATCAATAAAATTTTAATTAATTTCCTTTTATAATTGTTTTACTTCGAGAAGCAATTTTTAAAACACTCGTAAATCACTCTCACCCCACAGTAACGATTACTACCACTGATCGTGCACAGATGAGATTGTTCTATCACTAACACACGATAATAAAATTATCTGGCAAAAAATGTTTATGTGTACGTGTACAACTTGTATAGATTAGTATAGATTAGTTGTTTTGTGTTAATTTGTTTTTTAAAACGTGCGTGCATGTATTGGTCTTTGCTGTTTGTGCGCGGTTGAAGCCGGCTGAAACTAAAGGCCAGCGAAAAACTATTCCCTTCACCTTTCTTGCAAACAAATTGCCATTTTATGCCAGTATAATTAGTCCCGTGTGTATACGACCACTAACAATAATTGTTCTCTAACAGCAATACCAATACCATTGTGTTTCAGAAAAATGAACTTGTTGACAGCAGCTAAATAGAGTTTTCATTTAAACTGTCAACAAATCTTAACATTTAGTCGTTATCGGAACGCTCAACACTTACGATCGGTTAAAGAAAACTGCAAAAATAATATAACTTTTTTTAATCAATGTAAACAAGTGTTTTAGATATTAAAATTTGCACAAGTCGTGAAAAAAAATTCTGTTCCGTTAATACTTTTTTTATATTATTATTATTTATTTAAAAACAATTTATTGCTTTTATTTTTTTTTAAGTTTTTTTTTTTTAATATTAAAACAATCATGATCAATAAACGGTTACAACTTTTAGCGAAACATATTTTAAAAAAATATGCAACAAAATCAATGTCATCATATCGATGGTAAGTTTAATTATTTCTGTGAAATGTGATCAGTGCTGCCACGACTAGTGCAATTTTTACAACCAAAATTTTCGAAAAAGTTACCAAATGTGAAAAAATTTAACCAAATTACAAATGCCTTTTGTTAATTGAGAAAAACATAAGCATTTATTTTAGGTTGCATTTTAAGACAAAGGTTATTTGCACTTAATGTGAAAATATTAATTACAAATTAAGAAAACTAAACAAGAAATGTAATTCTTGTACATATTAAAAAATAAAAAATATTGGAAGTTAATAAATTAAATTTTTTTGAATATGTCCTTTACAATAAACGAAATTTGTACTTCAGTTATAAATAACAAAAAATTAAAAAATTAAATTATTTTCCGCTTTTTAACTGTCAGTGGCTCGGTTGTGCAGTGTGGCGATTTATAAATTCTTTTGGCGATGAACATTTACGTTTTGCGATATGGCGATTGTCTTGGCGAAATTGGAAACTGTTGGCGATATGCGAAATGCATTGTCTGTTAATTTAATCTTAAATATTATTAAAATGGGTATAACTTATTTCTCTGGTTTGTTAATTGTATTTTTTTATTGTATAATATTATAACGAATATAAACAAATTCGATTTTAGTACGTTAATTCAAAGGGGAAAATGTATATGACTGACAGTCAAAGTCTTTTTTTATAAATTAAAAATATTGCCAAATTATTATATATTTTCTTAAAGTCATTTCCGCAAGTTCTCAAATTATAGATTTTATATCAATTTATTTTTGAAATATCTTTAAAATGCCTATGTGTATATCAATATATTAAAATATACTACTGGAAATAGTGCAAATTTAAGACATTTTCCTTATATTCAAGGTTTTAGAAACACCAAATCTACTTCTGTGTACTCTTTCAGTCATTTTCTGAAATCGATTCCGCGTGATTTATGCACTTTCTACTTTAAGTACCACTTATCTTTACTACTCTTAAAATCAGAAAAACTACGCTCATTTAAAAAAAATAATTGAAAATCTCCATCGATAAAACTTCATTTGATTTAAATTTCAGAACATGGCAGTTTCTAATATAAAAATCATATTTGGCAATTTTTTTCTTAGCAAAAATCCTAAAAAAATATCTGGAAGCTATTTTGAAAGGAATTTTTTGGTTGCGATAAATATAAAGAACTTCCGTTCATTTTAATCAAATAATGAGAGAATCGTAGTGCAAAGTACAAATTATTCGAATCGTAAATAATTTCCTTCGAATCCATATACGCAATAAAAAAGTTAAAAATTTAAAAAACCTAAATTGCAAGTGTATCAAGAAAATCATATTCATACGTATTTTATATTTTAGAAAAAAAGTAACCAAAATGAAAAAAATATTCACATCTCCACATTGAAAAAAAAAACCTATTTTGGTTAGTAATAACCAAAAACGGCAGTTCTGAATGTGATACAACTTTTCCTTCTTTTGTTTGTTCTTCTAACTAACGCACTTTAACAACGACAGCAAATTAAAGTGTACCATAAAAACAACATAATTTGCGTTATGAAAATTAGAACTTATTTTGTTATTATACGATGAAACCCAAAGCCCGTGTCCACAACTTACCGATAGCTAAAGTATTAAAAGTGTTCCATTATACAACTTTACTTTAATCTACCAGGTACGATGAACCTTCCTTCAGCTTATCGCTCACTTTAGGTGAAAGTAAAGTTGTAATAATGGAGCACTTTTTATTGCCGATAAAATCTTACCATTAGCTATCTGTAAGTTGTGAAAACGGGCCTAAAATAAAAACTTTTTTTAAACGGATGTCTAAAAAATTTTGTGAACTAAACAATTTAATAATTTTGACAAAAAAATATCTCCCTTAATCTTTATTAGCCCATCCATTTAAAGTACCTTTATCGTTTTATCTTAATTTATTATAGTAAAATTATACATAAGTACCTATTTGATAAGAGTTTAATGTATGTCGGGTAGTACGAGTAGTCTTAATAAATAAGTATATATTATGCATGAGTGTTGTTCAGAAAACACTCTGCTTCTGATATACATTTTTTAAGTAAAGTTATTTTTTTCAAAGAGTGCTTAGTAAGAAAAATTAGCCATTTCAGTCCTCTATTTTATCTAGCCCCCAAAGATATGTCCCCTCAAATACATTTTTTGACACAATGGAATAGGCTTAAAAAACCAAATTTGGTACGAACATTTTTAGGATATGTACCTAAAAAGGTAAGTATTAACAATGGGCCAAATCGGTCTATTGTTTTGCCTAGATTCCCTATACATATTAACCCAAAATAAGACTTTTGATACAATAACGGTCAGACAAATTGTGTTAAAGCAACAAAATGTTGCATAAATACTAACCTTATGCAAATAAGACATTTCTTAAACAATAAAAACATACGGGCTCACATTTTTTATGAAAGCGACCGTAATCTTAGTAAAATCTTTTAAGATTTTTTATACAAATGGTCTACCAAACTGTGTGTTTTATAATCGTAGAAATTCAAAATATTAACGAATACGAATATCAGTGCCAATATTCGCAGAATACGAATATCTAAATTGAATTTTTGATCCACACGGTATTTCAAATTGGATTGAAAAAAATCCCCCATTAGCGTCGATAACAATGAATTAGATAAAAACTTGCACACTACTAAATTTATTTAGTATTGTTATGGCATTCCAATGACAGTACTTGAAATAAGCAACTTTTATTTTTTATATACTTACATAATTATTATTATTATTTTTGTTATAACTATTATTATTATTTATATTAAACATCTGCATGAAACTTAATAATGATGTTCATGAAACCTTCATTATAATTTTGTATTCGCTTCGTTTGTAGGTATTCAGTAAGATGAATAACTATGAAATGAATGCAATAAACACTTGAAATTTAAGAGACGAGTAAGATGCAGTTAGTTTGTTTACTTAGACAAAACAATATGAATACTACCAACTCTGAAACAAAACAACTAATGAATGAAAGTCGAATATGTTCATGGAAAAACACATTTTTTTAAAAGGCAGTATTGCCAGTTGAAGGAAATGAAAAACATCAGGAAAGATAAAAAAAAAATAAAAATAACCATGAAGAGTAAAATCAACAAGGTGATTAATATTAAAATAGCAAAAATAATAAAAATTCTATTTCATGTTCAAAAACATTTTTCAGCAATGTGTTTTGTTTGGTAGTACATAAAACATTAGTTAGGAACAAAAATTAATGTGCTGTTTCCAGGTGCAAGCAATTGATTGTGTAGAAAAATGTATATAAAAAGCACTCGAAAAACTGAGTGACTTTCATATAAATTTTAATATAGAATCAATTGCTTGTCACCTGGAAACAGCACATAAAATTTAATTTAAAAAATGCTTTACAAATTACATATATTATTATAAAGGTAACAAAAAAGAAAAAATTACATAAATTTACTAAGTGGCAACATTGCTATTGAGTATTTATATAAAAAAAATGAGAGAGAGTGGAAACTGTTAAACAAAAGTCGTTTCATTGAACAAAGTGTTTGTGTTTGCCATATGAAACGAAATGTGTTCGCTAGTAGCATGAACAAAACAACAGTTTGTTCAAAAATCTGAATTTGATTTGAATACGATAAACATTTCAGTATGTTTATGAATGAAGTTATTCATGCAGTCCTTTAATTAATATCATTATTATTATTATATAAAGGGCGACCAAAAGGGCCTTTGGATTGAAAAATTTACAATAATTGGTAATATTTTAACAAATTTAGACGACCCGTAAGACCTCAGATGTAAGCAAAATACAAACAATTTTATTTCTACGCTTTGCTCTGATTTTAAAGATTTGATAAAATGATATTTTAGAGCAGTTTATTTCTTAAGCCTATAGTTCATGGAATGTGAAAATCCACTTGCGTTTGTGGTTCTGACGTATTTTCGACGTCATACACAACACACAATTACGTCAGGGCCACATACGCATGTGTCTTTTCACATTCCGTGTTCTATAGGCTTATCAGTTTATAAAAAAGTTGGAATCTGAAGATTATTATTTTTTCAGTAAAAATTTGTTTCAGATATTTCGTTAGATTAACACGAAATTTTCAAACATTTACACTATGGCATTTGTATCTTGGAGTAATTTTTTACGTTACAATTCCTTACACTTGTAATAAGAAATGGAAAATAATTTTTACATTCAACATATATGGGGCATTTCTATTACTCCGTAATTTTTCAATCTTCTAAATGTTAAATTAAATTAAGCTTTACTAGCATTCTCAGCTTTTGGAATTCGTCCCCAAGTATGGGATTTTTTGTAGTTGCGGCTAAAAATGTCATAAAAATACCCAGGGAATATTTTTTGGGAAAAATCCCTTTTTCCGCTGAATTTATTGGGATCATTTATTGTTATAAATGCAATTTTTTAATGGCAACGCCGGTTTGGTCAAGATGTGGGTACAAATTTAAGTTTTTTTTTTCTTGGCCAAGTTTTTTTCATACCAAGAAGTATGAAAACGGACACGGACTGGACCCCCAAAAACAGCTAAATCAGACTTCTTGATACCGCTCAACCATATACGGCAATGGTATAGCTAATAGCCCACCGAATAAATTTTGTTGCCAAAAAATAGCTTTTTTTAATTTTTTTAATGACAATTTGAAATTCTCAGTTTTTGTAAAAAAAAAATGGCAACATGTGCGCAGTATAAATATTTCGGCCCTAATCATGTACAACGCAGCGCAACGCCAAACAATAACATTGAAAGCACAAACAATGTCATAAATATTTTCTGCCTATTTCACTAAATGCGATCGAACGCTTTCTTTGGCACAACTACATGTAAAACAAAAACAAATTCTCAAAAATTTGTTTTTGTTTCACACAAGCAATGGAGCGTTTGAAATTTTAAGACGCAATGTGAATTTCTGTAGAAAGCAACAACAAAATTACAAAATATTTATGACATTGTTTGTGCTTTCAATGTTATTCTTTGGCGTTGCGTTAGTTCTGTGGCGTTGCGCTGGGTTGTACATGATTAGGGTCTTAAAAAAAATACTTACACATATTTAACGGACATACATAAGTGGAGTAAATACTTATTTTGTGATTATGGCTAAGTTCCAAAATGTCGGTTGCAAAGTAACGCTCTTTTTTAAGTGCATGTAACAATGTAACCGTGTGGATTATTACAGTGTTATTTGTTCCAAAATGCACGAAAAAAGTATCCGATGCATACATAATAAGAAAACTTTGCATCCATAAACTTGATGATACTTTTTTGACTTGTGGTGCAAAGTATTGTCATGCAAAACATGCATAATTATTAAATAAATGTCACTTCAAGAAATGAACTATCAAATAATTGATAACTTTCCTCTTTATCAGTATGTATAAGAAATATTGTTTAAACAAATATTTTATCAGTTAATATAGAGCAGATAATGTTCAAGCTACTAATTTTTTTATTTTAAATTCTATTAAATTTTACAAAATGTCTCAAGAAAAATAACTTTGGAGAAGGTCGTGGAGATTTTAAAAAGTCAATGTCCTAATAAAATTTACATTTACAACTTGTCAAAGTCCTTATTATAGTTTTGCATTATTCACATAATTTAAAATTATTATCAGCTAAATACGTCTATAATAAATAAATAACATTCACACAAATCCATTACTAAATTCAAATTTCGTTTTTTTTTTTAATTCAAGGCACAATTTGCATAATATGTGTTTGAATTTAAAATGAGTTGCATTTTAGACTAATCTTTTTTAAATGCACAAGTTTAAAAACACTTTAACAATTTAGATACAAATGAGTTGTATAAATTATTAGGACCTCCATCATTGTATTTCTGTGGCTTGAAATTTCTGCGGCTTGAAAAAATTGCAATTGAAGTTTTTTATAGGGCTTTAGGTTCTAATCGTCTATTCAAAAAACTTCTAGTAATTTAAGAATGTTAGAAGAGCTTGTTGATGTCGATGATTGTGTAATTAAAAAAGTAAAAGAAATATTAAATTTAGATAACAGCACAAGTTAATTAGCAATTGTATTTTCCAATAACGGATATATTGGTGAAACAATAACTAAGTAATTAGGAGGGACTTAGCTCACTTTATGCTCAATTCAAATTAAAGAAAGTAAAATTTACAATGTAGAAGAACGAATAGCCCGACGAATTAAAAAAAAAATCCAAACCGATTTGCAAAAAAAAAAAATTAGGGATTTAAAAAATAAAATGAATTTCAAATATTTTTGATCTGATCTGGAATCAAAGTGGATTCTTCAAAATGCATTGGCATTCTTTAAGTACAAGACAAAGTTTTCCTTCTATAAAACAGTACTTATTTATTTAAGCAAACAAATATTAGTTATTTTTGTTTTTTAAAGATATTTGAATAACAATATACTGAATTTCTTATATTTTTGTTTTTAGTAAAATTAAAAAATGATTTTTTTTTGGAAATTTTCTTAGTTTTAGTGCATATTTTTTATGTTTTTAATGCATATTTTGGATTTCTTAGTGCATATTTTAAGCGCATATTTTCGATTTTTCAGTGCATGAAAATCTCATCCCTAGTGATAAACAAGAAACATGTCCTAACTTGGTTGTGAAACTCATAGTATCTATTTGTGAGCATCTAAAGACTTCTAAAGAAAATCGATTTTTGGTTTGATCGATTGGTTTGATTTTAATACAAACAAATTTTTACTGATACTAACATAGAGAGAGAGAGAGAGACATAAGAAAAGAAATAGCATTATCTTGCATCGTTTTAAAAGAGAGACAAACTTAAAGCCTGTTTCCATAATATGTTTTCAAATAAACAAAGCAGGGCGTTAATTTCCAAAGAAAAAGTCAGACTTGAAAAAAGGAGTGAGAAAAACTTCACTCAAAATTTCTCAAGTGTAAAGTAACCACAACAATACGAGTAGTTAGGTTTTTTTTAACTTTTTTTTGATAAATTACATAATAATTAAAAAATACAAAAATCTTAAATCCTAGTAAATATATTTGGGAAAAAATTTGTTGTGCGATAAAGTTGTGTAGGCATTACCGGCATGCAGATTTTGGTGAAAATGGTCTTGCAAAAGAGCAAAGGCATACATATTTTAACATATGAAGCCTGCTACTCTGATCAATATTTCACCTGAAATGCTGTCAAAACTCATTCGAAAAACCTTGTGCGGAATATTTATGAAATAATGTTGATAGAGTTGTACTCTGTTAATATTTGTGAAAATGTTGAGAAATGTTTCTGGCAATATTTTTTACAAATGCGATATAATATAAGCACTTATTTCGGATGGAATTTTAAGCAAATGGAAAAAATATAAACTTAATATTAAATGAGAAAGGATAAATTTTAATACCACAATCGGTAAAAGTATTCCCATTAACAGGATTATCCATGTTTATTTTATAAAAAAAATATTTTTTAGTAAAAGTCATAAGACTTTTGTTTACATACGCAAAACAATTACGCATACTTTGAGAGAGAAAAACGTAAATTTGTGCAAACTCGCGAAATAGGTAGCACTGATACATGTCAAATTTTTTTATCCTACTCAATCATTAACCAGGGGAAACCGCTAAATGGACTTAGATGAAATTTGGTAGACGGATAGCACGTGGCCCAGGTTCAAATATAGGGTACTTTTTCAGAGGGGAATCGGGGGAAAAATTGGTACATACTTTGGTGTTTTTTCGCTCTTTGATAACTTTGGAATGCAGAATATCTATGGTCAGGATTACAATAAGGGTACTTTTCAAGGAATAAAATTGGCACTTTTTAAGGGATAAAAACGGGATGAAATGGAAAATTTTTCTCTTTTTGATAAGTTTTATACAAATTATAGGGCGGCATGAAATAACTCCCCAAAATATAACGCCCCAAAAAAATTATGAAATAAATCCCCAATTTTTAGGGACTTATTTCATATGAAATAAATCCCCAATTCTTAAAATGAAATAAATCCCTAATGAAATGAAATAACTCCCAAAATCAAAATGAAATAAGTCCCCAATATTTAGGGACTTATTTCATATGAAATAGTTCCCCAATTCCAGAAATGAAATAAGACCCCAATATAATACATATTGTTCAGTTTTGGTTGGGCGCAAAGACTTTTTCCTCTATGGTATAACAAACACCGGCTTCGCTAACTAAAGCTTTTCTGCATAGCCGGCCTTCGGCCGGGCGCAAGGATTTTCTCCTCTATAGTATTCCAAACACCGGCTTCGCTAACTAAAGCTTTTATGCATAGCCGGCCTTCGGCCGGGCGCAAGGATTTTCTCCTCTATAGTATTCCAAACACCGGCTTCGCTTACTAAAGCTTTTCTGCATAGCCGGCCTTCGGCCGGTCGCAAGGATTTTCTCCTCTATAGTATTCCAAACACCGGCTTCGCTAACTAAAGCTTTTCTGCATAGCCGGCCTTCGGCCGGGCGCAAGGATTTTCTTCTCTATAGTATTCCAAACACCGGCTTCGCTTACTAAAGCTTTTCTGCATAGCCGGCCTTCGGCCGGTCGCAAGGATTTTCTCCTCTATAGTATTCCAAACACCGGCTTCGCTAACTAAAGCTTTTCTGCATAGCCGGCCTTCGGCCGGGCGCAAGGATTTTTCCCCTATATTGTATTCCAAACACCGGCTTCGCTAACTAAAGCTTTTCTGCTAACCCGGTCTTCGGTCGGGCACAAGGCATTAGTTAGCGAAGCCGGTGTTTGTATACTATAGAGGAAAAAGTTCTTGCGCCCGGCCAAAGGCCGACTAAACAGAAAAGCTTTAGTAAGCGAAGCCGATGTTTGAAATACCATAGAGGATAAAATCATTGCGCCCGGCCGAAGGCCGGCTATGCAGAAAAGCTTCAATAAGCCATTCGGGATTTTCGAATTCGAAATTATAAAGTTCGGGACTTAGAGATTCCGATTTCTGAAATTCAGGACTTAAAAATAATCCCAATTTTTTTAGGATTCTGAAATTATAGTTTTTGATACTTAGTCCCTTTTTTATGTTTGGTAAACGTATGCAGTGAATATAACAAAACACAATTTGTCATCATTATGACTTTTAAAATATGTAAAAATAACGGGACATAATTTGCAATTCTTACTATTTCTTCATAAATTTAAAATGAAATAATCCCCCAAAAAATATATTGGGGATTTATTTCATAAAGATGAAATATAAATGAATAAATGAAATAACACCCCAAAAAAAAGAAAAAACCCCCCAAAAATCGTTTTTGTTGTTCTCTGTACAAATTTTTGGGGGGTTATTTCATATTTTTTTTGGGGCGTTATATTTTGGGGGGTTATTTCATGCCGCAAAATTATAGCCTAAATTAACTCACAGTGTGCAGGGTGCCTTTTTTTACTTTTCGAAATGATGTTTGGATGTTTAGGTGTTCAGGCGTAAAGAGCCTGATGTATTCAGATAAATTTGGTAGAGGCATAGCGTATGGCCCAGTTTCAAATATAGAATAGTTTTTTAGAGGAAAATAGGGGGAAACATTTTAACTTTAGAACCTTTTCTCTTTTTGCTAAATTTGGTATGCAGATTCTCTTCTTGATAAATTTGGTATGCAGATTGCATATGCTCAGAATTCAAATATATGTAGGTTACTTTTTAATGGATAAAATTGGCACTTTTTAAGGTGTAAAAAATTTATACTTTTTCTCTTTTTGAGTTATAAAGATCATAGACTACATTAACATACAGTGTACTTTCTGGGGGCTAAAATAAGGAAAAACTGGTACTTTTTGCCTATGGTACCATTCTTCTTTTCGAAAAAATTGTTACAGAGATAGCATATGGCCCAGATTAAAAAACAGGGTACTTTACTTTAAAGAACAAACAAACAAGCGCATTTGCATTTTCATATACATATATATATATATATAAATGTATGTATAAATTAATATAGATGAACATATGTTTACAGCAGATATAATTATGTACTTTTCTTTACTAAATTTTCTTTTAATTTCAGTTTATCTGGTGTAAGCCGCACACACTCCGCTCTATTTGAAGCCAGTCAAAGTTATATAAATTATATTGGAAAGGATCCTCTTGTTTATCGCAATGTCGGCCAAGAACTGGAACGTGCAGCTGCTGAATATAGTAGCACTGAGGCCATTGTTTCCTGTCATGAAGTTCAGAGATATACATTCAAGTCATTGTTGAAAGAAGTTGATCGTTTGGCAGCTGGTTTTCGGAAATTGGGTTTACAAAAAGGTGATTATATCAGCATTTGGGGACCCAACAACATGCACTGGTATTTAACAATGTTGGCAGCATCTAGAGCTGGCTTGGTATCGGTAGGCATTAACCCAGCTTTTCAAGGTCCCGAATTGGAATACTGCTTGAAGAAAGTCAACGTAAAAGCAGTTGTGAGTCCATTGACGTATAAAAGTCAAAACTATTATGAAATTATACACAGCATTTGCCCTGAGTTGTCTAGCAGTAAAAAGGGCAAAATAAACAGTGAGAATTTGCCCCACTTGAAGGCAGTAATTATCAATACAGATTCTAAGCTAAAAGGAGCTTTTACTTTCAATGAAGTTTTGGATCTATGTGACAAGCAGGAATGTGACGATATTTATAAGTTGCAGCCGTATATTATACCCGACACACCTTGCAATGTTCAATTTACATCGGGAACCACAGGTCACCCTAAGGCTGCGGTTTTATCTCACTTTAATTTTGTAAACAATGGTATCCATATTGGAAATCGTAATCAGTTAAAAGGAAGTAGAATTTGTGTTCAGGTTCCTCTATTTCACGCTTATGGTGTTGTCATAACAATTATGGCTGGTATGAGCCATGGTGCAACTTTGGTCCTACCTACACCTGGTTTTAGTCCAGAACATTCTCTTAAGGCTGTAGTTGATGAACAATGTACGGTTATCTACGGCACACCCACCATGTATGTTGACCTTATAAAAAAGCAACGAGAGCTGAACCTGCCCTTGACCACATTGAAAATGGCTGCAACTGGTGGTGCCCCCTGTTCTCCTCAACTTTTCCTAGACATAAAAAATGTATTAAATCTTCAAGAAGTACGCACTATTTTTGGAATGACTGAGACATCCGCGTCCATATTTCAGTCGCGTCCAGGCGATACCATAGATCAAGTCTTAAATACCGTAGGCCATGTTCAGGATAATATCGAAGTCAAAGTAGTAGATACAGAGGGCAATATAGTCCCCTTTGGACAACCTGGGGAACTGTTAGTCAGAGGTTATCTTAACATGTTGGGCTATCATGGTGACGAGGAAAAGACCAAGGAAACCATGGGGGCAGATAAGTGGTTAAGAACAGGGTGGGTAATATTTTCCTTACAATACTAAACACTTCTACTACAGTTTGTTCCACTTAGTGATCAATTTATTTTGCAACCTGATGGTTATGGCCGTATTGTTGGACGTATAAAGGAAATGATAATTCGTGGTGGTGAAAACATATTCCCCAAAGAAATTGAAGATTTTCTTAACTCTCAAACCGACATTCAAGAAACACATGTAAGTATTTACCTCTCATTATGTATTTAAGATATGTAATAGTGACACGAATTTCCCTTATTATGCAGGTAATTGGTGTTCCGGATGAACGTATGGGCGAGGAAATATGTGCCTTTGTTCGTATGCATGATAAATCTGCCACAATAGATCGTGATGCTGTCAAACAATACTGCAAAGGCAAATTGGCCCACTTCAAAGTTCCTTGTTATGTGATAACTGTGGATGATTTTCCAAAAACCACTTCCGGAAAAATCCAAAAGTTCAAACTATTTGAACAATTCCAAAAGACTTATGGCAAAAAGTAATTTTGCAGTGCAATACACTTGTGACGACTTCTTTCCTGAGAAAAAAATATGTTACATTATATGCAACACTTTTTAATTTTACCTATAACCACTCGAAATGATACATGTTAAACAACTTCAATCGAACAAAATTAGCTGCTTTTGGTTACAACTATTTTATCCCTTTTATAATTAGTGTTCTTCATTTGAGGGGACTCTGCAATTTGTTGTGGTTTGGAACCAAACATTGACACCACTAAAGGCTAGTTTACACTATCACACATTTCTGGCGTATTCCATAATAGTTTGTGAGATAGAAATCTAATGAGTTTTGTTGTGACTGTCAAAAAATCTAGTGTAGTCACACTATCACACATGAAGATGCTTTTGTTAAAATGCAACCCTGATCCAATGAAAAGTATTAGCTCTCAATCAATGTTGTGCTGCAAATCGAAAACGCAAAAATTTTAAAAGTCGTTTTTTAATAAGATTTCTGTAATAAAAGAATTTCATGACAAATATTATACAAATATTTCTGTATTAAACAGAATTGTATAACAAAAATTATAAAAAATAGAATTAAATTGTATTAAAAAGGCCTTCAAAATTCTTGCGTTGTTTTTTTTAATATGCATATCGCACGTAATCAACAAGAGGGTATTAACTCAAAATTAAAACATTCCATTTTTATAAGTTAATTCATTTATTAATGATGTGCTAATAATCCCAATTTTTGAATGAAAATACTGAAATTTATTGTTGTGGGAAAGCTAGTTCCTATGCGCATTTCGCTGGTTGCTTAGGCCAGCTCGTCAGGAAACTTTTTCCAAATACTTTAGAAAAGCTAAAAATATTATACAAGTAAGACCATAAAGTGAATAAGAATTTTAAAACACTCTGGTCTTAAATGTAACAATATCAAAGCTTCAACAAAGTCACAACAATAAACCGTCAATCTTTTCTTTCTTACATTCCCCTACAATTGGCTGGTTTTTTTCCAACACGAATTGTAGTTGTAAGAGGATAGAAAGAAAAAAAACAAAATTAAAAAAAAAAACAAGTTGCTTAAATAAAGCAGCTTGCCATTTCAGTTTTTTATTTGCCGGGCACATGCAAATTTTTAATTTAACATTGAAGGCATATGAAAAACAATTTTAAAAGCAACCGTTTCATTACCAAAAAGTAGACAAAATAACACGATATTTTTAAAGCTGGTAGATATGTATATAACGTGTCGATTTTTTCGGAAAAAGTGAAAAAGTAAACATTTTGAGTTAATATCATCTTGTTGATTAAGTGCGATATGCATATACACATATAAATAAATTAAAACCTGAAATATAGAATTAATTAAAAATTTGCAACATATTCGTTTTTCTTCTATCTTATTTGTTCCCAAAGTACGTATTTCGTATATTTCCCTTTCATTTCATGAACAAAAATGCGACTAATTTTTTCACTCCGTGCAAAACTTTTTTAATATTCATATAAGACCCCATAAAGTACATATATATTTTTGTAATTCTAAGTCGATTAAACCATGTCCGTGTGTATTTCCTTCTATTGAAAAGACGTTCACTTTCGAGCAACTCAAAAGAAATTAAAAATATTATTTTCAAGTTGTTTAAAGTTATCCTAAACAGTTGGGATCGATTTTTGTTTTACAGAATCATTTTTATATTAATAGATATTGCAAGAAATGATATTTCTGCCATATTTTCTTTTAAGCGGTTTTTTCTTATATAAGTTTTTTTCTTATATATCCGTTATCTTCTATTTTTTTTTGTGTGGTATTATGAATTTAAGAGTTAAAAAATAAAGAAAAAGACTAACTGATAAAATCCAAATTAATATAAAATTAAAATATATCGCAATTGATCATATGAGTAGAAGCAGAACTAATTTTAATTTATGTGCTGTTTTTAGAAAAGTAATTGAACGTGTATTAAAATTTTTATGAAAAGCACTCAGTTTTTTTTAGTATTTATGATCAAACGGCGACTAAAAATTTTTCAGAAAAATGTTCGTCGGCCGCCTCGGCTTTTCAAAATTTCCCAGCGGCCCGGCTCAGCCGGTTTTTTTAACACCTTAAATAAAAATTAGGGTAGAATATGCAACATGTTTACATGTATTTCAAAAAAAATATAAAACACGTACACAAAAATATAGAATATGTAACACATAAGCAACATATTTTTCAGGAAGGAAATCGCCATGAAAGTTGAATGTAGTATATTTAAGTACAATTTGTATATTTGACAGAAAATTTTTTTGTATAAATACATGTATGTAAATTATAAAACGTTGTTAATTCCATTATAAGTACGTATATCAAGTTTATTAAACAAAAGCGATTTAAATCGTCCATTTTTTTTTAATACCCCTAAACAAATTATTTACGTTGTGTCTAGAATCATGTGGAACACAAGCCAAATAAGACATTGTTCAAACCAGGGCTGTGGAATCATCAGAAAAAAGTACTAAATCCGACTCCTACTCCAAATGCTGAAATTTTTAAGTGCTACTCCGACTCCAACTCCTGCTCTAACCTTGATGCTAAATGTATATGAGACTGGTCTTTATTTGACTTTAATAAACTTTTTTTATACCCTCCACCACTAGTGATGAATGAGGGTATACTGAGTTTATCATTCCGTATGAAACTTTTTATTCTACACCTACGACCCCATAAAATATTATATATATTGGTTTCTTGAGTAATTCTAAGTCGATTTAGCCATGTCCGTCCGTCTGTCCGTCTAATGAAAACACGCTCACTTTCAAAAACTCAAAAGATAAGAACAATGTTGGTGTAGTTATACTAAGCAGTTTGGAATTGCAGTCCAGCAAAATCCGATCAGTAGAATCAGAGTAATGAATCAAAATGTAGAATCATCACCCTTGAAATTTTTTTACAAAAACTAACATAAGAGGTCGCATAATGCACGGCATGATATAGGATTTTGCACAAACATGTTCTATATGACTAGAAATCATACTGTAAGTCTAAAGCCGTAATAAATAGTGCTATCACTCGGGATATATTAAGCTTTTAATTAAGCACGAGTCGAACTCAAAAATTCAAGTGCGAATAACACTTAAACGGACTCAAAACAATCCTAAATGGGATAACTTTCGAAAATCAATCCCAGATTTCTTAAAATCTTGGTACGTTCGTAAATGCATTACTGCGCTGCATCAGTGATTTCAAATTTTTATATATCTATCAGTGAAGTAGATGCGGTCTAAAAAATTGTCAAATACTCCACAAAAATAATAGCCATACAAAAAAAAAAAATTTAAATTACTTTTTTTTTCGTCATTTAAAAAAGTTTGCTTTTCTGATGCAGCGCAGTGATGCATTTACGACGTATCCATTATGTTCAACATTTTTTATTTTTCAAATTTATTCTATGAGCTAAATTTCACTTATGTATTTAATAAAGCTTTTTTGTAATAGTTCCATTCCTTGAATTTTTTAAGGAATGACTTTATACACTACCAGACTATTATCTTGTAGCTTATGAAAATAAATAATTTACAGATTCTATTTGTTAAAATCTTATGTATGAATACGGAAACAATTTTTTTGTAGTTGATTTTTAAGTATCTTATCGTCCATCGATTTTAACGAAACATATATATTGTTTAGATATGCAAAATATAAAATTTTTCTAAATTTTTAGGATAAAAGTATTAAAAAATTGTTTTAAATTTGTTTAAAAACACACACATACAAAATTATTTTGTTTTTAAAAATAAAAATTTTCATTCAGAAATTTTTATGTTTTTGTCTGTGTCGCCTGTCGGAAGCACTCGCTCTACAAATTACTTTATTCCTGTTCAATTCATAAATTAAAAAAAAAATCGAATATGACAAACCCAATTTCCAATTATCAATATTTACTGTACCGATTCCTTCCGGAAATTCAAGAAAAGTTTTTCTTTTTCACAGGAACAACCGAGACTGTGAATTTTAATGTTTATTGTTTTGAATATGTTCAGGCATTAGAGTTCTCCCAAAGTCGATCCTCTTGTTCGAAAATTAGTGGCATCTACCACAAATCGTAAGTCCTCGCCGATATCTTGAAACGTTTTCTGCAGAAATTTGTTTCCATTCTCTTTCGAAACTGTGGCACTGAAAACACAGCAACAATAAAAATCAGGGACTGCTAATAACGATTATTTTTCATATCCAACTTAAAAAAATCCAACTAAAATGGAAGTGCTACGTGTAAAAGGAATACACCAAGATAATCCTTTATACATGGACTATTTTTTAAAATTTATTGTTATCGACGCAAACGGGAGATTTGAAATATTCGGGCATGTTCTAGAAATCGAAATGAAGTGAAATTAAAAACGAAACGAACGATTTTAATTTCAATTATTTACAAAATGACTTTAGTTTTTCCTGTTTTTAATAGTTGTTCTTGTCAAGATAAATGGAACTTAAAAGATAAAGCATATAAAAAGGAATATTTTTATAAACTTTCTTTACAGGCTCGTTTTAAAAAGTTGTTCGACTGTAAATCCACTTAATTTCGATTTGCATAACATGCCCAAATGTCTTGCCAGATTAGATATTCGTATTCGCGAATATTAAAAATTGATATTCGTAACATCACAATTCCACACAAATATTTTATTACACTATGAATTAAATTAAATATTTTATTTTCATATATTTTTATCAAGCTTTAGGTCACTTTTTATAAAAAATCATTTAAACTTTTATTTATTTTTCAATATTTCGATTTCCGTTGGAAATCTTCTTCAGGAAATCTTTTTAAATAAAATAAAATTACAAAATTGTTTTTGACAATAAATGGATAATAGATTCCATAGGAAAAATAAGGTAATTATTGGAAATATTTTGAGGAATAATAGTTTTCCTAACACACTTATTTGCAAATTAGGAAGACAATATAATATAAGAAGATCTCGTCATATTGATGAAATTTCGGAACCAAAAATTTATAAAACATTTACTTATGTACCTGGGTTTTCTGGAAGATTAGAGAACTCAAATATATATGACAAAGGGAAATACAGAATGGCACACAAAGTGAATAATAACGTTGGGAGATTATTCACAAAAACTAAGCATAGATTACAAAAGTCGGATATGTCTAATTTCGTTTATAAAATTCAGTGTGGTGGTAATGATAATGAACAATGTAGCAAAATATTTGTAGGAACAACTGGGACAAAACTGAAAACTAGATAAGCAGGACATAAACATGAGCAAAAATATAGAAATTATAATTCGGTCCATGGAACGGCATTATCAACACATTGTGGGGATTTAAATCATTATCCTGATTTTGAGAACACATCTATTTTGAACATTGAAAATTTTAAGAAACGTATATATATGCAGAAATGTTACAGATTAATAATGTACCATTTGAGAAAAGGAAGAAAGATACTGAGGGATTAACTCAGATTTATAGACATTTATTGAATAAAAATAAATAGGTTGATGGAATGGAAAATTGTAAATAGGTATTTGTCTTTGATTATTTATAAAAATTTAGTTCAGATGGCATGGCAGAGATTGAAAATATATATTGGATTAAAATAAATATATTGACGGAAAGGGAATTTAAAATAGGCTTTAGTTTTTGAATATTTTTAAAAATTTGTTTGTTGCGTTTCCTCTTTTTGTTTTTAAGTTTGTTAATTGAAATTTTAAGTTTATTTTTCCAATTTTAATTTTTACATTTATTGTCAAAAACAATTTTGTAATTTTATGTTATTTAAAAAGATTTCCTGCAGAAGATTTCCAACGGAAATCGAAATATTGAAAAATAAATAATAGTTTAAATGATTTTTTATAAAAAGTGACCTAAAACTTGATAAAAATATATGAAAATATAATATTTAATTGAATAAAAAAGTTCAAAGTAATAAGAATATAATTACTATGAATTAAAAAAAAATACCTTCTGCTGCAGCTTCTAAAGAAAAATATCTGATTAAATCGTTAACCGCTGAAATGCTTTTTTGAAAGATTTGTTTTTCATATTTTTTTCTTGTTTTAGTCCCTTTGCATATTCTCTTACCAATTGAATAATATTCTTTTTCTTTTTTTTTTCTTAATAAAAAATCCATAAAAAATAATTTGTGTTTGAAAACAATTATACTGTATTTTTCATTTGTTACTTATTTGTTTTTATAATATTTTTTGTTGTTAGCAAAAAAAATTGCTGATAAATTATATTATTATTATTATTATTGTTGCTATACTTAAACGTAACTCCTGGGTATTTCTTTTCATATTTTCTTTATCATAATTAAACACCACTCACACATGCAAACATACATATTATGCAGAGCGGGGATTATTATTACTATTTTATATAACTTTTAAAAAGTGATGCTAATGTTTTCTATTAAATTGTTTTTCTGGGAGATTATTTTGCTTTGTGTCTGCGGTTGTTAAATTGTTTATAAATATGTATACTAAATTATAAGACTACTATTATTTATATACGATTAAGATTTAAAAATGATTTACAAACTGAACACTTATAAAGAAAATAATAAATTAAATTTAATATTATATTTTAAATAATATGAAAAATCTTTATTAAGCTAATTTGTAGAGAAATAATAACTTAAATATTACAATAAAATTATTACACAAAATTTGATTGGATTTTTTAACTTAGCTCTGCAACTAAGTAAAAAATTGATTAAATTTTTCATTAAAGACACACCCAAATTAATTACAAAATTCATAATAACATTCAGAAAATTAAAAAAAATATATCTTGAATTATAGATAATGTATGTTAACTAAAATATTTAACAAAGTTGTAAACATAACAAATAAATTAAAGCTAAATTTATTTAAACTAAAAACAACATTTCAACAAATGTCTTCTAGATTTTCTTTTCCAATAACATGAATGTAACTTCTCTTGTAATAAATTTTATAATAAAATTACTATTTAAACTTAAATTAAAACCTTGGTCTCTTAACGAATAGACAAGCAGATTTTCGTCTTGGGAAATTCTTTTTTATAATATCTTAGTTAAAAGACATTAATTTCTGGAATAATTTGATTAATAAATTTTATTTGTTTAGTCACTTAAAAAAATATTATAAAAAAATGATCAGGCCTGTCACAGAAATCAATTCCGATCGAAAGTGATCATTGGGAATTTATTTCTGTGACTGGCCTGTATAATTTATTTTAAAATCATTTTAAGATTTCTGGACTACAAATGACTTTTGGCATTTCATAAAGTTAATGACTTTTAAGTTCCAATTTCTATTTTTTTTTTTTGCAGGTTTTCATCTAAGAAAGAATAATTCACAATCAGCCTTATTGCGGTTTTCATTGTCATAAACGACTAAGTAGTTTATGTAGTAGAATTAAGAACACAGGTTGTGCGTTACTTTAATCTATTACAAAAAATGACAAAGTCGTTTATGACAACCGTAATAAGGTTGAATATACAAGTATGTGATTCAGATTGATTTTGAAAACAAAACGATTTAATATCGAAAATTTCGGTTCTAGTATCTTTAAAAATAGATTTCTGTTACATTTTTCATTTATTACCTGCCTTTTTTTCTGCTTAATTTTGTATTATTCAATTAAAATATATGTAACTGTGTT
Source organism: Pollenia amentaria (assembly GCA_943735925.1). Classification (NCBI taxonomy): domain Eukaryota; kingdom Metazoa; phylum Arthropoda; class Insecta; order Diptera; family Polleniidae; genus Pollenia; species Pollenia amentaria. The sequence goes on along the minus strand of OX031007.1, from coordinate 249,334,590 downwards.
TTGAATCAAACATTAAAACTTTTAATCAGAAATGGATTTAAAAATTGTTTAAAACTTATCATATTTTTTAAAAACGATAGTTTTGAAATCGATTGATTGTCATCACATACATACCTGGGGGCTAATTCTGGCAGTTGCGATCGAATACTTTTCCGATTCTAAAGCAATTTTATTGCTAATTCTTTCAGTTGATACTAAACGAATCGAAATTATTTTTTCGGTGTTGTGAAAAGTCAAATAAATTCTTTACAAAACTAAAAAAAAAATTATTTCGATTCCTTCAATATAAACTAAAAGTATTAGAAATTACTTTTTCAGTGTTGTAAAAACTCAAATGAAAAATAATTACAATTCGTTCAGTATCGAACGAATAAATAAGAAAAAATTGCTTTCGAATCGAAAAAGTATTTCATCACGACTGCCAGAATTAGCCCCCTGTATATTAAGTGTTAGTAAATTCAAATTTTTAAAGCATACATCCTGATTTTTCTTCTATCCTGTTTCTTCCTAAAGTATTGCATATATTTTCCTTTCATTTTTTGAACAAAACTATAACTAAAGTTTTTTTTTAAAAGTTGAGTCTACTACTTCAGCAATAATTTGTATGAAATTATCATTGACGTTTATAAAAATTTCATTTAGTTTTGAATGAAAATTTTAACAAAATGTTTTGAAAAACAATAATAAATACGTAATTCTGTTCTGGGAAAAATTTGCAAACTGTTTCTTATCTGAAAATGTGTGTGGCTACAAAAAAATGTTTCTCTATTATGAACACCAGTAAAAATGTTGCTGCCTATTGTGAACGAAGCTTCAAGAATGAAATCTGGATATATTTCACAAAGATATGGGCACTTCCACAGAAGTGTCACGTTGCTCCACCATGCAATTAAGCTTATAATTTAGACCCATGTTGTTCAACTTTTTTATCTCTTAAACTAAATTGCGCTCTACACCAAAATACAAAAAAAAAAAAAAAAAAATAACCAGATGTGCAATGAAAATCGACCGATTTCAAAACGATCGTTTTTCTTCTATTTTTTTGATTTTTTTTGTTCAAAATTTAATGAAATAAACTAGATAATTACAAATTATAAAGAATATAAACAGGAAATAAGCAGAAAATTTACTACTAACTAATTGTTTAAGATACGGTACACGTTATTATCATTTTTAAATCGTTTCGTTCTCTAAATCGATAATTCGATCGATTTCAAAGCGAACGTTTTTGAAAGGTGTGATGAATTTTGAGCGATTTTAAAATCCATTTTTGACTTATAGTCTTAAATTTTTGTTCAGAATACTTTACACTTCAGTTAACATATATAATTTAAAAGAATAAAGACAGAAAATAAAAGGGATATGTATTAAGAATCCATTTTAAGTTACTGAAAACGATATTTTCAGTTTCAAATAGTTTTGTTTTTAAAATCGAGTTCCATCACATACCTGATTCTTTGAGAAACAATTTTAAATGCTTGGTGGCGTAAAGTGACAAAAAGACTTGACATTTTTAAAAATTTTTGCAATAGAGACTTGAGTGAATGATAATCTTACAGAAAACTTTTCTTTAATATTTTTTGAAATCAAAACTTTAAAATAAAAAGGTAAAATTTATAAAACTTTTTAAGTTCATACATTTTTTTATTAATTCGAATGTGTATTCTTAGTCAAGGCAAAAAGACTGTTATAGTACTTGTACCATGGTTATAGTATGATGGCTTTATAAATTGTAATTTGACTTAGAATACACATTCGAACTAATATAAAAATTTATAATAAAAATTAAACTCAACATGAGAACTAAAATTCCCAGATTCTTTTTAAATTTTCTTAATTTTAACCCCTTCAAAATCTTGCATAATTTGCAAAAAATAATTAAGTGTATTTTGTTGTGTGTTTCTTTTTATAATGAAATTAACATATTATAATAAAAATAAATAATAAATGTTTATACATATTTATATAATATTTAATACTACAGCTTAATAAATATAGATACTTTAGTACATATTGATTTTCTTTTGCAATTCTCAAAGTATATCAGAATTAATGACATAAAATGTAATTGATAAAAAATCAGGTATTATAATGCAGTTATTTTAAAGTTGTAAGCATAACAGAGATATAAATTTATTTGCCACCATTTTTTTATCGCTCCTGTTCTGAAAAACGTATATTGCTGAAAATTCACGTTTTCGATTTGAATATGCCAAATAGATGTTCTGCTGACAAACGTAAGCGCTGAAAATTTGACGTTTTCCAACTGCTAGTGTATACTAAAACGAACTGGTCCTTTTTATTAAAGGTTATTGGCTTTTTTAAAGCCAGTATTGTAAGTTAGAACGCTTTAGGCATTTTAATTAAAAATTTGTTTGTTTGTTTTTTTTTTTTTTTTTGGTGCTTTAAAACCATGTGAGATAAGGCCATTATGGCTTTACTTTAGTGTTTCCGGAAAAAAAATTTTTTTTTTCTTGTGACGCACGCAGGAAAACTTTATTCAGCGAAGCCACCTGCCGCGTCCTACTGGAGGATAAACCCCGTAAGCACGGCCACAGGCCGCCACGCAGAAAAACTCTAGAATGCGAAGCCAAATTTCGTAAAAGGGAAAATCTATTATTAATCAATGTAAAATGCAAAAGCTCTTCAAAACTGTAATGAGAGATAAAGCCTTTTTCTAATATTGCTAATGTGAGCTAAGGCCATGATGGCTTTATCTCCCATTCAAATGAAAAAAGGCTTTATCTCCCTATTGAATGAGAGATAAAGCCATCATGGCCTTATCGCTCATGGTTTTAAAGCACCCCCCCGATAAAACATATGCTTTCATTCTTTGAACAAAACTTCGAAAAAAATAGCAAATCAAGCGGTTTTCAAAAGATGCTGAAATGATATAGCTATTTGAAAACGCTGCGTAATTCAGAACATTAACGTACATCTATTTTTAAATTTAAGTTGGGAATAATATTTACTTCTAGTACTCTTTTGTATTTGAAAACATATACAACTTGTATTTTTTGATGGTAACTTTTTCAAAAATAAAAAACATATAAATTTGAAAAGTTTCGGTCCCAATATTTTCACCATTCTTCAGACTGACATACATACATATTCGAAAAACTAACCTAACATTCTACATTTAAGTAGTGGCGAAATATCTCTTATTTCAAACACAATACAATAAGAACTGGTGTGTGATTAACCTGGCTTTAGCAAAATTTTCTCATAAATCTTAAGTTCACAGACGGCATTTTGGTTACTTTTCAGCATATTTTTTTTTCTTCTTTATTTTTGCAAAATTTGTTTCCCCTCTAATGAAAATTTAAAAGAAAACTTTTTTTCTATGTATTTTTACTTTTAATATAACTTATACAAATAAAAGGCGTATTACTTTGGTTGAGAGTAAGAAATCATTTTTATATACGTTGTTTTGTTTGTTTGTTTAACCAATTGTGTTTAAGACTCATATTAAGTTTATAAATAATATACTTTTTTTTTGATTTTATCTTATGGTTTCATTTTTTTTAGTAATATATCACTTGGTTCTCTTATACGTATGTATATTACAGAAGTATAAGAGTTAATAAGAGCAAATTTGTTAAGAGTTTCAATAATTTTTCTTTTACATTTAATTATAATTTAGCAGGGTGGTTTTATTTTCATGTTTTTTTGAAATTTTAATTTTTGTTTGTATAATTTGTGTTTTAAAGGTATTTTTTAAATTCACATGTGTAAATAAATAAAATATGTACATTAACAGAATTTCAGTTGTATTTTTCAATTTAAATATTAAAATGTAACCAAACGTTAAAAACACAAGGATTAGGATAAATTGTAATGTGAAAAGAACAAAAAAAAAAATAAATAAATTTTAAACGCACCAAGGAATTGTTGCTGGGTTAGATAGTAAGATTATTTGATTATTCTATTTATTTCTATATTAAAGGTCCTTTCGAAACGTTTACACAATACACACACATTTAAAAACTCCTTTACCTTCGGTGTAGATACGAGGCCAATCGATTTGTTTGAGATTTAAAAAAATGGGGAAACGAGTCAAAAGTTGTAGCATGTTTATTTTTTGGCTAACTGAACAGCGGTATATCCAATATTCGTTTTAAACCAACCATTGTTTTTGAAATCGTTGAGATGATTTTCAATTTTGTTTGTAATTGTTTACATTCATTTCTTTAAATTTTTTAATCTTTTAAACAACAATTTCCTATTTTGGTTTAGGTTTTTATATTCTCAAAAACTATCTTCGTCGTCCTCATGGACTTGATACATTTCGCGAATTTCATGTCATAGTGTTGAGCTATTGGCTGGACCATCAGCGTCTTCGGACCAACTGACCTCCATGGGAGTGCCGGACATACTATTGATTTTCTCTATCAGCAACACTTCTTCAAACGACATGCGTGAGTTTTTCAACTGATTTGAAGAGGTTGTTGAATCTGAAGCCGCCGACGAGGAAGCTGTGCTAACCACATCATCTGAAGAGGCTGAGCAGCTTTCGTCTTCTGAATTTGTGCCCGAAACCATGGCCTCACCGGCAGATTCTTGAATTTCTTGACATTTTTTAATGACTTTCAAGTCCTGCACAGAAGGATGAGATGGTAAGGAACGCATCTCCAAACGTTCTCCTTTGTTTAAGGCAGATGTGTCGCAAGTAATTAACTTGCTGGCTGAACTACGTCTAAAAAAAATCTCCTCCGATTCGGTATCAATTTTAAGCGTCGACGATCTTGGTCTCGTAACATAGGGCGAACTAGTTAGCACTGGTTCTTTCCAGTTAGGGTTGAGTTCATTCTTTCTCGCACTTGAGCCTCCCGATAATTGACGAGAAACTTTTTTCAAAGATTTGGGTTGTTGCTGGCTGTTGCCATCACACCCCTTTATGCTGACGGATTTTGAGCGAATGCGAGAATGAGAGCGGTTGTTAAATTCATTTGTTTCAACTTTGGAATGTTCTCTTATCACTGATGTGGCCGACATAGATTGGGATAGGGGGTTGGGGCCAGCCACCTCCATCAAACTAGAATTACAATTTAACGAACTGCCACAGGCTGCACTAGCACTGACCGACAATTGTCGTCTTGTCGATGGACTGCGTTCCACAGATCTAAATGATCCGGCACGTTTCACCATTTTTGAAGCTGCTGCTTCAGGTGTCTCATCATCCATTTCAAGTACCCAAGACACCGAATCGGTTTTCTCAATGACTCCCTTTATAACAGGTGAAGTTGGTGGTGAAATATCATCCATATGAATGGAAGATGTTAAGGATGTACCATTTTGTGAGGAACGATTGGCTATCGAGGTGGCTGTTATGTCATGAGCCGAGAGTTCCTGTAATTTGGATTCTACTATGTGTAATTGTTCGGAACGTTGTTTTAACTGCCATTGTAGGGCTTCGTTGTCGTAAGAGAGACGAGTACGTTTAACAGTTTCATGATTGTAGGCCTTTTGAATTTCATCAACCTGTCGTAGGTACTCTCTGTTAAAAGAAAACAATATTAAATTTGGAACATTTTAATAACCTTTTACACAAAACTTACTTTTCTTTTTCCGACTTAATTTCTAACTCTGATTGCAACATTTCATTTTTCGATTCCAGTAAAGAAATTTTCGCCTGTAAAGACAATTTTTCATCGGCATCCCTTAATAATTCTTCATTTTGTTTGGTCAGTTTGGAGATTTCCTTTTGTTTTAACTCCAACACACATCTCAAACTTTCAGCCTCACTTTGTAGGCGGCTTAACTCCATAAAATCCGATGAAGTCAAGGAAAAAGTGTTACGTGGCGAACTAACTCCACTTTCGTTAAGACTTCTACGAGAAGTTCTCAATACTGCCACTTCGTCATTTGACAGATTCAATTTTTCCTTTAACTCTCGCTCATTGTTCTCTTTCAAAGCTTTAAGTTTATCTAATTCTTTGGTCAGTTGCTTAAGGCGTTCGATAAGTTCATGTTCTCGTTCGGCGGCGGCCTGTAAACGGCCGGCATTTGACGATTCTGTTTGGGTCAGCTGAACCCTCATTTGTTGTTCAGAAACTTCTAAAGCTTGTAAACGTGCATTTAAAGACTTGGCACGTTCCTCTACTGCTTCCAATTGTTGTTGTTTTTGTGACAATTTGTGTTCCATTTCAAGACGGTATGCATCCAAAAGTCTCTTATTTTCACTTTCGGAATTTTGTAATTGTGTTTCCAGAGAAGAAATTTGTTGTTTGGCCATGGTTTGGAATTCCACAAGATTTGATTGAGCTAGAACATAAAATTAAAACAAAATAATTTTTTTATTTAATAAATCCTTCATTCATAATTCTTTCATTAATTACCTTTTTCCAATTCACAGCGATGCAACACTTGAAGCTCATTTTCTCTTTGTGTATAGTAGACATCTTTGTCACCCAACTGGTCCTGCAATTCAGAGCAAACATTTTTTGCTTCATCAAGTAATAGTAACGTTTTTTTCAATTTCTCTTTTGTTTTCAAACTTTCCGCTTTTACAGATGGACAGGAAAATGCATCCAGCTAAAAAAGAACAACAAATTCCAGTAAATTTTAGTTATTTTATACAATTAAATGAGGTGTCAAAACAGGTAAATACGAGTAAATGTTGTTAAAAAATCATTAAAAAGTCATTTGTAAATTGCCTCATTTTGAAAGAGATCAGCAAATTCTCTGTACTGTTAAGTCATTAAAATGCAATTAAATAATAGTTCAAAATGTGTGGTTGGTGGTGAATTTATTACAAATTTCAACATACCGCGGGAGGTGCTAAAATGCAAAAATCGTTGTCGAGTGTGCGTATTGTTGGTGATGTGCAGGGTGTAGATGACCACGAAATCAAATCGAAATCCATTGTTTGATTTGATAATTTTTCATTGGAAAATACAAATTTATCAAACATCATGTTGTAATATAATTTTTATTAAAAAATTCTTATTATATAAAATTTTAAAAATTAGACTAGGTTTGAATAGATATAACAAATATCTAAAGACAAAAATATACTACGTGTTGAACACTTGATAGCTAAATGTAAACTAATGATCAACTATTTTCTGGTTCAATATTTATAGTAAAACCGTTTCATAGTTGGCAGCAGGTAAATGGGACGATCCAAACAACAATTCTTATTTAAAAACATCTGCTTAGGAAAAGGTACAGTAACTTAAATAGTAGGTTTGTGTGTGTGTGTGTGTGTGTGTGCTATTTATCCTTAGAAAATAAAATCTTTGCAATGTAGTCAAGATATCTATTTACTAATTATGAATATATCTTAAAAATATATACCACCACATTTTATGACTCTGTTTGTTTCTGTGCGGTTTACATTTTCTCAACTCCAGATTATATTTGATTTCAAGCAATAAAACTTAAAAACAGATTTCCTGTTTTGTTTAGTTTATTTCATCTGAATAAATAATATTTTTTTTAAGTAAAATTGGGTTTTATTGAGTTTACGAAACTGTTTTTCCAAACAAGGATTATTATCTCGTTTAAGTATTTTGGTTTTTGTGGGCGTTTATTGAACGAATATTTAAAATTATATATGCATGTTTGCATATGTAAATATGTACATATATACATATTTAAAGAAAATGTTCCAAATAAACACATCTCGATTGGTTAAATGGAGTAAAGAAACAAAATAAAATGGAATATTTTATGAAAAACATTTGACTGAAAAATCTTAAATTTGCTTTAGGAGCGCTTGATTATGTTAAAATAAACAAAAATTGTATCAGAGTAGCGGCCTTTAAAAGATTTATATGTCAAAGTCAATAAAAAATATATGAAAGTAAGACTTACTGAAAATATATTTATTTGCGGTACCAAACGATACCACAATTTTTAGGAAACAAGTGTTTTGTTAGTGCAGACAGTGTTTGACAAACATTTATTTAAGTCTCAGTAAAGTTGTATTGCAAATTGTTAATAAGTTTAAAAAACCAACATAATTATCTTGTTTAAAATATAAAATGATCAATATACATAATTATTTTTTGAAATAAATTATATTTTATGGAATACATTTTTATACAATCCGATAAATTTGAATCGATAGCGTATTTTCCGAAAATAACTTAAATGATGAAAAATATTATCATGTTTTTTTATACTTCTGTTCTAGGATTTTGATCGAAAGATTTAAAAATTATGGAATCGGTTAGAAATGGCTGCACATACCAACCAACTTTTTCAAAATAATATTTAATTTAGGTGACAAGCCATTAGATTATAAAAGCGTGACTTATATTCAATACTATCTAGAATAAAAAAAAAAAGCAAGTTGTTTTTGACACACTTTTACGCACGCTCACGAAAGAAAGGTAACCCTTTACGCTAGCTCAAGCGGGTTTTGAATCTTTAAAGAATGCTTACTAACTAAATTTTCTCTTAGTAAAATAACTGAACTCACCTATATTATATTCGATATTTTATTATAATTATTTCGATATAAATTCAATTCGAGAAGTTCATAAATTTAGATTTTGACCAGTGGTCATAATTCGACCATAATCATTTATGTAAAAATGAAGAAAACATACATACTCGTATAAGTAAATATGATTTTACACGTTTTACGCATTTGTTTTTTTCGTCTTAGTGGATCGACTTGGCGGGAGACCATTCTTCGGTCAATATATTATCTTCCATTCAAATGCGTGAATGTTTAATTTTTTAAGTTTAATAATATAAAAAAAAAACCAGAAAGTACCAATTGAAAAAGAAAAAAGTTTCAAAAAGTCTCCTCTTAAAGTTTCTCAATTACTCTGGAATCCGCATCCTGAATCTTATGTTCAAACTAGGTTCAGTATTAATAAAAATTCAAAGAATACCAGTTAAAGAAAGAAAAAGTACTAAAAATATCACTCTTACAGATTCTAGTTCACTCACGACCTTGCATTTTATGTTTCTAGGTCCAATACTAATGGAAATGCAAAAAGTACTAATTGAAGAACAAAAAGTACCAAGAACTTTATGTTCCTAGGTCTAATAAATTGTAATCAAATGAATTAAACGTTTACTTAAATCAACAACATTACTATAAGAAAGTATAGTCGGTCAAGCCCGACCAAATGATACCCTACAAATGAACAAATTTTAAAGTGTACCCTATTTGGGATCCATGGGCAATCAATCAACAAAGTTATGTAATTCAGCTTAAGATTCATGTAATAGTTCATTGTGCAGAATATTATTTAGATATTTTCATCTATATGAGATTTTAGGAAATGGGTTTATATGGGACCTATGGTTAATTTTGGACCTCCTAGGACAACATTTTGTTATGACATAGTAGCTATCGTAAAAGTCATTGTCGCCAATTTTTATGTAAATACCAATATTTATAAGAAAACTATGGCATAAAAAGCTATTTGCGGGAGTTGTGGTCAAGTATGGCCCGATTCCAATAAAATTTGGTAAGATGATTCTGTTTGCAATAAAATAAGTTTTGACCAAATTTAATCAAAATACAAACATAATAAGATGGTTTATTGGCACAATGACCTTTCTCCGGAAAGAAGCTTGTATGGCGACTATGTGAAATAATGGAATTATCCGCCCCATTTTCAGTAGGATTGGGTTTTGTGCCAATTAGAGCCTATTATTTCCAAAGTTGTGACCTGTACTTTGTGAACAAGGTTTACATGTACAGCCAGCCTGCCAGCCGGAAGGACATCGTTAGATCGACTTGGAAAGTGATTCTGAGACGTTTGATATACTTAAAGGTGTAATATTTTAAGGTGTTAAAAACACCAGTACAAATGCATAATACCCTCTCCACTATTGTGATGAGGGTATAAAAATATTCATTTGATACTAATGGGTTATTCAAGTAGAGATACTTTTTTCAATAGCCTTTTTTTTGACAGATCACGTGTGAGTCGTGTTATGCTTTAATGTTATTTTTGTTTTGTATTGTTTGGCATTTCATAATGGAAAGACTTACGTCTGAACAACGTCTACAAATCGTTCAACTTTATGTATTACGAGAATTCACGTTCTGTGAGGAAAGTGTTTCGTGCACTTCGCTCAACTTATGGTCAACATAATCGGCCTACTGGCAAGTCGATTCGGCGCCGTTCGCAGCAACTCGGACTGACGTATGGAACGATTTGGCGCATTTTACGACGAGATCTTAAATTGAAAGCGTACAAGATACAGCTTGTGAAACAACGGAAGCCGCTCGACCTTCACAAGAATTTTATTAAATTTCAATTTTCTGTGTTTTTTTTCTTTAAAAAAGTAATGAACCTCGAAATGGATCGTGCTTTATTATTGTTTACTGGTGAAAATTTAATTAATTATACCCACACCACAATAGTGGAGAGGGTATTATGCATATGGGTCCTAGAGTCACCTTAAAGTATACCGATCGACTCAGAATTATTTGCTGAGTCGATCTAACGATGTCCGTCCGGCTAGCGGTTGTCCATGCAACCTTGTGCTCTAATTTGAAAATGGGCCGAACCGTATGAAAACGAGGGGAGATAAGGGGCAGTTTCTGCCTCTGCGAATCTACTTAACAGTGTTAAATGAAATTTAAAATATAGATAAAACCATATTTATATGGGCACATAAGCTATCCGCTTTTTAAAAAATAGGACCACGAGGGGAGGTAGGGGGCAATCTCTGCCTCTAAGAAACTGTCAAACCGATTTGAATGAAATTTAAAATATAGATAGATCCATATTTATCTGGCCACATAAGCTATGAATTTTAAAAAAAGGACCACGAGGAGATATAGGTGGCAATTTCTGCCTCTCCGAAACAATAGATTCTAAGGAATTTGTAAAACATTAATATAGCCACATTAGCTATGCATTTTTAAAAACTAGGTCCCAAATACTTGCAAAAATTTGTTCTTATATCTCGTGGTGTAGGGTATCATATGGTCGGGCTTGGCCTTTTTTCTTTAATTGAAATCAATTCTGACTTTTTCTTTTGTATGTATGCTATTTTACTAAGTTTGTTTACTCTGTAATATGACTTTTTAATAGACATGCGAAAGAAAATGTACTGATTTTTTGCAGAGCCCAAAAGCAACTTCGTATTTTTCATAAATCTTCTGGTCACTACTTTATCGGAAAATTTTAGGAAACTTAATTAAAGTCTTTGTGTACAGTTTGACGGAAAACTACCCTAATAATAGTGTCAGATTTACGCCCACAATGCATTTTAATTTTCGAAATAAAAATGTAAATTTTTGTTAAAACTAAACTACTTAGTCCTTTTATGTTCATAAACCATTATGCGGTGATTAGTTGTTTGAATCGTCTTTCCAACTCTAAAGACGTCTTACTTTATTATGAATTATTTATATAAACATTTATTATAGCAGACGCCAGAAGTCGGCAGACGAAAAAAGTTAAACTGTCACACGTAATTTGTATAACATTAAAACAAATGCCATCCATAAGCATGAAAAGGTATTTCTATAGTTCTGTAGACTTAAGTGCCATCGGGCATAACGGCAAATACCGTTCATAAATATTTTAAAATTAATTAAACACTGATACTACACTAAAACTAATTCCAGTAACTAATTACTTAAATAACCAGTAACACAAAAAGGTAGTCAAATTATAAGATACAACCATTCCAGAGAGTGACACTTGGAATATTGTCAGGCAGTCAGTCAGTAATTTTACCTGAATCCAGCCTGTAGAGTAAAGACAATCAGCTATAAAGATGGTGTCAGACAAAATCATATTAGAAGTTTTACACAACATTAGGCAGAGAGACGTAGAGACTGGTAGAAGGACACACAAGTCTGAGACTGTTTGAAATATATTTTTCATGTACAAAACGGTAGGGATACTTTTTAAAATGAATCTTTTTGCTTTTCAGTATTTTTCTAAGCTACAACGTCTTGTGGTTTAATACAAGAGATTATATTTTACTTGAATATTGTGTTTAAAGACTTTTAACATTTTCATAATATGATATAATATAATGCTGTCATATGAGTATGAGCACATTGTGTTCTTTCTCTTTAGTATTCTTATAGGGAAATATGTTCCAAAGACAAAAATAAAAGATGTAGAGAACTTAAGAAAGAAGAGTCGGAAACAGATGTTCATAAAGTACTTCGCAGTGAAACTCACTATTTATCTGTCATTATTGCAGACACATTTTTTTATGTATGTATGACTTTTTGAGAATTCAAGATCCTGAAGAATGTATTCATTAAGTGACGTATTGTGTAATATAATTCTTTCTTTTTAAATAATCACAAAAAAAGACTATGAAATGATCCTTAGACAATCCCATTTAATCCTACATCGGATATGTACTCAAAAGTATTAGCAACTGAGTATCGATTCGATATACAAAATATGTTCACACGCAGAGAAAACATATTTTTCTATGTGGTCACCTCCAGTAAAAATATGATTAACCAAAATTCCTTATCATATTCTTGTTACTCTAACCATAAAATTGTCACCAGCAGCTATATTATGTTTATATTAGTCCCCCATTCAAAAATTATGGTTGCATTCAAACATGTTATGTCTAGTAATAGCAATGATTTGACACTAGCAAAAACTCAACACTAATGATTATATGGTTTTAAAATAACAATACGATTTTCTTATTTTTCAAACCAACATGTTATGGCTGAAAAAGAAACATTCGATTTTAAGTGGTAAACAAATAATTTTATTAACTATAACATGTCCAGAGGCAACCATATCGTCGTTGTTTCAACTAACCGACCTAACTAACATTTAACAAATTTTACAGGAGAGCACTTTGAATGTTTCTTGTCTTAAATGTAGTCATTTCCTATCCAAAATACGAATGAAATTAGGTTATGCATTATTTGTTATGTAGTATAACATCTCTTGTTATGTGTTAAATAAAGGAAAAGACAAATATTTTTATTTTTTGTACTTAACTCAATTTTCAAAAAAAATTCTGTAAGGTCAGTTAGTAAAAAAAGCGACTATAAAATGGCTGTGGTTTCTTGGTGCAGAACTAATTTTACCATGATATGGTTACCAGTGACAATTATATGGTTAAAGTAACCGTAATCTACCCAGTTAAGAATAAACATTCCCCGAGAATTGTTCTCCTTTTTCCATTTAAACAATTGGATTAAAATAGAAAATGGTAGTATGAAAAAAACCCCTGGAAAATTTTTAACCATATTTGGGCTGAATATGTTAAACATTTTTGGTTAAAAATTGTTTTGTTGAAGGTTGCCATATCGAAAAATGTGTTTTCTACACGTTTATGGAGAGTTCATCTCAATTAGTATTCGAAAAATACATTTTTATCGATATCGATATAAATAACAACTTAATGGAAATTAAAATTTTAATAACTTTTTAAATGCAATCTAAATTTTGTTTTAATGAAAATTATTCATTTACAACTCTGTTACAAAGAACTGTTATTAAAAAAAGAAGCAACACCATTTAAAAATTCCAGCATTTAATATAAATTCCTTTCATTATCTTCTGTTTTTCAAGATTAACAGAACAACATTGACTTAAACTAATCAATAGGCTTTCAATGTTGTATTAAATCTCATATTTTTACATAAAACTCTTATGAAAATATTTATACACATGTCAACATTATTCGTACTTAGTTAGTTGTTTGTATATCTGCTGCACTTCTTGTATTTCTAAGATTTTACGTGCTATTACAACAGATGTGTTCATTGTTTATGTTGTGCAAAAATTTAATTTTCATCTTAAGTCCCATTCAAAATGTGAGGTTTAATTTTTAGGCAGAAATATTTTAGAATTACCAAACAATTTTTTTTTTATCGTGAGCGCTTTAAGAAAAGTGCACAAGATTGACTGATGAGTCTGGAAACCACATTAATTCAGATTTTTTTTTTAAATTCTACAATTTTGTCATCACTGCAAAAAAATTCAATTTGTTTTAATAAAAAAAAAATGATTTAAAGAAATTCTACAAAATAAGCCCTCTAATTTCTTTCCAATCCACAGTGGCCGAATTGTATATGCAATTTTAACTTTTAGACGTTTAATCAAATATGACTAACTGAAATAAAACTCGAAATTTCTTAAAAAAGATATCCTCAGTTTTGTTAAAGTTTTACTCGAGGAGTTTTGGCTTTAAGTCTGTATATTTTCGTATTAGAAACAACTTCAATAGAGGCTAAAAGTAAATGTTAAAAAAAAAATTTCTAATAAATATTCAACCTTTCTAATTGTAATAACTCAATTTTTTCTTATGTCTACTTTAACCACTCTCTATATGACCACAGATTTAAAGACGTCAAATAAATCGGATTTATATTTTTTTTGTTTTTTTTTTATAATAAGAATTTTTACCAAATTTGATCTCAATACAATAAATATAAGACATATATTGTAAATACTTAACCGAAATTATAAATTATTATTTTTAAGGTAGACAATTAAGAAATAACTTTGTTAAATATAAGAATTTAACAAAATTAAAATTCCTGGAAATACTTTCCTTTTATACCTTCCACGTTAACGCAACTGGAATGTCACAATGCATAACAGGAGAGAGTTGGGAACCTTTATGAAGCAATATTATTACTGGCTTAAAAATAAGAGATGGAAGTGTATTTAGAAAGGCAGCTAGTACAAGTCGTTTATATTCAAAGCTGAAATACACAAATATGACAGAATTAAGTTATATATTCAAAGCTAGATGTGATTTAATTGAGTTGAATGGTACAAGGTTTCAACAAACCAGACCCCGTATATGTTGGTTATGCAATCTAAATGAAATTGAAAATATCCCGCATTTCATAGCCAAATGTCCTATATTAGGACAAATAAGATTTCAGAACTTTAAAAAAAATATCTTAACAGAAAATGAGTTGATTAATATCCTAAATGGTAAAGACAATTTTAAATACTTATCCCGCTATATTATAAATGCGATAGACTACAGAAAGATATGAATAACTGAATTAAATTATTAATTTTTATGTAGCATAAAATACTACTTGTAATCTAAATAATAACGTTTTCCGATAGATGACATCATGTCACGAACGTATGCTCTAATTTTGATAACTTAAAATGAATTCTAAATAAAGAAAATAACGGAAATTATAAATTATTATTTTTAATGTAGACAATTAAGAAATAACTTCGTTAGATATACGAGTTTAACAAAATTAAAATTCTTGAAAATACTTTCATTTTATATGCTTTACCACTGAAATAGGCTTTCCGAAGACCCCATTTAAGATGAGGATAAGGATAAGGTAAGTTATTTGTATCGCTTATAATCCTATATAGATTTCTATTGAAATTAAACCAGATCGGTCCACAAATGGCTGAGATATGAGGAATCTTTATCTAATTTTTATCCATAAAACTTTGCATTTTAAAGTCTTCTTCTTCACATTACTCGTAGTATCAGTTAAGATGGCCAAACTTAGCGAAGATATTTGTTTAAAATAAAGAGTATTTTATATGAAAAATAAGCCATACAAGTGCCCTTTCGAATTAAAATGGATAAAACTCCGCTCAAATATTTTTTATATGCATATGAGATTTGTTATGTTTAAAAAGTCAGCGAAATACTTATTATTTCACCCAACGCCCATACTAATTTGCTTCCGGAATAAGGATTTTGGCACAGTAACGCCCATATCAAATGAGCTAGGGAACAATTGGCTTCTCTATGGTATAGAGTCTATACTATGATAAGAGAAATATATGATACAATGTGGAAAGGTATACAAAATATAGCGCTTTTATTTGTTTTTTATTATTATAGTTTTAAACACTAAAAGCAGCCTATTTCTGAAGTATTTCATTAAACATTTTTTCCTTAATATAACAACAAATAATAATTACAAATACAATTTTTTTTATTTAATGTAATAATTTTGGTGTTGGGTATATGATGCAATCTTTTTTTTAAATAAAGATCGTTTATAAATGAATAAATTCAAGAAGGCTCAGGGTGAGTTTATAATAGAAATGACTAGACTACATTTTTATTAATTAGAAATTTAAATTATTAATAAGATTAAATATAATTAAAATTATTTATAATTTTTTTTTTAATTTTATTTAAACCGTTTTTATTATAAATGAGCATCCTTTCGAATACATGTTTCATATTCTAACAATTTACAAATTTAACAATTTCCAAAATAGTCATATGGAAAACCAATTCAAGACTAAAGTCATTATATTAACATTAGAAGAACAAAAACATGATTGTCTTGCAAAACATAATCTTATTGACAGGGGCGTACATTCAAGTTTAGGCAATCCAAGTGGAAAAACAAAACGGATAACCAATAACAGCTCAGGATTAATTTTAGGAAGTGAAAAAAACCATAATGTTTAATAAAAATAATGGGTGATTCCATCGGTTTTTCCCAATTTTATAAATCGGCATATTGTAAATGATGGACATCACGAAAAATGTTTAAGTTAAAAGAAAAAATATAATTTTACCTGGAAATTCCATTAAGAATGATGGTCCTTGTGAATAAAAACAGGTAAAACGGCAAAAAAATTATTTTGCACATTTCAATTGATAATCTAAGAAAGAGCTAACAATTAGAATAAGCGATGGAAAGGGTCATTAAAAAGAACAAAAGCATTTGCAATACCGCATAGAAAGTTTAATGCGTTTTTAAACTGTAAAATTCTTCACTTTTTCTAAACACAATACATTGTACCAGATACGCGTACACACTTAATACTGCACTTCATACATGCAACCCTTTTCATTGAAACAATTAATTGAAAAGAAAAAAAAAACTAAAAGGATCTGCACGCAAGAAACAAACAAAATTAATTCATCTCTATTGCCATAAAACTGTAAAAGAAGAAATAATCACTGCAAGGATACGATACATTTTGCAAACGTTTAACTCAGATTAACAACAAGTATGAATCTGGGCACATGCATTTTGGTTTATTGTTACAATTTCTTAATTGTTGTAAGAAAAAGACAAAAAGAATAAGTTTTTTTTTAAACAAAATGAAATTTAAATCTTTTATCCATTAACGAAAAATATTAGCAAAAAAAAAAAAGCTGTCCATAAAGGAAACTAGACCATAAAGTACTTTTTTACCTAAATGAAGAACAATTATTTAGTTTTTAATCCAGCTGATGTATTGTCCTCAGGATTTCTTTTAAATATTTGTTACAATTAAACAAAACTAGTTTAATTTTAAGCCAGTGGTTTAAAAACACTTTGCTGCAAAAAAGGCTGGCAAATTATCATATATTTAGAATCCTTTTTTACTGCTTATTTTAAAAATAATATTTTTTTCTAGATCAAAAAGAAAAAAGGCGAAACAGATTCTGTCAGTTCAATTGTTGCAAAGACATTCCTACTTTTTCAATTTGGCGCCGTTTGGAAAGAAGGTAAACTAAGATAAAAATCTTGAAGTGTATTTTAAGAAAACAAAAGAAATTTTGCAACAAAATTTCTTTAATACACTCAAAGTATTATGTAGCTAAATTCAAAGGAAAATTCATTTTGAACAACTAAAAATGTATTTAAATAACGGATCATTTACACTTCATTTAAAATAAGTGAATTTTTCATTAATTTTTTTTTTATTAAACGCAATATTCCGTAAAATTGAACAGCTGCTACTTTTAAAAAATATATGTTAACCGACAAAAAATTAAACTACATAACAACATAAGTACGGAAGAACATTATTTTTGGTAGTTTATTTTTTAAATAACAAACATAAATGTAAAAAAATAAAGTACATTAAATTTAAAAAACTAACAAATGTCTCAATAAAAACTGGGTTGAAAATCAATATCGACAAGACAAAGGTTTTAAGAATCCATTCTGAAAACGTACGATGTTTTTAAATAAACGACCAGATTCTGGAGCTTGATTTCAGATATATCAAGCCGAATAAAGAAAAACCACTGAACTGCAGCTTAACGAGGCGTGAAAATCATCAATAACTTGTGGCAGTGTTAAAATATTTTTAACTTAAATGTTAAGTCAACATGCATTCCAGAGATATACACTCATTACAAGAACTAGTAAACAGATGTCTTCGCAAAATATTACGAGATTTTGGCGACAAATAATTACAAATAGAAGCATGTGGGATGTAACACAATAAATACCAATATCCGAAAACATAAGTGGGTTCACTCTCGGCAATATATCGTCAAAAGTGAAATTTTTCGAAAGCTATTTCCGATTCGAAAGTTAAACCGTACTGCGTAGCTAGTTCGATACGATGACACAGTCGTATTTATAAGCAAATGGGAAATTTGATTAAAAGTTGGGAGCACTGCTATTAAAATACCAAAATGGACGAAAATATCCCAAAATAAAAGAAATATTAAATACTATTCAATGTGTGAAAAATATTATAATGATTTTTTTTTAACAAAAACTGATTGTATTTCCCTATGGTTTGAAGATTCTAAAGAAAATGTTAACCATTTCTTTATAATGCTTTTTATTTGTATATGTCATTTTTTTTTTTGAAGTATTCCTTGAAAATTTTAAGACCACAAATATTAAAGAAAATTCAACAATAATATTAGTAAACATTTTTTATATCAAATCTAACATTATAAGGTTAAATTTGATTGTGTTACACTTTTATTTATCATGAAACATTTAAATACTTACATTTTTTATTTTTCTTTTACTTTGTCACTAACCAAATAGCTTTCGAACAATTTCCTAACGCTTTTTGCATAACAAACTCGAGTGTTCGTAATACAGAGATGCACTTTCGAAAGGGATTTTTATTGTTCGTAATAGAGAGTTGCCGTTTCGAAAGGGATTTTTTGTTTTCGATAGTGTATAAAAAATTTCCGTTCATTCGAGTGACCTTTTTAACATTCTGCTGGAGAAGGTGATACTACAAGCAGATGTGAATAGGACTGGCACACTATATACAAAGCAACACATGCTGCTCGCTTATGCCAATGATATCGATATCAAAAGTCGAACATTGCGAGCAATAACTGCAGCCTTTGAGAAAGTGAAAAAGGAAATTACCAAAGTGGGTCTGGCGGTAAACGGAGATGACCCAAGGTGGATGGTATCTACCACCATGCCTCGGCACTGCCATAAACAAAGTACGCAATCACTCTTTTTAAGACACTGATATTACCCGTGCTGTTATATGGTTCTGAAGCATTGGTACTTGCGAAAACAGAAGAGGCAGGACTTGGAGTATTCGAGAGAAAAATTCTTCGTTAAATCTATGGAACAATCTGCGTTGATGGAGAGTATCGGTGTCGTAGGAACCAAGAGCTGTACGAGTTATATGGCGATATCGACGTAGTTAAGCATGGCTAAGTCATGTTGTGAGAATTAACGAAGATGCTCCATCTAAAAGGTCATTTGAATTCGAACGTAGTGACGGTTAACGCAGAAGTGGAAGACCAAAACTCCAATGGAAGGATCTGGTGGAGGAAGATATCTCGAAACTTGGTGTCACGAATTGGGGAAGAAGCGCAGAAGATCGAAACCCTTGAAAATCTATTCTACTTTCGGCTGCAGGAACCAATGTTCTGTAAGAGCTGATAAAGTAAGTAAGTAAGTAAGATAGTTTCGGAGAGGCAGAAATTGCACCCTACCTCCCCTCGTGGTCAAACTATTTTGATGTTTATTTTTAAACAATCGTTGAAAATAGACCTTTACAACACATGTATTCTGGAGTTATAAAATGACGAACGAAGGACAACTTATTTTTAAATATGTATGTATATTATGTATATCGTAAGCTAAAACGCAAAAGGCCATATTTAACAGTTTGAAAATTTTATAGGAGAAGCGAAAAACTTTTTGAAGAGATAATGCCTTAAAATGTTTATAATTTATTTTTCTTGTAAAACCTACCAGTTGTTTTGACAATAACAACAGCTGTTAGTTACATCTTATAGCATTTATCATATATATTATTTTGTAGATAGTGATGTTTGGTTTTTGTGGACAATTGTGTTGATGCAGTACATCAAATTTAATAAAAAAGTCGATTTTAATTTTTGGTTAAATAGGGCCATTTGCGTTTTAGGTGAAGAAATGTTTATGAATATTTGAGACAAATTTAAAAGATATCCCTGATAGCAACCTTAAACAAATTTTTTCTGTTATAAAAAAACTTACCAACTCTCTGAAATGTTAATTTAAAACTATAAAAAATTTCCGGAATTTGTTATTTATTTAACCCTAAAAAGAACATGACATGCAACATGCCCCCACTATGCATCAACAGAAACACATTATAGTACTAGAAAATTGGCTAAGTTTCTTATAAAATTTGGCAAGAAAACCAAGATATTGATTCAAATATAGAGTGCCAAAAAAATCGACAACAAAAAAATAGAAGTAAAACACAAAGAAAAAGGCACTTTCACTAAGATCTATTTTGACTTGTTCGTAATAAGTATATTTTATGTCTCTATAAATGTATGAAATTTGTTTTTTTTTTTCAATTGTTTTGTTAATAATCTTTTGTACTTTCTATTGCTCAGACTTACAACTTACGTAGTACAAAAAGTACATACCATGTTCATAATAATACTAAATAGCAGAAAAGTTTTAAACATGTAATCAGAGTTAACAAATCCATAAACAAAACAAATAATAACTAAAATATTATTACTTTAAAATCATATTGTGGCATAAATAATAAGTAAGTATTAAGGCATGTCTAAATATGGAGATAGTAAATTGTATTGTGGTGTTAAAAGTATAACAGAAGTACTTACATCATAGACTAAATATTGTAGTAGCACTCCTAATGCTTCTGTGCTTTTTGTCTGATGTTCTGTTTGTTTTTGTAATTCTTCGAGATGTTGTTGTTGCTTTTCAAATGTTTGATAGTTCAACGCCCCATTGTACGAATGACGATTTAAACATTTTAATTGCTGTAATTCATCATTTAATTCCAACGATGAATTATTGGTAGTTGTATCCTCGGACAATTGTTGATGTTGTTTTTGCAAAAGCAATTTGCGACCTGATTGTGTGGTGGTAGTGGTTGGTGCCGAGGAATTTTGAAGTTTTGATTGAAGTTTCTGGAAAAAAACAATTTTTTAACAACATTTGAAATTAAAATAAAACAAAAAGCTGTTTTTTTTTTGCTATAGCTATAACTACTGCTTCCAAAATAGTTTGTAGCAGTAGCATTAAAATATTTTATAGTTATATAATTGTTATTACTATTGCAGAATAAAATGGAGTAATTATAAACTTCCAAGAAATGCAGTAGTTTAAAAATAAAATTGTTACTTCTTCCATTATAGTTGATTTTTTATTTTCTACTTCTGCAACATTTTCTTTTAAGTATTAAGTTCAGGTAGCAATAAAGTAGTCGAAAATCAAAATCGTCAACACTCCTGACTTACCATCAAAAAGTGATATATTCGGCTGTACCGAATCTTTGATACCCTCCACCTAAGAATATCTCAGGAGTGGGCTTTATATGGGATCTATAAATTATTAACCAATATTTATAAAAACTGACCTCACAGTATGAGAATTCTTTGAGGTATTTTTAAGAAGTACAGTCAAAATTGAAAGTTTGGTGAATCAGTTTGATGGCCTTATTTCTAGTCATATAAAAGCTTTATTTGACTTAATTTAAATATATTATCTGATAGACGTATTAAAGTGATTTTCAGAAGGGGATTTTATATTGGGCATATGATTAATTATAGACCGATCATTTTTTAGTAGTAACAAACAAAATTGGACCAGATTTCTAATACAATTTTTTAGTGCTTAAGGGCTTAAAGTGCTTTTCGAAAGGCCGCTTTATATGAGTAAATTATGGTCCGATTATCACAAAATTTGCATGGTTTTATTTCTAGCCATATAAAATTAAATTGGACCAAACTTCAGCACACTATCAATATTCGTTACGTTTTTTATGCGTACAAAGGTTTTTTCCGAGAGTTGGCCAATGGAAAATTATGACCGATCTTCAAAAAAGCTGTTAAATTTTATTTAGCGTATGGATTAAATAAAGGAGGAAAAAGAAACGCATTTATAAAGTTCTTCTATTTTAATTATAATTACCACAGTTTCAGTCGTATAAGAGTAAGTCGCAATCCGTGATCTGTTGTTTGTCAAGGAACTCCACATCGAAATTTAGGGTCATTAAAGGCAATCAATTGACATTGAAATGAAAAATTACCAATCATTAACGAGAAATCATGTGTAAATCGATTGCAATCTTTTACAGCTCTGATATAAAACGAGTTTGTGCAAAATCTAATAATAATCAATGTTTTGGGGTGGTTGTTTCGCATTTGTGTTCATGACTTTTAGATGAATATTAAAAGAGGTTCAAACGAATTGATAAACTTAATAAGCCCTATTTATTAGTAATGGTAGAGGGTATAAAAGGGTTATGCGTTGTTGTTGTTCAATTTGGAGACTTGATGAAAAAAGTTTTTTCCGTATAAGACATTCTTAAGATAGTCATGTTTATAATACGGTTGTTATGAAAATAGCTCTTTGTTGGTTTTTTATGATTTGTGAAAATGCTTCTTTATTGCTTCATTATCGGCCATGTTCTGGAAATCAAAATTACGTAAAATTTTAATCGATGAAACTTTTTAATTAAATTTCTGTAAAAATTAGCGTAGGTGTTCCTGATTTCAAAAGTAATAGTAAAGGAAAGTGGACCTCAAAGTATGATGTATATAAAAGGAATTATTTTTATGAACTTTAAACACAGGATACTTTTCAAAATGTATTTGATTTCAACTTAACGTTATTTTGATTTCCAGAACATGGCCTTGTATGTATGCTAATTTAGTGCTCCTCTATTGTTTCTGTTAGTTACATACTTTTGTTTTAAAAATGCATATTACTTTAACTACAGTTCTCCGTAACACATTTCTGTAAAGGAGCTCCCCTGTAGGTGTGTTAGGAGGATGTCGCGAATTGCTGAATACAAGGCAGGTGAGTTTGTGGGTCACATGCGGATCCTTGAGATTCTAAGGAATGATCCATCCATTTTGGTTGGTGATCATATGCTGCCTAGTCTGGTATTGGACAGGAATTTTAATTTCCGTATACCTGATAGGGACCAATGGGTGGACCAATCGCGATGGCGGGGGTTCGTGTACCAGGGTGGTTGGTTCCCCGACGATTTCAAACAGACGAATGATGATACCGGGGCGGGCATTATGGGCCCGTTTTTCCAAAGGGGCTTGCATATGGGCAAACAGCCTGTGATCTCTATTTTTCAGGTAGTTCTTGAGCTGTTTTACATCTCTGAACATTTTTGGGAAAAACCATAATTTGAATTTTTGATGGTTATCCAGCCATTTGGGCAACGAAAAGGCTGGCTGCTTGGCCGCTCATTTATAGGCCCGGAGCCTTTCTTCTGCGTCCCTATCTGTCACATTAAGGGGACGTTACAATTATGGTCCGAACGTGAATTCAATCCCACATGGACGTCCACTTCTGGATTGAGACAGTCTAAGAGATTTGTGGCACTGTCCTGTGGCAAAGCTTGAGAATGGAGAACTCAGGCTACTTGTTGGCCTCTTAACGAGGCACAGTTTTCTTAGATACCATCAGTTTATAATGGGAATCTTAAAACCAAGGTCAGATTTTATAAGGTTGATGACGAACATCATCATCTGCTCTGCTGCTATCCTGCCTTGTTTGTAGACGATTGGGTTAGAGAAGAAAGAGAGGTTGCCAAACAGATACGTAATGAATTTTTATGATTATTAATATGAATTGTCATGAAGATTAGAAAATGTTACATGGAAACTGATATGTTTGGAAAGACATCGTGAAAATGCAAAAGCATTTTGATAGTATGTTCTACAGAGAATGAAGAAAACAGACGTTTCCGAAAGTCATCATATTAATGCCGGCTATCTATATATCATCTAACTACTGCTTCTTAATTCCAAACAGATTTTATAGTAGAAAATGAAATTCAAAAACTTTTTGACGTTAAAATTGATTGTCATGTTACAGAAAATATGGGTTTTTATTTACACTTTTTAACTAGAGTTTAGTATATTTTTGTTGCTACTGCTACTTGTAGTCTTGTCTTTTTAAACACTGATAAAACTATCCGTAAGAACCCAAAATTTGCTGGCATTTGCAAGACCAAGACATTTTATACTGCATCCTCTTTAACTACGAGTAAGCACGTGTAACATTTATATGGTGCACTACGAACGGTAGAACATTTAGGTACTAACAAGGTTATGCGAAATGTGAAAATTTGTTTTTAATATTTCAAACCGTTTTAGCCTTTAACAGAATGGCTAACAGACACAAGATCAACTCACCTTTTCATGTGTAGTGGATGCTGTTACAGCTGGCGAGGCGGGTGGTTTCTTATTATTTATTATTGTTGTTGTTGCATTTGTAAGTATTGTCGGTGATGATGTTCTGGAATTAGTCCTGGTATTTGCTGTTGTAGACTTCTCATTTATGTTGTTGTTATTGTTAATGCCTACAACTACACTGCCGCCACCATTCTCCTGGTGTTCGGATGTTGTTGCTGATGACGTTTCCGGTTTGCTAATAGCCTTATTGTTGCCCGTTGTTGTTGCAATAGTTGGATTCAATATACGATTATGATCTGCAAAAGTAGTAAAAAGAAGATAAAGAGAAAGTTATTAAAAAAGAAACATTTTTTTTTATAAAGACATTTTCGGTTTTATGTTACTGGTACCTCTCTTTTTTGACAGAAAACGTGATTCATTTAATGAATCTTAATTATAATTTCATTTGAATTTTTACAATTACGACATCTAACTGATCTTAGTTAAAGGGTAAATTTCAATTTGTTTTTGCAGATTTGTATGCATTATTTTTAAGTTTTGGGTTTCTTTTTAAACTTCGAGCCATAATGAAATGAATCAAATTATGCTTTACGCAATGAGATGAGTAAGTAGGAAAAAGTTATTATAAAATTTGCCAATATATCAGACTTGATGGACGGCATGACTGACGAAAATTAAACGACCATCCAAGATTACATGTTTAGGGAGGATATCTGTTCTATTCCAGCAATAATAAACGCTTGAAGATATATTTTTTTTATTATTATTTATTTATTTTTTTTTTTTTTTTTTTTTTTTTTTGAAAAACTTGATTTGTAAAACAGTTTAAAATTTATGCAATTTGATATTAAATACTTTAATAAAATTATCTTTAAATTTAAAATTAAAATTCGAAAGTTGAAAAAAAATAATGTGGTTTACTGATGGTAAAAATAAAAAAGAAAAATTAAAAAAAAAAGTTGGAAGTCGTTCCCGGTTTAAAACAATCTTGTTTTTTCTGGTTCAAACAAGATTCGCATTAAGTTCCTGGGATTCATATCTAAATAAGATCTTTTTCATATCTAAATAAGAGCTTTTCTCAAATTAAATTCCACTTTATTCTTCGTTACCATAAAAATAAGAGTTCGTTATTAAATAAAAAACTGTGCTGCATAAATAAGAACGGTAAGCGTTATTTTTATGTCAAAACTTCTAATTTTCCTACGGTTTATACGAAACAAACCATTAGAACGAGAATTCAACACCACCAGTCTGGAATCTTATTTAGCTGACCGCTAGGCAACATAATTGTAGTGTTTAAAACCCGTTTTCCGCTCTTGTTTAGGTAGATCAGTTAAGAAACTCATGACTTATACTCTCTTATAAAATGTATAATAAAAACACTACTCAAATTCTTGCCAGAAAGCTTGTCAGTCTCAAGCTACTGCAAGTCTGTTGGAACTCGCCCATATTCTTCAGGTATAGAACTTTTTGTCCCGGACAGATACATATATTGCACCGTAGGTTAACTCATATTTATAAGTATTGATGTTAGACCCTATAAAGAATATATATTCTGGATTCTTATAAGTAGCGAAGTCCATTTAACGTTGTGTCTGTCTTTCCCTTGAAATGGGTTTTCCGAAGACCGCAGATATGATGAGGACTTGGTAGTTATATATTTATATCATTTATAGTCCGGAATTTTTGGCTACTGAAATTTAGCCTGATCGGTCCACAAATGGCTAATTTACCCCAAATTTCCTTTTTGTTGTTGTTTTTTACTTTATTACGACACGGGCGGGATTGGGCAAGTGGGTGTGACACTTCCCCAACAAACACATTCAAGACTTCTGTATATATGTATATTTATATGGACACATAAGCTATACATTTAAAAATAGGATAACAACGGGAGAAAGGGGGCAATTTCTACCTCTCCGAAACTATCTAACAGATTTTAATGAAATTTAAAACATAGAAAGTTCCCTATTCATAAAGCCACATTAGCTTTGCAATTTTCAAAACTAAGTCCCAAATAGGTACACTTGTAAAAAATTGTTCTTATATACTGTGGTGTAGTGTAGTATGGTCGGACATGACCGATTATACTCTATACTCATAAATCATAAACAGCATTTTTCCGAAGGGAGAATTATGTTAGACTTACGTAAGAGACGTTTTATTGCAAAAACCAAAAACTAACAAGTTATGACTTGACCTCCTTTAGAAGAACTGGCACGATGTGCTTTAAACTGAGAGAAAACACAATGCTGATTTCAAGAGAGAAAAACTATTAGTGTCAAAATGATCAAATATATTTATTTGAACTTTATTGTATTTCTCCCAATATTTTGGCCGTTAAACAAGTTAAGTACATTTCTTGAAGGCTGAGCAAAAGGTGCAATATTTAGGCTGTACAATCATAGAAAATTACAAATGCATTAAACTTTAATTTTTACAATGATTACAGTTATTACAAGCTGGCAAATCACATCAAAGCAAAATTAGTAAAAACAATTGTTATCAACAGTGTAAACATACTTTAAGCGAAAGTTGCAAACTGAAAGTTGAAAAATCAAAAATTTTCATCGTAATTATTTAAAAAAAAAGTCATAAGTTTTTATAATCATTTATATTTGTTTTTTACTTTTAAATAAAACGCAATAATTATAATCAGTTTAACTTTAAAAACAATTGCAAGAAAGAAAAAAACACTTATCAAAACATGAATTTTTGCATTAAATTCATCTTTTTCATTAGCAAGGTGTGTTTGAAGGTGTCATCTTACCAACCAGCAACTTTGTAATCGTCATCCGATCACATTGTATTTAACACTTACAACTCAATATAAAATAATACGTTGCTGGTTAGTTGCTGCTGACATTTATGGACAACATGTTGGTTTTTGTGACATTTTATGTTTTAAGCGATTTTTTTTTGAGTTTGGCTTGCGAAATAGAAAAAAAAACACGACTACTTGAGTTTTTTCGAGTGGTCAACCAGCGATTGGTTAAAATCCATCCGTACACCCAACATGTCTAGGCGGGAAGTACTTTCTTTATTTATTACCAATAATTGGAATTCGCATTAATACTTGTTCAATTTTTTAACTAAAAATAGTGTTAACGTTGACTTTTTTTCCATAATACAAATTTTTTTTAAAGTTTTGTTATTAGGCATTGAAGCGTAAATATTTAAAAAACAAAAAAACTTTTAAAATGCGGTAGTTGCAAGTTGAAGTTCACTAACATGTGTGCGTTTTTTTTTTTCATTTTTTTACTTTGTAACTTTATATGCTTGAAGCTGGTGAGAGACTTGGGTTACGGTTTCCTTATACAAATCTGTTGTTACATGTGACAAAAAATTAAAATTGCAAAATGTCACAAATTTCTTTTTTTAATAAAATCTTGTCTTTCTTAATTATATTTTTTCAATTTTCAAGAGTATAAGCTCTATTTTACCAAGCTTTTAAAACGTGATTGCTGCTTTTAATATAGAAAATTTCAATCCTCTAAGTCATTATAGAATTATATAAGGCTTGGAAGAAAAAATATCAAAAAAAAAACAGCTCAAGGACATATTAAGAAACTTTTCTATTTTTAACAAGGAAGAAAGTAGTTATAGTCGGTCAAGCTCGACCATACGGCTTTTTGAGTCGATCGAACGATGTCCGTCTGTTTGGCCGGCTGGCAAGCTGTCCATGTAAATATTTTGGGCAAAGTACTGGTCCCAATTTTGGCTATAGTTTTATAAAATTAGGTACACAAATTCTAATTACCACAAGGAACAAGCCTATTGAAAATGGTTACAATCGGTTCATAATTGTATATAGTCCACATACAAGCTACTTTTCGGAATAGGGTATTTGTGCCTATAAGCCACCTTATTATGTTGGTACTTCGATTAAATTTAGTACAAACTTATCTGATTGAAATCTTAATTAACTTACTAAATTTTATTGGAATCGGTCTATATTTGACAAAAGCTCCCATACAATTACTAGCTTTAAATGTCATAACTTTCTTATAAATGTTAACATTGACATACAATTTGGCGACAATAACTTTTACACGAGCTTGTATGACACTGCAAAATACTATGCTGGGAGGTCCAAAATTAACCATATGTCCCATATAAACTTCTTTTCTTAAATTACTTAAAGGGAAATAATCTAAAAAACATGCATATATCTGAATAATATTCGGCACAAATTACTTTTACATGAACGTTAACATCAAAACATTATAACATTATTGTCTATGGGTCTCAAATAGGATTCACTATCTAAAATGTTTCTCTAAGTACTGTGATGTAGAATATCATATGGTCGGGGTCAGCCGACTACACTTTCTGACTTGTATTTGGATTCCAATGAAGTGTTTCATATTTTTTTTTTTTATTCAAAATATACAAAAACACATTTAGACGGTTAGAACTTTGAAAAAAGAAAAATTATTAAATAATCTTAGAGACAAACTTACGAACATATTCAGTTCAATGGATTTCCTTTTAACAAAAATATAGTCATACAATTTTTATATTCCTGAATGCACCCTTCCATCCATATTTGAAGATTAAAAGACAAAAAAAAAATTACACATTATCATTAATGAAAATCTTGACATTTTTCATTGATTGCATGACGTCGTTGCTCTTCGGTTCAATTTGTTAATGATTTGAAGGTTGTTGAAAAAGTTTCATTATTTTAAAGGAATAACTCTTCGTCAGTTCAAACGTATTGCCACACGACATAAATGCAATAGTCTTAACCTTGAAAACTAAAAATGAAAATTCAACAAAATTAACAAAACTATGAAAAACTCATTAATGAAAATCGAGGACAATTAGCGATACACTTGTCATAGATGGTCATTGACAAGAACAAAAAAACTAAACGTCTAACGAGCATTTTAAAATATAGAATTTAATTTGTTGTGCATTTTTTCTCCAAATCTTAAAAATGCACTACTTTATAGAAAAAAAATGCGTATGCAATGACTGACTAGCACGTGCAATTTGTTTGAAATCTTGACAACAAACAACAAATAAAGGCAGGTAAGTTTTAGTTTTAGGGACTTAAAGGAGGCAAGCGTGCAAGGTGACAGCGCAGCACAGCACAGCAAGTGTCGTTTTTGTTTCATTTCAAAATTCAAACAAGGACTAAAGTTTATAACAATGTCTTGTAAATAGTTTTAAGCAAATAAAATCGAACTCATATTACCGCCCATTGAGATATTCAGTTTTGTGGGAATGTGTGAAATATTTATTGAAAACCCATTGTTTAAGAAAATGTTGGTGTGAAATTTAACAGTGATTGAAAATAGCAAAATAATTAAAAAATCCATCGGAGTTAAAGGAAAATCTGGATATCACTACAGTTTCATATTAAGTCAAAAAAAAAAAACCAAACCTTCATCCTGCAGGTTTAAACATTTTTGGCTTTCACAGATCTTGAGAACCGTTTAAAATTTTACTTTCCACATTGATTCAATAGTATGAAATGGGTTTGTGGGACTTATTATCTTAAAAAAGATTTTTATTAAAAAGAAGAAAAAACACACAAACACAACCGATATTTTTCAATATTTTATCAAATGAAGCAGAACTGGAAATATTTTAACCAAAATATCCATTGCGAAAAGTTTCTACGAAACATCAATCAATCATTTTTAATATATGCAAAATTGCTTTGAAATAAACAAAGGGCCAAATAAACCACACAAACTGTTGCACAAACATATGAATAAAGCATGAATCATGCTTGAGGGAATATTAAAAATTTGTAAAATTCACACAAACATTTTGTTGCTGTTGTCAAATTGCTTGTATCGGTTATTTGGCCCTAAAAAACCAAGCCGTACTTTTGTTTTTATTGTTGTATGTACTTGTTGAAGTATTGCC
Organism: Pollenia amentaria; assembly: GCA_943735925.1. Classification (NCBI taxonomy): domain Eukaryota; kingdom Metazoa; phylum Arthropoda; class Insecta; order Diptera; family Polleniidae; genus Pollenia; species Pollenia amentaria. Next base: position 249,304,431 of record OX031007.1, on the reverse strand, counting down.
GCCACTTTGTATTTCAATTCACCGTGCCAAAAACTTAAAATTTATATCCAAAAATAAAGTTTGATGATGCATTACCAAATTGTTTTCATTCATAATTTTAAAAAATTTAACAAAAATTACTGATTTTATTTGCAAAAAAGGCGATTTATCGCTAAATTTTTTAATATTTCAAAAATGTTATTTGCTAAAAGCTGTTTTTAGCGAAATATCGCAAAAACATTTTAATAAATTCAAAATGTTATCATTTTCTAGCTATTTTTGATTCTATTTAAGCGGTATTCTTTGGAAATCCGTTTGCAACAGTGCTAAAAACTACAATTAATGTTGGGAGAATTCCAAGTAATTGCAGTGGGGAATGTAAGAAAAGATAAACTAACTGTTTCATTGTTAGTATTTTGTTTATGCTTTGATGAAAATAAGACTTTTTGAGTGTTTGTAATTCTCCCTCACTGATGTCTTTGGCTTTTCAAAATTTTTTTGGGAAAATGTTTCCTGATGATCTTGGCTAAGCAACCAGTGAAAGTATAAATGTGGTAATAATTAATATTCTTTATATAATTGTTGCATTATGGATATTATTGAACTCTATGGTGTGTTGAACACCACCTTCGCTTAATAACACTTTTCTTTATTGCCGGTCTTCGAAGAGTTCCTAATTTTACAGTATGTACAACACCATCTTCGCTCAGCTGAGTTAATTTTATTCATTTGACCAATTTTGTTTGCCAAATTCAACGTTGTTTTGCTATTAATTTTTCACCGTCCAACGCATTCGACACAATAGAGAGAGTTATGAATCCAAATGTGGAACAACCACCCTAAAAATTAATATTTTTGTTACAAAATTTAACAAAAATTGGTGAAAAACTCAACGGATTGTTATTTTATTTTACATGAACTTGTTTACGTTAAGATATCACACTACTAAAATATATATTGTTAAAATTTTTTTTCAATTTAGCTTCATACGGTCTATAATTCACCATATGTCTCGCATAAAGCGGCACTTTAAAACGCTAAAAAATGTATTACTGTATTGAAATTTAGTCCAGTTTATTTTTTTAATACTAGAAATTACTCAACCGAATTTTGTGATGATCGATGTTAACTATAAAATCGTCTCCTAAAAATCCCTTTAATACGGCTAAACTTATGCAAATCCAAATAAGGTAAAATTAAGTGACATATGATAATATAGTCGGTCAAGCCCAATAATTTGATAATATAATTTAAAGGGTGGATTTATATCAAAAGTTTGCCATGACATAGAAGATAATTTATCGTCGCCATATTTTATACCAATGGCAACATTTAAAAGGAAGTTATGGCATTGGTAATAATTTTGCGTGTGATATTTGTATGAAAGGTATGGTCAACTGTTAACCGAAGAAAATGTTTTTGGCCCAAATTTTGTCTTAATACCATCATAATACGATGGTTTATAGGCACAAAGACTCTAATTCGGAAGCAAGTTTAGATGGGACCTATGTGCAATTATGGACTATCATTTACAACAATAATTGACAATTAGAACCAATGCACAAAATTTCATCTAATTATCTTCAAAAATGCGACCTGTACTTTGCGTATAAGGTTTACGTGCAAAGCCGGACAGACGGACGTCGTTAGATCGATTCAGAAAGGGATTGGGAGTCAATTGGTATGCTAATTTTAAGTGTTATAAACATCAGCAAAATGCATAATGCACCCTCTACTATAGTGGTGTGGGTATAACAATGAAATCATAAAACTTTCTGTTGGTCGAACCAAAACTCACGTTGGGTATAAAACTGCCATAAATTATAAAACTGTGAGTTCAGTTTTTATAAAGACTAACTGATAATTTGTAACTCCCATATAAAGTTCATTCCTAAAATACTCTAACTCTCCATAGATTTGGCCCAGCCAAATATAGCACTTTTACTTGTTACGTATAAATATACACTAAATCTCTCCCTTGTAGTACAAAAATACAAATTACATAGTAATAAAAATATTTAAAAAGGGTTTTTAAACAAAAACTCAAAACTCAACAATTCAATTCTTCAGTAATACCTTTTGTTTGCATAACCTTTTTACCACAAGTGAAAAGTTTGTCATTCCGTTGGTCATCTTAGATTCCAAGAAGTATTTACATACCATTGGGGAAAGGGAACTAATACCAAACTTGTTACGTGACAGCTCTAATTTGGTTGGGACCGGTTCTAGTTCTAACACTTTATATTAAGAGGACTTATCTCTTTAAATGGGGATGCCCTAGGAGGGGGATAGTTGACACCTTTGTGACACTTTGTAGCAGGTCACTGAAATAAACTAAACAGACAGATTCAATACATTTAATACATTGCATGTTAATACACTGTTAGTTGCAGATATTGTCCCGAGCGAACCACGTTAATATGATAGACCTCTTTCAAAGTAATAGAACGAGGTAGTGGCTAAGCTACCTACAAAAAATCCAGTCACATGACAAGTTGTGTGTCGGCTACCTTTCCTCTGGATTAAATACACTTTAAACATATTATCACCAGTTAAGTGATATGCCTTGTTTTCACCTATCCCAATTGGTACCTTTTTATTATAATATTGTGTTCGCTTGTCACGGGATAAGTGCTTTAAGAACAATTGATTGAATTGAGAATAAGAACAATCTGGATCCTAATGAGTAGCGAAATTGATTTGCCTATATCTGTTTACCGAAGAGCAAAAACCCACGACATCCTCTGTTATTTAACTATAATAAAATTATAAAATTTATATTTTCACTTTTACCTTAAATAAGCTTTATAGAATACTGGTAGTGACCGGTATATGAGCGAATTATAGACAGAAAACCTTTTTTTCCGAAAGAATGGATTTACCAAGCTCAAATTATATACCAGGAATACAAAATATGACTCCGCCATTTTATATATATATACAAATGTCCATACAAAACAAGATAGGATGGTAAACGTAACTCACACATTCTTATATATAAAGTCAGCCAAAACGCCAAAAAGGCCTATTATTTTACCAAATCCCCATACAAATATCCATCCTGAATTAAGGTTTAATTTATGTATGGCTTTTTGGCAATAAAAATGTTTCGTACAGATCCATTTATTACCTTCTTCCAATACAAATGTTTGTCTATATACAGATAAGAAAACATCGACTTTCGGAAGATCCTACATTACCTATTTAGAATACGGTTTCATGGAATATGCGTTTTTATGCTTTAAATACATAATTATTTATATAAAGCTTAGTCTGGACGAACGCATACATTTGAATCAGCAAATGTATGCTTTCACACATATGCTTAAAAATAATAACAAATGCCTCTATCGGCATATTCAATATATCAGATAACCACACGATATGCTGAAAACACCAAATTTATAATATTCAACATATCGCACTGCTTCCTCTAAAGAGCGTCAACTCAAAATTTACAAATTTTCAGTAGAGACAAAAAAATGTTTTCTTTTTATATGTACTCTTATATCACAAAGGGGGATACAATTGCATTTTTTTTTTTTTTTTTTTTTTTTGACAAAATACTAGAGTAAATGATGTAAGAATGTTACAGTGGGTAGATATGGTACATCGATTTCTTGCAAAAAGTGAAAATTAAAAAATTTTGAGTTGACCCTCTTTAGAGGAAGCAGCGCGATATGTCAGAAAATGATATTCTAACATATAAGTTAGCATACAACTTTTGTGTCTACACGATATGTTGAATTTCGTATGTTCGTATCTGTCTAAAACCTGAAAAAGAAAATAAAGCTTGTGTTAAAATACAAAATTGTTTAAAAAATAAGGGCAAAACATATTGAATTTTTTTACTAAAACTATAAAAAAGAATCAATTCAATACTTTTTACTGATTTTATTCGCCCGCATATTTGGTTTTTGCGTAAACATTCTCTCATACACTCCCACATCAACTTTTTATTGTAAATGCCATTCACTTCGTTTTTTCGCTTCTCATTAGTTATAAGTTCAAGGAAATCATTTATTGTTTAGTACCGACATTAAAAATTAATTGATTTTTAAGATTTTTTAACAAGAAAGTTTTGTATTTTAAATTTATTTCGTTAGCCAAAAAAAAAAATTTCCACCTTTTTAACAATTTGGTGTGCAGGTTAATACCACCATGGAACGTGGCATGTCTAAACTTTGACACCTTCTCAAAGCTAATGAAAGTGTGTATCAAAGATTAAAATTATTAACGATTTCAATTACAATTTACATCAAAAACTGGTTAAAAAGCAATTGACTACTTTGTATCTTTTTGCGCGCAAAGTTTTCATAATTTTATTCCAATAAAAATTGATTTTTTTCTAATTCTTTTCCAATAAACACAATTGCAATATAAAAAAAAAGCAAAATGTGTGCCATGCTGTCTGCCAAAACGATAAACAGCCAGCAACCACTAATAAAGGTGTGGTTGGGTTGCATGGCTGAAGTATTGAAAAGTGTAAAACGGAATTTTATATAGAAACAAAATATTTTATAAACATACACAAACATTTGATGTGGGCAGAAACAAAATTTCAAACACGTTCTTAAAATAACAAAATACAAAATTATTAAATAAATCGAATAATTTGAAGTTCAATATGCCTACTCAAATAGTTGGACTAAGCTCAAGTTTATGTCACAAGGTCTCAGGAGGAGGATTTGTAGAATTGATAGATAATAAAGCTTAAGTTGCAATTTTAATACTTAAGCAAACAGAAGTTTGAGAAAAGTTTATAGTTTATTATGAAAACTAAAAAGACACAACATTTTCAAATTATTTTAGTTATTTTATACTTTCAAATCTTAACATCTCATTTTGAAATTGACCATTCTGATGTCATTGTTTAATAAAATATTTTAGTTTGCAAAAACTTATACAAACAATTTAAAATACATAAAGTCACTTCAAATCAACTAGACAAACAATCTGTAAAACTCATTTAAAAATTTTAGCAGAAATGCACTTTGCAACGCTTTTAAGACCACTTTTCATTAGTGCGATCTTAATTAAATAATTAACGCGAAATGAACACGGCTAAATGAGCAGTAAACTTGACAGCAAACACATCCATTTTTCAGTTCATTAAATCGGAATTCATGACAATTTGAAAAATGTATAACAATTATTTACTAGTAAATTAACCTTAAAATATTTTAAATTTTTCTCGGAAATTTTTGATATCGTAAATTTTATACTTTAATACTCGTATTTTAGAAAAAAAATTTTTTTGTTTTTCCCATTTGCAAATGAATATCCTCAATATTCACATATTTTCCACTACATTTGCCATAAATATGTTTTAATTTGTCACAATCATTAAGGAAAAATTTCCTAATTGATTTTGGAATTTCTACTGTCCAACGAGAATTTTTGTTGGGCAACAACGTGTCATTTTCACACTTATTAATATTTAAAAAAAACTCAGGTGTGATAAAGTTGTCAATGAAATGACTTGTCGTTGTCATTGTCACCATCCACCAAATCGCAGAGGATACATTTGCCAGCCACTCTGCTAAAAATACACATGCTGCCTTGTGCACTTCGCATTTGCATCGGTGTCTGCCCAACATGTGTGTCGGTGTATGGTACGCATCATACAGTGTTCATTTGTCTCTTTGCTGTTAGGCGCTACCGCCACCATATGTTTTTCCCATACACAGTGATACAAAAAAAAAATAAAATGTAATGAGCGAGTAATTACAACAAATTACTTGGTTTTTGTGATGTTTTTGTAATGTTTCATAAATTGAAATTTAATTTGAAATAAATGAGTAAATTTTGGTATATAGAGGTAATTAACTTAAAAATAAAATGCTTTAAACGGCTTTTTAACCAATACAAGTAAAATGTTAAAATTTTAAATTATGAAGCTTTGTGGAAAATTGATCTAAAAAGTTTTAAAAGGGCCATACTTTTGTTCCATGGCCCACAAACTTCATTAACCAATTCGGATTTTACGAGGTCGAGCCTCAAGATTTCAATCATATGATCTTCGCACAATAAGAAACCAGAACAGCAGGGATGGAAAATTCCGATTTAGCAATGGTACCAATTTTCTAACAAAAATAACTTTTTGTAAAATAAAACCACTAAAGTTTTGAATGCCTTTTCACTTGGACCCAACAGTGATCAAATATAAACTTTATTGAACTCCCTAAAAAAGGACACAAGTAAATTTTATAGCAATACTTGTTGGAAATTGTGTACAGCTAGAAAAGTACTTTTTACACTGTGGGGGTACTGTCGTATTTTCTATTGTAGAAAAGAACTGAAAAAATTACAATAGAACGGAATTTTCCATACCGGATTAACAAATAATTTTTGCCGTGTAAACTTAGATATTGCTGCACCCATATTGAGAGCACTGTTTCAAACATTTTTATAATGAAATAAGTTCGAACGATTTTTAGTTGAAAAAATTTGTCAGTAACAAAACTTCAAAGTAGAAAAAATATTCTTAAATTTTTCCTAGTATTTAAAAAAAATTTTGTAAACTTATTAGGAGCTTTATTTTTTATCTTTTATTTTATATGCATGCCAAAAAAATTACATCAACAAAAAGTTTTACACCAAAAATCTGTTTTTGTTTTAGACATTTTCCATTAAAATGTATTGTTCAGATGAATTTCTTTTCTTTTTTAATAAAGTTTTTCAACATTTACACATACCCATTCTAACAAACCTACGCACACTTTTTGAAATTATTAATTTTTCTTTTAAGATCTAAATTAGCGAAATAATTTTTTTCGAAATATATCTGTGAACTAGAAGATTTTTAAACAAAAAAAAAAAAAAACAAAAGCAGACAGTGACGTCAGCTTTATTAAAATAAAATATTGAAGAAAAACATTTAAAAAAACATGTCTCACATAAGAATATAAATTATTTTAAAAATGAAATATAAAAACCCAAAAAACACAACAATTTTACACAATTTTACAAGAAGACAATGTCGAATAAATAACACTCTATAGAGTCTTTTTAAAATACAAACATACTTATGGAAAACTTATTTGATTGAGAAATTTGAAGAAAAAATAGGTAGATTAAATTTATTTTTTATTTTCTATAACATGTAAACAATTTATTTATAGTATATCTAATAAAAAATTTAAAAAGTGCACTCTTACAGAGAATATTGTTGCTATAGTTTTAAATTAACATATATAATGTAGAAATTTGTCAAAAAAAAAAAAATTATCTACATCAATCGAACTTTAGTCTTCTTAAAAAATACTCATTTTATATTTCTTACTATACCTGATTTTCTAAATTTGTAATGAAATTTAAGCGTGTCACAGTAAGAATGCACTTCTGAATTTAACGTATTTTTCACAATTTTATCGCGATGTTCTTTTGTAAAGCGCTCCATTTTTATAAACATATGTATGTGGCAGCTGCCAAGTTTTAGAGTTGCAACTTCCACAAAAAAATTACACTTAACACAAAAAGTGCAGCCCTACTGAGACGCCCTCTATATAAAATTGAAACTTATATTGTGCACCTCCGGGAAGGTTATAGGCGATAAATTTTTTGGAATTTTGAAGTGGACATGGCACCTCCATAGAAAGATTACTGTTAAAATTTAGTACAAATATCTTTGTTATCAATACACAACATCCGACAAAGGGTGGGCGGCATTGTAGAAGTGGCAGTGGCATCTCTTATACAAAGGCAATATAAATTTATGTATATCTTGAGAACGGCAAAAGCCGTTATCAATTCACAACATCCGATAAAATATGGGCTGGATCAGAGATGTGGGAGTTGCACCTCCCATACAAATACAACATATATTTCTGTATATCTGGAGAATCATAACAGTAAAAGTTTCCAAATTTAAATAGCTTTGATGTAAATGCATGGCATCTGGCAAAAAGTGGGCTCAATCCTGTAAGAAGTAGGCGTGGCAAAAATAGATTTATTTATATCTATATAACTGTACGAGAAAAATTGTCCTGAATTTAGTACACATAGCTGAGTGGCCAATACACAAAATCCGTTCAAAAGTGGGTATTATTGGATAAGTGGGCGTGGCACCTCCCATGTAAAGACAATATGCTTTCCGTATATGTGGAGAATAGAAATAAGTAAAGTTTTCAAATTTGGTAGAAATGGCTGGGTTATCAATACACATTTGTCAAAAAGTGTGTGGGAGTGGATAAGTGGGCATGTCACCTCCCATACAAAGGCATTATAGATTTATGTTAACAGCTAAAGTTTCCAAATTTGCAACAAATATCTTGGTTACCAATACGCAACATCTGTTAAAAAGTGGGCTGAATTTTGAAAGTGGTCGGAGACCCTCCTCTACAAAGACAATAATAAATTCCATATCTCTTAAAATGGTTTGTTATCAAACGAGATCTGTATTAAAACATTTTACTAATTTGATTTCAGAGAGGATAGTGAAGGGCACTGGGTAAAGCTGGCTTATTATATAAATTTTTTGGTAGCTTGTGCTTTTAACACACGATATTTAAGATTTTAAAATACAATATTCTTGAAACAGATCTTTTTCGTAATTCTGAAAAATGGCAATGTTAAGTTCTCTTCACTGCCCCAAATTTCCTGAGCACTTAATAATGCAGAGATTTAATTTGTCTTTCTATAAACAAAAATAAGAGAACAAATAATTTAACTATGTAGACAACAACGAATGCCTTGTGTAATCAAAATAAAAATTGATTTTAGAGAATGGGTATTAGGGTGGGTCGATTTAGCAACCGATATTGTGCCATAGATTTTTGATACGATATATCAAAAAAGTAATTTTCGAGGCGCCCAAATTAAAATTTTTTTGACTTATTCTCAACTTTTTTTAGATAATAAAACAAAGACTGATTTAATTTTATTTTAAGGTGAATTGGTACGCTTAAAACGATGGCGATAGCAGTTTTTCCCAAAAATAGTTTTTTTTAGGTTTCTTACGCGTTAATTTTTAAGGCCTTTTTTAGTAGGTATATCCTATCCAACGTAAAATTGAACGCTTGAAAAAATGGCAATATATTTTTTTCGAAAAAATTTTTCTTTTTTTTTTAGACAAGTTTTGGTCGAAAAAAGGTTTTTCCGATTTTTTCCTCTTTTTTGTTATTTTTAATGCTCCAAACCAATTTTTATGTATTTTCTCCCGTATCAAATAGCTCATTTCTAAAGAAATTCGACCGATAAAGTGATATCAGTTTTTCAAAAACTGAACGAGTTTTGGTCGAAAAATTTTTTAAATTTCGATCTTTCATAAGCGAAACTCAATTTCAGCATTTATTTGGCAAATAAAAAGCATTTTCAATATTGCTTCTTACCTAAATCGTAATCTTGTATTTTTGCAACATACCAATTTTAAAATTTTATTAATTTTTAGTTTGTATTTTTGATTAACATTTTTTTATTCGATCAATTGCATATGGGGTTTCTTTATCGAAAAAAAAACCTTTCGGAAAATAACACTTCTTTAAAAATCAAATTTTATAGCGATGTGTTATGAGCAATGCTTTCCTAAATGTATAGGTCCCACATAAAGTAACTATTGAGAAAAAGATTCTTAAAATTGGCCGTACATTAACTGAAGTGACATGAAGAACAAACAAATTAGTGTCCCAGCTGACGATATTGTTACATGTGAAGTTTCGAGCGCATACTCTAATATTTCACAAATAAAAGTCTATTGTCATTTACAGGTAATGTTGTTGTGACCAGGCACTTAGCATAGCACCACTACATAATTCCCTAGATATTACTTAGAGCTCTTCTACAAACATCCACTAGCTTGGGACTCACAAAGCAGCCCATCAAGGCCCTAAGAGCCACTTGGCTGTCCACATACATATACAGTGACCTTCGAGCCCCCAGCAATGTTACCCCTTATTAATTCTACGGGCTTTAAATCCCGCGAACCGTGAAAATATACTGCTGTCGTTAAAAAGTCTATATGAACTTATAATATCTATAGGTATATCCTCAAGGTAGAACCCTGCACCCGTGTCCCTTTTCCTCATAATTGCACCCGCGGCATTTACACAAAGTCGACCCTATTGCCCACGGCGGGCCCAGGCAATAAACACCAATGCCAATCTCATCCAAGATCCGTGAGCGGTCTATCGTGAAATTTTCTCACAGTCCTAGTACCTTCAGTCTAAGAAGACTTCTGTCTGCCATTCACTTTCTAGTCAAAAGGGCAAAAATGTAGAATAACATCCAAAGCTGGCAGAGAAGTACACCTCCCAGCCTTTTACAGAAGCTTCCTCCCTTGCCAGCCTCATTGTCTCCCACCAAACACAGCACATATACGTAAAAATGATCTCACCACCGATGTGTATAACTATCCCACTACTGAGTGCCCAGTTCCTACTAGAAGTATTCAAGAATAAATAAAAATCAGTTTCAACACACTCATTTCTTTTTTAACTAAAATGACTTAAGCACCAAATAATATCGAAACAAATAAGTGAATAACCAAATACAAAACGAACAAAACACATTCAATTCTGTCAACTCAAATTAGATGAGTGGAATATTCAAATATATTTTGAATATAAAATTATTAGAATTTTTACTGTACATTCATATTATGTATGCGTAAGCTAAACTCTTATATATAAAAGAAGCTAAAAGCTTACACAACTATTATGTCAATGTACGCAAATAAATATGAACATATTTAATAATTAAAAAAATATTTGAATGTCTTCTGTAAACTTGCTCTCTATTATGGGTCATTGCAATATTTTGTTATTTATGAATGAATCTCAAATTCCTGTAGCACAGTAAAAGCCATAAAAAGAACAGTGATTTGGTGAAAAAAGCTTAAAAAAATAATCCAATTTAACCACAACTGAAAAGCAAACTTTAAGCTGGATATCCAATTTCATACTACCAATTTTTTCCTTAACTACTAATCATTTTCCTTTACCTCAATTTTTAGCCGGATACTCTGACATTTTCTACTCTCGGGGAAAACAAGCAGAAAAGCAAAAATGAAAAACAAATATTCTTAAAGCGAAGAAAAAATATTTTCTCAAGTCAAGGTCAATATTAAAAAACAAATAAGTCCGTAGGTGTGAGAAAAATACACAATTTCTTGAGGAGGAAGTCGTCTATTATACGAGTTTGTATTTAAAACAAACACACAATATTTACTTATCAAATCTCTTAGTAAAAAATTTAATAAATAAATAAATAAAAACAAATTGGCACACGTTTAAATTAAAAATTTATAATGTAAACATTTTAGAAAAAAAACCTCATAAAACCATAAATTTTAACATTAAAATTTGTTTGAAAAAACCGACCAGCATGTGGGAAATTAATTTTAACATTAAAAATGATTTACGAAGAATATCAAAAAAAATTATGTAGTACTAGAATATAACACTTACCACCTTCACCCAAATTGGAACAGAAGGTGTTGAATTTAATCCACTGTTGGTTTTCATTTGTACATTCGCTTTTGAATTCTGTATCCGGTGTTGTGATTTTTAAATTAAATAGCACTTCCTCATCTTTGGTTTCATTGTTGAAGTCATATTCTTGGGAAGTAATAAAATTGTTGTTTATTAAACAATTTTTATCTTTAAGAGGTTTTCGGCACGTTTTAAGTTTGCTATAAAATTTTGAAGATTTTACAGTAAATTCTCTTTCATTTGTAGGCAGAACATCATCATAGAAGTTATCGGAAAAATGTTTTAGATAATTTTGCCGAAATGTACGTTTCCACGCAAATGCACAATTTTTACGTGTTCCAAAGATAAAATGTATTTCTTTCACTTGCTGGCAGACTCCTGCCTTTACAGAAAAGTTTACATTGTAATAACTTTGTTCAGGTTGCTCCTGATTTGAAGAAGACTCAATTCTAGTAGAAAACCTTAAAAGTCGTCTCGAGGAAGATTGTATGTGAAGTCTAAGATTTGCGCTCGGAATTTGGCAAAAACTTTGAGGTTTTTGATGCATAGCTTCCAAGAATCTTCTCTAACATATTTTCATACTTTAACAAACTTTTATTTTTTTATGATTAACTGATTTACTTGAAATTTGTTGATTGAAAAAAATTGTTTTTCTTCTTTTGAGTCAAATTTTATATGATATCACAATTTTTAATTAAATATATTTGCAAAAAAGATATCGGATTTTTAATATGAATTCAAAATGTAGAGATAATTTGTATGCCTGTAAATTGTTTTAATCAACCAAATTTTTTTTAAGGAATTGTTAAAAAAAAATTAAAATAATTTTTAATTTGTTTTGATTTTTGAATGTTTGACATATTTTTTCTATATTTTAAATTGAATTATTTATTTTGATTATTTCAGCATAAAATTTGTTAATATACGACTGATTTGTACACTTTGTTTCATATATTCTATTAATTTGCATTAAATATACACAAGGCGAATTCATTACAGGTTAGCTTAAAAGCCATGGTGATAAATTTTTTTAGTTTAAAATTTTGATTATTATCTTTGTTTCTGTTTTTTGAACTTGTACAATGATTTTACAAAAACAAACTGCATGAGGTTTTTATACGAATTGCATTTGCTGTATTTCCATAATATATGCAATGAATTCGCCTTGCATATATTATTTTAAGGGGTATGTACACGGTCAACATGCTTGTCATGCACACGAATTCACTCGTATACATTTGCTGGACGTAATATTCGCCGTCATATCAAACATTTTTGATTTTTCATCCAGCAAAGTCGATGTCAAACATGCAAACAAATTTTAACTTATACTTTCATAGCGCTTGGTGAGAAATGTTGACCGTGTACAGGCCCCTTTAAGCAGCATGCCAAAAGAATTTACTTTTTATACGCCTGATTTTATGCTCTTTACATAGTTTGTTTTTTTCATTAAATTTCGATAATTTCGTATTTTTTTAATTGATTTCCTCTTTCAAAAATTTCACAGACTAAAAACTATATTTAGGTTATGACTGACCGTTACAAATGTTATTAAAAAGCTTTGTAAGAACATTTTCAAAAATAACACAAAGCGTCAATTTGTTTATGCACTAACATATATTTCATTTGTAAGAGCCTAATATTATGTACCGCACTTTGTGAAACATTAAATTTAAAGATCTGAATTTTCATCTTAGATCAATATTTCCACTTTATTCTTTTATCTTGACTCTTTTTTTAATTCACGATTGAAATTCGTACATATATTTATATTTTGACTTTTTTAATTCTATTTTTTTTTTGTTTGTTTTGTGGTTGATGCAACAAATGCCATCATTTTAAATCACATAGAATAAGATGCGTCACTCGTTTAAAAAATTTTGCGAGAAAATAGAAAAGAAATGGCAAACAAACAAAAACTAAACTAAAATATATTTAAATGATTTGTCATCATCGTCATCATCTCGCGCGCGTCTTTAATTGTAACCGCGACAATATCTTGTATACCACTGATTAGTTAGTGGACGTTTTAATTTTTATTATTTTTGCTGTTTTTTTTTATATTTTCTCACCACTTCTGTACGGTCATATACATTCATATATATACTAGAGATGTGGACACATTTGCGAAGCAATACGTGTTTGCTGATTGTTGTTTGGGTTGGCTCGATATTGTGGTGCTTTAAAAGCAGCGGCGCCCCGACTAGGCACACTGGCAAACAACATCCACAACAACGAACAATATATTGAAAGAAAAGAAAAAAACAAAAAATTGCAAAAGCAGCAATATATGTTCAATTCGGTATTTTTTGGGGTGATCGTGAACCAAAAGAAATTAAATTTCGAAAAAAACACTTTATTTTCAAAATAACGTATTTCGTTTGCCACCCTCTTGAAGAGCTTTTATAACCAACAGCACCTCCCAAGTGATCGGTCACAAGGCAAAATAACAAACAACCACAGCCTATTTAATTTTTATTTAAATAATACAACACTTTATCCTAATATTTGATTTTGTGCTTTTTTATTTGAAAAACAAATAGTGATCATTTATTTATGATGAATATTTTTGCGTTTTAGGGCATCAACATTGTGGTGAATTCTCTCAAGACCATAAATTACGCAAAAACATAATTATTTTTAGTGCGTACATTTGATTTTGTTGATTTTCTTTACAAAAAATTACTTGTTGTCTGTGTAATTTATTCACCACCATACTTGAACGCAATGACGTCATATTGGTCATTGTGCACTAAAGAGTTCAGCGTTTTTACTCTAAAGTACCAAACAAACGATCAACATTCATAAAAACATGGGTAGCCCAGCAAACAAACGAGGATCGTTTGATAAAAAGAATGATGTCCAAATAAAAAAATTATGGTTTTCTTTTTAATTAAGACCCGACGAAAGCGATTTCTATATTTGCAATTGGGTTTTTATACGAGAAAGGTTACTTTTAGAACCCAAAATTTATAAATCAATGACTTATGTGCCAAGATTTTCAGAAAGATTGGAAAAATCAAATATTTATGATACGAAAATATATAAAATTGCACATAAATCTTATAACACAATAGGTAGATTATTCACTAATATGAAGGGTAAAATAAATAAGTTGGAAATGTCAAATGTAGTTTATAAAATACATTGTAAGGGAAATGTTAATGGACAATGCAGTAAAGTGTTTATTGGTACAACAAAAAAAAAACTTAAAACTAGGATAGCAGGACATGAGTCAGATCAAAAATATAGGAATATTTCTTCACAAAAAAACAGCTTAATCAACCCATTGTGCAAGTTTAAAGCATTATCCTGCTTTTAAAAATATATCAGTTTTAAACAGGGAAAATAATTATAAGCGTAGATTTATGTTAGAAAAACTGCAAATTATAAAGATTCCAACAATATCCAGAATAAGTTTTAAGTCAGATACTGAAAATGTAGCCCAAAATTATAGATATTTAATTTATAAAAATAGAAACGGAAATTAAAAATGTATTAAAACTGTAATAGATTAGGTTTAAATTGAAAAACCTTTTTGTATTTAATTGAAAATATGGCATTTTGTTAAATTTGTTAATTTTGTTAAATATTTATTGTTATTATTGTTAATTTTTTGTCAAATATTCAAGCAAAAATTATATTTTTTATAAAAAAAAAGAAAAAGACCTCAAGCTTAAATAAAAGGATTAATTAATATTTTTAAAGGTCGAATAAGAGTCAATTTATAGTTTTAAGGAATGTTATAAGTCTCAAGTTAAAATGTTGTATTGATACCTTTTCAGTAGAAAAGTTGCAAGAAAAATGTTTTCGCCGTTAATTAAATTGTTGATGTAATCACTATTGCCAATTGAGCATATTAAATGAAAAAGGTTTCTAGTTAATAGCACTTTTTGAGCCTTTTCCCCAAATTATTAAGCACTTTTTTTAGCGTTTTTTTGTTTTACTATTTTTTCAATCATTAGAAGTTTAAGAATTCTTATTTTAACAAACAATTTACAGTGTTTTGCTAGATGTATATGTAAACATATAATACTTATTTTCCCGATAAAAAATTATATTGTTTTTTCACATAACTTACAAATACATTGTAAGTGTAATAGAATTGATTGATTAAAACAAAAAATTTAAATTTTAAATCTTATTCCATATGAATTTTTTTAAATTATTTTTTTTATAAATAAGAATCGTCTTTTAAAACTAAATTTAAAAACGTTTTTGATTTTGTTTTAAATATACATTTTTGCATATATTAAATGTTAAAAAATTAACTGATTTTTAACCTCTCCAAGTGTGGAACAACCTCCCTAAAAAATTTATATTTTTGGCACAAAAATTAACATAAAGCGTTGACAGAATGTACCGATTCTTATTAAATGTTAGACAAATAATTTTATATGACTGCACGCAGAGAAAAAACATGTTTAAATATGGTCACCTCCAACCAAACTTTTTTTAAAGAAAATTTTAAACAAATTATATTTAATTTAACCATATTATTGTCACCGATAACAATACTATTGTTAAATTAGCCCTCCATTAAGAAACCACAACCAAATTATGGTTGCCTCTAAATATGTTATTGTCAAATATGACAATAATTGGTTGTTAAACTAACAATAGCATTTTCCTCTTTGCCAAGGGCAACATGCTGTGGTTGAAAACCAACCATGTTATTATAAGTGTTAAATTTATTTTTGTTATTATTCACCAAAACATGTTCGGAGGCAACCATAATATGGTTGCGCCTTCTTGATGGAGGACTAATTTAACCATAATATGGTTGTCGATGACAATAATATGGTTAAATTAACCATAATATGTTTTCAATTTTATTTAAAAATTGTTTTGTTGGAGGTGACCATATTTAAACATGTTTTTTCTCTGGGTGTGGAAATCGTACTAAAGTTTTGTGAAGATGGGTCTATTATTCACCATATAAAGCGGCCTTCCGAAAAACATTTTATATAGCAATAAATTCTAAAAAAAATGTATTACTATATTGAAATTTGGTCCTATTTAAATTTTTTTTAATATTTTTATATTTGTAATAAACAATCCATTATTCATCGGTCGCTTCAATATATAAAATCCCCTCCTGAAAATCACTTTAATGCGCCTAATAATATTGCTGAAACAAATCAGTATACTTTATTTAAATTAGGAAACGAATTATAATACTGTGAGGTCAGCTTTTATGAAGTTTAGCTTTAAAGATCTGAACTATTCGAGCTCTTGACGGAGGGTGCTAAAGATTCGGCAGAGACAAATTTGTCTTTTATTTCCCAATTAAATTGTACAAGACAAAAAATACTAATTCATTTAATTTTATACCATGCTAATTATTTCGTTCTGCCAAATTAAACCGTTTTTTTTTTCTTTTTATTTTTATATAAAATTTTTTAGCACTATTTTAAGCTTTTTTATATTTTCTATTGATTAAGATTTGGCAACACTGGACAAACTTGTATGGAGTAAGCGATAGATAAGTATTTTTTAAAAAATGTTTGTATACTTTCAACAGTGTTCGCTGGGTTTATATATTTGTGTCACAATTTTTATAAGGAATACATCCCAGATATGGAAAGCTTTTTCATTCATGAATAAAGGCTTCAAATAATACAAAAAAATCAATTAAAAAAATTTTATATTAATAAAGAATTTATTTAAATTATTACGAACTTCCTCATCGTTTGTAAATTCTATTTGCTATTTTTATTAAAATTTGGTTAGGCCATAATTGTGTAAAACGCAACGCAACGTCAAAAATTACATTGAAAGCACAAAGTCAAAAATATTTAATAATTTTTAAAATTTTCAACGCCACAAGATATGAAGCGTTTGAAATTTAAAAATTCAATATGAATTTCTGTAAAAAGCCACAACAAAATTATAAAATATTTTTGACTTTGTTTTTGCTTTCAATGTAATTTTTGACGATTCGTTGCTTTTTACGCAACTAGGGCCTTACAAAAATTATAAATCTAAGCTTTAAGGCAGATATTTACCGATAATTATTCTACAAGACAACATTTACTGATCTTATTAGAAAATAATCGAAGTAATACATTGTATCCTTAACATTGATATGGCACAGATGATTATTCTTAGCTCCTTTACGCACGAATGCAAAAAACCCCCAGAGATGCAGCGACATATTCCAACAAACTGTTTTCTAAACAAAGACCGGAGATTCTCTTAACACATTCGTTAATCGCAATTAAAAATAGGTTATTTTCTTAAACAACTGTGACTACAAGCAAACCAACAATGTTGCTTATATTCCTATTGTAATTATTGTGGTTGTTGTTGTTGTTTGATATTATCACAAACATCAACAACAGCAACTTAAAAATAAACATTGGCTACCAAACATTAATTAAACAATTGAACAGCAAAAGATGAAGAGGACAAAGGCAGCAACAACGACATCAGACATTTACTACTACAACGTGTTCACGGTGGAGCAGAGTAAAAGTTTTAGGGAAATAAATCTTCCATTTGTTCTCCGTTCATATTTTAAATAATATATGTATATAATATGTATTTCCTTGGTTATTGTTGGCACATTAGAAAGAACTTTATCACATTTCAAAATCTTTGGCCTCAAATTATAAAAAGAAGCAAAAATAGTCAAAAATGTCTTAAAAAAAATCAAATATGTACTTAAAAAATGCGATTTATAACATATAAGCGTTTTTGAAAATAGCCTTCTTTTTTCATCATATTTAAAGAAAAAAATGTTTAATTTAGATTTTTTTATAAAACTTCTTAATGAGATAACTTTTACAAATATAAACAATTAGCTTATAGTGGTTTATAAACAATTTTTAGAGAAGAAAAAATTTACTTTTAAAATTTTAAAATAATTATTTTGAGACTCCGAACAAAAAAAAATGATTCTGCCCCACTGTGGCGTATAAGCTTGGAACTAAACGCCACGATAACAACGACTTAACGACCGACCGACATCATCAACGATGAAGTCAAGCTCAATAAAGAAGCAATTAGTTAAACACTGTGCATCGATGGGATCATTACGAAAAACCAACAGACATGCAAATAATACAAACAACAACAGTGGCAAGCAAGTGAACAACAAGGTTGCCATCATTTCATAAAAAACAACAAAGTCTGAAAGAAAAATGTCATAAAGTTCAATAATTACAAATGTCTTTGAACTGCAAAAAAGGTCTTGCCATTCGTTGAAAAAATAAAAAAAAATTTATTTTTACTTTTATAATTTTATATTTTATTTTTTAATAAACGTGGCAATCATAATTTTTGTGGTTTAGAAACACTTTAATTGAATAAGTTAAATAAAGAAAATTAAAAGAAACACATCATAGATACTGACAGAAGTATGTAACATGATATATTTAGTTTTAGTTTGTAGTGGTAGCAAAAGGTTGTTGCAAGTTCCAGCTAAAACGAGGAGGCAAGACTTTAATCAGTATTTTGCACTCCGATTATGAAACCATATAGAAGAATAAAGAAAAATGTACTGCATAATAAATAAGTGCTACAAGTGTAAGATCAACTTTGATATTGATATTACACAGTTTCCAATTAGAAATAAATTTGTTTATTTTCAATATTTTTTCAAAATAATTTAAAAATGCAACTAGTTATGGCTTATAATTTTCTAGGCAGTCATCGACGAAATTAAGGATTATTTGCTTATCGGCTTTTTGCCGATAAGCATATTGAATTTGAACACTATTTGAACATAAAATCAACAAAACTCCGGTAAAAAAAATATATATATAAGATATTATTTTCATTAAAATTTAAAAAAATCGTATTGAATATTTTTTCATGGAAAAATAAATTATTTTTTCATACAAAAAAAAAAACAGTGTAAGAAAATACAAATATTTAAAATTTATATAAATGAGATTTTTGTTTAAAAAAAAAATATTTTCAACTTTTGCGGAGATAGAAGATTTTACAAATCCGCGTAAGCCAGATCTGCAGTGGAAAAAAATTATCGCGGATGCGACAGAACTCATTAGAAAACTCAAGTATTTCTAAGCCATTTTCCTTAATTTTGGATGTAACATGTCATTGCACCAGTAAACAAGCGAATCTGCGTTCCTAGAAATATTAGAAGATTTAAGGTATCACTCAATTCTTCTTCAATGAAAATAAGCAGAAAAATATTAAAACGTGCAAATACATACAAGATTTAGCAATGAGAGAACATTTCACTACCATGTACAGTGGAAGATTTCGGCTAAAACCCCCATAGGTTTGTTATTTCTTTTCGTAAATAAGACTAAGTACATCGGTGAAGTAGCTGAAGGCCGTTGTATTAACGCTTAAAATTTGTTTTACAATTTGTTTGGTGTTTCCAATAATGACTATTGTTTCATAAATTTTTTTATGGGGTTTCCACTAAATATAACTAAAAAGGAAATAATTAAAAAACTTAGGCTAACTGGTTGTGCAACTCATAGTACTAACTTATGAGGTCTTTGACTACTCTGTTGTACCTTACCACAATTTATATTTTTTTTCTTGTTGTTAATTTTTTAAAAATTTTATATGAACGATGCGGTCAAAACTATCAAAAATAATATGGTCGCCATCAAAGAGTCTGTTTTTAAGACCGCAAAATAAATTAAACTTATATGACATATATCTAAAAGTATATGTTAGCAAAATAAATTAAACTTATATGACATATATCTAAAAGTATATGTTAGCTTTGTTTTAAAGAATCTAAAAAAAAATATTTCTAAGTTTTGGCCGAAAAATACCTCTGTGCAAAGCAAAAGCGCTAAGAATTAACACAAAAAATTTAATTATTCTATTTTGATTTTATGCTCTAATTTTCAATGTTTTATTTCTCTATAGGTATCCACAATAAATTTGCAATATTTTTGAGTATTTTAAGAACGAATTTATGCCGAAATTTTTTATTTAATACATGAAAAAGTAAACAAAATTAACCCGTATTGTACAATGTTGTCAACACATTAAATAATATTGTTATGCAATATAAATCAAAAGACTTTTGACTTTATCCAATATATTGTGCCCGCTACTAACATGATGTACACACAGCCAATAACATTGTACTGTATCCATTATTGAACAATAATATTGAAAATATAGAAGAGCAGCAAGCGATTTTTTTTTATCAAAACTTCTCCCTTCAGTTTATAAGAAACAAATATTTTGAACACCATCGGGTTTAAAAAATTTATTTGAAAGATATCGAACTTCGGTTTGCTTCAATTAAATGTATTGGAAATAAAATTTTAATAAGCTATATAATTTAAATTAAATGTCTTTACCGATATTTTATTTTTAAATAAATTCACGATACTCAAAGTCATCTTAACTTCAGCGTATGAGTACTGATAACAGTAGTAGCAATTATGAATAAAAACTCCCCGGGAGTTTTTTCCCTTTTCCCATTTCTTCTATTTAAATTCAATTGTAAAAATGGAAAAAGGAAGAACACTCCCGGGAAATTTGTATTCATAATTAGCCTGAATATATTTGCAGTAAAACGTATCCGTTCTAGCAATTTTTTTTTTCAAATTGCTTGTTTTTTATAAGACGGTTTTTACAATTTGATTTTGCCAAAAAAAAAAAAAATGTAACCATACCGAACCAAAGATAAAAAACGGGCTAAGAAGCGCGTGTTTTAGTTTAAAGCCTGGTACTCTGTTCAACATTTCACGAGAAATGCTCTCAAAACTCATATGAAAAAAAATATTGCAGAATATCTATGAATTTATGTTGATAGAGTTGTAATCTGTTTAATTTAAGAACAAGTTACGAAATGTTTTTGTGGCAACATTTTTTACAACAGCGAAATAATATAAGCTGCACTTATTCCACGTGGAGTTTTAAGCAAATGGAAAAAGTTTAAATTAAATATTTAATAAAAAAGGAAAAACATAAATAACGCAACCGGCAACAGTTTTACATCCATATTTATGTTAATTTTTTTTAAAAAAAAAATATTTTTCGGTAAAATACATGTGGGTTTGTTTACATACGCAAAACAATGTTGCATACTTTGAAAGATTTAAATAGTCAAATTGTGCAAACTCACGAGAGATAGGTAACATTGATACATGTCAAATTTTTCGTATGAAATAATAGATGTTGCTAAAATTTTTTTACAAATTGAAACAAAATACTAGGCTTAAGGTTAAAAAAAATTCCGCTTTTCATGTGCTTAAAAAAGGCTAAGTTGGCATTACTATATAAAATTCCTTCGCTCTAACTGATTTCTCTGTTTCTAATTTAAATTATAAAAAAAGAAAAAAAAGAGGTTTTTCCTCTTTAAAACAAATTTTCTACTTCCCTACGCATACAATCGGTAATATCGCGTGTGACCCATTACTACTATAGACATACATACTTATATACGTTATCATGGTTTATTTGACTATTTATTTACAACTGAGGATTCTTTTATTTCGATATTCCCTACTGTGTTACATAATTTGTTTTTTTATTTCATCACGATAAACTGCCTGTCTATAAAGGCCCAATATGGCTTATCACGACAGAATTTTTTCTTAATTACAATCTTTACAGACCCTATTTAAAATCTGGATACGGTGTTAATGAATACACAAGAGAATAATATTTCGGTTTCCAGCTCTTAATACATCTTATGTACATACAAACTAACACTAAAGTGCATTCTCACAGACTCAAAATAAACGGAAAAACATGAATCAATAAATGTATGAATGATTGAATGAATAATAAAAATGGTCATGGTGAATCTAAAATAATAAAGAAAGAATTACAAGTTCAATGCTATCAGACATAAAGATGGATGCACCCTCACAATAGCAACTACATCGTTATGTTGCAATCTTTTAAACAAGATCTTCAAAAGAGATCTTATATTTGGAAGAGAAAACAAATTTACAGAAAACACTTGTGTTTGAGTTTTTAAAACCTAGAAAATACTTTAACGGTTTTATTTCAAATAATAGTTTCTTTTTTTGTAAACTGAAAAAAAAAACATTTACGCTTGGTTGCTCATACATACTAGTAGTATGTACATCACGATGTTGAATCTGTTACTTAGTAGCTGCAATAGCAACAATAACTAAACTAAAGAAGCCACAGCAATTGGCGCCATAAATTGGTTACTTCTTTTTCCTTTAAATTATAAGAGAGATAATACAAATACAACATACTAATGTCTTTAAACTTATACATGTTGTACATACCTGCTACTTTGCTTTAGGCTGATTAATGTTTATCGTACGTACCTGATGCACATGCATGCATCATGCATTAATGCATACTGGTTGTTCAAGGTACGGGATGGGGTACAAATATTGCATTATTTTTTTACTGGCTTGTGTACTCGTAACATTTATTTTTCGTACCACAATTTACTCAAGCACTCATGATTTATTTATATGTGTAAAGTGGATTATTTGTTCCATAGTATTTTTATAGTGTTATTTATTTATTTTGCTTTACAATTATCTTAGCCTAAATTGTGTTTATTTATCTTTTATTAATGCAAAAAATTAATATGGATTAATTAAACCGTTTCGGTAAATTTAATAAAAAGGTTTAAAAAAAAATATTAAGAAAATAGAATATCAGCAACATGAAATTTTACGGTAATGACAAAACCTATTTTTATTTTTTTATTTATTTTAAATGGGAGCCCCTCTTAGAATTATTGATAAAGGGCCAGTATGTTTGGGAAAATGTTAAGAACAAAAAACTAATAAAGGGCGGTCATACATTTTATCCCCCTAGGGGCGACTCCTTGGCAATTATGGAGCTTTTTCTTCAATATATTTCTAGTCTGTATTGAACATTTTTAATGGGACCCCCCTTAAGGAATGGTGATAGCGGGTAGAGATGTGAGAAATAAATGATGGAGATGAAAAATAAAATGGGGTTAGTCATACATTTGACCCATCTAGGGCCATCAACACGCAGCAGGGGCCAAATTTAAGAATTTCAACCATACATATATGGAGGTTTAATGAAATTCTTTAATTATGTTTCTAAAATGGCTGCGTATATTAGAAAAAAGTTTAACCTTGTATTAAGGAAATTTTATTGTGGAATTTTATTAGTACGTTGAATAAACTAAAACGTTTTTGAGTTACGGGAATATTTGTTGTGCAACTTCCTCCATTTTCGAAATAACGGTATATGTCGAAAACAAGAGGTTAGCAGTAGACATCAAGTCTGCCATATAACTTGATCTAAAATAAAACAAATGTCATAGTTCCTTATCCTTATCAAAAGATATCAAGACGACCTGTCTTTTACAATGACACTACAACTTAAGGTTTAGTTTCATAAAATGGCAAAGTAAATTTTTAAATTTGTTTCATCACAGATTTCAGATGAATCGCCAATATGCAAAAAAGAAATATTTGAAAAATGTACACCGCAACAATTTGTATATCTCCTTTTGCAGTTACAAAAAAATCTCTCCAATGTGTACTTGTATTTTTATTTAAAATTTCAAAACTCGCAACATAATTCAAAACATTCAATAAAACTTTTGATTCGCTTTAAAGTCTTTAAATTGACGCCTTATTTAATTTATATCATACTAATATTTATTATTTGGTGGATATGCCAAGTTAAAATTATTAAAAAAAATTTGCGTTTAAATGCCACTCTTAAGAAATTTTATTTAAAGCCAACAACATTTTTATAAAGAAATCACCATGATCATTTTATGGACTATGGAAATATGGATTGCACACGATATGATTAAAAAATACACGTTGATGGTGGCAGGTTTAACTAAGCTTCTCTTTTAATCCAGGCTTAAAATAAATGCCACTTTTGGTAAATAACAGCCACAACAATTTGTATAATTTTACAAATGATGAATTAAAAAAATCCAACTGGTTACAGTAACGACAAATAAAAACATTTGCAAATGCAACTTTTAAAATTTATAAAGTTTAAAACGTCAACAGAGATTAGAAATCAGTCATTAACACCTTATTTAAAGCAAAGAAAAAATTATTTTTAAATGTTAAATGCATTAAATACTTAATTGAAATGGAAAAACTATTTATTCAAATAAAAGAAGAAAAAGAAATCAACATAAAATCTCAATTATAAATGAATATTTAAAATAAATCACCAAAAAAATTATAGATTGATCAAAATTCAAGCTAATAATTTAGAAAAAAAGTCTTTCTTTGAATGATGATTTGCTTAACTTGCCTGATGATAAGTTTAGCCTTCACTTTAGACACCTATTAATATACTCAATAATTTTTTCAATCTGTTTAATTTGATGATTATTGGACTAAAAATCACCTTAAAATTCTTATATTTTTCGCCACTTTCTACTAATTTATATTTTCAAAATTTGCCATTTTAAATAAGTCTAATTAATATGAAAAAAAAATAATTTTATACAGCAAACATACATGCTGCAACATCGTCATAACTCAAAAATATTAGTTTTACATAAAACGAGTTTAACGTTTTAAATTTACACACAACATAATGGAAAACGAAAATTGTTTTCTTCTTTCAAGAGTTGGGTAAACAATATTTTCATATGAAATATTTACAATAGCGAAATAAACGGTTTACTATTGCAGACCTTGTACGTCTTGTAGGTCTCGATTTAAAACACGAGAACATTTTTAACTCACTTTATTTACGCCATCTACAATTCTTAAATTTAAAATGTATGCATTTTGTTGTTGTCGTGTTTGAAATCAAGATTAACAAGACCTATAAGATGTACAAGGTCTATAATAGCAAACCATGAATTCCGCTAATATTTTCATAAGACCCCTTTCAGACTCGGCAAGTAAGTTTCGCAAGTTACTTGCCGAGTACAACAATGCATGTACTAAATTATTTTTGCCTTAACCCGACTTTACTGCTGACATTTACAAGCCAAGAGTTGCGCAAGGGACTTGCGCAAATAACTTTCCGAATCTGAATGATTTACTATGCATAAGAAAAATTAAGTCAGAATTGGCGATTTTTGGCTTATGACTTTATTGCAGCAAATGAGCGATATGTACATAAATCGTAAGCCTTCTTATTTTTATTTAGAAACTGCAGAGCTACAGAACTTTTAATTAAAATAAAGTAAAAAATAATATTTAATTGATTATATAATTTGAAACATTAATCACCCCTATCGTTAGTAAAATGTGAATAGTTTTGCTTTTCCCCATATATTTTTTAGGGAAATGGAACAAATTTTGAGGAAAATTTTATCCACGATAGGGGTGAATCTGTTAATATGATTTGGGCCATGTTTTCGCCACAGCTAGCGTGAACCTGGTGCAATCTATGACTCCACTTTTCACGCACTTTTCCGCAGCATTTTCCAGTGAATTTCGCCAATAACTCTTCGAAAGTTGATTTGGAGATGTTAATTTTTATGCGCGTAGACGAGTGATTTAAATCATCCGAAGAAAATAACCCTATTTAGTTTAATCAAACGATCCTGGTTGGCAATTAACACGTCCATTACATAAAATGATTTGTTAATCAAACGTGTTTTAAGATAATTTAATTAGAGCGTGCGCAGTTTGGCGTATAATTCTGATATGTTGAAACCAAATATCAGAAGATAACAAAAGGAGTATACCTGTCTTTGAACCGCTCGACGTGAACGTTCTGACTTTCGCTATTTGTGAAGACACATGGACAAATGATTAATGATTCCACCGCTCAATAAATCTTACTACACATTAACCGTCATATAATTAAGTAAAAGTTAGCAAGGAGTTAACAATTATTCATAATGCGGTTGTCCTACAATTGATAAGTTTATGTTAGCAAACTGTTAAGTAGGCGTGGCACTTCCCATACAAAGACATTATATCTGGAACGGAAAGAGACAAAGTGTCCAAATTGTGTACAAGCATTAAAGTTTTCAATAGACAACATCCGACAAAATGTGGCCGAAAGTGGGCGTGGCACAAAATAGATGTACTTATATATAAAGAACGGTATTTATAAGACATTCGGTTTTACTACACCGTGGTGAGGGGTGTATACCATTCGGCATAGCCAAATATAGCACTCTTGCACTTGATTAAATTTTAGTTGATAGATTAAAATTTTTTGTGGCAAAATTCTATGCTTACAAGCTTCTATGCATAGAATTCTAGTAAGTAGTGCATGCTAGTAAGTAGTTTGTTTTTTGTGATGTACAGGTAACTGTTAACGTTTACTTATGAACACGGGTGTAAGCAAGGCGAATTCAGTAAAAGGTGGGGTCACACTTAGACAGTTCGAGCCAATTTGTTTGGGGTTTCTTAGTGTTTGCTGGAAATGGTTGACATTTTGAGCCGTAAGCACTCACCATGCAATGCAAAAAACCTCTGTTGCCTAGGATTGTTGTAGTAGTGTCGCAACCTGTAGTTGAATTCGCCTTGGGTTTAGCGTGTGTTTCCTCATGATGAATTGTCAAATTAACCTCAACCTTATACTCTTAAATTAGATGTAATAAAAGATATTAAAATAAATAAAAAAAAAAATAAATAAAGGTTCTGCCAATTTTATCTTCTCCGCTTTAAAAAAAAAACACCAGATATATCTAAATATAAAAACCCATAAATGTGCTTTCTACCAAAGTCACCATTTTGAATGGAATTGCTTTTTTAAATAGAAGTCACTGTTAATTTTAATGGACATTATTTAATTCCACTTGAAATTTTTATGCACTTGAAAAACAAAAAAATAGACATGAAAATTATCTAAAAACAAATCGCAGACAAAATGAAATTGCTCTAAAAAAATATGTACAAGTATTTAATATCTTTAGAGCTCTACACTTACAAAAGCGTGCATATGGAACCATCAAGTATTTACGCAATAAAAAATCTTTTTCAGTTATTATTTTTTGTCTTAAGTACATATTTTACTAGTTGTAGACAATTGTTTTTATGCCAAATGTATTGGAAAATAGTCAATAAGCCCCCACTCGTATTGTACATGTATTAAAATTTTCAATTGAAATTTTAATGTCCTTGAAAGTATTTATGAGGTTTCTACAGACAAAAAGAAAAAGAAAATCTAGCAAAATAATAATTGAGATAATAAATTTGTTTCTAAAAGAAGTAAAAGATTTTATTTCGTATTAATTAATTTTTTAATATGCAACAGTTTACAATATTTTTCAACTATATCATAATAATTGCCTTTTTTAAACTCATCCCAAGTTTGTACACATGGTATTTCGTTATCAATTTGGCTATTTAAAATAATTTTTTCTCTTTTTTCAAGGTTTTTTCTATTTGGTCTGTTTTTTTTTCATTTTTTTTAATAGACAAACTGAACTGATTTTTAGATTGGACCTTACTGGACTTTTTTGCTTAAAAAACCAAACATGACTTTAAATTTTTGAAGGTTGTGGGTAAAGGAAAGTGTAGTATTTAAGGTTTTCTATAGTACATCCTTCGACTACAAAATTTAAACTGATGTATATTTAACTGATATTTTTAAAAAACTTCTGTTTATTACTGATTTTTTTTTAAGTTATATTTTTAAGAATTTTGAGAAAATGAGCCAAATCGCTCCACCATTTGATCTGGCAAAACCAACTTGGCTGATGAAATTAAGCTTAAATATTATTTCTTTGGCAGACTTGATCTCTCAGGCATAATAATAGTTCACAACCCTTTAATTATAAAATTAAAAAAAGGTGTGCACTAGTAAGTGGTGAGCTAGTCTATCATTGCGAGGGTTGCGGGTTAGATTCCCCCAGAGACTCTGGTCGGTTTCAGTACAACCAGCTGAAGGTCTGCGTTACTACTGCTCGGTTAATTAAGTTGTAATATAATTTGTAATTGTATTTGTAACTATAAATGAATAAATAAATAGTATTAAATTCGTTTAGCATTCAAAATGAGCTAAACCGACCTACTATTTTACCTATTGCCCATATAAATGAGCTTTTGCACTTACTTCCACTTAAAGTACGTAAAGCAGTTAATCTGTAATTTTTTCTATTTATAATGAAAAATTTTTACTTTTATTATGAAGATATTTAAACAAACCTGCTTTTAAAACGTTAAATAGTATCGGGACATTTTGGCCCCAAAGTTCAAAGGGTTAATTAAATTTTTTGTTTTTAAATATAAATTACACTGTGCTAGAAATTGAGACAAGCTGGCCACCTGGCGGTTTAACTTAATTCGGTAGGCAGTGGTGCTAGCCGTTTTTTTAGGTTAGCTCTGGTTTTCGAGATATACCGTTATTTCGAAAATGGAGGATGTTGCACAACATATGTTAGCGTAACTCAAAAACTTTTTAGTTTATTGAATAAACTCAAAAAAACGAAATTTCGCAATAAAATATCCTTTAAGAAAGGTTAAACTTTTTTCTCATATACGCAGTCGTGTTAGAAACAAAATTTCCCATTTTTGATAAATTTTTAATAAACGAAAATTTCAAAATAATATTGCGGAATTTCGAATTAGGTTAAAACGCCTGGTCAGTTTTTTCAACAAGCACAGTGTTACCAATTACAGAAAATACTTTTAGTTAACTTTCATCAAAATATGAATATACCCCCAATATTTCGTTATCAATTTCATGAAAAATTCAAAATTTCCCCCAAAAAATACTTTTGACTTTTGGCTTAGTTCGATTTGGACTAAATTCTCAGAATATAGTCGTTGCAGCTTGTGTCATTGAACTCTGAATAGCATTTAGTAGAACTCAATAAAAAAAAATAAACTAACCCAATTGATAAATTTCGTGCATTTACCTCGAAATCGGCTACAATCAAATCGTTGCCCTACCCAAGTGTACCAATTTGTTCGATTTCTTAAAAGAAAATTTTTTAAAATTTGAAATGGGAGATTTGAAAAACACCCCAAAAATTTTATCCGTTTTTGACATCACATAAAGACAGGTTAACGCCAATAAAAAATCCTTTTTAAATATCTCACAATTTTGAGTGTTTTTTTTTAAAAATTTTATTAAAGAAATAAAAGAATCTTTAAGCTGTGTGCTCGGTCAAGTAATAATTGGCACATTAGTGGGCGGGTGCATTATTTATTTTAGGCTGGTTCTTAACCGATATTGGGTGTATAAAACTTTTTCAAAAGATAATTGTATCTACATTTGGATTAATTTATCATCTTGAATAAAACTTTTACGACATAAAAAAAAATTTACAAAATCTAAAAAGTGACTTTTTCGCTTTGCATTTATTCACTATTCAAACTTTCAATCAATTTCCGCCTCGACTTTTCTTTATCGGTACCAAATGCTTTTATAACAAAGGGCCATTCATTCACTTTGTAATTTGGCCATACAACGTTGGGCACTTTAATGTACAAACAGAAGGTAACGGATATAAGAATATAAAAAATATATCACGAAAATTTTTCTTATAAGTTTTTTTCCCTTTATTTTTTTAAAACTGTCTTTTAAAAGTTTTTACTCTTAAAAGAAATGTTTTTCTTATTAGACTTTATACTAAACTATAAGGCCGGGTTTTTGAGATGTTGATTAAAATTAAAATTAGCTTAACATAGTCTGAAACTCGGATTTTTGCGGCGAAATATGATTTTTTTTATTTTTTCATTAAAGAACAAAATTTTAAGCAAAACTAAAGCCTCTAGTACACGGAATGTAAAAAGCCACATGCGCATGTGGTTCTGACGTAATTTTGACGTCAATGCAAAGCCACAATAAGCATTGCGTGTTGTGTGATGACGTCAAAATTACGTCAGAACCACATGCGCATGTAGCTTTTTACATGCCGTGTACTAGAGGCTTAAGCTGTTATGTCAAAATGGGTTATACAAACTTGTTAATGGCGGCAGAAATCTATTTTCAGATTAGCTTAACCTAGTTTAACTGAGATCGCAAAAGCCCAGCCTAAGAAAACAAAAACTTATAATTTAAGACGTGCATTCGAATGTACCCACTTAGTTGGATATATTGCATAAGTAAATACAGTAATGGTGTGTAAAAAAATTTTCTAAAAAGAAATATTTTTTGCACGTATTTTTATAAAAAGTTTTCATTTACAGAAAACTTTTAATATTGACACATATGGAAAAAGGCACGGAGTTTTTAAATTCTTTCTTGAAACGGGGTTTTTTTAAATTAAATGTTCTTAAATCCGTTATTTACTGTACTTATTCTTGGTATCATGAAGAGAGGTCCTAACTCACATAATTGCACATTCACAGGAGAAGGTAAAAACATAATAGAAACTGCATATGCTAAAATGCAAAATTTGTTGTACAATTACTAGTAAATCCGCTATTTGGGATACTATTACATTAAATTTTTGTAACGTGGTGCATTTGTATAAAATGTATTGGAATCACTTAAAAACTCGATACTCGTACAATTTAGTTTTATAAAGTTTGAAAATCACTGCTAAAGTTTTGTTTATTTTTTTTAGAAAACGAATGTTCTCTGTCTACCATGGCAGCCGCTCTCTATGAATGTCACTGTGTCATTAGTATCCTTTTTGGCACTTTTTTTCTTCGCTTTTGTTTTTCATTAACCACAAAGGTTGCTTGTTTTTTTAAATGCTATTCTACTCCCATATTATGCAACCTTATTATGTTTTTGGTAAGATTCTTTTATTGTTCTTGTAAAAATGCGTTCAAAAAGTATAGAGACAAATAAAATTGGCACCCTCTTTTTGGGAGGTAAATAATGTGTACTTTTCTTAGTGCTCTTAGTACATAAACAATTATGTATTTCCTTACAATAAAAGTGTACATAAATGAGTCATCATTTATAATAATGACAACATATTGACATATTATTCCAGGACAGGATATTCCATAAAATATTGTAAATAATTTGATTGGTTGTATGCTTAAAATATTGCGCTACGGCTAAGTAATTTTAATTTTAATACTATTTTCTTTTAAGCCCTCAAAGTTGCAGCTTATGTTTCGTTAGATTTCGTAGAAAGTGTGGTGAGTTAAATGAGTTGTTGGTATGACGATGATGATGGATAACAACCGGTAAAATCGTTACAGTTTGTTGAATTTCTTTGCTCTCTTGTTCTGTCATGCGCAATTTCTTTCGAACGCTCTTTTTGGTTTTACGAAATGACAAAATTTAGTTGTCATTTTGTAATTTTTTTTATAATGAAATATGTGTGTATAGGTATAAGTAGTTGTATGTATTGACAAGAAAAGCAACAAAACGCATTATTTTGTATCATAAATTTTACTATAACTTGTATTTTGAGCACCCTATATCATAAAAAACCCGAAGTGGGTTTTCTAGTTTAGCTCATATTTACCAACTACAATTACAAATAATATTATCGGGTCTGTCACAGAAATCAATTTCGATCTAAAGTTTTTTTTAATTATAAGAAAGCTTCTTCAGAAAACGTAAACCGATTAATATTCTCGTAATTAAATCACTTTTAATTTTTCAATCGAAAAAAGTTTTTGTTTCGGTTTGCACATTTAACTTAAAAATAACAAAATTTAAATTTGTCAGAATTACGAAAACCGATCAAAGTCTGAAGAAGGTAAAACAAAACCGATAGAATTGAAAATACGGATTCAAAACCATTCCAAGCAATTTCTGTGACAGGCCTGTATATTTATAAAATAATTTCCACAGCCCGTTGTAGTGAAATAAGCTCCGGCGGCAATTGAACCCATAGCCCTCACACTAATAGATTATGTCGCTTTTGACAACCCTACCGATGCATCCACATTTAACCGACTACACAGAGATTCAGATATAAGAAAAAATTGGAATATCTTTTGGATATCTTTATATTCATATTTGTAAGCCAATTCACAAAGTGTTCATTCTATTCTGTCATATTGGTTATATTTGCTATTTGCTACAATTTTAGGACTATCCTAAGAATTTTGTTTTATTTTTCATATTAAAATATTGAACAATACAATTTTGTTTTTAAAGTGCTATTTTCTTTGCTGGGTTTTGTTTAAATATTTAATTTTTTTTTTTCAGAAAAGTAATCTATATTTATTTCGATGCTTTTGCGTAAAACGCTCACCCTGCATTTTTATTAAGGCCAATGTCAAAAGAGCCAAGCTGCTTGGGCCTATCTGCTACGAGCTGGGCCAAGGTGCATATTAAACTATTTTGTACGATTTGAAGTTTTTCGCGATATGTCGTATTCCAATGATCGTCCTGCTACTATGTGTTAAGGTATATAAATTTTAAATAAGCAGTTTTTAAGTATAACAAAAGGCACTCTTGGTGTTTAAGTATTTTCTAATCAAGTCTTGAGCTAATTATAATCGAATGGTTTTTTTTTAAATTAAAAGAAAAATACGGCTGGCCAAACATTCAGAAAAATATAACAACAGTTATTAAATAATTAATGAACATTTTTTAAAATTTTTCGAATATATTAAGCAATTTTCTTAATTAACGTGTTTTAAAATTGCCATATTAACAATTTGGTTTAGTTAAAAAATAAATGCACACAGTTAAAATTATGTTTTGTCAAAAAAATTTTAAATACAACTTGAAAAAAATTTTAAATATTTTGGTTTTAATCACTAAAAGACCAAGCGATAGGCAGATTATTGAAAAACTGAATCCATTCTTTGTGGTAACTAAAGTTGTTGTTTTAATAGTTAATAATTAACAAAATGTTATATTAATATGAGAAACTCGTATTAAAATTTTGTATATAATTATTAACAAATATTTTATTGTCGACGTCAACATGAGTCGACTGCACCGGAACAGTAATTGTATTTTCTGAGTCGATATTGACCATAATCGATTACTATTGACAGTCATTTCATATTTTCTAAGGCCCTTTTAAGTCGACATCGAATAGAATTGTCTCTGTTCTAGTCGACAGGAAATTTTGCGGCAACTCAAATGAAAATTAAAGAAATTTCAAGTAGAATGCAAACATATTTTTTAAATACGTTAAAATAAAAAAATGCAAATTTAAAAGAAGTTATGTGCACAAATTTTATTAGTAAATTAAACACGAAAATTCGGAAAAATTTTCAACAAATAGTGAAAATTCGCGAAAATTTTTAATATTTCAATCAAGCCATAAAATTAATTAAAAGTTCCTAAGACTATAAGAAATGACAAAAATTCAGCAAAAATTGCAAAATGAGCGAAAATTCGCAAAAATTTGCTAACAGCGGCAATAGCAAAGTCTTATATTTATTAATAATCGGTAAAGTTATAAAGAATCCGAAAAATAGCTCCTATCGCGAACATGCCGAAAATTCGCGAAAATTCAAAATCGGAAACAAACTCTAAAATTAATTTCAAATCGATAAATTAATTAAAAAAAACTTAATGTCGGAAAATAGCATAAATAGCGTTAACAAATTTGTTTTAATGATAGAGAACAAAAATAAAAGAATAATAATGGGAGATGGGATTTTTTGTTTGTCAAGTTTTCAATAACTAGTCGACGTCGAAACAACTTTCTTAAAAAATACCAAATCAACGTCGAAGTGATGTAGTCGTCGACTTGATGTGACAACAACTAAAAATGTAGAATAGTAATAACTCGATTTTTTCAAAATTGAGTTTTTTAACAATTCCAATAAATTTCACACAAGTACACCTCGTCACAAAAATTTAATGCAATAGTACAACAAATATTACATTTTGACACAGAGAGTTTCTATTATGGTTTTATCTTCTCCTGTTAAGTTGCAATTATGTGAGTTTGGGTTCTTCAACCTGAGACCAACCATTTAAAGAAATAGGTTTTTAAAACTTAATGACCCTATAACGGTTTACAACTGAACTCAGGTGAGTTGAAACTTAAGCCGCTTAACTTTACAAATGCTAGTGAAAACTTCAAAATTTCAAATGAACAAGTGTTGAGTTGTAAGCCGTACAGGGGGTATAATGAAAATTTTTTTCATTTTTTTTTATAATTAACTTCATTTATTTGTTAGTTGTACATATAATTAATATGTTCTATTTCATTACTAGTCTTAAAATTTTTGATTATTTTTTTGTTGTATCTTCTTTTTGTAAAAATGTCAACTTTTCTTTCACATGGTAGTATTTTTAAGTATTTATCCTTTGAAAAACCCCATAGCTGCATTACTAGATACTACTAGATGTTGAGTAGACTTTATTAGATTTTATTTTGTTTGTGAAGTCTAGTTAATAAGCAACTAGATTTTGTTTAAAATCTCGTACATACAAGATTTCGGTGTAATGTAAATGGGCTATTAAGTACAAAGTTAAACTAGAATTTCAATGCTTAATGATTCAATAAGTATAAAAATTCAAAATGTTTAACTGTAAAGTTTGCAAAAGTCGACTATGTCTGTTCAAAAGTTTTGTTTTTACTACTTTTATCCATTTATTCATTGAAAATATAATGTAAATAGTCTGATTTTTTTAAAACTCAATTTTCATCTACAGGATGAGAAAATCAATGAACAAGAAAACAAACGCCACGTCACTTTTTTCTGTCCCCTTTCCCATCTGTTGAGTTTTGTGTTACCTTGAATTAATTGTACAAAGAAAAAATAATCAAAATTTTAATAAGCATCTCAGAAGCAACGAGTTAAAATTATTGCTTATTTTCTATTAGAAATTTTAAACAATCCCATCTTAAGAAAAAAGCCAAACAAGACAAAAATTAAGGTTAAAAATTAATAACAAAAACACATGCCGGAAATTCAGACTTTAAAAAGCATTTTTAACTTTAGAAACATTAATTATATTAAATTTTATATAATTTAAAATAAAAGAAATTTATATAAAATTTCTAGATTAAGATTTGTTTAACTAAATTATTTAATAATTAAAATTGTTTGCAGTTGTTAGTTAAAATTTAATTTTTTGTTCAAAGAAGAACTTAAAATAAATCAAAATCTCGAAAACGACATAATAGATTTTATTATAACACAATAAAAGAACAAACCAAAAATCTAATATTATTTTCACCTCACACAAAAGAGAATGTATTTGATTTTTTAAGACCTACCGAATTTTTGGTTTGTTAAGGAAAAAATTAAACAATAAACAAAAAATCAAAGACCTTTTTTAGGTCACAATTAAATCAAGACTTAATAAAAGTTGTGCCAAAATTGAACTTTCTTGAGACGCCTTTTTAAATTTAATATTCGAATCAAAAGAGACAATTATTGCACAGTAGGCCGTTAGGAAAACAAAAAAAATTATTAAAAAAATTAGCAAAATAATAATACATTTATTCATTTATTTTCATCAAATCGGTGAAATGAAATTCAATTTATTCTGATTTTCTAAAGCTTTTAGGTTCTCTAATTTGAAATAGTTTTTTCTGTTACGTTCATTTTTTCAATATCTCTTAAACTTTTAACTGAATTCAAAAATGAATTTGGCTTATTATGAGTGTTGCTGTCGTATTCGAAAACCAGTCGGTTTTAATAATTTGTATTACGTTTGGCATAAACGACACAAATACGACAACCTTTGTATGTGTTTTGCCACGTCCCTGGCGTAAATCTTAATTGATATCGACAAAATTTTCAAACGACTACGACATTGATGCCAATAACGACTCTCGTAGTAAAGCTAAATATTTGCAGAAATTGAAGAAATTTTTTTCAAATATTATCATTTGTTCATTTAATCAAATCAGACAAACAAACCATTTTTACGTTTTTCTGAAATATGTGGAACAATTACACTAATCGTGGTTGGCGTAGGCTTAAGACGAAAACTTGTACATATACGCTGCCGTGATTAAAAAACATAGCGACAGTTTTTACAACAATTACGCCAACTACGATTACCTTTTTAAACAGATTTGTAAACAGTGTCGTATTTGTTGTCGTTTTTGCTTACCACGCTACCATTTTTTAAAACGCCTAACTTTCACCGAAAAAAGCCAACCACGGGTTTTTAAGGTAGTCGCCGTTAAAAACAAGTAATCAGATATGTGATGAAGATAAAACGTTTAAGGTTTTAATCATATTTTCAATTAAAGGTGGACCAACAAATTTAAATTTGCAGGCCAGTGTAATTTAGAAAATGTTTGAAATAAATAATTAGCACTGGGAATACATTAAAATATTTAAATTGATGATGATTATTATGTTTCAGAACTTATAGTTGTAATGAAAAATCTTTGATATATTAATAAAATGAAATATACAATACTTATCGCTTATGTAAATTTAAATTTTTCTTTTGGTGCTTTTTAATGATAAATACGGATCAAAAATATTTTTTCTAGTGTAATGGAAATTTAAAAAATAGAATTTTGTCAGATTTTCCCTGCTCTTATGTTTATAGGTAAATAAAAAACATATCGAGCCTTTGCTGCAATAGAGTAATTTCTCAAATTTGAATTTTCTAGCGCCTTTAAATTAAATTCTTCTTTCTAGAGTTGAGTATATAATATATTTGTATGAAATTTTGTGAAAAATGGCGATCAACTCCACATTATTAGCTAGTAGGCGGCCCTATGTTCCTCTGGAAAATAAATAATTAAATACGTTATCTCAAAAATTAGGTTTTTTGAGTTATGATTCTATTGCAGCAAAGGCTCGATATGTACACGGAGAGTATTTTCCTTTTTCTGGCCACACTGTTACTTCTCGGAATTATTAAAAGTGCATCTATAAATATTGTGTTTAGAGTGCTGGAAAGAGCTGGAGCAAACTGAACACATGCAAAATTGGTAGGAAGTCGTATTCTAATTTTTACGAGAAGCATTCACCACAATCCCTCAAATATAAGCAAAAGGATATTTCAGAACTGATATCGGTATTACCCAGTTAACCTGGACTATCGGAGAACATGCAAGCAGACTGGAAAACTCGTTTAACAGACATTGCGGTACCAGAGAACAAAAGAAAATTGTTTTTAACTTGTCTACAATTAACCGGCAATTTACTCTGCATGCACCAAGAGAAAAACTATGTTTAAATACAACAAAACTATTTTTAGACAAAATTTCAAACATATTATGTTTACATTTAACCATATTATTGTCACCGACAACCATATTATTGTGTAATAAGTCCTCCATCAAGAAGGCACAACCATATTATGGTTGCCTTTGAACATGTTTTGGTCAATAATAACTAAAATATGTTTAACACTTATAATAGCACGGTTGGTTTTCAACCATAGCATGTTGCTCTTAGAAAAGAGGAAAAAACTATTGTTAATTTAAAAACAAATTATTGTAATATTTAACCATAACATGTTTAGAGACAACCATAATATGGTTGTGGCTTCTTAATGGAGGACTACTTAAACAATAATATGGTTGCCGGTGACAATAATTTGGTTAAATGTAAACATATGTTTGAAATTGTGTCTAGAAATAGTTTTGTTGGAGGTGACCATATTTAAACATGTTTTCTCTGCATGTTTACATATGATTACATTTCTGGGCAAGCTTATCTTTAGGACTTATATCGTAATGAGTGATGTGGACTTGCCAAAACACTTTTCTTAAATGCATGTTTATTTATTTACAGGCAGCCACCTTAACCTACTAATCCAACCCTATTATTAGTGTCACAACGACTTACAAATTGAAAGCTCTAACTGACACTTAAATTAGATAATGAAAAACCTTTTTTTAAACCCGAGAACTTTATGACAGGTATGTCCGTAAACTTTTAAATCTTCATCTGAAGTTTAAAGGTTATTTGTCTCTAATTTACGAAATAAATTTCAATGCGTTATATTGTCTAAACAACATGCGGGGTTTTTTATATGAAAATGTAATTGGCCAATTTCTTCTTAATATCAAAATTTCAATATGCATAGTGATCAAAATGTTAATATCGATAGACAGACTGAAGGACTAAAAAAGTAGTTCTATAAATTAAATTATTCAGACCCATAAATATACAAAAAAAATTAATAATTGTTGGAAATAAAATTGGATTAAGAAGGGAAATTTCGGGAATTTCTTCGCAAAGCCTGACTGAACTTTAGAGGTTTTTTATGAAAAGTAATTGCAATAAAAATGCTTGGAGTGGAAATAAATAATAACCAATCTTTCTAGGAAACACATACATGAAATAGGAAAAGCTACGAAATTTCCCAACAAGAGGAAAACTATATTAACAATGTATCAAAAGAACGTTATATTTGACTTCGTGTTCAAAATAATTTTCAGAATTAGAAAATGTTTAACAATATGATTAAGGTCGTTCCGAAAGTTTTGTAAGATATTTTAAATATCATTAAAATTCAATTATTTTCATTTTACCATGATTTGTTTTCTTAAATATTGAAAGACGCGAGCAACAAGCTGTTAAAATTTGACGGCGACGCTACAAAGTTTAGAACAAGTAACAAAAAGATCCACTAATCAATAAATTTTTTATATAATTTTTTATTGCTTACAACTGGGGAGTGTAGTAAGTATTTAGGGAAATACTTAAGGGATATTCCACATTTGGGTTTTACATCCTCTAGGAAAATCAGATGCACTCAATGAATGGCTTTTGGCAGAGTCAAGAATTGACAGATCTTTTGAGATCGCGCCTGACAAGAAAGTAGTCAGTAGCATCGGTCCCAACTGACTATGGGTAGAGGCCCTTTCACCTGGTGGTTGTGGCTTGGACTAAGAGTCGGGAAAAGGAATATCAAAAAGTCAGCTTGAAGTGCTGATTTTCGACGATTTCTGAGGAATTTTGTTCTGCTAGCGGATCTCCCTCGGTGCTGTTTCTATTTAACAGAAGCTGCAATCACACTAACAAGCAGCGGAAGTTAGATAACTGCAACACTTTAACAAGGAGCGAGTGTACAACTTATCTACTTTAAACTATGACAAATTATAAATTATAGCATTAATGATATCTATTTTTTTTTCATATTAATATACATGAAATATTCCCGGAAAAGAAATAAAAATTGTGCCCTAATTGACACCAATAACATATTTTAAACTATTTAAGGTAATATAGTTCTATGGTTTTTACAAAACCCATGCATATTTTAAAACATCTTTCACTTTTTCCGTGTATAAAAATTTCATTGCGCCCTTTTCAGCAAATTCTTTTTCATTCCTGCATCCATGTGATACCACTAGCAAAATATACTACCACCATTTTTTAAAAAATTCCTCAACTCACCCCTAAATTAAAAAAAATACAAACAAACAAGTGAAATACGAATTATTCGGTTTTAAATCTTAGAGTGGGAACCCAAACGCACATTGGGAATCGGTCGGCCAGCTTCAAGTAATTTAATGTAAATGGGTCACTTAAATTGTGAACACAACACAAAGAACAATTTACTCGACGCATTTATGTACAATGAAACCATTTAAGGTAATGGTTAACAACAGAAGTAAAAAACAATTAATTTATTTTTAATTATTTGGCCAACAGAACTTAATTAAACATTATTAATAATGTTTAATTTTTTAACAAAGCTAAATTTTCACTCTTTTGGGCAACAAAACTATTACAATTTTAAAAAGATCTAAATAAAAACGTTTATTATACATAATAATTTTGAAAATTGATTATTTATAAGGAAACACAACAGACACAATGGAAAGATAAATAATCTTTTAAAAAAAAATCTTCTTAGTCACGTGACTCACCTCCTTTTTGTTTGCGTGGCATACGGAAAGAATTCCATAGAAATGCAGATTTCTTGCGTAGACCAGGAGCTTTTAGTAAATCCATTTCGTTGGCACTACGGCAAGTTTGAGCGACTGCTGCGGAAGTTGTTGTCGTTGTTGACGGTAAAGTACAAGTTGTTGAAACAGAAACTGAAGCTGCATCAAGTGCAGCAGTCGCACTCGTTTTGGCATTCGAATGTACCGTTGCCAAAGAAACAGATGATGAAGATGAATGAAGTTTTTGAATTGCACTTGTATTCGTCGCATTTCTATTATTTTTACCACTTTTACCACCAGCACCACCACCACTACTACTACTAATACTACCACAATTTTCGCCACCACTACCACTTAATATTATTCCTTTTTGTCGTGGTGTTTTCATTGATGTCAAAGTCATATTTCGCGAAAATTTCACGTCACTTGTGGAAAAATCATTTAAATGAAATTTTGGCAACTTTGAATTTTTATGATTTTTTAACATTTCCAATGTTGCACTTGCCGTGTTACTAAACGTTAATGGATTTTCCACATCGGCTGCGGAGGATAAGGACAACGACGAAAACGTTGACGATGAGGACGACGTGTTAAGGTTCTGAGCTGAACCATAGAATAATGAAACGAAATCATTTAGACCCATGTTTTCAAAGCGTAAAACAAAACATACACACAAAATGGTTTAAAAAAAATTATTCTTTGAATTTTGTAATAGTAGAAGTAGTGGAGAGAGCGAACAAAGATTAAAAAACGAGAGCAGGGTTTACCACAGGGGTTGAAAAATTCCTTTTTGTTTTCCTTTTATTTCCTTTTAAACAAATGTTTATCAAGTATATTTAAGAGCACATAGCCAAGTTACTCTTAATGGCTAAGAGAACTAAAATGTTGTCCTTAAACAGCTCTAATTGAATCTAAGTACAAACTCTTCCATTTCTTTTACATTTTAGCCATGTTTTTATTCTTTTCAATGACTTTCAAACTGTTTTTGTTTTATTTACTGGTCAGAAACACTTATATTTTGAAACACTTTGTTGCTTTCAGAATTTGTTTATTTGTTTTTGCCATTTTTTTTTTTTTTATTTCGGATGTAGTTTCGAAATTTATTTTTAAATTTATAAGTTCGTTTCAAGTTCATTAAAATTAAATTTCCGCGTTTAAGCCGTTTTCTATGTCTAGATGAATATGCCGTCTACAATAGACTAGTTCAGTTTAGTTTTGTTAAGCTTCTTCACAACCCCAACAACGCAATAATGATGATAAAGCAACACGACGAAAGAAAGAAACATACAAAATCGTAAATAAATCGTGTTTACCGCTATTTTAGACTTATGCTACGATACAATAAAGTCTAAAGTATCGACAAAGAAACCGTGCAAAGTAAAAACAGCTAAAAAAAATAAAAGACAATGCAATATTACAGAGGTTCTCAAACCGTTCTTATATGGTTATCAAATTTTTTAATTGATTTTAATTTGTTTTGTCTTAAAAGCAAATGTTATGAACTTTGTAACGTTCATTTCAAAATTCTTTTTCAACTTTTACTCAAATTTCAAGATATTGTTGAGGAAAATTTTTTTTCAAATTAATTTACTATTGGATGTTAAATTCATTTTTGGTTTATGCGCGTGTTTTTCTTGGAAAATTTCCGATTACCCCAACAATCCGTTAACCACTAAAAAAACATGGATCTCTAGCAGAAATGCCATTTCATGTCGTATTTCTATTTAGTTTTTGATGTGCTCTCCAGTTCAAATGAGGAGAAATGGAATTAACAACAAACTTGTAACGCGTCAATTTTAAATTGGTAGGGACCGGTTCTATTTCTAACACTTTATGTAACTCTTTACACTTGTCACTTTAACATGGTGATGTTCTAAGAGGCGGTTAATTGGCACCTTTTTGACACTTTGTAACATATCATATAAATAACCTTAACAGAAACATTAAATTTCCGTTAAATTAATGCCTGTCGCAGATAGTCCCGAGTGAACCATGTTAATATGATAGATCCCCTTCATATAAAGGAATTAAACCAAATAGAATCAACCACTACCTACACAAAATTCAGTCACATGACAAGTTTTGTGTCAATTACATTATTTCTGGAGCAACTACACATCGTTCCATTTTATTTTAACTCATATTGTGTTCACTGGTTTCGGATTTAGTTCTTAAACAACAATTGACACAAATTTCCCGCAGGGTAATAATAACACTTATTAGAGAATCGTCGAGAAATTGGTTGTATGATGGTAGCAGATCCAAGAAACTTTTAGAAACATGCTCACCGATTGCACAGTTTAATTTTTTTTCTAACACAAGTGATAAATAAAAATTAAAGTTTGCAATTGAAATAACCCACTGTTAATTTAAAGGCGATAAGCCAATCCATTAAAAAAAAAGTAAAACCGTATTTATACATTTCATGAGAATCTGAATTTGATTACGGAAAGCGTCCCGATAAATATTTGTAAATTATA
The DNA here is from genome assembly GCA_943735925.1 of Pollenia amentaria. Lineage (NCBI taxonomy): Eukaryota > Metazoa > Arthropoda > Insecta > Diptera > Polleniidae > Pollenia > Pollenia amentaria. The sequence goes on along the minus strand of OX031007.1, from coordinate 249,262,024 downwards.
AATAACATATTGTAAATAACAATTATCTTTCATACCTAATTGCTACTCGCTGCATTACATCTCTACATTACCCCAATAAATCAAGTATTCTCTCGTTATTCGCACTTTAATTCGCACGCACACGCCGAGAATAAATATGATCGGAAGTAATGGTTTTTTACCATGTAAATGTTGGCAGGTAACCATATTAATGTTAAACATTACCATAAATTAACCATAGTTCTGTCGAAATTTACCATACCTTCGCTTAAAATAACCATAATATGGTCCGTACTAACCGTAATTTGGTCAAAATTAACCAGTTAATGGTGAAAATGTACAGTTATATGGTTAAAATTTACCATATTATGGTTAAAATATGGTCAACATTTTGAACAATTTGGTCAAAATTAGTCATATTTTGGTCAGAATTAACACTAGACAGGATCAACGTTAACCAGATTATAGCACCCGTATTCATAACGAAAATTTGGCATGGAGTTCGCACAAAGTTCATTCATAATACACTTACCAAACTGTGGCTAACGTATTGCTAAGCTCTTGTTAACGAGCTGCCAAGCGTTTGCCACCTTGTGAAAAACAGGCGTTTAATATTGAATAATTTGGTTTGTTTTTTTCTAATTCACTGTATTTTTTTAAATTTATTTTAATTTAAAAACATTTAAGATTTTTATATGGGGAGGCAAAAACAAATAAATAAAAAAAAATTATAAAATGAAATGACAAAACCAGCGATGATTTATGCAAAACGTGTTGCATTTTTGAGCACTATAATGTGGCATCATGATTATTCCGAGTTGATTTATTAAAAGTTAGCAGACGGATAAAATTCGTTATGAATAAACTCTGTGCTAACAAGCTGCTAAGCTTAATCGGTATTCTAGTTAGCAGCTCGTTGTACGAAGTGTACAAACTGTGGCTAAATTTTTGTTATGAATACGGCTGTAGATATCTATTGCAGCCCTTTTTAAAATTAGCTTATTAGATAGATATTTAGGCGGAGGTAATAGTCACCGCGGTTCAGAGGGTCTTTTGTGCAGCCTATGTACGTATGTCAGGTTTAGACAACGTATGAAGCCAACTTCCCTGCTAAGTCAATATTTAAAATAAAAAGAATGTGAGAATTATAAGCAAACCAAACAAGTCATTGAAAGCATACAACTACTGCGGAGAGCAAAATAAAGATAATTTTGCTACTTTTAAACATATTATTTTAAATTTAGAATTAAACGTACATATTATAATTTCAAACATAATATAATATTGTTGCCAGAGGCAATAATATGGTTAAAGTATCCATAATCTGTTTAAAAGTTTGGTTGAAGCTAAATTTTTATTCAATTGTTAAATTCAACCACATTTGAAGTTTCACTGAAGGTAAAATATATAAAATTATATAAATATATAAAATATATAAATCGTAGAAAAAGGTGTGTTAAATTCAACAATGGTTTGTTTGTGGCTATTACGGGGTCCGTCATATGTTATTTTTAAACATATCTCCACCATGCTTTTTTTCTCCGTGCACGTTGCTTGAGCGCAAAACTAAAATAATCAACAACAAATGAAAATAATAGTTCAAATTTCAACTGTGGGACATTAAATTTATTACACATATTAAAATTTGTGTTTGTATCTAAACTTAAATTGTTATCTGTGAATTAAATAAAATGTGCATGGAGTAGTAGTGCGTAAGATTTCGAGGCTACACAAAAAAAAATTAAAAAATTTCTCTAATCACCAAATGTATACCAAATTCATAATATCAAGCAAACAATTTGTTTATTTTGTTCCTATTACCAAAATGATTATATTGATTACTAAAAGTTTTTGAATTTTGAAATTTTTTTTTTTTTTCAATAAATGATATTTTTAATTTTAATTAACAAAATGGTTAAAAAAAAAAACTTTGCCATTTCAAAAATTTATTTAATTAAATATTGACAATTCTCAACAACAATTCTACAAGTTTAAATTATTTTATTTTAAACGAAAAAAATCAATTAATTTTTGTTGATATTTAATGAATATTTTAATTGAAAATTTATTTCAAAACAACTAAAATATTAATTAAATCAAAATTATATTATTAATTTTCTTTTAACTAAAAACATAATTGATTCAATTATCACATTAATTAAATTTAAATACTTTTTAAAAAATTTGTTTAATTGATAAAAAAAAAACTATTTTCTGTGTAACAATTATAGACGTTGTTGCTGACACCCTGAGTTCAAAACTCGGCTCTGCTAAACTGTGTTTTGTTGGTGTAAATGATTTCACTTATAAAATGACCAGTAGGCTGTAGTTAAAAATGCGTTTAAATGGACACATCCCCTGCCAAAATGAAGAGTTGTTGTAGTTGAACGGTAATTAGTGTGGAATGAAATTTCTCATTTCAATATAGGTACGAGAAGAAGCAGGTTTATTTACATTATTATCATTTATATCTTAATTTAGTTAAAGTTATCAAAGACCGTTGAGGAAATACCAAACAAAGTAAAACATCTTGCAGCTTACAAATGAGGATGTATCCGAATCTAATATAGATATAATCACTATGTGCCATTTAAAGTCAGTTTGGGAACCTCTTCACTTTATAATAAACGTCAAACCAAAGCAACAGGCAGTCAGTCACTCAGTCAGTAACCGATCGAGAAAAAAACTTACTATTTCTACTTATTAAACATTTTTTGTTTTTATTTAATTTTATTCGATATGAACTTTTTTTGCTCAAAAACGTCTATTTGTTAATACTCGTAATAGCAGCCCCTTTTTGCAAAACAACTAAAAGCAAAAAATACAAAAAAAAACCCGCAAAATATTAAGGTAAAAACAAATTCAACAACTACAAACAAGCTTTAAAAAGCAGGTAAAAAAATGACAAAACTTTTACAAAAATAATAGTCGTACTAATAAAACCAAAAACCCAAATGTGGATTATGTCTATTTTTATTTATTCAGTCGTATGAAAAAATTATTATTATTAGTACTGCTACTTGTCATATTTGTTTTAATGCAAAAAACACTTTAAAAAGTTAAAAGTGTAAAAGAGACAAAAGTATTTTAACCCTCTATCACTCAAGAACACCGATTTATTTAATTTTTTGTATAAGGGACGAAAAGAACAAAATAAAATACACGTATTTTTTGATTTTTATTTATTTTTAGTATTTAAAGAAAAAATTTGAAATTAAGGGTGTGTTGCTTTTAGGCAACATTGAGGTTTGTGGTCAAAACTTATATGACCGTTACGAAAGATGAAAGTCTCTGAAACAATTCTTTGTGCTTGTGTAGCATAAGGCTACCCCGCACTTTTCACATACATTATGGGTAAATCCAACACACTTGGGGAGCTTGTATCTTATTTTCTTATCAGACCATTGCGGCCAGTGCCCAATCTGGTCTTGTCGGACTGCCTTTGGAGGTACATGCTGTGTCGGTCCTTTGTGCTTTTTGGCATCAATTTCGGTCTGCAATGATCTCCGACCAGAAACACTTGATTTTGCACCCATTTTGCAAAGAGTCACAGCAACCTCCTGGCGAAAATCTGCTGATGATAATAGGTTTGATGAAAGCCCTTTGTATTCAGCAACCCTTTTGTAAAGTATCCATGCGTTTGTCATCGTTATATCCAAATAATGAAAAAATATACGCATGGGCCACCTTTTGCTTCGTAAACGTATTTTGTGTATACCCATTATGCTGTCAAGGAGATCAACGCCACCCATGTGGCGATTGTACTCTCCGACCACATTAGGACGCTTTATGAGCACATACTTTGAATTCTTTTTGTCCCATCTTCGAACTTCAGTTTCAGGTTTTTGCCCAACAAAGGTGGAAACCAGATTTACAATTCTGTTGTCCTTCCATGCAACAGTTGATACATCGATCCCGTTGATGTTAGCTACGTATTCTTCTGAATATCCGCGTTCTTTTTTCATAACTATTTTTTCTGTTGACAGCTTACAATCCGGTATTCTATTTCTTCTAATAGTACCGAGACTGAGAATGCCTTCTTTGGCCAAATATTCCATTAGACGAAGAGACGTGAAATAGTTGTCAAAATAGATTTTAAAGTTTTGGTTTCTTGGAATCATACGAGCTAGCCTCATGACGACATTAGAAGATGCGCCTAAATCTGGCTCCTCTTGTAAAACTATATTTTCTTTGCCTGTTTCAATTTCTGTTTTATAAGCAAAACCGGAAACGCCGCTCAACACAAACACTTTATATCCCCACTTATGTGGTTTATTAGGGTTGTACCTCTTCAATGTATTACGTGCTTTCGTAGAACACATTTTCTCATCCACACAGAGGTGCTCTTCCATTGGGATTTTGCTGAATGCCTCATTCTAGTAGTCTACAACTGGACGTATTTTATATAGCCGGTCACAATCAGGACTACTTCTAGGAAGGTCTTTGCTATTGTCGTTGAAATGCAAAGTTTGTCGAATTTTTTCAAATATGTTCAACGTAATTGTTTCCTGTATTAGAGGTGTTCCAAGTACTGGACTCCAGTGGTTGGTAACTCTAGGTAAATGGATGAGAGACATCAGATACGAAACACCTATAAACTGCTTGACATCCGCTTCACTTAGTCGAAAAGTACTGTTAGGATCTTTCTGCACTTGATAAAGGTTGGTCTGCTCAGCAATTTTCTTGATCAGTTGATTTGGAAAAAGGTATAAGAAAAACTGTTCGGGAGTTTCTAGCTGAAGAAGATCAGAACCTAGCGCCTTGTGTCCCAAAAACCTGACCTGCTCTGAATTCAACTCAAGATTTCTGTTCTTTCAGCGTAAATTCAGTTTAGGTTTCTTATCTTTAGTATCCTTTCTTGGGTTTATGTCATGGTTATTTTGCAAATTGCTTTCTTGTAACGGTACAGTTTTTGTGCTACAGGATGGAGTGTTATCATCGTTTTCTAAAGTTTCTATTGTATCATCAACATCAAAATCTATATATGGGGTCTCATCTTCGAAAGTTTCTAAGTCAGGAATAAAATCAGGATCGGCAGTGCTGTCGTCATCAAAATCTAAACCATCTTCACTATTTTCAAGATTATTTAAAGTTGCAATAATGCTTTCGTCACTAAGTGGCCGTTTACGAGACATTCTACAATATAAAAACAAGCAACAGTCAAAATGAAACATAAAAACAACCTGCAATCAGCCTAAAAGCTGTCAAACAAAATTGCACCCCTTTTCACCTGATGTAGCTTACGGGCAACAATCATTATTTTTCAAAAAAAACAAAACAAAACGTAAAAATTCTACAAAAATAATGTTTCACAATAATGTTCAAACACTTACCTCTCCAATTTATAAAGGTTGCACAAAAAACACAAGAAAAACACTTTATTTTTACACTTTCAAATAGCAGCAAATCGAAGCTATGCGTAAATACCGGCCGTTATAAAACAAATGTCAATTTTCAGCAAGTATTGGCACCTAATTGACTTTTTTAGTATTAGTTCGTTAGGTCAGTGTGTTAAGCATGAGAAACAGTGCGTGATAACATTAAAGAAACATATTTATACTAATTTTGAGGCACCTCAAAGGTTTGTTGCCTACAGTCTACAGTATGCTACAGAGGGTTAAAAAAAGTAATTTAAAATTTTGCCAACAAATTAGGAGGAATTTAATCATATAACAAAGATTTAATAATTTGTTTGCTATCAAAGATTATAATCATATTCATACTTACAACGATAATATTTAAGAAATTTGCTTTTGTTAACCGGAAACAACAATCATTTCCAGCGAAATGGTCAAATACTAACATGTCACTTTGATGTTTTCCTAACTGGGCAGACAACAACAAAATCAAAAATCTGTTATGAGATGAAACCTTAGACACTTGGCATTGACAATTGGAAAGGGTGAAAACAAACAAAATACAGTGAAACCTTTATAACACTTCATTATGTTTCAAAAATATTTATAGCTAGCAAAAAAAAAACAAATAATAATTGCTAAATATTATTGTTAATTCAATGCAAATTTTTAGTTCCCATCTGTGATTGTATTTATGAGTTAAATTATTTATGGTAATTTAATATTTTACATACGGATACAATGATTTTTAATAACAACAATGTATTAAATATATATAAAATTGTTTTTCAAACCGCTACTTCTGACCGCAATTTACAATTAAAACCAGCTGCATTAAAATTAATAAACCCAAAAACAACAAATAAATAAATATTTAAACAACAAAAATAAAACAAAAACAATTACGTACAACAAATTAACATTAATGAAAATGAAAATATAAAATTACATATGGACTCCACGTAATAGAGAACGTTTTCGATATTAAATTTTAAATGTAATCGAAATTTGATTGCGAATAAAAAAAATTAAAATATTTAAACAATTTGGTTTTTTCTTCAGTCTCATTATTTCACAAAGTATTTCGCATACAAATTTTCCCTAGAGCAAAAGTTTCTTAAGAAATTGAGTTTGTTGCTTTTATTATTAATTTCCAGTAAAATATTGCTTTCATTGTGAATCCGGTTTTAAGTCAGACATTTTCGATTTGTAATCAATTTTAATATTTAGTCGACATAGCCTAAATTTGACAATTGAAATTGGTTACAAAACTTTTATAAATTCTTGCTTTTATTTTAAATAAAAAGATCAATTCTGATTTTATTTTGATCACTATTTTATATATCTCATGTTACAAATATAATTACAAATCTTATTCTTACTTTATTTACCGAATAATAGTCACGTCTATCCTATCTTTAATAAAGAATGAACAATTTATTCCTCCGAAATTTTACTTTTCCCCATACTATTTTTGGTGAAAAGTGAACAAAATTCGAGAAAAAGTAAGGGTTAGAGTGAGCAGATTAGAGTGCAACAGACTAGAGTCTCTGATTAGTTTAGAGTGAAATAGACTAGAGTCACCGGATCAAACGCTATACCCTTTTACTACCCTCTTACAACCAACATTTTATAATCCAAAGGCAACTAAGAAAATATTGTCAGTCAAGCCCGACTATATGATACCTTACAGCACGGTATTTACAGACAAATTTTCGAAAGTGTAAACTATTAAGGACCAATGGTTAGGTTCAAATTCACATAAGAGCGCTATGTGTCGAATATTGTGATAGTAGATGTAAAAGAACTTATTTTCGTCAAATTGTATATCAATACCAACATTTGTGAGGTAGCTATGACCTTCGGGAGGGGTATTAGTATGGGTGCTATGGACAAATAAAAGCTGATTCCAATCAAATTTGGTAAAATATTATTGAGCCGAATTTATGCTAAATACCAACCTAATAAGATGGTTTATGGGTACAGTCACCAAAGTTTATCAAATTATCTCCAAAATTGCGACCTTTCATTTGCGAACGAGTTTTATATAGATAGCCAGCCAGCCAGCTGGACGAATGGACATCGTTAGAATGATTCAAAAAGTAATTCTGATTCGATCGGTATACAAGAATGTGGTTCTAAGAAAAATATTTTTGTGTATTACAAACATCTGCACAAACGCATAATACCCTTCTTATTAGTTTTATTTTTCATTATAGCCCTAAGCGTTAAGGAGGGAATTACCTTAATTGGTTAATTGGTAAATTTACACACACTGACGGTATAGTTCTGTAAAAAAATAACTCCTTCAACATCTTTAAGGAGCAATTATCCGTCACCCTGTATACCTTACGGGGGTTTTAAGGAGTATCTCTATATTTCACTTTCTGGTGTTACATCCTCCGGGGAAATGAAGTGCCATCAGACTCTTTTTAGCGTACAATTTCACTTTAGAAAGGTAATATTTAAAAAAAAAATCAGCAGATGTGTCGTAGTGGAACTTTTTTCCAAATTCCAAAAAATCGAAAAATCGATTGCACCATATCGATTGCTAAATCGACCCACCCTAATAACCACCCTTAAAGAAATATTAGGAAATAATCCGTATTTATTCAATGTGATAAACCCCAGTTTAGTCAGGTAGTCTTAATACATTTTCAGGTTATCACACATATATCAACGGTCGACCTTCGTGCGGGAAGGCGAAAACTTCCAGAATCCACTTCTAATTATTATAGTATTTAACCTGCGTTGTTAATGGTCACCAGTTATATGTCTGAGTTTTAAGTGACACTTAACAAAGTCAAATCGTGCTATATATGATGACCCACTGGAAGAACAGAAAAAAGTAAAAGGTTAATAACGAGTGCACACGGAAAAACTGTAACTCGGTGCTGATTCCCGCACTTGATAATGACGCGCAAGCTGATTTCCTCAACAGAGCAATTTTTAAAGTGAAGCGGCAATCTTTCAAACATTTTTCTAGGCATTTTTAAGATTGTACTTATTTATTTATTAACAAATATAGTATTAAATTAAGTGAAAGGGAATTAAAGACCTTTCTTTTCCCTTTTTCTCTCAATCACACATACATTTCAATAATAAATCGCATTGCAATTTTTATAAAATAATGAAATAAATTTGTAAAAATATTAATATGCATTTAAAGCAAACACAATTAAAAAAAAAGTTATTCAAGTGTAAAATTCATAATTGCGGTAAATAAATAAAAACAGACATTTCATTCATTATACAAATTTATTTAAGTGTGTGTGAGAAAGAAAATTTAAGTCTATAGTGATTAACGATGTGTTTTTAATAAATATGCAATTATTAATTTTGTTTTTGTCTGAAAAACTACAAATTCGTGGAAAAGCATACATAATTTTTTCCACTCAGGAAGCTCAAGGTAATGTTAAATTTAGTTCCTCAAATTTGTATTATTTTTATTAATATAATTAAGTACTTAAAAGTTTGTGCACAAGTACTTCTTTCTCCTCTCTGTTGATGTAAGAAAAACATAAAATTTATGGGTTTTTGTGAATAACGCTGACATTTTGTTGGCATTTTCATATCTGTGTCGGTGTTCGCTTAAGCTGCTGCTGATGATATTGCTCGTTCCGATGTTCGTTCCCACCTTCACTTTATTTGATAATTATGTGTGATTTTATTATGAAATGATTAAAAAGTAAAAAAAAATAATATGAGTACCATCTAAAATGCTACTCGCTTAATTTTGTAAACTCTATTATTTTTTTTATTGTTGGTTTGTTGCATTCAGCATGCAAACGAAACAACAAAAGGCAACAACATTTTATTTCAGCCATTATTTATGGCATAAATTTAATAAACTAAAGAAACTAGTTAATTTAAGCGCTTAATAAACCAAACAAAATTAAATATAAAAAAATAATTTACTAAAAACATATTTAATTTATGTAAATTCGAATCGGAAACAAAAAGATACAAATTTTATTTATTTATTTATTTATTTATTTATTTCATTATAACCCAGTTTAATATTGTTTTCGTTAAAAAAAAAAAATTTGCTTAAAGATTTGGCCATAATTTTTTTTTATTTTTTTTTTTTTTTTTGCACAAGATGTGTTAATGAATAGAGACAGACATCTCTTTCAAAATGTATTTGCTAATAATTTAAAAAATAAATTCAAAAACTTTAAATTAAATTTGTCATATTTTCTCACGCTTTAAATAAAAAAGTGAAATGTCATTAAAATTTAATTTGAATTTATTGAAATTATATTTTGCTTTCATAAACTTTTATGTACATACATACATATTTTGTTTTAAACAAAATATTTATTTACAGCAACAAAAAAAATGCTATTATTAATTTATCTATTTGCTAATGTATTTTTTTTTTTGCGGCCACGCATCATGGCGAAGCATCCAGTTGTAAAAAATTAAACAATAAAAAAAGTAAAAGTTTATTTTAAAAGGTGCGTGTTTATTTCGCGGAATACATTTTTTTCTGTTAAAACCTTAAGTCATTAACTTCTGTGAAAAATAAGGCAATCAAAATAAGGCACAAAATATACGAACATACAAATTATTGATAATTATAATTTTCTTAAATGAAGCTTTAGATTTTAATTTAGTTCCAATAACTAAAAATCGTTTTTCTTCGGAAAAGTTAAAAAATAATGAACGCAAGATTTATGTGCTGGTTCACACTGTTTGACTTTTAGCCATCAAGTATTGAGCTTCTAGGAGAGAAGGGAAAAGAGAATGCTATTTAGTTTACTATCTCTCCTTAAAACTCAAGACTTGACGACTAAGACTTGAAGAGTGTGAACCAGCACTACGCTTGTCCCAATTTATGCAAAAAAGTGTTGGTAACTCTAAAAAAACAATTTAACAGCTAAAAGTAAAAAATGGTGCGTAAAAATTAAAAACAGCGTGGTTTCATTATAAAAAAATAAAAAGTTTGGCAGCCGCAAACTAAGGGACCAAATAAACTACCCAAGCATTTTGAATTGGATAATTGGGGGCTCACAAAGTTTGCTAGTAAGACCCCTTTCAGACTCGTCAAGTTAGTTCCTCAAATTACTTGCCGACTACAACAAAGTCTGTACTAAACTGTGTTTATCGTAACTCGACCTTACCGCTGACATCTACAAGCCAAGAGTTGCGCAAGGGACTTGCGCAAGTAACTTGCCGAATCTGAAAGGGATTTAAGAGCATAGTATACAACTAGTATACCGACTTTTTGACAGGTACCTAACTGTCAAGATACCTAATAGATATTTGTATTAGTAAGATTTTTTGAAATGCATTGGTGTTAAAGACAATTTCCACCCCTAAACATTGTTGCATAAAATCGTCTAGAAAGTGGCAAAAAAAAATTTTCTTAATTCGAAAAATTTTCAATTTATTTCATGCTGTCTGCATTTATAAGCTTTTAAAAACAATGTTCCCAGTTGGCCATGTCTTTAAGACATCCTAGGTTTGTTTAATATTTATTCTACAATATTGGAAAATATTTAAGATTTCAAATATTTTTTTCATACCAAAAAAAACTACTCTGCTGCCTTTAATAATTTAATTAATTTCAAAAAAATGTCAAAAAAATTTATTTAAAAGTGTTTAGTTTGTGAAAAATAAAAGCATTTTGTAAAAGCAAATAAGCGAAATGTGTTGGAAAAAATTATTAATTATGTGTTTGTGTCATAAAATTAAACAAAAGTGTAATATTGTTAAAAATTTAATATATTATACCCGTTGGCAAAACTGCCGTCGACGATATTGTCGTCAACTATTTATGCATGACATGTCCTCTATCACTTAGGATTTTTGGAAGATAATTTTGAGGAAAATGATGGAAAATGCACTGCCTTCTAAAGAAGTTTATACACAACGACATGACCAACAGTAACTTCCAAGTTGTCTTTTATACAAGCCTATCCACGAAAACATGACCGACATTGTCTTGTAAGGTGTCTTATATCAACACCTATACACGACAGTATGAGCGACAGTGTCTTGTAAGGAGTCCTCTATCAACAACTATACACGACATGAAGAGCGACAATGTCTTTCCTTGTGTTGTGAGCGATTCTAGCGACACTTGTTCGAAAAAGTCGTTGGCGATTTGCTCTGGCTGTCCCTCACAAGTCGTGCAGGAATTAACACACGTCTTCAAGAATGTCTTAAAGACGTGGCCAACTGGGATAATTTAAAATTTAGTTTCGTTTTTGTTATTTTTATGTGTGTTGAATTCACACAGAACCTATGTATGTATATGTGTGAGGGGTGAACAAAAAAATTAAGAGCGTTCTTAATTTTAGTCGGCATACTAGTTGTAAACTATGAATAAGGATGTATGTGAAACGGTAGCAAAGTTCTATGGTGATTTAAAATTGTAAAATCACCTAAAATTTTATTCACCTAAACAGTGTCAAAATTTTACTTCAATAAGTACTTTGCTACACACACCCTAAGAATTAATAAAATTGTTGCCGTCTTAAAATAATAAGACCTTTTATGCTGTGTTTACTGTTTCGCCAGACCAACACAGCAGTAATAGTGTTTTTTATACTTATTTGAGTCATCCATTTCAACGTAAAATATGTAATTTTCGCACCAACTGGATATTATTTTATTGATATCAAATATTATAAATATTTGGTTTTTTTTATCAGGCGAAAATTTAAAATAGCACAATCGATTACAAAATTTGCTCACTACTGAAGTCATAGTCGTGTTATTATTTTAAGACATACATATGTAAGACTTTATGACTATTACGGGATTCACAAAATATATGGTCGCAAAAATAATTTTAGCAAAAAGTTTCACACATATGTATAATTATTTTACTTTACTTTGAGCCAACAATCAGGGGATGCCCCCTACAATGCAATGCATATTGTTGGTATTGGGAAAATAGGTTATGAGAAGAAAGAAAGAAAGAAGAGTAGTGTTCGTGGACATTGAATTTGATTTTTTCTAAATTGTATCCGACTGAGAAGACTTCTGCAGCATACGGCTAGTTCGACCGAGAAACGAAATTTTCCTGTAATGTGTGGTGCGACAACGAACGGACGTGATCTGCTGGAAAGGCGGGCATGCACCCGCTTCTCAGCCCCTTCTCAGCTGAACACTTACTGTGGTAATAGCGATAGAACATCGACGCACAACCCACATTCTGACGATGCTCCAATGAGTCCATAGAGCTGGATACCCAAGTGGCATTGATGCTTAATAATGACATTAATTTGTTTACCATAAATAATGGTGTAGTTTTTTTTATCAAACATAAAATGTTTCTTTTAAAAAATGGGTAAAAATACTAATGTAAAACTTATTATTAACCAATACATTATCGAAGGCAACGATAAAAGGTTGTAGCTTCTTATGGAGTCCTAATTTAGCCATAATCCAGTTACCCGTAACAGCATTCAGCCTTATTACGGTTCTCGATGTCGGTAACAACGTAAGTCGAATTTTGTAGTAGATTAAAGAAACCAGGTTGTGTGTTACTTTAATCTACTACAGAGTCGTTTTCGACTTCGAGAACCGTAATAAGGCTGAATATGTTTATAAAGACCCCAATAAGTTTGAAAATGTTTCGTTAAAAATAGTTTTGTTATAAATTTCGTTCATTTAAATTGGTATTTTTAATTAAATTTTGTTTGTTGAGAAAACTTTTTTACGTAGAGAAGAATCGAATTTTTTATTAACTGTGAAGGTATTTTTGAAAAATATTTCTGGCAACACTGCCTTGGTGCCACATGTGGGTTTTTCGAACCCCCAAATGCAGAAATTTTGGCGGCTAACAAAGCCTTATTTTCAAATAAGGTTTATTAATTAAAAAATTGCTCCGGATCTTTAATGTGATAGAAAACAATTTATTTTTATTTTTTGTAGCACAGTGGGGTTTCTTACTACAAGTCGCAATTACTCTTTAATATTTTAACCAAAACTAAGCCGTTGAAAAAAACTTTCTTTCATTTCGTATAATCTAAAGTTTTTAACGCATTTTTGAAATTTCTTAATTAAGATAACAGAATGTAGGTTTTTGCACTTTTTAATTAAATTTGCCTGATTTTATTGAGTCACTGTAAAGCTTTACTGCCATATGAACTACTTATTTCAATTTTAATTAACGTTTTTAAAACAAAACTGACCAACTTGAAAAGTCTTTAATAGTCAAGTTTATGCTGTTAAACCCCATAAAATTTATTTTAATTTTAATTTTCTAAACAAAAAGTTTTTTGATGGATTTAAAACTAATGACATGGCATTTTTAGAAAATTTTGTATATTTTGTTTGAATTTTTTCATTTGGTAAATAAAAGAATAATCATCATCATTTTTACCCAGAGTGTAAGTGTAAATGTGTTTGTGTGTGTGTGTGTGTGTGTGTGTGTGTGTGTGTGTGTGTGTGTGTTAGCAATTGTTAAAGGCTTTGTGAATAGTCATATTACAGGTGTAAACATTAAAGTCAAATGCTTTAACGCGTTCTTAATGGTGCAAAAATTGAACAAGTTTTTTGAGTAGAATTTAACGTTTAAAGTTCTAAACATGACGTTTAATGCGGGTTTGTTTGCATTTACAAATGTTTCTATCATTTCAGTTTGTTGCTTAGCGTTTTTATTTTTAGCCAACAACAACACAAAACCAACGTAAATATTTAACTTTAATGACATTTTTCTAGGAGAACAACAAATTATGTGGTACGCAAGTTGTATGACACTGTAACATGTGTGATTAAATGTAATTTGAAACAAAAAATTTATGAACAGTGCAGCAAAAGAATTAAATATATAAAAAAATGTTTTAATTCCTTTTTAAGAAGCAGCTATAGACTATAGCTGCTAGACTTAAATAAAAAAAAAAAACAATCTTGATAGCTCCCACTGTGCTCTAATGTTATTTGAAAACTAGATTTTTTTGTGGTCTTTGTACGTAAAAGTGTTTGAAAAAGTATTTTGTATTCATATTTCTATAACTTTAATAATAATATTTTACTTAAAAAAAAAAATAAAAACAGAAAAACCAACAGGTCATAAAAAAGTTTCAACGAGTTTCACCAGAATCACTATTTTCGTCACCCTTTCAACAGAAATGAAAACCAAATTTTTCTTTTAAAGGTTGTGTGTTTTTTTAGTTTAACTTAAAATAACATGAGCAAGGGTTTAGCCAAACTTTTCACTAGAGTATTCCAACATTTACACAACCTAACACCTTTCGTTTTTGCCCCGCCATTTTTGTCAGCTTCTGTTTTCTTTTAAATCCTAAAAATGTGGTTAATTTTTATTTGTGGGTTGGTGTAAATTCAAAGAATTTCATGTTAACATTTATTTATTTTTTTTTTACTTTTTACTCCAAAACAAACTTTAATTCTCCAATACGTTTCGCTTTATTACAAATTAAGTTGACAAGTGTTTTTTAACACATGTCTTTAAATTGACACGCACAAAAATCTTTTAAATGATGGATGGATGGACGGTTGAATGGATAAATGGATAGATAAGTTGTGTCGGATTCGAGTTAATTTTCATTTTATTACAAAAATGAATGTGAAAACAAATTATTTTATAGTTTTATAAACAGTTTATTATCACGTTATTTGATTTGGCACTAACTGTGAGCAGTGAACAATTTTTATTAATTGTGGTCAAATACAAATTATTTAGATAATTTTACACTTTTACTTTTGCAGAAAATATAAGCAAATATTTTTCAATTTAAATGGTTATAGATAAAAATAATGTTATTAAAATACGTATTATTGTAAATAAAAAAAGGATCCAAATTTAATTACAGGATTTCACTAAAAATGTTGTATAAGAGAAGCAAAACTGGGCCTAAGCCAAAAACAAATAGTTAAAAGTTTGACTTTGCCGCAATATATGTACCCTTAACATACGAGTAGTATTAAAAATAATATCAAACCCTTAAATTCCGTAAAATTGTAAAATGCATGGGGGACCAGTCAAGTAATAGATTGATTTGGCTAATTTTCAATGCTAAATATTTTTTATATATCGATGGCTTGATATATAAAAAGGCCTAAATCAATTTTTCTCAAAATAAAGATTTTTGCTTATTTTGGTTGACAAATGCATATTTTATTTTAATTTCAGAGGGCTATATTAGAAAATTTATTGGATTTTTTTTATTGAAAATCGCATTAAAACTTTTTTAATGTCTAAAATTCTGCGGATTTTATCCAGTTCTTTCTTTCCTTCGTAAATTAATACAAAATCGAGTTTTTATATTTAGCCATCGATATAATAAATATCTGAGCCAAAAAACTTCTGAGCGAATCATTCAGTTTTTTTTTTTTGCTCGCTTCCATTTCAAAATATTTATACTTAATACACAGAAAAAATTCTCGTTTATGTTTGTTTTTTTAATTAAATCATTAATCAAAAATAAAATCAGTTTTAATTAAAAATGTAATTAAACGAATTAAACGTTTACTTATATCAACAACATTACTACAGAAAATGTTTTTTATAACAAAAAATATTTGATTGATACTATTCATTTGTTTACTGGTACAAATTTAATTAATTTTTTAATGAATATCACAAATTTTTTCATCAGAATCAATTCTTATTTTTTCTGTGTTAGGTCTAGATAAATCAGCCTTATTACGGTTCTCGATGTCGAAAACGACTCTGTAGTAGACTGAAGTAACACACAACCTGTTCTTTAATCTTCTACAAAATTCGGCATACGTTGTTACCGATATCGAGAAACGTAATAAGGCTAAATTTCTACAATAATCATCAGTATCGGTAGCAACGTAAGTCGAATTTTGTAACAGATTTAAGATTAAAGAACACAGATTGTGTGTTACATCGAGAACCGTAATAAGGCTGATTTTGTATTGAAAGATGCAATTTCAAAATATTTCAAAATTTTTTGCTCCCGTCTTTACGAGCCATTGTTATGTCTGAACAACAAAAAGATTCTTGTGCACACATGAATTTGGCTTGTGAATCTTTTATTTTTGTATAAACATTTGTTCGCACAACGATGTCTAGCATCAATGACTGTATTGCCATATAAATAAATGCAAGCCACCTTGATTGTTATTGTTGCTTTTTATATGGGTTACCGTGCCATGCATGTTTCCCATATCAAAGAATATATACAATTAATTCTGCCAACGTTTGGTTCTTTAGCACAAGAAACAATGACTCTTCAATACGGAGGGTCAAATGTCATTTAAGAATATGTATATAAAATCCTCTAAGGACAAATTTCACCAAGTTCAATTAACAATATGTTTTTTGACAGTAATAGTGACTTTAATACCCACCACCAATAAGATTTTGCCATACCGTTTGTAACACATCGAAATTATTATCGGAGACCCTTTTAATGGTCAATATTCTGGATCCTTGTAAAATTCTAAAATACTCGTATTTATAATCGTTTGATATTAAAAAAAAACCCGCATTTTAAACGATCAGGCGAAGAACAAAAAATTATTTTGGATTCACCAAAACCTAAAAAACAATACCAAAATCATCATAAAAAGTAATATTGAAAGATTTTAGGGAGATAAATAGGGGGCATATAAGACTACTCTTCATTTAACATTTGATAGTTTTTGATTAAATGGCTGATAACACTGTACAACAATAAAAATAATAACGTTCTGACTGAATGGATTCTGGTAGAGGAGACCAAACAAATATCATTTTGGTACGTGAGTCGACGATTTGAAATATTTCATCGGAATTTTTTTTAAGTCTCACCCTTTGGCCGCTTCTTGTAGCATATCGGTATGCAAACATAAAAACTAAGTAATATTCTTTCAAAAAAAAAAAATTTTTTTTTTTTTGCCAAAAAATTATTAAGATATCCCGTGAATAAAAATATTATCTTTCGTTTTTGAGAGCATGTGAAGTCTGGGAGATAAGAAACACTATAAATAAATCAACAAAACTATAGAACCCCATTTTTGGAAAAAAAAATTTAAATTTATATACATAATTTCGTACAAAAACAAAAGTCGTAACTTGAAAAGGCTTAATTTAAAGCTTTTCTGTCGTATTCATAAAAAATAAAATAGATTTCAAACGTATTTTAAAACTAAATTTCCATACAAATTTTCCTTAAAATAGATTTCATATCCAATTTAGTTTTTTATGAATACGGCAGTTTATGTTTAATAATTTCGTTATCTATTATAATTTGTATTAAGACAAATATGTAAATTAAGCTTAAAGCTTGTTGAACTAATAATATTAAAATAGCTCTTTAATGAATTAAAACTGATTAGAAAAAATCACATGTATTCGAGGAAACACAATAAAGCAACAATAAACAATCATCATTAAAAGAACATAATTCATTAAATTATCGAATCAATTTAAACGCCTGTTTATTTTCGATGTACGTCGGCACACTTTAATTGATTTGATGTGTTAATTTGCTCTAATAAAAATATGATTTTTTAAAGACATAACTTATGTACAAAAGACCGACTCACTTTGTATGGAGAGTAAAAATGTGAAAAATAAAGCGTGGTTTGTTTTATAATGATTCGTACAATAGTTTGAGCGTAGTGCTGATCCTGGTCCGTTTTTATACTGGATTTAAAAATTAATTTTAGCGCAGCATCAAAACGGATACATCAGTGTACATGAAACTCAAATTTCATTGTCACTTATTTACCGGGTTCGGAAAATTTGGTCTTTTAACATTGAGAAAAAATTGTGTTGTAATTCTGTATCAATTTGTATAT
The DNA here is from genome assembly GCA_943735925.1 of Pollenia amentaria. Lineage (NCBI taxonomy): Eukaryota > Metazoa > Arthropoda > Insecta > Diptera > Polleniidae > Pollenia > Pollenia amentaria. The sequence goes on along the minus strand of OX031007.1, from coordinate 249,243,956 downwards.
CAAATTTTTTTGGCCGTTGGCATCGGTAATGCTGAATGTTTTTGAACAATTTTTTTTTTTTTTTTTTTTTTTTTTTGATAAAGTGTTATATCATAACAAAGTGTTATAAAAATAAACGGCTCATACATATATTTGCGATTTCAGTTAAGGATTAAAAGCGTATATACGGAAAAATCTTGTTTTGAAAACTTTTCCAAATCTTTATAGAGCCTACATCAAATCCTAGTTCATGATGCTGAAATAATAAAAATCTATATTTTTGCCCATTGGAAGGTTTTTAGACGAAGCAATGGAGAAATAGAGACTTTAGAAATTATAGGTTTAACACCAAAAAAAAAGTTTGGGAATTATCCATGAGGGATTTATTAAAAACGTTACTCTATACTTTAGATCCCGTTATATTATCGATATCATCAAAGACATCTCATAAGCACATTGATCGTCTTCCTCAAGATTTATTGTTAATATCTAGAAGATCAATTGTTAAAATCTAGTATCCAAGAATCTTCAGAATCCAAATGCGACGAAACGGGTCACTTTATAAAAAAAAATTCATTTCGTTATTAAACTTGTTAAAGTAAAATAAATTGTAAATGAAAAGTGCTAATGTGTGTTTCATTAAACCCTGGATGGTAACTGTTCGTCGAACGACGAAGCTCATTTAATCTTTATCATATAACTTTGTTATGTGTATTTAAATTACGCTCTTTTTCAAAAACTTAAGCTGATGACGAAAGTTTTAAACAGTAAATTGATTTGAAAACACAAAAAGTGTTCAAATTCGTATCGAATTTTGAGAGCAATAAAGAACTGTTATTTTTTATGCTTTTTTGTTTTTTAAATTTTTGTTTTTATTTTTTTTAAAAATTGTTCCGCTAGAGTTTTTTTTATAAATAGTTCGTCGATCCGAAGAGTAACCCTAATGTACTAATATAAACCTTCCAGGATTAAAGCTTATATTGGAGTAATATTGAACGTATTGTACTTTTCCAAGCTCTCACATATTTTGCATTTGCAATAAAGAGATAATTAAGATATAAAACTGATACAGTTGTCGACTAAGGAATTTTATCGTCAGAAGAGTCCTTATATAGCAACATATAGCATCCAGTGTTTAAAAATGTCTGCTTTACGAGGTTAAAGCGTACAGTAAACCCTATAATTCATCCATAAATTTTTTGTGGATCAGTTTGGAAGACATGAGTTTTTCGCCGACTAAATAAATTTGTCTGACTTAAGTCAGAAATAATAAAAAAAAGGACGAAATTATTTCAACAAAAACTAAACTTTGCTAAATTGTGATCATACTTTGAATTGATTCATCTTTCGATGCAAGTTATCTTTTTGTTTTTTTATGATATTGAAAATAAGTGAGTTTTTTTATAAGCACGGTATGTAAATATAAGTGAGTTTTAATAAATGCTTTTCTCGTTCAAAAGCACTTAAAATCGTGCTAATTATGGAATGCTCATAAGCGATTAATACTGTATTAAAAATAGCTGCCTACTTTTTTACGGAGTTTATAGCCTCGTTGCATATTATTGATCCATACATTTATTGTGGATCATATTATTGGTTAAGAAGATATGACTTTTCCTCCGCTTAATTAGCCTTATTTCCCAGTGTGTAGCGCAGGGAAAATCGGAAAGCTGTTAAGTCTTTTGAATTGTATGTACATTTATTTAAAAAAAGCATTTTTATAGTAGACAAATTCTACAAATTAGACATCATTTTCTAACGGCCAATTTCGCCAAGTTTTGTTAAAATTAACTATTTCTTTAATTTCCAGTTAACAATATGCTTTTGACGTGACATAAACATAATGACATAGCCATAACGAAGACCATAGAAACCAAAATTCAATTGGTTATGGTAAGTCATCTATAATTCTTCAAACCAAGGCGAATTCATACAGGTGACATTTTCGAGTCATCTTCTATTGTTTATATATTTGTGTGTATACTGAATGTGAAGTTTTGTTTACATTTTATGAAAAAATTAGTTAAAACTTAAAATTCAATAAAAATCTAAATACTTGAAAAAAAACTTATTTAAATTTTATAAAACAAAAAAGTGAATATAATATATAAAATTAAGGAATAAAAAGTGCGTAAGGAATTTGTGGAGCCATATTAAATTTGCAATACGGGAAAAAGATTTACCTTCTAAGGTAATTGTTTATATTTTATAAACAAAAAAAAATTCTTTGTTTATGTTTTAAACAAATAATTTTGTCATTCACTCTAAGTTTTTACAAAAACAAAATACAAAGTATTTTTTTAAAAGAGGGATAGCTAGCATAACTCTATCTCATGATGCGGTCACCTGTATGAATTCGCCTTGATTCAAACAGCTGCAAGGCAAATTGAACTACAGGTGATGTCGATACTACAATGATCCAAAAACAACAGATACAACATAAGGTTTTTTGCATAGCAAACAAAAAGCTAAAAATGTTATTATCAAAGTTGTTTTTGGGAATACAATTATTAATTAAAAGATTTTGTTTGTTGTGCTTAATTCCCTTTTATTAATAATTGATAAAAAAAATACTGAAATTTATTGTTGGAGGATAAGCTGTTCCTATGCGCATTTCACTGGTTGCTTAGGCCAGATCATCAGAAAACGTTCTCCTAAATAGTTTTAGAAAAGGGAATGAGAATTACCTACAAACAGTCAAAAAGTCTTATTTGCAACGATATAAAAGCTTAAACAAAATATCAACAATAAAATAGTGACTTTATCTTTTCTTACATTCCCCACTACAATTAGTTGGAATTCTCCCAACATTTACTGTAGTTGTGAGTGGGTAAAGAACAAACACATTAAAAACAAAAACAAAAAAAATTGCTTTTATTGTTTTTGCAAAATATTAAAATAAAAACAAATTGCCAGTTCAGTTTTTATGCACATGCACTTGCAAAAATTTTATTATAAAAGTTGTATTTGGGAATATAATTATTTATAAAAAGATTTTGTTTGTTGTGCTTAATTCCCTTTTTTTAATAATTGATGAAAAATATAAGATGTAAAGATGAAATATATTAGTACTTTATTTGTTAAGTCCTAGAAACATAAACTTGGGCATATAAATATGTCCACGAAAGAAAGGGAGACGCTAACGAGGTAGCGGATTAATTGCTGGCTTATACATAAGTATGGTATTTTGGTAGAAAATTACAAAAAGGTCAAATATTTAGAAAATATTAAATTTTAAAAAAGGGTGCAGTTAACGAACGTACAGTAAGTAGGGGCCCAAAATATTTTGCGAATGGTTTTAAAACAAACGAAGGTTTTTTTCTGTAACACATCACAATTTTTTTTTTTTTTTTATTTATTGAATTTGGAAGCAGATACACATCCAAACAAACTTAATTATACAATAAACGAAACAAAGAAACAAATACAAAAACTAGCGAATCTAAAGTGTGAAATTTCTGCTTAATAAAAACTGCTTCATTTTCTTAGTTCTTAAAAAATTGCTAAGAAAACAACTCAATCCTTAGACATACAGCAACGCATATAGCAAAATGAAATTGATTGAGAAATAAAAAATCAAATTAAAGAGGAAGACCGGATACAAAAACCATGAAAGCTTTTGATTTATTATGGTTTGCAAATTAAGCAAACAGTAATAGAGAAGATATGATATGAAGAAAAGAGAAAAAAGTTAGTTAAGCTTTCACTTGAAAACATTAACAAATAAGGCAGAGAAAAGACGGATGGATAGATGAATAAATAAAATGAATTTGTTGTTGTTGTATCCAAAATAACAAATGTCAGACTTTGGTAAGCATTGATAAATGGAAGTTGCAAAAAAGTACGAGATTGTGTTTGAACTATTTTTGCAATTTGGTACATTGACGTAAAAATATTTATATAATTAAGCTAATTAAAAAAAAATCAATTCAATATCTTACCTTTGAGCGGAGTTTTTCCTAGTGCTGTCTTAACATCTAAGCGTTTGGTATGAAGATTAAACTTTTTCGGTGGTGGTGAACCTTTAATGCTGGTTGTACTACCACCAGTGGGTGTGCTGGCTGTGGTAGAGGTTGTTGAAGGTGATGTTGAAGAATTACTTTGGACATTAGAAGTAAAACGTTTTTCTGCAAAAAAAAAACACAGATCCAAAACAATATTACAAGCAAATTAAAGCATACTTTAGGGATTATTAAAAAAATAAATGCATAGAAACACTTTCATGTGAAAAATGTATATAAACATTATTGTTTATATTTTCAGATTAAAATCTTCGTATCGCATTTTTTAAAACTGTGAGCTGAGCGGTTTTTTAAAAACATGCAAAATAAATAAATTCTTCTTTTGTTACTTGATAACGTGACCTCAAATTTTTGTTTTTCAAATAGTCTTTGTGTTAAACTTACGTCTACAGCTTTTATATGCCGCTAATAAATATGCTAAACATGACATTCCAGCAACAAGCAATTCACAGTTTTTGAACAACTTAATAAATTTAAACAATTGCAAAAAAAAATTTTAAAATTGCTGTTTTTTTTTTTGTTTGTTTATACTAAAATTTTGCTTCAAAACTTAATAAAAATTTACCAATAAATTAGGAATGATTAGAATTTTGAAATATGTATGTATTTTGTTTTTGGCTGCCTATTTTATTTTATAAATTATATGTACATTTAGATTGACATAAAAATTTTTGAGTACATTAAGATTTATATTGTGCCCTACACTAAATAATTAATTTAACTTTAAATTCAAATGTAAGGAAAAAATTACATGATTTGTTACCAACCAAAATGTTTGCTATGGCACAAAGTATCAACTTAAATAAAGAGTTATTCACTTAAATAAAGAGTTATCCACAATTCATTGCAATGCACGAATCAAAAAAGGATGGCAAACGATCTTTGATGTATATCAGTCACAGCTAAAGTTTATTTTCCGGGAAACATTTTGCCAGAAAAAATATTTTTAAGGTTTTTGGGAGTTTAAACAAGGGTCATTCAAATTTAAGCTTTTGCAACATTAAATGGTACTAACTTACTGAGAGTTTAGTCAAAAATGCATAAAGTACCGGAGCAAATGACGCCTATTAACACAATTTGTGCAGACGAATTTTGAATTTGTTTTTCAAAACAGTATAATTTAAAAATAAAATACAGAAAAACAATATTTTTACAGCGGCACAAGTATTATTCAAATCATCTTAATTTATTTGTGTCCATCTTTTCTTTCTTTGTGTGCAGTGAGGGTCATAAAGCAGATATTTATCATTTATTTATCAGCAATTCCAAATTCATATATGGGCAAATATCTAATCGATTCAATACGAATTTTTTTTGTAAAAGACAGACATAAATAACATTTTTTATTACAAGTGGAAATTTATTTCAAATTCCGGCATAATAAACGTTCAAAAAAAATCGACAAATGATATATTTACATTTCCATATTTTATACTCTTAAAACCTACGCTGATTACCCAGCTTAATGAGTTAAAGATGATGTTGTAATACACAAAATAAAAGACAAACACACACTATCAAAATTCAACTGAATGCATTAAATTTATTGCACCATAAATTGTAAACGCATACAAATTAACATCATCATAGTCAGTCAACCTATTCAACTTTTCACTTAGCACCTAAATGTCAAAGACCTGTCAAACCCTGTTAAGCGTATAAGCACCCAACCAACAACATCATCACCACCACCAGCATGAGCTTTACCATCTTCACCACATCCACTGTCATTATCATCATCATCATCATGAATGACCATCGTCATCATCTTTAATATCATATGCATCATGTTCGTCATAGTGGTTGATCATGTTGAATGGTTTGAGGAAGAATATGGAATTGTTGGGTTAACTTGGACGGCTGAAAGTGTCATTAAAAATGTCGTTTACCCACTACTTACTTAATAATAATATGTATGCACATATGTAGTGTTGCTGATTCTAAAATGATATTGATGCTTTTGAGTTAAAACATCTCTTCCGTCTTGAACGAAATAAATATTTAAAAAACCAGTTTAACTGTGAACATGACGATGTGTTTATTTTATTTATTTTAACCAAATTTAGAAGACCAAATAGCTCGAAGCAATTTTTTTTTTGTCTTCATAAAGCAGCTGTTTTTTTTCGTCTTTGCTGCTGCATGATGCACTTGGGCAGAGATATCATATCAAACAACAAACACTCAGTGCTCTATACAGCATAATATAAACTTAAAAACACCTGTTATATTGTTGTAGAAAAAACCTAAAAGAAAAGAGCCTGAGTTTAAGATGATCTGTTTGGTAATTTCTTTAAGAAAATCCTAAAAGAAACTAAATTGAAGTACTAAAAAAGAATGGTATTACTCATTTATTAAAATTTAAGAGATTTTTTTATTACCTTATCACTTTAAACAATTTAAAAGAGAAATTTTTTTACAACAACTTGAACGTGATTAGCGACATGTTGCTACAGTAAGATGTCTGATTTTTCTTAAAACTTTAGTTAAATTTTTATCAAAAGCAAAGTACTTTGTTCAATGTGCTAAAAAATAAAAAAAAAAATTAAAATAAAAGAGACAAAATAGTTTTAATATTCAATTCATTCTAAAATTTTTATATTGGACTCAATTTATCTCTTCAAACCAGCGATGAACCAGTGATTAGGGTATTTATTCCTAAATTATTTTGAAAACGTAGATAAAAAATTTGATTTGGGTTAACAAATTTCATTTGGGATTTTATTTTAATTTTGAGGATTTTGTGTTGATTTTTCTTATTTTTATTTTAAATATATTTTGCAACACAAAGAATCTTTGAAATAGAAAATTATGATTGGCAAGTTTGTCACCAAGTAATGATATTTTTCATGTTCAGCGTATTTAGGCGTAACAAAAATAACTGAGGAGATAGAAACAGATTACTGCTTCTTAAGGGTTCTTTACACTATTACGCAAGTCTTATGTATTTTGAGGAAAAACACAACCCTTTCATAATAAGTTGTTTTTGTTCTTTGAAAAATGTCAAACAATAATTAGATCGGGGAAGCATTTTTGTTTCAAATACTTAACAATTGTGTGCTAGTGTAAAAAAGCCTTTAGCATTAGATTCAATGGATTTCGTCCACGATTTTGAAGAAGACATAAGTTCAGTTTTGTCAATAAAAATAAAAATGGTATAATTTTTTATATCTTTAAAGATTATTGGAACAAATGTTAAAGTCTTTCTTAACAAATCTAAATTTGTTAAAGACTTAAAAACATTTTTGGATCACCTCATTTAATAATTTAGCCATGTTGGTATTAGCACTGTTTTGGCAGCCAAGTGAACCTAATTAAAACCAAAATACGAATAAATACTCATTAAAATTAAACTAAACTTTTTGCGACACGATAAAACCATCCCCAGAAATGAAAAAGCAGTTTAATTCAAGAAATAATTTTGATTATGACCTTTTTTAATGAAATAAACATTTTATATTTGATTTATTATTCTATTGACAGATAGAACAATATGTACAAATGAAATGCAAAACAAATAAAATATTTTTTGCCAAAATTTTAGAGAATTAAGTGGGAATTTTTGGGGATAAAAAAATTATTTTTAGCTCCAAAGCTATTTTAATTTTTGTAAAAATCAAAACGCTTGGCAAGTTGCAACCAGCTTTGACAATTTTGCAATTTCAAAACGCACCGAAATGGAGAAAAACACGCCATTTAAGGTAAAGCGCACCAACTTTAAAATTTATTATAATTTAAAATTTTTCTTTATATAATATCTGCTACAACAAGCCCGTCTTACTTTGTGCATATGATTTGGTAAAATTGTTAGTAAAAACTTTGTACTGTTGGAAGAAATTGTATTGAAACAGGTGTATTTTATTGTACAAATATTTTTTTCTCGCACTGAAACAAAAACTTATGTTGAAGTTGCTTAGGTGCCACCAAAAATTAAAAAACGAACGAAATTTTAAAAAAAGCGCACCACGCACCAACAAAGGAATTTTCCGCACACAAAATTTAAAGGAGAACCAAAAATGGTGCGAAACGCACCGAGTTGACAACGCTGGTTGCAACGCTTTAAAATTAAGCATAGCTGCCAGATAAAATTGGTCTAAAATCGTCAAATTTTGAGGAAAAAATCGTCAAAGTCGTCAAATTGACTAAGCTAAATCGTCACAAAAATCGTCATTGTAAAAAACCACTAACTTTAAACAAGTTTTGAAAATTAAATGTTGTTTTTAAATTTCGTTGCCAATGAAATTTTAATATATTCCGCCTGTTTTTGAAATTAAATAAACATTTTCGTTTAGAAATTTATTATTGAAGTAACACAACCAAAAGTATTGGCATTCATTAGAAAAGTAAGAAAATAAACTAAAACCAAGAAATATCAAACACGAAAATCCTGCTTAAGAACTTAATTCTGGTAAACAGCAATAAAATCAGACTTTCTGAAAGAAAATGTGAACGCATACTAAAGAGAGTGGTTCTTAGATGCCTGTATTAAAGCAGTAATAACTGATCAAATAGAACTCTTGAAAATATGCATCGTGCTAAGAAAGTAATATCTTAAATGATAAGCAGCTAAGACATGAAAATTACTGACAATCAAATAATGCAAATAAATCAAATATCAAAGAAGCTAAAATAAAATGTGAAATTAAATTAAAAACATTTGTAAATTTGAACATAATTTGTCATTTGAAAAATCGTCAAATTTAGCAGGGACCGAAAATAACAGTTATTTTGAAATTTTAAAACAAAAAAAGCATATAGAAGTAAATGCTGGCAAACTGATTCAAGTATAACATATTGATCCTTATGAACTTTTCTTTGATAAAATATTATGATTTTTAAAGTTTTGATTTTTATTATTTTGAACAAAAATAACAGTTATTTTTTGATTTTAATTTTTTTGAACAAAAATAACAGTTATTGTTTGATTTTTATTTTTTTGAACAAAAATAACAGTTATTCTTTGATTTTTATTTTTTCGATCAAAAATAACAGTTATTTTATGATTTTTATTTATTTGAACAAAAATAACAATTATTTTTTGATTTTTATTTTTTCGAGCAAAAATTAAAATTATTCTTTAAAGAAATGTACGTGTTATAATTATTGAGTTGTTATTTAAATGTGTGATCATCATTGGGATATCTTATGCCCATTAAAAAAAATATTTAAAGTCAACTAAATAATTATAACACGTATATTTCTTTAAAGAATAATTTTTATTTTTGCTCGAAAAAATAAAAATCAGAAAATAACTGTTAGTTTTGATCTAAAAAATAAAAATCAAAAAATAACTGTTATTATTGTTCAAAAAAATAAAAATCATAAAATAACTGTTATTTTTGATCGAAAAAATAAAAATCAAACAATAACTGTTATTTTTGTTCAAAAAAATAAAAATAAAAAAATAACTGTTATTTTTGTTCAAAATAATAAAAATCAAAAAATAACTTTTATCATCAGACTTTTATGAAAAAAGGAATAACTGTTACGGTCCCTGAAATTTGTGTGTGTAAATCGTCCTATCGTCAATAGACCATTTTTATACTTAAAAATCGTCAATATGATGATAAATCGTCAAATCTGGCAGCTATGAAATGAAGACCTGTCGTTGTCAACAAGTTTCTAATCAACAATAGAATTAAGAGCACGCTCATCTCTTAAAATTATCATGTTAAAATATTGCTCTCCATTTAAGCAACATAAATGCTCTTTTCAAACTTATCATTTAAGAGAGTCAAGTTATATTTTATTAAATCTTAGCTCTCTTATCACTTCTGTTTATTTAATTTTGTTTTGTTTTTATCATAAAATAAAACAGGTTTTTTGTGTACCTTTGTTGAAAAAAACAAACACCTCTCGTATCTACTTCACGACTGCCATTAATTTGTATACAAATGTTTGTACAAAAATTTATATTCAGATCGTTTTTGTGTTTTTAAAATTATGTATTTCAAAGATACTCATACAACAATGCAAAACTTAAAATAAATGAAATTCTTAATCTTTTCTTGCCGTTTTTCTCAATTGTTTGTTTTGTTGTTGTTTCTACTACTTAATTTTTATTATTTTCTTTCAATAAGATATTTAACAATTAACAGTTATGTGGAAAGGGTAAGTAAAGAGAAAAAGTGCTGCCAATCAGAAGATCGTTTTAGCTAAATTAGCTCATATTCGTTTGATAATGAAAACACTGCATGGGATTTTTTTTTTTCGTTGCAAAAATCTCATTTACTTTAGTATCGATGATATAATAAACAATTTAATTCAAAGATAATTATTTTCAAATCATTATGTTTATCCTGTAAATATGTAAGTAAGGCCGTGGTGCAAACCCAAGAAATGTTAACACCGCTTGTAAAGGCGCCTTTTTTATTAAGCCGCCAAATTTAAAAGATTTTGTAAATTATTTGCGTACGAGCATAAATAAACACATTATAGGTAATTGTTTGTAGATTATTGAATTAGCGCACTAAAGCCTTTTAAATAGTTTCTTTGCAAGTGGGCTTTAAAGCAATCAACAATTATTATATTGATTACGGACAGACAGACACAACCACTTTGCAAATTGTATAACACTCGTATGAATGAAAGAAAAAAAGCGTAGTAAACAAATAAAGATATTGGTAGCAAAATAAAACGAAATTAACATGAACAATATGTGAGTGGGCTGGTTGGCTTTGCGCTGCAAAAAGATAGATTAACATTGAACTTATTTACAACTGGAAAAGATTTTCTCATAGTATGAATATCTGGTAGATATAAATATTAATGGGTTTCTTTTGCAACACCTGTCAGTCCATTTAAACTGTGTTTAATTCGTACTGACAGATACATAAATACTAGCAGTAAATTTGAATGTAATTTATATTTTTATAGAAAAATTTTTTTTGTCAGATTCTTATTCTATTTAAGAGAAGTGATGCCTACCAAGCATCGGTGGTTCAGTGGTAGAATGCTCGCCTGCCACGCGGGCGGCCCGGGTTCGATTCCCGGCCGATGCAGTTAAATTTTTTACACTATTTTTAGACTTTATTTTAAACAATTTTTTTTGACTGAGGTCCATCCCAATTAAAAAAATTTTTTTTCTTCTTAAAAAAGTAATTTTGAAAGAAGTCAATATTATTGTACACCGAAAAAAGATGCTTTTTAAAAAAATACACTGGTTTGAAGAATAAAATACTTTAAAAAATTACTGTGCACAATTTTATTAAGAAAAAATGTACACATATCAAACCTGGGCGATTTGCACTACTTTTGCATTACCATTAAATTGAAAAAGTATTTGGGTGCAAAACTATTGCATTACTTCTAACTTTAACAGTCTTAATGCAACATTTGTTGCACTTCATTATTTTCTTATCAACTACTTTTTTATTTGGAAAAAAAATTACGAAAATAGTTTGGATTTAATAAACATTTTAGTTGTTTTGAAATAATATTTTAATCAAAATATTAATAAAATAACCAAAAATCTTAATTGCTTTTTTTTTTGCTTACAATAAAATAATTTAAACTTGTAGAATTGTTGTTGGGAATTGACAAAACCTGTAGTGCGATTCTGTAATAAGTTTTAATAATAGTTGTCATTGTTAAAAAAAATTAACAAGCAAATAAACAACTTTGCCATTCTGTAACATTTTAAACAATACTTGTTATCGCAAAGTCAGCTGTTTGCGTTAAGAAAGCGACAACTTTTTAAGCAACGAAAAAATAAAAAAAATAATTTTAAAGAAAAAATATAACCTAAAATGGCCATTAAATATTTTTTAGTTAATATGAAATATATAAATTATTGAAAAAAAAAATTCACAATTTTACATTTTTACAATTTTTAATAAGCAATATAATCATTTTGGTAATAGATGCAAATTCTAATTGTTTGCTTGATTCTATGAATTTGGTGGTTAGAAACAATTTCGAATTTTTTCTGTGAATGTTGTGCATTAATATTTTAATACCAATAAAGTTTATGCCAAATTATGCACAATTTTATCGAAGTAGCCCGAATGTAACGCGTTTCATATCATAAATGATATGACGAAATGTAAGAAAATTGCAACTTTTGAAGTTTCATAGTATTAATGAAGATTTCAGTTAAGTACTACACTGATAGAAAAGGCGTCATAACGCTGATGTATTTTGATATCAGTGCTATGAAAAGTGTCTTCGTTTTTGACACCATGACACTTTACATCACTGTGATGTCAGCCTTAACATCACTCGGCCCATTTGTCACCAGGGTAAACAATTTAAATTATGTCATCAATGGAATGACACATTGGCATCACAGTAATGACAAGTAGGAGTCGGTTTTTTAAAGCACGTCAGTGCGATGACAAACTGTCATCAAATTGAGTCATAGTAATTGACCTTAAGTCAAATTAAGAGAATATCTTTATTTATTTACCCGTTACACATGTTTGTTTCACTTTTGTTGTATTCCGCCCTTTGTAAACAGAAGAACTCTCAATTATAATACACCAGCAGCATGCCCGATTTAGTTTTCGTAAAAATTCTACTTTGAAAACTTGATTTATTTAAATAAATAATTTAAAAAAAATAGTATATGGGAATTTTTGCTTCTAATTTTACTTTTCAACATGAAAATAATGTTAATAATATATTGTGACATGAAATATTATGTCATCGCACTGATGGCACTTTGTCATCACACTGATGACGGTTTATCGTCGCACTAATGACAGTTTGTCATCGCACTGATGACAGTTTCTCATCGCACTGATGACATGATATGTTATGTCATCGCAATGATGACAGTTTGTCATCGCACTGATGACAGTTTGTCTGTACTGATGACAGTTTGTCTGTTCTGATGTGAAAATACATCAGCGTTATGACACCTTTTCTATCAGTGCACACAAAATGTGGCATCGAATTGATTTCACTGTAGCCATAGCATAGAGGACGCATAAAATATGACAAAATTTTATGATGACGATCGCCATTGGATTGATGTCACTTTTTGCCTTATTGATGCCATTTGTAATAACATTGATGTCACAATTCCGATGTTAGGGCATCATCAATATGAAGACGCATTTTCTATGAGTGTAATAATGAACATTTTCATTGCAACCAAGCTTTTTTCTTTTAGTGCAGCAGTCCCCTAATTATTTTTTGGAATAAATCGTTTGTAATAAATACAGTCATAGTCATAGACATATATTGACACGTAAAAAGACATTTGTTTACGGACCAGTGCTCAGAGGATTATTCCTACTAATTGTGTTGGAACTAGGAAAATAGGTTATGGAAAGGAGGATAGAGGGAGTAGTGCCTTATTCACGTTGAAAGTGATAGGATAGTGCTTTGTAGGAGGCACCGGTCAATTAACCACAAAGAGATGAGCCCTTAAGAAAAATGCGTTTTACGAACAAACATACGAGTTTTGAAGAAAGATTGAAGAAATAGCCATCTAATTTGTTGGGGACAAATTTTGCTAACACCAATAGATAATAAGTTACATGGATGAGAAAGAACACGTCAAATTTTGCCCCTCTCTCAGAAACTTTTTGACCGATCTTGTTGAAAATTTGTGTCTAAACTACTATCCAATGTAGTCCTATTGGTGTAAATTCATTAGGGGGATGTCATGTCAAGTGACCCAACTTTTGAAATCGATGTCTTCCGATTTGGATGAAATTTGCACCAAGGTTAGCCCTATTGATTAGTAGTTTAACAAGATCGGTCAAAAAGTTTCTGAGTTAGAGGGGGTCAAAATTTCAAATCAAACCGGTGTTCTTTCTCATCCATGTAACTTATTTTCTATTGGTGTTAGCAAAATTTGTCCCAAATAAATTAGATAGCTATTTCTTCTAGCTTTCGAAAAATATTTTTTTTGTTTTTTTAAATTTTTTTTTCAAATCAAAGTTGTTTGTGGGAATACTATTATTTATTAAAAGATTTTGTTTGTTGTGCTTAATTCCCTTTTTAAATAATTGATAAAAAAATACTGAAATTTATTGTTGGAGGATAAGCTGTTCCTATGCGCATTTCACTGGTTGCTTAGGCCAGATCATCAGGAAGTGATAACAAAATCACTTTTTTTTGAGTCGCTCTAATATATATATATATATATAACCTCGGTATAATAACCACATTCCGTTATTATACCGAGGTCTCGTCCAATCGCGTCATTAATGTTTTGCCTCATAGCACCAACAATTATCATTGTTTCATATTAATTTTAAATTTAAGATGTTCAAATAAAATTTTTCAATATTGAATCCATAAAAGCCTACTGTAGTTGTTTAGTAAAGAACCAAAAACAGCACTTCAAGAAGAAAGACCAGTGTTGCCATAACTGTCGGATGAGAATATGCCAAAATTTCAACAAAAAAAAATCTGCTAAATCGTAAAATGAAGAAAAAATGCTAAAAATCTGCTTAGATTAAAACCTAATATTTTTAATATTTAAAATTTGCTAAAAAAAATGCAACATTTTTACAAAAAAAAACAAGATATTTTAAAAATCTGCTGCATTTTTATAAAAAAAAAATATTCTAAAACCCTGCTAAATAAAAAGGAATATACATTTATATTTCATAAAACTTTAATTTTTTAAAAAAATATGTTAAAATAAAGTTAACATATGGTGAAAAATCTTTTTTGGACAAGGAAAGATGGCAAAAAGCAGTTAGCATATTTTTTTTAAATAAATATGCAATTCCCTAACTCAATCTGCTAAATCTAGCAGAAAATATGTTCAAATGGTAACACTGAGAAAAACATAAATTTTTAAATTTCGTGTTTAAAATAATTTTTAAAAAGAAGAAAAATTCCCGTATTGTTTTTGTTAAATTTATTTATTTAAATACATAAAATTTTCAAAATAGAATGATGACGAAAACCATATTGGGCCATTCTTCTGGCGTCTTTTAATTGTGTGGGTGCTTCTATAAAGACAATACAAAAAAAGTGAAACATGTGTTACAGGAAAATTTCTCTGGTTCCGAGGTTAAGTGTTCAAAATTATTCTTAAATAAATACATAAGGCTGTGTCTGTACGTTCTTCTCACTGTTATTTCACACTTAAATTTGATTTCATGTAGAATCAAATTCAAATTCATGACGTTTCAACTTGAAATAACTTTCATTCAACGTGAATCGTAGTGTTATTTCAATATCAATGGCATTTTGCTTTAAATTTACATAAATTATAGTTATTTTAAGGGGGAAAATTTAATTCGGAAGTTATTGTTAAATCATGTGAAATAAACATAAAGTAACTATAAATCAAAAACACTACCGAAAAATTTAATATCAACCTTTTTTGACGATTTTACATTGAGTTTTTTCTGCCTGAAAGACTAAAAATTTATTTAAAAAGCAGATCATTTACATTTTATTTAAAATAAATAACTTTTAAATTAATTTTTAAATTTTGATTAATTTAATAGCATATAACGTCAAATTTAATAGTTGTTGCTTTTAAAAAATATAATTTAACCGAAAAAAATAAGCTACATAACAATATAAGTACGGAAAAACATTATTTTTTTGGTAGTTTGTTTTTTGAATAACGTACATAAATTTTAAAAAATAAACTTATTAGTAAAATAACTATATTATTATTCGAAAAACGAGTTTAATAACCCACAATCAGTTACTGTAATAATTTTATGAGTGTATATTTTTGGCTGACTTTTTTACTAATATATTTTTATTATGTTAACTTTTTCGAACTGAATTTTTTCTCTTTATAATAATAGACTTTTCATTACATGGTTAAGTTTCGAGCCAACTAGAACGTTCTAGTACTTTTTAAAATTTAGATTTATATCTTATCTCGGGTATTTCAGATAATTTCTACGTGTATTCTGTTATTTTCAACTTTTTCCGTATTTTAAAATTGAAATATATTGGACACTTTGTGAATTTTTAAAATTTCTTTTCATATATCGCACTTGATCAACAGGAGGGTATTAACTCAAAATTTTTATTTTTTCACTTTTTAGAAAAAATCGACACGTAATATTCATACCTACCAGCTGAAAAAATATCGTGCTATTTTGTCTACTTTTTTGTAATGAAACGATTGGTTTAAAAGTTCTTCTTCATATACCTTTAATATTAAATTCAAAATTGTTTTGCTTCTACTGAAAATTTTAAAATTTTGAGTTAATACCCTCTTGTTGATTAAGTGCGATATGTTTTTCTTAACTGTATAATAATTGAATAAAATGTTTTAATACATAATACATATCTCAAGTCATTACGAGTTTAAACCTTTTCATTTAACACATTTTTTTTTTTTAATTAAAACGATTTTAAGTTTCCCACATAAATCTGACGAATTTAACAGACAACAGGAATAAAAGTGTTTGTTTCCCAAACTTCTTCTCCCTTTATAATTGCAACATTTTATTTATTTATTTTCTTTTTTAATTCACATATAATTTACCCTGTTTGTATTTCGTCATTGCAATTCACCCAACATTCCTTGTGTGCGTGTGTATGTGTATGTGTGTGTTTTTTTATTTCATTCAATTTTGATACAAATCCTCAGCATGTCTTAATTCTTCTTGTTTTCCATTTTTTTTTTTTTTTTAATGAAAAGTCTGGAATTTTTTATTTTTTTCAGCAACTCAAGTAAAGTACAAGTCAGTAGTCTATTTGGTGTTTTAACATTCCATGAAAAATTGCTGCAGTTACGTAAGAACTAATTTATTTAAACAAAAACACTACAATTTTTCAGTTCAGTTTGGAAGAAAGCTTTCAAGTAGCATTAAATTAATTCTGCAGTTATTTTGCACGAAATTAAATGAAAAACTGAAAAAAAACTGCAACTACTACTGCAATTGTTACCAAACATGAGTTGAATTGTAAATTAGAGACAGAGAAGAGAATGTTGTACGATGATAAATTTTTTAAACACAAATGACGAATAAAAAGTGCAATTTATTAATTAAAAGATAAAAAAAAATAAATAAATATGTAAGTATAATACATGTACCAAATAAATGAAAAAGACGAAGTTTAAATTAAAATTATATCAGTCAATTAACTGACAACGAGAAGGACAAACCATCAATCTCCATTCAAATCAACGTTTTAACGAAACAATCTTTGAATTGTTAAAATACTATTCTATACTATAAAATTCATATAAATAGCAAGGTTTGGTTTTTCTGTCCCTTTAGTGTTTTTTCTAAGAAGTGACATCATAATAATAATTATAATTTATTATGGTTAAGTTTATTAAAAAATTACGTTTTGAATCTGAAGTAAAACTTGCTCACTTTTAGATGTATTGATTAAGTTTTTAATTTTGTATTTAGGCTTAAGTTCATTAAATTTAATGTTTCATTAAATTATTTTTATGAAGAAAGGAATTTTACAACATGAAATTAATTAAAATTGATTGACAATTTTTCATTCTTGACTGAGCTGGTAAATGAACCCAGGTTTTCACGCACAGGTTGCCCTGACATATTTCAATTGTAACCACACAATCTCTTCAGAGGGGTTGTCCGTTTAACACTCGCGGCGAAGGCAGCTGGCAGTCAATGCCAAACATCAATCTTTAAACCAAATTGGTAGATCGAAATTTGTTTTTTGAATGATTATCTATTTTAATTGATTAACATATGCTCCTTACTTCTGTTTTACATACTTTTTGTCAAGAATTCTTCTCGAAGTCCAATGTACATTTTTTTTTTGTTTTGTTTTTCTTTTATCTCGTTGTCCTTTTTAGTAGCACAACTTGAAGGCCAAATGTAAACATAGAGCTTGTGCGCTAGCTGTATTTATAATATTTTATTCAGGCTTAAGTTTATTTCATGTTGCAAACCTCCTTTCTTCATAAAAATAATTTAATGGAAAATTAAATTTAGTGACCTCAAGCCTGAATAACCTATTAAAAATTTGGATTAAAAGCCAAAAACAGTTCAACAAAATAACCACATTACTAATTGTATTGATTAAAGAAAGTTTCTATTTGAATATTTGAAATTTAAGAGATAATGAAACGTCAAACCAATTTTTAAAAAATTTAGATTTTAAACAAGATCTTTTACACATAGTCACGTCACGTAAGACAAATATTTAACCAAATTCATAGCTTTCTATGATGGCTGTGGGAAAAATCGCCCAAAGAAAAATGGCCCAAAAAAAGAAATGAAAAATCGCCCAAATGAAGAATCGCCCAACAGAACATGAAAAATGACCCAAAAAGTTATATATGAAATTTTGCCCAAAAGAAACGAAAAAGGGCCCAAAAAAAAAATGAAAAATGACCCAAAAAGCAAAAACGAATTTTTTCCCGGTGGCATGTTATGACGTCCAGTGTCATAGTGTCCATGGACGTTATGACACTCCAAAAAGTGTCATAGTGTCCATTGACACTGCGCTAACTAAAGCTTCTCTGCACAGCCGGCCTTCGGCCGGGCGCAAGGATTTTCTCCTCTATGGTATAACAAACACCGGTTTCGCTAACTAAAGCTTCTCTGCATAGTCGGCTTTCGTTTGGAAAAAAGGCAGATTTTAGAAGCTTTACTTAGCGAAGCCGGTGTTTGTTATACCATAGAGGAGAAAATCCTTGCGCCCGGCCAAAGGCCGGCTGTGCAGAGAAGCTTTAGTTAGCGAAGCCGGTATTTGTTATACCATAGAGGAGAAAATCCTTGCGCCCGGCCGAAGGCCGACTGTGCAGAGAAGCTTTAGTAAGCGAAGCCTGTGTTTGTTATACCATAGAGGAGAAAATTTTAAAAAACGAAAAATCACCCAACAATAACGAAAAATAGCCCAAAAATTTTAGGTCACTTTTCATATGAATTTAGGCCCAATTTTACATGGAATTTTTTTGGGCGATTTTTCATATCTTTTTTTGGGCCATTTTTCTTTGGGCGATTTTTCCCACAGCCTTCTATGATTTAATCTTATAAATTTACAACCTGTTTTTAGATGACGAGCGCAAAATTCTTTCATTTAACTTACATTTACAACAAAAACAAAATTAACAAATTTGTTTTTGTTTTAAATGTAATTTAGTGTTTAATATGACAAAAAAGAAATCAACAAAGGACTAAAAAAACACAATATTTGTATAAGAAAAATTTGCGCGCTAAGAAGTAAAAGGAATAAAATTTTTTTTTTTTAACGTTTATTGATTCAACAATAATATATTGTACAAGCTTAAATTATAATAAACACTAGTTAACAATATTAATTTTTACACATTTATACAAAGTCCCAAAAATTAGCTCTCTAGTATTATTAATAAGAATTAGAGTTTGATTTTCTAAAAAGGTGTAGATTTTGTACTTCAAATGATGAAGATAAACATATATTTTCATTAATTTTAGATTGTAATGAGAAATTATACTTTGCGTGTAAAAAAGCGGGGTGCAATTTTAAATTCGGTCCAGAGTTTTGGCTTGCAATCATAAGATTAAGAGCAAAAATATTTAATTGCAATTTTGATTTAAATTATCAAAGTATTTATACGAATAGGTCCATCTATGAACTTGTATATATACAAATAACACGCTCGAAAACAGCTTTTATTTATACAAGGTTTTAAAAAAGATGTTCATTATATAGTCTAAAACTAAGTGACTGAACTTCTGGTCAATTATTTCGAAGTTACTTTCAAAATTTACTTTGATACGAATAAATCTGATAAAGATGTTGATATCTAGATAAAACTTAAATAAATAGTTTAGTTTTGTCTATAGATCCCAAATAAAGCTAATATTAGACGTGACATAACCATAGCCATACAATAAAGATGTTTGAACCAATTTTTTTGGGCGACACTGTATTTGATTATAGGTGACTTACTACAACGACGTAACCATAACACTACAAAACAATTGAATTTTGGTGTCTATGGTCATTGTTACGGCTATGCCATTATGTTTATGTCGCGTCTAGTTGTACCTTAAGTTCCACTCAAGGAAATTTTTGTACTAATGCGAATGCCGTTGGGAATCACAAATACGAACTCGCCCGACAATATTATTTTGTCCTAGTGTCTGTTTAAGGCTAGATTACACTATTATACTTTGTACTAATACATGTCAAAAACTCAAGTAATATGACAAAGTGTGATAGTGTGAATGCAATGTGTCACAAGTATTACGAAAAAAGTTTGACATCCCATACGACTTAATCGTTTTTTGAAAAATTTCTAAATGTTAATACTTTTCATTGGATCAGTGTTGCATTTTAACAAAAGCATGTTCATGTGTGATAGTGTGACTACTAACTGTAATGTTACATTAGATTTTTTGACAGTCACAACAAAACTCATTAGATTTCCATCTCACAAAGTATTATGGAATACGTATGAAATGTGTGATAGTGTAAACTAGCCTTTAGCAAAATTCATTTGGGGTGGGTACATATTTTTATTCGTTTTTTTTTTTTATTTAATTTAAAATGAGAAAAGAATTCAAAAAGTGATAAAAATATCTCCGGCCGCACTGAAACTATGACAGCCACTACAATTAGTTTTTATAAAATCACGTAATATAAACACAAATAAAAGGTAACAGTCAGTTAAAAATATTCAATTTCCATCTACGTATGGGGGGTTGTGACGGTAATAAAAGTCGTACGTATTTTGATAAAAATGCTCCCCGACCTAAATTTTATTTAAAATTTTTGAAAACAAAACAATATCAACTTATCATCACAGTGTTGTATTTTCTTTAAAATATGTGCGGTGTGATCGTGTAAACTTCCCTAAAGTTATATTTGCAAATTGCTATATGGTGCAAAATATGGGAATTCGTTTATCGATTTTGACAAATTTTAAAATTGAATATTTAAGCTAAATTTTATTGCCTTTGCTCATTGAGGGAGGCAGCTATTGCGCCAAAAGTGTTTTCTCAGGAGCAAGTTTTTCAGACATACCTAACAAACACGTTTGTTTTCTGATTATAGAAGAAAGAGAAGAAAATGAGTTTTCATGTTTGTGATATGATTTTTCACGTTTTTAATATGTGTGTATATAAACAAGATAAGACAATTAGACATAAAAACAGACATGTTTGGAAAGACATCGTATAAATGCTGCCTAAGGCAACTAATACGTTAAGCTCCTTTTTAAGCCTAATGTATCTTGTATGTAAAAAAAATTCCTGCCAAATTTTGTTCTTTTAGCTCAATAGTATCAATTAAACTTTTAATTCACTTGATTAAACGTTTAATTCACTTGATTAAATTTTCAATTAAAACTAATTTTATTTTTGATTAATGCTTTAATTGGGGCAAGATTTTTTCCTGTGTACCTTCTTTAATCCATGCCGCACTAAGTTTCGAAAAAGGTGTCTTCAAAAACTTTAAAGCTGGCCCATTTATGACTAAAAATTTTACAAAGTTCTTCACCACACCAAGTTTTATATATAGTGGAGGCAGAACTATTTGTTCTGTTGGTACTAGGGGTGGTTGGTTATCCTATTTGCATAAAAAGCATGGATATCCAGACTGCATTCCAGAGGGAAAGGCATCTACTTTTAAATCGCAACAAACACACCAATTATTCTCCTCGTATTTCAGTCCGTCCAATATATATTTTTTTTAGAATTATAAGACTGTTTCATGTTGACAACATATGCAATTTAAATCGAATGTTTTGAGTTGTCGTAGAATAGAATTGCAACTTTAAGACTTTTTTTTGAAGAGTCAATGAAAATATGCCAATCGGCTGGGTTGTACGTAGGCTCATTTCATTTATTAGCCCTACAACGTCGTTACAATGAACAACTGTGTTTGTGTCGTTTATTGTAAAGAATGGATGAAGTGTATGCTGGCGCGTTCTGAAACTAGATCATTTTACGCCAGTCCCCAGCAAATGCAGGCTTTTCAAGTCGGCTGTTAATATGTCAGCATTATTTTTGTTGTAAAGCATTTAAATGCTCTTCTGACATTAATTTTGGGCTAGATGTTGCTTCGAATTGTACAAAATTAGAGACGATGGTTTCAGTTTCGGCTCTTGTACCAAGCTCCCAAAGAAGATTTGGACTGTGACCAGGTAGTTCAGGTACCGCGAGCACATCCGAATGTGGCACTGGAAAGAAAGCTAATGGCACGGCTTTATACAGAAAGCTCTTACGGTTATGCCTGTGTAATTTCATTTTGCCACTATTTTGGCAAACAAGCCAACACATCGGAATGCCAAAATTCATTGAGTTTCGTTCAACTAAACCAATTTTTTATAAGAATATTGTTGAGCTAAGAATATCGATCGATACTTATATTACCATTGGACCACAGCATAAAACTGTTATAGAGAATTTGGCAGATATGTTTTGGCACCCATGGCTCATCTAGAAAAACTTCCAGTTCAAACTAAAGTTTATATATATTCTTCACTTTACTATTGAAAAAAGAAGCCTTTGCATTCCTTAAGGGTTTGCTTGCCGCAGATATAGCAAAAGCAGTACAGCTTTTCCAAAAAGCCAGGCATTTTTATTCTTACAAAATAAAAATAACTTGTAACTTTTAACGTGTGTCATTAACCAGATCACTGCGTCAAATAAGTTTTGGTTTTGCAAATGAACTTCATATCATTAATCTATTTTGCTTTTCGTTTGTTTTTTATGGATTTTTTGGCCTGTTTTTTTAAAGTAAAATAAAAATTTTCGTTTGGGAATTTACATTGAAACGACAATAAAAAACTAAAATTTGTTTTTGCTTTCAATATGAGTTTCCAAATGAAAATTGTTATTTTCAAAAACAGGCATTTAAATTATTGTGCAACGGATTTTTAAGCAATTAAGGCTGGGTTTTTGAGATCTCAGTTAAACTATGTTTAGTTAATCTAAAAACAGATTTGTGCCGCCATTATCAAGTTTGTATACAAAATTTTGGCGGAACAGCTTATTTTGCTTAAAATGTTGGCCTTTCATGAAATAATAAAAAATTACATTTCGCAGGAAAAAAGTTTTAGACTACGTTAAACTAAGTTTAAGCAAAATCCACATACCAAAAACCCGGCCTAAGGGTTTTCCGATATTCGATGGTCTTTTACTGTCTAATAAGTGTGTGTGTTTCATGCAGGTAACAAAACGCGCCAAACCCCATCATTAACAAGATGTTTTTTTAAACAACTTTGCCAAAAATTAATTCTTAAATAATTTTTACTGGCATATGATATATTTTTCCAGTTATCTGAATGCAGTTTAAAAAAAAACAATATTTGCTGTGAATTGAACAGTTGTGAGTGAGTGTTGAGGTGGTGGTGTGTTGTTGTGTGTGCGGTCGTAAGTTGTCATTCATTTATTTTTCGATATTGTGTATGTGTGTAGTGAATGCTTGCACATTATGAATATGAACTCAATGTGATTCTATGAATGATACCATTCATGCAGGTCTTTCGAAAAAAACTCAAGGCATAGTGACGTATATACAATGGTATTACCCCTTAATGGGAATTTGACTGGTTTTTGGTATTTGTATTAAGTTTTGGCCTTTGGTGTTTTCAGACATATTTAGTAAAATTTAAGGGCCAACATTATTGTAGAAGATTTCATTCCCGCCCTCCCCCTGTTTCGGGGTGTTTTTTACGATTTGTTAGAACAAAGCCAAAAATGCCGTTATGAGGGGGAGTAAGGATTTAATATATTCCACAAAAATATCTGCCCTGTCATTTTCTACAAAGTTACTGAACATACCCTACACCTTAGATGAAAAGAAAATATAGTTTTATATGCCGAGAACAGGCCAAGGCTGGGAAACTTTAATCGCCTTTAAAATAAAATTCATATGTGATCTTTCAAAACGCCGACACACATACATATTTTTAACTTTTTTTTTTATCCTCTACCAGAATCCGTTGTCAGAACATTGTAATTTTTTCGTGTTGAATTGTGTTTTCAGTCTTTCAATGCATTCTTAAAATGGCATAAACGCCCATGTGCTGAGAATCACATTTCGCGAAAAAAGACGATTACGATTTGAAGTCACAAAGACAAAAGTGACTTCTCGTGAACTTGTACATATTACAAAAACTGAGTGTCATGCAGCAGAAAAACAACGTTATAATAAAATTTTATGTGTTTTTTTTAATACCTTTCAAAAAAAAATACAAATATTTGATCAATTTCAATAAAAAAAATACTAAATTTAAAAGTTACTTCTTTTATTTGACTACCGTGTTTCTTTTGTTTACTTTCGAATTGGCTGTTTCTTATTCTTCTTCATGAAATAAATGTAAGCAAATTAACAAAACGTGCGAGCCTCAACACATGCAAAAAGGTTTAACTTTATAGAATCAAACATTCTGAAAAATAGTAGAAGTTCGTTGACACTTTTCGCGTTCTTTTTCTTAATGAACACGAAGGTAAAAAGGTCTCAATATAGAGCGATAACCGATTTGGTGAAACACTTCAGGGGCAATTTAGCAATTAAAAGTCTTTCCAGTATATAATCAAATAATTTATTTATTCCACATTTATTAGCAAAAGTACAAACTGTGCTGTTTTTAAACTAATCTTTAGAGTAAATCAGCATAATGTTTTTTTCATGAATTTAAAAAGTACATTTTATTTTCAAAGATGGTACAAATTCAATCAGCTGTCAGAAAGTTTCATTATAAGATCACGCGTCGACTGAGTTGTTAAATAAAACTTATCGCCGTTGACACAAGTGCAAATTTTATATCTATTATACGGCAAATATGGACAGAAGTACGAAAATGTAATAAATAATTTATTATCTAAAAAACTAACAAAACGTGGTTTTTTCATTACTCATTCACATTTTCTCCAACGAAGTGGTTTTTTTTCTGGTCTATAAAAAATGCTTTATACAAAAACATTTTTCTACTGTCTTATATATTTTATAGGATTTTGTGTTAACAGAATATTCGCTAGTGGTTATCTAAGTTATGGACCCGATATTAAAGCTTCTGTGGGCGAGGTGTGGCCTAAACCTCTATGGCAAGATGATACAGGACGTTATTTTAGTGTGGATCCCAACAATTTTCAACTTATGGTAAAACACTTCAACTCATTTTAAAAATATTTTCATATAAAATTTTGAGAAGATAAAAAAAATTCTTAACGCTTGATAGAGAGAGAAAATTTCCAGTTTTCTTAAATGAATTCATTTTTGAATTTCAAATAAATATTCACAGGCTGTCAACAAAAATTGTGCCTTAATGGAGGAAGCCATAAAACGTTATGCCAAAATTATAAAAACTTCTGCACAAGGTTATATAAGAGCTCCCCAAACTGCAGTTGTGCGTCACATTCAACAGATACGAGTGAATTTAACAAAGACATGTGAAAAACTGCCTCACTTAGATATGGATGAGTCATGTAGGCGTTTTAGAGAAATCCATACATTTCTGCAGCAGATGTTAAAGTTTTGTATAATTTTTTTTATTTTATTTGCATCTCCACTAGATTTTGTTTGGGGCGATGGACGTGTTATAGCCAACTCTGTTTGGGGCATTTTAAGGGGTTTAGAAACACTGTCACAACTTTTAGTTCCCATGCCAAATGGTTTTGTAAGAGGATTTATTTCGCATTTACAATTTATTTAATTTATTTAAAGAACAAATATTTTCCGTTTTTTTAGCTCCGCATACCAGAAACAGAAATTTATGATGCTCCTCGTTTTAAATATCGTGGTTTGATGTTGGATTCGGCCCGTCACTTTATTAGTAAAACAAAAATATTACAATTGTTGGAGGGCATGGCTTACAACAAGTTAAATGTGTTTCATTGGCATATGACAGATGATTCTTCTTTTCCCTTTGAATCAAGTGTATATCCTGAGTTATCGGCCAAGGGCGCTTACAGGCCTGAATTGACCTACTCGAAAGAGGATGTGAGGAAAATTGTGGAGTTTGCTCGCAAGAGGGGTATTCGTGTTATACCAGAATTCGATACACCTGGTGAGCTAAAAAAAATTTTTGATATAGAATTTATATTTCCGACTTTAGAACAAAAGTTATTGCCGCTTAAATGTTGCATATTTTTTCTTTTTTATGAAATGAAATTGTTTTTTTCTTTCTACTATTAATTAACAATAGATTAGGGGTTTCTTGCAGAGCCCCTAAAATGTTTTAATGTTCGAAATATCCTAAACTGGATCATGTTATTTTACAAAGTACTTTTATTTTATAAAACCTTTAAGTGGAGTCTCATTTTACGGAAATTATTTTCATGTGTCAAAAAATATTTTTCTTCTTTATTTAGCTCACACCGCTTCATGGGGTGCTTCACATCCTGAAATTATGACACAATGTTTTGGTAATTATGCAGGTCAACTTGGTCCTTTAAATCCTACAAAAAACACTACTTTTGACTTTCTTTACAAACTATTTAGGTAACCATTGAAAAAAAATTCAAGATAGTTCTTAACAAGTTTGTTCTATAGTGAAATTAGAGCTCTGTTCCCTGATAAATACCTACACTTGGGTGTCGATGAAGTCAATTGGTCCTGTTTGGAATCAAATCCCCAGATACAAAATTATTTAGCCTCAAACAGTTTAGATAATGGAGATTTGCCTTACATGTATTTGGAAAGATTTACTGAAATAATATCGTCTTTGGGTTGGAAACAAATGATATGGCAGGAGGTAAAACGAAATCTTTTTTTTTTTTTTTTCTACAAAAATCAACTACTAAAATGCTTAAAAATTTAGGGCATAACCGAAAACATTTGGATGAACTTTCCAGCTGGCACTATTGGACAATTATGGTTTGATTACAAGAAAACTGCACACGATTTGACCAGCAAGGGCTACGATACAATACAAAGTCAAGATTGGTATTTATATGTTTTGAGTACCGGTGGTGATTGGGAAAAATTTTACTTAGTAGAACCAACAAATTTTAATGGAACTAAAGAGCAAAAGCAACATGTTATAGGAGGCGAGGCTTGTCTATGGTCTGAATTTATAAATGAGCACAATGTAGTGCCTACAATATTCCCTCGTGTAAGTGCTGTAGCTGAACGCTTATGGTCGCAAGAGGAACATCGTGATACAGATAAGGCCACTCCACGTATAGAGGAACATAATTGTCGCATGATTTTTAGGGGCATACAAGCCAGGCCTGCAAACAGTTATGGGCTGTGTTAAAAGTTAATTGTAATAAGTACAAAATAAATATTTATATTAAAAAAAAAGCAAACTAAATTATAAAGCTTTTATCCTTTTTCGAAAATGTAGAATAACCAATTTATTTTTTCAAAATTTAATACAAAATGTGAAAAGAAATTGCAACTTACGTGTCAATGATATAATCGACGGTTTTGGTCGTGCTGAAGAACCATTTGCTGTTTGCTGTGTTTTGGGTGGTGGTCCCAAATCTGTGGGTGATATACTCAAATTGCGTACATCACGCTTTTTGGCTGCTCCTGAAAATAAAACGACAACAGATTTGCTTGAATAATATATTTTAAAGAGAATTTTTCAATGTAAAAAAAAATTTATTTAACAAAAATTGATGCAAAGGCACGCGTTTCATTTAACATTTATGTATATTGCAATATTATACCAAGTAGATTTTTACAAACAATGCAAACATACGTACATACATAAGAACATAGATTCACGCATTTATAACTTTATTCCAAGTAAACAGAGATTCAAATGTCATATGAAAAATTAAAAAAAAAATAGCAAATGTGTAAATGTTTGTCAAAATCTTATTATGCTAATCAAATTAAGTATTTTGATATAGAAATTGGAAAAATTTTTGTTAATAATTTGAAAAACATTTTTATCCCCAAAATATCTCAGTTCGTCATGTCCTTGACGACTCGTGTACGACCATATAAAATTGTTGATCGTTGACGACTTTTTCAGACAAGTGTCCGGAAGGTCGTTCCCGACTATTACGCGACATTATCGCTCATATGTCGTTTACGATCATATGGGCGACACTGTCGTTGACGATGTATGGGCGACAATATTCCTCATATTGCTGATTTTGAGAATTTTTTTCCTAAATCAAAAATTGTACATATCATCACCTTCAAAATCCTTTAAAATAACAATTCCTGTATACAATAAAAATTGTTCGAACTCTGTGGCTTTCCATCTAACCAACTGATCAATTGGTCAAGGTGTTCGACCGAATTCTTTGGAAATAAAACCAACTACCCACAACAAGCAATTTCTCGTTAAAATCTTTTTTTGCTCGCTCAATTTTTTACTATTAATTTAAGCCTTTTTCTGATTCACCTAAGTCTATTAGGTGCATAGGGTCAATAGGGACTGGGCTCACCATGTTTACACCAGTACTTTCTAAAATGATAGAATCATTTCGAAACTTTGCCAAATGATGTCCAGGGTAAGTCCTATTTTTGAATATGGATCTGTTCTTTGTACACCTGGAATAGGGGAATAGACAGTAAAATGTTCTACTCTTCTTCCCACTTCCCACTTGCAAATATCTACTGCAACCTCAAAATGCATTATGGCTACAGTCCCTGTAACAAAGGCCTGAGCCGGAGCATAACAAATTAATGCTCTTATGACTAGAGACACGTTCTTAGTTTTGTAAATACAACTTGAAGCACGACAAAATACACGTTTTGTTACTTAAGTTGTCGTCATCAATGTTGTATAGGCGACAAATTCTAAAAGTTCCTGAGGACATCGTTGACGACATTTGCGTGCGTCTATGACCATTTTGCCAATTGGGATATCTTACGATATAGCAGTCGATTTATAACCTGTCAATAATAGAACAGCTATTCCCATAAGATTTGAGATAAAATAAATCGAAAAGGGCTTTTGTGATCTAATCCTCAAGAAAGCCCCTGGAATTGATAAGCTCAGTAACAATATGCTTTTTGAGCTTCATACATCGGAAAGCAAAGAAAATTATTCTTTTAATGTGGAATGGAAGGTTCCCATTGCAGAGAAAAAAAAATAAAAATTGATTTTAATTAAAAAATTTGTTATATTAATTAAGAAATTAATTTACAAATTATTAGCGTCAGCGTAATATTTTTGGATATTAAAATCATTTTCTGCAATAATATTGTTGATAAACGTTTAATTCACTTGATTAAATTTTTAATTAATACTAATTTTATTTTGGATTACTGGTTTAATTGAAAAAAAAATTGGGGATAATTTTTCTGTGTAGGTTCCATCCCACAAAGGAAAAGATTACTCAACAGTTGAGTTATACATGCATTTTAGCTTTTTATTTAATTTATCAAAGCAATTTGAGAAACTATAAGTTTCAAAACTAGACTTAATTTTAAATGAAAATTAATAGATGTATTCAAAACCATCAATTTGGATTAAGAAGAAAATATAGCACAATTTATCGTCGCATAGTCTATCATGAAGGCTTCTTGCATAAATTAAAGTTAAGGCCTTAATTTTTTAAAATGAATGTCAAAACTTACGTTGAATTCAAAAACAAATCAAAAAATATTTTTTAATTTTGTTGCTGCTTTCTACAGAAATTCATATTAAATTTTTAAATTTCAAACGCTGCATGTCTTGTGGCGTTGAACATTTTTCGCTAAATGAATTTCTGTAGGAAACAAGAACAAAATAATAAAATATTTTAGAATTTGTTTTTGCTTTCAATGTAATGTTTGCGTTGCGTTGCGTTTTACACAATTAGGGCCTAAATTTACCCGTTAGCAAACACAAGCTGTTAGAAAGTTACTTAGTCGGTCGTTTATTTATTATTAAAGGAGATTTTTTAGTACTCCTCCTCCAATTGACGCTGGAGTCCTACATCACAGCATATTGAGCCCTCTCTTAAACCTAATATATACTTCGGATATGTCAACAGACCACCACACCCAAACTTCACCTTTTTCTGACGATACAGCTTTCCTAAGCGTTTACGAATCCCGTCATGAAGCATCTCGATACTTACAGGTACATATGTATATTTCAACTAGAAATGAGGAAAATAAAGGTCAATGAGCAAACAAGTGTGGAAATGCCATAAAGAGGCAAAAATAACTTAAATAAAACTAAAAGCAATTCAAATTAATTTGCTTATTGAAAAAAACTATGTTCCTTGTCTGGATTGTAAACTTATACTTGACATAACTATCTAAAAGCCATATTGGTGCTACGGTATTCATTTATGTAACACTCGGCCTCTAATATTGAAATATACAAAGGTGCGAAAATAGACTTCTTTGAATAATAAAAGCCGCCCCTGTTATGTTAAAAACTGAAGTATTCACAAGGATCTTAATGTGACATTAGTGAAAACTATAATCACGAAATATTAGGTCAAATATATAAAAACGGCAAAAATTTTCGTCCGACACTGACAGGAAATAAAGAACACAATATAAAAAAAAGCATTGTTTAAAATAAAAGCAAATCTGAAATGTTAAACGATTTAAAATTATTTTATTATTCTACTAAGTCCTGATATTTAAAACCGTTTATATGTGTATGTATAAACTTCTAACGAGGAACAAAGCAACTCAACTCCATTCTTCTTTCCCTTCTCTCGAACAAACTCACGACTCAGAAGTCTTTCTTACTTCATGCCTTATTGAAGGCCTGCTTAGACATTTTTTGATTCAATTTCCATGCTGATCCAACTGCCTTGGAATGCCTCATAGAAGGCATCGGCTCTTCCGTATAATAAGATACACATTCTACATTAGCTTCTATGAGAAGGGAGAAGAGAATGAGTACGATTTATTTTGTTTTTTTTTTGCAAAGCTAAAGCCAAATAATTCATATCCCGTTATAAAATCATCATTAAGTGAAAATCCTTTTAAGAGCCATTAATTTTAATGCCTTTCAGAATCTTTGGCGAAAGAAGCGAGTGCGTAAGGCCTACCCAGCAATGACAACGGGTGTAAAAAAGATATGAGAATGGAATGGAATAAGCAGGCCTTGTACATGCAAAAGAAGGAGTAAAAGAGGACTTCTAGAGGCCATCCGTACTCCTTCTGTTTCCGCTGGGACGGCACTAAGTTTTAAGTGTTTGCGTTTGTTGGGTTTGTATTTGCAACGGGTTTTTCAATAAGGGATTTTTTTCCAACAGGGGAATATTGGAATATTATGACAGTTTTGACATTTAACTTGTTGACCCATCGGGGATTGTTACAATGAATTATACTTTACCCGAAAATCGCAGAATAATGTTAAAAATTTTCTAGTAAAGTAGTAGATCTGTTACAGCTTAATTTCGTGATATTTTCAACCAACATAATTATCCTTTTAAGATCGCTATTTAAAATGTAAGACTACTGGATTCTAATAAAAATAGAGCATATGTTAAAGAGCCAGTCGAATCGATTACAGTCTTAAGATTACAAAATGATATTTAAGACTTTGATTAAAAATCATTAGTTTTCTGTATGTGTGGTCGCGGTGGAAATCTGTCAGTTACCATTTTTTTTTTATAATTGGAAAAATTAGTCCTTTTTAACGAACTTAAATTTAAAATAATTTCCATTTAAATCCCTTGTTATTTTTTGTTGCAAAACCCTGTGGATTATTTTTACACAATATGCATGACAAAACGTGACCATTTTCTTATTATGTCATTATTTTCATTATTATATTCATACATAATAAAAAAGATAATAAGAACAGTAAAAAAAGAGAAGGATTAAAAAATCTTAAGTATAAAATACATTATCGTCATATGATTTCCAAAAAGCCCTAAGTTTACTTTGACACGTTTCAACTTTTGATGCTCAACTCCTTTATTTTTAGGAGAGAATAAAGAAGAAAGGTGGTTGGTACGGAAATGCCTGTACTCGGTTTGTGTCTTCATTCGGTTGCATATGGTTGCATATAAATTTTAATATGTTGTTATTTTGAAGCAAAAAAAGTTGAAACCGATTGCTATGTGTGAACATATTGGCATCTTCAAAAGGGAATTAAAAAGAAGTTTACCATCAAAAGATAAAACGTGTGAAAGTAGACTAAGTTATATGAACAAATTAAAAGTAAAACCTAAATTCTTGAAAAATATTTTTTTAGAAAAAAGGAAATTAATCAGATAACCTTTTATTAAAACACAATAAAGGAGTTTTCCTGTTGATAAACAAAACTGTTGATAAACAGCAATCAAAACATAAAATTTCCGTTTTTGGTGTTTATTTATTTCTTTATATTTATCGAAAGGCGTTTGTACTAAAAACTTTTAGAATTTTGTTGATAAGAACGTTATTTTTAATTGTAGGAGTGTAACATTTTCCAGAAACATTTACTTTGATACGGTGCATCATAATCGATCAAAAATTGAATTTTTAATTTTTTGTAACTTATGGCTTTTTTGAAATCCTATGACGATATGTAAGTATAAGTACACTGAAATAAATTGTTTCATTCAGTGGTTAACCAACTGGTTTGTTAATAAAGAATATGTGGATCCTTAACACAGCAAATGGGATCGGTACATACTTGGCCTTAGTTTTTTTAGAGCGGACAGTGTAACCGCAAATATTCTCCTTATATATATATTTCCTCAATTCCTATAAGGAACATAGAGCCGCATGATTCACATTCTTCTTAACTTCCATACTATTCACGTTTCATGTTATGCAGACGAAAAGAAAAAAAACATATTTAAATCCCAATATTCGAGTAAAGTTGAAATCGATGGAAACTTTCGGTTAAATTTTTTTAAAAATTATCTAAGTAATCGTTTTACCAGGATCGTTTTGAAAATTTGTTCGACATCCGTTTCCGTATTTTTCGATAACTTTCAGAATTATCAAAGAGATTTTATATCAAGTGTTATCAATCAATATTTGCTGAATGCCTAAATCTTTAAAGAAATTGGAAAATACAATTAAACTTTTGCACAAGACCTCTTAAAATATGTTTTTTTTAAGTTTAAGATCTTTAAAGTTTAATAACATACAAAACTATTAAGATAAAGTTTCAAAATTGTAGTCCTTTTCGGATAAACCTCTCGATACTGCGTTAAACATGCTTTATTTCTACATAAGTACACAGGAACACTACACGCAGAGAAAAAATATGTTTAAATATGGTCACCTCCAACAAAACTATTTTTAAAGAAAATTTTAAACACATTATGTTTAATTTAACCATATTATTGTTACCGACAACCATATAATTGTAACAGACAACCATAATATTGTTAAAATAGTCCTCCATCAAGAAGCCACAACCATATTATGGTTGCCTCTAAACATGTTATGGTCAAATATGACAATAATTTGGTTTTAAATTCACAATAGTATTTTCCTCTTTTCTAAGAGCAACATTCTATAGTTGAAAATCAACTATGCTATTATAAGTATTAAAAATATTTTAGTTATTATTAACCAAAACATGTTCGAAGGCAACCATAATATGGCTGTGCCTTCTTGATGGAGGACTAATTTAACCATAATATGGTTGTCGATGACAATAATATGGTGAAAATAACCATAGTATGTTTACAATTTTATTTAAAAATAGTTTTGTTGGAGTTGACCATATTGAAACATGTTTTTTCTCTGGGTGTACGCATTTCTCTCTTTGTTTTCAACTAAAAGAATTTCCAGTTGGCAAATTTATGCAGTGATGTCACTTTGTTGGTAACTACCCGAATTAGGTGTAACTTTTATTTTCGGGGATAGAACGTGGATAATTTCCTTAGGTGTAGATCAGTTATAATTTAAATTCTATTCCATTTTTCAATTTATTTATTTTAAATTTTTTATTTTTAAACATAAATTGAGCACTCAGTGTATTGAGACTACACGTTCAATCACTTGTGTTGTAAAAACAGCACATTAAAAAATGGAAGGGAATTTTATATTTAAGTAGTAACCTAAATAAACGCAAATTGATTTCAGTGAAGAAATTTGTGGCATTTTAGAGATTTAGAGATTGTTGATTCAAAAACTGGACAATAATTCCTCTCAGCCAAAATCACGCCTTTTTTAGATTTCCATTGTGTAATATAGATAAACAAAAGCTTGATAATGAATGTCGGCAGCATGGACCGTTAGATTTTTATATATTGGAGCAAAGCTTATTGGAGAAAGGTTTTTAAACTAAAACTAACCTGGTAAAAAAAAGGTTTGCATTCATTTTACAAAATGTAAAAAATTTGTTTCTTTCATTTTGAAATGCTTTTACATTTGTAAAACTGATTTGAGAAACAGACTACCCTCTGAAACCAATACAAGAATTTTATTTTGTAAAGAAACTCTAGTTACCAAATGTAGAAGTAGAACTTATTAATATTTTTTTTTTTTTTTTATTAATTTATTTTGAGTTTTTAATGTTATTTTTGCTATTTGTTTTGAGTTTCATAATTTGCACTTTTTGTGGTGCCTTTAAACGAGAAATGCAGGTTATATGTACTTACAGTGCTAATAAGAAAAACTTGCTTTATATCATCAGCGTCGTGACAAAACTATTGACATTTGCCAAAAGTGCATGAATACATTATTTGTTTAATCCAAATTAAGCAAATTTGGTTTGTTGAAATAATTTTTCTTGCGGTTAATTTTTTAATTTAAGCTTATTAAAGAGTTAAATGCCCATCAGCGGTATGCAAATAAGCGAATAATACTGATAATACAAATACAAATACTGATTGTATGAGAATGATGTCGTCTATTTCTTTCAGTGCATGTTGAAATCGTTCTTAATAGATTTTTTTTATAAAATAATTGCTTGTTTTTCTATATTTTACATGATATTTACATTTATTCATATTCATAATCCAATGAAGAACAATAATAAAGGATGTTTATATAAGAATGAATATGAATAATGAATGACAGCGAAATAATAAAATAGTTGCACATGAATGGATGCCGGAGACTAGAAAGAAAAGCAGGCAGCAAAATTGCAACTCCATTATAAACTCAATGTTTCATTATTGTTGTTTTTTTTTATTGTAATGTAAACAACAATTAAAGTGAATTTTTTACAACACAATAAATGCATTTTTAAAGCTATAAAATTATTTTTTGCCACCATAGACAAACACAGAGAGACAGGCAGACGGACGGTCATTATATTTTTTAATGGGAATAATGTTGGGATGGATTGAAAAGATGGATTAAATGAGGTCTTTTGATCTATGAAAAAACGAACGAGCATTTGAAATGTTTACTGAAATCAATTAATTAAGATTAAAAGCATTATTTCAAATCACACATGAACGCGTGCGAGGTATATCGGAAAATTCATTATAAAGTAATAAAGCCTTTTTACAGGATTTTATTAAAAAAATTTCCAATGACCCGGTATTTTTGGAAAAATGCTTTAGAAATGGTTGTTATATCTTAAGCCAGCTTAGAAAATGTATATGCAAAGTTATTGTTTGAAAATCTGAGCATGTTCTTTTCATAACTAAATTATTCCACTTTCGACAAAAATGGTTTTTAATTGTTTGTTTGTTTGATAACATTGAAACGACAATTCTGCGCAAATAAAATTGGGAAAAACTCTATAATTACACCCTAAAAAAAAAGTAATAACAGGAATGTTTTCGTTAAAAATAGATTATTCCACTTCAAAATCACATTACCCATTTGAAATATATAGTTTTGGAACAAAATATGGTTAGTCCAGATTACGAGTATTTAAAGATGAACCTCATGTTATTTTAATTCAAAACAAGGTTTCTGATACCTTATTAGTTTCAGCAAGACAAGATTAATCCACAGAGGTTTGAATCAAAACTTGATTATTCAAATTAGCCGCGTCAACGCTAGATTATTCCACTTCAAATTTTGGATTTATTCAAAATATATTATCGCAAAATTTTTGAATCCTGTACAAAGCAATGACTAATCTTGTCGTCTTAAATAATGCAACAAAAGTTCGGGTTAAATACATAGTTGCATTTCTAAAAAACTATTTTCTCAAATTGAGCAAAATCATAAAAAGTGAAATAGTCAAGTTTTGAAAAGAACCTCTTCATCTATTAATTAATTTGGGAAATCTTGAAAAAAAAAATCACATTTTATATTATGGAAAAAAAACTGGGGCCTATCGTCCTATTCGATTGAAGGACTTTCGAGATCGCACACCCAGAGAAAAAATATGTTTATACATGGTCACCTCCAACAAAACTATCTTAAAAGATTAATTTTAAACATATTATGTTTAATGTAATCATACTTTTGTTACCGGCAAACATATTATGGTTAAATTTGTGCTCCATCAAGTAGCCATAACCATATTATGGTTGCCTCCAAACATGTTTTGTTTAATAATAACTAAAATATGCTTAATACTTATAATAGCATGGCTGGTTTTCAACCAAAACATGTTGCTCTTGAGGAAAGAGGAAAATACTATTGTTAATTAAAAAACAAATTATTGTCATATTTAACAAAAACATGTTTAAAGACAACCATAATATGGTTGTGGCTTCTTGATTGAGGACCAATTTAACAATAATGTGGTTGTCGGTGACAATAATATGGTTAAATTAAACATAATATGTTTAAAAAATTTCTTTAAAAATAGTTTTGTTGGAGGTGACCATTTTTAAAAATGTTTTTTCTCTGCGTGCAGTATTCGATATACTGTATAAATCGAATTTCGATCTATTTTAAAATCCATTTCAGAATTAAAGTCTTAATTTTCTTTTCAGAATGTATTTTAACTATTATCAATAATACCAAATTGAAAAAAAATATAGACAGGAAATTAAAAAAAAATGAGCCATAATTACATTTGTAAAGATACTAAAAATGATATTATCGATTTCAAATCGTTTCGTTTCCTAAAACGATTTGCATCACATACCTGAATATTTGATAGATGGAATTTAATAATGAAAAGTCGATCAAATATCTTCTCTCATTCGATAGGTTAAGATCTGTCGTAAACCCAATAAAATATGTTTTATAACAAAAATATAAATTGCATTATTGTGATTCTAAGAATCCTATGTTTTCCATGAATGTTTTCAAATAAGTTTTCCGTTTCTAACTGTATAAATGCAGGGCACGGGTTTGCCTCCAATCTTTATTATATATTTGTTATGGTACTAAGTACCATTGGTACTTACATATAGAACATTAGCACATGCCTTCCAAACATTTATTTACAACGATGTTATTGAAACTTCCCCCCACTAAAAGTGACAGTGTAGCTGCTACCTGAAGTTTTGGTGGCACTGCTGTTGATATGCCACTTAAGGCTAGTTCACACGGTAATACAATGTATTACAACTTTGTAGAATCAAAATATTATGATATTCTCTCCGTGTTTAAAATAAAAAAAAATAAAAATCTGTTGTAAGTATTTTTCATGTTTACACGGATGGTATAAGTAAAATAAAATTAAAGGCATTAAACAACTGAGTTAGTAACAAAGAAAAACATGTGGTTACAGTTTTACAATACTTAAAAAAACAACATGAACCATTCCTGAGTTGATTATGGTTGTCCCACCTCTGGTGTGATGAGAATACATAAGTTTCTAAATAGTTTAGAAAATGAACATTTAACGACCACTTGTAAAAGTTTGTATCCGTATTTTCTCTTACTCAATGCATTTTGCTTTTATATGAAAAGATTTTTCTTATTCTACATCATTTTTTTTTTTACCTGTCGTACTACATTGTATTACCGTGTAAACTAGCCTTTATTAAGTCGAGTTGCGACATTATCAAGTTAAAAGCTGACTTTGTCAACCTTAATCGTTCTCGAAAATTACAAGCATTCACGTACATTCTTAAAGATTATTTATTTACACAATATACCTTTATTTTATTATTTTTTTATCTTCTACATTTTTAAATCAATCTCTATTCGAACGCTATCGAATGCAGCAATTCCATTTTGCGATATGTCATGAAGTTTTATTCGTTGCAAATGTTAAAATTTCGCCCCTGCTTATAGTTTAAGCAGACCTATCGGTCTGCCCTCATAAAAGCAGCCAGTATAAAAAATTGAGTAACATGGCAATGTTAATTTATATAAAAATTTCCAAAAAATAAAAAAATTAAATTTATTTACTATGTATTTGCATTACACACACTTACCTTTCGCACGTTTTCCAAAACTACCAAAACGTTCCCTTTCTATGACTTGGGTATGAATGTAACGATCTGAATATGAACGTGATAGTTTATCTTTCGAACTATGGGCACCCATTTTATTGCCTTTGGAAAGACTCGATCGATGATTTAGCAACAACAAAAAGCAATTTGCAAAAAAAATTCTCTTTTAAACACCAACAGAATTTCATTTAATTCAATTTAATTTTTTTATTTACGATTTTTTACGTTGTTGAGTTGTGTACATCAAGTACACATGTCGCTTACAAATACGCCCGCACACGTTTTGAACTCAAACGAAAGAGGAGAACTTCATTCTGACGGCAACAGCCGCCATAATCGCAGCGTTGAGCAGTAGCAGCAACAACAGCACAGTGGACAAAACAAAAGGGGTGCTTCAGTGTCGAGTGTGTTGACAACTTTACAATCACTTTTGTTTTTGTTGCTTATACGCATTGCCGCATTGCTTTTTGTTTTTGATGAAATAGATAGTTTTTATTAATTTATTTTTTGTTTAATTTATTTACTTATCAATTTTTTTATTTTATATAATTTTTTTTTGTTCAACAACAACTTGAAACAAAATGAATTATGGGAACTAAAATTTTATTGCAATAAAGAAAGAAAAAAGATGAGCACAATATTGGCAGTCGTAGAGTTTGTTCTTCATGGTGTTTTCCTATTTGTTGTTTTATGCTGCTGTTAAAAGATTTAGTGCCTTGATTATGGGGGTTTATGGAAATAGCAGTTTTTATTTATTTATTTGTTTCTTCTTTTTATTTGTTTTGCGATTTAAAAAGTCACAGGGCTTTTAAGAAAAATGAGGAGCTCTTTAGTTTAATGTTTAATGTTTGATTGATATGAATATATTTATTTAAATTTATATTTAACCCTGGGTACTAAGTCCAAAGGCAAGGACCAAAAAGTATATAAAGTAGCTCTATTAAAGAAAATGTGACCTTCAAAACTAATATTTTAAAAGTACACAAAAGTTTCTATTTTTCTAAAATATTGGGAAAATAGATACGCTTTTCTTAAAAAGTAACGTTTAAAATAAAATCTTTTCAAAAAGTACTTTTTTTAAAAATACATTTTAACAAAAGTATGATCTTGAAACATAAGGTATTTGCGTGAAAACACTTTAAAACCATTCTTAATGGGAAAAAATAACTTTTTCAGAAAAGTTCCAAAGTTAGGACTTAAGTAATGGTCATACAATTTTTCATTTTATGTTGTTTTTACTCTTTTGACCATTCAATGTACCACAATTTAATTTCCGCACAACTTAACTAAACACTTATTCCATTTAACACTGATCACATGGAAATTAAAGAAACAGAAAGTGTAATTTTAAATTTATTTTAATAGAATGATTACCTCATAAAATGTTGACCTCCAAAACATAAGTCATTCACAAGTTAAGAAAAACTCGTAGATAAAATATGAAATCGCAAAAATTATAAATTAAGCGAATTCACTCAACAAAGTAGACACAAAAACAAACACATAATCTTCATTAAAGATCGGCAACCCCACGCAGAGCTTAATAGAAGTGTAACAAATTTTTCAAAACATAAATTAATTTGGACCAAAAAAAAAAACTATCACAAAAAACTTATTCAAAGTTTTGTAACAGACTCTCATTCATAAACGCCACAAAATAATTTTTTTCGAAAATGCCCTCCTTTTTTGCTTCACAGTAAAATCTACAGTAAAATAAATGCAGCAGGTGTTTTTTTTTTTGGTACTTAAAATTTTCATAAGAATTTTCACAAAAATTCAAAAAGACAAATTTCAAATCGTGTCTAATCAAATAAAAGACACTCCTTTCATTTTTTTAAT
The DNA here is from genome assembly GCA_943735925.1 of Pollenia amentaria. Classification (NCBI taxonomy): domain Eukaryota; kingdom Metazoa; phylum Arthropoda; class Insecta; order Diptera; family Polleniidae; genus Pollenia; species Pollenia amentaria. Next base: position 249,204,187 of record OX031007.1, on the reverse strand, counting down.
TTTATTGTATATTTGTTAACCCATAAAGAAAGCAAAAGTGACAAATTACGATCAGTAAATTTTAATTTCGCCATATTTCGCCTAGATCTTTTTAAATTACGACTTTTTAGGGTTGTGACGACAACATTCTGAATGAACTGAAATTGTGTTACAAAAAAAATCGAGGCGTGAGAAACGGAAACTAATTAAGAAATTTTCGTTTGTCTAGTAGAAAAATATATCACGCACTTTTTAATAGAAAAAGACATCCCTAGAAAAATAAAAAAGACAACAACAAAAATAGAACATTTAGAACGAAAATAGAAAGCTAAACTAAAATTTGTGTTTTATTCTTAGACGATGTTTGTGTTCCGCAAAACTTGTTGACAGATGCAAATGTCATGATGGGTTTTCATGAGAAGAAATTAAAGCACAATATTAAAGACGCTAAAAAAATTATACCGGGGTTTTAAATAAAATTAAAAGTGTAATAAATAAATATAAATTTTATTTAATAACTTGACAGAGTTTTGAAAGAAATGAAAAGAAAAACAGAAAAAAATGTATTTACTTCATGGGAAAAGTTTCCACCCATTATCATTATTTTTTACCATTTAATTGACGTCACGATCATATTATCAGTCATCCATAAGGCAACCACAACCATATTATAGTTACATTCAATCATGTTTACCACAAACAATTTAATGATTGCTATTACACCCGTAACTAATGCTCGAAAAATATAATAAAAAACGCAAAATGCTCACAATCAAAATGTACATAGTTGTGGACAACCATAATATGATTATTGAAGATTTAAAAAGTATTTTTAAATTTTTTGTAACTAAACTAAATGTCTTGTCCGTAACCATATCGAACCATATTTTTCCTAAGTGTGATACAAAATAAAATTTAAATATTTTAAAAGTGGCTGATTTTACGATTCTAGTCATCCTTTTATGTACATATGAGCGATTTAATAAATTATTATAAATGTTGACGATTTTGCAATATATAAAAATTTTCTTATTTCAAAGTTTCGAATTTTATATTTTTACCGGTTTTTTGTGATGTATAGGGCCTAATTGTGTAAAACACAGCGCAACGCCAAAAATTACATTGAATGCAAAAACAAAGTCAAAAATATTTCATAGTTTTGTTGTTGCTTTCTACAGAAATTCATATTGATTTTTGAAGTTTCAAGCGTTGCATATCTTGTGGCGATGAACATTTTAAAACGTAATAGAGTTTTTTTATTCCTGCACTTCTTGGATTCCCGGGAAAGCGGGAAATAAAAATCAAATTCCCGGGAACCCGGGATTCCCGCCCAAAATGTTTTTTATTTATTTCTTACTGGCTATTACGCTTAATATAATTAAATCAAGTATCTATTATACACGGTGTCCGCCGGGAAGGTATACTACTATTTTTTGCTGCCATTTTGGTAAACATTAATTAGTCTTGACAGTTTATATTTGGCAGTCGTGAGGAAGACACGTGGCAAATTTATTATGGAAAAATAATCGAAAGTTAAGTGAAATTTCTGGGAGAAACAACGTGCCAATAAAACGCACTATTTATCGTGTAGTGAATGATTTTGAAGAAAGAGGGTCTGTAGGTGGACCACAACGTACTGCAAGAAATAACATTTTGTGAAGATAGGTGTATAATTTATCATAGGCCCTATATAAAGCCCATTCTCAAAAATTAGCTTTATAAGCCTTAAACTGTAGCAAATTTAAATATTGTGGTAAATTTAAGTTGGATAAAACAACTAACGACACGAGTCCGAAATAAATTTGCCAAAGTTTTTCAAAAAGATTTTCTTTAAAATTTCCCGGGAATCCCGCAATTAATTCCCGGGAAGGCGGGTATTGAAAACAATTGAAAATCTCGGGATGGGAAATCCCGGGAACAAACTCTAGTATCGCCCAAATCAATGCAAAACATCGAAATCGTCTTAATGGGAGCAAACTTGGATTATAATATTTCGATATTCTCTGCAACCACCTCGTCGGAAATAGTTTTGTTTTTATAAAAAAAAAAAAAAAGTATCTTGCATAATTACAGAAAATTTAAAAAATCCATATTTCCAAAACTTTTACGAAACTAGCGCCGAAAATAATACACATATTACAATATATTTTTTTTATTTTTTATTATAATTTAAAAGCATTTAAGTCAGTACAAATTTTGAAATTTGTTTAAAAACAGACGACCACTTACAATTACAAAACATTTCATTTTATCTTGTTGGCATTTGAACATATTTTTAATGTAAAAGATTTGTTAACAAAATTAAATATATGTTTTAAAAAATAAAAATTTCCTAAAAATGTTACACTTTTGCAATTTATACACGTATCAAATTATTGCCAAAAATAAAAACGAAAAAGTTTTCGATTTAATTTGTTTCAAAATGCCTTCATCAACTTGATTTTTTTTTTTTTTTTTTTGTACCGGCTACCAAATTACAAAAACTTTAAAATACTCCTCATCAGTATCTCTTCAAATGTTTCCCAAAATCAACTAATAAATTTCAGTTTGAATGTGCGTGTTGTTTCATGTTTTCAAAATTAGCCTGTGTCTATTTCTAAATATTTTTAGAATATTTTTTTTTTTTTGGTTTCTTTTGTTTTACTTATGTAAATGTCATGAGTGATTCGTTGTCGTCTGTCTTTCTATACAAAACAATTAAGGGATAATTTTCGATTCACAAGGTAATTTTCTTAACAACAATTTGCCCTTTTATCGAATCTATTCTCAGTTTTGTTTGAAAACATTTATAGTTTTCTGAAAGATGGTTTTTCTTTTGTATATTTCTTATAGTTTTTTATCTTTTTTCTTTTTTATTCTTGTAAAGTTTTAATAAATTATCGATGTAATCAATAAATTAAATTTGAAATGTACAAGCGGAAATAAAATGTAAAACTAAACACCAGAACTTAAAATATATAAAAGATTAGAAAATTTGAATTAGAAAAAAAACGGGCAAGAAAATTAATGTCAAGGAGACATAATGGGGCTTTAATGACTATTTTCTCGTTTTCGTTTCATGACAAGAATATTTTTTAAATACGATTTACAATTATTTTCTAGAATGGCCTAATGCGATATTCAAATGGTCAAAAATAAAAATTATTTAAAGTATGTACTAATGGGTGATTCAAGTAGAGATACTTTTTTCAATAGCTTTTTTTTGACAGATCACGTGTGAGTCGTGTCATGCTGTCATGTTATTTTTGTTTAGTATTGTTTGGCATTCATAATGAAAACACTTACGCCTGAACAAGGTTTACAAATCGAAAATTCACGTTGTGTGAGGAATGTGTTTCGTGCACTTCGCTCAACTTATGGTCAACATAATCGGCCTACTGAGCGTACTATTCGCAACACCATCACCCATTTTGAGACCCAGCATTCATTATTGGATAATATTCGACCGAATAGACCACGTCCAGCACGGTGTGAAGAAAATATAGCGGCCGTAGCCGAGAGTGTACACGAAGACCGTGGAGAGTCGATTCGGCGCCGATCGCAGCAACTCGGACTGACGTATGGAACGACTTGGCGCATTTAACGTCGAGATCTTAAATTGAAAGCGTACAAAATACAGCTTGTGCAACAACTGAAGTCGCTCGACCTTCCCAATCCGACGTTTTCGAGGCATATTTTGTTCAGCGGTGAGGCCCATTTCTGACTCAATGGGTATGTAAACAAACACAATTGCCGCATTTGGGACGAAGAGCAACCTGAAGAGATTCAAGAACTGCCACTTCATCCAGAAAAACAATGGTTTGGTGTGGTTTGTGGGCCGGTAGTATCATCGGTCCATATTTCTTTAAAAATTATGCCGGTGCGAACGTAACCGTCAATGGCGACCGTTATAGTGCCATGATAAACGACTATTTGATGCCTGAAATTGAAGCTCGTGATCTCGGCGACATTTGGTTTTAGCAAGACGGCGCCACTTCCCACACATCGCATTAATCAATCGATTTATTGAGAGAACACGGTGAGCACATAATTTCACGTTTTGGGCCGGTCTATTGGCCACCAAGACCGTGTGATATCACACCGTTAGGCTTTTTCCTGTGGGGATATGTAAAGTCTAAAGTTTATGCGGACAAACCCGCTTCGATTCAGGCCTTGGAGGAAAACATCACGCGTGTCATTCGCCAGTTACCAGTCGAAATGCTCGAACGAGTCACCGAAAATTGGACTCAACGGATGGACCATCTGCGACGTAACAACGGCCAACATTTAATAGACAAAATCTTCAAAAAATAAATGCCAATGAATGTTCTTTCAAATGATAATAAACATTCCCCATTAAAATTTAATTTTCTGTTTTTTTTTTTTTTCTTTAAAAAAGTAGGGAACCTCGAAATGGATCACGAAGAGGGCATTTCTCAAAATTGAACTGAACCTCTTTAAACAGAAAAAAATTAAGCATCAATTGTATGAATTGTTTTCTTTGGTTTAACATCATAATATTTAGAAATATTTTCTTATATGCGAAAAATAAAGAGAAATTACACTTTTGGACGTCTGCTACAAAATCTTCACTAATATACAGAGTACCGAAACTTAAACTAATTTTTCACTCATGAGCGTTAACTTCATTTTAAAGATTTTTTTTAGTCAAAATTAGTTTTGAAGATTTGTTTTCCAAAATGAAGATTTTTTGAGATTTAATTGTTTAACACCTTTTTTTTAAATGAAAATTGTTTTCACAGAATGAAGATTTTTCCTAAAAATTTCAGGCACCACTTGTGAGAAATAAAAAAAATTTTGAATTTCCTCACTCATGAGGAGTGAGTGAGCAAACAAAAAAATTCTTAGAACATAAAAAATTTTATTTATTCATGTTAAAATTCTTCATAAGAAAAAACACGCGAATTGCAAGACCATTCAAAGCGGGAAAATGAAGTAGTAAATAGCCTTTATAAAAGGCCTTTTTCAGGTACCTCCCAGCGTAATTCCAACTTTATTGCCTTCTCTCGCATTTACTTTAAAGGCTTAGTTAAGGCCTTCTAAAAATAATGAATAATTAAGCTTTATCTCAGTATAAATGTTGTTGTTGGAATAAATACGTAGTTTGTAAGGTAATAACTGGAATTGCTGCACATTCCCAGATAACTTCTAAAAAAAACGATTACGACAGGCTTTATTTTAGAATCGAAATTTAAATTTGTAATTAAAGACCTTTTCAAAGAAGGCAGAGGGAAATGACTAACCCCCATATTAATAAACGATTTTTAAATTTAACAATCGTTTATTAAGGTCAATTTTCATACAAAATTTGTTTTGTAAAACTTGACATCTTAAAGGCCTGAAAAGTGGAAGCCCTTTTTCCCGCTGGAAAAAGCACGAATAGCCTGTGTGTGCATTTTGTACATGTTTTATTGTTGTACAATTTATTTTATTGGCTTAACTAGCCAAAGTGTGTATTGTTTTTAAAATTATGGCTCTTAATTCTTTAAGTTTTTTAACTAGAATGTCAGGTCAATTATGAATAAAAATTCCCTGGGAGTTTTTTTCCATTTTCCCATTTTTACAATAGAATTTCAATATGGAAAAATGGGAGAAGGGAAAACCGCCCAGGGAATTTTTATTCATAATTGGGACGAATATTATTAATTTTCGTTTATACTACTATTTTTAGTTTAGTTTGTTAAAAACTG